>CM066328.1:301972031-303238906 GCA_033807585.1 Hydrophis major | reverse complement strand
TCCTCCCTAGAAAGGATCTTAGTGGTTATTTTCTTAGTGTTAGTTATATGTTACGTTTAAATTTATTCTAAAGAGCACATTAATTTTCTGAATGTGTGAATGAAATACTACCCTAAGTTATCAGAAATTATTTATTGTAGAATGGTTGCACAAAAGTTATATTTTCAGGATTTAACTATGACGTTCCCAGATAATATGACATAGTATAGAGAAACTCTATAGAAATCCAGCTTTGAGCCACAAATCAGGAAATTGAGTTTCATTATATTTTCATAATGGCACATTAAAGTGGTAGCATAACATTTTTTTTAAAAAGTGACCATAATGTTAAAATATACACAACTTTAAAAAATACAACTACAAATCAAAAAGGAATGTAAAATAAGCCTTGTTGAATTTGAGAGACACAAAGTGATATTTCAAATTTGCCCACTAGGTGTCCTTAAACACATCTGCTTTGGAATAATGCTGTCCCAACACCACTAATGGGAATGACAGCAGACCTTCTGAATAGTATCCTTGACAAAGAAACTCTGATGACAAAGGAATGTAATGCCTGTATTTTAAAACTGAATAGAAAAGTTTCTCCTGGTGCTGTGATAAGTACAATTGTTAGACAGACTTCCCCCCCTCTTAAGATATAACAATTATAGAAAGTCTTTAATTCACAAAATTACTAGTTCTACTATTAGTATATGGATGTTACTCATAGAATATAAAGTATAGTCATGTGTCACTGAAAGGTAAGACCTTTATGCTTCTTGTTCATATAAAATCCTCAAAATTGGCCTACTGAAAATGGACTATTGGAAAACAAGACACAGCAAAGTGTTTCTTTCTACATTATTTTTTAAAAAAGCAAGATTACAAGTATTATAATACATTCTTATTCATTAAATTTTAATGTGTTACTAGTGCTTTAGGTACAAAGTCACAGAATTGCTTCTATATTATGCTATTCTGGTGTGATCTTTAAACTTCAGATTTTGGGCTGAACCCTGTTAATTGTCTTACAATCAGTTCCTTTGTTTTTCTTCATAGGAATGCACACTAGAATTGGACAGAGGGAACTTAATCCTATTAATTTTCCTGAACATTAGTGATATCCTGAACAGGCTATTAGCCTTCCTGAATTAAATAAAAATAAATTAACAGGGAACTCTTTAAAAAAGGGGTCACCAATTGTTGGAACAGAGCCACTGTATCACATATAAATATTTTTATTGAAATATCTTTCCCCTTTCATGTTTTATCTGTATAGAGAAGCCACTTCTTTTGATTCTTTCTGGGCATCAGCACCTTTTCTGTGTAACATTTTGTCTGTCACTTGATACATCCCATGCAGATTTTATGTAAGTACTTATTAACTTATTAAAATGACCCTTCATAAGACACAGGCTGAATGTAGATAAAAGACACAAGCTATTATTTCTTTTAATGGTATTTCTTCTAATATCACTAGCACATATAACTTAATCAAATAATAATAGCAACAGAATAACAGAATGGAAGGGACCTTGGAGGTCTTCTAGTCCCCCCAGCTCAAGCAGGAGACCTGTACCATTCCAGACAAGTGGCTGTCCAGTCTCTCCTTAAAAGCCTTCAGTGATGGAGCATCAACTTCCGAAGTAATAATAAATAAAAAAATAAACTGAACCTGGATTGATGTCTATGAGAAATAATTATTAGCTTAACCCCCACTTCCCTATTTCCATGATGTCTTGTTCACTTAAGCTTTTGTCTAGAATAATACCCAATTTCTTTTGTTTTCAACCACACTGGGAGAATAATGCACTGAAGAGAGCTTACATCCTATAATTTATTCATTTTTAAAAGGGTGGAGTAAGAGATAATGTTTTCCTGTTGCTTCCTTCTTACATGAACATAGCAACAACATCTGCAAGATATTCAAGTGATAAATATCTATTTAATGGGTTAGTGTACAATTTGGTTAAATGTTTAGTTTGATTTTTTTTGTGAACTACCATAAACTTATTGGCTGGAAGGGTGGCTTAATTCTAAAAGAGCAAACCAATAAATATTGAGGTATAATTCTCTTCAAGTGCAATTAATAAAGAGCAGTATGTTTTGTGGGTCTAAGTACCAGTTTATACAAAAATACAGCATCTAGATTACTTCATGGAATCAGCTCTATGGAACACAACCACCCTTTAAAAATATTTTCTGAAATCAAAAGATTTTGATCTGTAATTGTTAAAAAACTGAGACTAGGCTATCATAAAAACAAGTTTTTCTTGCCACAAGTCCACATAAAAATTAAAGTGGAAATTCTTCTGTAGATCTCTACCAAAGCAGCTTGACTCTACTGTGATTGGTTGCACTAGAATGGACACTTCCCTGGTACCAATCTTTCTATCTGGCCAGTGTGTATTCCATTTGTGTCCATTTATATGTGGATATTTGAGGGTTTTTTTTCAATAATTTGATAGATTTTTTAAAAAAATATTACCTATTATTTTAAAGGAACCCAATTTGAGGGTTTCATTTAAAAGGAGTGTCCATTCAAAAAGAAAACTCTACTTGTCCACACTGAAAAAAAAAAACTACATCATGAATGTCCATAGATAAATGATACACCTTTGAACTTTAAAAACTAAAACTACTTTAAGATACCCATACGCTTACTAATGGAAATCGTACAATGAAAAACAGTTCCATAAAGTAATCCCCAACAAAGGTCAACCTTATGACATGTCTTGCCTTTTCATTAAAAGGTGGAGTTCCAGGATTAGCAAAGCAATGAGAAATAAACAAAAACAAGACACACACAGGTGCATATAAAAACACAGGAGTATCTGTAGGCTCTAGGAATATTACTCTAAATGCAGTTCCTTAATGACAGCATTAACATTTCATAAGCATATTTTTCTCCATAAAAACAGCTCACTTCTTGCATCATTGTACATAATCATGTCTGAGTAATCTATCCCTGAAAAATAGCAAGACCTTTGTCTGCCAAAAGCTACAACCTCAAGCCTACATATAAGATGCAGTTCCTTTAGATTATTTTTTGGCATACAATATTTTGCAGTATGCCCTAAAACCAAGTTTATCAATGAACATAATATGCTATGATAATAAAATGTTCTCATTGCATCTATGTTTATTAATTAATGAAAATAGTTCAAGATCTAGGACACCAAGATAATTGGGTTCTGCATTCTGGTTCTCTCTCCTCTCCTACCAAATTGTTCACAAACTCTAATACAAATTAATCCAACATTCTGCCAAATTGACCACAGAACTGATATAATAATTACAAAGCCAGCTAAATCTGAGCTAGCATATTATGGACAACATACAGATATTGTATCTTAAATGGTATATGGGACAGGATACAATAGTGCAATTTCTTTCAATTTTCCAGATAGCAAAGGAAACTAGAATGGAAAAAAAAGTTAAAGATATTGTCTAGCAGTTACCTTCTCTGTAAAGATCCATAGAATTACATTTTATGAAAAACAACTATACATTTTGTAGTTTCCTAAACTATTATTCAATATAATGGTTTAAAAAATGATTCACAAATTATGAATGTTTGGCAGCATATAACAAAGCAGTATTTTTTTTTAGACTGTCCACAATGAAACAATAAGATTAAGATTACAAAATGGGTTTTACGATGGATATTAGCTAGTTGGTTTTCAGGCCAATCAGCTAAATCCTGAATATATTAGTCAAAGAATTACATCTTTGTTGCCTAACTCAAGGGCCTAGTATATATAGAGAATACTGAAAACTTCAGTTGTTCCAACTTATCATTCAGTTCAGACAAGAGAAGAGTAGCACCAAGAATTTACGCACGGAGATAATAGGCTGCCACCCAATTTCTGAACAATGTTAATAAATTACATTTTATATTAGTTCAAGTTTTGATCCTGTTTTTGAATACAAGAGTTTCCATGCTGTTTGTTTTAAGAAGAATCTTTTTAATAACTAGAAAGGAATGATTGTACACCCTTCCCTAAGCTCTGTGGTCAGTTTATTTAGCCACAGTAGCAACACAGGTTATAGCTGTTCCACCACAAGTCACAGGAGAGGGACAAAAAAAATGATGGGCTGGCCCTACCATTATTAGCCGGCTGAACATCACGCCTAACTATAATAGCTACTCTATATGAAGGAATAAACAGGCAACCAATTGCTCATCTAGGCTGATTTTTATTCTCTGCCCTTCTGAAACAACAACCAAGAATGCACCCACTCCAGAGACATGGACTAAAGTATACCTGTATGTCCAGCTACCAACGAAGTTCCTGTCCTAGATAAACAAACCATTTAAACGCAGGGTATTTAAATGATTTCACTGATCTGACATAATTTTATTGTTTCAGAACAAAAAGGTCACTTATAAGCAATGTATATCCTGTGTTTTACAGATATATGTGTTTTACGACTATACAAAACAACTAATTCTAAACTGATCAGGGATACAAGTTTGGAAATGCCGCTAGTCTCCTAAATCACATCATGTAGACAAATTCCATATATACACCAGCACATGTAGGATACATAGAAATACAAGTCATGAAGTGTTTGTTTGTTTTTGATGGAGTAAAATAAGGATGATACAATGATATTAAAAGGGAGAAATTTCTTCAAGCCCTTTCTATGCTTTAAGAAAAGAAAAAATGGTAATGCCTCTTTCAAAAACAAACAGAAATCAAAAGGGTATTTCAGGTTGTTGTAATCATTCCTGGTAAACTTGTTCTTACCTCTTTGCAATTTCCTGCATATTTGAAAATCAAGTTCCTTGGCAAAGATGATTCGGCCTGAGTTATGGTGCAACCTTCTGCAGAGCTGGGTTCTGTCGGATGATCATTTACAATGTAGGTACACTTGTCTTCAAATTCAGCTTCTGTCCATAGAGTCATATCAGCATCCTTCATGTCCATTTTCATTATCAATATTGTCCCTTTGCTCTGTCCCTTGGAATTCACAATATATGGGCTACACTGTGCGGCAGCCTGGAAAAAATACATATATATACATTTGTCATTCTGTTTTCAGGACTGCTGGCAAATAGATCTAAATGGCTATCTGGGAGTACACTGAGAACATGAGCAGGACAGTTAAGAGTTGCACTTTGGGGCTGACTTCCTTGACACACCATATTGAATAACTGAAGCTAGTGGGGTGAGGGGAGAAAAACTGTATACCTCTTTCACATTGTTTCTTTATTATCTGAATTGGGGTGTGTGATCTGAAAGCAAAAAAACCTTCTACACAACACAGCTTGTTGGAAAACTGCACTAAGAAAGTGTCATAAACAAGGAAAGGAAAAGGAAGGAACTGCTGTCTGCGTCTGAAAGAGCTAAAAATGGAAAGTGCAGGCTGGAAGAGCGGAACCTGGCTTGCTTTTTCCAAATGAGGAAGACTGAACTTTCCCACAACTTCCAACATAAGGACAAACTTTTAAAAACAACATTTCCCCCCCCTCCTACCCTGTATTGACTTCCTCTTATCCTCTGGTAGAGAAAGCTGAGGAAGGCTGCATCCTGTTGCTACCACTCCAGAAACAATCCAAAGTAACTAGAAATACTACTCAATTAGCATATTCTTACATATTCCCAAAAGTGTGTAAAATACAACTGAACTACGCTGAAAATAGCTCATGGCTTACAAGATGAGCCACAATGCTTCTATTTCAAATACACAGTCACAAAATTCAGAGACAAGACATCTCAGTTCCTCATCTATGGTTCAGGTACAATATTAAAGGCTACCTTACAATGTTCAAATATTATTATTACGTAAAGTATTATTTATCTTTTTTTATAAAAAATATCACACTTTAAACACAGGACGGTAGTATTATTATAAGGTAGAAATAGGAACAGATTTATTATAGTGCAATTATAACATTTAGATTTACAACTATTCCTATAATATAAGTAGCAAAATAATTTGCATATTAAAACAAATTAACTTACCATTCTGTTTCCCCCAAGTAAAAAGACAATGGATTAGACTATAGATTTTCCATAACAAAAACCTGAAGCTCCAGAATTATGCTACTAATCCTCTGGACTGAGATCAAGTAGGTCATATTCCCAATTCAAAGAAATATTTGAAAAAGTCCACCCCCCCCCAAAAAAAAACCTGTTTCATTCTGTATTTTCTCACAGAATTCAACTCTGGCAGGTTTAATAGTTTTTCAGATAAATGCTGATAGAACCATTCCAGAGACTCTAGCACAGTATGAAAAAAAAAAAAAAGCTTCACACTTTAACACGCTAGGAGAGCGAAGAGCGAAATAATAGTGAAACTCAACTGACAGTTGCTAGCAGCAGTGAAAGAATTAATCATCATAAAAACAAAGGTCCCTTGAACTTTAAGGCACCTTAGAAAGAGCACTTTCAAGAAAAAAAAAACGCTTGCCATTGTCACAGTGCTTCTTGCTATGTTTCATTCAAAAAACCATCTTATGCTATCTGAAAAAAAGTTGCTTACCAAGGTACAGTCCACAAATACTTCCAGCTGGCAGCCTGGCGTTTCAGGTAAGTCTCACACATAGCTAAAGAGTAAACATTTCCTCTGCCTTCCACTTGGTCAGTGGAAGTAAGACTGACTCATGCCTCGAGATTTAACTCTTGTTGCTTGGGCTGGCCTCTCATTCACGAGGAGTTTTCTCTCCCTGTCACAGGTGCTGCTGTTCTTGGGCTTTAACTCCTTTGAAAGACTGGAGGGCTGAGTGTTTCAGTCTCTACTAGCGAAACAGACTCTTCCTTTCTCCTCCCTGCTACAAGTTTCCAATGAGCCAGTCATTTCTGATTTACACTCAGAGCTGTCAAGATAAGTGGGTGGGGCTATACCTGATTATCCAAGTCAGTCAGAAGGCATTTTTTTCCTTTCTGAAAATCACAGCAATGCAGATTTTCCAATTAACATGTAAGCTGATTAATAGCTGGTGGCACTGGAATTATCTTCTAAGGGAAGGGGAAATATTTGTTGGTGAAAAATAATATAAGGTGGTTATATGCTGTGTATATACCCAGTATGAAGAATTAGGTGTAAAACAGAACAACATTATTTCTCTGTTCCCTACTTCTATCTCTAAACTAAACTTTCCAGGAACATCAAAAAACCCAATTAAATTTCTGTCAATGACTTTATAACTGAGGTAGAAAAAAGGAAAAAGAAAGAAAAGGCTGTTATGCAATTTGATCTGTCATAAGCTTTTCAATTAAAAATAACACCAAAATTTTCTGTACAACATAGATATTATCCTCCCCCCTCTTTTTTTACACTCCTTATTCAGATTAATAGAACTTTTACTCAAGGGAAAGTGAGCTCAGGGCTGCAGCCTTACCTTTGTATTATTTTAAACAGCATCTGTTAAAGAAGAAACAACACAGCATTACCCTGCAGGTGTTTTTGTAGAGAGTAGTTCAAATGCTAGCGTAGTCCAGAAAGAAAATCTGCATTATTAAAATCTGTAATAGACACAATCACTTAAAGAGTGTGTCACTAATGAAATAAGTATTTGTGTGTAATAATTACACAGGCATGTGTTCTTGCCATTTCTTTTCCTTCTTTCCATATTAATGTGCTGCCTTGAAGGAAGGACATCCTGTGATGATGGCATACAATGTCCTGTTTGCCTATTATGAAGTACATTAAACCTCGCATTCCTATTTCTCATTACCAAACAAACCAGATGCATTAACTTCCTTTAGTGGTCCTGGCCCTTCAGTGTGGAATCCTTCAGCTCACAACAATTATGAGGTTGCATAGCTCCATGCACAGTCACACATAGTATCAAAAATACCAAGTCAGTTCAACAAAGGACAAGTCTCCAACTTTTCCTTTTTACCTCATATCTTCAGACATGTTTATTTTACTGTGCCTTTCCTCTTGCGTAGGAAGGAACCTGTTTTGACTTGTTTAAAAATACAAGTGAGTGTATTTGTGAGGATTTTTTTATTCAGAGAACCAATCTCTGATTTTGTTCTAACATACAGGCCTTACCTGAGGTGGTATTCAGCCAGTTCTGAGAGGTTCTAGAGAACCAGTAGCAGAAATTTTGAGCTCCATTCTCCTGTGCAGGGCAACCAAAGAAGACCCAGCTAATCAGCTGGGACTCGGGAGGCAGAGAATAGAAGGGGGCCAGGGCCAATCAGAGGTGGTACTTGCCGGTTCTCTGAACTACTCAAAATTTCTGCTACCGGTTCTCCAGAACTGGCCAGAACCTGCTGAATACCACCTCTGCTTATAAACATTTTTCACACTTGCAACCATTATATCACCTCCATGGTCATGTGATTTATATTTGGATGCATGACAATTGATTCATATTTATGATAGTTGCCGTGGGATCATGTGATGACCTTTTGCAAACTTCTGACAAGCAACGTCAACCAGATTTAAGTGAAACCAGATTCTCTTAACAACTGTGTTACTAACTTCACAACTTCAGTGATTCAGTTAACTAATGTGACAAGAAAAGTCATAAAATGGGACAAAACTCATTTAACAAATCTCTCAATTAGCAACATAAACCTGGGGCTCAATTGTGGTTGTAAGTCAAGGAGTATTGTACTCCAAAATCTGTGGATATGGGAAAACTGGATAACCCAAACAGAAGTTACCGTATATACTCAAGTATAAGCCGAGTTTTTCAGCCCATTTTTTTTGTGCTGAAAAAACCGCCCTCGGCTTATACTCGAGTCAGATTCCCCTCTGAAAAAAAAATGACCCACCGCCATGTGAGAATGCTCAGACACGAAATTTATCCGACCAAAAATAAGTGTGTGTGTGTGTGGGGATTTTAACAGAGGGAAGATGTAGGGAGAAGGCAAAAGCGACGGAAGATCCTTCAGGGGAAACTGAGGGGGAGACTCACCCTTGGTCCAGATGAGCCCCCTTCCCCTTTCTCTAGGCTGAGAAAACAACGCGAGCCGAGGTTGCTTCGGCTCCACTCAGCTTCGTTTCCTCAGCTCCAGCTGCTTTCAGTCCACTCGGGAGGAGGGGGAGGAGGAGGTGGTGGTGGCAGCTCTCTCCCTTGCAAGAAAAAAGCAAGAGCCGTTCTTATGATCTCTCCCTCTCTCTCTCTCTCCCCGTAATACAGTCAAGCCCTTTCCAGCACGCAGGATCCGCCCCCGCCGCTTTGCACCTTGCAAATGCAAAAACCCCAGGATTTTGCATTTGCAAGGTGCAAAGTGGCGAAGTGAGTGAGTGTGTGTGTCTGTCTGTCTGTCTGTCTGTCTCTCTGTCTCTCTGTGTGTGTGTGTGTCTCTCTCTCTCTCTCCCTTCCTCGCACCAGCGCGCCTTCCTTCCACTGCTACGCGTTTGGGCTGCTTTGTGCCCCCCTCCCTCCCCGCCGTCTTTTATTTTCTCCTTTCCTTTAGGAGGTGTCCTAAAGGGCTGGAAGAGCGAGGAGGCAAAGTAGCTGCCTCGAGCGTTTCTTGCTGCTCCTCCGGGCAAGATTTATTGGCTGGAAGCGAGGAGTGAGTTGCATGCTTTCCTAATGAGGGTCTTGGAGCAACAACACCCCCTCCCCCACCCCTTGACTTTGGCCAGCGCTTCGGAAATCATCACAGTTGTTCATTTAGTAACCTGGCTGTTAAGTGAATCTGGCTTCCCCCATCAAATTCACTCGTCAGAAGGTCTGAAAAAGTGTTTACAAAATCTGGGGAGAACACTGTACCTGTCACAAATATGAACCAATGGTCAAGCATCCAAATCCTGCTGACGTGATCACAAGGATGCTGCCATGGTCACTTTTTCCAGTGACATAAACAGCCCGAGATCCCCGATCCTCTTTCCCCCCCACAACCTCGACCAAGCCATGGTCTCCTCCAATGAACAGGAACGAACAAACCAGGATTAGCTTCAAGAGCCCCGCGATGATGCCGCAACCCCTTCCAGATGCAGTTTTGCCCTCAAGGATCAGGATTAAAACCAGGCAAAATCATGGCAGGAAATGATCAGCCTCCCTCCCTCCCCACCTTCAGCCCCAAACCGCCTGCCCAGGGCTCCTGAAGGGCTTTCGGTATCCTCGGATGGCACTTCCACCGAGGGGGTGGGGGAAGCAAGCCCGGACCAGGAGGGCAATCAGGTGGGGCCAAGCATATCGCGGGTGGGAAAGGACGGTTCCCCGGATGATAATGGAGTCCCCCCCACCCCCTGCTGGCGAGAGGAGGAGACCCCGTGGGCTCCCTCCTTAGGAACGGAACGAAAGCCGCGGGGGCCAATCGGAGCAAAAAAAAAAAAGAGCTGCCGATTGAAAGGGACCCACTTGGGGAGTCCAGACGCGACCACGGGGCCCCGAAGAGAGGCTGTAGCAGTGGGGATGGGGGGTCTTCGTGTGGTCCTCCAGCTCTGGCGCTTTCCAAAGCAACTCAAAACTTGGCGCATCCTCGCCTTCCAAAAAAGGTCCCACTCCGGGAGTAGCGAGATACGAGACCCTGCTCTCTGTTTCGGAGCGGGGGAGAGCGAAGGCGGGGGGGAGAGTCTTCCTATTCATCCTTCCATTATAAACTTTAAGATCATTATCTTATTTTCCAAACAACCGTTCCCCCCCCCCCGCCGCTTTGCACCTTACAAATGCAAAAACCCCAGGATTTTGCATTTGCAAGGTGCAAAGTGGCGAAGGCAGATCACGCGTGCTGGAAAGGGCTTGACTGTTTTATGGGGAGAGAGAGAGAGAGGGAGAGATCATAAGAACGGCTCTTGCTTTTTTCTTGCAAGGGAGAGAGTGACTCCTGCCTCCCACTGTCATCGTCATCTTCTTTTGGGTTAGTGAATCAATTAAACCTTTCATGATAGTGAGATCGTTTCCCAAATTGATTAATCTGTTTTTCTTTGAAATAAATATTCAAAAACATTTAATCTACTGATGCCTCAATTAATGTAATTTTATTAGTATCTATTTTTATTTTTGAAATTTACCAGTAGCTGCTGCATTTCCCACCCTCGGCTTATACTCGAGTCAATAAGTTTTCCCAGTTTTTTGTGGTTAAATTAGGTGCCTCGGCTTATATTCGGGTCGACTTATACTCGAGTATATACGGTAGATAAACTCTTTTCCATATTACCATAATAAATATAATGGTCAATGTGGTTATTTGATTCTAATCTTGTGGAACAGCACAAACAAGAGGGCTGTTTGTGCATACTGCTCTACTAACAGGCATGGGTCATGTGTGGCCAATATGACTTCCCATAAAAGCATTACAGATCTCAGTGGAACAGTATAATCTGAAGCTGTTTTGGTGTAGGAAATAGCTATGCTTCCCAACCCACACGTTCCTTCTAACATGAATGATCTGACTCATTTTATTACAGAGTATATTAGAGAGTATACAGATATTCTTCATTCAGCAACCAAAAATAGTTCTGGCAATTTGGTTGTTAAATAAAGTAAAAATCATGGAAGTGCAACTGTGCTTATAATTTTACTTCAGCTTTTCTTTGCTTCTTGCTACTTTCTTCAGCGGAACTGGGTTCTTTCTCTTTGGGTACATCTTGGTGTAGGTTAATAAGCAAGTAAAAATAAAAATGGGTGATACATGGTTGCTGTTAATCTGTGTGTCAATACTTAATTTAAAATTTGCAGATGGATTCCAAAAAAGGAGAACACTAAGAGAAATGTCAGGACTGTAATGAAACCTGAAAAAGATTAAGAAATCGTCCCTGAATATACATACAATGACAGAAGGATATGATCCCATATCCTTGGGCAACAAAGGTTTCAAATCATAACAAAAACAGGGGAAAGGGCAAACCTTACAAGCCCTTTCCCACCAACCCTTTGGCGTGTTCATCCCAGCGTTAAATAAAATTTAGATGCTGAACAAAGGACATGGCGGCTTTAAGAACTGCATGACACATTGCAGAGGCAATTTAGTATTCTAATCAGGGCTAGCATTTCCCTTAGTGATATTGGATACCATGAAAAACAGCATAATTAATAAATAAAAATTATTCAATTCACCTCCTGCCTTAATTGGGAAAGCAACTCCAAGGGAAGTACATAAAAAGGTTAAAAAACAGTAATACAATAATAAATTGTAAATTCTCTGCATGTTGGTAAAATGAAACAAGATTTACTAACTCATACATTTTCCCTCTGATAATACCTATTTGCTACATTTTGGCAGGCAGGCACTCAATGCCTCTCCTCAATTAGAGACTGTCATCTACATGGGACATGGAAACAGGTCTTTTCAGTTGCAGCTTTCTTTGTCTAGAATAGGGGAATATTCAAATGGCTTCTTTCTCATTTTGAAAAAGAAAATAGTGAAAACTTGGTTATTTTATCAAGCCTTGGTGGTTGGGTTGACTACTCTTTTAGATAATGCATTAGTTTGACAGAACAACTCATGATCCCTCTAAATAAATGGAATTAATCAGTCCAGGAAATGCCTGAGGGCTTATTTAAAGAGCCAGTTTGTTGTATAACAGGGGCAGGGCCACATGGGCTTGTGTGGGGGTGGGGTGATGCTGGCCTGTAAAGCAGGTGTAGTAATAATAATTTCCTAATTCCCACAAAATGACATTGCTTGATAGAAGGTACCACCAACAAATCAATTTTGCTGGATCTTATTGAATAGGCAGCAGTAGCTGGGGAGATGGTTTCATCAGTATCCAGGTCCTAATTAATGAAAGCCTTTATATGGAACAATTAAATACCTTCAATACTTGAATTGTAACTTTTATTGAGTTACTTGAGCAGTAACTCAATAAAAGTAGTCCTCATTTAAAAACACTAGCAATATGGTGGTATGTCGAAAAACCATGTGACTACAATACTTAGTGATAACTATTCTGGCAGTCCTGGTTGCTGTTGTTAAAGGACAGACAAGGTTGTTAAACAAGAACTTTCCGCTGAATTCCCCATTGACTTCAGTTGTGAAAAGCTGGCAAGGAAGGCCACAAATTGTGAACAGGTGACTATGGGATGTTGCAACAACCATAAATTCAAGATCCAGTTGTAACTACTGTTCAACCTATCCTAAATTTTAACAGTTGCCGAACAAGTGGTCGTTAAATGAGGATCATTTGTACTTTGAACTTTGTCCATAACTGGTAAACAGTGCAACTTGCAGAACAGAGGAATTACACATGCAAAATATGAGAAGTATCCATAACTATATTTTGGAACAGCTATAAATTCTGATTGGCCAAGTGTAGTCCAATATAGCGTACACTGCAGTAGTCCAAATTGGGAGGAGGTGTCTAGAGCACAAATGAATTCAAGAATGGCTAACTGACCTGTCTGGCTATGGTTGCTACTTTTTACGGAACAGGAGCCAAGAATCCAGGAGAACCTTCAAATTATATGCTATTTTTATTTGGGAGAGTGCAGTCCGACCCAGAATTAAAGATGGTAAATCCAATAAAGCAGACAGTATTTAAATAGAGAGCCATTCAGTGTTGGACCTAGCCCTTTGCAAACCTTAATTAATGAATTACTGAATTAATTATAATCCATAATTACTTTATTTCGTACGAGGGATTTTATGCCTCAAGTCACAAAATGATTTAAGTGCCCTACTACACATTTTGACTTCTATAGGTAGTAAACTGCTATTTGTGTTTGACAGCAAATTACGTTGAGCTGGGCCTGGTTCTAACAATATTTATCCAAAATATGTTACTGCTTTATAAAGTCTTATTCAATATGGCATGTAATGTAGAGCAGAGCACCAACCTTTTGGACCTCAGGGACCACCAAACTCATAATTTTAAATCCCACGGACCACAAATATGAATATTGCCTGACGGTGGCTTGCTGACATTGGTTGGAAGAGTCGGTCCCATATTCCAAAGCTGCAGTAGTCATAGGACTGGCCCTTTGGTCATCCCGGAGCTGCTGCTCCTCCATCTGGGTGCACCGGCCTGCCATGGACTGGAGCAGCTGCTGCGGGATGAGCAAAGGGCCAGTCTTGTGACTACTGCAGCTCTGGAACCTGGGACCGACTTTCCCACCAATTTCAGCAAGCCACCCCAGGGCGGATTTCCCTCCCCCGCTGTTGGGTCTTACCTTCCAGTTCCAGCTTGTGTGGCTCTATTCAAGGTAAGGTTTGTGCTCGGTGAAAGGGTGCGGGCCAGCAGATGAACGGGCCATGTGGATGGCGCAGCCTTGTGTTCCCGCACAGCCTGGATTAATTGCTTTGGGGGGAGTGCTTTGGAGGACATTTCTCTGCGGACCACCAAAATTCTCTTGTGTACCACCAGTGGTCCTCGGCCCACCACTTGGCGATCATTAATGTAGAGTATATATTACAGTGTATTACATATGTACATATCCATAATATGTATATTGAATTGTGAAAAAAATAAGACTCATTTATACTGTTTATATATCAAGATATCTTTTGACTTCTTGGGTGTTCCATGTAATTTGTCATTCCTGCTTTCCCCCATATTAATATTTAGAAATATATTATCTGACTGGCAGTTTGTTGTTTTTACATAGAGTTCACTCATACCATCTGGAACTTGCAAATTCAGTGGTGTTCATTCCAGAAAACACACTTTTAAATCACACTTTTATTGTTCCTTTTCTGTTCAGAGAAAACCTAAATTACTTTATTAGTCAGCATTTCTCAGACAAGACCTTTTCTTTCTTTCTCTTTGCAGTAGTTTCTAGCCCGGCAGCAAATCATGAATGGCTCAAACTGTGCTGATGTCAGAAACTCTGTCTTCACCCTCACCCACTTCACTTCCTTTGATGCTGTCATCTCATGCCACTGAAGCTCAGCAGTAAGTGAATGTTACTCCCGCTTCAAAAGTCACGGAAGCTGCCTTTCCTTTCCACGTGCCTCTTCTTGAAGGCTATTTTTTTTTCCAAAAGAGTGAGCAGGCAGAACAGCACAATGATTGTGAGAAACTGACTTCCAACAGATGACCCTGAAGATGCTGTAGGAGCCTTAACATAGATTTTTTTCTCCATATTCCCCATTTTTCATACAAACAAGGCTAGGAACAAACTGACCACATCAATAGAAGAAAACCTTTTGTTTTCTAGTTCTTTCTGTAGACCTGGTTCTGGCTCTATACTTTATATGTTCAGGGAATACTTCTAAGTATGATCTGACTGTAGTCATCTTTTATATTCAAAGGAACAAATCTTATGAAGGGAAAATGTTTTACTAATTACTAAAAAATCTGAGAAGGCTTTTTAATCAGTGTGAAAGGCTTTTGATCTATATAAAATTGGCAGAGAAAAGGAGTGTGTGTATGTGTGTGTGTGTGTCTGTAATTAATATATAGATATAGATATAGATATAGATATGGATATAGATATAGATAGATATAGATATATATTCCTTAAGTTTTCACGGGTATTTACATGTATGGTATTCAACTTTGTTCGGGTATTTTCCCACGTCATTGTAGTTGTGCTTTTAAAGTTGTTGCAACATTTTGGCAGAATCTCATCTGCCATCACCAGGCTTCTGTATTGTATAATACAGACGAACACAATACAGAAGCTTGATGATGGCAGATGAGATTCTGCCGAAACGTTGCGACAACTTTAAAAGCACAACTACAATGATGTGGGAAAATACTCGAACAATACATACACACACACACACACACATATGGGAAGATGCAGCTATTTGAATCTTTCTTATGCAATGTTGTCTCTGAAAAATTCTTCAAATTTTGGAAAAATTACCCTGTGGATTCCAAAGCAAAGCTTGTGTTATCAATAATCTTTATCACATAACTACTCCAAAATACTTTCAATATGTTAAATTCTCTCTAGAAAAAAACAACAATATAAATTTAAAATTGGTCCCAAATTCATGTTTGAAAAGATCTAAAACTTTGGTAAGTTTCCTATCTAGAAGGCTTCTCAATTAATTTTCTAAATGTTTATTAAAAGTAGATGCCTTTCAGTGTAGCTGGACTCCTGTGTTTACATGGATCAATCGACACAGTTTTCTTGGCAGCAATTTGGTTTGCTATTGAATTATTCCAGGATATTTTTTCAACTTTCCAGTTTAGCATGGAGTTCTGGATTTCTTAACAATCCCCCTTCCAAGTATTAATTAGATCTGAGTTGTCTATGCTTTTTTCAATTGGTCAAGATTTTTTAGGTGCTTCCATCTTTATTTATAGAGCATACTACATTATTAGACTGCTTACCCTTAAAACTGGAACAATAACTGCAAATGTCTCAGCAACGCTTCTAGATCTCATGGCATTTATTGATGCCATGCTTGCTGTTTTTAAATGTACTGTACATTAATTAATCGATCCAATAGGGTCTTTATGCTATATTTAATTATGCCATTGCTATGTACTGAAGTTTGGGCATCCATTCTATATATGTAAATTGTCCTCCATCAATATTGTTATGGATTTTTCAAAATATCTGATGTTAAAGAGAAACATTTAGAGAAACATTAGCTAGAAATACCACTGGACACACATCTATTCAGAAATTTTGCTGAGTTCAATATTTCCTGATATACCAATGGGTGTAACATTCCAGTCTAACCAAAAAAGCAAATAATAGTTCAGATGGCTCTGGTTGGTGATCACTAGCTCTTATGCTATCTAACAGAATCAGGCATGTGAGAGGGTTTTTTTTTTCTACATCAAAATTTAACTCTCTTTGGTGTAGTGCTAACAGTTGCCATTCTTTTATATGTATTAAACTATCAGCTATACATGAAAGTTCAAACCTTTTTAATGAATTTGAAGATGTACTAGTAGCTGTCTTCTCTGATTTAAATTATGTATAAGTCCCTCTTTGAGGGAGATGGGTGGTCCAGAAATGGGAAAAACAAACAAACAAAATCCTTTCCAGGATGATTTGAAGAACTGCATTTCTGCAAAGCAAGCTAAAATGTTCTAACAGTTCTTCATCAACTTCATTAACAACAAATTCTGCTTCTATTCCATAGCACACAACAAGCAACATTCTAACCTAAGCATAACTCAATTGCACTTTTAATTCATCGATTTTCATTTATTTTCTGGGTTATGCATTAAATTTAGAATGTGGGAAACAGAAGTTAAAACCTCTCAGAACTAGAAATAAACTGGTAGTTGAAGAGGAGTGGCTGCATTCTATTTAGAGAAAAATAGGAGGTATTATTGAGAGAAAAATAAAAAGTGGTAAGAGGGTTTATTGCAGTCCCTTTTCTTGTTTTCAGAAAGCAGGCGGGCCTCTTGAAAATTATCAAAACAGTTTCCAAACTGAATTACAAACAGAATCCAAGTTGAGTTCTACATGTACATATTGCTTAGTCTAAAATGTGATTATTAACTTGAAACCAAATGAAACTGATCTAGGCTACAAAGAAAATCCTTCACTTTACATTTACATTATAGACAAATAATCAGCCATTTCTAAGGTATGCTCACTTGTAAACCTATCAGTAATGTCCATATAATTACAGAAACTGCAAGTTTAAGAGTCCTCTGTCTCCTTAAATAGCCCATACCTTCTCCTCTTTTCTGAACCCTATAAAATGTTAGCTCCATGAAACCTTTACAAAACAATGCCAGCCAAGAGATTTCCTCCCCCCTCCACCCCCATTCTTACAACTATACACCCTGACTTTATCAACAGGCTTTATCAACAAGCTATTGTTTCCCAACAGGGTTTATGGAAGAAGGTAGTTAATGTTCAAATAGGTTTTTCTTGGTTCAACTCAAGGGATACCAGCTGCTGACAGAAAGTACCCTAGGGTTGGTTTTTTTGTTTTTTTTTACTGCTTCCTCAGGAAGACAATAAATCAAAGAGTAGCATGGACCTGTTTTGGAAACACCTGAAGCTGAAACTAGTTTGTTCTTTTTTATTTCCAGAATCAATAACTTTTGAAGAAAGACAAGCTTCATGAAAGTGATAATCCCACAATGGAGAGTCCATTAAAGGTATTAAAGCATTGGCAGCAGCCTGATCGACAAGAGAAGCTCTGTCCTGACAATAGACAATTAAAGCTGATAAAACTGAACTACTTGTTGCTGTTCTAATTCCATGTAATTATATGCTCCTTCTCCCTGCCTCCTGTACACAGGGATGAGCCATGCTTCTTTAATCTCCAAAGTACCTGACCTAGTTCCTCTTGTGGTCTTTTCAGGACCTGTTTTATTCCCATCTGGATCTATGTTTTTCCTTTATCTTTCTCTGAACCATTATGGAAAATTAGAATGAAGGAAAATGAGAAGGCATCAAAATACATTTTGTTGATCAATATTTATAATGATCAATAAATAAAAAATGATCAGCAAGATGCAGGTTATCACATTCAATTGTTATATTTTTTATTGTTAAATTACTAAATACTCAAAAGTCAAGATTAGTCTGTGACAAGTCAAATTATTATATGAAAAGAGGATGCTAAAATGGCATGGTATGGCTCACTTGGCATAGGCAGATGCATACATTTGAGCAATCCCATTCTTCTTCACAGTTTCACTGCATTTCAAAGAAATCTAGGTAAGTTTTTAGTACATGGGTTTTTTTTTTCTGATAAGCTATATACCCTGGAATACCAAATACATTCATGTTAGTTATTTTACATCATACTTTTCTTTTAAAAATAATTCAAGTGGAATAGTTCTTGAGTTGTGTTATGTGCAAGTCAGCAAATCAAAACCTGTGCAACTACTTATATATAGCTTTCACAAGAGTAGTAACATCTGTTAATATATGGAAGGAGGACAATCTGTGTATTCTAGATGCAGAATATTTAATTCTTGATTAATAATTTCAGAATATTTGGGATGGCAGCCGAGGAAAACAGGAAAGATTATTGTAGCAATGCTTTCTGCTAGGAAAAATTATGTGGGTAAGCATGTTACTACTGCAAATTTCAGACCAGGGTCATTTTCCTACTTGTTAGAATTGCAATATGGCTTTCGTACTCTATTATGATAGTATGACAAACCATCATGACAATCCTTTATTTTCAGATATGTGTAATTTCATTCCACATATTTGTGATATTTTCAGATTTTTTTAAAAAAATCAGGAACTGATTTTATTTAGAACGTAGCTGCTAAACTGAGAAGACTAAATGATTTATTTGATCTCCAGTTAAATTTTCCCTAATTTTGTTTGCTTGCTTTCTGAGTCAGACTGCCTGTCTGATAGAAACCAACACTTCTAATTTTCTACTGATTTCCCATTTGTTTCAAGTGCTGCTTTTTAAAACAGCTTACTAGAATCTCATTTACATTCAATCTACATTCTTACAGTTCCAATTTTTCTTGTATAGAATAGCCTTTCAAGCCCTTTCCTAACTAGGCACTATGATGCAACACATACAAAGTATTTTTTAAAGGAGTCTGCCAATAAGGATTCTGCCAATAAGGATTCTGTAAATGACAACTCATCCTATATTTCAGAATACTGAGCTGCCACGTGCTTTTCAATGAGCAGAGAGAACAGCTTGCTATAAAGAATGCCCCCAATCTGTTGTTTTCATTTAGGATAACAATTGGGCTGTGCAAAGAAAAGACTACAAGGCAATTTATACTAAATTGGACCTGCCAACTGCAAGTTGGAATATTGCAAATAATTTACTTTCCATGATAAAAGCCAAAACAAACAGAATCCAGCAGGGGCCCAGCTGATAAAACTGTGTCAAAACTCAAACCATTTGTCAAAGGGGAAGGAAAGAAGTGAGGAAAAGATGGACTCAGGAAGCAGAATTATCTGGTGTAAGACATTAACTAATATAAATACTGACAATGGGGGAGGGTGGAATAAACACATTTACTCAGCAATATCTTGAATTACCCCAGGAAAAACCATTCATGAAACTGTCTAGGCTGTGCCACCCACACATTCATTTGTCACAGCACTGTACTATTTTCAGCATAGTATATTTTCTCCACTGCATATAATCGTATTCTGATTAAGCAAAGATAAAAAATGCTTTTAATTTTTATCTCTAGATCTTCCAATCCTAAACATACAAGTTTCCACCTCTGTTGTGCAATTTTAACCTGATAATCACATCAGAGGAAAATATTTTAATAGTATCTTAAACAATGCAAAGCTATCTGGTCTTGTATAATGATGGAATATGAATTTATCGGTGGAAAATCAAATAGAAAATAAGTGGGGGGTTTTTTAAACGCTTTTGTTTGCAAACATATCCATTTTAGTAAGTTACCTAAACTGTCTACAATAAACAGTGCCACAAAATACCAGGCAAGTAAGAAATAAGGGCTGTCAAAATAATTGAAATACATAAACAAAGTATTTTAGCTCCTTAAAGCAAGTGACAGTGAAAGATCTCAGAATCATGCTTGAAGTGCATATGCAAAGACAATTATTTAATGCATAAAACGTAAGAGTAATGTTTGAGATGTTTAGCAGTACCTTAGATTAACCATAGAGGATAGGCTTCCAGTCTTCTTCACAGACCACTAGTTTTTAGTCCATAGGTGTATCTTGCATAAGTCTTCATGTACCATGAGCCTGTCCCCAAGACACACTTGGGCATACAAAAGCACATAACACACATGCTTTCTACTTCTCACTCCAACTCTCATCTAACTCTGCCTACAATGTGACTTGGATTTTAGAATTTCTCCCCGGGAGAGTCCCCTCCTCCCTCCCCTTTCCTTCTACTCCTCCCCATTCTGTAATTAGGCTTAACCGGAGCAATTAACAAAATCAACTCTGCTTAGTTTGGTGGTGGGTGATAATTCTGACTGACCTTGGAGGGAAAGAAAAAAAGAAGAAGGAAAATTAAGACCACCACCACGATCACTGATTTAATATTTTATTATCTAAACAAGGTAACATTCAAATACAAGGGTATGTTTGTTGTTTTTTTAAAGTCTTTCATAATTAAAAAGATGTCTGATTTTTAGTTAATATAAAAAGATATTTTAAAAAGTTAAACACCGTTTCTTAGATCAACAGTTTTCTAAAATATATGTAATGGAAAAAGAAAGACAAAAAAAGTTGATGGAATCAAATTTGAACTTCAGCTTTGCTACTCAATGGATTCAGTTGTGAAATTAAATGGCATTTAATCTTAAAAATGTAATGGCAAGTACATTTAATTTAAAAAAAAACCCAAAAATATCCACACTGGTTCATACTTGTAAATATTACTATTGGACTAATTTACGGCATATAAATGTGTTGGAACTACTCTCTCAGAGACAATCCCATAGCTAGAATTGGGACACCACTTCATCATTCTAGACTGATTTTGCAATTTGGGGGGGGGGTCCTTCTTGACTTAATCTGTTTTCTGATGTGTGGGTGGCACCTGTGGCCTGGAGAGCCTTTGCACACATTCATCTAGTACACCAGTTGCACCTCTTCCTCAACCAGGAAGCCCTTCAGACAGTTTACTCATGCCTTGGTCACCTCACAACTGGATTACTACAATGCATTCTATAGCGGATTTACTTTGAAGACAATCCAGAAACTATAGGTGATACAAAATGCAGCAGTGCAAGCAGTAAAAAGCACCTCCTGGAATGCCGTTTATCAGCACTGTTACACAAACTTTATTAGCTAGAGGGACTCCAGGTACCTTTAAAGGTACTGGTTATTACATGTAAATCCCTTTATGGCATAGTGCATAGGGATAGCAGAAGGACTGCCCAACTCCAATTGTTTCTGCCTGGCAGAATGGGTATGTTGTTATCTTATGAGACGAAGAAAGTGTGCCTTCTCTGTAGTGGTCCCTATCCTCTGGAACGACATCTCTCCAGAAATATGGATGGCACCCGCCCTCCTTGGGTTCTGGAAAGCACTTAAGACCTGACTTTGATTGGTAAAGGAGTACTCTGCAGGGTCAAATCATCTTCCACCAATTTAAATCTAGAGTACAGAGGAATGAAAGTTCTCTGCTGTACCAACTGTATTTATAAATGTCTTTATAAAAATAGCCAATTTAATAATGAGTATCCTGTTATTTCCCTGCTGGTTATAATGGAAACAGTATTTTCTTCCCCCATAGCCAACACATGACCCAATTCTTAATTTCATAACAATGGTTTTCTCTGTATTGATTTGGGGACACCCGAAAACACATTCTCCTTGACATTGACTCTACCAGTTGGACTTCATCTATCTATCATATTAAACCAGTGTCTGATTTTTCCTAGGTGGAGATATTTTATATCCTGTAACTATGGTATATCCTTTCCTTTCCTTATGTGATTATGTTAAGTAACAACTTCCATAATGCCTAGAAAGTATGGCCATTGGCTAGGGGGTAGGGAAGGTAGGAAAGTCCATTATATGCAAAGAGAAGCAGGCTAGCAAATTTTGGCATCCTTATACACCATGAATATGAAGCCAGAGTTTTTAGGATCTAGACAAATAACATCCACTGAGCTACAACTATTTCAAAGAGCAAGACATGCCGTATCTCCTTCCATCCCTACCCAACAAAACATAAGTCCATTTAGCTTTCCCCTTTCAAGATTATGGATGTTTTTCTGATTTTATCCAATCTAACAAAAAATCAAACCTGAGTCTCTTTGCTTACAAAGTTTCAGTCCTTCCTAAATGCCAACTATTGTATGTTGCCAAGTAAACAGAATGGAATGGACTGCTTTGGTCACTGTGAACATTTTTGTTATATCTTTTGACCTTAAAATAATCATATTCCATTTTAAAGACATTTTTTTCATATATATTATATATATTGCTTTTGTGCATGATTACATCACGCTGCAAGGAAATTCTGCAAGTATCTTTTCAAATATTCATGTATATGAATGCTGCGACTTGTAAACGGATTAACATCATGTAACATTTCAAAGTATAAATATCTTTCATGTTCTTTTTTATCTTATGATTTTGCAATAGAAGAGAACAAGTGAATTAGCTTTCTATTCAAGCATAACCAGAATTTTTTACACAGAGAGAGAGAGAGGGAGGGAGGGAGGGAGGAGAGAGAGAAAGAGAGAGAGAGGGAGGGAGGGAGGGAGGGAGAGAGAGAGAGAGAGAGAGAGAGTTAGCTATTTGATAGTTTTCAATTAGTGCCATATGAGGAAAATACCAATAAGAAGCTCAATGTATTTTGGCACTTGATAATAAATTTTTTAATATTGAACTAGTACAGTAGAAAGCAAATGTCATCCAACAAAAAGGGGGAAGAATTCTTTTTCACCAGGAAAAGAATACTAGTGCAAGCAAATCTATATAAGCTTCCCAGAGTTGCTTTGTGGTCAGATGGGAGGGCAATAAAATTTATAAATAAATAAATAGGCAACTGAACTTAAAAAAAAAATAAAAAATCAAAGAATAATGCCAAGATAACTCAAAGCAAATTGCCAATGAGATTTTAAATGCAACAATTTATATGTTACATGTCTCAATAAAAAGAGATCTATTTATGGCATAAAATCGGTAGCATTTACTATCCTGGAAGGGCTACAACATTAGTATTATGCATAGTAATTGGTGTTCTGCAAATCTACATTGCAGAACTCTAGTTACTGCAAAAAATAAAAATTGAAAAAATATGCTACGTTTAGACAGATGAAAATACGGACTGTAAATCAGTGGCATTGATTTGATTTAGGCTTCTGTGCATAACATGTTTACAATTCCATGATACTAGCTTCTAAGATATCTATGACTGGATCATACAAAATGCTTACAAGACTGAAATAGAGTATTAAACCAGAGATGTCTATCTTAGGGTGTATCTGTATAATCTCTGTGTTTTGTGGACAAACATTATTATAATATTATAATACTCAAGAACAACTGATTTATCTGGAACAGATTCAAGACAGAACATCTGCCTTGTTGATGGATGTCACACCTACAGAATATGCATATAATAGCTGTGCACAAAACATGACAATTCAACTTCCTACAAATTTTTCACAATTCTAGATTAGAAACTTTGATATTAAGGATGGAATATAAAACTTTTTTTGTCCCAGAATTGCTAGGATGTAGCTCATAGGGCAGTTGTTGCAGAGAAAAAAAACCCAGAAGGAATATTATGAACTCTAAATTGAGTCCTTGAGCAGTTTCTGAAACTTGAGTATAGTTAAACTTGAGTATTTGCATAGTCCAGAATCCAGTCTGTAGTGAGAAAGCTATAAAAGGCTATTTCTTAAAAACAGCTGGTCAAAGGTTCAGCTGGCCTGGTAGTCATGCCTATACAATTCTCTGGACTTTGTGCTTGTCAACCATGACATTTGTATTTATTACATTTATATGCCATCCATCTCACTATCGAGCGACTCTGGAAGACTTACAATACCACAAAAAAGAAAAAAACCATCAAAACTTTAAAATTAACAGGAGTTGGGTAAAACTAAGAACCAGAACACAAGCTGGATGAGAGTGGGATCTTTTACTTAGTTCACTAGCTACCTCCAGTGTGAAGCACACCCATTGAAGCTCCAAATCAATTGGCAGAGCCTATATGTGTATGTTCTAACAGCACTTGCTTAAAACAGCTGATACACTACATTGGGAATGGCTAAACGTATTTGGCTGCTTTTAGCACTCTTATTCCTTTTCATGTATAGAAGAAAACTGGTGATAGAGTTTTAGTTCAACACAGGTAAAAGTATCCACTACCATAATAGAAACCACAGATTATGGGAGGGGATTGGAGGGAAAAGGAAAGGGTGAATGATTTATACAACTTTCTCTTCCAATAGCCAGACAGCAATTGATTCTCTGCCACCACTGCTCCCCAGCACTTGCTATTTGAAGAAATAGCCTCATGGGCTATATTTGTAGAGCTGGGTTGGAGTACACTGGGAGAACTACATGTTATCTTGGTTCCCTGTAGGTTTGAAAGAAACTTCTCAAAAAGACAAAATGCCAGTTTACCCATTCAGCTGTTCGAAAGCAATGCAATAATGGTGGTTATCCAGTCTCAAACTTAGTATCATTTGGTACAGAAAGCTCAGTATTGTGAATGCAGGTTGTTCTTGAATTACAACAGTTGAAGTTACAATGGACTGAATGTTGCAGTATCCCCATGATCACATGATCAAAATTCCAACACTTGGAAATTGACTCATATTTATGATGGTCCTCAATGTTCCAGAATTATGGGATCTAACAAGCAAAGTCAATGGGGAAGTCAGACTCACTTAACAACCGTGTTATTAACTTCCTACAACTACAAGATTCACTTAATAACTGTAGCAACGAAGGTCATAAAATGGGGCAAAACTCACTTAACAAATGTCTCAGCAATGGAAATTTTGGGCTCCATTGTGGTCGTAAGACAAGGACTACCTGTATTAAGCGCTGTGATACGAACAGACTATGTTTATGTAGTTCATTAAGACATCCTATTTATACAATATTGCTCAGTTATTTTAAAAATCTTTTTTGGGTATTTTAGATAAACAAGATTGATTATTCTATATTTAATTTCTAGGCTTCTGTCATGTGTTAGTTTTAGGAAATGGTTACTTAAATATGCAAAGGTCAAGAAGGATTACAGCGTGCTAAAATAAAAGCCGACTCTGCTTTCAATTATAGCTTTGTCAATTGGTAAATAACACTTCTATTAATCATTTTAATTAACTATGAATGTTACACGATACCAGCATCATGGCCCATATGTTGTGCTCCAGTCGCCCAAATATTAAAACCTTTTTAATTGATTTACCTAAAGAACATTCAATAGACTCAAGGTGGCATTCAGCCAGGAAATCCCAAAAGAAGATGAGAAAAAGGAGAAATGGTGATGCTCAACATGTTTCCTGGTTTGTTTTTTTCTCTTTCTCCTGGACTTGCTGTTAATCTAATCATGTCCTGTAAAGCTCCTTTTCAATAATATAAATAAACAGATAAGACAACACATACTTTGGCTCCTGTTCTTCTTGGGAAAACCTTCTGCTATAGCCAGTGCTCCTCTCAGAGGGCTGTGTACATCAGTACATTTTTATCCTGCAGAAATATTTAGCTTGGCTACCAGCCAAGAAATTCTGGAAGAATAGAATGTATTAGAGGATTTGCCTTCCACGTGTTTGGCACGTGCCACAGAAAAGTCTGGTTGGTTTTTTGTGGTTTTTTTTGTTTTTGCTTTCCTTTCCTTTTCTCCTTCTTTCTCTCTCTCTACCCCTCCCTCTTTTATCAAATAACAGCTTTGTCAGAAAAAAACATAGAACTCATAAGAAGAGCTGGGGATTCTCCGTTTTGGCATGGTGGTACTATTCCATATAAGGAAAATTTAAATAATTTATTTATAATATAGTCATGCTGCTTTTTAATTTAAAAAGCACTTCAGGCAATGCTTTAATTTCTTTTGAAAAAACACTAACAAATCTTTACAACTAGAAAAGCACAGGATAGGCTTAACTGCACTTTATTTTATGGGGACATATTTTAAAGAGATTTTTAACATCTGCAAAATCTCTTGACCCAGACTTAAGAACATTGTCACCAAATAGCTGTATCATAAACGTAACTCTATACAATTAGTGATTTTTTTTCTGTCTGTTGACTTAAGTGTGTGTTCTGCTTCTTCTTATGCCATTTCCAATTTCTTGACTGTTTCTATTGCCAAGCTACAAAAAGAAAATAGCTTAAGAAATACAATTAGGTTCTGTAGTACTCTGGACTGTCAATGACAGCTTAATTTGAGAAGCCAGGGTGATGTTTGGTTCAACAGATGGTGTTACAATAGAAATCTACAAAGATAAAGGAAAGCTTCAACAGCATTAAAAGGGGGAGCTCTTAACCAGCTACATTTAATTCAGTACAGTGTATGGATCCTTTTTATGTTTATTCTGACTTCTAGGAGTCCCTAAAAGAAATAAGATACACTTTAGCTAAATCATAACATTATAACAAGTATTGTAAGACATTTATAGAACGGATTGCATTTATCACTAAATGCTAAGATCTAGTTCAGAAAGCACATTTAAGGTTGGTGATAGCAATGCGAGAGAGATTTGTAATGCAGTCCTAAAGTGTTTGGATATCAATTCTAAAAGTCAGAGAATCTAGGTAGCAATAGCAATTACATTGCCCTCTGATGTTTTTAAGCTGTATAGGATGAACAGAATGATTTGCAGTATTTTTAAACTATTCAATAAGACAAACCAAAATGCTTAATGGAGGCTTCTCAATGACTTCTTTTTTGTTCTAAGGTATAACTCATTTTTGCTTACAAAAACACCATACCATGGAAGCTTGATATATTTCAATTTCCATTAGCCACAAACACAACTGTGGTAATTAAAATCCAACACATCTGACCAATTGGTAAGTTATGGCAGAAATCTAGTGTTCTCAGAATGTTAGAATGTGGGCATACCCCATTCGCAACCCCATGGAATACTCTTGGAATACTGGGCAGAAAAAAAGGATGGCCAGAATGTTAGAATGGCTAAAATAGTTTCTATTACTAGTAAACATTATTTAAATAATCACATGTAGATGTGCCAACACTGCTGCTAGATATTTGTCTGCATGCAGTCCAAAACTGTTACACTGTTATTTGATTTAAGTACATATTATAAAATCACAGGCAACAGTTGTGCATTGACTCAACATAGTGTGCAAAATGCAGGATGGTAATTTATCAATCAACAATTCTTATGCTGTATAATAGGCATGTCACAGCAATATACCAAATTTAATTTTTGAAATGAATATGATTAATTAATATATGTTACATCATATTGTATTATATGAGCTGTGGTGGTGCAATGGTTAGAATGCAATAGTGCAATTGTGGGCAATATGCTGACTCTGTAAACCGCTTAGAGAGTGCTGTAAAGCACTATGTAGCTGTATTTAAGTCTAAGTGCTATTGCTATTGCCATTATATGTCATTATTCTAAACCTATTTTTTTGTCTACATTACAAGAAAAATATTAGTAATCAGTAATCAGGGAAGTGCTTACAGAAGTCTAGGGATTTCAGAACAGACTTAGTGCTTTGAAATATTTCAGCAGCATTGCATGCAATAGCTTACAGTGATTTGTATGTGATTTATAGTAAGGAAAAATGACTAATGAAGATGAGCAGGTTTTCCATACTTCTAATAACACTGAAATACATGATTCTGTATTTTAAAAAATCCTTTAGAATAAGGCTATTTAAAACATTTGACACAGTTATAAGCCAACAACTAATACTGGTATTTAGAAAAATCTGATTCATAGCTTTAAGTGATTTTAAATTGTGACTGTAGTGTATCAGAATCTAAAATTGTTATTTCATATTAATTCTGCTTTATTTTCTCTCACTCTCAGCCCTACTCACCTCACAGGATTGTGGTTATGGAAAAAATAGGAGAAGGAAGATGTGCTGGATATCTTTGCGGCCTTGATTATTTGTAAAAATAATAAAGACAGGATGCAAAAACATAATTAAATAAAACATTATTCTCTCTTAATGCAAAATAAATGCTAACTTCAATTTGTTTTCTTTTCAACAATCATGTAATTGAATCACTTAATTTTCTTATCAAAATCATATTTCTTAGATAAAAACTATACAGTACTCCTGCTGTCATATCCATCACCAATTGAGAATAGTAATATTAATAATTGTTGAATCTCGGTTTATGTTTTATGTTTAATACATTTACAGTTAATTGACTTATTTATTTACTCAAATTTGTATAGCTATGCAACTTTCATCGACTATTTTAAAGTTTTTAAGGACTGACACAGAACATTCAGAGTTACATCCTTGTATAGTCCATGTTTAAGCTGTTAAATGAAGAAAGAAAATAATATCAGTCTATGCATCAGAGATGCAATAGTTTTTTTAAAAAATGCAGTTCAAGATTAAATTGATGTTGTAACACAAGTTAAGTAATTAACTTGCTCAAGATTTATAGAAGATGTGTGGCATTGAATTATGGGCAACGTCTAAACATGATGTCAACTTTGCATCAGAAACAGCTAAATATCCACTAGCTTACTAAATTCATATCCAGTAGTTATGTAATGCAAACCTTACTTTATTTCAAACCAGGATTTGAAACGTGTTTTTAATTGTAAACAAAACCAACATAACTCCCTTAAGCAACTGTCAGGTATAAAGGAACAAACAGTTCATATCTAAAAGTTCAACAGAAAAGCTTTATTTTACAATATGAGGAATGCAAGTGGAGAGTTTAAAAACATGGCCATTATTGAATCACAATGCTGTAAATTGTCTTTCTATAAACCTGCTTCTTCATTAAAATCTTATTTGCTTGGTAATCTCCTTTGATCGCTAAAGTTATAAGAAACCCCTCCTTTCCCTTTGATACTATCAGTTTAGCTTTTGACCAGGGAGCGTGATGAATTAAATGTATGACAGATATGACAGGTGAGGAGTGCTTGGAGGGGGCTTAAACAGCAGGGATAAGACAAAGCCCCCATTTAAGAACAACCCCCCACCTGATGATGAAGCCATTAATGACCAACTAGAGAATCCCTCTATTTGCTCTACTGGATGAGGAGCAAGCTGATACTACAGACAAAGCTTTGTTAGCCACAGGGCAGTTTTTCAATCAGGCCACACAGCCTATTAATTGAAAGGTCTCTTCTCCATCCTTGTCCCCTTGGCATTTGATACACTGAACTTTCTTAAGTAAACAGCTCCCTTCCTATGTTGTTGCATTAAGCCACCTATTGGAAGTTTACTGTGAGACTCAGGATATTGTAGTTTATAAACCTGAAAGTCTACTTGCAGGAATCCAGCCAAGCTCCAGTGAAAAACAGAATTTACAAATTACAAATCCAAGGAATTTTGGAAGTCAATCTTGTTAGGATTATCGGGACAAGTGTTTGATTGTTGAAGACACAGACTCAAAAATGCCGAATCAAGAGATTCTTTTTTCAGCTTCTTGCATTAAGGTTTAATAACTCATTTTTTTTAACATATATATTATAATCATTCATAATAATCTTCACCAATAGGAAGCATCTATCTTTGTGATTGTTAGGAGTCAAAAACAGCTGGCTGGTGGTTCATCATCATCATCATCATCATCATATTGCCAGTTGATAATACTGAGTAATATTATTAGAATATTAAAAAAAATCCTTATACTAAACAATTGACGGTATTGTTTTTGCCTTTTTAAAATGTTTTGGCTAATCTGGTATGTATAATCAGAGGTGTATGCAGAAAGCAGAAATAAGATCATTTATATAATGATAGAACCACTGAAGTATACCTATAAAACTTTCACAGAAGTTGAAAAGAAGAATCTGAGATACTTTCAGTACAGATTTTATAAGGTTACCAAATGTGCAAATGGATAGCAAGTTGCTGAACTCTTGGAACTCTTTCTTAAAGCTACAGTATCTCTACCATTAGGCAGATATCTAGCTCTTCTGGTTGATGCTAGAACAGGGCTGTCAAACTTGTGGCCCGCAGGCCGGATGCGTCACGCGCTGGCCACATCCACACCCAGTTTAGCAAAGGGGAAAAAGTTGCGATACATCGTGTGATGACACCACGACGACAAGAGTTTGACACCACTGTACTAGAAGGTAAGAGAAGAGAATGGGAATTCAGTTCTTACAATGTTTTCCTGAGATATTAAGCCTTTATTCTGTCACAAAAGTGTGTGTACATGTCACTTGGTTTGCCATTGAATAGTATGGAAAGCTGTATCTTCCCAGCTCTAGGTGGAAAGAAAATGATCTTGGGCAGCATTTAAACTGATATTAAGCTCTTAAAAGAATTGTTCCAGGGGTATAAATAAGCTTTTTGTTTTGTTTTGCTGGGCCTGGAACTGGTGCAGCTGTACAAAAATTCTCTATGGTTGCAGATGAATATATTTTTGCATTCTTTTCAATTGTTTAAAAAAAACCCAATTTGTATCATTATTTAGGATATAAGGAACAAAGGGTGTTAGGGAGCATTTATTTGAGCAAGATAATTATTCACATGAAAGTTACTAAGAGAAAATAATAATGGTGGAAAAGGCATTTTTGTACGTTAGTGCTGAATTAAAATAGTGCTCAATCAAAATAAATACAAAAAATAAACGGCAAGATATGTGATGATTTGCACTAAAAGCCAAGGTTATGTGACATTTTCTACTGCATATTCATAGCTCATACAGACTGAAAGAAATTCAAGGGTACCATATCCTTTCACATACACTACAAAGCAGTTGTGCTGTTGCAATTCCTTATTCATGCCACTTCTGGCCATTGTATTGTGAGTTACAGCTTCTGCTGAGAGATGTGAAATGACTTGTATCTAAAACACTGACTAAACTCCATCCCTAACATTGTCAATAGGCCTGCACTATGTCTGTCCGCAGGTCTGCATTCATACAGATCATTTAACAGAAGGGCAAAGACGACATTCAGGAAAATGCTTTCAGGCCTTATCTGAACAACAATACTTAACTTTCACCACCTGGGCATGGCTTCCGGAGGGAAAACAATCACACACTTTTTCTTTTTGGATGCCTGCAGAGGTTAAATGCTGTTTTTAAAGTCCTTTCAACTCTATGACATTCTATTCAACCCAACAGACTGAACATTTATCATGCATATTTAGAATAAAAATTTTAATTTCATGCCTCCACAATCATATTAGGGAGGGGGGAGATAACTGAGAGTAAATGACACAACACACACGAAATCTGTTCCATATTCCTTGCTAAAGCTTTTGGCTCTCATAAAGGACACATTGCAACAAATATTGCTAAAGGTAATTCATTATATTCATTATAATGGAACTGTCAAAGAGCTATTCTGAGGCATCAAAATGTCCCATTTTGTATATAATGATACAAATTCAGATTTATAATGTAGAGATGAGCAATTACCAAGTTGTTTATAATAAAAAGAAATATTGGGAAAGCCATTGTAATTTTATACATCTAAATCAGAATCTTGATGTAGGTTCCTTATATGAAATGAATGTATATTTTAGTGAAAAGTGTAATTTACTTCTCAGTAAATATGTTTACAATAGAAGTGTTAACATGAAACAGATGTTTCTATTTAGGAAGACTTCAAGTAACAGAGAGCTTGTCTCGGGAAACCTTAGTGACTCTTGGATGCATTGGGAGAGCAATTTGTCAAAGTCCTAGTGAACATGGCCCAAGACCATACTAGTTTCTGAGGATTACAAAAGATGGAAAAGGAAATCCTAGAGTTTTGCCCCCACCCCTTCATCTTCATTTTCCCCCATAATGTCATCTTCTTACTGCATGTACTGTAATGAATAACCATAAATAGTGTATTCTACCACAATTGCAGAAAATAAGACTGTAGCTACGCTTCTTTTAATTGATCTAAGTGGTAAAGTTTCCTTTAAACCTTGGAGTCAAACCCTTGGAGATAATTATCCACCCATTAAAGGCTTTTCAATTGTATCCTGGCTAATTCACAAAACAGCATGATTCATAATAAACACATTTCCAAATGCTTTCTGCCTCCCACTGCAAATCAAAAATGGTGAGTTCAATTTACATTGACCTCTAAATAACCTACAAGTTAAGTTTTAAAGGTCTTCAACTCTGCCTCAATCTCCATCAGGAAGTGGTGTCCTCTGAAAATGTTCTTTGAAAGACAGCAGCATCTAAAGTGACCCAGGAGTCAAAATTCCATCCTGTCTCTATTCAGGAGAACCCCATTCACCCTTTTAGGTTTCTATCCATCTTCATTTGCTGTCATTTCTTCTAACTTTCCATTCCAGGGCAGAAGGATGTTATTATTTCTCCTCCACTTTCCTTCATTTTAGAACATTTACAAGCTTTCCTTTAAACAGTAGAAATACTTTTTTTTATTATAAGTTGTTCTACACTGTATTTGATGTTATAAAATTCAGAAATTTGTAGCAAAAGAATCATAGGGATAGAGATGTATAAACCATCATGTTTATCCTTTTCTGATACAGAAATTTCAAGAGTTTAAGATGCAATCAATGAATAAGTAGCCAGCCAACACTGGTAAATCTTGCCAATTCAAATAACATCAAGCAATCCAGACCAGAGATAGAAGTTTAAAAATGTGTATGTTTGCTGCGGTATTATTATTCATTATTGATTTCCTTGGCAACTGCTATTTGTATTATAAAGTTGTTTTTAATACTTATTCTAACCCGCTTCATAGGATTAAATACATAGAGAACCATGTATTCTTGCTCTTCTTGGAGAAAGAATGGAATAAAAATTTAATTAATTCATAGAAATAACTTGACCCAGAAGCATTTTAGGATTTAGTGTTAAGAAAGCACCTGAAGAACGAGTGGGTTGACTGAGTAAAAACTGGCTTAGTGCCTTAAAAATGGGCTTGAGTATTGCTTTTTATTAATGGCTCCATACAAGAATGTTCTAATTATTGAGATATAATTCTATTTGAATCTATTTGTTAGGAAATTATTATTATTTGCTACATTTATTAAGTATGTTCTTAGAAAGGGTTAGGTTTAAATTTCTGTACTTATCTTAATGCCTTGTATTGTAACTTCAATATGTTTCTTTCAAGTCTATTTGACTTTGGAAAAATACAAATGTTGTTTGTTGTTTTTTTGGATCACAGGTTCAGTTTATAAATCTGCTATTTCTTGCCAAATTCCATCTGTGTATTAATGTAATAATGTTCCATTCAGTTTGGGTTTTCGAGAAAATTCAACTAGTTATCTGTTTAATTCTAATTATTGAGCTTGCTGATTTGGTTCCTGTCCTTTGTGACTTGTAGACTTTCTCATCTATAATCTGATTGCTATTTGATTGCCACTCTTTCACAATATAAATCGTTTAATTGAAGTCATGTTGTCTGATCCCAGCAGTATTACTGGGTCTGCGTTCATACTGGTCACTCCCCCCAAAAGTGATGATATGAGAGTATTATACATTCAGCATATTATATTGTGTAAGCACTGAAAATAAACTAAGAACTTCACATAAACTGAAAATTATGTCTATTTCTGAAAGCTAGTGCTCATATACTGAAGAACCCAGGAAAAAAAGGCAGAAAAATCAGAAGAGAAAGAAGACAATGAAAATATATGACATATAAAATAGGGAGAGTTAACAAAAGTGTATAATAACATTTTTATTAGGCAATGGAGCATCCTATTGGTTAGTTAGTGATGGTCCTTGCCAAGGAATCAGACCTTAGCAATTGTTCAAGAATGTCAAGCGTTGATATTGACTTTGTATTGAATTATGTTGGAAAAAAAAGAGCTAGTTTGGGGTTGTGGTTAATACATCAGGCTACAAGTCATGAGACTGTGAGTTCTAGTCTGCCTTAGGCACAAAAGCAGCTGGGTGACCTTGGGCTAGTCACTTTTTCACAGCCCTATGAAGGCGATAATGGCAAACCACTTCTGAAAAACCTTGCCAAGAAAACTGCAGGCAGTCTCCAAAAGTCAGACATGATTGAAGGAAAGGAAGAAAATGCTGGAAACTCATTTAATTCAGAGGTTATGATCAGTCTTAAAATTCTGTGGCGTGTTAAAGCTGTGTTTCAAAGAATTACCTTGATCTAGTTAGAGTGCAAAGAACAATACAGCATTGACATGTCAACTGAATTGTAAATTTAAAAAAAAATGTATTATGTGGGAGACTGCAATTAAGATGTTACCACGATGTTATCATGTGAGAAAACATTCTATCACTAATGCTAATGTCTTTTGATCTGATAAATAACATAGTGTAAAAATATGCAAAGGAAGGAAAGGGAGTAGAGTATGGTACAGGTGAGAATCCAGAGGCATGGATAGAGGACAGCATGAAATTTCAAAAGCAATTTCTTATGTCTGAATACCTGTGATTAAAAATTCAACTGAAAATACACTAAAGTCATCAGAGCTAACAGTTGACAAGCACACAGATGATTTAGGAAATATAAATACAATAAGAAATATTTTTCCTTTTGAAATTGTGAGTTGATTTAGCCTGCTATGCTTTTATTAACTTGAAAAATAATGATAAAAATTTGATGGTAAAGCTAGTAAGAAACAAACTGTCTCTGTGTACTTCTAACATTATTCACATGGAACACTTTCTGATGTTGCCTAACCAAGTGGGTCAGGCAAATCAAAAGCAGCCGAATTGGAAGCCAAACATGAAGCTCCACTGCCACAGGAGGCCCCTAAAAGCCTTCTACATGGCCCCTAGGAACTCTTCCAAGTTGCAGTAAATTATAATTTTTAATGTCAAATAAGAAAGAGAACACATATAAGGCAAATAATATTAACTGTACTTAACTGAATGCAATTTATTAGAATTACTAATCTTGTATCACAGTTTGGTCTGTCTCACTCTGAACCAAATAAAATTGAAACTAGGCTCTGAAGTAAACTTTTATATCCATATGGAAATTAATAGTTTCTAAAAGTCTCATGACATTATTTTGAGAATATTTCCTTGGCCTTGTCTCAAAATTTCACATATGACAAGTTCCAGTTTAGAACTTTTGAGTTTTATAGATTATTAATTTTTTTAAAATGTGAAAATCTGGAATTGTTCAAACTCTCATCTCAGAAAAAAAAAAAATTTCCAGTTGTTCTGCAAACAAACATCAGTGATGTTGCCATCAAACCTGCTGTAGAATGAAGATAATGTAATATCTTCATAGGATAACAATATCTGACTAAACAATATACTACTTGAATTTTATTTATTTCTCTAATTTATAAGGCCATCAATTCAAATGAGAGGCTCCAGGTGGCAAACAGAATTAAAATAATTAAAATACAATGAAAACAATGAAAAACATTATAACAATTAAAATACAAGCAGCCAAGAAACAAGCACCCAAATCATTAATACAACCAAGAAATGGGTCACTGCACAAATTTGGGGTTATGTGCCTGGGCACAGAACCACATTTTTAGGGTCTTACAAAAGACCAGTGTAGTCAGGACCATCCTGATCTCTGGAGGCAGAATGTTCCTCAAGCTGGACTGCATGGCAGAAAAGGAATATCTTCTAGGGTTAGGGTTCTAGTTTTGAATCACATGTGATAGTTTAAAAGGACAAATGACATGGATTGCTCCCTTATTGTTCAGATTCGGTACCTACTGAATGGACTAGAAATAAACAATTTTCACATATGCCAAGGATAGATTAATTTTCCTGATATATGTACTTTAAAAATGGCCAATTAGTTCTAGTTAAACAACTTTCATTTGGAAAGAGGAAAATAACAGTATTATTATTGTGAATGAATAGATTTGTGTTAGAAGTAATGCATGTCTGGGACTGGATTCCTGTTGTGCAGAGAACAAAATGCCATTATCCTGGTTTCAATTGTGCTATGAGAGATTATAGTTTATATTACTTGGCAAAGGGCTCTTGGTCAAGAATTGAACAAGTATGTGATTATATTTGTATATTTGTCTTGAATGGAAAAAGAGGTCATCAGTTATACTAAATTTGAAAAACAGGATTAAATAAAGTCATGACCTTGGTTACTAACAACTGAAGTATCACTACCATTCATGGAACATGTAAAAAAACTAAAAGTCAGAGCCCAAGGGTTATTCTTATGACAGGTTAATAAATACAGCTAAAATGATAGTTAATAAACACCAACTAAGCCCTTCAATTACAGCAATAAATTGTTCAATTGGTTAAATGTCCACAGTTTTTTCTCCAAACCCTGGAGTGAACTGTTTAATCAATAAACTATTGCTTCACTTGGCAAACAAATATCGGCAGCAGTCTCTGGCTAACATGAAGTGGCTCCTTAAGCATCGGTTGGCTGGCCAATAGTCTCCTTAGGACTTGAAAGTGGAAAAAAAATGAACTTTTAACCAAAACTAAAAGCAAAAGTGCACTAGAATATCATTCTCAAAACAGAATGATTCTTTTCTGAAACCTCCCCCCAACCCACATGGGTTTTCTGTTCTAAAGTCACTTTTCATGTGAGCTATCTCATAAATACTTTTGCCACAGAAAGCCTTCACTCTGTAGCCAGTTGTGAGAAAGTGGGATACATATATAATGCATCATATAAAATTATACTAGCAAATATTATCTTCATAATAGATTATTCTTTAAATAATTCATTTTTTGGCAAGGGAAAAAACCCCCACATGTGTAATATCTTCCAGCACAACCTGTTACACTGCCAACTAATATGGCTGTTAAACATCCACTTCTATATAAGTTATAATATACATACAACATAATATCAATATATAAATTATTAATATCAGTATAATATTTTATGCTGTAATGAATCTGACAACTTTGTATTGTGCCATCTGGCCTTCAATTTTGCAAACTTTTAAATACATAGTTCATAACCTTTGTACTCCAGACAGTCTTTAGCATTAATTCTATGGCCATACAAGTTTGAGATTTCAAGTGTACTTTCCACCCAGGCAAACCATTGTAAATATTTGGATATACACTGAAACTGATAAAGTTCTCATAAAAGTGTCAGTAAAGAAACTTCTTTTCACCTGAAACAGTTTTCAAAGTCATTCTAAACTTTGCTCTTTGCAATCAAAAGATGATTCTTACACAAGGTGGTATTGAAAGCAAAAAGGCAGTATTTTGAAATTCCAATGGTCTTAAAGGAGATATTTGGATAATGATATGTACTCACCAATGCACTGGAGTGCCTTGGATCCTGAAATGTCTTGCCCAAGAGGAAAGACACTTCAGCAGCCTTCCTCTGCTTACTTACAATTAGAAGAATTTACACTGGCTTGCTTTATGATAAATAGATAGTGGTGACTCACAATGCCCACACTGGAAGTCACTCCAGCAATGGGCAATCTTCTGCTCCACATCACCATTATCAAACAAATTTATTATGGTCTCCTGTTCTGATAGATTCTGGGCTGCTTACAAATTTCAAGGAAACAATAAATACAGTTAAAAGCACAAAACAATACAAATGGCTAGATCTTAAGGGCTTTCTGGAATTCAAGGAGAGTGGACACCATCTATGTCTCTTTTGGGGGGCAGGAAATTGCTGTTCCAGACAATGGAAGCTGCAAGTGAGAAGCCTCACTTCTTTGGTCCCATAAGATGGCAACGTTTTATGGAAAAACCTAGTATATCCACTCTTCTGAAACTTAACAGAAACTTTTGAAGACAGATCACCAGCTAACCATCTGTAGCATGCTGCTGACAGTGTCCTTGAAATTATAAATATGCCAAAGTTGTGAGACTCAATACTAAAAGATGCACTCCAAATTCCATGTTATGTTTCATTGCACTTTAAATTTTTGATTTTTGTACCACCCACTGCACCTCTGTGTTTACTGAAAAAAGCCCTTTGAAGCAAATACCTTAAGGGACCTATATACCTTAAGTTGGTATATATTGTCCAATCAAAAGGCTTGCCTGGGCCACACCGAGTGAAGAAGAATTGCCTTGGGTAGTATATAAAATATAGTTAATGTACGATCTTGTAAGGCTGCATTACTAGCAGTCCAGGACTATATGCTGTCTGTGGGTCATGGGATCGACATGCCTGGTGTATAGAGAACAAACTGATTTGTGAACTATTGTACATTCAATTGTTTGTTGCAGTCTTTAAACTGAACCTAGAAACAAAGAAATAACCATTGATGGTAGAACACTATTGGAGTAGCATATTTCAACTGATAGATTTCAGGCAACATGGTGATATCTATGTATCATAGCAATTTCATTTTTAAAATTGTTTTTTTTTTAAAAAAAAAACAATTCATCTTAAAGCAGTGCTATAATCTGTACTAGCAACAGAGTGTGAATGGCCAAAGCCATCCAATTTCATCTAGTTCATCTTGTAATGATTAATGATTATACTAGATAAGAAATGGTAAGGAGTCAGTAGAAGTTAAGTTTTCTAAAGCAATCCAATCAGTGCACAGCTCTAGTCAAGATAAAAATGATCTGGATAATTGGAGCTAAGACATTCACAATTCCAAAGATTCAGAGTATTTCCTCCATATGGGAGGAATATATCAAAATCTTTATAAAACACAGAACAGTATCAAAGAAAAAGGTTGTTCTCTGTACTTAAGAAACAGGGCTATTCATGGCATTTTCAGAAGTGTATTCCCTGCAGATACGAAGCCTTGGTTTGATTCATAACAAGACCCAGACATTTTCAGTTTTTAAGCTTAAAATGAACAATTACCAAGCAGTGTAAATCTGTCAATGTAGGAGTAAAGTGACTTTGCATCAGATGAAGATTCTGACAGTTGATGGAATAAGTGCACACATAGCAAATAGTACGTAGCAGTAGTCTAAATGTGATGTGATAAAGCTATAGATAAACTTTACCAAACCTGTTAGATTCAGAAAATATTGTGCTGACATACAAAATACACTTATGTAAATATACTATTTGCTAGGACTATCACCTGAACTTCCTGGAAATGGATTAGAACCAAGAAGCTTTCCAGTATTACAAACCAGATTTTCTGACTGCAAGTATTTCTCAGACAGTTTGGTATAAGGCACCAGGTTAGAAACCAGGAGATTGTGAGTTCCAGTTCTACCTTAAAGACATAACTAGTTCTGTGACATTGGACCATTCATACTCTCTCAACCCTTCCAGGCAAGGACAAATTATAAAAGGCACCCCTCCAATTGAAACAACCCAAAAACAACACCTGCTGTAACAACAAAAACACATTTATAGAGCCAATAATTTTAGAGAAGGCAGACTTCAGGGTGACTTCATGTTTATTTTCATCCAACCCTTTAGTGAAGCCATATATCAACAACGCCCTTTATGTTAAAAAGTGAAAATGAATGAAATGAGCTTTATTTCTTGAAAGGCTCAATATTTGTTTGAAGTGCTGTCTGGGAAAGAGGAAAGGGTATTTTCTTTCTTCTTCTAAAAATGCTACATGGCATAACATACTTAGATTTCAGCAAGGCAATCAACAAAGTAGATCACAACCTACGTTATGATAAGCTAGAAAAAAGTGGAATAGATAGCACCACCACCAGTTGGATTCGCAACTGGCTAACAAACCATACTCAATGAGTAGTCCTTAATGGGTCTAAGTCTACATGGAGGGAAGGGTGCCACAAGGTTCTTTCTTAGGCCCAGTATTCAATATCTTCATTAATGACTTAGATGAGGCAATAGAATTTACCAAATTTGCAGATGATACTAAGCTGGCAGGAATAGCTAACACCCAAGATCTAGATGGATCTTGACAAACTAGAACACTGGGCTACATCTAACAAAATGAAATTCAATGTAGAGAAAAGTAAAGTCCTATACTTTGGCAAGAAAAACCACATAGACTGGGTGAAACCAGGCTTAATAGCAGTGACTGTCAGAGGGATCTTGGAGTCTTAGTGGACAACCAGCTAAATATGAGCCAGCATTGTGCAGCAGCAGTCAAAAAAGCTAATGCAATCCTAAATTGTATTAACAGAGCGATACAATCAAGATCAAGTGAGGTAGTAATACCACTATATAAAGCCTTAGTAAGACTACACCTAGAGTACTGCATCCAGTTTTAGTCACTACACTATAAAAAAAGATGTTGAGACTCTAGAAAAAGTACAGAGAAGAGCAACCAGGATGATTAGGGGATTGGAAACTAAAACATATGAAGAATGGTTATAGGAACTGGGCATGGCTAGTCTAGTGAAGAGAAGGACCAAGGGAGACATGATAGCAGTCTTCCAATATTTGAAGTGCTACCACAGAGAGGAAGGCGTCAAGCTATTTTCTAAAGCACCAGGCCAGACAAGGAATAATGGATGGAAACTAAACAAGGAGAGATTTAACCTGGAAATAAGGAGAAACTTTCTGATAGTGAGAACAATCAACCAATGAAACAGCTTGCCTTGGTAGTTGTGGGAGCGCCATCACTTGAAACTTTCAAGAAGAGATTGGACTCCTATCTGTCAAAAATAGTGTAAGATTTCCTGCTTGGGCAGGGGGTTGGACTAGATGACCTACAAGATCCCTTCGATTATCCCTGATTATCTGTTATCTGCTATTGTTATTTAGCCTCCACCAAAACTACTTCTGTGCACTAGTTTGAAGCACTGATAATTTTAATATTTCTCATATCTTAACATTTTTATTTGAATATCGATTAAGTTTGTATAACTTCCATTATTGATTTATTTTTAACATTCTTATTATATCTCTCTACTTTATTAGCCATCCTTGTGAAGTTCATTTATGTACCAGACGATGTATTCAAAAATGTAATAATTTTAAAATGGACATCATTTTGTTATCAATTTAGTGTGTAAATTTAGAAATATTAGTCTATGGAGATTCTCAATCATCCAGGTCATGGTTGTCCCAATGTTGCTTTTCCAAAAAGCAACTGGATTTGGTTTTTTTTTCTTTGAAAACATTTTGCTTCTCATCCAAGAAGCTTCTTAAATTTATTTTTATTTAGAAATATTAGCAGCAAATATGCCAGATAAATAGCAGTTTTCACAATGACATTGTAGTAGTGGCGCTTAATCATCTTCTGGAAATGTGCAAAGTTCTCAAATTTTTATAAAAAAGTGTAGCATTCCAACACCCTGCTGCCCCTGACATCTACAGTGACTGCCTACAGAAAATATGTACCTACCATTTTCCCTTTTTTTTGCTCCTTCAACTGTGAAAAAATGGTATGTAAGTTATCTTGAACAGCCTCATTCTGCATCAGCACCTGCTCGGCCAGCAGTCAATTAAACAAGCAAAACAACAGCTGGATAAGTCAGGTCAGCTCCCCTTATGAACTTCAAGACTTATGCACAAGGGGACCCTACCACACTGTCTCTTTTTTGTTACTTGAAAATAGCAAGTCTTAGTAACTTGATGCCTCCTGTAATGTGTTTGAAGAGACAGTGAAAGACTCCCTGAATCATTGCTGCGTTTCCCTTTCTTCCTTAAAATATGACAGCCTTTCTTTCAACATGCATTGTCTGCAAGGGGCAATAAAGCTCATCTCAAATAGCTACCGTACATTTGCTTTAGGAATGCAGGTTCAAAGAAAGGAATTATTGTTAACTCAAACAGAGTGGTCAAAATTCTCTTATGATATATGTCATCATGTTTGTAAGTTCTATGCAGATTCACTGCACAATTTCACTTTTGTTACTTTTTTAGCCTGCAGACAGATAAGATAAAATGAAAATTAAACTGAGCTGTTTTGCATAAACAGAATATATGTATGTATGTATGTATGTATGTATGTATGTATGTATATGTATATGTATATGTATATGTATATGTATATGTATATGTATATATATATATATATATATATATATATATATATATATATATATATATATATATATATATATATCTGGCATTCAGCTTTGTTCGGGTATTTTCCCACGTGGTGCTTTTAAAGTTGTAGCAACGTTTCAGCAGTATTTTCAGCACCACGTGGGAAAATACCCGAACAAAGCTGAATGCCAGACATGTAAGTACCCGCGAAAACTTAAGAAAAACACACACACACACACACACACACACACACACACACACACATATGGCATTCAGCTTTGTTCAGGTATTTTCCCACATCATTGTAGTTGTGCTTTTAAAGTTGTAGCAACGTTTCAGCAGAATCTCATCTGCCATCATCAGGCTTCTGTATAGTTCTATATACCCGAACAAAGCTGAATGCCATACATGTAAGTACCCGCAAAAACTTAAGAAAACACACACATATATACACACACACATATACACACACACACACACACACACACATACATATACATACATATATATATATATATATATACACATACATACACACACAAACTAGAATTCTGGCAAACACTGCAATATTGTCAAATTATTAATGTGCAGGCTATAATTTCCATAAACAGTTCTATTAACTCTAATCTAATCTGCCAATTAGAGGGCTTTTGAATGTAAATTTAGTTACGTCATCGAGGATTGCATTCCTGTTGCCAGTGGAAAAACAGGATACAAATGAAACAAAAAAGGGCAGTGACTGAAAATTTGATAATGGCACTTAGATTAGTGATGGTCAAATATTGGGGATGAAATTGGGATATTCAAAGAAATGAGTAGCATTATGCAATTTGGAACATGGCAACAAATGATAAATTAGCAGAAATAAAATTTAAAAAGGATGATTAAAGAAAACAATTATAATGAAATATGGGGGGATTTTATAAAAACTGTGTTGGTGGAGGGGAAAGGGAATAAACCATTCAAGAATATATGTTGTTTCTGAGGGAATAAGGGCACACCTCCCTCTTTCTTTTTTCCTCATAACAACAAGCCTGTGAGGCAAGTTGGTCTCAGAGAGAGAGAGAGAGGGAGGGAGAGAGAGAGAGAGAGACTGGCCGATGCCATGACTTTCATGGCTAAGGCACGACTTGAGTTCAGGGTCTCCTGCTTTCTAGCCTGGTGCTTAATCACTCCTTCTTTTACAGGAAGTCCTTGTTTAGCAACCACAATTGCAACGGGCAACTTGATCATTAAGTGAAGCAGTCTCTAATTGAAACTGTGATTATGCGAACAATTTTACTTCAGCTTTTCTTTGCTTTATAGATCTGTCAAAGTCAAATATGAGAAGACTGATTGCAAAGTTACTTTTTCATCACCATAACATCAAATGGTTCCTGCCTGAGGTAGTTGCTAAATGAAGACTACCTGTATGGACAAAATAAAAATAATTATCATATGCACCTATTGCTAAGTTTATACTATTGATAGTATTTGACGAATGCCTCTGTATTAGCATACAAATCAGTTCATTATCTGGCTTTGCCTCTGGAGAAAAAAAAGAGGGAAAGAGCTTGAGATATTGCCTTACAAGTTCTGTACCAAAGCCAAAAATGGGATCCCAATTATTCATCCTTTCCTTAACTTCATTAGGTAACTTTGGTATACTGATGAGTGAGCCTATTTCAGTGTATGCCAAAGGACCAAAATCAGAAAGAAGGAATTATATACTGTTAACATCAGCAGCAAAAATGTTAATATAGTTGGACTTACTTTTGTGAGCATTACTTTATCTGTAAAGTTAAAGTGAGCCTAATTTTAATGTAATTAATAAGGATTAAATACAAGGGAAATATGATTTCCAGAGAGTTTCCCTTTTCAAGGGCTTCTTATGGGTTGCACTAAGCACGTTTAGAATAGTCAAGAAGATCTGGGTGTGTATATGTGTGAATACTTCAGCAAAAATTTACCAGAGAAAGTGAAAGCATCTTTTGTGCATTCACAAATAAACTCAGACAATGGTCTTTGAAGTGGTCATATCTAGCTTTCAAGAAACAGTGGTGCATCAAATTCAGAGGAACACGTAAGCGCCCCATAAATGATTCATACAATTCCGACAGCTTTAAATACAACATAGGGCACAAGAGTGCCTAACAAATGAAAATTTGAATGTTTGGTTGTTCATATGCAGAAATCCAAATTACTCAAGCGAGAAAAATAATTCCCAATTATTCAACATAAATCTTTATATAATATATTTATTATACTTATTGTCTCAGTATCTCTCCTAAACATAGTCATTATTAGTTTTAGGGTTTTTTTTTTTTGCAGACCCTACCCTTCTAAGCCTTTACACATTCAATAAAACATGTTTCTCTACTGATAAAATTCCCTGCTGACAAACACACCTCCTTACAGTTGAGTTCACTGTTCCAATAAGAAAACACAGCTTGTCTACTTCAAGGATGTTTCTGTCACCTTAGCTGAAACTACCATAAAATTGGTAAACCAGGATGAAGATAGGAACCCTGAGTATGAAATATAGAAATATTCTTCTTTTGCCAACCTTATAATTGATATTGAGAGCAAGGTAGAGATCTATTCATGCAACTTAATTTATTACTCACGTTTGTTATTTTCATGATTGTTCATGTATCAAATGCTTTCACATTCTATGGTTACAATTAGAAAACACAGTAGCATACATACTTAAAACATTTACAAAATTAATAAACAGGTTTGTATACTTTGGCAAACATACTTATGTTTCTTTCCAAATAAATCATTTAAAATTAGTATATTAGATTTCCCATAGAAGAACAGATATGAACGTTATTTAACGTATTGTTCATTTCTTGGTTTTAAAGGCCACTTCAATTGTAAATAATGCTGCAATTATTAATATAATAACTGCAACTATACTTTCAATGGTATTTATAAAACCCCGGTACATCTAAATATAAGCATTTTGTGTAAAAGATTTCTAGAGCGCCTAAAATTCCATATTAAAATACATTTTTTAAAATTTCCTTTGAGTCAGTCTTGATTCCTGGCAACTGCAATTTTCTTGGCAATTTTTTTCAGATGTGGCTTGCCTTTGCCTGCTTCCTAGGGCTGAGAGTGATTGATTGACTCCAGGTCACTCCCCTGGCTTCGTGGCTCCTGTGTGACTATAACTCGTGGTGTCTTAGTTTCTAACCAATTGCTATAATCACTACATCAAACTGGCTCTATAAAATTAGATTTATAAATAGCTAGAGTTTCCTTACAATATTGAAAATTAATCTATTATTTGCTGCTATTTTAAATGAAATAGGAATATTATCACATAATGAAAGAACACTTGGTTAACTTGGGTGGAAATATTATAGCCTAGTATCAATCCTCATATTAAAATAACTAGTTTTCTTGTCTTTAATGTCAATGAAAATATAATTTTTCAAAAGCATGCTGAAAATCTAAACAATAGTGAAAAAAATCACTCAGAATTCACCACCCCTCATGATTTCTCAAGTACAGTTACAGATATCTGGACAGACTGATTCATTTAACTAAAACGAATCGCATATGAGAATGATTAATTTAACTCAAACAGATTGCATATGAATAAAGCAACCTTTCCCGCAGCTAAAATTTCTGAGAATTCTAATCCAACACTCATGAAGATTGGGAGGTTAAATACAACAACACAAATGAGGAAGTGTCTTCTTTTTCTTTTATCATAATGCTGAAAACCTTACCTCACATACAAAAGAATAATTTCGTCTAAGTTGCAGAGTCTATTCAGCTTTTAAAACAGTCTCCCAAAATGTATTGCTTGACAATTTTTGTTTAAGTTACCAAAAGCATATTAAGTCAATGTAAGTATTTGATGAAATCTCACAACCCTAATAGCTTCTGCTTTATGTGAAATGTATTAGGAAGTATCAAAATCTATCCACTGCAAAAACAACCCCCCCCCAATGCATTTATACATTTAACCAGTCACTTGGTTCTCATAGGCAACCAGAAACTTTATGCATGCAATTAAATCATTTTTTGTGCGGAACTTCTTTATTTTTTTAATTTTTAATAGTCTGTCAATATGATAAAAGCTGGTATTTCCACATAGAGCATAGGAAGTGTGGCTTTGATGAACAAGCCCAGAAATAAGTTATTGGTTATCTTCTATTGGAGTTATTAGTGAATTTTTCTGCAGGCTACTAACTTCAGTTGGTAAGGCTATCATGTCAGGCTACGATGTGCATTGAGCTACCAAGTATCCATCAATCAGTTTCTGTGTAATTTATTCTAACAGTTCCATAGGAAAAATAGACCTATTGTTGAAATGAATATATATGTACTGACAATATATTTCAATATCTAAGTTGCAATAAACTTGCTTACCCTCTTCCCTCCCAAAATAGTGTAATGGGTACATCTGTATGTAGGAGTTATTTGTAAAAACAAAACAAAAAAAGCTTTACAATACCAAGGCTATGTTCCAAACATTTGTGACTTGGCTGGCTCAGTTTTATACTTTAAATATATTCACAAATCAGTAATTTCCTATTAAAAATTTAACTTCAAGTGATATATGCACTGCTCAAAATTAACATGAAAAAGAATTTAGAACTGTTCAAACTCTTAGTATATTATTTGTGTCTTTCTTTAGCAAATACTAATTGTATTACTGTTTTTGGCATTAACAGCAAGAAAACAATATTTTAAATAGATGATTTCTTTTAAATGATTCTAAGCATTAAAGGAAATTAAAATATTTTAATATTAAGGTATTAAAATAACATTGAAATAAAACATTATTTCACTTTACTGCAGAAACCCACACATTATCTTTTAAGTATGTATTTACTGATTTAATGTTATTTGCTTTCTTTCAAAAATAGTCTGATAGCACAATTTAATTCCCTTCATATCCCACTGTATTCGATGGTCTTTATTATCATGTTGGGATGCAGAACATTGCAATCTGGGAGAATAAAATATTCAAGTGCTGTATTGGATTAACCCTGGTACAATAAGAAGAGTCTTTCACAAACTTTATCAAATGATATAGAAAAATCACATTTCTTTCTCTTTCCTTCCTTTCCTCCTGATGGATAAATTTTAAATAAATTCACGCATACTTACTTTTTCTCCCTACAAAATGCTTCCAAACAATATCTGAGCTCCAGTTCATTGAGAACTGCACAGCTGAGAAATGTTTTCTCTCTTCACAGCACAAGGGCCACTCTCTCTCCAGGCACTCTAAAATACAGGTTCTAAAGTCTCCTGTGTCAATAGCAATATAAGAAAGGGTCACATGACATGGCCCTCTGTGTGTGTATGTGTGTGTGTGTCTGTCTGTCTGTCTGTCTGTGCTCCCCCCTCTCTCTCTTGACAGTGTGTCAGTGGTCATGGCCAATGATTAAGACAGGGAAGTTGCAAACTGATGAAAAATGTTGATCTCTATCTCAGCTATCTAACTCTGAGAAAGTTTATCCAGCACGCCCTCTCTTTCTTTAACAGCACAGCAGTTTGAACTGATGATTTAGTAGGATAGGACAATCTCAAAGCTCAACAAAAAATAACCCATTATATCTAACCTGTGAATGCATGTTTGTTCTTGAATGATCTCCTAAAAGTCAGGGCAACTCTTTAGCATATCTGGTAAGGATTTAATAATTTAGCAGGGTCAGCCCTGGATCATATTCGGATGACTGATCAGCTGTAGACTACACTAGTTGAAATTGTATCTGCCAAGCAGTACTGCCAAGAAAACTACTGTATATTGATGGATTATCTAATGGCAAGTGTGGTTAATGTAAGGAAGTGTAAAATTAAGCATGTTTTACTCCCACCCCCATTTTAAATTTAGACAATGAACTGATCAGAAAGCTGGCTTGTTTATACCCACCAGGATGTGGATAAATGACACAAAAAACACTCAAGTATATGAAACAAGTATCAAATACGTTTCAAGAATCCGTTTCATACTGAAAAGTACTTCTAATAGTATTTATATATGCAAAGAGATTTCTTAATTATTCATTGATCATGACTGATCAGCAACCAGAGACTGATGCAATGCAACATAATGAAGACTAATGGGGCATGTATGTGCAAAATTAGTGGCTCCCAAGATGTTCCATTCATGGCTAGTGGATGATTTGATGGAAGTTGTAAGTCAGAAAAAAAGAAGATTCTGGCACATTTGACCTTCATATTATAATTCATTAACTGCTAAGGTGATCTGGCCAAATACAGGCAATTTAACCCCTGTCACAGCATTATAAGATGAATTAGAGGCTTCTGCTGCAATTTATAGCTACCAAGGTCTTAGCTGATTAAATTTTCCAGACTCAAAGTAATCTCAAGTGTCAACACTTTTATTTAACTCACAGTCAACATTGGGACAAATGAAGAAGTTGTGAGGGTTGAGGCACTGAAGCACTTTTCCCTTCAAATTATCACATGATTTGATTAGTGCTATCTTCCTTTCTTTCCAAGTGGGAAACAAACAAACAGCTTCTCTTAAGTCTTCCTCAGAATCACTTCTTAGTAAAGGAAATTTTTTGTCACCATTAGGTAAGGCAGTTTATATACTTTGGATGCTAAAAATGTCTCATCATTTTCAATGCCACGTAATTTCATTCTTTTTGTATTATCAGGCTTCAGTGTTGTTATCAATCTAAGTCTCAAATTGCTTCTGAACTTTTTTCTTAAAAAAATCACAAATGCTTCTAATTTGAAGCAGTTTAAACTATTATAGAAATATATTTTGCCATGTACTCTAAATTCCATATGAAAGGGACTCTAATTCTAACTAAGAAGGTGCAAGTTCATTCACTCACTCAAGATATAATTTATGAACAGCATAAAATATCACTCCTAATAAAGTTGCTTGAAAAAAATCCATTTATTTCTCTCCATTGAAAAACCACTCCTTTTCTCTTCTTTAATCTATGGAAAATGGGTACTCTTATCCATAACACTAAGTTTATTCAAAAATATTTAATGATGAACTTCCCCCCCAAGTCCATAGTTGTCTCCATCCATGTGCCAGTTGATATTTTCAGAACAAGCAAGCAAAAACCTTGAAGAAAATTGGTGAGGTAGATTTACTTTTGCAAAATCCATACTGATTTTTCCTTTAGCAACAATTATCCTGTTATGTTCAATCTTTTTTAAAGAATCTGATTACTTTTCTACAACTGTTTAGCAGGACAGAGAGCCACTACAGGAATAGATGAAGCATAGCTATATCAAAAGGTGGGCCAAGCAATATTCCTTGTGATGTTGGAATTAGTCTGGAAAATCTGCCAGATGCTAATTGCTTTCTCTTCCAGGTCTCAGGGAAAATTAGTCCTTGTAAATACACTACTGGGGAATAGTAAATCCTTAAAATGGAGGTTTTGCTGAATTACATTGTCCTGTAATTTCTTAAATAATTTCAGCACTTGGGTTCAGAGGTAACGCTCCCTCCAGTAGTTTTTAAACCTGTATCTAACAGTCTCTCAATATTCTCAGCAGCTGTAGATTAATCTTCAGCTACTCATGGCTGGTCCTTGTTGTGAGTTCATGTGCTTTTGATAATCTTCTGAGACCCTTGGCTGTCTGGAAGTTACTGTCCCCACATCTAGAACACTTCATGATGCCTTTCATTGACTTCCTGGGTAGTAACTTATTGTTTCAATTTCTTTTTAATTTTCTCAATGTTTTTAAGCATTAATTTATGTCAAATGTAGATAAGTTACATCATTGGCCAATAATTTTTTGGATTTTCTTTTTTTTTAATATAAAGTTACATCAGCAGTTTTTGAGAAGACCTGCAAATCTGTTGTGTCATTACTAAGGATGTCCTAGAATATCCTTTCTTTTTAATTAAATTGAGCGACATCTGCAAGTAATTAAAAAAAAAGGATGCTGTAATGACCATGCAAGGAAATCCCCACTCCTTTATACTTGCTGGCAATGCCACCTCATGTACAGAAGAGTTGGGGATTTTATTGCATGTCTACAACTGCCATTCTGATTTTTTTTTCTGCACCTTCTGCAGATACTCTAGTCAATTTACTTTTTCTAATTCCCTCCCTGAGGCATAGATTCCAATCAAGACAAATGGATGCCATTTATTCATTTAAATAAATAATGTGGTTTATAATTTATTATTAATATGGCTATTATTAAATTAACTTAATGTTTAAGCCATACATAAAACAATTAAAAAGATACAAGTCAATCCATGTGAGAACTTAATATCTCAAAATGTTAGACTTCTGAAGAATAAAATACAATACTACAATGCAATGAGGTTTTTTTAAAATTCACCTTGTTACCTTGTCACTATGAGGTTTTTTAATTTACCTTCTTGCCTCAGTTATAAACCCATGCAAGTTTTCAATGTAAGCATGCTTGGCTACTGAATATTTTTGGACACCAACTTAGTTATTTATGATTTAGCTTGAGCTACTGTATTTTCAAACTATAAGACGCTCCGGACTATAAGACACACCTAGCTTTTGGTGAAGAAAATGAGAAAAAAAATCCACCTCTTCCTCCCAGCAATTTGCCTCTTTGCAGCAAACAGCCTCGTCAGCTTCAGCACAGCCTGATTTAACATGAATAGCTGATTGACGGTTGGATCAGCCTCCCGGAATACTGATGATCAGCTATTCCAGGCTGCAGGGATCTCTGTCACTCATCGCCACCACCACCTATTGCTGCCACCACATGCCCCATTTTCAGCCTCCGCACATCCCATTTTCCAGGCAGCAGGGACAGGCAGTGGCAGTGATCCCCGCCACCTTAAACAGCTGATCGTCGGTATTCTGGGAGGCCGATCCAACTGCCAATCAGCTGCTCATGCTAAATCAGGCTGTGCTGAAGCTGACCAGACTGTTCGCTGCAAGGAGGCAAATTTCTGGGAGGCAGAGGATGAAGGATGAGTGGGGCTTCAGCAACATTCGCTCTATATGACACACAGACATTTCCACCCACTTTTTTGGGGGAAGTGCGTCTTATAGACAGAAAAAGTATGATAATTGCAAAATATTTTATAATGTAATCAATATAGAAATAATAATTACATTTATCTTTTAGTTTACAGGTAAGACAATGTATAAACTGAGTTGTATTTAGCTTTAATTTTTTTTAAAAAAATGACATGCATTTTCTGGTTAGATGTACTTTCTTTTCATCCCTGTCTATGCATCAGATGCATATAACTGAAACTTAAAAATTCTATAAATAGGAAAAAACCATAAGCTTTACTTTCTATATAGATCAGATCTTATATCTGCAGCTAATAAAGGTGTGAATAAGTAGAGGTCACTTTTATAATAAGTTGGTTGCAAGTAGAGAGCCTTTATCCCATGAAACAGGTTGTATTTTTTTGGCAGAATATTTATAAGTTTCTTCAGGGTTCTTTTAAGACATAAACTTTTAATTATATATTAAAGATTCTCTCCTGGACTAGTAAAAGGTTTGGAAAAAGGTGAAAAAGGTAAAATCAATTAATCCAAGGTTCACTTTTCTGACATCTATGACATCAGACAAGCTGGGTTAATTTCTTCATTAATGTGTTTGAGCTAAGACAATGAATCTGCCATTAAGTACCACATTACGTAAGATAAGAAAGTCTTAAACAGATGATCATTGGTGCATTTCATTGAATTTCAAACATTCAATAACTTGATCATTTGTTCTTCACTCTGTGCTGCTGCCTAAACATACAGAGTACTTGAGATGCCTAAGGTAAAGACAATGAAATAGGGAAGACCACAGGGATGAGGAACAGGCTGAAAGCTGTTATATACAGCAAATGGATCGCCTTGCAAATCTTCTCTCAGGGAAATTAAGGAGTCTTAAATGCCATTAAAGAAATAGGTTAAATAAAAGATTGGTATGTTTCCTTAAAATAGATTTTAAGAAACAATAATGAAAATGCGTATCGTTCTACAGTGTCTAGAACATGAGTGTCAAACTCATGGTGTCAATGTTGTCACATGACATCACAACTCTTTCCCCCTTCACGAAAACGGGTGAGTGGCACATGACTCACCGGCCCACGGGCCACACATTTGACAACCCAGGTCTTGAATATCTGATTTCTTCTACTTTATCTTTTAGCAAATGTTCCAAATTCACTCATCATTGTTTTTATACAAGGTAATTATTGCTTTTTCTAAGTTTTAAACTAACTTCTTCCCAGATTGACATAGGCATATTCCTTGTCTTAGCTGGCTTTCTAAAGAGTTGAAATAGCATCTACTGGGCTGCTATGAGGAGTTTTCAAGCTGTCTGGAGGATAAAAATTGTGCAGTTCCACTTGGGGATTGATTGTCATCAGGCAGGTGCTATTAAGATAAACTGAGACTGCATCTTGCAAAGTTATCTAGGAGAAGTTTGATTCTATTGGCTCTGATGATGTAGACAAATTCCTTTGGAATGTTTGTCTGTCTGCTATGGTTTTGATTTCTATTTTCCGAGCTGGTAAACATCTTTTGAGGCATAACAGGAGGCTGGATCAGAGTGGTGGCTAATCAATCCTTGATAGGAGAATGAGGCCCCTGCTTTGAAGTAATGTTCTCCATCTCAAGAAGTTGATTTTGGATCTAGACATGGTTTTGGATCTAGACAATGGTTTTGGATCTAGACATGGTTACTGAAGCCACTTTGATTGCTGATATGGATGACTTCTGGCAAAACTGAAACTGTAGAATGCAGTTGCTCTGCTTGTATTGGGTCTCTTAGGGACTTTTGATATGATAGCTCTTATTGGACATATGTTGGGGGCTCAAATATACAGTTTTCTGTGGAGGAGGAAGTGTGTGTGTGTGTGTGTACATGTGCTTGAAGTAGAAGGGAACAGAATCACATGATCCTATCTATATATCATTCTAACATATAATCAATGTAACTGCAGTTATTGAAATAAATTGGCTGAGTGCATGCAGCACACTAAAACACGAACCATGGTTTGCAAATAGCATTGGCTGGGTTCACATACTAAGTCACAAACAAGAAAATCACGTTTTTTTTCAGCATAAAATGAATCCAGCCTGTGTAAAGGTCTACTTTCCATCAATCCACTAACATACTTTTATTATTACTCATAATGCTACCCAATGCATATTTATTTAGCACCAGCATTATACTACTTAGGAAATAACCTGAATGTTGCCTGAATGTTTATATTATTCGTAAGGGAAAACAGGTAAAAGTGCAACAAAAGTACGGCCTTATTATTATATAAGTAAAACTAATGACATGTCTAGAGATCAGTATAATTACAGGCCAGTTTCAAACATTTAATTTCCTGGAAAAGGTGGTGGCTCTGTAACTCCAGATGCATACTGTATGTACGATACTATCTGGAGTCATTTCATTGCTTGGCTAGTATATAAACTGAGACTGTTTTGGTCACCTTGATGGATGACCTATGTGAAAATTAGGTAAAAAGAATGTAGTCCTGCTAGTTTCTCCAGGTCTGTTAGCAGTTTTGAGTACCATGAAGAATGGCATCCTTCTGGAATGTCTGCCAGAACAGGTCAAGGGCATTAAGTCCATCAGATGATCATGTGCAGAAGATAATTCAGATAATTATTTTTTCACTCTTAGACCCTTAACTGGATTAAAAACAACATTAAATACAGATAAAGATACCTTTTTCCTAGGTATTATGGATAAATCAAAAGAAAAACAATTTGGAACCTGGAGGCTTTTAAGAAGAGCCTGGACAGCCACTTATCTGAAATGGCATAGCATCTCTTGCTTGAGCAGAAGATTAGACCAGAAAACCTCAAAGAGGAGACCTTCTAACTCTACCATTCTGTATTCTGTATTCTCATATATGGTGGCAATTGCAAGGATTGTGTGTGCCAAATATTAGAAAGAAAAAGGAACTCCAACAGTGGAAGAATGGATTTTGAAACTGACAGAATTGGCAAAATTAGCTGCATAGAGACAACGGTTAGCATAAATTTATAAGAGACTGGAAGCCTCTTATGGAGTTTGTGGAGTTTCTACAAATTAAGTATAATAATGGACTGTTAACAGAGGGCTTTGAAATTTATTATTTGGGGGGGAGGTTAAACAGTTAACAGGTTTTTTTTAAAGTGGACTGGTATTGGGTCAATTTGATTGATAGGCAATAAATTTGTATATTTGAAATATTTATTAAGAGAATGTGATGTAGACTAGTAATTTAGCAAGGGAGAATGCATGGGAGAAAACCTATTAGATTTGTGTGAGATATTCTACAGGTATCAGCATTCAACTAGGGCTGAGGTCCTATATTCATTGTTAATTTTCTATTTGCTGTATACACACCCTTTTTTCTTTTCCTGTATGTTGTTTGTAATTATTGTTTTGTTTTTCTTTATTTTGTGTTTGTATTTTATTTTTGGAAAAATAAAAAAAAAATATTTAAAAAGATGAAGATTCTGTTGGTCAATATGATACTGAATTCAATCCAGAATAGTTTGGATGGGATTGTAATAAAGCAAAATTCTTGTACCTTAACTGTCACAGAATTTATAGGTCAGAAGTATCAAACTCAAGGCCTGCAGGGTACATCCAGCCCACTGGGTATTTAGATCTGGCCCATGGGGCTGTCTTGGAAACAGCAAAGGACTGGCCCGTGGTGCCTCTGCCAGCAAAACGGAGCTTGGGAAAGCCGCACACTGCCCTCCCGACCTCCGTTTTCAGCTGCGACGGCTTCCTGCAATCCTCTGCCAGTGAAAATGGAGCTCTGTTTTCACTGGCAAAGAGCTTGGGCCTCCACAGGCACCCCTGACACAAGTGATGTTGATCTGGCCATGGCCATTGGCCATGAGGTCAAACTCAACCCTGATGTGGCCCTCAAAGAAATCGAGTTTGACACCCCTGTCATAGGTGGTGGTTCTAGTAAAGTATGCAGTTATACAATAGTTCAGTCTTTTTTATACCTTCCATTACGTCTACAGAAATATGATCTTTATATTTTCATATAGAACAAAGAGACATCTAGGTTGATAACTTTTTCAGGTGGATCATTCCCACTTGCCCACTAACAACAGAAGGGCTCTTAAGTAAGATTTCCTCCTTCAAGGGCAGGGTCACACTATCAAGAGACAATATGCTGGAATACTCAGAGGCACAAATAACAACTAAGCTGGAGGATTGTCCATGGCAGGGATGATCACTCTATGACCCTTCCACTGACTGGAATCATTCACTGAGGCAGGAGTGACATCATGGCAGTATGGTGCCTCCAATCCCCAATCTTTGCAGGCGATCAAAAATGATATCACAAAAGCTGCTGAGGGATATAAAAGGAACAGAAGAGATATGCTAACTTCCTCAGGTCCAGCAAAGTTCATCCACACTGGGGACTAATGCTATCTCCATCATAGACTAGCTTAGACAAAGAATAATTTTTGTTTTAGTTACCTAGGAAGGCGGGGTGCAGGAAACAGTCATATAAGGCTGCTGGTAAAAATCCTCTTCCGAAGTGAAATATTGATACCCAGAGTCATCCATCACTAGCCCTAACTTCTACAATAAGGCTGTCAAACCCCCGGCCTGTGGGCTGGATGCATCACACACTGGCTATGCCCACGCCCAGTTTAGCGAAGGAGGAAAAAGTCCCTATATGTCACGTGATGCCGCTGTGACAATGTGAGTTTGATACTCCTGCTCTACAGCTTAGGGAAGTAAGGAAGGTCACAGATCCAAGCTACATGTTTAATACTTGCTTTCTAATCCTACTCCTCTCCCTTTCTTCCTTTTGTAGCTTCTGTACTAAGATAATGTGATTACAAGCCAGGATCAAGACATATACCTTTAAATCATACTGTATAAGCACTATGAACACACCAGCCATCCAACATACTGTTCTGTATTAAAAATATAGGTCATCTTCATTTAGCAACCACAATTGGGACTGGCAACTCAGCCATTAAGTGAAGCTGCTGCTAAGCAAAACCATGCTTATGATATCACTTCAGCTTTCCTTTGCTTTATAGATCTGCAAAGGTCATAAATGTTGGTTGCAAAGTGACTTTTTCAACACTGCCCTATTTACAGTCACTATCTAAGGCAGCTGCTAAATAAGAACTACCTGTATTCTATTATAACAAGAAATTTCTGTATTTCGGATGTAAATGAATTAAGGTAAATGATAGTACCTGGCTGATATTGTTTGGGCTCAGACACAAAACAGATTGAAAAGCCTGGCGGGTTTTTGGTTGGGAGATCATTGAATTCCAAGGCACTAGGCTGAACTTGGAAGCTGAAAAAACATATTGTAAATAATGTCAAAAATTCATACAAAATTATTCATTGTGTTCAAGAAAATCTCCACAAAGTCACCCCAAAACCACCCTCAACTTGATAGCGTAATTTAAATGAATTTAATTTCATTAAATTTCAGAATAAATAAAGTAGTATACCAACTAACTTTAGTTATAAACTAAAGGTAATTGACTAGTATGAAAAAACAGTGAATCATAACTTAAGGTATTTTAATGTTTCTACCTAAAATTTGCAATGATGGAAGAACAAAGGAAATTAACATACAATTTCATTTTAAAGTCATAAGGTATATTCTGGTAAACTAGGAATACTATTCTTTTTTAAATCATAAATTATTTTGTACACAAAGTTCAGCACACAAAAATTGACCAATGAAATAAAAGATATCTGAGGGAGAAAAAAAAACCTGCAAGTTCATGGCAAGTTTATTTCTACACTACCACAATCACATGAGAGTGGCTTATATTCATTTTAAGGTCAAAAAATTAAAATTAATATAAGAAACAATTACAAACATCCATTTAATTAAAAAGCAAGAATCCAAATAATATATAAAAATACTAGTAACCACAATGCACAGAATCAGAATATGGAAATTTCAAAATCAATGTACTTTACAGCATCTGAGCCATGGCATACTTAATCATTTCAAAAACTAAGGAATTTTCCCCAACTCAGTCTCAGTCTTAAAACAAACTTTTTCTTTAATATAGGCGCCCTAAGGATAATGCTGTTGTCAGGCACCCTAAGCATAATACTGCTGTCAGAGATACCAAAAGTATGGTTTTGAGATTTATAAAGGATTCTGTGATTAGTGTCAATTCTCAGCTAATATACAGACAGACCTTCTCCAGGGTGATCTGTTTCCAGCCTGGCTTCTCAAGCATTATCCATTTATGTAGCTTTCTTGGTAAGGTACAGGTTTGGTTGACCATTGCTTTTTGCAACTGCAAAACACAGCTCAGTGGGAATCACAGTTCTGCTGTCACAGTGTGCTTTTGTGCATGTGTGTGTACTGTGTTCATATGGTAAACAACACAGAAATTCCACACTGTAACCATAAATCATTCCAGATTTTTAAAGTTATTTGTTTTCATAATCTTTTCTCTCTTCCCCTACTCTTTTAAGGATAGAATATTTTTGTTATAATGCATGTTCCACTTGAAATAAAATTAACCTCAACACTCACTATTACGACTTAGGCCTGAAAATACGTTTGGTGTGCATTTTAAGTGTTTGAAGTAATTATAAGCAATAGAGAACTAGAAAGAATGATTAGTTTTAACATTCAAAATATGACAAGCTGGAAAACAAGTTACCTCTGAATTAATTACAGATAAACCACTTTAGCTTGTTCAAAAAGGCCAGGGTTTTTTTTTTTTTAGCAAACCAATTAGGGAACTATCATTGCAAAGTAATCTGGATTGTATAAAACATAAAATGTTTATCAAGTGACTTCAATGAATAACTTGTTTTTAAAAGTGACTAACAAGAGTTATTTCTGCCTCTATTTTTTACCCAAACATGCAATAAACGTAGCTCCAGATTATATTACCATAAAGAATTAATACAAAACTGCTACGTGCTTTAAAGAGAGAAAAATCTCTAGGTCATCATAAACCCTTCAAACTTTCCATCCTCCTCCCTGCCCAATTTGCATGGAGGAGTCTATTTTACAGCTTTATCCATGTAATGGTCTTACAGGCCTTTCTACCATGCCAAAATTTCTCTTTGAAGTTTGCCTCCCATTAGTGCTTCAGTGTAGGTATTCAGAATGATTGGGAAAGCACAGCAAAAGTCCCAGAACTGTCCAGTTCTGTCGGATACAGTTGTTTCATGTTGCTGTGATTTACTATCTTGATTATTACTCAAAAGAAGAGCACATCTTTGGTTAAGCTCTCCCTCCCTTTGTCTCTTCCCCTCTTTATTTCCCTTTAACAAACAGGACTCTCTTAAGTTTTGTTGGACACTGTGCAGGATGCCTTTTGCCAAGTCGAATGGAACACACTTAATACTTTTCCTTTATAACCTTTGTAATAAATCAGCTGTCACTCCATTTGCACAAGTGCAGCCATTAATGTCCTATCCCCTCCTCCCAGCACTTCCCAAATTTTAAACAAAGTAGGAATAAACTGAAGCTGAACAGAGACAAGGAGTCCAGTAAATCAGTTTAATGAGAATGGAAACAACTGTAAGAAGCTTCCATGAGGTGGGCATCGCAGGCTCAGGTCTGAAATAAGATTTGAGAAATGATGGAAGTGATTCTGAATAATTTGCTGTTCAGCTGAGATAAAGATCTATAATGAGCATTGTGTTATTCCTTTTACTGAAGGAATGTTTGGATTAATTAGTCTGTGAGGCTTATGCTTTCACATTCCTGGATTTTCTTGTAAATGTAGCAAATGGCATGTTTATTCAGTGATTACTGACCTTTTACTTCATTCAGTTGGCTGTTCTAGTTATTTCTTATTTTGTCTTCATTATAGGTGACTCACAATTGTATGTATTTCTGTTTCAGTAAATGAACATCTATCAAAGGAAGTAAGTTTTTCTTTTTTCAAATTGGAATTCAAAATAAACTTCGATTTATATCCATGAAGTGTTACTGTACTCTATTTTCATTACTGATTCCATAAGAAATTATCCACGTTTTTAAATTAAATCACTAACTCCTCGACTTACAACAGTCTGCTTAATGGCTATTCAAAGTCACAATGGGATTGAAAAAAATGACTTATGATCATTTTTCACACTTATGACCCATGATGTGATTTATATTCAGTTGCTTGACATTTATGACACTTGCAATGTCCCAGGTTCTGTTGAGCATCTTTTGCGCATTCTAACAAGCAAAGTCAATGGAGAAGCCAGATTCACTTAACAACTGTATTACTAATTTGATAACTGCAGTGATTTACTTAACAAATGTGGCAAGAAAAAAAATCATAAAACGGAACAAAACTCACTTAACAAATTTCTCACTTAGCAACATAAATTCTAGGTTTAATTGTGGTTGTATGTTGAGGAAACCAATTATAAAAGCATATTTCATTTTAAATGTGGCCACTGTTCACAAAACAGTTTTCAGAATTCAATAATTCCAAGGCTTAAAAAAATAGAATGTGTAATATATGATTGCATAAATACAATTATTTATTCTGACTCAAATCCTATTTTATTCTGTAATCTGCATCTTGATACTAAATGGACTATTTAATGAGAACTGTGGTGACATTTCAATAGGTGACTTTTTATTAACAGAAAACATTTAAAATATCGGATATTTCTATTCAAATAAATAGTCATTTCTCTCAGATTTTAGCTACATCCTGTCAGTCAATATAGACTATTCTCTCTCAAATGGGGTCTCCCCCAAAGATAATGGAGTTATGAAAATGGTGGCCTTCCAGTTTTGAAGGAAACTCATTCAGAAATGCTGATACAAACAATCCTTAGGAAGCTGTAGTAATTTTATTTAAATGTCAGCAGTATAACCTTCAGGTCAAGGATGGACAACCAGTAACTTGAAGATAATCTTTAAAAAAACCCAAGATTGTACCATATCAATTTGGCCATGAAATGGCCCTTTTTCGGTAGTTCAATTTTTGGCATCTTTTTACATAAAGGATAAAATGACAACAGGCAGCTTGTAGAAGAACAACACCCCCAAATCTACCTTTAAAATGGCCCGCATTATACCGATGCTTTATAATTTCTTTACAGACTTTGAAGGGTTTAAATTTCTTTAAAAGGCTTGCAATGAGAATCATCTACTCCCAGATGCCTCCTGCTTCCATTATAATTTTAAAATGCCACAAAAACAGGCTGAAAATTTTGAGCCTTTCTTTTTCTAGTAACACCATCATAGCACTGAGTGTCCTTTCATATATGCCCATTGCTACTTTAAAAGTATAGGTAGTAAAAATGATTACACATAAAATTAACTAGATGGCAATTCTCTCTCCATTTATCTTCAAGTAATTGTATAAATAACTTCTATAAAGTTATATAACACTGCATCAGTAGACAGTTTAGAAGTCATTTTACTAATATTCAGATAATCATTATTTTACTACATCAACTGTCACTCATTTCGATTATTTTGAACACTGTTTAAAAACAAACAGTATTTTAGAAAATAACTATGCAGCACAGGTCCAGAAATTCCTGTACTTTTATATTTATACTTATTTTTTTTATCTGACTGCAAATCTGACTTGTTATTTGGCAAAGGAAGAAGCTATTCAGATGTGCACATAGCTCAGTTCACTCAAATGAATGTACACACTGCCCCTATTATTACCAATGTTGCATTCCAGTTAATACTCTCAGGTAAAGAGATCATGGATAACAACATCTTGGGGGAAAAAAAACCTTGTGTTATAGATGTGCAAAAGCCTATTTACCATTTCATGCATGTGTGAAACACACAAAAGAGCCCCTAAACAGAACCACATGACAAAAGCCACAAACAACAAAATCCTGTAATGTGGATAAGAGGTTCTGGTTTATATTTACCAACTGTGAACACATGAAAGCATGGATGATGTCACTGTGGATAAGGAGGGCTGTCTGTATTGCTTTTAAACACACATATAGTACATGAGATAAAGATCAGGTTTTATATTTTATATTTTATATTATATATTAAAATTATTATTAATTTTAAACATGTTTAAAAACCTTTTTAAACCATAGTAATTGTAACTATCAAAACCTATTAGCATTTATTTTATTTATTTATATCCTGCCTCTATTAATTTTGTAAGTAACTGAAGACAGTGAACATCTTCAACCTTCCTCCTCCTATTTTCCCCACAATAACAACCCTGTGAGGTAGGTTGGACTCTAGAGTGACTGACCCAAAGTCACCAAGCTGGCTTTCAAGTGGGACTTGAACTTGAGTCTGCTACTTTCTAGCCTGGTGCCTTAATCACTAGATCAAATGACTAAGAATCCTAACCTCATATTTTACTAATAATGCTATGTTGGATTTAAAAAACCTCTTCAGTCCCGAAAGTTATATACATGCATGCAGAGATCCCAGCCCTTATTCTTTGTCTAAAAATGCCAACAGAAATGAAATATCTGGGGGACTTTATTAAATCCAAATGGTGACATATCTGGGAACAAATGCAATGCACAGGACAAAGAAAAGCAGAAAGTAAAATATAAGTACATAATAATCCTATACTTCCAAGGAATAGTTATTTATTTATTTATTTTGTCAAGCAATTATAACAACAGGTATAATATAAACATAGTTATGAATACATGAAATGGATACCTATAAGAAAAATAAAAAGAAATAATAAGACAGGGACAGTAGGCACATTGGTGCACTTATGCACGCCCCCTACAGACCTCTTAGGAAAGGGGTGAAGTCAATAGTAGACAGTCTAAAGTTAAAGTTTTTGGGATTTGGGGAAGAAACAGAGTCAGATACAGCATTCCAGACATTGACCACTCTGTTGCTGAAGTCTTATTTCCTGCAATCAAGTTTGGTGTGATTTACCTTGAGTTTTTGAATATGAATAGATTGTGAATGAACTGATTGCTTTTAGAGCTACAACAGAATATTGTACAAGTAAAGCCTCTCATAATAAAAATGTCATTAAAATGTACAAATTTAAAAACATTTTGAAAAGTTCCTTATATTTGTAGATAAAATAAAATGTAAGAACTTACGTACACATAATTTTACCTCACATGTAATTTTAAAAGTAAAACCTCCAGCAATGCCAGTAGGAGCTGATCATTTGCAATAGCATCATGAATGTGAGATGGGTGTCCATATAAATTGATTACATAAACAAAAACGAGATGATGACCATGATGATTCAATTCTGTAGATGGCCCTGTTTTGCCATTACTACCTGGTTGGGTGAAGAAGAAATTGAATGCCTTTGACATGTGCTCAACTGGATTTTAAGTGCTTTACTGGCAGATGATGGAAAATGGACTGGCAATAATCTTCTGGGATAATTTGAAGGTAAGTTAGATGTCCTGGTTTGCAAGTGGCTAGATATAGCTACTCTACATTTGTGAAATTGGTCTCCAAAGAGCAGAAAGAGTACTATTCATATACTACCCAGCTGCAGTCATACCTAAGCTGATTAATTTTATCTCTAGACCATGGGCGTCAAACTTGCGAAGTTACGTTGCTGTCACATGATGTTTCACAATGTTTTTTCCATTTGTGGAACTGGGGTGGGCATGGTTTGCACGTGATGCATCCGGCCCATGGGCCACCAGTTTGATACCCCTGCTCTAAACTGATGGTTGATTATCCCAAGTTGTTGGTTCTGTGAACGCATTGGAGATTTGGTTGGGATCAGCCTGGGATTTGCTCCTCCTGGTTGGTTCAAGGTTCTAGAGAGAAGAACTAGATTCAGACAGAAGTAAAGAATTCTGGGAAGAAAATAAAAATTAGTAAAGTAAAGATTATTTACTTCCCCTTCAGTCATGCTTCAAGCCTTACTTAGCATTTTACTGCTCTGAGATATAACCCACCTAAAATTTTTGAAACAGGCAGCTTATAAAATAATTTTATTTACAGAGTCTTTAAATTGTGATTTAAACTGTGATTTTAATAATCATTGCCTTCCTGACTTATAATTGAAAGTATGATTAAACACCTGATTTAAATACTTTAACTTAAATCAAATCCTTTCTATTTGAAAGCAGCCCCTCCCACAAAATAGAGGATATAATTTAGAATAGAACAAAATAGAATAGATTTTTATTGGCCAACTATGATTGAACACACAAAGAATTGGTAGTAGAAAAGATGAGAAGGATAATCATAATACAGCTTCTACTACACGGGTACAGATCCTTACAGCCCTAGGGTGAAGGCAATGGCAAACCACTTTTAAAATCTTGCCAAGAAAACTGCAGGGACTTATCAAGACTATTATCAGGAGTCAACACTGATAATGAAATAAAATTTCAGGCATGAAATAAAATTTAAAAAGCTAAAATGCTACTAACCTTAGAACAATCACCAACACTCTGCAAAAGATTTGGTAGAGCAGCCATAAAGGCCTTGGAAAAAATATTCAAATGCCATGGTGCATCTGCACCAACAAAGATCAAAATAGTGTATGCCATGATATCAAACTGTGACACTCTTATGGAAGTGAAAACTGGACTTCAAAGAAACAGGATAGGAAGAATATTGACACCTTTGAGCTTTGCCATTGGAAAAAACTGAAAATATTGTGGATAGATGAGAAAACAAACTAATGGATCACTGAACAAATCAACCAAAATTCTCACTGGAGCCCCAAATGATCAAGCTTAAATTATCCTACTTCAGAAATATTATGTGAAAATTTAGCTCTCTGGAAAAGGCTCTAATGCTGGGAAGTTGGAATAAAAGAGAAAAAAGGATGAGCAACAACATGGATGGACTCAATTACTGTGGTGAGTTCATTATTGAAGGATCTAAAGAAGGTCATGGAGAAAAGCTATCTATATGGGCACTGGAAGTCAGAAATGATTTAATGGCACTTGATCATCACCAATCATATCTAAAGACAATCTACTTAGATAATGCTAAGGCCCACAGTGCATTCAGATGGGCTCCACTTATTGCTAGTAAAAGCAATCTGTTTTGAATAACTCAAAGTACACAACTCCAGTTAGCCTTCCTAGCTGAGGTGGACAGGAACAATTATATCTGGAGAATCCAAGTTGTCATCTCCAGACTAGAGTGAATATTTCAGCTACTAATTTTGCAACAATTCCTAGGCACATTTGGAAAACATGGTAAGGTAAAAAAGAGGAAGAAGCTCCAGCATAGATGTGGAAGCCTTGCGGTTGAAATTCAATTATTATTTGAAAGCAATATCTTGGTATAAAAACACAATAGCCCAGAAAAAAAGTATTTATAGAACTTGGCTTGTTTTATCACACTGAGTACAATGCCATTAAAAAGCCATAACCTCACTTTCACAGAGAACGTTCAGCTTCTTTGAAGATGAACAAAAGGAACTTGCAAAATTGAATTGAATCAAGCAAGCTGGCTCTACTTTTGGTCAAAAATGTGTATTAAATCATCACTATCATCATAGTCACTGTGAAATAAAACTACTCTGTAGGCTGCAGTGATTGTTGTGCAGTGAGGGGGTTGCAATTGTTATTGCAACTGAACTATGATCAGTATCACCAATGTGGAAAGCAGCTAGGATCACAGTAGCCACTGGATCTATAGAAATGATGTTGGAAACCTTATTATAATGTAGACACACCAAAAATCTAAATAAGTGGCACTACCACCCATTCCTACCAGAGCCAACATATGCTGCACCTTGCACTTCTTGATTCTCCCATGCCTCCTATACAACATTTCTCAGCCTTGGAGAATGCATTTTTCCACAGAGTGACTTCAGAGCTTCAGTGCAAGCTTAGAGTCAACTCATAGTTGTGCTTTCTGCTTTCAAGCTGAAACAGGAAGGAGAAAATGTGTGTGTGTGTGTGGGGGGGGTGTTGCATCTTCCTGCCCAAATGAGATTGTCACTCTATAGTGTTTTTCAAGGTCATGTGGACTTCAACTACCAGAATTCCCCAGTCAGCATATGGTTGTTGAATTTCATTCATTTAAACTCTTGAACTCATCTAAATTCATACTGCTCTACACTTTTAAAGCTCTAGCCATTATGTACAATAACTCTTTAAATATCGATCAAGCTTTTCAGCATCCTTAATGAGAAGACTTTATAAACTTCAACCAGAACTATTTTATATTTAAATTTAGCAACTTTCTCTTAGGATATTTTGACTACAATAGTATCTATGTTAATTAGCAGGGTCACAATATCAATATTACTTTGGGATCTGATTCTGAACAGAGGGCACTCCCTGCAAATTACTTTCAAGCTTCAAAAGTAGTTAAAATGGAGCTGTTACAGTATTCATAACTATACTGTGTGAAGATATTTGCAGAGAATCCAAGTGGCAAATGCCTGCTATGAATGTCTTGTATTCTTTGTGCTAAATATAGGCTGCTTCTTAAAATGATTCATTTTGCTTGAGGGTGGGTTGGATGGATAGAAGGTGAGGTCAGTGAAGTCACAATTGTTACAGAATTCCAGAAAGAACCAATGAAAATGCACACATAAAAAGGGCAGGGGGCATTTTTAATAGCTTTGGTTTCAATAAATCTTACACTTCACTTCAAATATTTTGTCTTTGAAGTAGCTAAGGAACAAGTACTTCTTCCACTGACCAAGAAAAAAAAACGTTCAGAAAGAGAAAAAATGGAGTTCTTCATTTGAAGCAAATTCTAAACAAATAATATCAGAGCAGCTTCAGAAGCAAAGGAAGCTAAAATACTTTTCAAATGTCTTTTAAAGGGATAAGAAGGGGGAAAAAACCCCAGACCTCTCCATCTTCATGTCAATTTTGACTGAAGGTAACAGACTAAGCTTCATTAGTTGAACACATCCCTTTTGTAAATCCAAGATAAGAAGGCTTTCCAAGTCATTCTTCTGATTTATTACCTGTATGTCTCCTTTAATTATTAAGACATCAGCTGGTTTCATTTATAAATCCATTGTGGCATCTTTTCCCATATGGCTCTTATACTCTGGCATTTTACAATCCATTTTCAGATTCACAGCATCTTTTCCTATATCACTTTTGTAATTTGGTATTTTTTGAGAAGCCAAATCCACAATCAGCCTCAGTCTGTTTCATCCAATAAAATATATTTTTCTTTTATATCCTCAGTTAAGAGTATCAGATAATCATGTAGGTAGTTTCTGAATACATTGTTCCCAAACTTCCTTAATTTATTCTACAGTCAAAGTATTGGTTCACTATATTAATGGATCTCTTCTCCTGCAATTTTTTGTTCTCTTTAGTTCCCTCTCGTCAACTTCCAGATCCCTCTTATCTGTCTATTTTCCAATCAACAAGACCTTCTAATGGGAAGTTTTATTATAATTCATTTAAAAATCTTAATATATTCTCTTATAAAGTATTATTTCAAGTCTATCTCGCCTCTTAAATTTCAAAAAACAAAATTCCAGTTTCCCTTTTGCTGTTTTCCAAAAATTAATTTTTTCTGTTGTAAGAATAAATTAAATTTACATAGAACTTTTTTCATTTAGAATAGAAAGAGACTTGTGGCATAAAGAAACCTGCCCTTCAGAGGGTTCTTCACATCTAGAAAGTCAAAAACAAGCAGTTTCCTAAAGTAGTTAAGAGAGGAAGTAGACAAACTCAGCATCCCTTTGAAGGAATCAAACCAGGGCTTAGGCAATATGACTGCCCTCCCCAGCTCCAAGAGCTGTCAAACTACCAGAGATCATTATTTTATGATCTCACAGAACTTGTGGGTGATCTTTGTTTTCTTCTTGATCCAGAGAGGACTTCTCAGGAGGCACTCCATTCATTGGCCCCTCTTTTCACTGTGGTCCTCAGCTCTGCAATAGCAGAGACATCCTCTGTTGTGAATCAATAAAAGTACTTGAATGAAGATTATTAAGCGCTTGAAGCAAAGTGCAGGGTTCTGGCCCTGCACTTCTGATTGGCCGATAATAGTGACATCGGATTGGTCCATTCAGGAGAATCTGATTGGCTATTAACGAGCCTCTCCCATCGGTTAATGGAGCTAGCGCTCCCCATGTTTCATTGGTTAAATAGTTAAGAGTTTGCCTATAAAAAGGGGCCCACTGCAGCCATTGAGCTGAGCTGTTTTCACATGTAAATAAAGAGTTTGAAGTTCACTATTCACCAGCTCGTCTCCTCCTTTGCGCCATGCCCAGAACTTAACACTGGTGACGAGGATGGGATGTGGAGACGTCAGAGCTTACTGAACGATGAAGAACTATAACCGAGCATGTGGCTGAAAAGCACCAATGGTGGAACCATGTCCGGCAGCGTCATACCACCCGCTCCATTCGACCCGGCACAAGAAGACTGGGACTCATATATGGATCGCTTCCAGATGTTTCTGGAGACCAACAATTTGAAGGCTGCCACTACCGGAAAGAAACGAGCGGTATTCCTAACTCATTGCAGGCAGATCATATTCAAGATGGCCAAGGCACTAGCAAAACCGGCAGAAGTAAAGTCTATGGACTGGGACGTCCTCGAACCCCTGCTAAGGGCTCACTATGCACCGACTGTGCCAACGCTTGTAAGAAGGCATGAATTTTACCAGAGAAGTCAGCGGAAGGGCAAAAGTGTTGCTGATTTCATAGCTGATCTCTGGAATCTGGGAGACCTATGTGAGTTTGCTGACTTAGAAGAAGCCCTAAGAGACCGAATAGTTCTGGGATTAGATACCACCAGGCACTCAGAGTAAACTAATGGCGAAGGGCGACATTAGCCTTAAAGATGCCATAGCTGAAGCTACTGCAGCAGAAGCAACCAGGAAGTCGGCTGCCCAAATGCGCCGCACCCACGCCCCGTTTTGCCAACGCGCCCACGAAATTTCACCTCAGTCAGAAGGTCAGCTAGAAACAGCCCACCACGAGGACCTCAAATCGTCATCAGAAAGCAATGAAGAAGAGGTCCATTGACTTCGGTCCGAACGAGACCAACGCCAGAAATCGCAGTACCAATGCGCCAGGTGTGGAGCAAGCCACCCCTGGTCAGAATGCAAATTCCTCGATGCGCTCTGCCATGTGTGCGGGAAAAGAGGCCATATCGGACGGGTCTGTAGAAGCAAGCTAGGACCCAGTCAGCCCTCGAGGGGGACTAACTATCGCCAACCGATGGGAAGTCGTCCCGTGAAGCGAGAACCCGTGAACCACCAATGGAACAACCACTCCTACAGAAACAAAACCCTAAACCACCCAATGAAGCGAGAAGAGGTTCACCAAACGATCACGATCGGTCACACCTCATCTCTTGACGCCAAAAAGATCCGAGTGAAAGTGGCCATCGAAAACCGGTCCTACCTGATGGAAGTCGATTCAGGATCATCCCTCTCGATGGTTTCCTGGAAGACCCTCAAGCAGCTCATCCCTACTATCCAGCGACAAGACCTCAGATTCCAAAGACTTATACTCAAGGACTATCAAGGAAATCGAATCCCGGTCGTTGGATCCAGCCGAGTCCGGGTATCGTTTAGGAACCGTACAGCATTCCTATCCCTGACTGTAATCAACAGGGATCGGCCTAGTTTGTTAGGCCTCCAATGATTCGCTCCACTCGGAATTGAAGTAGCTGGCATTCACCAAACCTGCAGCAGCAACTGGGAAGAAGACCTCGTCCACGAATTCCAGGACGTTTTTGCAGAAAAATTAGGTGAGTACAAGGGGACCCCGATATCATTTAACCTCAATCCTGAAATAGCTCCCATCCGCCTTAAGCCTCGTCGAGTTCCATTTGCCCTTAAACCAAAGATTGACGAGCAGCTTGATAAATTAATAGCCATGGGTATGTTAGAACCAACCGATCACTCTCCCTGGGAAACCCCAATCGTAACACCCATCAAGCCGGATGGATTGATAAGAATTTGTGGGGACTACTGAGCCACCCTGAACCACGCCCTTCAACAAAATGCTTACCCGGTACCGGTGGTGCAACACCTCCTCCATTCCCTGGGGGGTGGAAAAGTCTTTGCTAAACTAGACTTAGCCCAGGCATACCAACAACTGCCTGTTAACAAAAAAACGGCAGAGGCCCAAACGATCGTTACGCACCAAGGTGTGTTTAAATGTAACCGACTCCAGTTCGGAGTGAGCGTAGCCCCGGGAATCTTTCAAAGTTTGATGGAAAGGCTATTACAAGGGATAAAAGGCGTTGTCCCATATTTTGATGTGTTAATCGCTGCCCCGACTCGGAAAATACTAAAGGAGCGCCTGAGGTTGGTTCTCCGGAGATTTAAAGACTCAGGTCTCAAAGTTAAAAAAAACAAGTGTCAATTATGTACGGATCGTGTAGAATTTTTGGGATATTTAATTGACAGTCAAGGCATTCACCCCACCGATAACAAACTTAGGGCAATCAAGAACGCCCCAAAACCCCGGAATAAGGCCGACCTCCAGGCTTTTCTAGGCCTTATCAATTTTTATAACGTTTTCCTGCCTCACAAAGCAACCGTAGCTGAACCCCAACATCGTTTATTGGACAAAAAAGCAACCTGGGTATGGGGACACAGAGAAGAACAGGCGTTTCAACATTTGAAAAATTTATTGACCTCTGATGCTGTTTTGATGCAGTATAATGAGACTTTGCCTTTAACGATCACGTGTGATGCATCACCATTTGGAGTGGGCGCCATTTTGAGCCACGTTTTGCCAAACGGTAGTGAAGCTCCTGTTGCCTATTTCTCAAAGACGTTATCAAAAGCAGAACGCAATTACAGTCAAATTGACAAAGAGGCCCTTGCTATTGTGTCTGCGGTTAAGAGATTTCATGAATATGTGTATGGCCGAGCCTTTACTATAGTGACTGACCACAAACCTTGGGACCTTGCCGGGAATAATAGTGGGAGATAGGCCAACACCATATATATTATCTCCCAGAATGACTCGCTGGTCAGAATTCTTGGCGGCATATAATTACAAGTTGCAACATCGCCCGGGGAAGGCCATTCCCCATGCACACGCATTGAGCCACGCACCACTTCCGGAGACCATAGATGACCCCGCTCCGACAGTTACAACACTGCAGATCGAGACACTTCGAACGCCGCCATTAACAGCCCGAGATATCGTGATGGAAACGAAACGTGACCCCATCTAAGCACGAGTCCTCAGTTGGGTCGAGCAGGGATGGCCGTTGGACCAGATACCTGACGACTACGCCCCATTCAAGAATCAACAAATGGAACTATTTTCCCAGAAGGGCTGCATTATCTGGGGTGATAGAGTTGTCATCTCAGAGCGGTTACGGCCAGCGATACTAAGGACCTTGCACGATGGCCACCCCGGCATCATGCACATGAAAGCCCTCGCACAAAGCTGTGCGTGGTGGCCAGGTATCGACAAGCAGATCGAGACATGGGTAAAAGCTTGCCACAAATGCCAGGAAGTAAGCAACGCCCCGCTGAAAGCAACCCCGACTGAATGGGAAACACCGAGGGGACCGTGGTCCCATATTCATCTGGACTTTGCGGGACCTACCAAGGGACAAACATTTTTATTAACAGTGGATGCCTACTTGAACTGGCTTGAATACAACAACCAAATCAGTCATCAGGAAAGATGAGGAATACAACAACCGAATCAGTCATCAGGAAACTAGACAGACTCTTTGCGACACACGGATTACCAGACGTTCTAGTATCCGACAACGGGCCCCAATTTACCGCGCTGTCCTTCAAACAGTACCTGGCGGACCACGGTATTTGCCATGCGCTAACTTCACCAGCGCATCCTGCGGCCAATGGAAGGGCCGAGCGCATGGTACAATTCGTCAAGAAAACCTTGCATAAAATGGACTATGGCTATATAGAAGACAAGATTAACCGGATACTCCTTTTGCAGCACATCACTCCGCACAGCGTCACCAATAAAACTCCCGCCGAGTTATTAATGGGGCGGAAGCTCCGCTCCCACCTTGACCGTCTGCATCCATCATATGAACCTGAAAAACCACATGGTTCCAGCGGGAAATGCCGTAACTTCCAGGTAGGCTACTTGATTTTCGCTAGGAACTTTTCGGGCAATCCGTTGTGGGTTGAGGCAACTGTAGTCCAAGTAACCGGCTCTAGATCGTACCGTGTGAAATGTCGTGATGATAGAATATGGAAGCGCCATATTGATCAGCTGCGTTCAAGGCTAGTCGGGGATCTCCGAGCCCCCTGACTTCCAAACCGAGAGGGGAGGAGATACCGAGGAAGCTGTATTTGAAGCGGCAGAAAGTTTAAGCGGAAGTAATGACCGCTCAGAGGCAACACGTGAAGGATCGGGAATGGGGGTGATCTCGCCTCAAGGAGATGCCGAGAGCATTAGTGGCAACGAAAATTTGAATACAGAACGGAAGGCACCCTCTTCACCAGATAACGTCATACCCCAAAAAGACTGTAGCCAAATACCGGGAGAACAACGCAAATCAAATAGACAATCAAAACAACCTGCCTACTTCAAAGACTACGTGACCGCATCCCTTAAACAGAACCCAGGGGGAAGGGGTGTTGTGAATCAATAAAAGTACTTGAATAAAGATTATTAAGAGCTTGAAGCAAAGTGCAGGGTTCTGGCCCTGCACTTCTGATTGGCTGATAATAGCGACATCAGATTGGTCCGTTCAGGAGAATCTGACTGGCTATTAACGAGCCTCTCCCATTGGTTAATGGAGCTAGCGCTCCCCGTGTTTCATTGGTTAAATAGTTAAGAGTTTGCCTATATAAAGGGGCCCATTGCGGCCATTGAGCTGAGCTGTTTTCACATGTAAATAAAGAGTTTGAAATTCACTATTCACCGGCTCATCTCCTCCTTTGCGCCCATGCACAGAACTTAACATCCTCAATCCGCCACTGCTGTTCCTAAAGTATGCCAAATCTAATCTGTAGAACAAATTTTATAAAAATAACAAGTAAATTTCTTCCAGCTGAGTTAAGTATAAAGCCATCAAATACAGTGCGTCTTGGTTAAATTGTGTCACCTTATTCTACAAATTGTGACATAAATTCAAATAGAAAGTTTGCACAATGCAAAATGTAGCACCTCCCTGAGTTATCCCAAAGGTGCGATTTTCAAGAGGTAACTGAATTTTCTTGTATTTCTTTTAAGATGTTTTGCTTCTCATCCAAGAAGCTTCTTCAGCTCTGAGAAGAGCTCTCTGAATTATCCTCGTTATTTCCAAGAATGTTCTGGTCCTCATATATATTCTTAGAAAATAAAACTGATAAGTGATTGCAGTCCAGAGTTTTGTTTGTAAGTGTACCTGCCTGCAAGAAACAGGACAAAGGTAAGCAGAATTAATATGGAAAGTCATGTTGGAGGAGGGATACGGGAGAAGACAATGTTCTAGTAAATTAATGCAATCTGCATTTTGTGAATTAGCAAGATTTCCAGCTATTTTTAAAGAGAACTCACAAGGTATTCTCATAATTTCAAACATATCTTCCAGGCCCATTCTTCAGCAAATGTATTTCTACTTCTTAAATAGTGGTTGAAAATTGTAGCCCTCAGATTTGTTTACTGGTGCAAGAACAAAGATATATTAGGAAGGATTTAGACAAAATGGAATAGCATCAGAGAAGGGAGAAGAGGGTGATTAGGGAAGTAAGACTAAATTATAAGAAGATTTTGCAGTAACCTTCCCCTGCCAAGTCAAACCACGCCCACCAAGCCACCTACGCCCACCAAGCCAAGTCATGCCCACCAAGCCACGCCCACAGAACTGGTAGTAAAATTTTTTAAATCCCATCACTGGATGGGTGATATATAAATTTAATAAATAAGTATAAAATAAATAGACGAAGCCAAAATTTTAAGGACTTCCAAAACACAGAAATCAAATTCTATATGCAAGTCAGTCATAGAATTAAATCTTAAAGCCTCTTTCCCCTGACCTTTTGATCAACAGAGATTTGGCTATTCTTTTCCCAGATTTAAGAGTGGAACATATCTCATTTATGTTTATATATCGGTTCTGTCTGGTCCAAGCAATGCTGGTTCCTGACATCCCAGCTTCAGGCTTTATATCAATGAGAATTTGAGATCATTCACTGCTGCCTTATTCTTCCTTCCTGCCCATAAGTGTTGGTTGGGTGGTACTGAATGCTATTCATCACCTAATCTGTGGATAATTTAGCCAGGTGTATGATTTTTAAAATGCAAATATTAAAATAAAGCCCATGGGGAGGAAAACAACCCAGGCAAACAGAATAATCTCAAACCACGAGATGGGCAGCATATAAATTTAATTAATAAATAAATTGAATAAATTAACACTACTCTGAAAAAAAAACCCTGTTTAAATGAACTTTATCAAACATGTCCCTCCCCCCAAAACAAATACTACTTTTTCTAATTCATCTTAATAAACCTTCTGGATCACTCAGCCAAGAGATTATAGACAGAATAGCTACAGTCTTTTAAATATTCCTTTCTGTTTGAACATCTCCATAATAAAGCTTTTAAAACCTTCTTGTGTGGTTTTATTGTGTGTATTTCTTTTTTTTTTGGAAACATGTCTGCTCCATGGAGGCCAAGCAAAAGCAATTAAGCAGTTTCTTCCTGATGCTGCTTGCATACATTAGATGCATCATCCCTGAGCCCCAAATTATTTATTTCACAGTGCTGGAGAGATAAAAGCTCACCTGATGTTCTACTTTCTACCTCTGTTCTGCTGCTTAATATGCAAGTTAAAGGGTGAAAGTTGGAATAACCACAGCCAGTTCTTTTTGGCACTGTCTACACTAATTATCCCCAAGACGGTTTGTAGTGGTTCTTGAAAATTCTGTGCCTTTTGATATATAAAGATACAAATTCATGCCTGTTCTAGTTTTTCTGCCTGTTTTTGTCCTGTTTGCCAGTTAACAGTTTTGTAGTATACTGATCTTTATTAAACAAATATTAAAGTGTATTTTTCTAGTTGAATTGAGAGGCGGGCGTGCATGTTCTGATCTGGATTTAGGAATTAATTGGGAGTGTGCTAGGTGCAAACTAAACTGGAAATTACCAAGAGTAATATTCCAACAGGACACATGGCTAAGTGCAACACCCCACCCCCAAACACACACAAGCAGGGGGGTGGGGTGGAGTAAAAAAGAGTGCAGGTGTTTCTTATCCTTACAAATAATAATTAAAAATAAATTATTAAAAAAATAAGAGACACCAGACAAAACCAGCACAGCTGCATTTAGCTTTGATAAAGACAAAAAGGACAAGTATAAAAAATGGAAAGAGAATACATAATTAAGGCAGAGTACCAGCTAATAGACATAATCTGCGAAGATGAAGTCAGGAAAGCTACCTCTTAGAACAAACTAAGATTTGCAACAAATGTCAAAAATAAAAAATAAAAAAGTTTCTTTTGATATATAAAAAATAAGAAAAATGTTAAGGAAATGATTGGTTCACTAATGGCAAGGAGGAAACTGGCTGCAGGAGAAAGTGGAACTGATTAATTTATTCTTTCCATCTGTCTTTATACAAAGGGAAAAAATATACTAACCTAACAAAAATAGTATCGTAAAAGAAAGATTAGGAATACGAGTAAAAAAATAGGCAAGAAAATGGTAATAGAACATATATCACTTTAAAGGAATTTAAATCACCAGAACCAGATGGATTACATTTCAAGGTTCTGAAGAAGCTGGCTGATATGATCTGGGAACCACTGAACCACATATTTCAAAAATCCTGGAGCACTGGTGGTTCCAATCTCCCCCCCACCCCACCCCACCCCGCAAAAAAAAAAAAAAGGAAAAAAAAAAAACCGGACGCAGGAAACTAGAGACCAATCAGTCTGACATTAATACCTTGGAAGATCTTGAAAAAGATAATCAAACAACAGATCTGTGAACACTTAGAAATTGCAAGCAAAGTATTACTAGAAACCAACATGGGTTTGTCAAAAACAGACAAACCCTATTAAATTCTTCGACAAAGTTACTAACTTAGCAGATCAGTAAAATGCTGTGGACACAGTATATTTGGATTTCAGTAAGATATTCAACAAAAAAGACCATAATCTATTTCTTGGTAAGATAGAAAAATATAGAATAGACAGTATCACCATCAGATAGATTCATAACTGGCTGTCCAACCACATTCAACATATAGTCTTCAATGGAACTAAATCCACATTAAATCAACATGGAGGCATGCATGCAGTGGAGTACTACAAGTTTGTTTTTTAGGCTCTGTACTCTTCAACATCTTCATAAAAATTTTAGATGGAGGAATAGAAAGGGAACTCATCAAATTTGCAGAAGACACCAAGATGAGAGAAACAGCCAACTTTAGAATATAGGCTCAAGATCCAGAAGGAATTTGATAGATTTGAGCACTGAGCCCTAACCAATAAAATGCAATTCAATGGTCAGAAATATAAGGTTTTACACTTAAGACCAGAAAAAAATCAACTATTTAGGTAATGAATACATGTTCTGTTTCACACAAAGAATATGTTTCATTTTTATGCCGTCCTGGAGATCTTTGCTGCCGTTTTGTATTTAATTACTCTACTTTGGTACCATTAGCCAGTTTTTGGTCACTGTTACTCATTTTATCTCAATATTGAGCCAGTATGCACTTCCTACCGTACCTTCAGAGTAACAGCTGTGAATTTATTCACATATGCTTCTTCTGAAGTCAGTGATTCATAGTTATTCCATAATGTTTTATAAAAGCATTTCAAACTTTTGAGCTAATAATTTTCTGTTTGTGTGTATAAAGATTCATGTTAGTAATTAGACTAATTTTTGCTATCTTTTGTGAAATCATATCCTAGTTGGCTTAAACTAGGGATATTTTGTGATTGGACAATTGTCCACAACCTCAAATTACATTCCTTTATTATTGTGTCATGATGTGCGAGATATTAGAAATATCTTTTCTATTTACATAGTTTGTAATACATTGGTTATTCAAATGTTGGGCCACAATTATACTGATAGGCTAGTTAACTGGAAAAGAAGGATATAGAAAGGAAAGACATCAGTTTAAGACAAATACTGAGATGGATGGCTCCACTAATTATAGGCCACTACTTATTCCTGCTGAGCTGAAGAAGGTGAAAAGATTGGTTTCTAAGAAGGCAGATTTGCCACAGGTTGCAGCTATTAAAGCCATCATTTGAATGTAGACAAGAGATACAAGAGAAAACTTAAGAAAGCAGCTTGTGCATAACCAAACAGGCATTTGCAGTGAAAAGAGACTCCCTCAAGTAACTTTCTGCTTCATTAACACATGAACACAAACGTAATTGAACTCTATTTTCAAGTATAAAGTTGCATCATTCATGGAAACTGAGTTTTGATAAGGAGATATGCTAAAAAATAAATCATTTGCTTATATTTAAGTACATAGAGAGGTTTTAAAATTATTATCAATAACATTGAAACTTGGTAACAATTTGTGAAAAAAAATCAACGTTTAATCAAGTAGATCTAATTAAACTATTTCTGAAACTAAATACTCATTTTCCTTTGGGAACTTCACCACCTGCTTAGCTTTCAAGTTGCCTATATATATATATATATATATGGCATTCAGCTTTGTTCGGGTATTTTCCCACGTCATAATAGTGGTGCTTTTAAAGTTGTAGCAACGTTTCAGCAGAATCTCATCTGCCATCATCAGGTTTCTGTATAGATGCAGAAGCCTGATGATGGCAGATGAGATTCTGCTGAAACGTTGCTACAACTTTAAAAGCACAACTATTATGACGTGGGAAAATACCCGAACTAAGCTGAATGCCATATATATATATATATGTATACACACACACACATATTAGTATAGTATTTTACTCTTGGTAAAATAACTTGCCGTTTAAATTAACATATTAACAGTAAGTGAGGGAGGGGAAAAGGTCAATAATGTTTATTTTCAAATAATGGCTTCCAGATACCTTTTAATCATGAACAGTAAAGGGGATATTTAAGATTTTTAGGATTACAGAGTATAACTAGTTAAATCTCAAGATTTAAATAACATCATGGAAAACAAGCCCATTATGCATAAATAGAGCTTAAATGAAATTTTTACTTGCAAAAAGTTACTTAAAAAAGAAGACAGAGCATAGACAGACAGTGCTCACTTCCAGTATTTTAAAAACCAGTTGTTCCAAAAGAAGATATCATCTCATTTTCAAAGATAAAAGGATGTGATAACCCTTGATCTTTAATAACTTTGTTAAAGGGCATTTTGACTTGCAGCAAATTAGACTCCTTGTTGTTTCCTAAAAAGATTACTACAATTACACTGTGAAAAAAAAGTCACACATAATTATAAAAAGGCAAAGAGAGGAAATAATTTGCAGAAGCCTGAGAAAAGGCTGACAGACTTAAATGAAGACCATACTGACAAATAAATGAATGAAGGTGACAGACAAAATGTGAATTCCACAAGCTGTTCCTGAGCTTGTGTATACTAAATTATTGGTCTCTGAACCACCCATACAATGACCACATACAATAACATTCTGCACTTTCGTTGGATTCATAAACATGAATTTATACAACTACATTCTTTCTATATCTGAAAATATCTAGTGCTCTTTCTCACTAAGTAACTTTTAGATTAGTTCAGTAATTAACCTGAAATCATAAGCTGGTTCATACTCAGTGTTGGTTAGGGCAAAACAGAAAATAGAATAATTTATACTTATTATTGCTTATATTATTTTCATAACAAAATTGAGTATCATCCAAGAAAGAGAAAGAGAAAAAGTGTGTACACACACATACCCCAAGGTAAATGCCAAAGCTTAATTTTAAAGAATATAAAAATTATTATAAGGGAATGAAGGCACTTGTGATTTTTTTTTGGAAGATTGAATGTTGATGTGAACTGAAAAGGTTGAAAGTGCTCAGTCTTTTAGACAGAAGTATATTTAGTCAATAAACTACCACACAAAATTTCCATGAGTCTGGTGAGAATGTAATAACATTAAAAAAGAAAACCAGCCCAGACTGAATTGAAATTACTCTACCCAAATTAAAAGAAAATGTTGTTCAGGAAAAAAAATACATTCTATTACTCTTTTTTTCATATTAAGGCAACAGTGAATTCTTGATAGGCCAATTTCATCTTGCATTAAGATTTTTCTTAAATATTAATTATAAAATGTGCCAATATTATGCAGATTTTCAACTTAGGCTAAAAAACGTTTATTTTGAAGTTCTGCATAATTTTTTTCATTTAAGCCATAACATCAGCAACAAAAATGGGAAAAATACCCAAAAGGTTAGTGAAGGTTCATATGTCTAAATAACCCTCAAGGTAATGCATTCAGGAAATTACTTGTGAAAAAGAAATCTTAGCGAACAATGTCCTTATAATAAGGAAGAGAAAGTTAGTTCTGCCTTTGGGGGATAATCCGCTCTCAATAACTTTTGTAGTTCCACATCAATTTACATGCCCTACAATTCTAATTTCTAAGTACTCTAATATATATTTTAAATGCTATGTAAAGCAGACCCGTATCTCTGTGAAAGGGTAAAATATATTAAAGGACTGCATAATTCACATACTTTAGAATTGCACTTCTGATTAAACTTCTGTTTCACTCTTTCTGTCCTATTTCCTATTGAACAAATCTTTATTGAGAATCTTGATTTTAAAACAGTTTCACAATGTTGTCAATATCCTGTGTTGTTAGTTTCAAGAAAAGTAGAAAGTAGTAATCTATATCTATTTGTTCTGTTATTTTGGTTGGATGATCAAATTTGTGGTCAATTTCATTTTTATTAACTACTTTTTAAAACTAATAATTTTATTAATTTCTGCCTTTTCAGTATTATTTTGGATTTTATAAATGCTGTAAAATTAGGAAGTTCAAAAATCTTATTATAACATGCTAATTTCCAGTTTCCTTAAGTAAACATACACTAGATAATAGACTTTTCAGAACAAGAAAACTAAGACGAAAAAGAGAACTGTAGAAGCAGTTTCTGGGTATGGCTACCTTTTAGTAAAAACTTGCTAATAATGAGCAAGGTTGAAAGGTCAGGTGAGTAAGATACTTTTCCTTGGTCTTTTCCCAATCCTGCTGGAACTGTCTTGCCAGTGTAAAATATGCAAACAGCTAGTTCTCTTTACAGATCACAATGTTCATTCCTAAAATGGTCATATTGCACCAAGGTATGTAATTGCTGTAAAAAATAATCATGCTGCCTCAATTCCTGCTATCTGCAAAACAGTGAATAATAATACTGAGTTCATTCTTTCAGTATTGCTTTAAGGCTTGTGTCAATGTCATTCATTCGTTCATTCATTCATTCATTTTCTATAGCTGTCCAACTCAGCAAAGTGAATCTGGAACTTACAACTCTAAAACTATGAAACAGTTAAGACAATTAAAAATAATTAAAACAGCAATTGTTTTAACCAACTAATAAGGAACAGGGTCCTTAACAAATTGGCAGGCCCAGGTTGGGACCACACTAATCTTCGAGTGATGGAATATTTTGCAAAGCCAAGACTATAGCAGAGAAGGCCTGTCTACCAACAGGCCAATCAACACTCTTTGAATGATGGGATTCTGCCCAATCTGCTGAATGGAATTGGATGGATAGAGTTATTTTATAAATTCAAGTCAGGAAACACACACAATACTCCTTCCTCCTCCTATTATCCTATTCAAGAACATATATTTCCTATTCAAGAACATGTATTTCCTATTCTAATCCTATTCAGATTGCCCTGAATGCTGTTTCAGAATCTTCCCCCTACTTATTTATCCTTCATCCCAAAACATGTTATCTTTTGTGCCTGCTTACCAACGTTTCCTGTTATTTATTACATTTACATTCCGCTTTTCCTCCAAGCAGTACACATATCTTGCCGTTTTAACTATGGGTTAGGTTACACTGAAATAATCAAAATCATCCTATATATTTCATGACTTCACAGACATTTGAACTCATGTGCCCCACACTCCTAGTCCAATTTTAAAACCATCACATGACTACATCTTGCTCATTGATAATTTTTGTTACTTAGGAAATGTGCAGTGTGAGTTTATGTGGTGTTTAGGACAAGACAGTACTAAACTAAACACCCACACATTTTTCCTAGTATAGTAACCTCTGAGCAATTTGCTTATGTGTGCCATATGTATGAATGGATTTTTTTCCTGAGAAATCAACTTAATGTAAGTTGTCACAAAACAGTAATATAAGTAATTTCCATTTTCTTTAACTGGAAATATATTTGGAACCCACTTCCCTTAGGAAAACAGTGTATAGCAAAATTCCATATTCTTTGAACTATTTAAAAAAGGGAACATAAAAAATTCCGAACAACACATTTTACAACATTCATGTAGCAAAACTGCTCTTTTGGGCAATAGATTTTTGAAATAAAAATAAGAGACTAAAAAAGTATACATTTTTTTCTTATCACAAAGGCTTTTTAAATGCCTTAACAACTGGATATTGTTCTCATCCTTCTTTTTAAAGTGCTTCAATTTAGAAGCAGGGAATAACAAAAAATAGAATGCCACCATAATGATATATTAATATATTAAATAAATATTTATTTAAACATAAATATGAAGATATAAAACATGAATTTTTTACTTTATGAATATTACTGCACCTAATAACAACCTTCCAAATAAAAAACACACTTCCTACTTTGTCCAAGTATATATTTATTACCGTATGTGAGAAAAAGAATTCAGTGCAAATATCGAATCACACTTCATAGTGCTATCTAAGAAAAAACAAAATAATTTGAAAATGATTTTGTAATTTGGACTTAATCTCAGTCTATTTTTTTTTTGAGAAAAACATATCTAAAAATATGTCTCAATTAAAACTGAACTATGTTCTCTCAACAACATACTTATAGATAGAAAAGAAAGTTACTATTACAAGAAAAAACTATGCAGACTTTTTTAGATTCTGACCATTATAAATTAAGTATTTTTATATTTTTTATCACTTTTATATTTACTACATTTACTGAATGAATATTATAGCCATCTTAATAAAAACATCTGGTAGAATGTTCTAATTCCATGAAAAATTATGTGAGAATTCTGTGCACATTGTTATTTCAACAGAAAAAAACGTATCTTCCTATTTCATGAAAATCAAGTTATATTGAAATCAGGGAGAAAAATATTTCTTAAATATTTATTTGCAATGTTAATACATATCTACATGTTATTATTTGGACAAAGTTTTTCATTTGTTAGAGGTTCAACAGTGGCAGGCTACTGATATATCTATATGAAGTTCTGTCTGAATAAAATCACATCAAAGCTACTTATAAAATTCCAGATTTTTCAATACTCGAAACAAAATATTGTATAGGTGTGGGGGAAAAAATCATTATTACAAAAAACAGTGTTACCTCTAGCTATTAACACAAAATTAAGCCAAACAGCATATTTAGAATTCTACCATGTTAAATATAACACTAATTCCATTTTGAATGCTATGTTTCAAATCTAAGAAAAGTAGTAAATCATAACTCGATAAAATAAAATTTAAAAATCTAAATAAGAATGGATATTGAAATTATCATACAGATTTTGAGCAAGTCATGGATTTTATAGTTATAATGTCATTTAAGAAACCATCCTAAAATACTGAGTTTTAGGATAAAATGCTGCAATTTAAAGTTTGCATCCACTTAACTTTCTTAATTTACAGAATTTAAATAAATAGTCAGGGAGAAACGAAGTGTTTATAAAACACCATTTGTCACAAACTAGTGCCAGAAATCAACTCAATTTAACACTCACTTTCCAGCTGCTTATTCCTATCGTTTTCTCATACTAATTTATTACTAATATACTTTTGAATTATCACGTCAGTAGTTATAAATTAAGAAAGGGTATTTCTTCACACTGAAGAGATATACTTTTAATATAGCAAGAACAGAAGAATGCAAATGGTATACAAGAAGCAAATAGAAAAAATATTAAGTAAGAATGTATGATTAATAACAGAATCATGTGTCAAGGTCAAAGGTGTTCTGTTGGATTTAACATATTGCACAAAGACTACATAAATAATTGTTTTGGATAGTATTATTTCAGATTATACTGACTGTAACTTTTGTGAAATCTTATAATTATTTCAGTCATCTATTTCTGAAACTGTTCATTTATGCAGAAAAGTAAATGTCACACTTTAGTTATACAACTACTGATGTTACCTAGGAAGCATTTATTTTTTTAAATAAACTTTTAAAATAAATGTGTGCACAAGCTATTTTCTGAGGATCTCTTTTCAACAAATGATTAAATCCTATTCACTAAACTTTCTCTCAAATTCAGGACTTTTAAATTAAAGAAGATAATTATATAAGACTACTATAACAAATTAAACTGGACTTGGAGCAATGGAAAAATTTGCAACTATCAATGATAGGAAGAATTGCAGCCATAAAAATGAATATTTTACTGAAGCTACTTTTTTTATTCCAAACAATGTCTATAAAAGTAGAGGGAAAAAAGATTCTTTGATAAGTTAAACACAATAATTTTGAAATTTGTTTGGCAAGGGAAAAAAGTGAGAATAAGATGTTGCAAGAATCTAAAAACAAGGGGGTTTAGGCTACCAGATTGGGAGCTTTACTATCAAGCTTCTGTATTAACATGGGTGAAAGAATGGATAACTCTCAGACATAGAAGATTATTGTTTTTGGAAGGTCATGATCTCCAATTAGGGTGGCATGCCTTTTATGGTATGATAAGAATAAAACTCACAGATATTTTCAAAGACATTATGTAAGAAATGCTCTATTTCTAGTGTGGGAAAAAGTGAAAGCAAAAATTTATATCAAAATACCAGTAGGCTCTCAACAATGGATTTATACACCCAAATGTAGTAAATCTGGAAAAAATCTTAACATATAAAGGTATTTTGAATGAGGAAGGAGAACTTAAAACTAAACAAGAATTGCAGGATCAAGGTATTGACTTATGGTGGCCACATATGCAAATACAATTGAGATATGAAAAAGATATTAAGACGTATAACTTTTATTAAGAGCAAACAACGTTTGATCAAATAATATTAGCAGTAGATGAAAAGTTAATAAAGAAAATATATGTCTTATTAAGCTTAAAAATGGAAGATGGACAGGTAAATGAGACAATTATAGTATGGGCAAAAAAAAATTGACACACAATAGAATTAGACAAATGGGAAACATTTTGGGAAAGAAACTATAAATTGACAATGGCAACCTCTTATAAGGAAAACCTATAGAAAATGTTCTATAGGTGGCACTTACCACCTGCAAGATTAGCAAAAATGTTTTAAAACATGTCCGTTAAGTGTTGGAAATGTAATCAGGTACTGGGCTTGTATTATCACGTGATGGACATGTGCAAAAGCAAAAACATTTTGGGCAAAAATACATGCATGGTTATAAAAAATGTTAAAGCAGCATATAGATTATAAGGCAGAAATATGGTAATAAAGGGGTTGTGAAAATGAGTGTTTAGAAATCTTTAATCACAAATATGCACCAGCATGAAACCAATATATTACACCTGGTAAGAGAGACAGAAATGGAGTGTGTCCAAATAAATGGTAGGTGTGATTAACCATGTCTGACTGTGAGGAGGACCAAAACTTTCAATGGCTTTTAGTGGGATTATGAAAGATATGATTAATGAAATACATGTCTTGGTCTGAAATAAATTCCAACCAAAGACTACATAGCTGGTGAGTGCGGGAAGCTAGAAGATCCACCCTTATATGTTCACATATATTTCTGGAATGTGAATTAAAAGATCACAGCACAACTTTAATATATTGGCAAACATGTCAAAGAACTGTAAAACAGTTTAATCCACAACAAGTAGAAGAACCAATCTGCTCTGATATTAGCCTTTTACATCCATTGCTTGAAATAAAATTCGGTATATAATACTAATAAAGGATAGCATGCATAGTTTCTATAAAGTCTATATAATTCTATAAAGAACCCTGCCAATACAATAATGGATCAAAAGTGAGGAGGGATCTTTTCCTAACTTCTTAGAGAGAAATATTAGGTACTGCGTTTATGCTTTTCATTTTTATACATTCTATTCCAACAGTTTATAGCATTTGCTATAAACTGCAAAATGATAATACCAATATATTAAACAGATCTTTTGGCTTAAGCAAAGCTATGCCTGTCATTTAATTAATACATCCTACCAGGGCTCCTTTCTGTAAGCGACAAATTGTTGGGAGGTAAGTGATGCATTCAGAAAAGTCAAAAACATGAATCAAAACAGGTGACACATTTATTTTTTGATGCTCCAAAATTAGTAGTTGTCTGCTCAGTGGGGCATCTGAGTTTTGAGTAACATAGTCCATGGAATTTTGCAAGCAGATTATGAACAGATAGAGAGGACCCCACTTCCACAAATCAATCAACCAACTACATTTGTATATACTGTAGTACTTAACTTCCTTACATTGCAATCAATCAAACACAACATATATTAGAATCTTTTTTTTAGAATTGTTTTAAAGTATAGCATGAACAATAATTATTATATAATCATATGCCTGGTTGGGGATAATTTTTTTTGAATTACTTCCATGTAAAGGGAATCAAATTTGTGGCACAAGAATAATTAAAAACCTTATTATTGCAATATCTATCTTTTTTCATGTTTAACATATGCCTTGAGGATTGAAAAGCATTGAATAATCTGCAAAGCAAACATTTAACTTTCTAAGGGGGAAAAAAGATGTGCAAAGAAACTGAGATAATAGCCAAAAACTGTGATCCATACAGAATAGAAATTATTGCTCAATTTTTAAAGACAAAAATTAGTTATACTTCTTTATCTACACATTTACTTTAGTGAACAGAAAATAATTATTGCACTGTTCAATAGTAAATAGGAAAATATGAAATTGACTTATAATGCTTTCACTAAAGTTAAATAATGTATAAAGATATCTATAGTATTATCAGGCAACTGTTTAGAAACCTGTCAATTATTCTGTTTACTCCACTGTGCTTTATCCCGAAGCTTCTGTTGAAATCAGGTAGACTATCCCTCAAAAACTAAAATATGTTCACTATATAAGACTGTGCAGTTTTTCTTCACAGATTATTACTATTTGCCCAAGTGATTATAAGTTCTTTATCCGTCACTTAAAAATGTTAAACTTTTCAGCATCCTAGTATTATTACTTTCCACGCCTTTGTCTTGATACTTTTCATAACTTGGCTGTCCATGTCAAGATGATAGGCAACAAGATTTGAATGTTTTGATAGCAACTTTAGAGATGAATTATAGGTGCCTGGTATTTAGTATTATGATGGTAGAATGTGATCAATTAAATACTTAAATAAAATTTTATTAAATAAAATAACCACTGAGACTAGCAGTGAATATTGTTAAGGGTGATATCTTAAATTTATCGGCAGAGCAGAAGTGGGTTCTATGAGATTAAATCAGGTATATTGAAACTAAACCGATTTATTATATAATTTCAACCAGTTGAGAAACTGTTGTATATTTTTTGTATAAATGTTTTATATCAAAAAAATCTTACGTTATTAGAATTGAACAAAAAAATTTATGGATCTTATCACATAAGAAAACTTTCAGTGGGGTCATTTTCAAGTGACTAAGCATAAAATGCACAGTAATTCAACCACATATTAGACTATTTTATTTAACATCATGTTTGCCTGTTGTTCCAGAAATCCCCTGAACATTTTTCCAAAAGTAAATAAATGTAAAATACTGTATTAAAATTGAAAGTGAGAATAAATCAACAAATTTCATATAAGCAGTTTGGAAAACATGATTGTAAAACTATTTATCATGATGCCACTCTCCAATTGCAACATTAACATTCATCTTTTGTGCAAACAGGTTGAAATAGATTTGTCAGTCAGATTTATCATACAGCCTGAATATACATGTACAAAGTACGAAGAGGACAGGCTAACTTCCAAGAAAGTAAGACGTGGTTGCAGCTTTATCACAACTACTGCATGCTGAAGACTAGGTAGCTAATATTATTCATAGCATTTAATATTGCATAAACTGGCATTATGTCCATATTCTTTACCTCAACATGCAAGTTCATTTGTTGCTGGCAGACATAACCAACCATGTGAAAAAGTCATAAATGAAGGACACTTAACTGTAGCTGAACAAAATGTAACAAATAACCCTTACAACACATGCCAAGAATAAAAGGTGTCACTTTTGCCACACAATGAAGCTGCTACATAATTTTATTTACCTTAATTTTGCTACAATTTTATGTACAAGATTCATTGTGCACAAAACTACAAACTTTAATGTTAAATATTTTAAGTATTTAAATTTTATATAACTATGAAATAAATAACCCTGCTTGTTTGTTGAAAAACAATAGCAGAATAAAATTATATTTTTTGCCTTCCTAATACATGAACTTCTTCAAGATATCCTTAAGCATAAGAACGTTTAAAGGAGTAACATCTAAGGAAATAACCTTGATTTTTAATCTTAATCAATGTCTTACCTTTCCCAAATCTTCTTTTAAAGCTTTCAAGAACAATCTAAAGGGAAAGGAAACAGATTCCTAATGGAATAGAGTTCAATTTGGATCCAAAAATCTTCCCTAATCTTTCCTGCCCCAAATAATTAAGATTTCTAATTTGAACTATATAGACAGGAATATCTTCATCACATAATACTTTTGCTCAACCAAACAAAGCAACAACTTAACTTTTCAGAATTCTCCAAAAAGCAAACAAGATAACCGTGGTTAAAAGCTTGAAATTCATTTATAAATTCATAACCTAATTTAACACTTAAACTGATTATCTCTACCATGTGTCCAGCCAATCAGAAGATATTAAATGCTTTTGTTTGCTCTTTGCATAGCTAGATATAACTATCACCATTTCTATTTTTCTTTTCAGATTGAGCAACAACAGTTACTTAAGTTTTGCCACATTTGAGAAGTTAATGGGGGGGGGGGGAGAGAGAGAGGGGGAGAGAGAGAGAGAGAGAGAACTACTTCTCAAAAACTTTCAGATCTAACAAACTTTGGTGACAGGTATTAAGAATAATTGATTTAAGATTACACACTGCCTTTTCTGAAGATTAGAATAAACCCTATTATGCCAAAACAAACCTTCACAATTCCCGCTTATTTCTTATACCCTATCTCTAATCCTGCATGTCCCACCTGCTTCAAAATCTAGTAGGATTTCAGGGATGGAATTAAAAAAATCTTCTCAGTTGCTCCTTTTCAGGTGGCTTCTTTTACTTCTTCTCCTTCAGTATGCAGTTTGAACCCTGAAAAACAAACACATCTCCTGAATGCAAAGGCTGAGATAATTCTCTATCAGACAGCAAGTCTCTGCATCTGGTTACACAAACATACCTTCAGTCAGGTTGGAAAAAATAGGTTGGAGAAACCTTAGAAACGAAAAAATCAGAACCCAGATGAATGGGCAGGGGGGAAGAGAGTTCCTCCAATCCTGTTTTGGGGCAGATTTTTGGTGAAGACAAAATAAAATGGGCTATGAATAGACTTGGTTTTTGTTTTAAATGACACAATCCAGAAAAGTGGAAATAATCCCCCCACCCAAAACGCGATCAGTAAACCCAGTTTCTGTAAGACTGGCTTTCAGTTGAGAGAAACGCTGAACATTTAAAAAAAAAAAAATCACGCAACTTCACAATCGTAGCATTTAAGGAGACCTGCAAGTATATCAGCCTAAACAAGAAGCCCCAAGCTTAATGTTCGTCTTAATTCATAGATTTCCTCCCCGAGGTTACTTTCAGGATAAGCACCGATGCTTCCTCTCCGCCCTCTTCAACCTCCTCCCACGCCCACTCCCCATGCATCCCTGTACTAACCCACCAGAGCAACTTACCTTTGTATTTATTTATTTATTTATTTTTACTTGGCTGAATGGCAGGAGTAGCAAGACTTGTTTCATCTTCCTGAGCGACGTCGCTCGGCACGTGGAAAACGAGAACACCCAGCTTGATTCTCAAAAAGGAGCAACCCCCCCCCCAAAAAACACAAAACACCAACAACCCGCAGGCGGCGAAGAGGAGGAAGACGAAGGTGCGCAAGGTCGCTCTGAAAGTGGAAAAAAAAGGGGGTGGGGGAAGCCAATCCTGAAACGGCCGCTGTTGCCTTAGAAAGCCAATGCCGCCGCCGCCGCCGCGTATTCCAAAGCGCGCAGTCCCCACCTCAAACTCGGGTGGACGAAGGGCGCAGTCCCCAGGCAGCGGCGTGCGTAAAAAGACAAAAAAACAGAGGAGCCCGGTCTCAGAAACTGCCCCGCGAGCGACTTTCTCCCATGCCCTTTTTTCTTAACGAGGTTTAACGAGGAAGTTTTCCTCTCAAGACTCCCGGTCTCTTCGGGCAGGGACCCCTGCGAGCGTCAAGCCTCGTGGGTGGCGAGTGACTCCCTGAGGGAAAGGGAGCCAAGACCGGAGACACCTACGCGCGCGCTTCACTCCCACTTTGCCTTTTTAGTGAGCGCGCGGGTGGGGGGGGGGTATGGGTTTTTTTTTTTTTTGGTTTTTTGGGGAGTGGGGGCGGGAAAGGACGGGGAGCGCTCAAAGTTCCTCCGCTGACGAGCTCGCCCAACGCCGCGCTTGCGCCCCGCTCCTTTCCCCGCCACTGTCAGTCCATTTGGGAAAGGGAAATAAAAAGAAATAAAACTCTTTCCCCCCCCTACGGACGCACGCAACCCCCGGACGCGTTCTTTCCCCACGGCCCCCTTTCGATTGGGCAGTTTCCCGTCTGTCACGTGCCTCCTTTAATTCCCCCCCTTCCTGTTTTTTTTAAATAAAAAACCGCGTCGTGAATCATTCACTTTCACTTCGGCTCCTGAAGGCTCCATCCTGAGGGGATGATGGGGGGTGGGGGAAGGGTTAAAAGCCCAAGGAGGTGGTGAGGGAAGAGCTTTTTATTTATTTATTTATTTTGGTGTTTTGGCTGGAGAAATGATGCTGCAGCTTCCCTGGGAAAGAGGTGGGTGTGGTCATGGTCATCCTCATGTAAACAAGCCTTCATATACTGTAGCTGTAAGATAAACTAGTGCAATTATTGCTACATTTAAAAAAATATCTTGTATATTGGCCTTGAAAGGTCTTTCTTAAAATAAAATATTTACTACTGGAAGCAGGGACATTTAAACACTTTAAGAAACTGGAATTGGTGCTGAATTGGATGCACTTCAAATTGGAGTTTTGCTTGGGTAAATTCAGGGTAGGATTAAAACAAAACCAAACAAAAAGATTCAATGATTAAACAAAAAAAGTACTATTTTAACCATGTCAAATACTGAATGCCACTCTAGAGGTGCTGCCATGTTGAAAATTATGGTGGTATTTCCACTGAGTAGCTCAGCATCCTGTAAATTATAAAGCTGTGTGCAATTATTAGTTATTTACAGTATTTATACCACATAGATCAGCATTTCAAAATCTCACAACTTTAAGATGTGTGCTTGCATTCTGAGTGTTGAAATCCACTAGGTACTAAGATAAAGAAATGATGGTATAGAGTATTATAGCCATTCTTACATTATGACTATTGATGTTGCTTAACTCCATGACATTTTTTTCCAAAGACTGTCCAGCTCTTATTGCTACCATATTGCTTTGTGAATTTCTTAGACGTCATATCTGCAATAAGCCAACTTTATAGACTGTCTTGTGTAAAATAGCCTATGTCGTTAGTTTAAGGTTCAATGTGTACAGTATTGGTTAAGTCAGAAAAATAGACCTAACTTTCCTTCATACCGGGATGGGATCAGATACTTTACAAAGGAAAATGCAATTTATTTGGATATTGATTAGTACAAAAATTATTGTCATGACAAATTTCACTCACTGTTGAACTGTCATGATTTCTATGGCTCATTTTATGGAGTGTTAGTTATAAATATCATGAAAAATGGACACCTCACTCTTTATGGGTTAAAGTTTTCAATAAGACTTGAATTCCCATGCATATCTTTTCTGAAATTTTCCTTCAGGCTATTTTTTTTAGGATTATATATTGATTTTATTGATATAGGAACATATGCCTACTAGGCAGTATTTTTTTTAAGTGTGCCTTCAAGTCTATCATGATTCTTCCTTTTCTCTAGACATAGAAAAATAATCCTCCAGACTGAAGTAACAGCTATTTACAGAATAATGAGCCATGCAAATTAAGATTTGAGAAGATGGGGGTGGAGTGGGGATGAACTGAGGAAAGTTTAGTTCTTAAAAGAGCTTCTGGAAGATATCCTTTCTCTTTTGATGAGATGTTTATCTCTATACACTTAGGCTTTATGTGATAGAGATTATTCAGAGCTAAAATACTTTATTAGATTAAATTTACAACTGTCTTCATTAGGGACACCCAATGATTTGTCCTACTTTCTTGGAAACTTACTGTACGTCCTTGCAAAGAGTTACTACAGTAGTTTCAGCATACACTGCTAAATACTTACTAGTAAATTATGTAACCCATATTTAGAGTAAGGTTCCATCTGGCCTAACACTATTTTCAGTATTGCACACAAATGTTTCCAGCATGTGCATTTAAAAGAAATACACCAAACACTGTCTGTGTGGCCTGGATTCCATAATTGTGAGATAATGTTTGTGCTGAAATGGTGAGAGGAATCACTTAGGGATATAACCACTTGTATGATCATTGTTCCATTTGACTGTCGTTTTTAATGTTGTAGATATCCATGTGAACTAAATAATTGATCAGTTTTATATAATTATATCTCCACTATATACATCATTTTTCCAAAACTCTAGGATACCAATGAGAGGGGGAAAATAGCTAAGTGCAGGGAATAGGAAGACACTCTCAACAGTATTTTATTAACAAGAAATAAATGCCATTAATAGCTTTCTCCATATTGCAGCCCTATAAATAGGACATATTCTACTGAATGGAAAAGGAAAATTAATGTTTAAAATATTCCCACAGTTCTACAATGAGTTTTATTTTGATATTCCAAACCAGCCATCCTAGACAAGTAAGGGCTGAATGAAGAAGAACATAATATTACTTACCCACTGAAGAAAATAAAATAAGATTCTATTTTGATTTCTTTAAAAATCTTACTAAAATAATTTAGACTTAAAAAACATTAAGTGGCAATTAGTTACATTTCATATAATATGTACTCAGAATGAATATAAGTGCATAGAAAGTAACTAAACATTTTCATGTTGTGATTTTCTAAATAATTGAAATGTTTCATTTAAAAGCACATGACCAAGATCAAATCATGCTCCCACATTGCAGGAAAGAACTCTTAATCTTACTTAAGACCACTTTCGAATGTCCTGGCTAAGAGTGATTTGAATGGCTTTCTAATTTCCAGCTCAATCTTTCAGCCAACCTGTTCAAATGTCTTAATAATAAAGTATGCTCACTTTTGTGTTCATTATTACAATGAATACAGTGTAGTTATATACATTCCCTGGGAATCTTGCTCACAAAACACTCAGCATAATCTCTGTCATTTCTTGGCATATGTTTATTGCAAACGAAATCTGTTATATATCAGAAACTGGGCCCTATGTCTTTGTCCCTTCTTTCAAAATAAATTCTAGGGAAATTTACCAGGGAATTACACATTGCTAAGTTTCATTACATGAAAAATTAAAATATTTCTAGGATAACTGCCAGTATTAGTGCTTCTGGTATAAATAAAAATCCAATCTGGCATTATATTTCATAATGTCTTATTTCAGAATCATTATTCTTACCAGATTAAAGCTGGGACATTTAAGTTTGATGTCTTTCAGTTATGTCCTCAAGTTACTGAAATTGCTGTACTGAACTACTAGAATGTTTGGTTTTCAAAATGCTACACTGCTTTGATAGACTAATGGAGCATGGCACAATAATTGTTTCTTGTACTAACAAGAATTTCCTTTAACTTGTCCACTTGTCCATTAATTCCAGCATTCTTTATATATAAGCAGTCCTGAAGTGATCAGCATGCGAATTATATCTTTTTTTTCCATTTTTCATATCTAAATATAGAAAGAAAGATTCACCCAAAGTACTTGGTTTGGGGAGAAATTGAAAATATATTATCAAATGTACCCTCCATATTATAAAGACAGTCCTAAGAGCCATGATGGCACAGTAATTAGAATGCAGTATTGAAGAGTCATTCTGCTGACTGCTGATTGCCAGCAGTTCGATTCTCATTGGCTCAAGGTTGACTCAGCTTTCCATCTTTCCAAAGACAATAAAATGAGGAAACAGATTGTTGGAGGCAATATGCTGACTCTGTAAACCACTTAGAGAAGGCAGTAAAGCATAGTGAAGCGGTATATAAGTCTAAGTGCTATTGCTAAACGGCTTATAGCAGTGTTTCTTAAAGTGTAATTAAAGGAATGCCGGGATTCTCCCAAGATACTCTCAGGGATCCAAGAAATCAAAATTATGTTTAGATATTGAAGATATTTACAAAAAATGTAAAAAACAGTTGTAAATATTTTTTTGTAACAGTTCTCATTATTTTTATTTCTTAAAAACATTTTCTATGAAAATATTTGTGTTACTATCTAATGGTTTAATGTTGTTATTTTACATGATTCAATTGCCCCAACTCTACCCTGAATTAAGGGGTAAGAGGGTCATAAAAAGTGATTTTTAAAATAAACGTTAATAAATATAATATTTATCTTTTATAAATACAGTATAAAATGCGTCCATTTTAATTTTTAAGATGGTTAATATCAATAAATGTAATCCATACAAACCAAAACTATTTTAGGGTCCTCCCAATTTTTAAAAGTGTGAGCAAAAAGTTTAAGAAACAATGGCTTGTTAATAGATTGTTATTTTGTTATAGGACAATTCATATTTCTAATTATTGTTAAATCTCTTCAAATTTCAAACAAGCAAAAGTATGAGGTACTCAAACACCAGAAGCAATTTAGAAAAGGTTAAAAAAAAACCCTGATTTTTGTAAAATTATCTTCATCAAGCAGGGATACCTGACACAAAACAAAACAAATTTCCAGCAACAGAAAGTTCCAGATGACAGTATGTCTATTCCACCTAGGATAAGAGCTTCTTCCTATCCAATCTTTTGTGAGCAAGGTGGTAATTGAGAAACTAGTCCTTCATGTTTCCTGGATAATATAAATCATTAAGAAAAACAGAAATTCATAACCACAAGGAGAAAACAAAAGATTTACAACATTTCTAAAAGAATTTATTACAGTACATGCCAGTCAAGGCCCTCTAGGGAAGTCAATTCTTAAGATGGGATAGAGAGACTGACAGACTTTCTCCCTGTTCAGCCACATTATCTCTCACATTAGTGGCACTTTCAGAAATAGGATCCTGATCCAAACAGGATAGAGCTATAAAGATAAAATCTGCTTTCACTGTTACAAAGCAGTCTGGAAACCAGTGGTGCTGTCCAAGCACTATTGTGGTATGTTGCGCTCCTAATATAAGAAATCTCTTTGAAACTAATAAGACATTATTAAATAAAGATTTTGTCCAATTCACTGATCTTACATTTTTCTAGTAGGGTTGCTTGTTTAATTAAGCCTAATGCATGTTGTAAAAAATAGAATGCTAACTCTAACTTTTGAGTGGAATAGAGAAGTAGGGATTACTTTGAAATGGAAAGACTCTCAGTAGTGGCAAGAAGGTTTAACTTTGGGTAGAAGCCATAGATAGCCCTTGTGGATTCCACATGTAATGGTTGCTGGACTCCTTGTATTTGCCAGTAATTGAACATGCTATTTCCTTTGTTTGGTGTTTCAAAAAATATGATTCAAGAGAGTTTTATAAAATGATTTTATCTCAGAGGTAGAGATAAACTCAAACTCTCTGCTTCAGTGAGTAAATAAAAAATGACACAGATCTATATTTCTAGAAATGTACATGGTATTTTACTTAAGTTTTTATTTGATTATCATTCATTTTTAAAATAGAAATATTATACATACATTCTGGGAAGGAAACCCCCATTGAACGATGTAGGCCTGTTAACACCATTAGACAATAAATTCTATACATTTTCACTAGCCCTTAAATCTTCCATTCATTGTGCAACCTATCTGATGCATATTTGTTAATTCAAAAAAATATACACAAAGCACATATCTACTAGAAACACTGTAATTTTGTAAACATTTGCATGGCTGCATTTTTGGAACTAAGTAGGACATTTTGGTTCACATGTAAGTTTTGTTTGCTAGGCAATAAGGCAATCTGAAAGATCTATATTTCTATTTAGTTTGACTCTATTTGGTGCTGTTTTCCTAACTAGAATAAATAAAAGCCAATTAAATGTAAATGTCCTATAAGTGTGATAAATAAATTAGTCTTTAAGATTACTTATCAACAAAAGTTAAATTCTGTTAGCTTTTTGATTTCAGCTTTTCAGAAGAGTGTATAATGTTCTGTTTCCGTGCTAAAATAATCTTCGTACATAATATTGTGAAATAATGCAAGTCTTCTTTTGTTTTAATCAAGTGTCAGTTCTCCTTAAAGTCACTCATCATTACAATTTGTGAAAAGAAAACTAACTCTTACCATATGCAGAACTCCCACTGAGGCCTTAAAAGAAAATCTTATGTATAATAATCCAAGGCCTATATGGATTAAAAATCCCCCCCCCCCAACTCTATTCATTGTGGTTTTAAAAAGTCCTTTCTTTGGGGCTAGATTCCTAAAATGTATTACACCACCCAATGTAATTCATCATTAACAATATGGCATATATATTTGTTTTGAATGAAGCATGACCCACTAAACTCACTTATGATTACTTCAAATCTCACCCTCAGAAACTTTTCTTCTTCTTCCAGTCATCCATATCAGATTCTGGGGGAACCTTGTCTGCCTAGACAAGAGCCTGCAATTTTCTTGGCAAGGTTTTTCAGGGGTGGTTTGCCATTGCCTCCTTTTTTGGGCAGAGTGAAAGTGACTAGCCCAAGGTCACTATGAGACAAAAAAACAACAACAACCCTGGTCTTCTGGTTTCTATTCTGCCCACCACACCAAACTGGCTCTTGAACTTATGCAATGAACCTCAGATTGGTTGAGTTTGGCAAATGTCATTTTCATAGCACTGTGTTGTTTTGCAATCTCATTGATTTGAAGTTCCATCTACAAATCTGTCACGCACACACACACACGGAAATTGATTCATTGAATTAGGAAAAAACATTTACTGAGGTTGTGAATGTTTTGTCAAATATTTGGAAGAAATGGTTAGGACTTTATACAAGCATGCCATCTTTATGCTACCCAGGAGAGATGGGGGTGGTGTGTGCATGGGGGAGTGGCTGCTTTAAGAGTTTCATTAACTTTTTGTATAGAAACCTCCTTTTTTTCCAGCTTGATATAGTAGTTTAGAAAAAGACAGGCTGCTTTATCTTTAATAGCAGCTAGATAACAAACGTATGCAGGACCCAAATCACTTATTAAAATTATCTGAATGATTTTCAATGCATGCAGACTGTACCATGTGTGCTATTGGCCTTTGAATAAGGCTTTTTGAACTATTTGGGATATCTGAGCTAAATCACTGTTCAGTCTTTATTTAAACACACCCAAACAAACCATATAACTGGTTTGACTGTTGAACTACTTTTACTGTTAGAATTTCTCCCCCATAAAATTAAATAAAGATCTGTGTTCCTGTAATTTAAATGCATTATTTTGTGTCCTGGATTCTGGGAACAGGTCATGGCCTCTTTCTGTGTAACATCCCTTCAGTTAATTAAAGTTATAGTCACATCCTCACCCTTAACTTATCTTTTCTTAAGATTAACCACATATTTCCTCAATCTTTCCCTGAAAAACTACATCTCCAGTGCCCAATTTTCCTGGTTGCCTACTTCTGGACTAGTTTGTCTAAACCTATATTAAATGCCCAGAAAGTAGTTTGAGTTTGCCTTTGGCATCACTCTGCACAATTTGAACACTGTCAAATCTAAAGATTCCAACTGTTTTCATTGCAGTTCTACTAAACTTATAGAAGACAAATATTACTTCATAGGTACAAAAATTGGTACAAAGATAAATATTTGTTCGTAAGTATATTGCAGATGCTTGAATTACACACCCATTATTTGTGTTTTAAAAGAAGTATATTTGTCATTCCCAATTTCTCTTCATAGTGGGAATTAAATGTTCAGTAATTCACACTGATTTCAATAAATCTTTTTGGACTTCGTAACTGGTAGTCAAAACATCTTCCTTAGATACAGTAAAGACTAAGGAAATGTTTTTCACCTGAACTGATGTTAAAATAAGAATATATTCTTTGCTGACTAATAAAAAATTAGTGAATTATAACTACACTGTGATTTTAAATACAGTTTTTCTCCTAACTTTTTGAAGGAAGGAAGGAAGGAAGGAAGGAAGGAAGGAAGGAAGGAAGGAAGGAAGGAAGGAAGGAAGGAAGGAAGGAAGGAAGGAAGTTTTGCTGTGTAGCAAGAATTAGGGGGACAAACAGAATTTATTTTTTCCTGTAAAGTATCAAGTTTATCCAAGTTGTTTTTCAGATTTAACATGTTGCAATAATACAGCAGAAGCAGTAAAAACAAAAAATGAAATAGTTATGTTTTTTTTTAATTAAAGAGGAAATAGGTCCTATAAATATTCTAAAGCATTGACTTTTCTGGTGATACATATATAAAAAGACATTTCAGTTGTCTTCTGAAAAAAAGGATATTTTAGCAAGCTGTCTTAAGGAAATTTGGTGAAAATTGCATGCACATAACACTTTATATATTGTAGATAGGCTTTGCTTAGATGGCTCATTGGTGATGGGGTTATTTTTATCCACCCTTCACCTATTATTTGTATCTGCTTTTTATGATGTTTATTAATATGGTTTTGATACTTTTCTGTTGTTTTTACATTTGCTATTTTATTTGATGGTTGCATAGCACCCAGAGGTATTTTTGGTGAGATGAGCAGCTATATAAATTTTATTAAATGCACACATGCAGAGGGCAAAATAGTGTATCTGGCCAATTGTTGCAACTCTAAGCAGTTGTTCCTCTGCCCCTACCAGTTTTTGTTTACCGTTTATCTGCTCAGAAGGTCTAAAGAATCACACTTACTATTTTAAAATTTCCTTTAGGATTTAATAGAAAGAACAAAAGAGATAATCAGGAACGATTAAAAAAAAAACTCTGCTTCTCTGCTACAGTACAACAGTACCAATACTCTCTCTTTTCAAACTTGCTAAATCACCATGAATGTGCTTCACACAAAGGAATGTGAATTGTACCAAATGTATGCGCTTAATTGAATCACCTGGCAGTATGATGCAAGAACCAAATGAATTCTTGATTGTGACACTGATCATCCAGTGGCCAGATCCATAAATTATATTTGCAGGTTCTCTGAGGCACTTTTGACATGATGCTGGTACAGCTTTGTGTATTTTAATTAAATAGGGCCTACTTTTCCATTTGCATGAGCATTTGGCATTCTTATATATAGAAACATGGCCGGCCCTTACAAGGTACATTTGTTGTCTCCTACTTCTCTCTTTCATTACAAACAGCCGTCTGTACTGAAGTAGCTTTCATTGCCACGGAGCTCGTTTTAGATATTGTAGTTCTAAGTTCAAATGTTACACTTTTTGTAACATTTGGAATAAATGTTACAGCTAGGGCCGTGTTGTGGCTGAGGCCATAGAATCCGATTCAAATCATTAAGCGAGGCAAGGCTACACGCATCGTTACCTCACGGTCTATTCTAGGGAGGGCGGCCATTTACTGTCGGATCGGCTTGTTATATTCAATGGGACTGAAGCCCGGGCCTGGAACAGAGAAAACAACGTTGTTTCTAGCAGTGTGTGCGTGTGCGTGTGTGTGTGTGGGAGGGGAAATGGGAGGGGATTCTAGCAGTGTGTGTGAGTGTGGGAGGGGAAATGTCAAGATTTGGGGTGGGGAGGGAGGGGAGTTGGCGTGTGGTCGCCCGTGTACTCATGTGCTTTTTAAAAATATATATACTTGAAGGATTTCTGCGGTCTCTTCAACTCGGAAGTGGGGACTCCGGGCGGAGTGCCTATTTTTCTGCCGCCTTATTTAGAGCCGTGGGTGCATGCACGTAAACAAATGTTATAATTTCGTAGGGAGGGCCCTGCGTTTCGACACTCGCCCGCCACAGTTCGCGCAGTGCCGTCCTGCTCGCCGGCGCCGTTTCGCAGAAGAGACACTGAGGCCTGTCTGAAGTTAACTCTCTGACCTATCTAATCCTGTGTACCCGGAAAAGAGATATGAACAGACACCACAACCCATTCTGCGTGTTAACTTTTGATTTTAAACCGCAACGAAGTGCGCTTCCTTTTGCTCCCTGAAAAAAAATAGAAAGGATCGCTTTCTAAATAAAAGGGGCAGCTGCAATCAGATCTTAAGAATCCCACTAAATTCAAATTATTCTTTTATCTGCCAAAATGTAGATAAGCCTGACCCACAGGGACTTTTTAAAGAGGCAACTGGACTTTCTGGTTTTTCTTTGAAGACGTTTCGCTTTTCATCCAAGACGCTTATTCAGGTCTTCAAAGAAAAAGAAAGTCCAGTTGCCTCTTAAAAAAGCACCTCTGGGACAACCATGCCCTGGGTGACTGAGAATCTCCATAGATATATATCAGCCCAAATTCTTTCTCTCCCGCGCTTTAATATCGCGTGCGCATGCGCGCTGCCTCTTCCGTTCACAGAATATTCCCGCACACCTGATTTTCTCTCTCTCTGCTGTTCTTCATTGCGCTCTTACACGCGCGCACAGACAGACAGATTAACTCGTGGAAATGAATATTAGTCTGTATCTGCAATACATCCTAGGACAGGTGTACTCCAAAACAAATTCTTGGCGCACGTTCTTGGAGATTTTCTTGGAGATTCAGCCGGGCGATACCAGCTATCGCTGCAAAACAATAACAACAACAACAATTTGTGTTGTTGGGATTAAACGTAGAATTCTTTAGCAGTGACAGAAGAATTTACCACTGGAAGAATTGGAGAATTCGAATTAGAGATATTGAAGTAGGCAACGAGTCTGCATTTATTTACCACCTTACAAATAAGTTTGACCCACCTTTATTCAGAAATCTAAGTCCACGGATTTAAATAAGGCTTAATTTCAGGAAACCAGTACGTACAATTTTTTTTAGGATCTAGAATTTGTAGATCTCCACCTGTTAGATCCATCTTCTCAATATTTTACAGAAGAGTAAAACTATAGAAAAAGGAGTTCACGAAACGATAAGCCACATTAATGCAATCTGGTGTTGTATAAATATTACATCTATCTTATTTTAATAAATCCTCCTTTCCATAAAGACTTAAGGCTGGTATCAGGTACAGAGATATTTAACCGGAAAAAAATTGGAAAGATAGCCTGCTTCTACTAATAAGGATAATATATATAGATGTCATTTATGGAATATTTCCAACCGGTTTGCATTGTATAGCATCGAAGATCGTCTATCTATGACGGAGCCTGAGGGGTTCAAGTGATGGTGGGGTTATTGAGTCATCCTGATTGCATAACTGACGGTGTGGAAGAAAACAAGTCGAAAAGTTCCAGAGGAAAGCAAAAGTTCTCCAAATGAAATAGCCCATAACTGCAAATAGTATTTTCAAAGATATATACTTGAGAATATGATACATTTACCCAACAGGAACTATTATGTCCCAGGATAAAATGTTTTGCTTACAATTCCAAACACCCATTCTTCGGTTTGCTTTGTGACCAAACGATTGGAGGCGGGCCAATAGCTGTCAAAAAGGGGGGTGAGGAGGAAATGCTCTTCAACCGTCTGGCCCAAAGGGCAGGATTTCTTTGGGTTGGTTGTTGCCACTTGAATATTTATGTATTTATTTCATATTTAAGAAACTTCCATCTGCCTCAGAGAGCGATCCGGGCTTAAGAATGCTATTTATTTAAAGAAATACAATAAAACAATATGAAAAGGGAAATAATAATGATAATTATCGCAATATGGTCACGATCCGGCCAAAATGTTAAGAACTGAAGCCCCTTCTAGTGCCGGGAGATTGTCCCGCAGCACAGATTTAGTGCGGCTAGGATTGAACAAACCAAAGCCCACTTGGGCAGACGGAGAACAAACACGTCTCTCTTCTCCCAAGTTGTATAAAAGAGAATAAAATATACCCAGCAGTCAGTGACATTCTAAAAGTGTCTGAATATTGAATAATTGAATGTAAAACATTTCCAGGGACTTTAGCACGGGGCCTTGCACTGGGCCCCAGGAGAGCGAGCACCTGTTTAGGACCGAACTGAAAAGTCGACGCGACTGGAACTCGCTTAACTTGGGAAAATGCGTCGTTCCCACATGATTGAGGGTTCGTACTTTTCCTTATAGCGGCGGCTGGGGAGGGGGCATAGCACAAACCAAGATTCATCTCCAGGGTGCTGCAGACTGCGGTCCAAAGTATGAAGATGATGGGGGCGAGGGAAGCGGAGATAAAGAGATAGATAGATAGACAGACAGATCTATCTATCTATCTATCTATCTATCTATCTATCTATCTATCTATCTATCTATCTATCTATCTATCTATCTATCTATCGTATTAGCGGTTAGGGAAACGGTTTATACATATACATATACACACCCACACACACCCACGTCTCAGACAGTTTACCTGGCACCGTCGCGCCACAATCTTGACTTAATGGACCGCAGCCTGAGGCTACCCTTCGGGCCCAATTCCGTGGCAACGAAAAGGACCCCAAAGATGCCACCAGGGGCCCTCAATCAGCTAATAGGTGAAGGTAAACCCTGAAACATCCCGACTGTGGCCTCCCATCTCTCGTTCCCCCCTCCCCCGGGATCAGAAGCGGGAGGTGGTGGCCAGTCGCGGGGAGAAAACTCCTGCCGGGATGGCGCGCCAAGTGAGAAGTGGAACAGGGGGGATAGGAGCCCGCCGGGGGTGGGGTGGAGGGTGGGAAGGAGGGCGCAGCTAAAGCGGACACCCCCAGGCGAATGGTCCTTCCTCTCTGTGGCTTCCTCCCCTGTCCACATGTCCAAACGAAATTGCCTGGTGTCCCCTCGCAGATTTCGTCCCGTATTATCCTTTGGGCTATATGTATGCAGGTCTGCCGGGCGAAGGTGCCCTTTCCTTTCCCGCTTTCTCGGCTTTGGAAAAGCACGACAATCGAATGACAAAGAGAGGAATTATATCGTTTCACACGACCGATCCGGGGGCAGCCCAAGAAAGCACTTAAGCCCGTAAGGTGTCTGGCAACACTCAAGGCTATGCATTTGGGCAAATTCTTTCTAGCCTTTGCGAGCAAAGCAAGCGCAATTAAACATGTTTTTTTTTTTTGGTTTTTTTTTTTTTTTGGTTTAAAAAAGAAAAACTTCCAAAAACGAGGATCGTGCCTTAAACTGTTTTATCAGACCTTATAGGTTAGCTTAACGTTTTTGTTTTTGTTTTTGTTTTTAAAAAAAACACATGAAGAACTTTTTAATCGTGAAATGTCTCTTGAGTGGAACTCGTATTGGGTTGGAAATTAGTCGTGCCTTTCCGTTTAAAATTATTTTTCTCCTCCTTCCTGCGGGAATTCCTAGCCTCTGATGGAATTTTTCCAAAAGTGACAAAACTCCTACAGCGGTAATTCCCGGAATTAGGAAAGGCGGGAGGCTTCATCAGAAGGGACTTGATCTAGTCCTCCCGGAAAATCAAGTGATCAATAATACAACTGAATTGACCCTTTCCAGCCCGAGCTGGAAAAAGGAGGCTAGGTCTTAAGGTACCACATCGGTGGGAGATCAACTCCAAATGCCTACTTGATGCCCAGATTGGCAAGCCACTTCCATATTGTTGTCAAGACAACTTCTAAGGCATTTGATCTAAAGCTCCTAACAGTGAAAGAAAGACCCCAAGGCGACTTTTAAACAGGTGGAGTGGAGTTCGTAAACAACATTTTTTTTTTTTTTTGCCTGCTTACAGAAATCCTGAGTTGATTTTTTTTTTAAAAAAAATCCTCCCAGGAACGTTTGGCTCCTGTGTGATCTGCCTACATTACCCTATTTAGTATTGCCTAAGGGAGCAAGTGCTGTGAGAAAGCAGATATGGAAAAGGAGAGGGTGACCTGCATGAGCCTATAGTAGCCCAAGTAATCCTAGGACTGGCCAAATCAATGGGACATCAAAAAGAAGAAGGAAGAGAGGATTTCGCCTTTCTTTGTCTTTGAGCAGGCAGGTGTCATTGAAATTTTGTCTCAAGGGAGGGATACAAACTTATTTACAGTCATCATCATTTTAAAAAAATCCACAACAACCTGTAGGCTGGGCTAGCATATGTATTTGTAGCATAAGTGTAGTTTATAAAGCAAGGAATTGCTTGCACATACTTATTTCACAACCAGACAGTCTATCCAGTTTTGAAACATTTGTTTAAAAAATGGTATATATTACTGTGTAAAGCAGGCCTTGCGGGATAAATCCAGACAAACCATTAACAAACAGAATATTGTGTATTGGCCTGCTAGATGAAAACCTTGCAGTATTGCCCAATGAGTATATTTTTTTATTATGATATAGTTTTCATTGTGTGTTGTATTAAGCAATGCATATACCTTAGAATACAGGGTATTAATTCATATATAAATGAAATAAAGTTTTGTTTTTCAGATGGCAAAATGATATATATCACACTGATACACTACACACAGACACACACACCCAAACACACACACTGTAACAATTAATACAACTGTTCTAACAAGCAGGGGGAGAATGTTTCCTCATTCCCTTTCCTGTTTCTTTGGAGTTTAGTCAGGTGCAGAGTAAGATTTTTTTTAACAGTTGGCAAGAAAAAAATATCTGCTTTACACAGACCAGAAGCCTTGACTATATTTCAAGCCTTTATTTTCCCCAAAGACAGATTATTGATTGCTTTGTGATTAAAAAGCATATCATGGTATGTTACCACTTAGCACATCGCTGATTATCTTCAATGTTTATTCTGAAGAAAAAAGAAAGAAAGAAAAATGAAGTAAAAATTCACCAACTTTGGAAACTACACACTTCTCATCCATATCTTTTATTTTAATAATAAAATGGTTCATCTCCACAATGTTCATAGTGAATTGTCTTGCTACAATCACATTTCAAGGATGTGATATATATTTCTATATGTGAAAGTTATAGCAAATAATTTTCACACATAGGTGAAATTAAGGCAAATCGGGACATTTCCTTCTCAGAAAGATTGTCTACTCTAATACCTTATTCATTATTAATTGACATTTTTAAAAGAAAGCCCAATATACCCTTTCTGTAAGATGTAATGAGGTCAAAGAATTTCCAGATAAAGTTAAAACATGGTGTTTCACTTGTAATTTTTGCCACCTAGCATTGAAGTTAAAAAAAATCAGTGGTCTGATTGAATGCTGGCTGTATATTTGCCTAGTTTTGAGGAATACACTGAGATGGATGGATGGCACCTAGTGAGTCAAAAGAACACCGATAAAATATAAAAATATTTTAACTAATATGTGAGCAAAAGAAGAGAGCAAAATGCTAGATAACACTACACATTTCCAATGCCTAACAGTTAACCTTCCACTTTAAAAAAAAAAAAAGGAATCCACCCACAGCCATCTTAAGTTTGAGGACAGATTTTCAACTGACAGTTTCATTTTCAGAACACTCATTTGCTATAACGACATTCTTTATTCTTATGGTGGATATAGATAGATAGATAGATAAATAGAGAGAGAGAGAGAGAGAGAGATAGTTATAGATGTAGATAGATATAGATATCTATATAGATATAGATATCTGGGAGGGGGGAAATGTAGGGAAATCCAAAATACTGAAAATACTGAAATAATTGGAGTATATTTTCATTTTCATGCCAATAAATAATAAATAAATAAACCACCAATCTCCTCCAAGTAGTTAACATACTGAAGCATATATCAGTTTGGGCCATTATAATAAAATCTATATCTGCAATATTATATCCACACAATCTTTTTAAGTGGCCACTAAGCTCTATGGCCCACAATTTAAAAAAGTATAAATTGGGGGGTGGGGTGGGGAAACCATAGCTCTTTTTATGACTTTTGGACTTCAACTCCCAGAATTCTTGACATAGCCATGCTGGGTCCGGAATTCTGGGAGTTTGAATGCACAAATCATAAAAGTACCATGGTTACCCACCCCTGTTATAGCCAAGCATATTACAATGCAATATGCTACCTTCAGTCATCATCGCCATGTCTAACAATGCCTCTGAACTGCACGTAGATCCTGGAGGCATGTTTAGAAAATAAAACTGGTGCATGGATGCAATCCAGTACTTCAAGAAGATGTACATCTGGTTGCTCTAATCTCACCATTCCTCCCCAAGTAAAATATTCAAAGGTAAACTGAGATGATACAGACCATTTTTCTGGAACGCTAAAGAATATAAGGGGAAGCAAACTCTTATTTTCTGAGTAAAATTGTTTTGTAACCAGCCATACATTCATATTTTTTCTTTTGGAAGTGCTCATGTCATGTTCCTAAAATGCCACATCTGCCCAAGGGTCCAAGACACTACAGACTTATGGTCTTGAAGACTGTCAGGGTTTACATTTCACCAGGGAATATAATTATCTCACAGGTGATACTGTTCAATCAGCAGAATCAAAAATTAAAAACCCAAATGTGACCATTAGAAAATAAGTGCACTCCAGAATAATTTTTGCAAACCAGGGAGAAAAGACAAAAATAAAGAGTTATTTTTAACAGGGAACAACCGAGAAGCTGCTGGCCGTTTAAACAGAAATCTTGAAATGCTGAATCTGGACAGAAGACTGAAAATGGAAAAAGCTTACTGAAACATTCCAACGGAAATTATCACACCTCCTTTTTACTGCTGTATAATCTACTCCCTGCTTCAAAGGTTCTTATGGCTATAGTAAGTAAAAGGGAAAAAAAGAGGAAGCAGCAGCAGAGATTGCCCCTTATTCAGAGGAGGATGCTTTTGCTTATGATTAATCTACTCAGAAGAATGCTGTCTGCCCCTTTGTTTTGTGGAAGTCTAATAGTTCAGGGCAGGGGACAGACAGGCTAGGGTATTACAGGTGAAAGGTTATTGGGCCTCTTGCTCCTTCTCTTTTCAGGTGCTGGGCTGTAAATAATTGCTAGCAGTAAAATATCCTAGTGAATGTTGCAAATGCTTACACTTTCAGCTATTGTAAGTGATACCACAAGAGAGATGCCAGGTCAAAGGCTTTTCTGATTGGGAATCACCTCATTTCATTAGGCAGCAGAAGCGAGAAGGTACTGAAAATCTGGAATCATATGAATAGTCAATAGTCATTTTCAAAGAGGGAGTCATTATGAGACTAGTTTTTTTTTAAGCTCTGCAGAGACTTTGCATATTTCTTTTAAACTATTTTAAATCACCATTTATTTACATACTTGTATATATTTATTTGTACCTTTTCCATAATACATCAATTCATTATAAAAGTAAAGCAAAAACAAACATCCTCAACCCCAATAATAAACCAAAATATGAAAACCTGACTTGTGGTTTCTTCCCCAAACCCCAAAAACTTCAACCTTAGACTGTCTATTATTGACCTCACCCCTTTCCTAAGAGGCCTGTAGTGGGCTTGCATAAGAGCACCAATGTGCCTACCGTCCCTGTCCTATTGTTTCTTTTATTTTTCTTATATGTATCCATGTATTCATAACTATGTTTTTACTTATACCTATTATCTTGTAAGCAATTGATAAACCAAATAAAATAAAATAAAATAAAATAAAATAATAAAATAGTCAGGATTTCAGATTCAGAGGTTTAGACAGATCACCTACAAATGCATCTTAGGTTGTAGAGAAGAGTAGAGGGTTTGGGAGAGGAGCTTATTCCTCACAAAATCCCACAATTTACATAAGGTAGATCAGATTAGACCTTGAAATATTGTTCCATATTCTTACTGTATAAAAAAATAAGTATATGAATTAATAAAAAGTTTATAAATGATCTAAAGTCAGAATAGCATACACTAATGTATATATTTTTTTATCACCATTGCTTTTTTTTCCTCTTTGATATAGGAAAAAGTCAGAATGACTGCACTGAACAAATCTTACTATTTCTGGGCAAGGGTGGCATTCTACTGGTTCAGACCAATTCGGTGAACCCCTTGCTCTGAAGATCAGCTGGCAGTGAACTGGTTCTTGTACCGATGGAATCTCACCCCTGCTTCTTGGCATTATCAGAATATGGCACTTGGAAACCTCTTTTGGTTCCTGGGAATTATCCAGCACAATTCTGCAAGGTTTCCTCTGGTCTCTCATATAATTTACTATTTATATGAAAGCCAGGTTTGTGAACTGTTCAGAACCAGGTCACACAAAGTGGTAGGTGAGTATACGTGCACAGCCTCCATTTGCACGAGGAGCATGGTGTACATGCACACTTCATTTGTGTGAGCGGTGGAGGCGCATGCCCACCAGTCGCACAAATGGAGATGTGTGTCTGTGCGCTTAGCGACTCTGCGCACAGAACCATCCCCTCTCCCACCCCCGTTGGTGTGCAAAGCCAGAAAGGTTGGGGAACTCTGACCTAGACTGTGCTTTGGGTGGTCTTTGTGAATCTAGTATTGATGCTATCTTGATGGTTTAAAAAAAGATTAGGAAAAACTCTATGTTTTGGTATGGCACACTAATGCTACCCAAAGCATTTGCTAACTTAGCCTCATGCTAAGACATTTGAATTCACTTTTTGTTGCCAAAAAGGCTAATCCTTTTTATACAATGACACAAAGTAGTGATAACAAATCTATGCCTTTATCATTCAACCTTTAAGGAAAGTGAGTAATGTTATGATTTGCTGGCTAGATCAAATGCATGAGGAGGAAGGAGAAGAAGCTCTGTTCTTTTCTTTGTCTGTCAAAACCTTTTTGCCTGCCAGTGAATGTCATGCACCAATCTATTATTCCACTTATTTCAACAATCTTGCATGTTTTTTTTTATTGTCAAAAGGTTTTGGGTTATTGCTTGATGGTTGACAGTTACTTCTACACATCTACATACCCATAATATAACCCCAACAAAGGTACACACCAATTATTTATGTCTGCAGCAGGCCAAAACTTTCTGGATCTGAGAATTTAATGCTAGAGTTGAGCCAAAAAAAAAAAAACCCACACCAAAACAACAACAACAACAACCCAAAAGCAGGAGAAACTGAAGGATTTGGAGTATATGCCCATTCCCATGTTCCTTCACATCTTTTTTTGGAATATGTTCTGGACTAATTTGTATTTTTTTTAATCAATTCCAAGCAGAAAGGAAAAACCAGCACATGAAAGCTCATCAATCAATAATTTATTGTAAGAATAAAAGCCTTCCAATACTTCCAGTATGATTCTATGCTTTTTTTTTTTTTACTTGTGCATTGAGTCATTATGCATAGTTCTGAAAAATAGTACCAGCAGTGGGTTAATTTGGCCTGTGACCTTCACCTACAAGTAACCTAATCAACAACTTATTACCAGGAAGGTGATTTCCTCCTTTTCTTAAGAATAAATTGCACTAACATTAACGGCATTAACTGATTTTGCTAGTCAACCTGAGAGTTGAAAGAGAGAAAAAAAATGATGTAATATTTATCTATGGCCAGAGCTGCTTATTATTTTTGATTTTCCCATTCTTCTCTTGTAGTTGAGTTATATTTGTTGAGGATGGTCCACATTTTAGTGTTAGCTATTCATAAGTTGTAGAGACAGGAGTAATTGTACTGCATATATTTACACTGCAACCTTTCTGGTGCATCAGTTAGTGCACCATGTGTCATGTTCAACAGGCTATGAAAATCCCTTCAAGTTTCAGAATTGATCTTTCTAAGGACTTGTGGGTGGGGGCTGCTTGCATAGCCATATGTTAAAATCCTCTTTCCTCACTAATTTTGCAGTTTTGGGGATTCTGGTGAATTACTCTAATAGATAGGTGCAACATTCAATAAATGTTTACAATTTTTTTGTATACTGTTTACTCTTTTTAGTCATAATATGCAAATAATGGTTCAATGTAATATATGGCCTGATCTTGAAACCTTTAAAATGAGTAGCCTTGACATATAATAATTACTTTTATTAATATAAGAAGATTATTTGACCATCATCAGGTAATTGATTTAAAAGTGTTTTACCTTCTGTTTATACTCAGCCGGAATGAAAACTTCAAATGAGTTAATCATTTAATAGCATTAATCATTTAACAAAACCTGATGGTCACCATACTATACATTCTGCTAGACAGCAGCTTAACTACTCATTCCAAAGACATTATGGCTTATTTGAAATGAGCTTGGACATAATTTTTTGAAAAACCTCTTTGTAGTGAATCTCATTATAGAATTCAGAAGGACAGACCATGTAGGTATATATGTGTATTTGTATGCAAACATTAAACAGTACAAAAGAATCCCAACTCATTTATTTTCCTGCCTAAGTGAAAGTAATTATTTGCAGGGATGGAATTCAAAATTTTTTTAACGACCGGTTCTGTTGGTGTGGCTTAGGTGGTGGGCATGGCTTGGTGGTCATGTGACTGGGTGGTCATGGCTTGGTGGTCATGTTATTGGCTGGGTGTGGCCAACTCAATATCACTCACATCAAGGCACGCCTCTCCTCGTCTGGCCTCTCATGACTGTGGGGATGCTGCAACAGTCGTAAGTGTGAAAAATTGTCATAAGTCACTTTTTTCAGTGCCATTGTAACTTTGAATGGTCACTCCACACAAGCAAAGTACCAGCAAAGGAGGGGAAAAAAACTCCAGAGAAGTTCCTGAGACAGGAAGTCTAGTCCTGCCAAGAATGTAATAAGGGTTAACGGAGAGGCAGTTTCTGTAAGCAACACCAGAATGTTTCCTTCCTGCCTTCCTTTCAAGATTAGGCCAGTAATTTCTTTTAACAACAGGTTCTCAGAACTGCTTAGAATGTTAACAACGGGTTCTAGTGAATAGGTGTGAACTGGTAGAATCCCACACCTGATTATTTAATGTATTAGTATTTGTTCTTGCCTTTTGTCTTTAATAGTGATTGCTAGTAAATTATTGGTTATTTTAACTCAGCTATAGGGATCAATAATGGGCTAATAAGGGAATCGATAAATGTATGTTTATTTACCAACATACTTACACGCTACTCTGGTCTAATTCTGAATTGCTCATAGAACTATAACTACATACAGGAATCTTGTAATAGTAGTAACAACACCGAAGACATACCCACATATAAATGGTGGTTTATATGGCAAGACAAATATCTCAGAACCCAAAGTCTGTTGAATAAACAGGCCTTAACAACTTTGCAAAGGGCAGGAGGATTGGTCTTTCTCTGATTTCAGATAACATATATTCCCAAGAAATGGAGTAATGGTGCAAAAGGCTTGCTTCAAGATCACAAAAGATGACATTCCTTAAGGGATAGTTCCAGAGAAAGCCCTTCCATATTAATGGATGTGCAAACACTGGGAATAAGTGATTTTGAAAAAAAAATGCCGCCTTGAGTTATAAACAGCCTTTAAAGTGATGACTAACACTTTGGATTAAAGCACACTAGTAACCAGTGCAGCTCTCAAAGCAGAGGTTTTAATGAGCAAATCAACTGAGGCTTATACAGGGGTGGGATTCAACCAGTGTTACTACCGGTTCAGTGACTACGGTTTGCGCTGCGTGTAAAAAACCTTAAGCTACCTAGACAGCTGAAAACTGTTGCACGTGGGTGTGCAGCGTTTGAAAAGCCACTTTCCCCCTGCTTTTTCAACCTCAGCAAAGCAGCTGAGGTTGAAAAAGAAGGAAATAAAGGACAGGCGGATGGGCCAAACAACAGAAAAAAACAGAACCGTTTCAGTGTCTGCTGCTCTTCAGAGCTACCAGTTCTATAGAGCCGGGCAGAACCGGTAACATCCCATCCTTGGGCTTAAAAATGCTTGATTTGTTGTATTTTGGGCCAACTGGAATTTCTGAGTGACCTTTAAGGAAGTCACATGTAGATGCAGTACAGACAGGTCTAATAAAACCTTTTTTCATAACCAACATGAATTTTAATTTTTTTGGAAGGGTGTGGGAATAAACTTCGACTTCAGTATTGGGTAATGATTAGTCTAAGACCTTATACATACATGTCTGCCTAAGGGTCACTGAGATAAAGCAAGGAAATTAAAAGCAAGGACATTTAAGCAGCTCAGACGACTGTAAACAATTCTGTGTACTATATGTAATTATTTTAATCCACAATGTGAATGCTTACTATGTACAAAATTCTCAATAAAAGAGAGCACTAGAATTTGCTCTGGACTCCCATCCCGAGTACACCAGCCTGTGTCTCATTCTTTCCATGGGAGACCACCACAGAGGGGTATTGTAAACATCCATGCTATCCAAACCTAGCTTGAATTCTTCTAATTCTAAAATCTTTTGTTTCTCAGCAACATCTATTCTTTCAACCAGACCAAACCAAACAACAAGCTGCAAAATACAATGGAAGTCCAGGAAATTCAATCTTCCTTTTCTCTTTGTGTCTTGTCAGACTTTTTTTTTATTTAACATGTATTTCTTTTCCTTGGCATACAAAATTAGACATATCTTTTTGCTATTGTTTGAATGGTACTTCAGTTGCCAAAACAGGTATTGTCTAAAACAGATGTTGTCTGAAGCAATATTGGATTCAAATACACACATTGATACAGAGGATTTTATAGATTAGTATTTGATTAAAGCAGACCTTTTCCTTTTAGGACTGGTGGATGCACAATTAGAAAACCATCATGAAAGATTATTTCTGTATATGATTACAATGGTGAGACTATATGTACAAAGATGGAAAGTATTTGGCAACAGTCACCATGGAGATATGGTTGATGAAATTGACTGAACTTGTTGAAATAGCCAAATTGAGTTCTTTCATTAGAGGTAGCTCATTTTGGGCATTGAACAATGACTAGAAACCCTGTCTGGGAATTTTTGAATAAAAAAGAAAATGAATTTGTGATTTATTGTTTTAATGATGATAAAGACTAGGTTATAGAAAGGAGGAAATTCAGATGTAATTTTAGAGAGATTTGATTAGAATTGTAGGTAGAATTGCCAAGAGAAAGATCAGAAATTTGTTTTTTCTAAACAAAAATTTGTTTCTTTGTTCTACTGTTTTGTATTTTATTTTCTATAATGAAACAAGAAATTTAAAATAAAAAGCCCTTTTTTCTATTTCTTTTTGTGTTTTCTGTTCTTTTTTTCCTTTTTTCCTTTCTTTCTCCTTTTTTCTTTGCTTTTTTAACCTTCCTTTTCTTTTTTCTCTCTTTTATATTTACTAAGCGTTTTCTTTGAATGTTCTATTAATTCTTTTAATAAAACTACTTTTTATAAACAGGAATCTGCCAGATAGGAGGTAACCAAAGCACAAGTAAGGTCTCTCAATCCAGAAGAAGCTGTAACTGGCACACAGGTTGGAGATATGCAAAAGATCCCCCATAATGAAAAGCCCTTCTGAAGGAACCGCCCACTCAAAAAGGAGACTCTTGGCAACAAATGCAATCCTCGTCAAATAGATTTGAATATTTGATATATGTTAAGGTCATAGAGATCTTAAACAGCTCCAGAAGGGCTTCCCTTCCCTTATCTTGGTTCTGCCATAGGAGTCAGACAATCTGTTTGCCCAGGAGCTTTTCATAGAGCCCCACCACCAGGAAAAACTGGAGAGTGCCTCATAATAACCTAAAACTGCCAAGTAGAGCAATGATGTCTTGAGAGGATATACCTTCTTCAGACAATTGGCATTACCTCATTCCTCAAGAATGTTCAGCCTCACTAAAAGACAAACCTTCTTTCTGGAGGCTTTAATTAACCACGAAGGGAAGGAAACCAGGCTATCAGCTAGACTATATCCACCTCTGCAGGATCAATACATGCCAACTCATCCCAGATAATCTTCAGAGATGTAACTTTACTCATCTCATAGTTCCTATCCAACTAGCATCAAAGTCTGAGGCAATGTGAGTGACTTTATTCCCCAGTGTTTCTGCAAACTCCTCATAGTAGCCTATAAATATTCTTTCAATTCATTGTTCCTTAATATTGTTCCTTAATATGATCTGGGTAACCTTAAATAGGACTATCTGTTCTGACTCTGAAGATGTGGTAAGGGTGAAGACACATTATCATTTTACCACTAAGGCCTGAATATGACCTATATTGTACTGATTTTGTTGGGATTTTTTTTTTGTCAGCAGCCCTCTAGGCATCTTTTTTGCATGGCCTTCTACATGACTCAGTTCCCTGATGACAAGGCGCAAGCCCATTATTGTCATAGTGGCTACAAATTCTTTAGCTGCCTCTAATCCTTTCCCCAGGATTTGAAGTCCTACAAGTCTACCACCAATTCCAAGATAAGTGACATTGCTGTGCAATAGGACGGAATGGCACAATAAGCAATCCACTGTGACCAGAGATGATATTCATCAGATTCTGACCAGTTCTGGTAGCAGAAATTTTGAATAGTTCAGAGAACCGACAAATACCATCTCTGACTGGCCCCGCCCCCATCTATTTTCTGAGTGCCAGCTGATTGGCTGGGTCTTCTTTTGTTGCCCTGCACAGGAGAACGGAGCTGGAAAGCAGGTTAGTGGGGTGGGGAGGGAATGGGATTTTACAGTATTCTTCCCCTGCCATGGCCAGCAAGCCACCGCCAGCAAGCCATATCATGCCCAGCAAGCCACACCCACAGAACCAGTAGTTAAAAAAAAATTGAATCCCACCACTGACTGTGACCCTATACATCAGCTTCAAGAATAAGATTCCACATCTAGTTATCTTGGGAACAAATCTCTGATTATCTTGCAGAGTTTCCTGCAAGACAAGAGCCATACCACTTTTCTTGGCCCTGCCCCAGTGAGATTGTTCATGAGAGATTTATCACCAGCATTAAAAAACAGCAACCAGAACCCAGAACCACTGGCTCCTGAAATAAACACAGAGGCAGGAAGTGGCAACTTCTCTCAAATGTTCAAGAGTGGCTTGACTGCCTTCCTGCTACATTTCTCTCTACCTGTGATCATCCCAATCTTCATTCCTTGTCTAACAAATAGTTTTATTATTTGAGCTAAATTATATAAAAGCTTTCCCAAGAATAAGTTTCAATAATTCATTTCTAATCACACTGTCAAGCAGAAACCAATGACGTGTACTTGAAATTCAAATATAGCAAGTCCCTAAGAACAAAAGCATCTGCTAAAGACTATGCTAAAGAGCATAGAATATTTATTTCCACTTTTAATGTGAGCTAAAAGGTTAAAAAAATGCTGTTTAATCATTTAAGGAGACTGAGATCATTCAACAATTATTTTAGATTTTCTAAAAGATAAAATGCAAACATTCATGTTGTAATGGCAAGTAGACCGTAATTTACATAGTGGTACTCTTGGTACTCAGAACATCAAATCTGCAGTTAGAAAAGATAGAAATAATTCTTAGTTCATCTTAAAACCAGCACATCTTTTATAGCACAATTTTCAAAGATGACATTCATCAGCTGCTTCTTACCTACTTTTCAGATGGAAGTAAATGTTTTTGTATGCTTCACAATCTCTAACATTATGATAGATGGCATGGAATAGATATACCATATTATTTATTCCTTGGATCATCTCCATATACTAATCCTCCAAAGCATTTTGAAAATAATCTGTGATCATCTTAATTTTTCTGTCTTGAACTATTACAGTTCCTGCAACAACAGAGCACATTGTTGCAAGATCCATTTGTGATAAAGCAAAGCATGAAAATTCTACTAAATGCTTCATTGGAAGAAAGTACATTTACAATATGGTATCTCTTGCCAACAGCTGTCATATATAGTGTCTTCTTTGATCCTTCTTTAATCTAATCCCCTGTAAAATGGTAATCTCTACTTACTCCCTGCATGACAGTCATTGTATTTGTTGCTTTCAGGTAAAAAATGTTCTCTGTGAGCATAAACCACAAATTTGCATATTGCTGATCAATCCACCTTAGCTTTGTATATAAAACCGTCACTATGTAAATGTGATGGGTTATGCAAATGAGTTAAGAAGATAAACAGTAACATATACTTGGGAGGCAGTTTAATCTCAAGTGAAAAAGACAAAACTAATAGACCATATTATTCTAATTGTTTGGATAAGTCTGGAGGAACAGCTTCTCTATGAACTTCCTGGAACTTCTTCATTTAGAATACTCCAATTGTAGATTATTGGTTTTCTATTGGAGATGGACAGGGAGTAAGAGTGGAGAAAATTTGAATATAGGAAGTCCTCGACTTATGTCTGGTCATTTAGTGACTGTTCGAATTACAACAGATTCCCAAAAATCCCGAAGTTCCAGGCCTGCTGTGGTTACATGATTGCTCGGCCACTGGCCCTCATTTATAGCCATTTGCAGCACCCATGTCATATGACCGTGATTTTGGGTGCTTTTGATTAAAATTACTACTGGTTTTTGGCAAAAGTGTCCTCCAACAAACAATGTCTTTCCTTAACAACTGTAGTGTTTGCTTAGCAACTATAATATTAAAAAGGGTTGTAAAATTAGACACATGGGTGACCTACTTTATAACTTTTACAACTTAGGCTCACACTGGGCAGGCTTCATTACAGTTGTAAGTTGAGGACTGCTTGTACCGAAAACAACTATACAAAGGATCTCTGGAAAAAATACCTCCTGTTAAGCGTCTTCTTAATGCTGCAACTGACAGCAGTAACAATAACTGCATATAAACAATGGATATGCATAAGATGAAGTTAAACTTCCTATTCAACTATACCTAATTATGGCTCTTTATCTGTCAGTCTCCTAATTCTAATGAGACATACCTACAGCACATTGAGATATGTCATTGATTACTGCTTAATTAGAATTATTATTAATAATCTTTTGTTTCATTTTACGTTGCTACTATGAGGCATGTCCCAGTTATTACTTTGCTTTCAGGTACAATTCAATATGTTGGCTATCATCTTTAAAGCCCTACATGACTTAAGATCTTGATACCCATGCTACCATCTTCTTCAGTATCTTCTGCCCAGCCAGTAAAATCAGCAAAGGCAGCTAGTCTCCAAGTTTCTTCTGACAATATACGCAGTAGGTACATAACATGAGCCATAGTGGCACAGTGGTTAGACTGCAGTACTGCAGGCTACTTCTGCTGACTGCCGGCTAACTGCAATTTGGCAGTTCGAATCTCACCAGGCTCAAGGTTGACTTAACCTTCCATCCTTCTAAGGTTGGTAAAATGAGGACCCAAATTGTTGGAGGCAATATGCTGACTCTGTAAACCTCTTAGAGAGGGCTTGTAAAGCACTGTAAAGCAGTATAAAAGTCTAAGTGCTATTGCTATTTATTTAGTAAGTCTTATGCTGTGTAATTCTACACAAATTTGCTCAGAGGTAAATTCCAGTATATTTCTTGGACCTTCCTAAGCAATTGCATTTAAAAAAAACAAAAACAATTATTTGCATGTTTTATTAGTTCTCACTATATTTCATTGGCTTCACTTCTTAGGACATATCTACATTGCAGCATTAAGCTGCTCCTGTCTTGTGTGGATGCTGGCTAGATTTTGCTACAAAAATTGTTTGGCTTGGAAAGCTTCAGAAGCAACTTGAGAGGTTTTCAGTCTTGATGAATGACTACTGTGGCCCCGCAATGGGTAGTTTCCTTACTGAAGTGTTATGTGTCAGAAAAGCAATTGTCAATGTGTAAATCAAGTTAAATTAATTAAGGATATGTATAAAAAAGCCACCACATGCATGTACATTATGAACCCTGTTGGGAAGGCATTCTTGCCACTGCACTCAGTAACCAATCAAAGCATAGGGGCCTGCCTAAAAGAAAGTTGAGATAGGCAGAAATGCTGAAGACATCAGCTAAAAATATAATTTTAAGTCTAGGTCATGAACACCCAAGTGGAGGTGACATTCATGATGGGATAGGGATGAGATGAGGACAATTTTGTCTTGCTTTCCAAAAACAGTGAATATCTGGCATTCATGGCAAGGGAAGTTAAAACTGCAGGCATTACTTCATGAGAATATGAGAATATATCTAGCCAGCTCCACTTACATGTTCAGCAGACATTTGCGCTCACACACACAACTCTATGTACGCACACTGTCATTCACACAAATAAAGCTGTGTGCTCTCGCGCACATGACTGCCACTAATATAGAACCAACCCCTCTCCTCCCCCCCCCCAGTGCAGGGCCACCAATCTAGAAAGGTTGGGGACCATTGGTTTAAATGACCAGGAATTAAATTGTTTGCATTTTTTAATCTAACAATTAAGTTAACATTGAGTCTTTTCAGCTCAAACTTTCAGGACTTCTGTCTGCTATCAACAGATGCTGAGTGGGAATTATGGAAACGAATATACCTGTTTGGGGAAGAAACGAATATATCACCAGTTTGGGGAAGAAAGGATGCTATTCTTTTTAATATGTTACAGTGGCAGTGTACAATACCTCTACCAGAGGTTGTATTCAGCAGGTTCTGACCAGTTCTGGAGAAACAGTAGCGGAAATTTTGAGTAGTTCACAGAACTGGCAAATACCACCTCTGACTGGAGGTTTTACAATATCCTTCCCCTGCCATGCCCACCAAGCCATGTCCACAGAACCGCTAGTAAAATTTTTTGAATCCCACCACTGACCTCTATAATTAATGAATGTTTTGCCTGCTTAATTTTATCTTGATGTAAGGAAAAGGAGGGAGGCAAAGAACTTCATATGAAATTCATATGGTTTATGTTTATTTTAGCAATCATCTCAGATATGTGATTGTATTGTTTGTTCCAGCTAGGATTAAAATTAGGTGGGTGTTCAGCAGGAAATGAGGTAAATAAACATTTCAGAGCAAGAGAAGGGGGAGGAAAGCTTGTTTGTTGGACTAAGACCAATGAGGCCTTCAAGTCAATGAGATGACTGTCACAATTCAACTTTGAATAAGAAAGATTTATAAGGATATTTAGAAACCGGGGAATGTTTGAGCTTCTTTGAGCATCTAACAGAAAATGAAATGTTGAGCTTCTTTGAGCATCTAACAGTCTTTATGGGAGTAAAGAGCATTTGATTTAATCTTATTAACATCTGTCTCTTTGAAACATGGAAACAGCCTAATATTCACCTCATAGCTTTTTGTGCTCTCTATAATGAAACTAATTAAGCAAACAACTCTTGCAGCTTCTTCTGTGTTTCCTATGGAGCTCAAAATGTAAGATAATTTATTTACTGATCAGCCAGACTTGGTCTCTTTACAGGAATTTTCTTTAGAAGCAAATAGAAGCCCAGGATAGAAGCAAATCTTAAAACTGCGTGGGGGAATAATTAGTTTTGGTCTCAATTGGTGCCCCACATAAAATAAAGCACATTTGTGATATGCAGTACACCTAACCATTTTTTATATAGAAGTACAACTCCTCCTGGTTTAACCTAGAATTGTTAATGAAAAAATACATTCCACATGAATTTAACTTGCATTGGTCCCCCCCCCCCTTTTGAAACAATGGCATAGTTTGTAATACATACAGAAATGAAAGCTGGTTTGGTCTAGTGGTTAAGGCCCAGGCTAAAAAGCAGGTGGGCTGTGAGTTCTAGTCCTACCTTAAGGATGAAAGGTATCTGGGCCAGTCACTCTCTCTCTCAGCCCAATCCATCTCACAGGGTTGGTATCGTGGAGAAAATAGTTATGTTTGGCTTGTAATTTATAAAAATAAGAGAGGGATATAAGTAAAAATTTAAAAATAATAACGTTGCAAGACACATTTAAATCAACTGGGATCACTGGAATTAAACAAGGTTATAAGCCATTTCCACTATTCAGCTTTCCACCTACCATTGAGTTGATAAAAAATTCTACTAGCATGATACTTTTTACAGTTCATGTTCTATTTCCTATCCTGCCTCCATTTCTACTCATTGCCAGCCATCTGACTTAATGTGATGGGTGACAAATCCTAAGAGATTATATGTAGTTGAGGCTATTTTCAGATAGTGTTGAAATAAAGGAGAGAATGCTATTATTATGGATAAATATAAGAATGACTTAAGGATACCTCATTCATATGCTTAGATGAAAGAAGTGTTGTTAGGTTACAATAAAAAAAAAGCCAGCCATATTTGCATCCTTGTAAGGTGCAAAAGATGGAAAACTCTATGTTGGATTGTGTCCACTGACATTTTTTTTTTTTGGTGGGGGGGAGGAAAATTGTCAATATAAACTCTTCCATACAACAATCACATCTTGGGTTTGGATACAGTTCAACTTGCTGAATTGCAAATATATCTCTCCTGCAAAAAAAAAATCAAACTAAAAATTAATTTTTAATTATTATTTAATAATTTCAAATGATTTTAGTAACTCCCATAAATTCTGAATGCAAAATCCAGAAAATATAAATACATTTTTCAGTGATATAAAGAATGAAAGGCATCCTGAAAACACAATGGAAATAAAATAGCCAAATTATTACTATGTACATATACCCTTTTTACTTATCTCAAACCTTCTAGTTTATTTTTCAAGAGATAAAAACTGAATGACACCAAAGAGACAATTCTATATTATTTTTCATGTTTATAAATGTGATTTAAAATGACTGAATTCAAGTTTGAAAGATACACACCAATGCTAAAAAATGAATTTGGGCTTCAAGAGGCAATATCTGTGATGCTTTCCATAAAAGAGACAATCGTATTTATGTAAATATTGAACTTATAGAGTCTGATTTTGAAAGGTCATGTCTAAAGTTTCCATATGTATTTGTTTCTGCCAGATGGTTATGGTTAAGGAGGTGATTTGTCCATTGTATACTCAATTTTTCCTTGCTTTCTCAATTTGGTACTGATCTCTGGTCTATGGCTCATGTGTTATCATCTTTTTACTTCTTAATAGTTATATGAAACAACAAATTGGAGTTATTATAAATCTTATGCTCTAATTGTAGGTCATGTCTATGGAATTAGGCAAAAATAAAAGAAATACAAATTAGAATGTATTTATCAGATTCATAAAAATATTTGTTTGTTGGACTATTAGTAATATCCAACAAATAAGCCTCAGTTTTCCAGTGAAGAAATATTTCATTTTCATTATTTCAGAGTCATAAATGCTAAAATGGTAATTCCAAATTTTAAATTATTTCACCTGGATACAGTTTACATGGAGATGTAAATCAGAACTTAAAATGTCCTGACTTAATTGAGAGCAAACTGATTTACACCTCTATGTGAACTGTTTGCAGCATCTTGCACAACCAAGCTCCTTTGACTGTTCCTGCAAATGGGAATCACTATTGAAACTTCTGTCAGGGACTCTTTGCTAGTAAGAATTCACCAGAAACCTTGGATTGTTATAATAACCATATATCAAGAATTATTACAGCTTGAGTTAAACAAACAATGAAAAAAATAACAATCAAAAGTTGTTATCTTTATCTTTTGGCAAGAGGAGTAAAATAGAAGAGATTCAGGCAGAATACACCAGAATCTCACTGTTTCCCAAATAAGGCATATTTTTAAATTTGTTTTTTTCTTTCTTTTTTTAATTATATTGGGACAAAATTTGCATGGTTAGCTAACTGTGGTGATATTGATATGGAGAAAGTCCCATTGATGGAATTTTCATTTGAATATATAAGTACAGACTCTTATTACACAAGAGAATGTTCAGAACTTGGACTTCTATGTTACATCTGTCTGTCTATTGTTTGTCTATATCTGTCTGTCTGTCTGTCTGTCTGTCTGTCTCTCTCTCTCTCTGTCATCTATTTATTGTCATATTCATCTGGAATAATGCTAACATACAAAAACATTAGCAAATACTTATATTTCATTTTAATATCACCACTTCTAGGAGGTATCAATGTTGGTGGTATAAAATATTATAATATCTATATTTCATCACATTTTTCTTGTTTTGTATTTCTTAAGTTGTCAAATATCAATTTGTGGAAAGACAATATGTTTTTCTGTTTGGGTCTGTTAAGTGTAAATGCTAAGGGACTCCATCATCATTCAGGTTAGAGAGTAATCTATTTGAAGGTTTCTTCCAGATGTCACCACAATAGCAACTGCTTCTAAAGATATTAAATAGGATTCATCCCAGCATTAACATCCAACCATATGTTCCTATTTTTCCCAAATATCTGAGAATTAACCTATGTTGTATTTCCAATTGGAATTATAATTAAAATTTAATTACATTTTACACAATTGTGCAATAGTTGATAAACATTTATATTTTGTATGGAATGTATTTTTTAAATTTATAACATGATGATTTCTCTTTATTTGGCCACCACTCTTGCTTCACATTTTGCCAAGAATAAGAATTAAAGTGTACACATGTATACCCTCATACATATCTAGAACATAGGCACAGATAAAACATGTATAAAACATGTATTTATATCAATGTGTACAATGCACATATTTCTCACTTTTTGTCATGATGAAAAAATTGGATTACACTGCATGAGCTGTTCTGAGTTGCAGCTAAACCAGCATATTGGAGTAGGATGAGTGCTGGTATTTACTACTTTCAAATTCCTACTGTTCTATAATTCTCACTGGTGGCCTTCAACAAACTATTGTTTCCTCTTAATAGTTTACTTTACAGATTGTCATATAAACAGGGACATTGATTAGTTCAAGGACACATTAAATACCAAAGGTGTGCCCCTCTCTTGTTCTGCTTAAAGATACACGCTTCCTTTTTCCTACCCGCCCCCCCCCCCTTTTTCTGGTTCTTCTATTATTGTTTTAGAAATTGAAGGCTGCTCTTCAGGAGTGATCCTCCTAAGAGCATTTCAATTCTGAGTTTAAAGGAATATTTGTATGTTGAGCTGGAAGACCAAATAAATCTGATTCCAGGAGCATTTTCCTAACTGGGTGACAGTATGTTTATGCTCCTGTCTATCACGTTTTGCAGAGTTGGAAGTGTGGAAGCTGTTTCCTGAAAGAGCTAATCCTGGACAGTGAACCAGAAGGATTACAACAGCATTTGACATTAAGTTCAATTTACTTACAGTTGGGGACAATATTACCATTGATTTTGGTGATTTTGGCTCATTTGTCTTTTCTTTTGCTTATTTTCTAGGTTAATAATTTTCATTGCCAACGAATTTAATTTTTTAAAACTATTTTGCAAATTAGTGAGAAGATAAATTTGCTGTGCTGTGCATGCGACACATTTGTGAAAATAACTCATTTTGGCATCCAGTAGGACAGATTTGCAAATATAACAGCATTTATGGGTATAATTTAATAAGAAAAAAATGAAAAATATGTTTCCCTTGCAGAATTCTTCAAAAATATGAACAAGGACAGACTTATGTTTGGGTAGTTTCTTTGTTTCTTTTGGAAGCAATAGGATGAATGGGATATTTAGGAGGTGGGGGGGATAGTTGAATTACTTCTTTAATCCAGAAGAACAATGGATGCTGAAAACACCTTTTGTTTTTGGAAAAAACCAAAAACAAGCTAGAATTTTCATTTTTTTAAAAAAATTGGTTCATAATTGTTGTGGTAAAATGTATTTTAAAAGTAGTTTGCACCAGCCAATGGGTAAGGCAGTGAGTGAATTCCATAGGAGCTTGGAAAAATCTACTTTATACAAAGGAAGGTAAACATTTTAGAAATGCTAAAAACCTTGTATTAAGCCCTGGGCTTAAAAGGTGTTAAGTTTCTGTTGTGTGGTATCAGGGTATAGTGAAAGCAAAGCGGATGGGGGTCCATTAGCATGAATGATGGGTTCTTTTTGTACAGGAGTCAATTTGCAGGTAAAGTGTTTTGCACTGTCAAGAGATAAAGATAGCTTCCCCAGAAGGCCCTGGAAGTGATCCTGCTGCAAAGGAGGGTCTTCCTTAAGGCAAACATTGATCAGTCCTTTTCATCCCAAAGTGCTTGGCTTTGTTTTCCAGGGTGACAAATTAATAAGCAGGTTCCTAGGTCACTTGCAATTTGGCATGTTAAACTCTTGACGTGTCTAAGTTTCTTTACAAATTCAGTTTTTAAACATTGATGTCACTTTGCTAAACCAATACATTATTTGTACTATCAACAAACTTTCTGGTACCATTAAAGCTGTTCAGAACTTGTTCTCTAGTTTATGGAAGAAGCAGTGGAGTAAGGCCTTTATTAAGTCATCAGAAATAGTTCTGGTTAATAGCCAGTTCCTAACCAACTGGATTCTAATTATTGTGAATATTATTTCAGACTACATTAACAAAACAAATTTTGACATGGTATCTGTCAAAATAATAGTACTTCAAATGTTATTGATATGTCATTATAGCATTTGACCATTTGCCATGGGCACAAAGAATACTGGCTTTAAAATGTTTTGAAAAAATTACTGGACGTCCAGAAAAAAGTTATCTTGGATGAGATAGCTCCTTCATCAGCAAGATTATGAATACTAAGACTTATCTATATTCTAAAACAGTAATATTGAAATGGGTGATTCTTTTAAAACATTTTAATAAGTCTCAGTGATCAAGTAAGTGCCATTAAAATAGAATTAAAGAGATATATGGCAGAAACATTCACAGAGTTTGCATTGATTAAAGTTTTTCTGGGGGAAAAAAGACTTCTTGAATGCAGATTCTTGACTAAAATAGCATAATCTAACATAATTCAGACCATCAATGGATTTATTTTACATAGTTTTTCCCTAAGTTTTTGGCCGATCTCACATCTTATATCCCACGTATGAGAATAAATGCACGACAGCATATAACATAGTTTAAACAAGATATTTCTTAAAGTGCAAATATGCCAATAGGAAACAGAAAAAAATAATAAATGGCTAGGCCAAGCCACACATAAATGCTTCCATTAATTCTCAGGCAAATTTAATTTTAATTGTGAATTATACTTTGGGATGTAAAAAGTATTTTTAAATATTTTTTAAAAAGTGGCTTACAATAATACAAAATTAAAAGAAAGAAAATTAAAAGGACAGAAATAACCAAACCCTGAAACCTGGTGAAAATCAATTTTTATGGAGAAAAGAAGAAAACCTTGATGGAGAAGGACAAGTTCATCATCCTATTTTATACAAAAACTAAAATTGAAAATATTTGTTCACAAACTAATTTTTTCAAATGGAATGAAGCTGGAAGTTTATGACATGCATTTCAGAGTTGGATCCTGCTCAATACTGTAATCAAATTAAGGATATTGCTCCTCCTTCTGCTTCCAAGGGAGAAGAATCTATCAAGTCTCTAGTAAAATCTCAACAGAATAGCAATTCTGTCCTGTATACATAGGATACCCATGATTGTATTTGCTATATATGGCTTATGATCTTATTTATTTAATGATATTCATTCATTCATTCATTTTTTTGTATTATTTTATAAATAAATCAGGCAGTGAATATATCCAACACACCTTCCTCCTCCAATTTTCCCCACAAGAACAACCCTGTGAGTTAGGCTAAGAGACAGTGACTGGACCAGCTTTCATGCCTACAGTGGGGCTAGAACTCAAGGTCTTCCACATTCTAACCTGGTGCCTTAACCACTTGACCAAATTGATCGGTCATCCATTTTACTGTAATGACTTTGGACAGTTCACGATATGTAAAAATATTGTACAAATAATAACAACTTGAGACCAATCTCAGCTAGAGCGTTTTTCTGAGGAGAGAGGCACCTGAAGAAAAGCTACACTTTTTTGATGTCTGATGATGGCAATCTCTCAAGAACAACGTTAAACGTTACTTTGCTGGATGGGGAGAGCCCACTAGAGAAGATAGTCTTAGGTGCCGGAAAATACTGTGGGTAACTTTTAGCTTAATTTACACTTACACATTGCTACTCAATCCCTGTATCTAGATCAGATGCACATGAATCACTCAGGTCTGTTAACCAAACTATGGCTTGATGCTTATTAAACATGGAAAAATCTATTTTTATCTGATACTGAAGAGGCACAGAACTTTCCAGAGCCACAGGAAACAATGTTGAGGATAATTAGCTTGGACAGGCTCAGAGTAGGTGGCCTTTGGTTATTCCAGCTTTAATACTTTTATGCACATATCAATAGCCAAACAGAGATGGAAAATAAGGTAGCAGATGGTCATTCCTCTACAGTTAAGTACATGGGGTTGGTATATCCTACATCACAATATCAGATCTTTAGTTATGTAGGGTTTTAAAGATTATAGTCAGCGCCTTGATTGGGACCAGTAGGTCAACTGGCAGTAATAGTGGTACTCAACTCTTGCAATACATAGTGAAAATGAGGGATCTCTTTAATTACTTGAGCCTTTGCATTATGATCAGCTTAAAGGGCAGGGCATGTAGCAAGAGTTATGAAGACCCAATCACACTGTCCCAGTTCATATTCTGTATTAAGCTGCCAGATGGTTTAGCAGTAAATATGTCCAGGTGTGTTATCTGATTCTATGCATAAACAAGTGCAACTAACAAATTATCCATCATTTTGTTATAAAGAAAACAGAGGCCAATCCATCAACAATGTGAAAACAACCTAGAGTTTCACTTTCTGATTTCCTTGGGGTGGATTAACTCAGATTTCTACCAAACTCGGCTCATTTTACCAATCTAGAGATTGCTCATTAGCTATACTTGATTGTGGGCACTTTCATCGCTCAGAGCTTCATGGCTTAGTATAATAGATGAGTTTATTGTCAAAGCTAAATGTTTTCTTGGCTTATTTGGTTTTTTTAAAAACTTTTCTACACATTTTAGATAGTACATTTGCTCTTCAAAATTCTTGACCAAACATGTAACCATTTGTTGGAACACATTCCTGAGCAGAAACCCAGTTGTATACTGAACACTTATTGTCAAATGGAAAGCAAACAATGAGTCATATTTTGCTGGGAAAAGTGAACTTCAAAAGATTTGGCAGGGGCTAAGAATTTGATTTATGTACATTCCTAAATAACTTTCATTAGGTCCCAAAAAAGCATTTTCAGGGGTGAGAAAGAAAAAGCAGATGGTTTCTTTTTTTTCTGTAACAGTGTGTAGCTTATTACAGGCCTCTAATATAACAAGGATCACATTCGTTTTAGCTTACTTTTCCATGGGATGATGGGATCTTTCAAAGGCAAGTTGAAGACTGTTATACCTGTTACCACCTGTTACCACTCCAACCAGACAAACAAAGGCTCTAACAAAATCAGTATTTTTGTTTCCTTAGAAGGTAAACCCTGCAAGATGGAAGTTGACACAGGCTCTGCACTATCCATCATTTCCTGGAAGACCCTAAAAAGGCTACTTCCAAGTCTGACAAAGAAGAAGCTCCTCAATTGCCACCTGACTCTGCACGACTACTAAGGCAGAACCATCCCAGTCTTCGGAAAAGGCAAGCTTTTTATTCAATTCAAAAACTTTAAAGGTTACTTGCCTTTAGTTGTAGCAGATGGTGCCCTCCCCAGCCTATTAGGATTAGACTGGTTCCCTGCTCTTGGCCTCCATGTAACAGGCATCCACTCTATTTCAAATACTGAAGTGGATACCTCAGGGGTCTCCAACCTTGGCTCCTGGAAGCCTGGCGGACTTCAACTCCCAGAATTCCACAGCCAGTTGCTGGCTGTGGAACTCTGGGAGTTGAAGTCCACCAGGCTTCCAGGAGCCAAGGTTGGAGACCCCTGGCGATACCTCATTCAAGGACTATGTTGATGTATTCAGCTAGGGGCTGGGGTGTTACTCAGGAACCCCAATATCATTCAATTTAGATCCTCAGGCGGTACCAATCCGCTTGAAGCCTCATAGGGTACCCTTTGCAATCCGCCCCAAGTTGGATATGGAACTGGACAAATTAATCAAACAAGGGGTATTGGAGCTTGTGGACTTTGCAAAATGGGAGACCCCCATAATTACTCCACTAAAGAAAGACGGTAGTGTGAGAATCTACTACAAAGAGTCAGAGCAGTCTTTGATCGTTTCAGACAGCATGGCCTCAAGCTTAAAAAAGACAAGTACACCATTGTCACTAAACAAGTAGACTTTTTGGGCTATACAATTGACACTTCTGGCATACACCCAATTGAGTCCAAAGTCAGGGCCATCCATGAGGCACCCACACCTTTCAACAAGACTGAGCTCCAGGCCTTCTTAGGGCTTCTCAACTTCTATGCTGCATTCCTGCCTCACAAAGCTTCCACTGCAGAGCCTCTACACAGACTTTTGGACAAACAATCGCCCTGGCATTGGGGACCTAGGGAAGTCCATGCCTTCCACACTGTCAAATCTCTACTCATATCCAAGGCGGTACTAATACAGTTCAATCCACAGCTACCTTTAGTTCTAGCTGCAGACACTTCCCCTTTTGGCATAGGGGCTGCTTTGAGTCATAGACTGCCAAATGGTTCTGAAGCACCCATTGCCTTTTTCTCCAGAACCTTTTCTTCAGCCGAGTGCAATTACAGCCAGATTGACAAGGAGGCTCTGGCTGCAGTTGCTGCTGTCAAAAAATTTCATGAGTTCCTCTATGGACACCATTTTGAATTGATCACGGATCACAAGCCTCTGTTAGGCCTTTTGTCTGGTGAAAAACAAACCCCTCAGATTTTGTCTCCAAGGATGACCAGGTGGACTTTATTTCTGGCTGCCTATTCCTACACGCTGGTTCATCGTCCTGGAAAATACCTTTGCCATGCTGACACTCTCAGCCGCTGCCCTCTGCCTATTCCTGTTGAAGATCCTGCACCAATTAATGATGTTTTCGAGATCAACGATCTCAATCTTCCCATCACTGCCCGTGATATTGCTACCCACTCCTCAAGGGACAAAGTAATCGCCCAAGTTCTGGACTGGGTGGGAAGGGGATAGCCAGCAATTCCATATGCCCCTGAATTTCTGCCCTTCAAGACTCGCCAGCAAGAACTATCATCTTTGCAGGGCTGTTTACTGTGGGGAACAAGGGTAGTTATCCCTTCCAAGCTGCAGGATGCAGTTTTGAAGGTCCTGCATGCAGGCCATCCTGGCATTGTCAGGGTGAAGGTTCTGGCTCGCAGCAATGTGTGGTGGCCAGGCATGATGCCCAGATAACTAGCTGGGTGAGCGCTTGCCAGCCATGCCAGGCTACCAGGCCTGCTCCACCCACAACTACCCCTGGCAGGTGGGAAGATGCTGGGGCCCCTTGGTCCTGGCTGCACATTGATCTAGCTGGCCCTGTGCATGGGTGAACATTCCTGGTGATGGTAGATTCCTTCTCAAAGTGGATAGACCTGGCCTTACTGACCACAACAATTACACAAGCCGTTACAAAGGCCCTAACTAGGGTATTCATTACCCATGGCCTCCCTGACACCATTGTGTCTGACAACGGCCCCCAGTTCACCTCCTGTGAATTTGAGGTTTATTTAGGCAACCTGGGGATCAGGCATGCCCTTACAGCCCCTTTTCATCCTGCTAGCAACGGGATGGCTGAAAGGGAAGTCAGGTCAGTTAAGGAGGCCCTGGAGAGGTTTGGCCGATTGACTGGCACTCCAAACTGTCTAGATACCTGTTAACCCAACACACCACCCCCTGTGCCACTATCAAAAAATCCCCAGCTGAGCTCCTTATGGGCAGGCACCTGAGAACCACCCTGGATAGGCTCCATCCTCATTATGCCCCAGTCACCCCTCTGGGATCTGATAGCCAGGCCAGGGAGTTTGCCCTGCATGACCAGGTCTATGCAAGAAATTACACAGGCTGCCCCTTATGGGTGCCAGGGCAAATCGTGGCAGTAACTGGGCCTAAGTCCTACAGGGTCTTGCTGCAAGATGGTCGTACCTGGCGCAGACACATCGACCAGCTAAGAAGGCACTGGAGCATGGTACCAATGTCCCTCGTTACACGCTGAGCAAAATGGACCCACGAACACATGCTGAGGCTTCTCCGGGGCACTTCGAGCAAGTAAACCTATCTGGATTGCCACCTGCCCTCTGCCAGAGTCACCTGATGATGAGGCTCCAGTTCCTTTAAGTTCCGAAGCAGCCCAGGAAGCAGAGGACTTCTCCCCTACAACAGCTCCACTCGGACTAAGGCGATCTGGCCGCCTGCGCAGACGCCCAGCCTACTTGAAAGACTACGCATGCTCCTTGCTAGGGGAAAGGAGTGTTGCATTCAATAGACTGACCCACAGTCTTCACTCCGGTCTGCGCTTCTGTCGGGAGCACATTGGTCGATGCCATTTGATAGCTGGCTATTAAAGGAGCTGTCAAACGGCATCAGCTGTTGCCGCCAGCTGACTGCCTGTTAGCCCAGCAGCCACGGCAACCCTTTATTCTTGGCAATAAAGTTACTTTGATGCTCACTCCATGTCTGCCTCAGCTCATTACCCGCCGCTCTACAACAATTGTACTCACTCTTTCAGTAATACCAACAATTATATTTTTTTTAAAAAATGGGAAAGATAATGATGTTGGACCTTTGAATAATAGCTATTTGTAAGGGTTTGAAATGCACAGTAGCCAAGGCATGGGAAATAGCCAAGTTTTCAAGATCTTCTTAAGCACTATTATGATGGGAGCCATATGACTGTCTGGAGTATGCTGTTCCAGACAAGAGATAAGATGAGAATAAGAGCATTTTCATATTCATCTTCTCCAGAAATTTATATTTTACCAATGCTGGTATCTTCTATTTAAAGATTGTCAAATTTAAGTCTATTTAAAGATAAAATATTTTTTCCAAAAAAAGAAAGAGAGCAAATAGGCCCTTAAAACTGTCCACAATTATCTTGTAGATAACAGATTATTGGAAATGTTCACAACTATTGGTTTTCTATTGGCCTCTTTTCCTGTTGCCTTTCATTTTTTTTAAGCATCAGCAACTCTTGTCTTCTTTAGAAAAGTTGCCAATACCTGGTTTATCCCACAGGTATTAGGAGCCACTATTGGTGGTTTTGTTATGGTGTTTGGTCAGTGTTAGGGATACACCCTAGCAGAATCTGCACGGCAGTCAGGCAGGCAGGCAAATATGTGAGACAAATGTTTTTGTAGCTTACACTCAGTAAAACAGATACACTGTGCTAGTTAAATAGTTTATTCCAGTATGAGTTTTAGCATAGTCAAACAGTCCATATATCATTCACTAGTTCAGTCCATTTGGGGATTACTCAGTTGTAAAGTCCAGTGTCGAAAAAGAGGTCAGTAAACTTACAAATATCAGTCCAGTAATAAATCTCCTTGCAGTAGAGATATGAAGAAGTCAAACCTCCTTTCTTCCTTCAGCAACAGGGAACACGCAGTTAGCAAACCATCAATCCATCATAGTCAGCAAGCAATTCAGTAAGCCAGTAAGCCAGCAGGTTCTCTTGCTCCCTCTTATGGCAGTTTTACAGCCGCACCCAAAATTACATGCTTTGCAGTTTAAAGTGACACACACACAAACTTACTATCATAGTTTATATATATTATTTTACCCAAACTACGTTAGGTAAGCTTGTTATTCCTAACATACTCCCCTTTTGGGTAATATAATAATATATATATCTATTTACAACCTTAAACCATTGTTGTCACAACTTTTTTTATATTTGACTGAACCTTGGGCTTTCGTCAACTGATCAGCAATATTTTCTTTGTTACCTGTATCCCCATCATTGCTTCTAATTCTTCCTTCTGGTTTTCTGTTAAGTTTTTGGTCATTTATTTTGTCTTTTTTTTTATTAATTTTTAATCCTGCCACTGTGCCAAATTGTTCTAATTCTTTTATTAGATTATATCCTTTTTCCATGGGTTCCTCCAAAAAGAAAACCATATTGTCAGCAAACACTTGTAGTTTATATTCTTCTGATTTGACCGTCACTCCTCTAATTTCAGAATTTTGTCTAACCTGTGTTAAGAGTGATTCTAGGGCAAAAATAAAAAGAAGAGGTGAGAGAGGGCAGCCCTGTCTGACACCTTTTTCTATATTTATTGGACCTGTTTGTTCACCATTGATTAGTATATTCAATGTTGTGTATTGTAAATTGTTGTTATAATGTTTTTAAATTTGGTGCCAAGACTCATATTGTAAATTTTTTAAATTAAAAAGTGCCAATTTAAGTTGTCAAATGCTTTCTCAGCATCTAAAAACATGAGTGCGGATTGTTTCTCCGGGTGGGCTTCATAATATTCTAGGACATCGATAACGGATCTTAAATTGTTCTTTATTTGTCGGGACGGAAGAAATCCATTTTGATCTTCGTGGATATGTGGATTTAAAGCTCGTTTTACTCTATTAGCTATGATAGAAGTAAATAATTTATAATCGGCATTTAAAAGTGAAATCGGTCTATAGTTGTTAATGTATTTTCTTCACTCATGCAATATTCCAATCTTATTAAACCATTTGTTACAGATTGCCTTACATTCAGATATCGAAGATCTGTATGCTTAGATCTTGTTTTCACAGCAATATTTGTAGCCAACTGTATGGCTGCTTGATTGTCCTCATATAGTACAATGGAATCATTAACAGTTATTTTCATATCCAATAACAACTGTTTATACATAATTAAATCAGTACATAATAAAGATAGACATGAAAATTCTGCTTCCATTGTGGACATACTTATGTGTTGCTGTCTAATTGACCTCCAACCAATCAGTGCTTTTCCTAACAGTATAGCCATACCTGAAGTTGATTTCCTAGTGTTTATGTCTGTTGCAAAACTTGCATCAGCATATGCACTTAAAATCAGATCATCTTTTGGCTCCAAATACAATGCATAGTGCATTGTCCTTTTAAGATATCTTAAGATACGCTTTGTTGCTTGCCAGTGTCATTCAGTGGGTTCAGCATTGAATCGTGCCAATTGATTAACGCTACAGGCAATATCTGGCCTTGACCAATTACTAATGTATGATAAACTACCAATTAATGATTGATAAATAGTCTTATCGAATTTTGGACTTTGAACATCAGTGTGGCCAAATTCCTTACTCATTGGAGTTTTTGCTGGTTTACAAAGTTCCATCTTGTATTTTTTTAGTAATTGATAAATCTTATCCTCTTGAGATATCTTATAGCCACCTTTGGTTTTACTTATTGTCAATCCTAGATACTGTTTTATCTCTCCTAATTGCTTTAATTTTATCCTCTTACCTAATAATGATATTATTTCAGTAGCTTCATTATTAGTTTTTGTAATTAAGGCAATATCATCTGTAAACAACAATAATAATGACACTGTTCCATTTTTCTCTTTCTTAAACACACATGGATCAACTAAACCTGCTTTAAACCCTATATTGTTTAACTCCTTAACAATATATTTGTTCCATTCGTAACCAGATTGTTTTAATCCATAGAGACTCTTTTTAAGCTTCCAACAGTCATTATTTGTTTTATCATCCTTAATTCCTACAGGTTTCTTTAGGTATATAGTGTGCTGCAATGGTGCATGCAGATAGGCAGTTTCTACATCTAAGTGATTTATGATATACTTCTTCTTAGCTGCCCACATTAAAGCTGCTCTCGAGGTTGTTGCTTTTAGACTCGGTGCAAATACGTCATCATAATCACATACAGTTTGATTAAATCCTTGAGCTATCAACCTAGCCTTACGGGTAACAGTTTTATTTTTACCTGTTTTTAATTTAAATATCCATTTATAGCCAATGGATTTTTCACCTGGAGGTAATTTAACATTTTCATAAACTTCCATTTGCTTCAAGGAATTTAATTCTTTCTCCATTGCTCTATGCCAATTTTCTTGATCCTTTGCAGGATATATTTTAAGTTCTTCAACAGTAGTTGGAACTTTACTAACTTGGCAGACTACACTTGCTTGGTACCTGTCAGGTGGTCTGGTTTCACGTGTTGAACGTCTAGGTATTACAGGGTTTACAAGTGGACTTTCATGTACTACCTGTTCCTGGTTATCTATTTCTTCCTGTTCACCTATTTCTTCCTGTTCTGATTCTATGTGCTCTTCCTGTACTTCCTCTTTAATTGTACTCTTCTTATTACTGATATGTTGTTTTGGTCTTTTGTAGGTTTCTATGATTACATCCTAACTTGAATCTTGCTCCAGTTTTTCCCATCCTACATATTCAAGGAATTGTGCACCAGCACTACAGTAAACGCTAGATGTACCTTTTCCCCAGAATCTGTATGATTTGTGATTAGATTCATAACCTACAAAGAATAACCTTTTAGCCCTATGCTGCCCCTTATGTCTCAGTTGTGTAGGAATATGTACCCATGCTGGTGCTCCAAATGTGTGCATGTAGCTTAGGTCAGGTTTTCTACCATGCCACCGTGTGAATGGTAATTCACCTGTTGTTGAGTTAACAATATTATTCAATATATGATTACCACACATTATTGCTTCTCCCCACAAAGTTTCAGGTAATCCTGAATCCGACAACATAGTACGAGCCAATGCCTGTATTGTTTGGCCTCGTCTTTCTATAAAGGAATTATGTTGTGGCCTATATGGTGCAGACTTTTTATGTTCAACACCTGCCATCTTCAGTCTATTTTGGAATTTCTTATTTATAAATTCTGTACCATTATCAATTACAAGAGTTACTAGTTTCCTTTTAGTTTTTCTTTCTGCAAACTTCAACCAATTAAAGAAATTCTGATATGTTTCCATTTTACTCTTCATTAAATAACAGAAACCATATCTAGAATAATGATCCATTATACTTAATATATAATGAGCACCTCCCACACTTGGTTTTTTAGGACCTATAATATCAGCAAATACAACCTCTAGAGGCTCTTTAGTTTTAAATCCATTTATTCTATTTGCTGGTATTACCTTGCTTTTTTCTTGACTGCAAGCATTGCAGTGCAAATACTTACTGCAAGACTTCAGTTTTATACCTTCAGACAGTTCAACTGTTTGCTTGAGCATTTTAAAATTTATATGCCCTAAAGTCTGTGTAACAGATGTATGCATTCATCATGAGGTTTAACGTTATTATACGCTGTGTTAGCTACCTCTGATTGATTATTATTTAACACATACAATTCACCTTTTAAAGTTGCAGTCACTTTTTTACCTTCTTTTTCTATTATGCAGTTTTCTCCCCTAAAGGTAACTATATAACCTAGTTTAACCAAAACTCTAACCAAAAGCAAATTAAACTTAAGTTGTGGTACATATAACATTTTTACATTTTCTTTTATGCAAGAACAGTGTGCAATACCTTCACCTTTTGCTTTCATTTTCCAGCCATTAGCTAACGATATCTGCTGTGAACTGATAGACATCTTAACAAATCTTTTCTTATCTTTCATTTTGCAGTGCGATGCTCCACTATCTACAACCCATAAATTATTATTCACAGTTTCGTTGCTATACATGGTTAACTCTAAGCATTTTTCATCCTTTTGATGCTTTTTAGCATTCTGGCTGGCATTGTGGCATTTTCCTTTCTTGCAGAATCTAGCCAAATGTCCTTTTCCTCCACAATTAAAACATTTTCTAATTGTATAGGCTGTCAAAGATTCTTTATCTTCTTGTGGTTCCCTTCTCAGCTGATCCCTTTCAAGCCTTCTCCTGGCTTCTTCAATTAATCTGCCAATAATGTCAGTTAATGTGAGGTTATCTTTTGGCAGTACTTCCAGTGAAGTTACATAGTCATCATAGCTCTCATATAACGAACACAAAATTATATAAACCTAATGTAGTTCTGTGAAGATAAGTTCTTTTTTATGCAGTTTCTGAAAAATTCTCTTCATAGTGTTTAAATGAGTCAACATGTCTCCATTCTTTTGAAGATGTGTTCTGAACAGTTTCCGTGTAAGATTTATATGTGCTCCTACACTGTCTTGAACATAAATCTTCTTTAAATTCTCCCAACATTTCGCAGCTGTTTCTTCTCCATGAATATGGACAAGCTGCTGGTCACAGAGTGTCAATCCTATTATACAGAGAGCTTGCTCATTATTTAGTTTGTATTCTTGTATTTTCTGGGCATCATCCTCATCTTCCGGATCCCAAGCATCTACCTCTGGTGGATTTTGAATTATACTCCACAAACCTTCTCTGCGTAGAAGTAGGCTGCATTTCATAGACCATGAAACATAGTTTGTTCCATCCAGTTTGGACAAACTTTGTAAATTGACTTGTGCCATCTTTCTCTGGATATTAAACTATAATTAATAAAACACAGCTGTCTGTTTACAGTATTGTGTAACTACACTAACTCTCACTTTATATAAGCCTGTTATATCCTGGTTAGTCTGACTGTGCAGCCTGGCCCATAACCAGTGTTAGGGATAGACCCCAGCAGAATCTGCACGGCAGTCAGGCAGGCAGGCAAATATGTGAGACAAATGTTTTTGTAGCTTACACTCAGTAAAACAGATACACTGTGCTAGTTAAATAGTTTATTCCAGTAAGAGTTTTAGCATAGTCAAACAGTCCATATATCATTCACTAGTTCAGTCCATTTGGGGATTACTCAGTTGTAAAGTCCAGTGTCAAAAAAGAGGTCAGCAAACTTACAAATATCAGTCCAGTAATAAATCTCCTCGCAATAGAGATATGAAGAAGTCAAACCTCCTTTCTTCCTTCAGCAACAGGGAATACGCAGTTAGCAAACCATCAATCCATCATAGTCAGCAAGCAATTCAGTAAGCCAGTAAGCCAGTAAGCCAGCAGATTCTCTTGCTCCCTCTTATGGCAATTTTACAGCCGCACCCAAAATTACATGCTTTGCAGTTTAAAGTGACACACACATAAACTTACTATCATAGTTTATATATATTATTTTACCCAAACTACGTTAGGTAACCTTGTTATTCCTAACAGTCACCATTTAATATTTTGTATCTTATACTTATATATTGTATATGTTTTAAAGTGGGGTTTGGTGGGTTTTTGGGTTTTTTTTGGGTTTTTTTTTTGGTATTTGTAATACACTGCCCAGTCATATAGTTTGATTTGGGTGGCCTAAAATCTAGAAATATTTAAATTACTCTACAAATAAATAGATAAAAATATAAATAAATAAACTATCTATGATCTATCTATCTATTATCTATCTGTCTGTCTGTCTGTCTGCCTGCCTACCTACCTACCTACCATCTATCTATCCAAGGCTTTTACAACATATGTTCAAAATAATAAAACGTTGGTTTCATTATATGCTTTAGCTGTTTAATGAATATGAATTGAATACAAAAGTGAGTAACCACTACCCCGCTCCCAAAGGATGTGTATCCAGTTACACAGCAGCTTTGTGAATAAGGAAGAGGAAATGGGTTGAGAGGAAATTTTTTAAAAATGTAGCTGGGTTGAGTTGATTAAATCCTCAAAAAGAGAGAGAGAGATGAGAAAGTCCAAAAGCATGAGTAGGTCTGTGAATATTGTAGAAGCAAGGATGATTTATAAGAATAGAAATGTAAGGAGAAATATTGCAAAGAAAAGAGCTTAGGGTGTTATGGCACTATTCAGAAGCATTTGTAGAAAAGTTGTGGTAGAGTTATTGAAGCTGGCAAGATGGTTATCACAGCATCATACTCTAAATCCTACTCTCTTGCATGTTCATGTGACATCAGTGTACATACAAAGCTGGCACAGCTTGATCCATGATGCTGCAACGACATCTCACCTATTTTAATCCCATTGCTCCTCATAGATATCACTCTAATATTTAAATTGATATGTCAGTAATGCAGGCCTTTTATCATGTCAGCAATGATTTGGCAATGTTATGTTTTAATTTGCTGGTGAGGAAATGGTTATAGATTTGTCATATAAAGTTTAGTTTTTGTGCCTTAAGAGATAAAGAGTTGTAAAATATAATGCATTTCTGAGAGTAAGTCCTTCTGAGATTATGTGGCCTAGTGTGGTTTAAACTGTTAAAAAGCAGGAGAGCTAGTTAATGGGTATGGCAGAAATGTAAAAGATAATGGATGCAAAGAACAGGTAGGGTAATTATGATATTTTCCAGATAGTTTTCTTTTAGGGATTAGTCTAATATCATAGTTAGTTAGACTAACTTTTAAATAAGCTATTTGTGCTTCTCTTTTCTCTTCTCTCTGTGCCACATGCTCCCAATTGGGTGATTCATAGTAATTTCACTTACACACGGGGCAGAAAAAAGTATCCTGATAAACATATTTTTATTTATCATGATAAAACAGAATCTAAGTTGATAAATATAATTTTGACTTGTTTTGGTCTTTTTAGTAAGAACATGTACAAATACAGAAAAAAAAGTTGCATGACTAAGAAATAAAGGGGATTTTTTTCCTGACATGAAACATGAATAACAGCAAATATTTCCATTGCAGTCAAAGCATATATTCAAAGTATTCAATTAACAGAACACAGCTCATATAAATTACCTGAGTAGCTTATATAAATATAAGTAGTTTTTTTAAACAATGCATGAAACAGGAAACGTGTTTTGTTTCATACACACAAGTTGCATTTACTCAGAAATTCTGCCAAGCTGCTGGAGTGCAGTGCTGTTGTGCCAGAGGAAGAACACAGAATATTAATTGTTCCAGGTTCTAGTCAAGACAAAATCCAAAGAGGGCTCATTTGGATAGTGGAGCAAAGTTGTTATGTTTTTATTTATTTATTTATTTGATTTGTCAATTGTTTATAAGATAATAAGTATAAATGTATACATAGTTATGAATACATGAAATTGATACATATAAGAAAAATAAAAGAAACAATAGGACAGGGACGGTAGGCACGTTGGTGCGCTTATGCACGCCCCCTAGAGACCTCTTAGGAAAGGGGTGAGGTCAATAGTAGACAGTCTAAGGTTAAAGTTTTTGGGGTTTGGGGAAGAAACTACAGAGTCGGGTAGAGTATTCCAGACATTGATCACTCTGTTGCTGAAGTCGTATTTCCTGCAATCAAGTTTGGTGCGGTTAACCTTGAGTTTGTATCTATTGTGTGCTCTTGTGTTGTTATGGTTGAAGCTGAAGTATTCATTGACAGGTAGGACATTGCAATGTATGATTTTATATACCATGCTTAAATCAGACTGAAGATGGCATATTCAAGGTTTTCTAGTTCTAGAATTTCAAGTCTAGTGGCATAAGGTATTCTACAATGAGTAGAGGAGTGGAGAACTCTTCTTGTGGAATATTTCTGGATTTTCTCAATTCTGCTAATATCAGATACGTAATGTGGGTTCTAGACTGATGAGCTGTATTTGAGTATTGGTCTAGCAAATGTTTTGTATGCTCTAGTCAGTAGTGTGATATTACCAGAGAAAAAGCTATGTAGGATTAGGTTAACAACTCTTAATGCCTTTTTGGCTATGTAGTTGCAGTGGGCTCTAGCACTTAGATCATTGGAAGTGAGTATTCCAAGGTCCTTTACAGAGCTTGGATCATCAACAAGATCTTGACTATTCAGCTTGTATTTTATTTTCTGATTATTATTTTTTTTGCCAATATGTAAGACAGAGCATTTATTTGTTGAGATTTGAAGTTGCCATTTGTTTGACCATTCTGATACATAGTCAAGATCTTTTTGAAGGGTAGAAGTATTGTCTGTGGTATTGAACACAGTGCTGTTGTGCCAGAGGAAGAACACAGAACATTAATTGTTCCAGGTTCTAGTCAAGATAAAATCCAAAGAGGGCTCATTCGGATAGTGGAGCAAAGTTGTTATGTTTCATCCTTCTATCTTTCCTATAACACATGAGCATTGCCAATCTTTTGTTGCCAATGTTTTTGGCTTCAAATATGGCCTGTCACTGACTGTACATGCCTCCTGACCCAATGATCCTCCTCCATTTTGAATACATTCATGGGGGGGGGTAATAGGACATGGCCAGTCCACTCCTGAAGCCAAGGACCCTAGCTGGAACAGCAGCTACAGTATGTAGAAGCAGGAAGTGGAAGGTGCTTGGGAAATTGGGCTAGGGTGGGGGAATATAGCCTTTGGCATTATTATTGGCTTTACTGCTCTCCCCTCCCTGAAAATATCTCTGTCTGGAACATCAGAGTTTTAATTCGAATCTGCACCAAATTGCATATTTTTTATTTGTACACATTCCAGCTCTAACAAACTTCTAGCTCTATGCATGGAATGGTTAATGTAATAAATGTTTTGTGCATCCCTAGTTTTTATTAAAAACAAACAATCCAAATGTTCAAGCAATATAGTGGGAAAACTTCCAATAGAGAGAAAGTACTAGCCAACAGACTGGGATAGGCATGGCATGCTCCGCTCCTGTGTATTAAATGAAGAAATACCTCTACTTCTTTTTCTCTTCTACTCCTTTAGCTATTTCATCTTGGGCTGGAAGCCTTTCTGTCTTGGTGGATCCGGAAGCCTAGATCAGTTATTCTACTACCCAATGACTTCCATTACAGTGATGGCTGAGACAACTGCTGTTCTTTCTAACAAACTCAATCCCCATGGGAATGAATGGAGGCCCAATGTGGTCAATAGTGTGATCAATATCACAATAGAGTGATAAATATAACAAATAATATGTATCAGGTGGCAAAACTGTGGGCAAACTCAATAAAAGCACATGACTCTCCTCTGCTGGCGTTTAATTTCTAGAAGGCTGCATTTTCAGTGGTAACTTTTAGCCCTAGAGATCACTCAATTTATCTCATGCAATTTGCCCCAAAATGTGATAGACAAACTGGCGTTTTATGGTGTCTACAGTTCTGCCAAAACCAACCAGTCATGCCTCTGACAAGACAACTATGCCCAACAAAATGTATCTCATAATAAACATTGTATACATCATAACTCTGTATGTGAGTCTGCAAAGTTTAGAACAAAGAAAAGCCAAGACAAATCTTAGGAGTGGCACTGCAGTTTGCACTTTTGACTCAATGGATGAGTTTTGAACAGTTGAGCAGTTGCTTGCATTGTGACTTTGCTGATAGCATCTTGTGGTTTTGTCTGAATTAGGGAAGTGTACAGCTTAAGTGTACCAAGGCTGCAACAAGCCCAGATTTTTACTGGTGTCTGACAAATCCCTTTGAATTTTTCTTCATACTCCACTCCACCCTTAAAGGAAAGTGGTTTTTCACTGTGTGAAATGAAACTTAGGCAGCCAGCACTTTCTTTTAAAAAAACAACAACAGTGGAAGGTGAAAGCAATATTAACTGAAAAGGGCTTTGTCCGGGAAACATTTTGCAGTATTAAAGATGAAAAGACAACTTGAGCATTGATCATATTCTGCGATGAGGTTTGTTTTGCCAGACAGAGAAAGGTTATGAGCTCATTTGATTTTACTGATTTATATTTTAACAACATGGTTTGTTGGCATTGTAAGCCATTCACTTTTTAAAAATTGGTGTGACACAGAAGCCTTAGTAAATATATAAATAAATAACACTAAATTAAGTACATTTAATATTTTCTAAAGCTCATAAAGTGAATAAGATATTTGAAATTAAAATATTCCAGTAAATAAGCTTAGGCAAAGATAAGCAGATGCAGGAGGGACAACTTTTGTTAGGCAGCTCAGCATCTGAGCAAAGGGTTGTCATCCAGACAAGTCTTCCAGAACTTCTGTGGGTAGAGTAATGACTATGTAGTGACTAATATGACACGAGGACAATAAATTTGCAGTTCCAACTGTTGCCTGGTGTGTTTTGTGTAAGCTAGTAAAGTTCTGCTTAACAGATTGAACTGAAGAAGTATGAACTTCTATGAATCTGTTTGGCTATTAAGACCTGCAAAAGAGGCCCTTCTGACTGTATATCTCCACAGTCAGGCACTTATTTGACTAAGGATTTGTCTAGGTTCTGGCACTGCGGCAGAGCCTTCTCCTTGATAAGCTCAGCCTATGAAATGGCCTCTTTAAAACTTTGTGCCTGGGTCTTCAACTCTCTCTCCGTTTTCAGAATGGCAAGATGTACCTTGCATCAGGCTTTTAAATCATAATTTCTTTAGCATGGTAGCGTACATTTTGCCTTCTAATTTTTGTTAAGTCACTTTGAGTACTCAAATGAACAGAAATATAAGATAGAAATCAAATACTTTAATAAATAACAACAAAGAAGCCGCATATTTTAAAAAAAAGATTTCTGAAATAAAGCAGTGGGAGCAGTTTTATAAAGTAGCTGATTAGAGGTGAGAAACACATACCATTGGTTCGTGGAATATGCAACATGTTGAGCCAGTTCTGATCTCCAGCTAGATAGTATATAATATTCTGGATAATCTGATATATTTAAAAGCTACTGAAGCTTAATTAACCCTTAACAGAATAACAGAGTTGGAAAGAATCTTGGAGGTCTTCTAATCCAACCCTCTACCAAATTAATATGATGTCATGCCATTGTTCCTTCAACAGTATGGCCCAGGAGTTATATTATTCAGCAGAAATCCAAATCTACTATCATTCTTTTACAGTAGAATTAGCTCTAAACCATGGTTGGTTAATCTTAAATTGTGAAATGAAGGAATGCCTCCTTATTTCACAGAAGCTGGCTACTGCATAGATTTTATGAAAACCATAGCTACCAATTCACAAACCAGTTACTTGATAACAGGAATTACAGAGTAATTCCTATGTGGTCTAAATGGTTCATGAACATCTAAATGTCTACATATTTTTAAGAATTACCACTGGTCAGGATTCTCTCCTAAGGGCAATAATATGGTATTTGGGGCTGCACAGATGGATTATTTTCATCTGTATGTATGAATTAGTAATGTAGCATTTCTTTCTTACATAATTTTTTTATCTTCCCGCTATTTGAAATTCTGTTCCCAGAATCCATACTATCTGAGGGATTATGGTAACTAAGTACAGCTTTCTGAGGGATACTAGGTTACCATTTGCAAGGAATATCTTTCCTCTGCAGCTTGACGCTCATCAGTTATGAATCTGAAAGTGGAAAACGTAGATACAAAACCTCAAGAGTTTAAGTCCTAGTAATAACACTAGCTTGCAAAAAACCTTATATGAGCAATAGCCTTTTCACAATTATTGTGCATCAACATGTTGGGTATGGCCAAGTAATCAGACCTTTGCCTCTTTTTACATGAATACAAGATACACAATGCATACTAAAGAGTACTTAGTTTTGAGTCTCATTTGCCACTTCAACTTCATTGAGCCACCATCACATATGCCCCGACGAACAATAATATCTGAAATGCTTTGTTACTTCTAAAATATCACACATCTGGTATTTTTCAGGAGTCATTCATTCAGTATTAACTAGCTCCAACTCTGCTTAACTTTCTAAGTTCAAATAATGTTGGCTAGCATTTACCCTGTTGTGACATATTAAACATTAGTCTTCTTGGACACAAGTAACAATAAGGATTTTTTTTTCACTCTGTGGAATGCAATTCTTAATGTCTGTGGTTATTATTTTCAGATCAGTCAGATTCCACCATATTCACTTGCCTTCCAGTTTATGTTTCTCCCCACTGAAAGCTACCAAGCCTAAAGATAAGTTCTTAAACAGTGTTATTCTAGCATGAAAACTAATTATGCAACTCTTGCAAGATTAATAGAGAAAATACAATGCTGATTTTCTACCACGAAGAGAAGACATTATGTTTGGCTTCTCAACATATTATTATTCATCAAAACAAACTGCCTGAAGCAGCCATCCTGTAGATGATCTATAAACCAATAGTCACAAGAACACAAATCATTGTCTCTGTATGCAGGGAGGTGAATGCTTTTCTCTCTTTTAAAATATTTGTTTCTCTTTTTGTTGTTTAGAATTCCACCGAAGTCTGGAAATTGTGTTTGGTTAACTATAAACTCAGGCAGTAACAAGTTAGAGTGTCAGCAAGCACCAGTTGGCAGTGCTCTTAAGAGGGATGGGTTACAATATCTTGTTTTGTGCTACTGACTGATTTAGGTTGATCTGTGATTGGCTGAAGGGAAACCCTAGAATTGACAAACTAAAATTATGTTTGGGTATCAAGCAATGTGAGAACAATGAGGGAGAAGTAAAGACATGGTAACAATAAGAAATGTGGGGAGGTTTGCACATGAATTGAATTGTGAACTAGAAAGTTAGGGAGGGATGTTGTAGCATACTGAAGGATTAGACCAGAGATGTCAAAACTCGATTTCATTGAGGGCCTCATCAGGGTTGTGTTTGACCTTGGGGGGCTGGGTGAACGTGGCCAGGTGGATGTGATCAGCTTGACATTATTTGTGCTGGAGGTACCTCTGGTGGCCTGAGTGCTCTGCAAGCAAAAATGAGCTTCTGAGCTCCGTTTTCGACTGCAACAGCCTCTTGCAACCCTCTGCCAGCAAAAATGGAGCTTGGGGTTGAGGTACATTTTTGCCTGACAGAGGCACTGTGAACTGGTCCTTCACTGTTTCCAGGTCAGCCCCATGGGCCAGATCTAAACACCTTGTGGGCTGGATCCAGCCCCTGGCCTTGAGTTTGACACCCCTGAACTACTTTATACACTTGTCAATGTTAATAGAATTACCACAGTAATACAGAAAGTCCCCTGGAAATTGGAAGGACATGTAACATATACAGGTAGTAGTTGACTTACAGCAGTTCACTTAGTGACTGTTTGAAGTTACAATGGCATTAAAAAGTGACTTATGACCATTTTTCACACTTATGACCATTACAGCATTCACATGGTCACATGTTTTACATTTGGATGCTTAACAATTGACTCACATTTATGACAGTTGAAGTGTCCCAGAGACATATGATCATCTTTTACAGAACAGATAACAGATAATCAGAGTTGGAAGGGACCTTGTAGGTCATCTAGTCCAACCCTCCACCCAAGCAGGAGACCCTATACCATTTCTGACAAATGGCGGTCCAATCTCTTGAAAGTCTCAAGTGATGGTGCTCCCACAATTTCCGAGAGGAAGCTGTTTCATTGGTTGATTGTTCTCACTGTCAGACAGTTTCTCCTTATTTCCTGGTTGAATCGCTTCTTGTTCAGTTTCCATCCATTATTCCTTGTCTGGCCTACAGATGCTTTAGAAAATAGCTTGACCCCTTCCTCTCTGTGACAGTCCCTCAAATATTGGAAGACTGCTATCATGTCTCCCCTAGTCCTTCTCTTCACTAGACTAGCCAACGGTTCCTGTAGCCATTCTTCCTATGTTTTAGTTTCCAGTCCCCTAATCATCCTGGTTGCTCTTCTCTGTACTTTTTCTAGAGTCTCAACATCCTTTTTATGGTGTAATGACCAAAACTGGATGCAGTTCTCTAGGTGTGATCTTACTAAGGCTTCATAGACTGGTATTAGTACCTCGCTTGATCTTGATTGTATTCCTCTGTTAATGCAATTTAGGATTGCATTAGCTTTTTTGGCTGCTGCATTCTTCTGACAAACAAAGTCAATAGGGAAACCCAATTCACTTAACAACCATGTTACTAATTTAACAACTGCAGTGATTCATTTAACAAATGTGGCAAGAAAGATCATAAAATGGGGCAAATTTTACTCAGTCACTCAACAAATTTCTCCCTTAGCAAGAGAAATTTTGGGCTCAATTATGATCGTAAGTTGAGGACTACCTGTACTTTTAAGAAAAGAGAACATTCTATGAGAAATAATGCTTGATTCTACATGTTGTATATTTGTCAAATTGGGCAACTAAGAGACTGAATATCATACTTTCTCTAATTGTCAACAGCTTCCTGTTTAGCCAACTGTTTTTAATTCTATTCCTAAATTATGAAAGGAATAAGACTTTTAGGGATATGGTGACCTGTACTGTACGCGAACTTGCCCTGTGCTTTTTTAGGAAGTCTCAACATGTAAAGCAGAGCTGAGAAAATCTCTTTGAATTGACTTCAAGTTTGTAATGACGCAATCACTTACTTTACTAGAATGTATTAGGAAAATTCAGGCATACCATGGTAGATCAAATTCCATTTGGTCAACTCACAGAAAACTTTCATATGAGGCTTCTACAGTGCTAGAGGCAAAATGGTTTGAAGGAAAAGACAGTCCAGCTCAAATTATAATGGAATCCCATGAGCAAGTGGGAGAAGAAGATTGACAGAAGAGGCACTGGGCAAAGAAAATGCTCCTTTGAGAATACACTAAATAGTTGACATGGAAAATATTGCAATCTGATGCGTTTTAGAAGTATGTTTCCTGTAAATCTTAAAATCTGTTATGAATTAGGTAGAGCAGAATGCTTTCGGGAAGTCTGAAGGGTTTTGTAATATAGTTCCAGCCAAACTTCCATTCCCATGACATTTTGCCCAGTGCCATAATTGGTTTTTCAAGACAGGTGTAACCATCAGATATTTTTCAGGAATAAAGCTAATATGGATTGTTCTTAAAAGTTTGTTTCTCTTCTCCCTGGGTTTATTAAATTAGATTAAAAAAACATGTCTAGGTTTGTCATAAAATATAATCCAAACCAAATCATTCTCAAGTTTGATGGTTACTTGACAATAAGTGTTACCTTATAGAGGCTCATGGATTTTTCTTCTTCCTACCTGTTTTGGTTCCTTTTATTCCAAATCATTCAGATTTCAGATTTCTAAATTTAATATTAAGTTTGGTACATTAAACCTTTGGCCTAAATCCTATTGGAATATGATATTGAAAGTGGTTCAAAACAAACAGATTCCACAAAAGGGAGCTGGAATTGACTTCTGTGTGAAAAATGACTACAAATGAATGGAAATCCATGACCCCAAAATGAAAAGCTTGCTAAAAGTGCGTGGGTGAACATTTACTTATTTTTCAATTGTATACAGTTGCCCATCTCACAAAACAAGTGACTTTGGGAGGCATACAATAAAATTAAAAAGCAATAGTTTGCAAACAATTATTATGATGGTGATTAAAGATTTAAAACTATAAAATGCAGCAAAAATAAACAATGGGTGAAGGGATATTAATAATAACAAAGCCATTTAACTAGTCTGAAAATTCCCAGATCTGATGGTACAACCAGGTCTTGAGGGACCTTCAGAAAGTCAGGAGTGATGGTGCCAGCATAACTTCAGGGGTAGTGGTGGTGATATTCCACACTGGGGGTGCCATAACCAAGAAGGCCCACCATATCTAGTTCCATTTGTAGCTCCCTAAATGATGGAATTCATAGTACACTCTCTATAGTAGATCTGGTGTGATGGGAAGATGTAATGTAAGATTCAGAGAAGAAGAAATAAAAATGACATTGTTGTGGGTGTATGATACAGGCCAAACAACCAAGTGGAAAATATCGATGAAATCTTCACAGTCCACATGGCTGAGGTATCCAGGAAACCTGCCACATGATAATGGGGGATTTCAACTATTTTAACGTCGATTGGGAATCGAAGTGGGAGATCCAAAAAGGTCTTGATTAGGCCTTCATCATCCAAAAGGAAGAGTATCTACAGCAGGGCTATCAAGCTTGCGACCCACAGGCCAGATGTATCACAGGCTGCCCACGCCCATGCCTGGTTTGGCAATGGGGAAAATAAGTCATGATACATCACGTGATGCCACCATGAGGACAGGAGTTTGACACCCCTGATCTACAGGGTCTTGCTGCCTTAATCAGAATCGTGAAAATTGTTATGAACTAATAAAACACTTAAATAAAGTTTATCAAAACCTTTAGAAAATAGCAGGGTTCTAGTCCTGCACTTCTGATTGGTCGATAAATAGCGATATCGGATTGGTCCGTTCAGGAGAATCTGATTGGCTGTTAACGAGCCACTCTCATTGGTTAAGGGGGTTAACACTCCACGTTTCTTATTGGTTACTAGATCAGCAGCTTGCCTATAAAAGGGCTGCTGCTGCCCTAGGTTTTTGCTCTTTTCAGAATGATTAATAAAGAGTTGGAGTTCACTGTTCACCGTCTCGTCTCCGTTCCTTGCACCCATGCGCAGAACTTAACAAAAATAATACTGAGATAGTGCACCATAAGCATTACCCCTCTTGCGTCTGCACGTAACTTCACAATGGCCATAGAAAAGAGCCATAGGCTATCTCATGATGCCACAATGTTGCTTTCACCTCTGTGATAACCCCTACATCATTCTGTGCTGTGGTCACTGTTGGTTGTAACAATATTGCCTATCAACACTTTTAGTTTTCTTTGGCTTAGAATCAAATACCATGGTCTACCTTACTGGAAAATATTCTTGAAATTTTTTTAAACCCTTTTCCAATTCTAAACATAAGAAATGTTGCTCTCAGACTGCCCTAATTACAAATTCTTTTTGTCTCAGTGTTTCTGTTCCCTTCCATTAAAGCTATACAGAATTTCTCATGTCTGGAGAATCTTACTGAGCATCTGAGTAAGTGATAATGGAAGTTACCCATTGCCTAATCTTGGCTAATTGGTTAAACAAATCTGCCAGTCCACAGAAAACAATAGAAACATATTTAAATATCTTTCTCAACAAGTAGCATGCTGGATGTTGACTACAACACCATGAAAAATATTGCCTTTTTAAACAATGTAAGAAGCTGAAGTCATCTTTTTTCTTAAATAGAATAAATAAAACCTAAGACTCATAATATCTGGCAGTGCTCCTTTAAACTTTAACATTTGAAGTTGAGGTAGACTCTGCCCTCTTTGCATTTTAATTGTACCACTTAAGTCCTTGGTGGAATTTCAGAAAGAGGCTAAAGTGCACAGATTAGGCATCTGCAAATACAGAGAAAGATAAGTGAGATGAGTGAGAGCTATTTAGCCTTCACAGGTTTTCATAGTAGGAACTTAGGCTATGTTAGTTCCTGTGTAAGGGAGGGGAAAGTTGTGAGGGTGCTGATACCATCTGTTCTGTTTGCCAAGCATATTCATCAGTATTCAAATGTGGCTTGCTGATGCCATAGATAGGAAAACTCTCCTTCCAACATCTCTAGTTATTAGCCAAGTTGATTTTAAAACTCCTCAGAGCTGAACATTTGGAGGCCAGCATAATCACCATGCCTGGCTATAGGGAAGACAGATGATAAAAATAGCTTTATCACTACCACCATTACCAAATTGTCTATGCTGGATTATACTGAAATGGAGCATCTTTGGGGGTTTTGATGCTGGAAATGAACCTAAAGGCTTGTAGATTAGGTCAATGAGACTTGGCTGCAAAGATCAAAACATTTAATCAAGAGTGGGAAAGAGACAAAATCCTATGCAGGATTTTAAACTGGCTGAAAATTAGTATTTAGCTTGAGATGGTTAGCTTTTCATATCAATGATTCATAACTGTATTTCTGAAGATAGCATAAAATCCAGTGCAGTAATGAAAGTTACTACACAGCTTTAGGGAAATTCCATGCTTTGGTATTCTACACTATTAATCATTCCATGATACTGGGTTCAAAATACTAGAGACATTAAAGAATTCAGCATCAGTAAGCCATTGCCAAAGAATATGACAGAAAGAAGAGTAATATGATGTAATTTTAGAGAGAGAGATTGAAATGTAGTTGACTTATAACCACTGTGAAGAATATCAGAAACCACTTCTTTATATTTTTTCCTTTCTTTTCTTTAACTTTTTCTTTGTACTTTTTTGCTTGCTTGCTTTTTTCTTCTTAGTTAATTAGTCTTAATTAGTTTTTATGTTCTTGTTTACATGTTTAATAAAATATATATTTTAAAAGGTCAAAATTAATAAAAATTGTTAAAGAATCGGCATGAGATCCCAATATTTTACACAATCCCTGTCTGCATTAAGGAAGTTTATACACACATTCCCATGAATGCAAAATTTTACCATTGAGTCTTCCAGTACCAACAATCAAGAAGCTTTCTAATAAGAGTTAAGATCAAGCGAGATTTCTCTAAAGGTTTTTAAATGTTAAATGCTTTAAACACTTAAATTTCTATATTATTTTATGTATGGGAATTGCAGGAAAAAGGGTTAAATTCCAACTAAACTAAGCACTTTTCTCACTATTGTCCACACAACCTTGTGTTAGCAGAAAACTGTATCTCTGTGAGTTTGTTGTCTGCATAGCAGACCCCTTTCTTGCCCTTATTGTTCCCAGTCATTGATGAATCTTTGTGGTAAATCAAATTCTAATTTCCTACCAGTGATTCTATCTGTATGCTGATGTTGGATTGATGAAATCCTTGGATTGGAAATGGATTGTTCTTGGATCTTTCTGAACTTGAGATTTGTTTCTCCACAATCTTTTGCCAAAGCAAAATCTTGTTACTATACAAAAACCTTTGAGTTTGCAGCACACTTTGTATTACTTTGGTGAAAGATTTATAATTGCAATTAATATCTCAAGTTCCTTATCAGAAGCCACTTGAATGTGGGGGTAACTGGCAGCATTGTTGGGTAGGATCTTGATAGATTTGAACATTGAAAATGCAGAAATGTTGGTTTCTGCACTTAGGGGAAAAAGATAAATAGAAGAAAAGTGGTTCCTAGCTCCGCTGTAGTACTTGTGAGAAGGATCTAGATATCCTCATAGATCACTGATTAAGTATGAACCAGAAGTGTGCTATAGCTGCCAAAAAAAGGTCTAAAATGGCCTTGGGCATCAACAAAGGTCTAATGCTGAGATCATGGGAAATGATATTTTCACTCTCTGCTGCTCTAGTCCAACCACACCAAGACTACTGTGTCTATTTCTGGTTTAATACAAATAGTACATTGAAGAACTGGAAACCGTGAAGAAAAGAGTGCCAAAAATACTTGGAGACTCAATCCTATGACATAGTGAAAGGAAATTGATACCTTTAATCTAAAGAAAAGAGGTAATTTCCTTCAATATTTGAATGGTTATCATAGGGAAAAGGTAATCCCCAATTGTGAGAGCTGTGGAACAGATGTCTTTTGAAAGTTTGAATGCTCCATCACTGGAAGTTCTGAAAGAAAGATGGGCAGTCATTTTCCTGGGAGAGTGTAAGACTTCCTGCCTGAGCAGGAGTTTGGACCTAAACACCTCCAAGGTGCCTTCAATCCCTCTTTATTTACACTGACTAATTGCAACCTTGCTCCAGCTGGATAGTGTCCCAGGATTGTCATATAGAAATCATTTTCATCCATTCAGTTGCAAGAAAATATCAGCCAGACCACAAAATGGCATACCTCTTTCTTGCTGTTATGATTATGGTTCAGATGGTGCAAACATTTGAAGACGTGCCAGAATTTGCCTGAGAAAATTGTCCCATCCCTTCTAGCCAAAGGCAAATATTATTTGTTCCTTAAATACCAGAGGACACTGCTTTGAGAAGATAGAAAACCAAACTGTTATGAACTAATAAAACGCTTAAATAAAGTTTTATCAAACCTTTAGAAAATAGCAGGGTTCTAATCCTGCACTTCTGATTGGCCGATAATAGCGATATCGGATTAGTCTGTTCAGGAAAATCTAATTGGCTGTTAACGAGCCACTCTCATTGGTTAAAGGGGTTAACACTCCATGTTTTCTCATTGGTTACTAGATCAGCAGCTTGCCTATAAAAGGGCTTCTGCTGCCCTAGGATTTTGCTCTGTTCAGAATGATTAATAAAGAGTTGAAGTTCACTGTTCACCGTCTCGTCTCCGTTCCATGCGCCCATGTGCAGAACTTAACACTGGCGACGAGGATGGGATGCGGAGTTGTCAGAGCTGACTGAACACTACAGAGCACCAAACAGAGCACATGGCTGAACGCACATCAACGGCGGAAACCATGACCAGCGGCACCATACCACCTGCTCCATTCGACCCAGCACAAGAAGACTGGGACTCATACATGGACCGGTTCCAGATGTTTCTGGAGACCAACAACTTGAAGGATGCCACTACTGGAAAAAAGCGAGCGGTATTCCTGACTCACTGCGGACCTGCTGTTTTTAAGATGGCTAAGGCACTGGCGAAACTGGCTGAGGTGAAATCCATGGACTGGGACATCCTCGAGCCCCTCCTATGGGCCCACTATGCACATACCGTACCAATGCTTGTCTGAAGACATGAATTTTACCAGAGAGACCAGCGGAAAGGAGAAAGCATTGCAGATTTCATCGCTGATCTCCGGAACCTGGGAGGCCTCTGCGGGCTTGCTGACCTTGAAGAAGCTCTGAGAGACCGAATAGTTCTGGGATTAGATGACCCAATGGCGCAGAGCAAGATCATGGCCAAAGGGGACATCGATCTTGCCGATATCATCAAAGACGCTACTGCAGCAGAAGGAACCAGGAAGTCGGCTGCCCAAATGCGCCGCACCAACGCCCCGCTCCGCCAACTCGCTGGCGAAACCTCACCTCGCCTAGAAGGTCATACAATGGCAACCCACCACAAGGACCTTGAATCATCATCAGAAAGTGATGAGGAAGAAGTCAACCGGCTCCGGTCTGAACGAGACCAACACCACCAGCGTAATCAGAGACTGCAGCATCAATGCGCAGGTTGTGGGGCAAACCACCCACGATCAGACTGCAAATTCCTCAATGCGCTTTGCCATGTTTGTGGGAAGAGAGGCCACATCGGAAAGGTCTGTAGAAGCAAGCAAGGATCCAGCCCATTTCAGAGGGGGACCAACTACTGCCAAAGCACAGGAAATCGTCCTGTGAGTCAGGAACATTTGAACCACCAATGGAACAACCACTCCTACAGAAATAAATCACTAGCCAATTCAACGAAATGAGAAGAGGCACACCAAACCATTACAATTGGTCACGCCTCATCATTAGATGCAAAGAAGATCCGAGTGAAGGTCGCCATCGAAAACCAGCCCTGCATGATGGAAGTCGATTCAGGATCATCCCTCTCAATGGTTTCCTGGAAGACCCTTAAACAATTAATCCCTACCATCCGGCGGCAAGACCTCATAATTCAAAGAATCATACTCAAGGATTATCAGGGAAACCGAATTCCGGTGGTTGGATCCAGCCTAGTCCAGGTCTCATTCAAAAATCGCACTGCATCTTTACCATTGACCGTCATCGACCGTGATTGGCCTAGCTTGTTAGGCCTTCAATGGTTTGCTCCACTTGGGATCGAGGTAGCCAGTATTCACCAAACCAGCAGCGATGACTGGGAGGAGATCCTCATCCAGGAATTCCAGGACGTCTTTGCAGACAAACTAGGCGAGTACAAGGGGACCCCGATATCATTTAACCTTAACCCTGAAGTAGCCCCCATCCGCCTTAAGCCTCATCAAGTCCCTTTTGCCCTTAAACCAAAGATTGATGAGCAGCTTGATAAATTAATAGCCCAGGGTGTTTTAGAACCAACAGACCACGCTCGTTGGGAAACCCCAATCGTAACACCCATCAAACCAGATGGATCGTTAAGGATTTGTGGGGACTACTGGGCCACCCTCAATCACGCCCTTCAACAGAACGCTTACCTGGTGCCGGTGGTACAACACCTTCTCCATTCCCTGGGGGGCGGAAAAGTCTTCGCTAAATTGGATTTATCACAGGTGTACCAACAACTGCCTGTAGATAAAAAAACAGCAGAGGCACAAACGATCGTTACGCACCGAGGTGCCTTTAAGTGCAACCGATTCCAATTCGGAGTTAGCATAGCCCCAGGGATTTTTCAGAGTTTGATGGGGATAAAAGGGGTCATACCTGTTAAGCCTGGTTTCCCCAACCAGGGTTAGGGAGACAAGCTAAACAGAATGTGCAGCTTAGTCAGATAGGCACACAGATAAATGAGTGAGCTAAGCTTGTATGTTTATTAACATACAGTAAAAATAACAGATACGCTTGTGCTATCAAATATATAGTTTATTCCATTATGAGTTCATAGCATAGTCAAAATAACAGTCCAATAGTCATGTATCATTTAGTCAGTCCATTCAGGGATATTCAGTTAGCAAAATCTGTGTTGAATACCCTATGTCAGTTCACTTACAAGCCAGTCCTTTGTTTTCTCTCCCGTTCGAGCAATGCAGTCTTGTGTCCTTGCAGTAATCAGGAACCATCAAAGCCAGAGAGATAGCAAGCTGCCGTCTTGCTTCTTTTAAAGTGCTTTCACAACCACTCCCTGAATTACTATCCCACAGTTAAAGTTGCAGACACTTTAACATACAAACTATGATTACATATTATTATTTACCTAAACCAGTTAGGGTAAAACAATGTTATCCCTAACAATACCATACTTTGATGACATTTTAATTGCTGCCCCGAATAGAGGAATACTAAAGGAACGTCTTAAACTGGTTCTCCAGAAATTTAAAGACTCTGGCCTTCAGGTTAAAAAAAATAAATGTCAACTGTGTACAGATAAAGTAGAATTCCTGGGGTACCTAATCGATAAACAAGGCATTCACCCCATCAATAGCAAGCTAAGAGCAATCAAGAACGCCCCAAAACCCAGAAATAAGACTGATCTCCAAGCTTTCCTGGGGCTCATTAATTTTTACAACATCTTCCTGCCCCACAAAATGACCTTAGCTGAGCCCCTACATAGGCTTCTCAACAAAAAAGCAACCTGGGTCTGGGGGCACTGAGAGGAGCTCGCGTTCCGACAAGTGAAAAACCTATTAACTTCAGATGCTGTTTTAATGCAGTATAACGAGACTTTGCCTTTAACAATTACATGTGACGCATCACCATTTGGAGTAGGAGCCATTTTGACCATGTGTTACCAAACAGTAATGAAGCCCCTATTGTCTATTTTTCAAGGACTCTATCAAAAGCTGAACGTAACTATAGTCAAATCGATAAAGATGCTCTTGCTGTTGTATCTGCTGTAAAATGGTTTCATGAATATGTATATGGACGAGTTTTTACTATTGTTACCGACCACAAACTTTTGCTGGGGATTATAGCAGGAGACAAGCCAACCCCCTATATATTATCACCTAGAATGACTCGCTGGTCGGAGTTTTTGGCTGTGTACAATTATAGGCTGCAACACCGCCCAGGGAAAGCCATTCCCCACGCTGACGTGCTGAGCCATGCACCACTTCCGGAAACCGTCGACGACTCAGCTCCAACCCTTACAACACTCCAGATTGAAACGCTACATTCACCGCCGCTAACAGCTGGAGATATCACGATCGAAACAAAACACGATCCTATCTTAATGCAAGTTCTTAGCTGGGTCGAACGGGGATGGCCAGAAGATCAAACCCCTGACGATTTCACCCCCTTCAAGAACCGGCAAACAGAACTTTTTTGCAAAAAGGCTGCATCTTATGGGGGGATAGAGTCATCGTCCCAGAGCGGTTACAACGAGCAGCATTAAAGACACTGCATGAGGGTCACCCCGGCATCGTGCGTATGAAAGCGCTCGCACAAAGCTACGCATGGTGGCCAGGCATCGACAAACAGATCGAAGCTTGGGTAAAGACTTGTTATAAGTGCCAGGAAGTTAGCAATGCCCCACTGAAAGCAACTCCAACAGAATTGGAAACACCCTGGGGACCGTGGTCCCGCATCCACATTGACTTTGCGGGACCTACTAAAGGACATACGTTCCTCCTAACAGTGGATGCCTATTCAAACTGGCTCGAGATCCACGAAATGAAGAATACTACAACCGAGTCCATCATCCGGAAGTTGAACAGGTTATTCGTGACGCATGGACTGCCAGACATTCTGGTATCCGACAACGGACCCCAGTTTACCGCTCTACCCTTTGAACAATAGTTAGCGGACCGCGGTATTCGCCATGCGCTAACTTTGCCAGCGCACCCTGCGGCTAACGGAAGAACCGAGCGCATGGTACAATTTCTTAAAAAAACCCTCTACAAAATGGACTATGGGGACATTGAAGATAAGATAAACAGAATACTCCTTCTCCAACACATCACTCTGCACATCGTCACCAACAAGACTCCAGCTGAACTATTGATGGGACGCAAACTCCGTTCCCACCTTGACCGGTTTCACCCGTCTTACGAGCCAGAGAAACCCTGTGGATCCAGTGGAAAATGTCGCAAGTTCAAGATAGACGACTTAGTTTTCGCCAGAAACCTTTCTGGCGAACCGTTGTGGGTCGAGGCAACTGTAATTCAAGCCACTGGACCCAGGTCGTACCGGGTGAAAACCTGTGACGGAAAAATATGGAAACGCCATATAGATCAGCTTCGCTCGAAGCTACAACCTAGTTTCCGTGACTCCGGTAACTCCCAAACTGAGGGGGGAGGGGATGTCGAAGAAACCGAATTCGAGATGGCGGAAAGCAGGAACGAAAGAAGTCAGCAATTGGGTGAAACGAATGAAGAAGAATCAGGGAAGGGTGTGTCCTCACCACAGAGGAACACCTGAACAGAGGCAAGCCTGCAAAGACCAGAGGACATCAACGAGAACATTAGCGGCGCCGAGTCATCCAATGAGGAACCACCGGCACCCGACTTGCCTGAAAACATCCCGCTGAAACAGGGTTGCAGACAAGAACCGGTGGGACAGCGTAAATCCAATAGACAGTCAAAACAACCTTCATACCTCAGAGGTTACATCACCGCACCCCCTAAAGGGAACCCAGGGGGAAGGGGTGTTATGAACTAATAAAACACTTAAATAAAGTTTTATCAAACTTTTAGAAAATAGCAGGGTTCTCATCCTGCACTTCTGATTGGCCGATAATAGCGATATCGGATTGGTCCGTTCAGGAGAATCTGATTGGCTGTTAACGAGCCACTCTCATTGGTTAAAGGGGTTAACACTCCATGTTTTCTCATTGGTTACTAGATCAGCAGCTTGCCTATAAAAGGGCTTCTGCTGCCCTAGGATTGTGCTCTGTTCAGAATGATTAATAAAGAGTTGAAGTTCACTGTTCACCGTCTCGTCTCCGTTCCTTGCCCCCATGCACAGAACAACACAAACCTTCTGTTTTTTTCCCCATCAAATTCACATGTGGATTTAGGGCCTATCTAACCTCAAGCCACCTAAGAGTCTGCTTGTGGGTGATCATGCATGGGCATGTTTTCTTCCAAGAGAACTATAAGAAAAAGTATCAAGGAAGGATATGAAAAAGATGGGGGGGAAACTCCTTATGATTACATTTTTGTAGGAGACAATTTATAAGGATTTTCCCTGGCTTCTTAGAGTCCTGGATTTCTACCTTGGGATTGTGTCTGCTGGTTACTTTAAATAAAGTTACTTTATTAAATTAAACTCATTAACTGCTGGAAATCAAGTACAGATTCCCTTTTCACTGTCATGTAATAATTCCTCTGATCCCCCGTTCTTGGTATTTTATCAGTTCTGAGATATAGTCAAGCAGAATATATGTGCTATATGCTATAGCGATTGCTCTAGAATAATGTTAATTGTGCTATAATTTTTTATCTCAAAACTATATTAACTAAACTAAAATCATGAAAACTAAGACTCATGAAGATAATAGGACAATCCAGTTGCGAGTTGATATTTCAGTTTCTGAACTGCGACTCTGGTCATATGGTGTGTCCAAACAATGCTTATCAAACATTTTTGAAATGTCTTAAATCCTTGAAGCAATAAATTCTGCCTCATATAATGAAAACAAACTATTTTCACTTCTTTAAAGTATATTCCAGTGGTTTCCAAGAATGGGACATTCAAGCACATTGTTCCAAAAGTTGCATAAATAACTAATTTCAGATTCATCAGTTACTTCCATCTTCTTCTAAAAGATTTTAGGAACCTTCAAATTTTCTAGCAAATGTAAATGCTTTAGTAACAGAAATGGCACTCGCACCCAATATTCCACTTAATAAAAGCCTAAGTTGCATGAAGTATTAAGAAGATACTAAGACGATATTAAGAAGAAGATATTTTAGATAAATCTAACTCTCCTGTAAGATACCTAGAGAACATGGCAGCAAAAATCAATGCTATGAACAACGTACTCCAGAAATTATGTGGAGTTAAATGGGGACCTTCAGCTGCCACCCTCAGCTCATCAGTACTATGATTGGCCTACTCTGCAGCAGAATACTGTGCCCCTGTATGGCTTAACAGCTACCATAGTAGTAAGTTAGACCCCAGACTCAATGACACCATGAGAAGTATAAGCAAATGTAATAAAACCATTCCAATTGCTGGCTTTTTGTTCTGAGCTATATAGCACTGCCAGCTTTACAAAGGCAAGATATACTACTGAGAGAAGAGAGAAGAATTATGAACAACTCACTCCTACTGGTACATGTTGATCTTCCTCATTTACCAGGTGGAAGACTCAAATCCAGAAGCCCCCACTGGCACTTGTGCAACATCTGCCCAGCAACTTTAACATCAATTTCCAATGGAAAACCAAATGGGTGGCTAAATGCCCAGTTATAGGAAAACATATGAATGACTTCACAAAAAAGGTGTCAAGCTTTGAACTACCACATCAGCAATGAACAATCGTGAATAGGATTCACACCTCACACAGCATGTGCTGGGACTTTCTGTATACACAGGGCAGAGTATCTGTTATGTTTGGAGCATGGGCGAGAAAGAATGGAGACAAGCCTCTGGAACGGTGAACTTCAACTCTTTATTTACATAGTGACTTCTCAACTCAATGGCAGTTATAACCCTCCCTGTATAGGCAACCCCAATAACTATTAACCAATAACAATCGAGGAGCGCTAGCTCCCTTAATCAATAGGAACTCTCTGTTAATGGCCAATCGGATTCCCCGGAACGGGCCAATCTGATCCTGCCGTTAACAGCCAATCAGAAGTCCAGGGCCAGAACCCTGCACTTTACTCCAAGCTCAAGTTCTCTTTATTAAACCTTATGCATTCACAACACCCCTTCCCCCTGGCTTCTGTTTGCAGGGCGCAGTTACATAGTCCTTTAGGTAGGACGGTTGCTTTATTAGTCTTTTTGATTTTCGCTGTGTCATTGGGCTGCAATCACGCTGAGGTAGAACGTTGTTTGGTAACGGGGGTCGCCTCTGGTTCAGAGTTCATTTCTTCGTCGTTGCCATTATTCTCGGTAATTCCCTGAGGTACATCTGTTTCCCTCTCTGGTTCCACTTCCTGTGTCTCTATTATGCCGTCGTTCCCTTTGAACAGGTTTTCTTCTACTTGGAATTCATCTTCTTCCGTATCTCCCCCCCCCTCAGTTTGGTCGTAAGGGAGTTCAGGAATGCCCGATGGGAGCCGCGATCGTAATTGATCGATATGGCGTTTCCATAGTCTATGGTCAAGGCATTGTACAAGGTAGGATCTCAGGCCGGTTATACAAACTACTGTCGCCTCCACCCACAGCGGATTGCCCGATAGGTTTTTAGCATATACCAAATCACCTACCTGGAAGGCACGACAGTGGCTGCTGGATCCTAGTGGTTTTTCTGGTTCAAAAGCTGGGTGTAACCGGTCGAGGTGGGAGCGGAGTTTTCGTCCCATTATCAGTTCGGCGGGAGTTTTGTTGGTGACGCTATGAGGTGTAATGTGTTGTAGAAAAAGGATTCGATTGATCTTGTCGTCAATGTTATCGTAGTCTACCTTCTGCAAGGTTTTCTTAACAAATTGGACCATGCGCTCTGCTTTGCCATTGGTCGCAGGGTGCACAGGCGAGGTGAGCGCATGTCGGATGCCACGGTCAGCCAGGTACTGCTCGAACGACAGCGCTGTAAATTGGGGCCCGTTGTTGGATACCAGGACATCTGGTAATCCGTGGGTTGCAAATAGTCTTTCCAAGTTTTTGACAACCGCTTCAGTGGTTGTGTTCATCATGCGGTGAATCTCGAGCCAATTTGAGTAGGCGTCGATGGTTAGCAGAAAGGTGTGGCCTTTGGTCGGCCCCGCAAAGTCCAAGTGAATACGGGACCAGGGTCCTTGTGGTTTCTCCGATTCGGTAGGCATGGCTTTAGGTGGGGCGTTGCTCACTTCCTGGCATTTATGACAAGCTTTAACCCAATTTTCAATTTGCTTGTCGATGCCCGGCCACCATGCGTAGCTTTGTGCAAGGGCTTTCATTCGCACAATACTGGGGTGGCCATCGTGCAAGGTTTTCAGCAGCGTTTTTTGGAGTCGTTCTGGGGTAACGACTCTATCGCCCCAGATGACACAGCCTTTTTGAGAGAACAACTCAGTTTGTCGAGTCTTGAATGGTGTGAAGTCATCTGATAATTGGTCGAATGGCCATCCACGTTCTATCCAGCCTAGAACTCACGCTAAGGTGGGGTCACATTTGGTTTCTCTCGCGATATCTCGGGCAGTCAATGGCGGCGAGTTGAGTGTTTCAATTTGCAACGTGGTTACTGTTGGTGCAGGATCGTTGAGAGTCTCTGGAAGCGGTGCTTGGCTCAATGCGTCGGCGTGGGGAATGGCTTTCCCCAGGCAGTATTGCAGCCGATAATTATAAGCAGCCAAGAATTCTGACCAGCGAGTCATCCTGGGGGATAATATGTAGGGAGTCGGCTTATCTCCAGCTATTATCCCCAATAACGGTTTGTGGTCAGTCACAATAGTAAAAGCCCGGCCATACACGTACTCGTGGAATCTTTTAACGGCCGATACAATTGCGAGGGCTTCTTTATCTATTTGGCCATAATTTCGCTCAGTTTTTGAAAGTGTCTTTGAGAAATATGCAACAGGGGCTTCATTACCATTAGGCAGTACATGGCTCAGAATGGCGCCCACTCTGAAAGGCGAATCATCACATGTGATATTTAACGGCAAAGTCTCATTGTATTGCATGAGTACAGAGTCAGAAGTCAGTAGTTTTTTCACATTACGGAATGCCTGTTCTTCTCTATGACCCCATAACCAGTTTGCTTTCTTGTCTAACAACCGGTGTAACGGTTCAGCGACCGTTGCTTTATGCGGTAGAAATACATTAAAAAATTGATGAGGCCTAGGAATGCCTGGAGATCGGCCTTATTCCAAGGCCTTGGAGCATTTTTTATTGCTCTTAGTTTACTGTCGGTAGGGTGAATACCCTGACTGTAAATTAGGTAACCTAAAAACTCAACATTATCTGTACATAATTTACACTTATTCTTTTTTACCTTAAGACTGGCGTTTTGGAATTTTTGTAGGACTAACTTTAAACGATCCCGTAAGATTTTTTTTGTAGGTGCAGCAATTAATACATTGTCAAAGTAGGGACCACGCCTTTAATCCCTTGTAGTAACCTCTCCATCAGGCTCTGAAAAATCCCTGGGGCTACACTGACTCCGAATTGGAGCTGGGTGCATTTGAAGGCACTTCGGTGCGTTACAATCGTTTGTGCCTGTGCCGTCTTTTCATCAACAGGTAGTTGCTGATATGCCTGAGCTAAGTCTAATTTAGCGAAGACCTTTCCGTCCCCCCAGGGAGTGGAGGAGATGCTGTACCACTGGCAACGGATATGCATTCTGCTTTAGGGCGTGGTTCAGGGTGGCCCGATAGTCCCCACAAATTCGGATCAACCCGTCTGGCTTAATGGGTGTTACGATTGGGGTTTCCCAGGGGGAGTGATCGGTAGGTTCTAGCACCCCCTGAGCGATTAGTTTGTCGAGTTTTTTGTCAATTTTCGGCTTTAAGGCGAACGGAACTCGATGGGGCTTAAGGCGGATGGGAACTATTTTGGATCAAGCCTGAACAAAATTGGGGTCCCCTTGTACTCACCTAAACTTTCCACGAAAACGTCCTTGAACTAATGGATGAGGTCCTCTTCCCAGTCAGTTCCGCTGATTCGGTTTATGCCTGCCATTTCAATGCCAAGTGGCGCGAACCATTGGAGACCTAGCAGACTAGGCCGATCTTTGTCAATCACAGTTCGCGGTAAGTACGCTGTGTGCTTCTTGAAGGAGACCTGGACTCGGCAGGAACCAATGACAGGGATTCGATTCCCTTGATAGTCCTTAAGAATGAGTTTTTGGTAACGGAGGTCTTGGCGCTGAATCGTGGGGATGAGTTGCTTGAGGGTCTTCCAGGACATCATTGAGAGGGACGATCCCGAGTCGACTTCCACGTGGCAAGGCTGGTTCTCGATGGCTACTGTGATTCAGATTTTCTTGGCATCCAAGGCAGAGGCATGACCGATAGTGATAGTATAGTGAGCCTCTTCTCGCTGTAAAGCTCGGTTTCTGTAGGAGTGGCTTGCTGGTTCTCACCTTACAGGATGGTTTCCTGTCGATTGGCGATAGTTAGCCCCTTTTGAGGCCTGGCCGGGTCCTTGTAAACTTCAGCAGACCCGTCCGATGTGGCCTCTCTTTCCGCACTCATGGCAGAGCACGTCACGGAATTTGCATTCGGACCTGGCATGGTTGGCTCCACAGCCAGTGCAAGGGCATAGGGACTTCGGGTGGTGGTCCCGGTCAGACCGCAGTCGATGGACCTCTTCTTCGTCGCTGTCTGATGACAAAGAGAGATCCTCGTGGTGTGTCATTGAAAGCTGCCCTTCTGACTTGGATAAAATTTCGCTTGTCGGTTGGTGTACCGGAGCACGGTTGCGGCGTAATTCTGCAGCCAACTTCCTGGTTGCTTCTGCTGCAGTAGCATCGGCGATGGCATCGGCAAGGCTGATGTCGCCTTTCGCCATCAGCTTGCTCTGCACGCCTGGTGCATCTAATCCCAGAACTATTCAATCTCTCAGTGCCTCTTCCAAATCGGTGAATCCGCAGAGGCCTCCCAGATTTCGGAGGTCTGCTATGAAGTCGGCGACGCTTTCTCCTTTTCGCTGGTTTCTCTGATAGAACTCATGCCATCTCATGAGCGTAGGCACAGTCGGCGCATAGTGATCTCTTAGTAGAAGTTCGAGGTCGTCCCAATCCATCGCCTTCACTTCTCTAGGTTTTGCTAGTGCTTTAGCCATCTTAAATACAGTTGGACTGCAATGCATTAGGAACACCGCCCGTTTCTTCCCGGCTGTGGCATCCTTTAAGTTGTTGGTTTCTAAGAACATTTGGAAGCGATCCATGTAGGACTCCCAGTCTTTCTGCACTGGATCGAATGGAGCGGGTGGTACGACGCTGCCGGACATGGTTCCGTTGTGTGGCGTCTTCAGCCACGTGCTCAGTGTTTCTTCTTAGTTCCGTCGGTTCAGACGTCTCCACATCCCACCCTCGTCGCCAGTGTTATGTTTGGAGCATGGGCGAGAAAGAATGGAGACAAGCCTCTGGAACGGTGAACTTCAACTCTTTATTTACATAGTGACTTCTCAACTCAATGGCAGTTATAACCCTCCTTATATAGGCAACCCCAATAACTATTAACCAATAACAATCGAGGAGCGCTAGCTCGCTTAACCAATAGGAACTCTCTGTTAATGGCCAATCAGATTCCCCGGAACGGGCCAATCCGATCCTGCCGTTAACAGCCAATCAGAAGTCCAGGGCCAGAACCTTGCACTTTACTCCAAGCTCAAGTTCTCTTTATTAAACCTTATGCATTCAGAACAGTATCCTCCCCTCAGTGTGACTGCAGGATCTCATGTCAAACTGTAGATCACATTCTGATCGATTATAAGCTAAGGAAAGATACCAATTCAGTATCTTATTTGAAAAATATATACAAACAATGCGGCGCTTAAATGGTTAGATAGCCTAAACATTGTTATTTGAATACAGCTCTTTTTAGCACCTATATTTTATTGTGTTTTTTCTAATCTAGGTGAAATGTTAATATGCACTGCTAAACCATGTATGATATGCCATATCCTAAATAAATTAATAAATCATAATTTATTAATCATAAGCAAACTCAGTTTTAAATTTTACAAAAGTTTTAAAGGTGTTTTTAAAAACAATTACATAATACTTAAAGGATATTATTACAGTATTATTATAATAGTTTAGTAATAGTTTAGTATGTTATTGCACAATATTGCAAGATTCTTCTCAAACAGGATTTCAACCAGAATAAGTTATTGAGACTGCTTTGGGGCACCTTAGTTGAAGCCATGTCAGAAGTTTTTGGATTCCACTGGATCTCTCAGCACTTGATTACGATATACTTTTGCACCAGCTGTCAATATGGGTTGGGTTTGAGGGCAATACTCTGATCCTTTCGGATGAGACGTATCAGAAGTGAAATTGATTCCCAATCTGAATTTTTTCCCCAAATGTACAAACATCTCTCCTTGTCTGGATTTCAATAGGGTCAGTTAGTCTGAAAATTGTTAAGAATTCCATTAAATTTCCCCACGAGAGTAGTACTTTACCCAATAAAAATCTTCATCAGAAAAAGCTATTCATATGAAAGCTTCTTTGTGAATAACAAACCACAACAAAAAAGTATGATTTCCCTCCAGTTCATATCACCTGCTGTGATGAAAGAGCAGGCATGGGGGATGGAGCAGGTTGAAGGGCAGTAGATACCAGAAGACAACAATAAGAAACCTATAAAGAAAGCACAAAAATCAAACCTATAGAAATAAGCTCCCCCATCCTTTTATTTTTATTTATTTATTTGGTTTGTCAATTGCTTACAAGGTATATGTAAAAACATAGTTATGAATACATGGATACACATAAGAAAAATAAAAGAAACAATAGGGCAGGGATGGTAGGCATGTTTGTGCGCTTATGCACACCTCCTAAAGACCTCTTAGGAAAGGGGTGAGGTCAATAGTAGACAGTTTAAGGTTAAAGTTTTTGGAGTTTGGGGAAAAAACCACAGAGTCAGGTAGAGTATTCCAGACATTGATCACTCTGTTGCTGATATCGTATTTCCTGCAATCAAGTTTGGGTGGTTAACCTTGAGTTTGTATTTATTGTGTGCTCTTATATTATTTATGGTTGAAGCTGAAGTATTCATTGACAGGTAGGACATTGCAATGTATGATTTTATATACTATACTTAGATCGGACCGAAGGCAGAGTAGTTCTAGGTTTTCAAGTTCTAGAATTTCAAGTCTGGTGGTGTACGGTATTCTGCAATGAGTAGAGGGGTGGAGAACTCTTCTTGTGAAACATTTCTGGACTTTCTCAACTGTGTTAATATCAGATACGTAATGTGGGTTTCAGACTGATGAGCTGTATTTGAGTATTGGTCTAGCAAATGTTTTGTATGCTCTAGATAGTAGTGTAATATTACCAGAGAAAAAGCGACGTAAGATTAGGTTAACAACTCTTAACACCTTTTTAGCTATATAGTTACAGTGGGCTCTAGCACTTAGGTCATTTGAGATGAGTACTCCAAAATCCTTGACAGAGTTTGGATCATCAACAAGGTCTTGACTATTCTGCCTGTATTTTATTTTCTGATTTTTTTTGCCAATATGTAGGACAGAGCATTTATTTGTTGAGATTTGAAGTTGCCATTTGTTTGATCATTCTGATACATAGTCAAGGCCTTTTTGAAGGATAGCAGTATTGTTGGTGGTGTTGAATAGCTTTACATCATCTGCGAAGAGAACGCAGTTGCTCATTTATGCTTTGACTCATTGCCTAGGCAGACAAGAATGCTGGTACCTCAAGCTGGAAAGTCTTCCTCAAAGGGAAGAAACGGATCCAGAGCCGATACAAGTAAGACGGTGCTTACATATCCACTGCTGAGGCTGTTGGCCAGAAGAGTTGGCCAGAAGGCCTAACTTCCTGGTTAGGCATTTTATTTTGAATCCTTGTTTGGACTCTTGAGATTCCAAAGAGTTTTTCTTTTCACACCCTGCCCTGGATGCTTAAGTACCTGAGGAGAATTCAGTAAATCATTGACACCATTGGGGAGTCTGGTGTTCAGGCTTCTGCTTGCCTAAAAGCTAGTATCTCACTAGATTTACCCCACTTCCTGTTACATTATCATTGCCTGATACAGAAATTCTATTTTGGGTGTGTAAATCTTGTTGAGTTCATACTTAGAGATCACTCCAAAGGTGGATGGAATGCATAAAAGGCTAACAATTCTTCAACATTCTGCCCCTGGGATTTAACTTTAAGTAAGTGTTGCTTTTTTTTAATAAGAAGCATGTGCAAGAATGCAACCTTGAAATGAGGCTTTTACAATATCCCATACCAGAAATAGTGATGTAACTAACTCTGTTTTCCTACAAAAGAATGCTATCATCTATTGTTCCATCTGTTCAATGAAATCTTTATTGTTCAAGAGGGACCAATTCAAAATATGTTTTTAAATTATAGTCAAGTGAGACTAGAAACTCAACAGAAGTGTGATCTGAAATTGTAGTAGGGTCAAGTAGTTTAACTTTAAATACTAAAGACACCTAATAAAGAAATGCACCAGAGACCATATAAGATCCTGGATAGATCTCAAGATGGTATGAAGCTATAAGAAGTCAAGAACTCTTTTGTACTAAGATCCCACATTAGTGAAATAGGCTGAACTTACATAGAGGCTGTAAATAAAGCAGACTTAAATACATAAAACCATGCTAACGAGACACTTATTTTTGTCTAGCCAAGTAACAATACTCAGAAATTCCATGTTGATTCAGTTTACCCTGTACGTGCTTATTCGTTTACTGGAAATACCCATGTTTAATTTGGGGCTGAAGAGATATGAGACTCCAATTTTCCTTTCAATTGATTCTAGCATATCCGCTTGCTTTAAGTATCCTGATATTTTACCTCAGTTTCAGCAGTATAAAGGATTTTTACATGGACAAGAATGGGTTGATGGGTAAGCTCAGTCTTCCCTGCATGCTTGAAAAAAAAAACACCTTGATTCCATCTGGCAATCTGGGCTGAGAGATGGATGATTTTACAAAGAATGGAAGTTTACTGAGCAGAAGTAGAAATACAAACAAAACAGATATGCAGGATTGAAGATGGAAATTGGGTGATGCAAGATCAGCTTTTATCCAGGCAGGAGTTTAGTTCTGGAGCCACTCTATGTGCTAAATCAATTATCCTACTGTATTATAGGAGACAAAGCTATCATATTTTTAAAATCATTCTAATAGAAAACTAAAAGTCACTAAGAGTAAGTCAGACATTGCTACTCTCAAGAGTATTTATTTTTATTTGATTTGATTTGTCAATTGCTTACAAGATAATAAGTATAAGTATAAACATAGTTATGAATACATGGATACATATAAGATAAATAAAAGAAACAATACACATTACAAAGATTCTGGCCAATGAATTATATCACTTACAATTATTATAGTTCTACTAGGGCAGTGGTCCTCAACCACCAGGCCCCAGATTGGTACTGGTTCGTGGATCATTTTGTACCAAGCCGCCTATTTTGCTTGGGCACCACCATCTTGTTTCGACGGCACTTGAGAAAGTGCTTCCGGGTGAGCTTGTTGGTCGTTGGTTGGAAAGTGGTGTTTGGGTGCTAAAGGAATCCTCGTGCCTACCAGACATCTGGAAACTAGCCCTTATCAACAAACGAGTCCCAGCCACGAAAACTAACACTGGACCCAAAACAACATACAACACCACCACCATTCTCCCTCACCAGACTCAAACCCAAACCCATCCCATAGATGAAAGACAACCACTATCCAGAAGCCAGACCATGGCTGCATCACCAGCTGCCACACACCCTGACCCCCAAACCAAGCAAACTGACACACACCATGAACATATATCCAGGCCTCAAACTCGGAGCCAAACCAAAACCCAGAACGTTACATCACAGCCACCCGTTCAGGATACCACATCACAGAACTCAGGAGGTTACACCACAAAACCTCAGGATGTTGCAACACAGTCAATGACCCAGGAGATTACAGCACAAGACCCAGGATGTCAAAACAATAGAACTCAGAAGGTCATCACACAGCCCATTACCCAGGTCGTTACAACACAGAAGGTTGATAGACACTCAGCCATACATGTTCTTATGAAAAAGCCAGCCAATCTGCAAACATCAACTCCATCAACCAATCAAGAAATGACAACACAGCCAACCTTCCCACCAGTATATATAGGGAGACAGCAGCTCCGACCACACTTTGCTCGCACAAGCACAAAGCCGAAAGCACCAGCCTGAAGATGGAGAGTGGGACCTCATCGAAATGTTGCCAAGATACACTCAATCTTACACGGGAAAAGACCCAAACACGCCAAGACCTGCATATCTGTATCTGTGAAAATCTACAAAAACAAATATAGTGATAGATAGATAGATAGATAGATAGATAGATAGATAGATAGATAGATAGATAGATAGATAGAGAGAGAGAGAGAGATATCCAGGAGATAGTTCATATTTCTTTGAGGGATACAGTAGTGTTTTGTCAGATTTGAAGTTGTCCATCTGGTCTGATATCTAGGTCTGATATCTAGGGAGAAACTGCCAAGAATTTCTTTCTCCCCAAAGAGTATATTGGGAGGAGATAGCTGCCACCTTATGGAACACTATCCCCTTGGTGGGATTATAATATAGCCTATGCCCTCTTCAAATTTGATAAGTAACTAAATTGTTTCTTAGCTTGTAGTCCCAGTTGATTTAATAGCAGACACTCCTTGTATTTTATTTGAGATGTTCTGTTCTAGTACTCTGTTTAATTTTTTTTATAATGTGTTGTATGATACCCAGAAATCTTCAGGTTTAAGGCAGGTTATATATTTTATTTATATGCATAAATACTAGATAACATATTAAGGCTGCCTTGACTAATTCACAGTTTATCAAGTTAACCATATTACTTGGTTATTTAGAATATAACAGCCATAAGTTATTTTGGCTGGGCTAATACAGCATACCAAGCTAACCAAATTTTAGTTTACCATATTTTCTGAACCCAGATTAATAGTTTCCTTTTTTTAAAAATAGCTTGGGAGTGCAGAGATTTGTAACATCCCTATTTATTTCTGCAACATCCCGTTTCAGTTATATAGATACTTAAAATTGCTTATGATCACAAAGCATCCTATGCAGTCTCTTTCTAACAGTTATCAATTATTCAGTTATCACTGAATAATTGAGAATAGGAAAGTTACCCTGTATTTTATGGTAATTGTTCTGGATATCCAGAATATCATGAACACTGCAGAACTGTGTAGTCTAAAATGTTATAGGCTTGAAATTAATATTGCCATCTGTTTGAAATCTTCATTTTTTCAAAAGTAGCTGAAAATATTTCAATCACTTATTATTTCTTTCAGAATATATTTTAATAAACTGTGAAAATAAAAGAAAAAAAATGAAAAGCTACAGTATAATAGTGGCTCATTTAGGTTGTCAGTTTTGCAATTTTATTGCAAAGTTATACATGGAGTCCTGGGAACTAAGGAAGGATGGATTTTCAGATGAATTATTTTTCAGAACTGTTGCAAGAAAGACATTCTTATCCTAAAAGCACATTATGGGTGAAGAGTGGGTTGCTTTTTCATGCAATTAAATATGTTCCCCAGTTAGTGATTCTATCTCCTTCAAGGCCATTTCCTATGTCATTTTGTTCTGTCATTTTGTTCATATATCTAGATGCCTAAGTGTGCTAATCTAATTATCCGTCAGGTTTTCCTTTTCTTCCAGCCTCATCCTCAATTAATAAGATCAGTAGCTGTTTTCCTACTGATTAATGATGGGAGAGAAAGGAGATGAAGTCAAGAAGTATCAACCCATATTCTTAATGTGCTCCCTATAACCAAAAATTAGCACCATTTGTTGGCCTTGTGTTTGGGGCAGGGGACAGACAGCCAATTTTGTTCTGGCTCAGGGACTGGAGGGCAGCACTGCTTTGAGCATGAGAAAGGACTCTAAGAAAAGTGTATTTTGAAAAAAGGAAGTTCAAAAGAACAAAGGCTTGCATGCAAGTAAGCAGTTTGAGACACTGACTCATTAAGTTCCTTATTAATTATGTCTGTGAAGATCATTCAAATTCTTTCTCACAGTTTCAAGCTCAATATGAGATAGCAACTAAAAGCTATTTAAAGAGATCCAAGAAATATTGGTTTCAGGAAAAAAATCCCTTGATAGACAACCTCATCAAATGATTTCTCCATCTACTGGAAATTATTATTTTCTGATTTATGACATGAAACCATCAAGCAAATTAAAAAAAAAGCAAATTCTCCTTGTATTTTTTTCTGGTTTATGAACAAGAATTTGTTTTATTATTACCAATGGGGCAATGTCTCCAAATTCTGCTTATTGACCTCTTCATGACATTTCAGATTGTTCTCAACACCCCCTCCAACATTTCTATATGAAAATAATGTAAGAAGTGCTAAGTTAACAGTACTATAAATAACAGAAACAGCAACAGTAATAATCAACCTCTAGATCCCTGGGGATTAATACAGATCACTTTGGGGGACTCTGAAGGGGAACATGTATATACACTTGCCTGTATGGCTGAGATGAAGGAGGTAGTATCACAAATGGAATAACAGAATAGAAAGGGACCTTGAAGAACTTCTAATCCAACCCCCAGCCCAGGCCCTCTATACTAGGGGATTCAAACTTGATTTCATTGAGGTCTCCATCAGCATTGTGTTTGATCTTGGGGGCTGGGATGGGCATGGACAGCTTGATGTCACTTGTGTTGGGAGCACCTGTGGTGGCTCAAGTGCTCTGCCAATGAAAATGGACTCCCAAGCTCCATTTTCAGCTGTGAAGGTCTCCTGCAACCCTCTGCTAGTGAAAATGGAGCTCGGGAGGACCATGCGTCACCCTCCTGACCTCTGTTTTTGCTGGCAGAGGCACTGTGGGCTGGTCCTTCGCTATTTCCAGGGTGGATTTAAGCACCCTGCAGGCCAGATCCAGCCCATAGGCCTTGAGTTTGACATCCCTGCTCTATACCATTTCAGACAAATGGTTGTCCAGTCTTTTCTTAAAAACCTCCAGGTTTGGAGCATTCACAACTTCTGCAGGCAAGTTGGAGCATTCACAACTCTTGGAGGCAACATCCACTGATTAATTGTTCCAGGTTGCTTCTCTCCTTGATTAGTTTCTGTTTGTTGCTTCTTGATCTGAATACACAATGATACATCTTGATACTGTAAGGATTTACCACTTCTGTGCATGTAATACACTGTATTTTTTATAGCAAGGGTATAGACTAAGTACACTAAACACACACCTCTCCTTTTAACAGAATTTCAAAAGACTGACATTTCAAGTATTTTGGGATCTGCTCATTTGCCACTTATTCCACAACATTTTTTTTACTTCTCATCCCATACTTCAATTGTCCATATCTGGAATTAAAAGAACTGCCTGTATAGTTGTGAATGAAGGACTGGCGCATATCCTTTCCTTTAATAAAAAAAAACAATTCACAGGAGAAAAAAGCACCCAAAAGATTGATATTTAGCTTTTAGCTGCTGTAAATTGGGAGTAAACTATGTTATGATAGGAGGAAGTGTCAGTTATGTGGATGAGTACAGTGGGGCTAGGATAAACATACATATTTTAGGAAGCTATGTTAAACCTAATTTGTATGTGTCCTACTTCAAAGGGGCTGCTAATGATAATTAAATTTGGAGCTCACTCTTGAGGCTTTCCCCCTAAAAAAAGCAGTTGGATAGCTAGTTTGGACCTAATGTTGCCCATGTCTGTGTGAATGAAGTTTTATATTTTATTTTTTGTTCTATGCCTAGCACATTAGTAGCTGTTCCTAGCAGCATTGATTAGGCCATAAACATGCCATGCTTCAGATGTGTGGATTTCAGTTTCCAGAATTCCCCAGTCAAGAGAGTGACTGCTGAGAATTCTGGAAGTTGAAGCTCAACATCTGGAAATTGCTAATATTAAGAAAAAATGAGGTACTATAATGCTTTCTTCTAACACTAAACATGTCATCAGAGAAGGGACCTGATTTTCCCTGCCATACTGAAATGGAGAACACTGCTCAGACAACAATCTACCAGTAGATTCTGAAGAGAAAAAAAGATGCATAAAGCAATTATCAATTTTCTAGTAGATAACAGTTCAAAGCACAGGTGGTATTCAGCAGGTTCTGACTAGTTCTGGAGAACTGGTAGCAGAAATTTTGAGTAGTTTTGAGCACTGGCAGATACTACCTCTGACTGGCCCCACCCCCATCTATTCTCTGTCTCCCAAGTCCCAGCTGATCGGCTGGGTCTTCTTTTGTTGCCTGCACAGGAGAATGGAGCTGGAAAGCAGGTTAGTGGGGTGGGGAGGGAATGGGATCTTCCAGTATCCTCTCCCTGGAGTGGGCTGGGAATGGAGATTTTACAGTAACCTTCCCCTGTCACGCCCACCAAGCCACGCCCACGGAGTAAAATTTTTGGAATCCCACCACTGGTTCAAAGTATAATCTCTAAGGACAATTCCTTTATCTACTTTAGCACATTTCATTATTTTAAAAAAATGGGCATTAAATAGCATTTCATTGTTAACAAACCTCAGATATTCCCTGTTAGGGGAATTCTCAGCAAGTTTATTATATGGTAATAATCAGTATTTGCACTATTTTGAAATTCCAGGATATAGTTTATTGAAAGTGATTAAAATGACTACCTCAGGAGGAAGGAAGAGGCAAAGGCAGAATAGGGCAACTGATGTGGTCAAAATAAATTTATAGAAGTCTAACTATATTGCCAAATATCTGGCCTTCTGGTATGGACTGGAAATATCAGGTTTCTTTTCAATATGCACTTTAAAAGAACAAATTGTGTGGACACTATATTGCAGTTCTGGAAGCAATGAAAACCAGAAAAGCGAGGACATAATTTGAAAGGTTCACATCTGGATATCATGCCATTTTTTTTGGCCGAGACCAGTAAAGTGACTTGGAAGTTCTTTTATTTTCAGGCAATTGTAAGATGCAGATACAGCCTGGATTTATTACTTTTTTGACAGAAATCCCTGTTTCTTCCTACATTTAGCTTCCTCTATTTCTTTCTCATTTGTGTAGGAACACATTCTTTCCATTGGCAAATAAGTCTGGTGACTTATGATGATGGAAATGTTTTGATTATTTTAAGAAGGGGGGCGGTTAATGCTTTTATTCCGCTGCCCGGCTGAATGTTCATTTTCACTCTCCTACAATATTGTCTTCCTTGACTTGCGCAAACACTAGTAAATATTGGTGATTTTCTGCAACTCTATCCAAAGCAACTAGAGCCCAGTCACTACAAAAACAATCTTCTTAGACTAAAGTAACAGCTTCCTCAGTCGAGCAAATCCAGATGTCTTAGCCTGCAATTTCCCAGTTTTCCAATTTTCCAGCAAGCAAAAGGAATGCTGGTTGCTGCTAGAGTAGCTCAGGCTGGAAGAGCTTGTCCTCAGCAGCAGCCAATGTGTTTAGTAATTCACAACATGGTTTGGAAATGCTGGCGCTACATTTCCACAATCAGTTGGTCCTTGGCACAGTAGATTTAGACATCTTTGTTTCTTTGTCATGAACAACCCCTGTCTGCTTTTCAAGAGGCCTTGCCTTTAAAATTTTAAGCATTGGTGACAAGGAGGTCTGGCCTTGCATTTCCCAACTAAAGCCAATTCTGGGGAAAATACAGAATTGTGTTCACCATATATGGACTGCTTAGCCCAAGTTATACTTTTGAAAATCTAAGCAGATTTTCCTCTCCAACACTTTGACCCAATGCACTTGTAAGTGCATATAGCGCTGGTATAGGAAATGAAATACATCAAGGAAACACAAAACAAAAATATACATTAATTTGTGCTGATAATTCACAAGGTGGGGACAGTTTAGTAAGGATAGCCATCTGCAAAGTTATCTGGATATCTGTATTTTAAAGACAGTTTAAAACAAAAGAGTTGCTAGTTAAGAAATGTTCTTAGCATGACAGCATGCAAGAAACTAGCAATCTCATTGGACCACCTTAGTCATAGATATCTCTGCCTGTTTCATCCAGACAGTGTCCATGTGGTTGAAAAGAGATGGTAGATGATAATATCATTTTGTGTCTACCTTCTGCTTTCCAATGAAAGCTCTAAGGTAATTAATTGTGTTTCTTTTACATTCCTGAAGGAAGGCTGACTATTCTTCACCCATTTCCCATTCCCCAGTGCCTTGTGATTTTGTCTCATTTGCCTCTAAAATAGAAGCAGATGCTTTCTTTCCTCTCCTGTGGCTCATGTGATGTGCAGAACAGCCAAATGCAAGTTACACAAACAAGTTAATCATCCTGAATCCATGAATAGCAAGCAGCACATTCAGGAACACCAAAGACCAATTTGGTAATTTCCATAGTAAGTACTGAGGATATGCCACGTATGGAACACTGCAATATAATGAAGGAATTTTTACATTCATATTTGTGTGATGAAAAAAGTAGCAATGGAATGGACTGACTCTGTTTTTCTGCAGAGGAATTCCATTCAGGAGACCCATCCTTCTTTGGGTGCAAAAGGAAATGGCCTTCTTTCTTTGTAGCTAAAGGACAGAGGGAACCCTTCTACTTGTGGAAGGAAGAAGGATCCTGTTAAGTTCTCTGCATGGGTGCAAGGAGCGGAGACGAGGCAGTGAACAGTGAACTTCAACTCTTTATTAAGCATACTGAACAGAGTGATCACCTAGGGCAGCAGCAGCCCTTTTATAGGGTTGGCTGCTATCCTATTAGACAATGAGAAACATGGAAGTGTTAAACCCTTGAACCAATGAGAGGTGGCCCGTTAAAAGCCAATCAGATTTCCCAGAAAGGACCAATCCGATGTCGCTATAATCGGCCAATCAGAAGTGCAGGATTAGAACCCTGCTTTTTACTTAAGGTTGTTAAAATTTTATTAAACGCCTTTATTAGTTCATAACACCCCTCCCCCCTAGGTTCCGCTTGAAGGGTGCGGTACATAATCGCGTAGATATGCAGGTCATTTCAATTGCCTATGAGATTTGCGCTGTCCCACCAGTTCCTGTCTGTAGTCTGGTTCCAGTGGAATGTTTTTTGATTTATCTGGTACAGGCGGTTCTGCATCCCCACAGGATGACTTGGTGCCGCTAATTCATCATCGTTGTCCTCCGGTTCCTGCGGGCTTGCCTCCGTTGAGGTATTTCTCTGTGGCGAGGCACACCCCCTTCCTGATTCTTCTTCATGGAACGCGCCTGGCTGCTGACTTTCTTTGATTTCGTCATCCAGCATCTCGAATTCGGTTCCCTTGACATCCCCTCCCCCCTCAGTTTGAGGGTCACAGGAGTTGTGGGAACTGGGTTGCAACCTAGAGCGAAGTTGATCTATATGGCGTTTCCATATTTTCCTGTCCATTGTTTATACGCGGTACAATCTGGGCCCAGTGACTTGGGTTATGGTTGCTTCAACCCACAATGGTTCACCGGAAAGATTTTTAGCGAAGACTAAGTCGCCTACCTTGAATTCGTGGCAGGGTTTCTCTGGCATGTAGGTCGGGTGGAGACGGTTGAGGTGGGAGCGAAGCCTGTGTCCCATCAACAGTTCAGCTGGCGTTTTGTTGGTTACGCTGTGTGGGGTGATGTGTTGGAGTAGGAGTATTCTGTTCAGTTTGTCGTCAATGTCCCCATGGTCCATCTTGTGGAGAGTTTTTTTAAGAAATTGGATCATGCGCTTGGCCCTTCCATTGGCCACAGGGTGAGCCGGCGAGGTTAGCGCATGGCGGATGCCCCGGTCCGCTAAGTATTGTTCAAACGCCAGGGCAGTGAACTGGGGTCCGTTATCGGAGACTAAAACGTCTGGCAGTCCATGTGTTGCGAATAGTTTATTTAATTTGCGGATGACTGATTCCGTTGTAGTAGTCTTCATCTTGTGGATTTCGAGCCAGTTGGAATAGGCATCCACTGTTAGGAGGAACGTATGTCCCTTAGTAGGTCCCGCAAAGTCAATGTGGATGCGGGACCATGGCCCCCGGGGAGTTTCCCACTCCGTTGGAATCGCTCTAAGTGGGGCACTGCTGATTTCTTGGCATTTTAGACAAGTCTTCACCCAGGCTTCGATCTGCTTATTGATGCCTGACCACCATCAAGCGCTTTCATACGCACGATGCCGGGGTGACCATCATGCAATGCTTTCAAAACTGTTCGCTGTAACCGCTCTGGGACGACGACTCTGTCTCCCCATAGGATGCAGCCCTTCTGCAAGAAAAGCTCTGTTTGCCGGTTTCTGAAAGGGGCGAAGTCATCAGGGTTTGGGTCTGCTGGCCATCCTCGTTTGACCCAGCTGAGAACTCACATCAGGACAGGATCTTGTTTCGTTTCGATAGCGATGTCTCTGGCTGTTAGCGGAGGTGAATGTAGGGTTTCAATCTGGAGTGTCATGAGGGTTGGAGCTGGGTCGTCGACGGTTTCCGGAAGTGGGGCATGGCTCAATGCGTCAGCGTGGGGAATGGCTTTCCCCGGGTGATGTTGTAATTTATAATTGTACGCAGCTAAGAACTCCGACCAACGAGTCATTCTGGGTGACAATATATAAGGAGTTGGTTTGTCTCCTGCAATAATCCCCAGCAAGGGCTTGTGATCAGTAATTATCGTGAAGGCTCGTCCATACACATATTCATGAAACCGTTTCACAGCAGATACAACAGCAAGAGCCTCTTTGTCAATTTGGCTATAGTTGCGTTCAGCTCTCGATAAGGTCCTTGAAGAATAAGCAATAGGGGCCTCACTACCGTTTGGTAACACATGGCTTAAAATGGCTCCTACTCCAAACGGTGACACATCACATGTAATGGTTAAAGGCAAAGTCTCGTTATACTGCATTAAAACAGCATTGGAGGTTAGTAAATTTTTCACTTGTCGGAATGCGTGCTCCTCTCGGTGTCCCCAGACCCAGGTGGCTTTTTTGTTGAGCAGTCTATGTAGGGGCTCAGCGACGGTCGCCTTCTGGGGCAAGAAGATGTTGTAAAAGTGAATGAGCCCCAGGAAAGCTTGGAGGTCTGTTCTGTTCTTAGGCCTTGGTGCGTTTTTGATCGCTCTTAGTTTACCCTCGGTGGGGTGAATTCCTTGCTTATCGAGGAGGTACCCCAGGAACTCTACTTTATCTGTACACAGTTGACATTTATTTTTTTAACCTTTAGGCCGGAGTCTTTCAATTTTTGGAGAACCATTCTAAGACGCTTCTCTAGTACTTCTCTATTCGGGGCCACAATTAAAACATCATCAAAATATGGTACGACTCCCTTGATCCCTTGTAAAAGTCTCTCCATCAGACTTTGGAAAATCCCTGGGGCTACGCTCACTCCGAATTGGAGTCGGTTGCATTTAAAAGCGCCTCGGTGCGTAATGATAGTCTGCGCTTCCACGGTTTTTTTTATCTATGGGTAGTTGTTGGTACGCTTGCACTAAATCCAATTTAGCGAAGATTCTTCCTCCCCCCCAAGGAATGGAGAAGGTGTTGAACCACCTGCACCGGGTAAGCATTCTGTTGTAGGGTATGATTGAGGGTGGCCCGGTAGTCCCCGCAAATTCTTAACGATCCATCCGGTTTGATGGGTGTTACGATTGGGGTTTCCCAACGGGCATGGTCAGTTGGTTCTAAAACACCCTGGGCTATTAATTTATCAAGCTGCTCATTGATCTTTGGTTTTAGAGCAAAAGGCACCCGACGAGGCTTAAGGCGGATGGGGGCTACTTCAGGGTTAAGGTTAAATGATATCGGGGTCCCCTTGTACTCACCTAGTTTGTCTGCAAAGACATTCTGGAATTCCTGGATGAGGGTCTCCTCCCAGTCATCGCTTATGGTTTGGTGAATGCCGGCTACCTCGATCCCGAGTGGGACAAACCATTGAAGGCCTAATAAACTAGGCCGGTCACGATCGACGACAGTCAGCGGTAGTGACGCAGTACGATTTTTGAATGATACTTGGACTTGGCTGGAGCCGACGACCGGAATTCAGTTCCCCTGGTAATCTTTGAGTATAATTCTTTGGGCTCTGAGGTCTTGACGTCGGACGGCAGGGATTAACTGTTTGAGGGTCTTCCAGGAAACCATCGAGAGGGACGACCCTGAGTCAACTTCTATCACGCCAAGCTTGGTTTTCGATGGCGACCCTCACTCGGATCTTCTTTGCATCTAACGATGAAGTGTGACCGATGGTAATGGTTTGGTGTGCCTCTTCCCGTCTTGTTGAAGTGGCAAGTGCTTTATTTCTGTAGGAGTGGTTGTTCCATTGGTGGTTCAAGTGTTCCCGACTCACAGGATGATACCCTGTGGTTTGGCGGTAGTTGTTTTCTCTCCAAATTGGGCTGGATCCTCGCTTGCTTCTATAGACCTTCCCGATGTGGCCTCTTTTCCCACAGGAATGGCAGAGCGCATCGAGGAATTTGCAATCTGATCGCGGGTGATTTGCCCCACAACCCGCGCATTGGTGCGGTAGTCTTCGATTCCGTGGGTTGCATTGGTCACGTTCGGACTGGAGCCGGTTGACCTCCTCCTCATCACTTTCTGATGGAGATTCGAGGTCCTCATGGTGGGTCACTGTTGTGTGCCTCTCTAGGCGAGGTGAGGTATCATTGGTGAGTTGACAGAGCGGTGCATTGGGCAGCCGACTTCCTGGTTGCTTCTGCTACAGTAGCGTCTTTGATGACATCGGCAAGATCAATGTCCCCTTTGGCCATGATCTTGCTCTGCACCGAGTGGTCATCTAATCCCAGAACTATTCGGTCTCTCAGAGCTTCTTCGAGGTTTGCACCCACAGAGGCCTCCCAGGTTCTGGAGGTCCACGATGAAATCTGCGACGCTCTCTCCTTTCCGTTGGTCCCTCTGATAAAACTCATGTCTTCAGACAAGCTTTGGTATGGCAGGTGCATAGTGGGCCCGTAGATGGGGCGCGAGGACATCCCAGTCCATGGATTTCACCTCAGCTGGTTTCACTAGTGCCTTGGGCATCTAAAAGACGGCAGGCCCGCAATGGGTCAGGAACACTGCTCGCTTTTTCCCCGTAGTTGCGTCTTTCAAGTTGTTGGTCTCCAGAAACATCTGGAACCGGTCCATGTATGAGTCCCAGTCTTCTTGTGCCGGGTCAAATGGAGCGGGTGGTATGGCGCCACCGGACATGGTTTCCGTTGTTGATGTGCCTTCAGCCACATGCTCTGTTTGGTGCTCTGTAAGTGTTCAGTCAGCTCTGATGTCTCCGCATCCCATCCTCGTCGCCAGAGTTAAGTTCTGCGCATGGGTGCAAGGAGCGGAGACGAAGCAGTGAACAGTGAACTTCAACTCTTTATTAAGCATACTGAACAGAGCAATCACCTAGGGCAGCAGCAGCCCTTTTATAGGGTTGGCTGCTGTCCTATTAGACAATGAGAAACATGGAAGTGTTAAAGCCTTGAACCAATGAGAGTTGGCCCGTTAACAGCCAATCAGATTTCCCAGAAAGGACCAATCCGATGTCGCTATAATTGGCCAATCAGAAGTGCAGGATTAGAACCCTGCTTTTTACTTAAGGTTGTTAAAACTTTATTAAACGCCTTCATAACAGATCCAACTCTACATCATTTAGACAGGAATAGGTCTGGAGAAGGACAACTTGGAATAAACTGGAAACACAATTCTGTGGAAAGAAAATGTTGAGCCCTGAGAGCAGCCATCCCAAAGGAGGTACAATAGATTTTTCAAATATTTGATGCCTTGCAATAGAAGATCATTCCATAGTAGAGCATGCAAAATAAAAGGTTTATTACAGAAAGATAGATTCTCTTTAATGTTATGCAAACTTCCTAACATTAAGAGTAATTCATCAGAGAAATTTTCCAAACAAATGGAAGACGATGGGTCGGTGAGAATCTGCAGGGACTATAAGGCCACCCTAAATTGCGCCTTGCAACAAAGCGCCTACCCCATCTCAGTAGTGCGGCATCTTCTACATTCACTGGGGGGAGGCAAGGTTTTTGCAAAACTCGACCTGGCCCAAGAATACCAACAGCTGCCGGTCGGCGAAGAAACCGCAGAGGTGCAAACCATAGTCACCCACCGGGGAGCTTTCCGATGTAACTGACTCCAGTTCGGAGTCAGCGTGGTGCCTGGAATTTTCCAGGGCCTCATGGAGAGACTCTTGCAAGGCATCAAGGGGGTGGTGCCCTACTTTGACGATGTGCTGGTGTTGGCAACCAACCAGCGAGAACTAGAGGGTCGGCTAAGGGAGGTATTAACCAAATTCAAGGAAACTGGGCTAAAGGTGAAGAGGGAAAAGTGCCAACTTTACACAGAGCGGGTCGAATTCCTGGGGTACCTCCTAGACCGGCACGGTATCCATCCAACCGCAAACAAAATCAGACCCATTAAGGAGGCCTCCACACCCAGGACTAAAACGGAACTGCAGGCGTTTCTGGGACTGCTTAATTTTTACAATGTTTTCCTGCCCCAAAAGGCGACCGCGGCGAGCCTTTGCATAGGCTCTTGAACAAGGTGGCTACCTGGACTTGGGGGAAACGCAAGGAAGCCGCCTTCAGGAAAACCAAGGACCTGCTCACTTCGGATGCCGTCCTCATCCAATACAATGAGACCCTACCACTCGCCGTCACATGCGACGCATCACCCTTCGGCGTTGGCGCCATCCTCAGCCACACAATCCCAGATGGAAGAGAAGCACCCATCGCTTTCTTCTTGAGGACACTCACCAAACCAGAGAGGAACTATAGCCAGTTGGACAAGGAGGCCCTAGCCATCGTCGCAGCAGTGAAGAGGTTCCATGAGTACCTCTACGGCCGCACGTTCACAATCATCACAGACCACAAGCCATTGCTGGGCATCCTGGCAGGGAACCGGGCCAACCCGAACATTTTATCTCCCAGGATGACAAGGTGGTCCAAATTCTTTGCCACCTACAGCTACCAGTTCATACACTGACCCGGTAAGACTATCACACATGCAGACGCTTTGAGCCGCTCGCCACTATCTGATCTAGACACCGACCCAGCACCCACGACGAGCGCCCTCAACATAGAGACTCTGCCTGATCTACCCATACCCGCGTCAGACATTGCCCGAGAAACCAATAAAGACAAACGTCTGGCATGGGTGTTACATTGGGTAGAGAAAGGGTGGCCGGAAAAGGACAATAACAAAACATTCAAAACATTCCGGAATTGGCAAACGGAACTCTCATTGCAAAAAGGAGGTTTACTGTGGGGGGATAGGGTGGTTATCCCGGAAAAACTGCAAGGAAAGGTATTGGAATTGTTACACGAGGGGCACCCGGGCATAGTTAGAACAAAATCCCTGGCCAGGAATTACGCTTGGTGTCCAGGGATGGATGAACAAATCGAGGCCTGGGTGGCAAGGTGTCAATGCTGCCAAGAAACCAGACCAAGCCCTCCCACGGCACCAATCCTAGAATGGGAAACTCCCAGGGGACCTTGGTCTAGGGTCCACATAGACTTTGCCAGGCCCACAAAGGGACATACATTCCTAATAACCGTAGATGCTTACTCCAACTGGTTGGAGGTAAGCAACATGAAATCCACCACCACAGAGGCCGTGACCAAGGAACTTTGCAAACTCTTCTTAACACACGGCCTCCTAGATGTCATCGTGTCGGACAACGGGCTCCAATTCACCTCGCTGGAATTTGAAAAATTCCTAGTGGAACGGGGCACACGACACGCACTGACAGCTCCGGTGCATCCGGCGGCGAACAGAAGGGCAGAACGGATGGTTCAATTCACGAAAAAAACCATCCAGAAAATCGAACACGGGGAAATCCAAGACAAAATAAATAAAATGCTTTTTATACAACATATAACCCCGAACACGACAACAAACAAAAGCCCAGTAGAGCTGCTAATGGGGAGGAAAATAAGGTCCCCACTCGATAGACTGCACCCCACATATAACCCGGAAACACCCCCAAACTCCTCCAGCAAGCACTGATCCTTTGCACCAGGCGACGCCGTCTACGCAAAAAACCTAACCGGAGACCCACTATGGGTACCAGCAACCATAACTCAACTGACAGGTCCCCGCTCATACCGGCTGCAAACAACTGACGGACAAGTGTGGAAATGCCACATCGGTCAAATAAGATCAAGAACAGCCATGAGAAACACAACTGACATGCAACCAGACATAAACAATCCCCTTAACACAAGCCAAGAGGGGAGGAAATACCCCGGGTACCAAAATCCAGAAGAAAGGAACCAGCCATACTCACCAGCAAGCAGCCAGCTCGGAACCTCACCAGGGAGAAGTAGCCAGGCCAGCTCGACCAGCCCGGAAAGACCAGGCAGGCGGAAACCGCAGCTCAACCAGCCTGGGTAGACCGGGAGGGAGCTGTGACGAGCGGCCCGGCAAGGAATACCAGGCGGTTCCATCAACGAGGCCGAGAGACACAGAGAACCTGACCGAATCGGCCGGGAGCCAACCAACGACTGACCTGCGCAGGTCCAGTAGGCAAGTGCGGAGCCCCGCCTTCTTACGGGACTATGTTACGTAGGACCAAACCAAGAGGGGAGGGGTGTTCTGTATGCTCATTTGCATTCTTGAAACCCCGCGCTTTGATTGGCCAATGCGCGGGGCGATCTGATTGGTTTAGCGATCTGCGCTAATTGGCCCGCTGAGAATCTCCCGCGATTGGTGGAAACGAATCGCGGGAGATTCAAAGCGGTGCCATTGGCCACGGCTGCCGCGGCTTGAGAATAAAAAGCCGCTGTTTTTCCCTTGGAGCCAGATCGGTTCTGGGGACTAAATAAAGAGCTGAAACCTAGTCACCACCTCCTGGTCTCCTTGCCGACAGACACGACACTACCAAAGTATAAAATAGAGAAATAAGAGCTAAACTGAGGGTAGAAATATTTGGGCAGTCTTATGCACCCCTCTTTGAAAGCCCTATTCAGAGTTGCATATGTAGTGGACAGGCATAAGAGTTGACATTTGGAACAGACACAGAATACAACGCAGTATGGGAAACATGGTTTATTTGGATACGTAATAGATATAAAAATAGAAAATGTAAATAATGTATATAATAAATAAGAGGATATGAAAGAATTATGCATTGTAAGTTTTGATAGGACACATAAATGTATATATAATGTCCCAGTGCTGTTTAATAACTATTGGTATTATGTATAAATGGAAAAAAAAATCAATAAAGATTTATTTTAAAAAAAGAGTTGACATATGGGTGACAAACTGAGCATTGCTACAAATCAGTGGTAGGATTCAAAGAGTTTTACCACCATTTTGGTTGGCATGGCTTGGTGGGTGTTAAGTCCTGAGCATGGGCGCAAGGAACGGAGACGAGGCATCGAACAGTGACTTCAACTCTTTATTAGTAACTTCAGAACAGAGCAAAATACTTGGGCAGCAGCAGCTCTTTTATAGAGCTGGCTTCTGTCACAATAACCAATGATTTGAGTTTACCGCTCTAACAAGCGTCCAATCAGAGAGACCCACTGTCAGCCAATCAGATAGGCCAGAGATGACCAATCACGACTCACTATTCGCAGGCCAATGAGAAGTGCAGGATTACGAGCCTGCTGTTAAAGTAAAGCTATTAGGGTTGTTACTGAACGTGTTGGCTTAGTCCATAACACCCCTCCCCCCTAGGTTCTGTCTGAGGAGTGGGGTGACATATTCTCGTAAGTAGGCAGGTCGCTTCACCTGTCTGCTTGATCTGCGCTGTTCCACCGGCTCCTGTCCTGGCTCTGGTTTCGGTGGTCTGCTTGCTGAGCTGGGTGGCGAAGACAGTCCCGCTGTTTCGTTGAATGGCTCTGGGCTGTCCTCTCTGCTCTTGCCAATGCTTTCATCCGGTTCCCTGGATCTGTTTCCATCGCGGTGCTGCTACGTGGCAAGACAATTTCCCGGCTCGGTTCTCCTTCTGGCGGTGAGTATCCCATGGTTGGTCATGTAGACTGCTGGGTTCCGATTGTTAAGTTATCTGCTATTTCTTTTTCGGCCTCCTCGATGTCCCTCCCCCCCCAGTTTGAGATTCAGGGGATGAGATGGGAGTAGGTGGTAGTCTGGATCGAAGCTGGTCTATGTGGCGCTTCCACATTTTTCCATCCACAGTTTGTAGATGGTAGGATCGGGGCCCCGTAAGTTGCATTATGGTAGCGGGGACCCACAATGGGTCACCCGAGAAGTTTTTCACAAAAACAGGGTCACCTTCCTGGAATGATCGACACTTGCTGCTGGATCCCAGGGGTTGTTCTGGTGTGTAAGCAGGGTGGAGGCGATTGAAATGTGAGCGAAGTTTTCGGCCCATCAGGAGTTTGAATGGGGTTCTGTTTGTGGTACTGCTTGGAGTAATATGTTGGAGGAGAAGCAGCCTGGTTATCTTGTCGTCAATGTCTCCCTGGTCCATCTTGTGTAATGTCTTCTTTACAAATTGGACCATTCGCTCAGCCCTACCATTGGCCGCAGGGTGAGCTGGCAATGTTAAGGCATGACGGATGCCCCGGTCTGCTAGGTACTGGTCAAATGCCAGGGCAGTGAATTGAGGGCCATTATTGGAGACCAGGACATCCAGCAATCCGTGGGTAGCGAATAGCTTATTCAGTTTTTTAATGACCAACTCCGTGGTGGTGGTTTTCATTTTGTGGACCTCGAGCCAGTTAGAATAGGCATCCACGGTTAGAAGGAAAGTGTGTCCTCTTCTGGGTCCCGCAAAATCGATGTGGATACGGGACCAGGGACCTCGAGATGTTTCCCACTGAGTTGGGGGTGTTTTTGGAGGAGCGGAGCAAGTCTCCTGGCACTTGCTGCACATAGCCACCCAGGCCTCTATCTGCTTATCTGTGCCTGGCCACCATGCATAACTCCTTGCCAATGCCTTCATCCGCACGATGCCTGGATGTCCATCATGCAACATTTTCAAAACTTTATGTTGCAATTTCTCCGGGATGACGACTCTGTCTCAAGATGCAGCCCTTTTGAGAGAATAGTTCTGTCTGTCGATTCCTGAACGGCCTGAAGGTGTCATTGGGTTCGTTGTCCGGCCAACCTCGTTCCACCCAGCTGAGGACTCATGCCAAAGAAGGGTCCTTTTTCATTTCTGAGGCGATGTCCTGAGCAGTCAGCGGTGGTGATTTAAGAGTCTTGATTTGCAATACGGCTAGGGTTGGAGCTGGGTCATCTATGACGTCTGGTAGCGGAGAACGGCTCAAAGAGTCAGCGTGGGGAATGGCTTTCCCCGGGCGGTGTTGCAGTTGGTAATCTTTTTTTTTTTTTTTGAAAAAGTTTTTATTAATTTTCTACAAACAAACAAGACAAACAAAACATAAAAACATCAACTCTTATGTGTACATCCAGTGTGTCAGTTGGTTCATCATTTTTGTGCATTCATTCTGTAGTCTCAATTACAATTATGTTACATAACAACTCATATTGTCAATCCAAACTTATATATCCTAATATCACTAAAAAAAGAAGTTTTTGACTATATTTTTAATCATTCATGCTTAATGAGCTAACAATACTTTAAACCAGTTTACTCTATAACAAATCATCTAGTCATATCAAATCAATCCTAAAAAATCCTTTATAAATATAATAGCAAATAGCAAAATAATAGCAAAATAAAGATATTCCTTACTATCTAGCATTCTAAATATTCTATTATCGTATTTTATCATCTAGCCATTTATAAAAAAGATCCCAAATTTCGTAAAATTGTTTATCCTCTTGCTCTCTAATTTCAAATGTCAATCTGCTCATCTCAGCACATTCCAATATTTTCTTAATAATTTCTTCCTGTAATGGTATTTTCTCATTCTTTCAATTTTTAGCAAATACAATCCTGGCCGCTGTTAATACATTTACAATCAGATATTTCAAATCTTTACTATATATATCAGGTAAAATTCCCAATAAGAAGATCTCTGGTTTCAAATCTATATGTTTCTTTGTCATTTTTTCCAACCACATGCGAATTATAGTCCAATATTTTCTAGCATCCTCACAAGTCCACCACATATGGTAATACGAGCCGGGTATCTGATGACATTTCCAGCATTTTTCAGATTTGTTCTTAAACATTCTTGCTATTCTTGTCGGAGGAAAGTGCCACCTGTAAAACATCTTATACAAGTTTTCTTTATATGCTGTTGACATTGTCATTTTATAATTTTGAGACCACAATTTCTGCCATTTCTCTAAATCAATCCCATATCCAAAATTCTTCCCCCAAACAATCATAGTTTCTTTGACTTGTTCTTCCTCTAATTTCATTCCCAGTAAATAACCATATAGATTTTTAATCACCTTCTCATCAGTACCCATCAAGATCTTATCTAAATCAGTCTGTTTATCATAAAATCCCTCCGTTTTAGAATCTTCATCATACCTTGAGTGTATTTGTGCATATGAAAACCAATTCATCCTTATACCTTGTTCCTCTAAGTTTTGGATCGATTTAAGTTCACCCTTTTCATCCAAAAGTTCCCCATATCTAACTATTTGTTCCTTCTTGTAGATTATAGGATAGGAAAATGCTTCAATGGTCGATAACCAAACTGGAATTTTCAAATAACATTGTCTTTTTATCTTCTCCCAATTTAACCACAAAGACTCCCGTACATAATGTCTTCTAAAATAACCCTGTGTTTTAGTTCCCTTATACCATAAAAAAGCATGCCAACCCAACAGCAAGTCATGCCCTTCTAATGTCAACAACCTATGTTTCCTTAATGTTATCCATTCTTTGACCCACATCAAACTTGCAGCTTGATAATACAATTCCCAATTAGGCAGACCAAAACCTCCTCTAATTCTAGTATCTTGCAAAAGCTTTAGCTTTATTCTCGCTTTTTTACCTTGCCATATAAACTTCAACATAATTTTATTTAAATCTTCAAAATAGTCTTTTCCAAGCCTAATTGGTATTGTTTGAAACAAAAATAAAATTCTAGGTAAGATATTCATCTTAATTGTTGAAATTCTCCCTATTAATGACAATTGCAAGTTTTCCCACTTCTTCAAATCTGTAGTTATCTGTTGTTTAAGTTTAATATAATTATTCTCCTTTAATGTGCTACATCTTGTTGTCAAATATATCCCCAGATACTTAACCTTATTTGTAACTTGAATTTTCAAAAGATCTGCCAATTCTTCTCTCTGTCTCAATAGCATATTCTTGCAGTTGGTAATCTTATGCGGCTAAAAACTCCGACCAATGTGTCATTCTTGGTAATAAGATATGGGGAGTTGGTTTGTTTCCTGCTAAAATGCCAAGTAGCGGCTTGTGGTCTGTAATTATAGCAAAAGATCTTCCACAAACATACTCATGGAAACGTTTAATTGCGGATACAATGGCGAGAGCCTCTTTATCAAGTTGGCTATAGTTCCTTTCAGTTTTAGACAAAGTCCTCGAAAAGAACGCAATAGGTGCCTCATTACCATTTGGCAGGACGTGACTTAAAATGACTCCCACTCCGAATGGTGAGGCGTCACAGGTAACCGTTAAAGGTAGAGTCTCCTTGTATTGTATTAATACAGCATCAGAAGTTAAGAGGTCTTTTACTTGTTGAAATGCTCGTTCTTCACACCATCCCCAGACCCAGGAAGCCTTTTTGTCAAGAAGTCTATGTAGGGGCTCAGCTACAGTTGCCTTCTGGGGCAAGAAGATGTTATAAAAGTTAATGAGTCCCAGGAAGGTTTGGAGGTCTGTCTTATTTCTAGGTCTTGGGGCGTTTTTGATTGCAGTTAGTTTTTTTCGGTGGCGTGGATTTTCTGTCTGTCAAGAAGGTATCCCAGGAACTCCACTCTTTCCGTACAAAGTTGACACTTGTCCCTTTTTACCTTCAGGCCAGCATCTTTAAATTTTTGAAGAACCATTCTGAGTCATTGTTCTAATAATTCTTTAGTAGGGGCAGCTATTAAAACATCGTCAAAATAAGGCACGACGCCTTTTATGCCTTGTAATAGTCTCTCCATCAGACTTTGGAAAATGCCCGGTGCCACGCTTACTCCGAATTGGAGTCTATTGAACTTGAAGGCACCTCTGTGTGTGACTATAGTCTGGGCTTCAGCAGTCATTGCATCTACAGGTAGCTGTTGGTACGCCTGAGCTAAGTCCAATTTCGCAAATATTTTTCCACCACCCAGGGAGTGAAGAAGGTGTTGGACCACCGGTACTGGGTAAGCGCTCTGCTGAAGTGCGTGATTTAGGGTGGCCTGGTAATTCCCACAAATTCTTAACGATCCATCTGGCTTTATGGGTGTTACTATTGGGATCTCCCATCGGGCATGGTCAATTGGTTCCAACACACCCTGGGCTATTAATTTGTCCAGTTGCTCATCGATCTTTGGCTTGAGTGCAAAAGGCACCTGATGAGGCTTAAGGTGAATGGGAGCTACATCGGGGCTGAGATTAAATGATATAGGGCCCCCCTTGTACTTGCCTAACTTTCCTGTGAAGACGTCCTGGAATTCCTGGATGAGGGCCTCTTCCCAGTCATCGTTTCTGGTTTGGTGGATGCCAGCTAGTTCAATTCCGAGTGGGGAGAACCACTGTAACCCTAAATAACTGGGCCAGTCACGATCGACGACAGTCAGAGGAAGCGTTGCATTGCGGTCTTTGAAGGATACTTGGACCTGGCTGGAACCGACAACCGGAATTCTGTTTCCTTGGTAGTCCTTTAGGATGATTCTTTGAGTGCTGGGGTCCTGGCGACAGATGGCAGGGATCAGCTGTTTGAGGGTTTTCCAGGAGATCATCGATAGGGATGACCCTGAGTCGACTTCCATCATGCAAGATCGATTCTCAATAGCGACCTTTACTCGGATTTTCCTTGCATCTAGTGATGAAGCATGGCCTATAGTGATAGTTTGGTGTGCCTCTTCTCGTCTCATTGAAGCAGCAGGTGCTCGATTTCTGTTGTAGTGGTTGTTCCATTGGTGGTTCAGGTGGTCCCGATTTACAGGGGGGTTGCCTGTATCCCAGCAGAGATTATTCTCCCTCCGGCTTGGACTGGACCCTCGCTTGTTTCTACAGACCTTTGCGATGTGGCCTCTTTTCCCACAGGAACGGCAGAGTGCTTCGAGGAATTTGCAGTCTGATTGTGGGTGGTTTGCCCCGTAACCAGCGCATTGGCGCGGAGGTCTCTGGTTCCTTTGATCTCGTTCTGAGCGGAGCCGATGGACCTCCTCTTCCTCACTGTCTGAGGATGATTCGAGATCTTCATGATGGGCGGTAATAGTGTGCCTCTCAGAGGAAGGCGTACTATCACTAGCGAGTTGGCAGTGCGTTGCGTTCACTCAGCACATTCGAGCGGCCGACTTCCTGGTTGCTTCTGCGGCAGTAGCATCGACAATGACATCTGCGAGGCTGATGTCTCCCTTTGCCATGATCTTGCTCTGCACAGTGTGGTCATCTAATCCCAGAACTATTCAGTCTCTCATGGCTTCCTCGAGGTTTGCAAAACCACAGAGTCCTCCCAGGTTCCGGAGGTCGGCTACGAAGTCTCCAATGCTCTTGTTCTTCCGTTGGTCCCTCTAGTAAAACTTGTGTCTTCGTATCAGCATAGGTACTGCGGGTGCGTAATGGGCCCAGAGGATCGGCGCGAGGTTATCCCAATCCATGGTCTTCACTTCCGCTGGTTTGGCATTTTAAAAACGGTGGGGCCACAATGGGTCAGGAACACCGCTCGTTTCTTGCCAGGCATAGCATCTTTCAGATTGTTGGTCTCCAGTAACATCTGGAACTGATCCATAAACGAGTCCCAGTCTTCGTTTGCTGGGTCAAATGGAGCAGGTGGTATGGCGCCGCTGGTCATCCTGCCGTTTGTTGCGTGCGCTCTCAGCTGCGTGCCCTGTCTTGTCCGATGAGTGTTTAGTCAGCTCTATCGTCTCTGCATCCCATCCTCGTCGCCAGTGTTAAGTCCTGAGCATGGGCGCAAGGAACAGAGACGAGGCATCGAACAGTGACTTCAACTCTTTATTAGTAACTTCAGACCAGAGCAAAATACTTGGGCAGCAGCAGCTCTTTTATAGAGCTGGCTTCTGTCACAATAACCAATGATTTGAGTTTACCGCTCTAACAAGCGTCCAATCAGAAAGACCCGCTGTCAGCCAATCAGATAGGCCAGAGATGACCAATCACGACTCGCTATTCGCGGGCCAATGAGAAGTGCAGGATTGCGAGCCTGCTGTTAAAGTAAAGCTATTAGGGTTGTTACTGAATGTGTTGGCTTAGTCCATAACAGTTGTTACTGTTGTTACTGAATGTGTTGGCTTAGTCCATAACAGTATTTGGCATGCCAAATGTGCACTTTGCACAGGTGCAGAAAGGTTTGTGCAGGTGCAGAGGCATTCCAACTCACCTCCTGCAAGCCTGCACTCTCACAGTTGCTTCAGCAGCTGCCTTGCACAGCACTGTGCTGTGCATTTCAAAAGCAGAGGATAAGGTGAGTATGGGATCCCAGGTGGGTGGATAGGCCCCACAACAGAGTGGCAGAGAGAACCAATGCGGTCTCTGCTGTTCATTGGTGCTACTGGCTTGGCAGAACCGGGCCAAACCAGTAGAATACCACCACTGCTACAAATACTTGGCTGTACTTTATTCTCCTGCAGTTATGGTGTTAAATCTGGTTAGACATTTATGGACAACAGCAACGTACAATTGTAAATACAGAAATGAAATGCTGGGGGAGGAAGATTCATAAGGTGCTAAATTTCACTTTCTGTTAATAAGATTGAATCTCAGTATCCTGACCTTTCCTGTTATGAACACAATGTGCAGATTAAGCAAGTATATCCTGTTTCTGCTTAAGGTGTACAATATGAAAGATAGCAATCAGAGTTTGCCCTCTAAAGCACATTGATTCCAGTTTGACCCAAGCTTGATACTTGCTGGGGTAATCATGTCACTTCAAGGCCCATGTTATGAGATTTTCAAATCATATGGACAGAGAAGTGACATGGCCCTCTGTAAGAGGAGCAAGTTCTCCCAGTTACATTGTGTCACAAGTCATCTGGCTGTAATATCACATAATGAGAGTCTCACAAATTATAAGATTCCTTCCATAGAGGCCCTTATGAATTCAGAAAGGCATTAAGTTCTTATTTCCCAAGCAACTCTTAAACAACTGGTAAACTGTACTGTCAGAAAGTCAGTGTTCTGTCCCCTCATTAGCATTCTTGAGATCCCCGCGCTTTGATTGGCCAAAACGCGGGGCACTCTGATTGGTTAGGCGAGCCGCGCCGATTGGCTCGCTAAGAATCTCCCGCGATTGGCCTATTCGAATCGCGGGAGATTCAAAGTGGTGCCATTGGCCGTGGCCGCCGCGGCTAAAGGAATAAAAGCTGCGAACTTTTTCTATAGCGCCAGTTCGGTTCCTACACTAATAAAAGAGCATGATTTGAAGTCACCGACTCCTGGCATCATTTTCGAGGACACAACACTGGCGACGAAGGTGGGATCCAGACCCTGAACCGAACCACGTGTCCGACGGAAGCCAGATGAATCTCCATGATGGCGAAAATCGCACCCCCCACACCCTTCAACCCCGCCACCGAGGACTGGGAATCGTACTCCGACCGATTCCGCATGTTCCTCGAGTGCAGCGATCTGAAGGACGCCACCGGCCCCATGAACCGCGCCGTCTTCCTGACCCACTGCGGGACCGAGGTATTCAAGATGGCCAAGGCACTTGCCAAACCCGCCGACGCGACCGCAATAGACTGGGACGTCCTCGAGCCAATACTTCGGCGGCACTACGCTCCAGAGGTACCCATCCTGATCCGACGCAACAAATTCTACCGTCGGGACCAACGGTTGGGTGAGAGTTTCAGCGACTTCGTCACCGAACTACGGCGCCTAGGGGGGTTGTGCGAATTCGATAACCTGAACAACGCCCTGCAAGACCGAATCATGCTCGGCCTGTGGGACCCCGTCCTCCAGAGCCGGCTGATGGCCAAGGGCAACATCAGCCTTGCAGACACCCTCACCGCAGCCACAGCCGCCGAAGCGACCCGAACATCCGCCGACCGCATGCGCCGACCGAACGCTGGGGACCGCAGCGGAAACAACCACCCTGCAAGGTCGGCCGAGGCCCAACCCGAGACGACCACCCACCAGGGCGATTTCCACTCGGCATCGGGCACTTCTGACGAAGAGGAGGAAATTCATCGCCTCCAGGCAGGCCGCGACCCACGGAACCGGCGGGGTCATAAGTCGAGGACCAACTGTGCCGGTTGCGGAGGCGACCACCCCAGGTCCGAATGCCGGTTTTTCGAGTCGATCTGCCGGCATTGTGACAAGAAGAGACACATCGCCCGCGTCTGCCACCTCAAAAAGAACCGCAGCCCGCCCCGATGGGACCAAAGCGAACGGAGGAGAGAGAGCACATCACCCCGGACCATAGATCGCCCCTCTGACAACAGATGGGACCGGAACGGACGATCCCTACGAGGCGGCGAGACCCGGCGAAGAGAGGAGACCCATCAGACGGTCACCATCGGCCACGCCACAACCAATGACGCCCGGAAGGTCTACGTGGAGGTAGGCATCGAGGGCGAGCCATGCAAAATGGAGGTGGACTCCGGGTCCTACCTCTCCATGATAGCATGGCAAGAAATAAAGTGCTTGGTGCCTACCATCCAAAGGAAAAGCCTAGACAGCCAGAGACTAATCATAAAGGACTACCAGGGAAACCGCATCCCGGTAGTCGGAACCAGACAGTTCAACATAACATACAAAGGGCGCACCGAAAAGCTTCCCCTGACAATCGTCAATCGCGACCGCCCAAGCCTACTGGGACTGCAAAGCTGTCACCGACGACAGCTGGGAGCAACAACTGGCCCGGGAATTCCAAGAGGTCTTCGACAGAAACCTGGCAAGTACCGAGGGCCCCTTATATCATTCAACCTAGACCCAAACGTCCCCCCAAAACACCTAAAACCAAGGCGGGTGCCATTCGCACTTAAACCCAAGATAGACGAGCAAATTGACAAGCTCGTCAAACAAGGGGTCCTACAGCCAATAGACCACGCCCGGTGGGAGACCCCCATAGTCACCCCGATCAAGCCCGATGGGTCGGTGAGGATCTGTGGGGACTAAAAGGCCACCCTAAATGGCGCATTGCAACAAAGCGCCTACCCCGTCCCAGTAGTGCAACACCTACTGCATTCACTGGGAGGGGGCAAGGTTTTCGCCAAACTCGACCTCGCCCAGGCATACCAACAGTTGCCAGTCGACGAGGAAATGGCAGAAGTGCAAACCATAGTCACCCACCGGGGAGCATTTAAATGCAACCGGCTCCAATTCGGAGTCAGTGTGGCACCGGGAATATTCCAAAGCCTAATGGAAAGACTATTACAAGGCATCAAGGGGGTGGTACCATACTTCGACGACGTCTTAGTGTCGGCAACCAACCAAGCCGAACTAGAGGGTCGCCTAAGGGAGGTCCTAACCAAATTCAAAGAGACCGGGCTCAAGGTAAAGAGGGAGAAATGCCAATTATACACGGAACGGGTGGAATTCCTAGGATATCTCCTAGACCGTCACGGCATTCACCCCACAAACCAAAAAATCAAGGCCATCAAAGAAGCCCCCACACCCAAGTCGAAGACGGAGCTACAGGCATTCCTGGGGCTACTTAACTTTTACAATGTTTTCTTGCCCCAAAAGGCAATGGCGGCGGAGCCTTTGCATAGGCTCCTGGACAAGGCGGCGACCTGGACTTGGGGGAAACGCGAGCAAGCCGCCTTCCAGAGAACAAAGGACCTCCTCACTTCGGACGCCGTCCTTATACAGTACAACGAGACCCTACCCCTGGCCGTCACATGCGACGCATCACCCTTCGGCGTCGGCGCTGTCCTCAGCCATACCCTCCCCGACGGAAAAGAAGCACCCATCGCGTTCTTTTCAAGGACCCTCACCAAACCAAAGCGGAACTACAGCCAGCTGGACAAAGAGGCTCTGGCTATCATTGCCGCCGTAAAAAGATTCCATGAGTACCTCTATGGCCAGACATTCACCATCATAACCGACCACAAGCCGCTGCTGGGAATCTTTGCAGGAAACCAGGCCACCCCGAACATTCTGTCTCCCCGAATGACAAGGTGGTCTGAGTTCCTGGCGGCCTACAACTACGGACTCATACACAGACCGGGTAAGACGATCTCCCATGCAGACGCCTTAAGCCGCTCGCCGCTACCGGAACCTGACACCGACCCAGCACCCACGACGACCACCCTCAGCATAGAGACTCTGCCCAACCTACCCATAACCGCGTCAGACATTGCCCAAGAGACTAATAAAGACAAACGTCTGGCGCGGGTGTTGCATTGGGTAGAGAAAGGGTGGCCGGAAAGGGACAACGACGAGTCCGTCAAAACATTCCGGAACCGGCAAACGGAACTCTCATTATTAAAAGGGTGCATACTATGGGGGATAGGGTGGTCATTCCAGAAAAACTACAAGGGAAGGTTCTGGAACTATTACACGAGGGGCACCCTGGCATCGTTAGGACTAAAGCCCTGGCCAGAAGTTACGCTTGGTGGCCAGGGATGGACAGACAGATTGAGACCTGGGTAGCAAAGTGACAACGATGCCAGGAAACTAGGCCAAGCCCACCCACAGCACCCGTCCTAGAGTGGGAAACCCCAAGGGGACCTTGGTCTAGGATCCACATAGACTTTGCCGGGCCCACAAAAGGACACACCTTCCTTATAATAGTAGACGCTTACTCCAACTGGCTGGAGGTAAGCAACATGAGGACAACAACCACGGAGGCCGTGATCAAGGAACTTGGCAAACTCTTTGCAACGCATGGCCTCCCAGACGTCGTCGTTTCCGACAATGGGCCCCAATTCACCTCGCTAGAATTCGAAAAATTCCTAGCGGAAAGGGGCATCCGACACGCGCTGACAGCACCGGCACACCCAGCGGTGAACGGTAGGGCGGAACGGATGGTGCAATTCACTAAGAAAACCATCCGGAAAATATACCACGGGGAGATCCAGGAGAAAATAAATAAATTGCTCTTCACCCAACACATAACCCCAAATACCACAACGAACAAGAGCCCAGCTGAACTGTTAATGGGGAGGAAATTAAGGTCCCCACTCGACAGACTACACCCCACGTATAACCCGGAGAAGCCCCCAGACTCAACCAGCAAACACCGAACTTTCGCACCAGGCGACCCCGTGTATGCAAAAAACCTGACGGGAGACCCATTATGGGTACCGGCCGTCATCACACAAATAACAGGCCCATACTCGTACCGGCTACAAACAGCAGACGGATGAGCATGGAAACGCCACATCGACCAATTAAGGTCGAGCACGACCACCCAAGAGACCACTGACGCGCAAGCAGGCGAAACCAACCCCCACAACACAAATCAAGGGGGGAGGGAATACCCAGGGGACCAAAACCAAAGAAGAATAAACCAACCATACTTACCGGAAAGCAGCCAGCACGACCCCTCGCCAGGAAGAGACAGCCAGGCCAGCCCGACTGACCTGGGGAGACCGAGCGGGAGCGGCAAAACCCGCAGCTCAACCAACCCGGGAAGCCCAGGAGGGAGCTACGGAGAGCGGCCTGGCCCGACCGACCAGCCGGTTCCCACGATGGCATCCGGAGAAGCAGAGACCCCGAACAAACCGGCCGGGATCCAACCTACGACTGACCTGCGCAGGTCCAGTAGGCTAAGACGGAGCCCCGCCTACCTACGGGATTACGCGACGTAAGGACTAAACCAAGAGGGGAGGGGTGTTCTGTCCCCTCATTAGCATTCTTGAGATCCCTGCGCTTTGATTGGCCAAAGCGCGGGGCACTCTGATTGGTTAGGCGAGCCGCGCCGATTGGCTCGCTAAGAATCTCCCGCGATTGGCCTATTCGAATCGCGGGAGATTCAAAGTGGTGTCATTGGCCGCGGCCGCCGTGGCTAAAGGAATAAAAGCCGCGAACTTTTTCTATAGCGCCAGTTCGGTTCCTACACTAATAAAAGAGCATGATTTGAAGTCACCGACTCCTGGCATCATTTTCGAGGACACAACAGTCAGAGCTATAGCAAATTAAATAAATAAAAGAATGAATAGCAAGCAACCAACTGCGTGAGATTCCCTACCCTTAATCTCTCTCTCTCTCTCTCTCTCCCTCCCTCCCTCCCTCCCTCCCTCTCACTTTCTCTCCCCCCCATGCCCACTCTCATAACTTTAGGAAATTGTAATCTGCATTGGAACCTGCTACACATGATAGAAGTACATCGTCCTCTGGGTATTCATGAGTTTTCTCTCTGTATTGCTATTCAACCACAGGCTTGGAAATATAGAGATATGTAGATAGAGATATTCCTCTATCACCAAATCAACAGAGGAGTTATCACAAGTTATTCTCTCCTCCTCTTTTCTCCTTCAGTCGTGAATCCAAAATACAATAAATATTTTTTTAAAGTAACACAAATCAAATAATCTCACCGATCCCTATTCTCTCAAGAATGTAAGAATTGGACATAATGGACTGATAAATAAATATGTTGCCTTTTAAAGGAGATAAATAGATAAGTTCCTTTAAAAAAAAATCATTTTAGACCTTTCAGTGGTTTCCAATATCATCAACCATGGAATCTTACCACCCTGTCTGTAAATGTTGGGAGTGGCTAGCATGGTTTTATAGTGTTTTCCCTCCTTTCTAATTGGACAATTCCACTGGAGGATGAACAGTTGAGCCCTTGACCTCTCCTTTGTGGGATGATACAGGTCTCTGTTCTTCCCTCCTCTCACCAGTATTGTTCAATAGCCATATAAAACCACTGAGAGAAGAGATCAAATAGTAGGTGTTGGGAAATATCAGTTGTTTGCTGTGTGGTACTGGATAAGATGAAACAACTTAGGTGGAATCCTAAAAAAAAAAAAAAAAACTATTGGCCTTGGCACTAGTTTCTATGTACTCTGGATGAAGTCTCTTAGTCTGAAGGAGAAGGTCTGTGATTGACTGCTCATGTGATCTCATGACTTCTGCTTGATCAAGCTCTGTGCAGGGCAGCTTTTTTCCAGCATAGATTGGTGGACTTATTTGGAATAGGAAGCTCTGGTGACAATAGACAATCACAAACTCATCTTCTTGAATAATCTTCTGTGATGTGGGCCCTGAATGGGCTAACGTCTTTTTTGTGGTTTGGCTCTTGGTAAGCCACAGGGCCATCTTCAACAGAATCTGTCTGTTTTTGCTATGCTGCTGGTAATTTTCATTTCAATTATTTTGGTTATATGATCTTCATATTAATTTCTTAAATTTACTTTTAACTGATCTAAGGTTGTTGTTTTTTTTTTACCTTAATGGTTGCATTTTTATAATGTACATGGATAAAATTTTTGGACAGAGTATATATTCTGCACAAACAAGCATACATCTACTGCATTCCAAAGATCCCTTTCCTGGTCCCTCAATATTTCATATTTCACATTTCACAAAATCAGTTTCACATTTTTTGAGTTCTTCGAGAACCCTCAGATCCACCTGGGTCTGTCATTTTGCATGTTTTTAGGTCAATGGAATCTAGACCTTCGTCATTTCTCATTATAGCTTGCCTCTATTCATCAGATAGCTTAATTTCTTATATCTCCAGTGAAGAAAGATGCAATGAATTATTCCCCACAGTTGCCTTGTTCTACATCAGAAGTTTTTTTTCACTTTTCACATTCAGTAGTTTTATTACTCCCTTTCTGTCTGAGGTTTTTGAGTTGTTGCATCTAATGTTATTAAAATATATTTTTAAATCCCTAACTATTTACTTGTCTTCCTTAACCTCTTGTATTTGGTGCCTTTTGTGAATGTTAGATATACTTTTTGTAAGCTTATATTATTGTAGTTTTTGAAAAGGCAACATGCAGTTCACAGATTCTGGACACTCTGCCCCATTCAATTTCCTCTTTTTCATTCTTGGTTATTATTATTATTATTTTTCCACCCCAAATTTCCTCATTTGAAGGCAAACGTGATTGTGTCAGACTTTCTTGGAAATTTTTAACTTATATATAAATTAAAATTGCTGACTATGTAGATCACACTGTTTGTTGTTGGTTCAACAAGACTAGCCACAAACTAATTGAAAACAGTGACAATTTGTGCTAGATTCCGAACATGATTTAGGATTAAGATATGTCTAGCATATCTTCCCCTCAAACATTCCAGGACACAATAATTGAAGTCTCTACTAATATTGCATGTTGTCAGCATCAGAATTCCCATTACAATAACATTTTCCTTTACATGTTTTTTTAATTGCATTCTCAGTCTCAAGATCACTCTGACCCTTTTGATTAGGAAATTAGTATGTTAGGAGTAAATCATTTACATGCATTAATTTTATCTTGTGCTTTACAATATCTTTTAAGAGCCACTTTACTTTGTATGTAGTTTCGGCCATTAAATAAATTACTGTTGATTTTAGTTCAGTTTAAGAGTTATTTTATTATTCATTATCCTTATATAGAGCATTTCTTTCAAAATATACCCGACTAGACCAGACACATGATTGAAGTGAGCACTTAGTATAATTTTTAACACAAGATTGATTTTACCAGTGTTTTTGTTTTTATTTTCTTCACCAATGATTTTGATTTATTTTCTTGTGGTTACACACATGAAAAAGGAGTAAAGAAGTAACAGAAATTGGCCAGATTAAAAAAGTAAAAGCAAAGTTAAATAAGAGAAGTTACAAATTAGGAATGCAAAAGAAATTTTAGTTTTTGTTATTATGTACAAAGAAAACAATAATATTATTTAAACAACTACAAAACCCTTTAAGAATAAAATTTAAGAATCTACCAGACAAAACAAGGCTAAATAATGCTTAATACTGGCTTATGCTTGGAATGCCTAATACTTATCAAAATATGTTACCTTATAGGGTTGCCCATTTTTACTGTTGCAATTACAGTATCCTATCTTTTTTGTCCATGAAGCTCAGAGTATTGCAAACACGTTTAGCCTAAATTAGACAGAGAAAGGATGATTAGAATATTCAGCCATGAAGATGACTCAGAAAACTACATGGATAAAAAAGAAAGCCTTTCCCTCAATCTTGAGACATTTTAAGGACTATACCAGTCTGCTCCAACGTGATGCTTTCCAAACATATGGGTCTACAACTGTTACTCCCAGTACTAGTTGTGGATGATAATATTATAATTAAAATGATCAGGAAGACATAATGTTGAGAAAGTGATGCTACATCACCATACAAAAAAGTTGGACACAAATTTTCATTAGCTGTAACTCTGATCACCAGGGGTTGGCGGGTGAGGAATTATATCTGCAAATGATATTATTAATCAAAGCAAGTTCAAAGACATAGGCCATATTCATTCATTCAATTGTCGGCTTTCATTCTGTTTTGCGTTTCCAAAACTATAAGTCACACATGCTTGTTAAATGAAAAACAGCAAAATGATGTATTCTGTTTTTGATATGTGAAACATCAATCTTTTTGGGAAAAACTAGAAGTGACTGAAAATGAGCAAATATACTGTGCAGTTGTCAGAGAAGCACAAGCCTACATACATTTTAGAGAAAATTCTGTGGCAAGTTCTTGTGGGTAAGTGGCAGTAAAATATTGCTTTTTAAAATGATACTTAAACATCATTATTACAATTGCATTCACATGTTTGTGACTTATTCTCCTTGAAATATTTCCAATAGCAAATATAATGGGCAGAAGCAACAATCATCATAGTAAAAGTTAGACTGTAATATGGTTATTTAAACATGACAAGCTATTTAAGTGATAATATTTAGTATCATATTGCTATATTTCTGTTTATTTGTTTCTTCTACATAGTAACAGGGAGACGTTATTTTAAAATCTCTGTGTATGAACTTGCTCTAGATTAATTTATCCTACATGAAAAGCATTCTGCCCAAAAAACTAACTGCTTGAATCAAACATCTGTTGACCTTTGCGCAAGTTTATATTTTTGGCTGCCATCTCTTCACAGAAAGCAAGATTTCTCAAAAGTATCTTACAAACATTTGCTGAAAGTAAGCTAACTTTACAAAAATCTCAAAACTGGATTTTATCTTCCAGTTTTCTAAGATGAGAACTCTCTTCACCTGTTATTCATAGTTATTGTGTGAACTGGTGAGATGATTGTTCTTTTAACTGATAATGAATTAATATCCACTTTGTTAGAATGTGAATTTTTCTCAAGGCTTAAATATACCATTACAAAATAGTTGCTTTTTTTTTTTACTCTATATTCCACAACCAAATAATTATCCTTTGTAGGTTGCTATCTATGAAAAAGAATTAACGAATTAATGAAATACAGCTGATACAATATCTATACAATACTGTACATTTCACTGGAATTTCACCCTTTGTAATTTTTTACAGGATTTCACATTTGACATTTCACTGTATGCATGGCAATAGATGAAAAATAGAGAAGGGTATGTTAATCAGATCCAATCACATTGGAATCTTTAAATTAATTAAGAAAATACATTTGATGTTGCTTTTCTTAAAGCAGACTAAAAAATTTTTTGCCCTGCCCTTGGACATGTGACACTACACAACTGACTCCAATACTTCATGTCTTCTATCACCTATACTATTCAATTTTTCATATCTTCTATCACATATAAATTCAATTTTTTTTTCATAAGGAAAGCTCTTCAATTTGTTTCAGTTATATTTTATTTGGTTATTTTTAGATCATGTGTCGGCAAGATATTTTCGAATTCTGTTTTGTCTTTTAGAATATGCCAGCCAGAGCCAGTTCATCTTCAGATTTGTAAAATACAAGTAGCCTTTGATTTGTAACAATTCATTTAGTAACTGTTCAAAGTTACAACAGCAGTGAAAAAGTGACTTGTGACCACTTTTCACACTTATGACCATTGCAGCACCCCCATAATGTGATCAAAATTCAGACGCTTGGCAGCTGACTCATATTTATGACAGTTGCAGTGTCCCAGGGTTGGATAATCCTCTTTTGTGACCTTCTGATAATCAAAGTCAACGGGGAAGCCAGATTCAATTAACAACCATGTTACTAACTTAACAACTGCAGTGATTCACTTAACAACTGTGGCAAGAAACAGTTGTAAATGGGGCAAAACTCAGTTAAGAAATGTCTCACTTAGCAACAGAAAATTTGGGCTCAGTTGTGATTGTAAATTGAGGACTACCTGTACTTCTTCAATCATGCTGTTAAATTCTGCGCATGGGTGCAAGGAACGGAGATGAGACAGTGAACAGTGAACTTCAACTCTTCATTAATCATTCTGAACAGAGCAAAAAACCTAGGGCAGCAGCAGCCCTTTTATAGGGCAGGCTGTTGACCGATTAGCCAATGAGAAACATGGAAGTGTTAAACCCTTGAACCAATGAGAGTGGCTCGTTAACAGCCAATCAGATTCCCCAGAACGGACCAATCCGATATCGCTATTATCGGCCAATCAGAAGTGCAGGATTAGAACCCTGCTTTTTCTTAAGGTTTGTTAAAACTTTATTTAAGCGTTTTTATTAGTTCATAACACCCCTTCCCCCCCGGGTTCCGTTTGAGGGGTGCAGTGATGTAATCCCTAAGATATGTAGGTTGTTTTAACTGTCTATTGGATTTGCGCTGTCCCACCGGTTCCTGTCTGTAGTCCGGTTTCAGTGGGACATTTTTGGACATATCTGGTACAGGTGGTTCCGCATCCTCACTGGACGACTCGGTGCCGCAAATGCTGTCGTTGTTGTCCTCCGATCTTTGCGGGCTTGCCTCCGTTGAGGTATTCCTCTGTGGTGAGGAGAGTCCCCTCCCTGATTCTTCTTCATTTATTGCACCCGATTGCTGACTTCCTTCGCTTCTGCTTTCCACCATCTCGAATTTGGTTTCTTCGACATCCCCTCCCCCCTCAGTTTGGGAGTCACAGGAGTCGCGGGAACTGGGTTGTAGCCTAGAGCGAAGCTGATCTATATGGTGTTTCCATATTTTTCCATTGCAGGTTTGCACACGGTACGATCTGGGCCCAGTAGTTTGAATTACGGTTGCTTCGACCCATAATGGTTCGCCGGAGAGGTTTTTGGCGAAAACTATGTCGCCTACCTTGAACTCGTGGCATTTTCCGGTAGATCCACAGGGTTTCTCTGGCTTGTAGAACGGGTGAAGCCGGTCAAGATGGGAATGGAGCTTGCGTCCCATCGACAGTTCAGCTGGGGTCTTGTTGGTGACGCTGTGCGGAGTGATGTGTTGGAGTAGGAGTATTCTGTTTATTTTGTCGTCAATGTCCCCATAGTCCATTTTGTGGAGAGTTTTTTTAACAAATTGTACCATGCGCTCGGCCCTGCCGTTAGCTGCAGGGTGCACTGGTGAGGTTAGCGCATGGCGGATACCCCGGTCCGCTAAGTATTGTTCAAATGCCAGGGTGGTGAAATGGGGTCCATTGTCGGAGACCAGAATGTCTGGCAGCCCATGCGTTGTGAATAGCCTATTCAATTTTCGAATGACAGACTCGGTTGTAGTATTCTTCATTTCGTGGATCTCAAGCCAGTTGGAATAGGCATCCACTGTTAGGAGGAATGTATGTCCTTTAGTAGGTCCCGCAAAGTCAACGTGGATGCGGGACCACAGCCCCCGGGGGATTTCCCATTCTGTTGGAGTTGCTCTTGGTGGGGCACTGCTGACTTCTTGGCAATATAAAAAAGTCTTTACCCAGGCTTTGATCTGTTTGTCAATGCCCGGCCACCACGCGTAGCTTCGTGCGAGCGCTTTCAAATGCACGATGCCGAGGTGACCGTCATGCAATGTTTTCAAAACTGCTCCTTGTAACCTCTCTGGGACAACGACTCTATCTCCCCATAGGATGCAGCCCTTTTGCGAAAACAGCTCTGTTTGCCGGTTTCTGAAAGGGGTGAAATCGTCAGGGGTTTGTTCTATTGACCATCCTCATTCGATCCAGCTAAGAACTCACGCCAAGACAGGAACTCGTTTTGTTTCGATTGCAATGTCTCTGGCTGTTAGCGGTGGTGAATGTAGCGTTTCAATCTGGAGTGTCGCAAGGGTTGGAGCTGGGTCGTCGACGGTTTCTGGAAGTGGGGCACAGCTCAATGCATCAGCGTGGGGAATAGCTTTCCCCGGGCGATGTTGTAATTTATAGTTGTACGCAGCTAAAAACTCTGACCAGCAAGTCATTCTAGGTGACAATATGTAGGGGGTTGGCTTGTCTCCCGCTATAATCCCTAGCAAAGGTTTGTGGTCAGTAACAATAGTAAAAACTCGTCCATACACATATTCATGAAACTGTTTCACAGCAGATACAACAGCAAGAGCCTCTTTGTTGATCTGGCTATAATTACGTTCAGCCTTTGATAGGGTCCTTGAAAAATAGGCAATAGGGGCCTCACTACCATTTGGTAACACATGACTCAAAATGGCTCCTACTCCAAACGGTGATGCGTCACATGTAATTGTTAAAGGCAGAATCTTGTTATGCTGCATTAAAACAGCATCTGAGGTTAGTAAGTTTTTCACTTGTCTGAATGTGTGCTCCTCTCAGTGTCCCCAGACCCAGGTTGCTTTTTTGTCAAGAAGTCTATGTAGGGGCTCAGCTATGGTCATTTTCTGGGGCAAGAAGATGTTGTAAAAGTTAATGAGCCCCAGGAAAGCTTGGAGATCTATCCTATTTCTGGGTCTTGGGGCGTTTTTGATTGCCTTTAGTTTGCTATTAGTGGGGTGAATGCCTTGTTTATCGATTAGGTACCCCAGGAACTCTACTTTATCTGTACACAGTTGACATTTATTTTTTTTAACCTTCAGGCCAGAGTCTTTAAATTTCTGGAGAACCATTTTAAGACGCTTTTCTAGTATTTCTCTATTCGGGGCAGCAATTAAAACGTCATCAAAGTATGGCACGACCCCCTTGATCCCTTGCAATAGTCTCTCCATCAGACTTTGAAAAATCCCTGGGGCTACACTCACTCCGAATTGGAATCGGTTGCACTTAAAGGTGCCTCGGTGCGTAATGATTGTCTGTGCCTCTGCGTTTTTTTATCTATAGGCAGTTGTTGGTACGCCTGTGCTAAATCCAATTTAGCGAAGACTTTTCCGCCCCCCAGGGAATGTAGAAGGTGTTGTACCACCGGCACCGGGTAAGCGTTCTGTTGAAGGGCGTGATTAAGGGTGGCCCGGTAGTCCCCACAAATCCTTAACGATCCATCCGGTTTCATGGGTGTTACAATTGGGGTTTCCCAATGAGCGTGGTCAGTTGGTTCTAAAACACCCTGGGCTATTAATTTATCGAGCTGCTCGTCAATTTTTGGTTTAAGGGCAAAAAGGTACCCGACGAGGCTTAAGGCGGATGGGGGCTACTTCAGGGTTAAGGTTAAATGATATCGGGGTCCCCTTGTACTCGCCTAGTTTGCCTGCAAAGACGTCCTGCAATTCCCGGATGATGGCTTCCTCCCAGTCATTGCTTCTGGTTTGGTGAATGCCGGCTACCTCGATCCCGAGTGGGGTGAACCATTGAAGGCCTAACAAGCTAGGCCGGTCACGGTCGACGATGGTCAGAGGTAATGACGCAGTACGATTTTTGAATGATACTTGGACTTGGCTGGATCCAACAACCGGAATTCGGTTCCCTTGATAATCTTTGAGTATGATTCTTTGGGCTCTGAGGTCTTGACACCAGACGGCAGGGATTAATTGTTTAAGGGTCTTCCAGGAAACCATTGAGAGGGACGATCCTGAATCGACTTCCATCACGCAAGGTCGATGGCGACCTTCACTCGGATCTTCTTTGCATCTAACGATGAAGCGTGACCGATTGTAATGGTTTGGTGTGCCTCTTCTCATCTCGTTGAAATGGCCAGTGTTTTATTTCTGTAGGAGTGATTGTTCCATTGGTGGTTCAAATGTTCCCGACTCACAGGACAATTCCCTGTGGTCTGGCGGTAGTTGTTTCCCCTCTGAAGTGGGCTGGATCCTTGCTTGCTTCTACAGACCTTCCCGATGTGGCCTCTTTTCCCACAGAAATGGCAGAGCGCGTCGAGGAATTTGCAGTCTGATCGCGGGTGGTTTGCCCCACAACCTGCGCATTGGTGCGATAGTCTTTGATTTCGCTGATGCCGTTGGTCACGTTCAGACCGGAGCCGGTTGACTTCTTCCTCATCACTTTCTGATGGCGATTTGAGGTCCTCGTGGTGGGTCGCTGTTGTGTGCCTGTCTAGGTGAGGTGAGGTATCTCTGGCTAGTTGACGGTGCATTGGTGCGGCGCATTCGGGCATCCAACTTCCTGGTTGCTTCTGCTGCAGTAGCGTCCTTGATGACATCAGCAAGGTTGATGTCCCCTTTGGCCATGATCTTGCTCTGCGTAGTATGGTCATCTAATCCCAGAATTATTCGGTCTCTCAGAGCTTCTTCGAGGTCTGTAAACCCACAGAGGCCTCCCAGGTTCCGGAGATCCGTGATGAAATCTGCAATGCTCTCTCCTTTCCGCTGGTCCCTCTGGTAAAATTCATGTCTTTGGACAAGCGTTGGTACGGCGGGTGCATAGTGAGCCTGTAGAAGGGGCGCGAGGACATCCCAGTACATGGTTTTCAGCTCAGCTGGTTTCACTAGTGCCTTGGCCATCTTAAAGATGGCAGGCCCGCAATGGGTCAGGAACACTGCTTGCTTTTTACCCGTAGTGGCATCCTTCAAGTTGTTGGTCTCCAGAAACATCTGGAACCGGTCTATGTACGAGTCCCAGTCTTCTTGTGCTGGGTCAAATGGAGCGGGTGGTATGGCGCTGCCGGACATGGTTTCCGTTGTCGATGTGCCTTCAGCCACGTGCTCTGTTTGGTGCTGTGTAGTGTTCAGTCAGCTCTGATGTCTCTGTATCCCACCCTCATCGCCAGTGTTAAGTTCTGTGCATGGGTGCAAAGAACGGAGACGAGGCAGTGAACAGTGAACTTCAACTCTTTATTAATCATTCTGAACAGAGCAAAAAACCTAGGGCAGCAGCAGCCCTTTTATAGGGCAGGCTGCTGACCGATTAGCCAATGAGAAACATGGAAGTGTTAAACCCTTGAACCAATGAGAGTGGCTCGTTAACAGCCAATCAGATTCTCCAGAATGGACCAATCCGATATCGCTATTATCGGCCAATCAGAAGTGCAGGATTAGAACCCTGCTTTTTCTTAAGGTTTGTTAAAACTTTATTTAAGCGGTTTTATTAGTTCATAACACATGCAATATAGAATACCTGTTTCACCTTCCAGTTACCTCTTCTTCTGTGAATGACTGGAAAACAAGATTAGTTATGGAAAATTTTAAATTTACTTCGCTTAGAGCTGTGTCAGAGAGAGAGAGAGAGAGAGAGAAATCACTGAAGGAAAACAATACATGATGAGAAGGTCTTGAGCAACTTACCAGGAGATTCACAGGGGCACAGTACTTTTCACATTTCCTGATTCTTCCACACCTAAATTTCTTTGCAATTTTGCAACTTGCTTTTTCTTAGGTAATGCCCTGATTAAGTTGCTTGCCTAAGAAAGTTTGTTCTGAACAATATGTCTTTAATATAGGTATTCCTGGAAAGGAAGGATGGGGTTATCCTAGAGATGAGACACAGGATTGTCTGTCATGACAGAGTAAATGGGACAGATTCATCAAATGAGACAGATAAAAGTCTGTACTTTTTTGTTTGTTACAACCAATAGACAGCAAGGGAGGGACATTGTTGGGAACATCGAGGCATGGGGATGAAATGTGTGCAAAACAGATCTTTGAAAAATTATTCTGACATACACAAGAAGTGCAGCCCATGCTATTTACACTGAACTATAATTGGGGCTGTTTGTGCAGACAAGACAGAATGTTTAAACCATCCCTTTGTCAACTTAAAAATATGTAGGTAAGGCCCAAATCAATTTTAAAAATTTGAGAAGAGTTACAGATGCCATACTAATTTTAAGGAATCCAATGACTAAAACAGTGGCATAAAGCATAACATGTTTTCAATTGTAATTTATTTAGTAGTTATATAGACTGCTGTTCCTTAGCAGTCTATTAAAAAGATATTTTTATATTCTAAATGAAGGCTCAGCGACTCAGGACCCTTTGGGCAAATCTGGTTTCCTTAGTCGTCAAGAAAACTGGGAAAGAAAAATGTGTGGAGAAAATGACTTTTCACCTTCATCTACCTATATATCTATATGTGTGTGTGTATATGTACACACACACACACACACACACACAAACACAAACACACATGTGTAGCTTTGTTCGGGTATTTTCCATCATTATAGTTGTGCTTTTAAAGTTGTAGCAACGTTTTGGCAGAATCTCATCTGCCATCATCAGGCGTAAACATGTGTAAACGTTGCTACAACTTTAAAAGCACAACTATAATGACATGGGAAAATACCCGAACAAAGCTGAATACCATACACATAAATACCCATGAAAATTTAACAAAACACACACACACACACATATAAATAAAATCTTCCCTCCCTGTTTCAAAAGGGCTGTCTTATACAACCTGTTCCAACTACAGGGATCTTGCATTATGTACATCCTACACAGTTGATTAGACCAAGAAAGCAATGCCCTATAGAATATAGACAAAGACCATAGACTATGTAACAACTCTAGGCAAAGAATCTTGCATGTCTAAATATGCTTCCCCTTTACCTCTCTTTATCTTTATGTGAACTAGGGAGGGGCTTTTCTGAGATGTTTTCTCAAATTAGTTTCTTAGCTTGGAGTTCCTAATCATGTTTACCTGACCCTTGCCTTTATAGCAGTTCTTCTTCCTATCCCTCAGGGCCATTTTCTATGCATCTACAGTTGATGGTTACCCAGTCACTCAGTCCAGTTTTAAATGTGCTGCTATTTGTTGTGAAAATATATGAGCAAGTAAGGCCATGATCACTCAACAAGAATATTTTATTTGTTCCTTCTCTTTCCTCAGCCTTGCACTTCCTTCTTCCTGCTGTCCTGAAGATAAATGAAAACATGAATTAGCCATTACATTCTCCAGCATGACCTGAAAAGACTCTGTGTAATCAACATGGAACATGTGAGAAATTATAGATAGAACCAAACCCTATATCTATACAAACTTAACTATTCTTGCTTTTAGACTCCCATATAAGAAGAGATGAGGCAGAGACAGAAAGAGAGGAGGGGGGAGGGAGCGAGCGAGAGAGAAGGTACCCTCTCCTCATCACAATAAATGCAGGGTAAATCCTCACCCAGAATAATTGCAAAGATTATCAATCTGATACCCTGCTATGCGATATTTCTGCTATGCAAAGATGCTTTTGTTTCTGTTATCAGTTGTAGTAGATTAAATATACATTACAAACTATACATTTTATTAAACAATTAGACTCTGTTTGCCCAGTTCACTGAACCACAGACTAAGCATATTTTAGCCTACATGTTATGTGATGTCAGCCTCTGTGTTGGTTGATGGCTCAATATGCCCAGGCATATTGCATTCAACAAACCATGGGTACCACATAAATGTAGATAATGGGACTTTCTTTAACTCCCGTTAACTATAACATAAGGAGGCCCCATGAACATAGAAAATCATCCTTAATCATGAACCTCTATTCCCAAATCATCCAGACATCTTCAAAACCTTCAAAATCTCATCAGGGTGACTTGAATCTCAGGCAAGGAGGCAGAATACTGTAGGGGGATAAGTTTTGTTGCTGCTATAATTTTCTGCCAATGAGTGAATAAAGTTTCAAAATAAAACCCTAACTTGTAGATCTACCCCCTGGTTTGTGTAGTACTGCCTCACTGATCAGTGTTTCACCCTCTAGGTGATGATGTGTCAAAAGAGAGTAGCAGCAAAGTAAAACAGAAAACCAATCAACTTGCCTGCAATGAGTGATACGCTTACACATGAGAAAAACACTCCTTGACATTGACTCAGTACAGGCATTAGAGGAAATGAAGAGAAGATGTTTTAGGCTGGCATTGTTTTGTGCCAACTTAAGATGGGTGGACTGTAATTTAGTAATGGGAATTACTTGTCACTTGTTTTTTTCACTTGTTATTTCAAGCTAATCCTCTATTTGCCCCTCTGTATATTCTTCCTTTCTCAAAATCCTTTGTTATTTTTCTCTGCTTGTTTTTTTTCCGCCTGTGGCTTCAAACCACTAAGAGCTTTAACTCTAAAGCTCTCGTTCTTCTTCTCCTCCTTTGTGGCTCTGCAATCCTTTGCAACCTTTCAACATTACACTTCCTTTTCATGTCTTGCTTTTTCTGTTTGCTCCTCTTTTCCTCTTCCTGATTACCTCTAAGGCTTAATTGGCAGTACCTGGAGAGAGCAGAAGAGAAAACTGGATAGTCACAAAATATAGATAACAAATTGAAATAGAAGTCCTGTGGCAGAAGAAAGCAAAGATAGTATAAATAGTAAAAGGGGCATTGAGTGCAATTCCAAACCAACTGAAGCACCTCTTGAGTACCACAAGCACTGATAAAAATCACCATCAGTCAATTGTAAAAGGCAGTTTTACTTGGAGCAGCTCACATCCTATCACAATACCTTTAAGTCATCAAACATCCACATTTGCCCATCACAGGCCCTTTGGACACTGCATAGATTGATACAAATGCCAAATCCTAACCATCCGGTTGACTGTGTGATGACCCATAATAACAGTAATTAATAACTAATATTATATGACATTTACTTGTCACCCAGGTCTCAGCAACTCCGGGCCAGTTTACAATTTGTTACAACATTAAAAAGAATTGACCTATTCAAGGGTCTTCAAACTTGACAACTTTAAGACTTGTGGAATTCAACTCCCAGAATTCCTGAGCTAACATGACTGGAGGAAAAATTCTGGGAGTTGAAGTTCACAAGTCTTAAAGCTGTCAAGTTTGAAGACCCCTGAATAGAAAACACACACACAAAAAAGCACAAAACCAACCAACCCAGAAGGAAACTGAAGAAAGGGTCTAAGACCCTTCAAAACAATATCATGTTTCCCTTTTATAGTTATACTTTCCCCCACCTATAAAAGACATTTTAGATTGCTTCAGGTAAATTATTATATGTTTGCTCACAAAGCTTTATTAATCAATGTTAGCTATGGGATAATTACAGCAACAAATGTGAAATTTTCTGGACAAAGGCAAAAGTTTAAGAAATATGTGAGTAGAATTCATGGAATATCATGATCCATCTGAAATCACTGTCAAAACAGAGTTCAGACCTATTTGCACAGAATAAGCTGTTACAGTCAGTTGATCAGGTCAGTAGATTACATATGTAAATTGTGAGGTTTCATAAAGTCAGAGGTAATATTTAGCAGGTTCTGACCAGTTTTGGAGAACCGATAGTAGAAGGTGTTATGGACTAAGCCAACACAGCAATACAACCCTCAACAGTTTCGTCTTGCAGCAGGTTTGTAATCCTGCACTTCTCATTGGTCCGAAGATAGCGAATCGTGATTGGTCATTTTTGGCCAGTCTGATCAGGGACCCCCTGATTGGACGCTTGTGAAAGCGGTAGACTCAGTTCATTGGTTGTTTGACGGCAGCCAGCTCTATAAAAGAGCTGCTGCTGCCCAGGTATTTTGCTCTGTTCTTTCCTGTTAAATAAAGAGTTGAAGTCACCATTCGATATCTTGTCTCCATTCTTTGCGCCCATGTCCAGGACCTAACAATGGCGATGAGGATGGAATGCGGAGGTGATAGAGCTGACTAAGAATGCATCGAACAACACAGAGCACGTGGCGAAAGAGCACACGCAACAAATGGCAAGATGACCAGCAGTGCCTTACCACCCACTCCATTCGACCCAGCAACCGAAGACTGGGACTCGTATATAGATTGCTTCCAGATGTTCCTGGAAACCAACAACTTAAAAGATGCTACGACTGGCAAGAAACAAGCAGTGTTCCTGACTCATTGCGGCCCCGCCATTTTCAAAATGGCTAAAGCACTAGCAAAACCAGCGGAAGTGAAGACCATGGATTGGGATACTCTCGCTCCAATCCTCCGGGCCCATTACGCACCCACAATACCTACACTGATACGAAGACATGAATTTTACCAGAGGGACCAACAGAAGGATGAGAGCGTTGGTAATTTCGTAGCTGACCTCCGGAATTTAGGAGGCCTTTGTGGTTTTGCAAACTTAGAGGAAGCCCTGAGAGACTGCATAGTTCTGGGCTTAAATGCACCACACGTGCAGAGTAAACTGATGGCGAAAGGCGACATCAGCCTTACAGATGTCATTGCCAACGCTACTGCCGCAGAAGCAACCAGGAAGTCAGCCGCTCGAATGCGCCGAGCGAACGCACCACTTCACCAACTCGCCAACAAGACCCCACTCGCCACTGAGAAGCACGCTACCACTATTCACCATGAAGACCTCGAGTCATTCTCAGACAGTGATGAAGAGGAGGTCCACTGGCTCTGCTCGGAATGAGAGCAAAGGAACCAGAGACATCTGCGCTAATGTGCTGATTGCGGGGCAAACCACCTGTGATTGGACTGCAAATTCCTCGACGCACTCTGCCGTAACTGTGGGAAACAAAGCCACATCGCGAAGGTCTGCAGAAGCAGACGAGAGTCCAGTCCCAACCGAAGGGAGAAAAACCTCCGTCTGGAGATAAGCAAACCTCCTGAAAACCGGGACCGTCTGAACCACCAATGGAACAACCACTACTATTACAGAAACCAAGCACCTGCTTCTTCAACGAGACGAGAAGAGGCCCACCAAACCATTATCATCAGCCACACTTCATTGTTCGATGCAAGAAAGATCCGCGTAAGGGTTACTATTGAGAATCGACCGTGCGTGATGGAAGTTGATTCGGGATCATCCCTATCGATGATATCCTGGAAAACCCTCAAATAAGCTGATCCCTGCCATTTACCGCCAGGACCTCAGCACGCAACGAATCATCCTGAAAGACTACCAGGGAAACAGAATCCCAGTTGTCAGTTCCAGCAATGTGCAAGTATCCTTTAAGAACCGCACAGCAACGCTTCCCCTGACTGTCGTCAATTGTGACTGACCCAGCTTGTTAGGATTACAGTGGTTCATCCCACTAGGGATTGAACTAGCCGGCATACACCAAACCAGAAGCGATGACTGGGAAGAGGCTCTCATCCAGGAATTCCAGGATGTGTTCACAGGAACATTAGGCAAGTACAAGGGGACCCCTATATCATTTAATCTCAGCCCCAATGTAGCTCCCATTCGACTTAAGCCTCGTCGAGTATCGTTTACCTTAAAACCGAAGATCGACGAGCAGCTAGATAAACTGATAGCCCAGGGCGTATTGGAACCGATTGACCACACCCGCTGGGAAACCCCGATAGTAACGCCCATGAAGCCAGATGGTTCATTAAGAATTTGCGGGGATTACCGGGCCACCCTAAATCATGCTCTTCAACAGAGCACTTATCCAGTACCGGTGGTTCAACACCTTCTTCATTCCCTGGGTGGCGGAAAAATATTTGCGAAATTGGACTTAGCTCAGGCGTACCAGCAACTACCTGTAGATGCAGCAACTGCAGAAGCCCAGACAATAGTTACACATAGAGGCGCTTTTAAGTGCAATAGACTCCAATTCAGAGTAAGCGTGGTGCCGGGCATTTTCCAAAGTTTAATGGAGAGACTATTACAAGGCATAAAAGGCGTCTTGCTTATTTTGACAATGTCCTAATAGCTGCCCCCACTAAGGTGTTATTAGTACAACGACTCAGAAAAGTCCTACAGAAATTCAAAGACGCTGGTCAGAAAGTAAAAAGAGACAAGTGTCAACTTTGTACGCAGAGAGTGTAGTTCCTGGGATACCTTCCTGACAGACAGGGAATCCACCCCACCAAAAAAAAACTAACCGCAATCAAAAAAGCCCCGAGACTTAGGAATAAGACAGACCTCCAAGCCTTCCTGGGACTCATTAACTTTTATAACATTTTCTTGCCCCAGAAGGCAACTGTAGCCGAGCCCCTACATAGACTCCTCGATAAAAAGGCTTCCTGGGTTTGGGGACGGCGTGAAGAGAAAGCGTTCAAAGAGATAAAAGATCTTTTAACCTCTGATGCTGCATTATTGCAATACAACGAGACTCTACCTTTGACGGTTATCTGTGATGCCTCAGCATTTGGAGTAGGAGCCATCTTAAGCCATATCCTACCAAATGGAAATGAGGCACCCATTGTGTTCTTTTCGGGAACTTTGTCTAAAACTGAAAGGAACTATAGTCAACTTGATAAAGAGGCCCTCGCTATTGTATCTCAATTAAACGTTTCCATGAATACGTATATGGGAGATCCTTTACCATAATTACAGACCACAAGCCGCTACTTGGTATTTTGGCAGGAAACAAACCAACTCCCCATATCTTATCACCAAGAATGACACGTTGGTCAGAATTTTTAGCCGCCTACGATTACCGATTGCAACATCGCCCGGGGAAAGCCATTCCCCACGCTGATCCTTTGAACCGCTCTCCACTACCAGACATTATAGAGGACCCTGCTCCAATCATAGCCGTATTGCAAATCGAAACCCTCAAATCACCGTCACTAACCGCTCGAGACATAGCCTTAGAGACCAAAAAGGACCCTGTTTTGGCATGAGTCCTCAGCTGGGTAGAATGGGGTTGGCCGGGCGGTGCAACCAATGACATGTTCAAGCCATTTAGGCATCGTCAAACAGAACTATTTTCCCAAAAAGGCTGCATAGTGTGGGGAGACAAAGTCATAGTCCCGGAGAAATTACAATATAGGGTATTGAAAATGTTGCACGATGGACATCCAGGCATCGTGCGGATGAAGGCATTGGCAAGGAGTTATGCATGGTGGCCAGGCACAGATAAGCAGATAGAGGCCTGGGTGGCTACGTGCAGCAAGTGCCAGGAGACTCACTCCGCTCCTCCAAAGACTTCCCCAACTCAGTGGGAAATGCCTCGAGGTCCTTGGTCCCGCATCCACGTCGATTTTGCGGGACCCACAAGAGGACACACTTTCCTCCTAATAGTGAGTGCCTATTCAAACTGGCTTGAAGTCCACAAGATGAAAAGCACCACCATAGACGCAGTCACTAAAAAACTGAATAAACTATTCACTACCCACGGACTTCCAGATGTCCTGGTCTCAGATAATGGCCCCCAATTCACTGCCCTGCCATTCGAACAATACCTGGCAGATCGGGGCATCCGCCATGCTTTAACATTGCCAGCTCACCCTGCGGCCAATGGTAGGGCTGAGCGAATGGTTCAATTTGTAAAACAGACCCTGCACAAAATGGATCACGGCGACATTGATGACAAAATAAACCGAATGCTTCTTCTCCAACACATAACCCCAAACAGCACCACGAACGAAACCCCAGCTGAACTCCTCATGGGTCGGAAACTTTGCTCGCATCTTGATCGCCTGCACCCAATCTACACGCCAGAACAACCCCCGGGATCCAGCAGCAAGTGTCGAGCATTCCAGGAAGGGGACCTTGTGTTTGCAAAAAACTTCTCGGGTGACCCATTGTGGGTCCCCGCGACAATAACACAACTTACACGACCTCGATCCTATCGCCTACAAATGGCAGACGGTAAGATGTGGAAACGCCACATAGACCAGCTCCGTTCCAGATTAGCACCAGAACCTCTAGTTGGGGGGGAAGGAACGTGGAGGAGGACGAAGAAGAAATGATAATCAAAACCCAACAGCCCGCACAACCAACCAGGGGATACTCACCATCTGAAGGAGAACCGAGCCAGGGAGCGGCCTCGCCATGTGAAAGCACCACGATGGAAGCAGATCCAGGGAACCCGGAAGACAGCGCTGATGTAAGCAGGCTAAGCAGTCCGGAACCACAATCTTCGCCATCCAACCCAGCTAGCAGCCCACCGGAACCAGAACCACGACAGAACCCGGTGGAACAGCGCAGGTCGAGCAGACAGGTGAAGCAACCTGCCTACTTGCGAGAATACGTCACCCCACCCCTCAGATGGAATCAAGGGGGGAGGGGTGTTATGGACTAAGCCAACACAGCAATACAACCCTCAACAGTTTCGTCTTGCAGCAGGTTTGTAATCCTGCACTTCTCATTGGTCCGAAGATAGCGAATCATGATTGGTTGTTTTTGGCCAGTCTGATTGGCTGTTAACGGGACCCCCTGATTGGACGCTTGTGAAAGCGGTAGACTCAGTTCATTGGTTGTTTGACGGCAGCCAGCTCTATAAAAGAGCTGCTGCTGCCCAGGTATTTTGCTCTGTTCTTTCCTGTTAAATAAAGAGTTGAAGTCACCGTTCAATATCTCGTCTCCATTCTTTGCGCCCATGTCCAGGACCTAACAGAAATTTTGAGTAGTTTAAAAAATACCTCCTCTGACTGGAAATTTTACAGTATCCTTCCCTGCCACGCTCACCAAGCCACACCTACAGAACCGGTAGTAAAAAAATTTGGATCCCACCACTGCATAAAGCTCTGTATTAATCCAAGTTTTATGGTAACAAGAGAGTGTGCTGTGTGTCAAGATAGCTTTACATATATTGTCATTAAGTAAAGGAAATGATTAAAACTGACTACATTCTGCCAGAAAAGATATTTTCATAAATATGTTGAACTTCAGAAAAAAAAAGGTCTAGTAGTCTTACTAAGCAGAACCAGCTCTTTGTATGCTATGATACTAGTAGCTGTGATAAATTTTCTTCCTTGTTAAACGAATAAGGCTATTTTTAGTTTAGAATGGAAAATTGAAATATATGGGAGACGACAAACGGAAGCCAACAGAGCAATTCAGTCCTAAGTAGCATTTTACCTGCCATAGTTCCTTTGATATATGTAGCTCAGGCAGATATAAATTTAACAGGAAACTTCTCTTCCTGCATGTTTATCTGTTTAGGCAGAAACCAAAGAGTAAGCTCAGTTGTTCACCAAATGCAAGTGTCCTTGCCAAAAATAGTATGTTGTGTCTCAAGGTAAAGTTTAATGTCTTTATTGATAGTTATCTAATAGAGTTCAAAAATAAAAAATAAACCATAAGTACTCCTCAACTTACAAAAATTCATTCGTGACCATTCAAACAGCACTGAAAAAATGTAACTTAGAACCGTTTTTCACACTTACCACCATTGTAGCATGCCCATAGTCACATGAACCAAATTCAGATGCTTGGCATCTGAACTCATATTTATGACCCTTTGCAGTGTCCCAGGGTCATGTGATCATCTTTTGTGACCTTCTGGTAAGCAAAGTCAATGGGGAAACCAGATTCACTTAACAACTGTGTTATTAATTTAAGAACAGCAGTGATTCACTTCACAACTATGGCAAGAAAGGTTGTAAAATGCAAAATTGCAAGGTTGCAAAATTCATTTAACAAATGTCTCATGTAACAATAGAAATGTTGGGGTCAGTTTGGTCATAATTCAAGGACTACTTATAGAATGTTAGAATTGAACATGACAGATACCTGAGTATGGAGTCAGGGAACTCAACCCACCTGAAATTTAAAATGATTACTGCTTAAGGGGTGTATAACTCATCATAATGGAAGATGGAATTCCTATTCTGGAAGATTTATTCTGGAAAATCAGTGGAACACCTCTAAGTGGCTTGTTTGGTACATTGTGCAACAAAAATGGATCATTCAGCTGTTTCCTAGATTGTTTCAGCTTTAGAACTATGAATTTTGCATATTCCTTGTTTACAGATTATAGAGAGAACATAATTTTTGAAAGTATATACTATTCTGTAGGTTTTTTAAAAAATGGCTTAAAGCAAGCCAATATAAGATCATTCCAACCTCTATTTGGCCTTCAAAACCTGGGATCAGGATGTTACATTCTCGGCCACAGAAACTGAAAAGGTTTTGTTTAGTTTCATTAGTCAAACTCTACTCCCATAAATTAACATTGGCATTTCAGATAAACTGTGGGCATGGAATGTTGTTTCCTTCCTAATGAATAAAGACAATAGAGTCTTAAGTAAGTTTTTCTGTTGTTTGTTTATTGAAACTTCCAGAAGCCCTAATTCCCTTGAATCTACAAGAATTAAATATATATAGGCAGTCCAAGGTATTCAAGTAACAAAAGAAAGTCACAGGCATGTTTAAACAACCAATAGCAATATACTGCACCCATCTCTGCCACAATACTGATCTTATCAGATAGGATCTAAAAACATTGCTGTTGTCTGATCTGTTGTTGCATGTACTGCATTAACATGTGCAAATAAAAGATTTTCAAACTTCTAATTCAGTGGGATGTTTTATTCAAAAATTATTGCAAAGGATTCTTGGCATTATAATCAAACCTTTTAGTCAACCCATTTGTATCTGTGTGATAATCAATGAAAGACTAAACTTTTTGAATAGAATAGAATAGAATTATTCATTGGCCAAGTGTGATTGGACACACAAGGAATTTGTCTTGGTGAATATGCTCTCAGTTGTACATAAAAGAAAAGATACATTCATCAATAATCATAAGGTACAACACTTAATGATAGTCATAGGGTACAATAAGCAATCAAATCATACTAGAAACAGTCAATATAAATCATAAGGATACAAGCAACAAAGTTCCAGTCATACAGTCATAAGTGGGAGGAGATAGGTGAAAGGAAGGATAGGAAGATTAATAGAAATGGTAATGAAGACTTAGTAAATAGTTTGACAGTGTTGAGGGAATTATTTGTTTAGCAGAGTGATGGCATTCGGGAAAAAAACTGTCCTTGTGTCGAGTTGTTCTGGTGTGCAGTGCTCTATAATGTTGTTTTGAGGGTAGGAGTTGAAACAGTTTACTGTTTTTGATATAGGCACTGGTTGAAACACTAGATTTCCCTAGTTCAGTGTTCTACTTTTCTCTGTAGCTGTGAGCGAGCATGATCTGAAAAGTACCAGGTGTTCACTGCCATCTTTCATGGTTTGTAACAGAATTGTGCTGATGCTATATGCTGAAGCATCAGAAATCAATTTCATTGGTAAGTGTGGGTAGTAGTATGTTTCTGAGTGTGGGGTCCTTGGTGCTTAGTTAACATCTGATCAGTTAATATTTAGTGTATATAGTGTATATAGTGTATTTTCTCTGCTTTTATGAAAGCTCATTTGCAATTTTGTCCACTGCATCCTCTTTCCACTTGTTGTAAAGTGTTCAAGAAGTAGAGCATTATGAATAAATCTTGCAAGAAGTTTTTATAAAAATTGATGAAACTGTGATCTATAATCTATAATTTATCATATATACTGTGGTCCAGGGCATCCACAACTATTTGAACGTTGTACATTTTTGTAGTTCACTCTAATGAAATGCTAGGTTTAAAGAACTTGGATGAGTTGCATTGTGGTCAGAGGCCACAAACTGCTGATCTGTGTAACAAAGATTTGAGATTTTACATATTTTATTTATTTATTTATTTGCCTTTATTATTTTGACAAATAAGTCAAGGTGGTGAACATATCCAACATACAATCTCCCTCCTATTTTCCCTACAATAATCCTGTGAGGTGGATTGGGCTGAGAGAAAGTGACTGGTCCAAGATGACCCACCTGGATTTTGTGGCTAAAGTGCAACTTGAACTCACTGTCTCTCGCTTACTAGCCCAATAACTAGACCAAACATATGCCGCTCATTATTTGCTCTGACGATGATTATTTACCGAAATAACACTGGGCAGTCTTCTAGCAATACAGCAGGCCAGATACATATTCATAGTGAGAGACATTCCAGCATTGTCCTCAAATTCCATCTGTAAATAAATAATTTAATAGGTCAGTTTTGTTGAAATATTATCCACACTGAGATTAGCCAAAATATCCAGTGGACTTAATGATAACTTAATTCAGAACTGCATTATGAAAGAGCTGACCCAAAAGAAAATAGTGTCATATTGAATCTGTATGTTTAAAAAAATTTTTTTGGATGTGAGCCATATCAGTAAGCTTTATTTCACCTTTCATGCTATAGATTTCCAAGTTAGCTATCGTTGTTTTAACTTCCTTGATTAAATTCATCAGTGCTACACTTCTTTTAAAGAAGTGGCTTGGTTGTTTATGTTTAGCATATGGTTTGCTTTTTATTGTGAAACTGCCTCTTTGGATATTACCCCATTTACTGCATTTGCTGCAAATTTCTTATTTATTCACTTATGACCGGTCTCAAAGTTCTCACCATTGCACCACCTCCTTGGTTATATGACTGCAATCCGGGTGCTTGGCAACAGGCTCACACTTATTGTCGTGTCCGCAAAAGAAAGCTCAGAGTCCGTGACTATCATTCAAGCTCTTTATTAAACTGTTGTGAACCGAACCGGCGAAAAGGAAAAAGCCCGCGGCTTTTATCCTTTTCGCCTCGGCGGCCGCGGCCAATGACAGCGATTCAAGTCTCCCGCTCTTGGAGCGAGCCAATCGCGGGAGACTTCAATAGGGCCAATCAGCGCGGCTCGCCTGGCCAATCAGAAATCCCCGCGCCTTAGCCAATCAAGGCGCGGGGATTTCGAGTATTCAAATTAAGGACAGAACACCCCTCCCCTCTTGGTATGGTCCATCACGTAGCGTAGTCACGCAGGTAGGCGGGGCTCCGTCTAGTCCTAGTTGACCTGCGCAACTCAGTTTCAAGCTGTACCTCGGCCGGAGCGGTCATCTTTTTGGCTGCTCCTCCCTCTGTGTGAACCGGCTGGATGATCGGGCCGGTTCGTTCTCCGTGGCTCCCGCCTGGGCCTACCGGTTCGGTTGAGCTGCGGGTTTCGCCGCTCCCGCTTGGTTTCTCCGAGTCGGTTGAGCTGGCCAGGTGGTTCTTCTCCGGAGGGGACTCACGATGGCTGCGTTCCGGTGAGTATTTTTGGATTTTTTCTTGCGCTATTTTATTCGGGTGTTCCCTCCCCCCTTGGTTCGATTCTTGGGGGTTGAGGTCTGTTGCCGTACGTGACCGGAGCTGGTCGATGTGTCATTTCCAGGCTCGCCCGTCGGTGGTTTGGAGCCGGTACGACCGTGGACCGGTGATTTGAGTGATGACGGCTGGGATCCATAGGGGGTCCCCTGTCAGATTTTTGGCGTAAACTAAGTCACCGGGGGCAAATGTCCGGTATTTGGAGCTGGAGTCTGGGGGCCGCTCCGGGTTGTAAGTCGGGTGCAACCTGTCGAGTGGGGACCTCAGCTTCCTGCCCATTAACAGTTCGGCTGGGCTCTTGTTGGTAGTGGTGTTAGGGGTGATGTGTTGTATGAAGAGGAGTTTGTTGATTTTGTCGTTGATCTCCCCGTGGTCCATTTTCCGGAGGTTTTTTTTAGTAAACTGGACCATCCGTTCCGCTCTACCGTTCGCCGCCGGATGCGCCGGTGCCGTTAATGCGTGGCGGATGCCCCTCTCCGCCAAAAACCTTTCAAACTCGAGGGAAGTAAACTGGGGCCCGTTATCTGAGACGACGACGTCTGGGAGGCCGTGCGTGGAAAACAGTTTACACAGTTCTTTGATGACAGCCTCCGTGGTAGTGGATTTCATATCGCTTACTTCCAACCAATTGGAGTAAGCGTCGACTGTGATCAAAAAAGTATGCCCATTTGTTGGACCCGCAAAGTCTAAATGGATTCTGGACCAGGGCCCCCTTGGTATTTCCCAGTCCCGGATGGGTGCTGCGGGTGGGCTGGGTCTGGTCTCCTGGCATCGATGGCATTTGGCGACCCATTGCTCAATCTGTTTGTCCATCCCTGGCCACCAAGCGTAACTCCTGGCCAGGGCTTTAGTCCTGACGATGCCAGGATGACCCTCATGCAGCATCTCTAGGACCCTCCCTTGCAATCTGTCCGGGATGACTACCCTGTCACCCCACAAGATACATCCCTTAAGTATTGAAAGTTCAGTCTGGCGGTTTCTGAACGTTTTAATGGATTCGTCATTGTCCCTTTCAGGCCAGCCTTTTTCTAGCCAATGTAGGATTCGCGCCAGACGCTTATCCTTAACAGTCTCTCTGGCAATGTCCGATGCGGTAATGGGTAGGTTTTCAATGCTAAGGGTGTTTGTTGTTGGTGCTGGGTCAGGATCAGAGTCTGGTAAGGGGGAACGGCTTAAAGCGTCCGCGTTCGAAATTTTCTTACCTGGCTTGTGTAACAGTTCGTAGCTGTAGGCTGCCAGGAACTCGGACCACCTTGTCATCCGGGGTGATAAAATGTTCGGGGTGGCGAGGATTCCGGCGAGGATTCCCAGCAATGGCTTATGGTCTGTCACAATGGTGAACGGGCGGCCATATAGGTATTCGTGGAAACGCTTAACGGCGGCAACTATAGCCAAGGCTTCTTTGTCCAGCTGGCTATAGTTCCGCTCTGGTTTAGTCAGAGTCCTGGAGAAAAATGCGATGGGTGCTTCCCTTTTGTCGGGGAGGGTATGGCTGAGGACAGCGCCGACGCCGAAAGGTGATGCGTCGCAAGTGACAGCTAAGGGCAAGGTTTCGCTGAATTGAATCAGGACGGCGTCGGAGGTGAGAAGGTCTTTGGTTTTTTGGAAGGCGGCTTGCTCTCGTCTCCCCCAAGTCCAGGTTGCTGCCTTATCCAGGAGTCTATGCAAAGGCTCCGCCGCCGTAGCCTTTTGGGGTAGGAAAACATTATAAAAATTCAGCAACCCTAAGAACGCTTGTAGTTCCGTTTTAGACTTTGGGGTAGGGGCTTCTTTGATGGCTTTCACTTTTTTAATTGTAGGGTGAATGCCATGCCGGTCTAGAAGGTAGCCCAAAAATTCCACTTGCTTTGTGCATAGTTGGCATTTTTCTCGTTTAACTTTAAGTCCTGTCACTTTAAATTTTGTTAAGACCTGTCTGAGTCGGTTTTCTAATTCGGCTTCGTTTGGCGCCGCTACTAATACGTCATCAAAATAGGGCACCACCCCCTTGATGCCCTGTAGCAAACGTTCCATCAGGCTTTGAAAGATGCCTGGTGCCACGCTGACTCCGAATTGGAGTCGGTTACACTTGAAGGCCCCCCGATGGGTCACGATGGTCTGGGCTTCCGCCGTTTTCTCATCTACTGGTAGCTGCTGATATGCCTGGGCGAGATCGAGCTTGGCAAAGACCTTGCCCCCTCCCAGTGAGTGCAGCAGATGTTGCACGATTGGGACTGGGTAGGCGCTTTGTTGTAATGCGCCATTTAGGGTGGCCTTATATTCCCCGCAAATTCTCACGGACCCGTCTGGTTTTACTGGGGTCACTATAGGGGTTTCCCATCAGGCATGGTCTATCGGTTGCAACACCCCCTGTTCGACGAGCTTGTTGATCTGCTCGTCAATTTTAGGCTTCAGGGCGAATGGTACCCTCCTAGGTTTAAGCCGCTTGGGGGGAACCTTCGGGTCTAGGTCAAATGAAATAAGGGGCCCCTGGTACTTGCCCAAGCTTCCATCGAAAACTTCCTGGAACTCCTGGGCTAGTCGCTGTTCCCAACCGTCGTCGGCGACGTGGTTGACTCCTGTCAGCGCGATGTCAAGCGGGGCGAACCATTGTAAGCCCAGGAGGCTTGGGCGGTCGCGATCGACGATGGTGAGTGGCAGTTGTTCGGTGCGGCCCTTGTAGGTTACATTGAAGCTCTTGGTGCCCACTACCGGGACGCGGTTCCCTTGGTAGTCTTTTATGATGATTTTCTGGGTATGAATGTTCCTCTTATGGAGTGTGGGTACGAGCCGCTTAATCTCGCGCCATGCAATCATGGAGAGGTAGGACCCGGAGTCCACTTCCATCTTGCATGGCTGGCCCTCAATATGGACTTCAACGTGTACCTTTCTGGTGCCGTCGGAGATGGCATGGCCGATGGTCACCGTCTGGTGTGTTTCTTCTTTTCGCCGACCGTCGCCGCCTCTTGAAGATCGCTGGGTACGGTCCCACCGACCGTCCGGTTGGCGCTCTCTGGTCTTGGGCGGGGGGCTTTCCTTCTTCCGGTCGTGTTGTTCCCATCTGGGCGGGCTGCGGGTCTTCTTTTGGCGGCAAACTCAAGCGATGTGACCCCGTCGTTCACAATGCCTACAAATAGAGTCAAAAAATCGGCATTCTGACCTGGGGTGGTCGCCACCGCACCCGGCACAGTTGGTCCTCGACCTACGACCTCTTCGATTTCGCTGGTCGCCGCGTCCCGTCTGCACGCGATGTATGTCCTCCTCGTCTTCTGACGTGCTGGAGGCTGACTGAAATTCTCCGTAGTGTGCGGTTGATTCGCTTCTAGGGTCGGCCGACCTTGCCGGGTTGTTGTTACCGCCCTTTGCGTCGGATCTTCGCATGCTGTCAGCGGACGAGCGGGTTGCCTCTGCGGCTGCGGCTGCGGTGAGGGCGTCTGCTAGGCTGATGTCGCCCTTGGCCATAAGCCGGCTCTGGAGTGTAGGGTCCCATAGGCCGAGCACGAATCGGTCTCTAATGAGGCTGTTTAGACCTTCAAACTCGCAGAGTCCTCCTAGGCGCCGCAGCTCGGCAACGAAGTCGCTCAATTTCTCGTCTGGTTTCTGATTTCGGCGGTAAAACTCGTTGCGCCGTATCAGGATGGGGACCTCGGGGGCGTAATGGCGCCGCAGTATAGGCTCGAGGACGTCCCAGTCCATGGCGGTTGCGTCTGCCGGCTTGGCCAATGCTTTGGCCATCTGGAAGACCTCTGGTCCGCAGTGAGTAAGAAAGACGGCGCGTTTTAGCGGGCCCGGGGCGTCCTTCATTCCGGCGCATTCTAAGTACATTCGGAACCGGTCTGAGTACGATTCCCAGTCTTCGTTGGCGGGGTTGAAGGGGGCGGGCGGTGCGATCTTCGCCATCTCTTTCACTGGAACTGGCTCTTGTTGGACACGGGGTTCGGTTCAGGGTCGGGATCCCAACCTCGTCGCCAGTGTCGTGTCCGCAAAAGAAAGCTCAGAGTCCGTGACTATCATTCAAGCTCTTTATTAAACTGTTGTGAACCGAACCGGCGAAAAGGAAAAAGCCCGCGGCTTTTATCCTTTTCGCCTCGGCGGCCGCGGCCAATGACAGCGATTCAAGTCTCCCGCTCTTGGAGCGAGCCAATCGCGGGAGACTTCAATCGGGCCAATCAGCGCGGCTCGCCTGGCCAATCAGAAATCCCCGCGCCTTAGCCAATCAAGGCGCGGGGATTTCGAGTATTCAAATTAAGGACAGAACACTTATGACCATTGTAATGCCGTGCTGCCACATGATCACTATTTCTGACTTTCCTGCTGCTTTCCCTACAAGCAAAGTCAGGGAAAGTCACAAGTCACTCCGATAAATCTTCGCCATTTGGCAACAGTCACCCCTGGGCCTGAAAATGTTCTTGGCATACCACTGAAAACACTGGCATTTCCCCTCACCCAACAGTGGCCATTGATGTGCCTGCCAGCCTTGCAACTTCCAACTATTTTGGTTGTTGAAAGCTGGCAGGAAGTTGCAAGGAAGCCCTTGCTTAATGACCTACTATCCTCGCTTAGCAATTACAGTGGAGATTGCTGGGATTGCTGCAGCTAAGTCACATGATATCATGCTTTACAACTGCATCACTTAGCAATGGAAATTCCAGTCCTAATTACTGTGGTTACACTATTGTATATCCATCATGATGGCATAGGACGGGGTCGCGAACCTTTTAGACCTCAGGGACCACCAAACTCATAATTTTAAATCCCGTGGACCACCAATATGAATTTTGACTGAGGTGGCTTGCTGATGTTGGTGGAAGAGAGAGAGAGAGAGATCCGATCTAACCTCACGGGGCTGGCAGTGATGTTCTCTCTCTCTCTCTCTCTCTCTCTCTCTCTCTCTCTCTCTCTCTCTCACACACACACACACACACACACACACACACACACACTGCAGTCTTTGTCTGCAGAGACCCAGGGAAAATCCCCAAAAATGTCTGCAGGAAAATTCCCCACCCCTATTTCGATCGTTCTTTATTTGGGATCGCAGGATACCGATTCCAGCTCTGTTTTCAGGGGGAGAGAGAGAGACTTTTGGCTTTGTGCAAGGAAAGCAGCAGAAGTCTTTCTCTCCCCCAAACTCCACCAGAAATGAGTCTTTGCCAGTGCAGCCTCTTGGAGCAGGATGCATTGCAGGGTCCCAAAGACTCATTTCTGGCAGAGTTTGGGGGTGAGAAAGAAAGACTTTTGCTGCTTTCCTTGCATGCAGCCAAAAGCAGAAGAAGAAAGAAATGGAAGGAAGCAGCCTGCTGGCCAGGCGAGGCACCTCCTTTGCCCCCCCCCCCCACTACCTTGTGTTGTTCGCAATACAAGCGATACAAGCCTTGTGTTCCTGCAGGCCCTGTGGATGGTGCAGCTTTTTTTTTTTTTTGAAAACAATTTTATTGATTTTCTACAAACAAACAAAACAAACAAGACATAAAAACATCAACTCTCTTATGTACATACAGTGTGTCGGTTGGTTCATCAGTTTTGTGCATTCATTTTGTAGTCTCAATTACAGTTATATTACATAACAACTCATATTGTCAATCCAAACTTATATATCCTAATATCGCTATTAAAAAATCATTTGACTATACTTTTAATTATTCATGCTTTATGAGATAACAATACTTTAAACAGTTTATTCTATAACAAATCATATAATCATATCAGATCTGTCCTATAAACCCTTTATAGATATAATGTCAAATAACAAAAGAAAAAGAAAAAATAAAGATATTCCTTGCTGTCTAACATTCTAAATATTCTATTATTGTATTTTGTCATCATTGACAGAAAAGATCCCAAATTTCATAAAATTGTTTATCCTCTTGCTCTCTAATTTCAAATGTCAATCTACTCATCTTGGCACATTCCAATATTTTCTTAATAATTTCTTCCTGCGATGGTATTTTCTCATTCTTCCAATTTTTAGCAAATACAATCCTAGCCGCTGTTAATACATTTACAATCAGATATTTCAAGTCTTTATTGTATGTATCTGGTAAGATTCCCAATAAAAAGAACTCCGGTTTCAAATCTATACGTTTCTTTATCATTTTTTCCAACCGCATGTGAATTTTAGTCCAATATTTTCTAGCGTCCTCACAAGTCCACCACATATGGTAATATGAGCCAGGTATCTGATGACATTTCCAGCATTTTTCAGATTTATTCTTGAACATTCTTGCTATTCTGGTCGGGGAAAAGTGCCACCTGTAAAACATCTTATACAAATTTTCTTTATATGCTGTTGACATTGTCATTTTATAATTTTGAGACCACAATTTTTGCCATTTCTCTAGATCAATCCCATATCCAAAGTTATTTGAAAATTCCAGTTTGGTTATCAACTACTGAAGCATTTTCCTGTCCTATAATTTATAAGAAGGAACAAAGTTAGATATGGGGAACTATTGGATGAAAAGGGTGAACTTAAATCGATACAAAAGTTAGAGGAACAAGGTATAAAGATGAATTGGTTTTCATAGGCGCAAATACATTCAAGGTATGATGAAGATTCTAAAACAGAGGGATTTTATGATAAACAGACAGATCTAGATAAGATCTTGACGGGTACTGATGAGAAGGTGATTAGAAAATTATATGGTTATTTACTGGGAATTAAGTTAGAGGAAGAACAAGTTAAAGAAACTATGATTGTTTGGGGGAAGAATTTTGGATATGGGATTGATCTAGAGAAATGGCAAAAACTGTGGTCTCAAAATTATAAAATGACAATGTCAACAGCATGGATGGTGCAGCTTTGTGTTCCCACGCAGCCTGGATTAATTGCTTTGGGGGTGACATTTCTCTGCAGACCACCAAAATTTTCTCAAGGACCACCAAAATTTTCTCAAGGACCATCAGTGGGCTGTGGCCCAATGGTTGGCGATCACTGGCATAGGAGGTCTTTGTTTTTATCTGAATGGCATGTTTTAATTGATGTAAAATAAGTACATCTGGAATTAAAAGATGGTGTTGTCAAGGATTTTTATCATTTGTCTTTTTTACAGTCCAGAATTAAAGCAATTCTTTTGTTTAATTGGGAATGTGAAATTGTTGGTACTGCAGTCTTACCGCATATCTGTGGTTTTTTTTAATGAGGTAATTCTTTTTTTTGCTGCTGCTGCAGCCTTTTCAGTTCAAGATTCTTGGTAATAAAAGGTGTTCCATGATTTTAATTTGTATAGCTAATCTAAAAGATAATCTTGATGATATAAGGTATTTTAATTTATACAATGCTGTTAGGAATCATCTAGACTACAGATGCAAAGATTTCTTGAAATGGTTTATTTCAAATATTTGAGGCAATATTTTCAGATTATGATTTAAGTGTAAGCTTGACAAACAAGATTTATTTAAAGTGTCATAGAGGGAGACACAAGCATCTGAAGAACTAACATCCTTTGAAGGAGTTTTGAAGCCTGAAGGACACACCCTTCCATTGTCTCTTTGTTGTTCCAGTGAAATCTGTTCTTACTCACACTTTCCAAAACTCCCTATTATATTTATTTTGTTTCTTAACTTTCACAACACTTTTCAGTTTGGAAGGTACTTGATGGGGTTTTATTGCCAAAGCAACAGCCTTTGGCTATTTCCACATATCTGCCTCTCAAAACAAATGGAGGCTCAGTGTCTGTTTATAGCTGAGATACAATCAACAGAGTTGAAAAAGTATGAGGCTGGGCAGAAGAAACACAAAATGAGAAATTTAGCCACCAGATTTCATGTTTGTGCAACAAATGTATTGTGTTCCAAGGCATGCTTGATGCAACATATCTGTTAATTCTACAGCAGTTATGAATTATCTGACCCATATGTGGATTCTTCTCTTGTCCACTATCCAAGCTGCTGAGTGCTTAGTGTTTGAATAACAATAGCACTTAAACTTATGTACTGCTCCACAGTGCTTTACAGCCCTTTCTAAGTGGTTTGCCGAGTCAGCATATTACTATCAACAATCTGGGTCCTCATTTTACCAAGCGCAGAAAGATGGAACTGAGTCAATCTTGAGCCAGTGAGAATTGAACACCATTCTAACTACTGTGCCACCATGGCTCTTCCAAGCTCTCCCGAAGTACTTTGAAGCTTTCCCAAAACACTTTATCAATTCATTTTCTACTGTGTCAAGCTTATCTGTTGAAAAACAAGAAGTGGACAATAATGGAATCATGGATATTTTATCATATGCTATCTTTGTCTTCCTAAGTGATTAATTCTGAGAGTTAATCAGACAGTGGGACCATGAGAAGGAAAAGAAATTGAAGGATGTTCTGTCCCCTCATTAGCATTCTTGAGATCCCCGCGCTTTGATTGGCCAAAGCGCGGGGCACTCTGATTGGTTAGGCGAGCCGTGCCGATTGGCTCGCTAGGAATCTCCCGCGATTGGTCCATTCGAATCGCAGGAGATTCAAAGCGGTGCCATTGGCCGCGGCTAAAGGAATAAAAGCCGCGAACTTTTCCTATAGCGCCAGTTCGGTTCCCACATCAATAAAAGAGCTTGATACTAAGTCACCGATTCCTGGCATCATTTCCGAAGACACAACAAAGGACAAGGAGGAAGGGAAGAAGAGGCCTAGATCTCAACTTGAAGAGTCAGAAATGGCATGTTGGGAACTTCAACTATGGACAGGAGCTGGCAATGGTTTGTATAATATACAATGGCTGGGAAAATAAAATGGTTAGGAGAAGAGAAGAGAAGGATCAAAGGAAGTCCAAAGAAAAATAAGAGAAGGCTGGAGATATGATGGGGGAACACATTTGGATGGGTTAGAAAATGGAAGGAGGAGAAAATATTGCTTATCTGGTCCTATCTCTGTAAAAACAAAGTGGCCCTGGATACTTTAGCTCAGGGGTTCTTAACATGTTTTGTGTGGTGAATCACTTTAAGAATCAGGTGAATCTACAGCCCCCTCCTAGGAAACATAATTGCAACTGATATAATAAAATAGTGAAATAAAAGTGTATTTTTCCATCCAAGTTCATGGACTCCTTGAAATCTGCCCACAAACATTCTCCCACCCCACCCCCCACCCCCGAAGATCCATGGACTTCAGGTTAAGAATATCTGCTTTAGCTCTTTGGAGATTTCTAACAGCTGAAGCATGCAGCATTTAAAGATGGGTTTGCCTGGAAATACTAGATGCAGAATAACCCCAAAACATACATAGTGTAGTTGAAGGATGGCTCAGGAGACTTGAAATAAGTTCCGGTAAGAAAAATATGCTTGACAATTTCAATCTTAGAAAAAAAGCACATACAGCTATTTAACTTAGCATTGCTTAACTATTGTTAATAAGGAAATTAGAAGTAATTGGTGGATATTTATCAGTGTTGTGGCCACACTCAGGCTTGCTGGTATATTAACTTTCTGTAATTAGCGCTTCACCTATAGCACTGCTTTATTTAGGTGTTTTCCAGCCTTCTTGAGGGAATGTAGCATCATGAACCTAGAGCAGAGGTCTCCAAACTTGGCAACTTTAAGACTTGTGTACTTCAACTCCCAGAATTCTGGGAGTTGAAGTTCACAACAGAGGTGGTATTCAGCAAGTTCTGACCAGTTCTAGAGAACCGGTAATGGAAATTTTGAGTAGTTTGGAGAACCGGTAGCCCTCTGAATTCCCAATTCATCCATCCAAAGACAGGAATAGGAAGAAAGGCATGATTTTCGCATCAAGACCTCAGGAATTTTGTCTACCTGCACTTATAATATATGGCACATTTAGCAAAGCAAATTAAGTAATCACAGAAATTCCACTGGAATGGAAATTGTGGGATACATGCAAAAATCTGTCTCAGAGGATCCTGGGAAAAGTTTTTGGTGGCATAGAGGAGCCATGGTGATGCAGTGGTTAGAATGCAGTATTGCAGGGTAACTCTGATGACTGCCAGCAGTTCGATTCCGACCGGCTCAAGGTTGAATCATCCTTCCATCCTTCCAAGGTGGGTAAAATGAGGACCCAGATTGTTGCGGGCAACATGCTGACTCTGTGAAGTGGTATATACATTTATTGTGTTATTGCTATTTTTTCATGTCTAAGAGGCTACTCAGTAGTAAATGGCAAGTATTTTGAACAACTCCTCCTCCTATGAGTTGATACTCAGTGTTTACAATCTTTCTCTCAAGAGCTTACATGGAGATAATTTAATGCTGAACCAATTGGCCCTCCATTTGCATAACAGATACATATCATTTGTGAGTTCAGCAACCTCATTAAGTGTTGCAAAAACTTTAGGGAAGAGATGGATATGCAGACTCGATGGCGCCTTCAAGGTTAAGAAGAAGAAAAGAGAGGAAAAAATGCTATTCAGTGCCCTATTTTTGCCTTTATATCAACTAATGGTTGATTTCAGGAAGCTTCTAGATTGATTTATTATATATATTTTAAATAAATAACTAAAGGCAGAAAACATACAATAATACTCCTTCCTCTTCCTATTTTCCTCACAACAACAACCCTGTAAAGTGGGTTGAGCTGAGAGAGTGACTGGCCCAAGGTCACCCAGCTGGCTTTCATGCCTCAGGCAGGATTAGTCCTCATAATCTCCTAGTTTCTAGGCCAGCAACTTAACCACTACCCCAAACTGGTTCTCATTTGCAGCCCATGTGTGCTCCTTGACCAGTTTATGCCGTTACCATAGTTCTTTGGTGGTAGTTTAGCTTGAAAAGAAACTTTTTTCCATCTGTGTCTTTTCAAGCTAATTTGTAGATTGGTGGCTGATGATATTGGATCACAGATAGAAGCTATTCAGTCTATATCTGGCTGCAAAAATCCAGATGGTTACTAAATCAGCAGTAAAGAGGTCCAGACAATTCTAATGCTTTGTTGCCCTCTAGTACTGGTCTGGATTTTCATAGCCTGGAATTGATAGCACCCATCAAGACCCTCTCTTCTCCTATTTTCCTGCTTGATGTGACTCCTCCAATACCCACATTTTAATTAGTTTTGAAAATGTCTCCCAGGGCATTTTCAAGCCTGGATAGTGGAGAGTGGTATTTGGATAGATAATCTGGGAATTTATGCACTTGTGTGTATAACAACTTGTGTGTATCACAACTTTCACAGGGTTACCACATAACAGAACAGAAGGAATTTGTGTTTCTTGCATTGTCACTCAAATGGTGTAATTAACATGCTAATCCAGCCTTGAAGCTGCTTAATTTAAAAAAAAAAATGCCCTGGCATTGAACAGTGGAATTGCCTTTGGCAATGCTTGCTTGACTTGGTTGCACGTATTCAGGAAAGTTGACTGGGTTACATTTCACTTATGTTGTGCTCTCCAGTATCTGTTTCCCTGTTGCAGAGAAGTTAGTAATAATAAAATTAAAATTATATGCCACCTGATTCTCAAGGTCATTGAAAATAACAAGGCTGTGTAGGACAGCAATGGGCATACTCTCTGAGTCTGTCTTCATGTGCAGGTGCATTTATGGGTGTTCACATGTACATGCTTGTTTCCATGCTGAAATACTTCCTAATGGATTGGAGAAATAGATGGAATTATTTTGTGTGTGTGTGTGTGTGTGTGTGTAAAATAAAAAATGGTTGTTGCTTTATACGTGAGTTCATAAACTCCCAGATTATCGACCTGACATTAGTTCTTTCTTCTCTTTCATTACTAGTAAGATTCTTCTCTTTTCACATCTTCCAACAATAATGTATCTGTAAGACAAAAAAGGATTAATTCAGTTTCTCCTCCTTCATTTTTCATCAAAGCCAGGAGGGGGAATCATCCTTGGTGGAAGTAAGTTAAAAAGAGAAGGTGATGACCATCTTGTCTTTTTTGACCAGTTGATGAAATCTCTGATCAAAGGCAAATAGGAATCAGGATGTTTCCTGATTTTAATTAAGAAAGAAATATGGAGAGAAAGGATTAAATACTTCCTCATCATAATATGCTGAAATAATTATTACTTCATTAAACAAAACATAGAAGTCCTTGATCACAGATAGACTTCATCCTGCATAATTGAGTCTGATGTTTATTACTTCACTTCCCTTTTTATATTTAACTGGTACAGGTTAAATACAATATAATTACAAAAGTCCTCTTGGGACAACACCTTAGATATTTATGACTTCAATTCATGTTTATTCTAAAATATGTTTCAAATGAAAGCAGAAAACATAATAGTTTGAATAAGTTTGGGCTTTCCTTATATTACCTTCAAACTAGAACTAATTTATATTCTGCTGTCATTGCTAATTGAAACTTATAGAAATATTTTAGAGATGATTTGTAAGGAACATAGTAAAAGGATTCATGTGATAAGGTACATTATCTGTTTTTCTAGCTCTAGTAGAAAAAAATTAAAACTTGATTATTCCTGGCTTTAAAAAAACGTTTTCACATCTATTTGCCTTTGTTTATAGTGGCTCAGAACTCATTTCTTTTTCCATAATTTTCTCTGGATCATTTCTCTTATAGAACAAAGCATTTGTAAATGATAAAGAATCACGTTTTTTTCATCAGTAGTAGTGCAGGTCAAGAGAAGACAGTTTTAAGGAAAAGCTACAAACAACTTCTGATCCAACTCATGATGAAGAAGGACAAAAAGGATAAGGAAAACTTTTGCACCTTGAAAAGCTGTGCAGGAAAATAACATTTTGCGGGTCTACCTTGTACGACCTAGCCCTAGAAGTTAAAGCAATACAAGGCACTGAAACCTACTGTATAAAAATGACTACAATAAAATGACCTGAAAGTAATTAAGTGGAGGAGGGGGGAGCTACTATAAGTAAGGCTTTTCCCCCCCCTATAGCAGAGTTTAAGGAGAATGGAGAAGAATCAAATTCTCGCTTTCACAGTGCGCATTGGTAGCTGAACATTGGGAATTGCTCATTTACTGTATTCATCCTGAATAGCATGCCTTCAAAAGTTATGGGTTCTCCTTCACTGGAGGCTTTTAAGAAGAGACTGGACAGCCACCTGTCTGAAATGGTATAGGGAATCCTGCTTGAGTGGGGTGGGGTTCTAAGGATCCCTCCAACTATGTTATTCTGTTAACTTATAGAGAAAAAACAGCAGATTCATTTCCCCCCTCTTTCTGGGCACTTCCAACCCCTGGAAGAAGAGAGCAGGGGAGCTTAATCAAGGAAATGGAAAAACCACCAGAATGGGAATGGCTTCAAGAGTGAGGAAGGAAATCTTAGGAGTCAGAAGGAGCAGGCAGTAATTCTTTGTAGCTTCAAGGACACTCTGAAAAATTGTTTTCATGCATTTCCTCTGGAAGAGCAAGTAAACCAGAAGATAATTTAAGCAGCTCAGCTCCTGACAACTTCCTCAAAATCAATTGCTAGAAACCAGGCAGCATACATACTTGGTAAAGTAATAATAAAAATAATATAAATGTAAATTATGATGAATACATATACATTATTATAAAGAAATATAATAATATTAGTGGCATCATGGTGGGTCAGAGGCATGATTTTGATTTCACATTAATATGCTGAAAGGGCAGATACCCATGTGGTATTCCTGTGAACAGATTCCAGGATTAGATATTGGTTGACTGCTTATAATAAACTGGACTAAAATTTGCCCAGTTTGTGGCTTCGTGTGCTTAGAGTTCAATAAACTATTGCTCAGTCAATTATATATGAATATATTGGTGAACTATAGTGCTACTTGATATATCAATAGCACTTAGACTTAAATACTGCTTTACAATACTTTACAGCCCTCTCTAAGCAGTTTACAGAGTCAGCATATTGCCCTCATTTTACCCACCTTGAAAGAATGAAAGTCTGAGTCAACCTTGAGCCTGGTGAGATTTGAACTGCCAAATTGCCGGCAGCCTGCTGTCAGCAAAGGTAGTCTGCAGTACAACACTCTAACCACTGCTGCGCCATAGCTACGCTGGGTAAACCTTATTTTAACCAAGCATGCTATTCTAATGTCTTTGTAAACTCTTTCTTTTTGCCCACAAATAAATAAGCATCATCTGAAGAATTAAGTCTGTTCTGTGGCCTGATTTTTTTTTAATTGTCAAGGCTTTTCTTTGATGTCTTAACCTCAACAGTGCCCACTGAATGGGAGGTGCAAATAAGAGACCTGTTTGTGGGTCAGGAAGGAGAATCTGGCAAACAGGGAGAGGTGTCAGTGAAAACTTGAGTGGATCTTGGGTGTAAATACTTATTTATTAATTAATATGTTTCCCTAGTCATTGGAAAATGGTATGCATCACAAAAAGTAACTTGGCAGTCTATTTTGGCAAAACCCACAAAGAATGTTGGAGTATTTTAAATAGTTCCTATCTTTGAACTAAGCCTTTCATTTGAAGAGTTGATTAAAGCTATGCCATTATAAATGGACTCCTTTCTAAAGTCTGATGAAATTTTTTATTCCAGTGTTTCACTACCTGAAATGGAGATAAGCACTGCCCCCTAAAGTTAACTACAACTAATCGAAGAAAATCTGCAAGGACATATTTACCTACCTGTTTCAACTTTCTCCTATTCTGTCATCCTTTCCTGACAGCAATAATCAGTGGTGGGAATCAATTTTTTTTACTACCAGTTGTGTGGGCGTGGCTTGGTGGGCATGGCGGGGGAGGGATATTGTAAAATCTCCCGTCAGAGATGATATTTGCCGGTTCTCCGAACTACTCAAAATTTCCACTACCAGTTCTCCAGAACTGGTCAGAACCTGCTGAATACCACCTCTGGCGATAATCATTCTAGACCTGATGTATTTTTATATTCTGGCAAGCTTGATGAATCCTAGATTTTTTTTTTCTTGGTGAACCTCTTGTGCAGGACTGCAAACCATCATATTTTTTTTCCCTTAGATTAAAACTTGCAATTACATAAGTGTGTAAGGCTGTTGAAACATGAGCAAGATTGTGAAAGCAATCATGTCAGAAAAATACTTTCTACTTCTGTAACCATAATACAACATGTGAAAGCAATGTAGTAGGAGCAATATAGTCTACAGTCAAGGTAGATGAAACTTAAGTATATCTTACCTGTCCAGCACAAAGTTGGAAATAAAAAGTTGCAAAATAAACCAAGTTATAATTTTAGAGGACTTAGGGAACTCTTGGTAAAGCTGTTTCAATATCTTCATATCTTCATGCTTCAATATCTTATGTAAGTTTGTTGAAAATATATAGCAATCCATTGTAAGTTGGTTGAAAGTATTATATAATGACCATTTTTTCATAACAGGTCAGTGTGATTTTTGAGTATGAATTGACAGAAAGAGCAATACCTGAATCCAAAATGTAACCTCTGCATCTCTAATATGGTATTAACCATCTCATTATTGCTTACCTCCTTAAATGTGCAAAAGTGTAACCAAATTGTTACCGTGTTTCTCCAACAATACGGCCTCCACCAATAGGAAGCCCCACCATGTTTCTTTGGCATAAAATCAAATTAAGCCCCTCCCCCCAAATTTAAGCCTATTTTAAAATATGCAAAATAAGGGGGAAGGGCGGGGGACTTGCCGTTAGGAGCGCCCCACGGGCAGCAATTCCTCACCACCAGCCGCTCCTAACGGGTGATCATGGCGAAGCGCCGAGCTCCCTACTCCCACCTTTGCTGCAGACACCTTTGGCACCCACTGCTGTTGCTTTCCCTTCTGCCCATTCTGCCAAGTTTGGAGCTGCCGCTTCCGTGTTTGGAGTGCCGCCGCCATTTGGAGCTCCAAACAGTGGCAGTGCTCCAAACGTGGAAGTGGCAACTCCAAACATGACGGCGGGTGATCTTTTTATTTTGGTCTGCGTGAAGTTCAGAGCGAGCAAGAGAGGGAGACTGCGATGCCTCCATCCAAAATGGCAATCCCACTAGTGGATCACTATGTGGCTGGAAGCCCGAATTGGCGGGAAACGATGGCGATCTTTTTGGAGCGAGAGGAAAGGGAGAGAAGAGTTGCGAGGCATAATTTGCAGGAGGAAGTGGGTGTACCCCATGGCAGGGAGCCCAAGGAAGAAGGGCCGGTAGGCAACGGAGAGCGTCCTGTAGCTCTGAAAGCAGCCTAGAAATGCGCCCGGGAAGAGGCGCAGATGCTTCCTTGTAGTCCCCAAGCCAACTGCGTGCGCCGCCTTCAGTTATGTGCACTCCGTGTTTTGGGCGTCTCCATGTGATCGCGACCCTGTCCTTTCCACCTGGCGCCCTTGCTGCTTTCTGGCTCTTTAGCAAGGCATCACGATCTCCCTCTCATGCTCGCTCTGAACTTCGCGTGGACCAAAATAAAAAGATCGCCCACCGTCATGTTTGGAGCTTCCGCATTTGGAGCTTCCGCCGCCTTTTGGAGCTCCAAACAGCGGCAGTGCTCCAAAGGCGAAGCCGGTTGCTAAACAGCCAGAAAGCAGCAAGGGCGCCAGGTGGAAAGGACAGGGTCGCGATCACATGGAGATGCTCAAAGCGCGGAGCGCACATAACTTAAGGCGATGCACGCAGTTGGCTTGGGGACTACAAGGAAGCATCTGCGCCTCTTCCCGGGTGCGTCTCTAGGCTGCTTCTGGAGCTACGGGACACTCTCCGTTGCCTACCGACCCTTCTTCCTTGGGCTCCCTGCCGTGGGGTACACCCACTTCCTCCTGCAAATTATGCCTCGCAACTCTTCTCTTCCTTTCCTCTTGCTCCAAAAAGATCGCCATCATTTCCCACCGATTCGGACTTCCAGCCACATTGTGATCCACTAGTGAGATTGCCATTTTGGATGGAGGCATTGCAGTCTCCCTCTCTTGCTCGCTCTGAGCTTCATGTGGACCAAAATAAAAAGATCGCCCGCCGTCATGTTTGGAGCTGCCACTTCCGCGTTTGGAGCACTGCCGCTGTTTGGAACCCCAAATGGCGGCGGCACTCCAAACACGGAAGTGGCAGCTCCAAACTTGGTGGAATGGGCAGAAGGGAAAGCAACAGCGGCGGGTGCCAAAGGTGTCTGCAGCAAAGGTGGGAGTAGGGAGCTCGGCGCTTCGTCATGATCACCCGTTAGGAGCGGCTGGTGGCGAGGATGCAAGGGTGGGAATTAAGTCACCCCCGAAAAGACATCCTAGCCATTTTTTCGGGGGTCAAAAAAAAATAAGGCCCAGCCTTATTATGTGAGAAACACAGTAGGTGTTTTACAATATATTACAATTGAGAACTATTGGCTGCAGTGTTTTGGGTAAAAGTTAAATATTTCCATTAAGTCCAGCTCAACTCTTAGTGATTACAGAATCTCATCAATACAATTTTCTCCCCTGACATCTCTTTTCTTTGATTTCTCAGTCTAACCAACAGTTCTCAGGTTTCCTTGTAATATCCATCCAAATATTAATCTGGCTTCACCCTGCATAGCTCCTAATCATAGATATCAATAAGGTATTGTTATCTGCTGAGACTATCCTTGATGTAAAAAGATTTATCTTTGGAAATAGGAATACTCCATTTCATATCATATTAAGGCATGGACACATTTTTTTTCCTTTCTCCTTCTCTACTTCACTACAGATGCTTAGCAAAAGGACAATAGAATGAAAAAGCTATAACAAGTTTTATATGTAAATGAGTCTAACTCAAGGGAATAAGGCCAATCAGATGTGCTGTTAAATAAGTATTAGAATTTAACTTCCATATTTGATAAGAGACACAGCAATCATGGGGAAGCGGATAATTATCAGAATTATAGGATGCAAAAAAGGAGAGCTTTAATCTTTCTATCCCTGAACTCTTAAGGATAAGGCATGACAAAAGTGCTAGATTATGTCAGCTTTCTGAGAATTGCTAGAGAAGCACAAGTAGTCCCTGATTGACAGCAGTTCCTTTAGTGACTGCTCAAAGTTACAACAGCACTAAAAAAAGTGAGTTATGACTGTTTTCACACTTAATGACCATTGTAGCATCCCTACAGTCAACATGATTAAAATTCAAAAACTTGGCAACTGACTTATATTTATGACAGTTACATGATCCCGGGGTTCATATGCTCACCTTTTGTGGCCTTCTGAGAAGTAAGGTCAATGGGGAAGCCAGATTCACTTAACAGCTCTGTAACTAACTTAACAACTTCAGTGATTCACTTAACTGTGGCAAGAAAGATCATAAAATAGGGCAACATTCATTTAACAACTGTCTCACTTAACAATAGAAATTTTGGGCTCAATTGTAGCCCAAAGTAGAGGACTACCTATAGAAAATAATGTGTCAAAATGTCAAAATGTGCAGAAAATAATGGTCAATTACCTTAGACAGGGAGAAGTTCTGTGTGACCATCTATGTGTGACTCAAGAACAGTTCCCAGTATTATTCCCAAAGACTGATTTAAAGTGGCCCATATCTGCATATAGACATCCTGCACACCTACATTGTGAAAGGATTGATAGGTTAAGTATAGGTTCCAGAAGGTTGCAGAAAGGCCGACGCAAACACCTGCCAAATCCCAACTGTGCATTGTGCAGAGGTGCTCATCCTGCATGCTGATTGGTTGATTCAATTTCCTGTTTGTTGCTTTGCTGTTGAGTGCCTCCTAGACAGAACTTTACATTTGCAGAAATATAAATCAAATATCTATGCAACCACGCCTGAATGACAGTTCCCTGACATGCAGTGCTGGGAAAGTCTGCTAGACTCTTTATGGGCCAAGATCTTTAGGGCTGATGGGAATCGAAGTTCAACAGCTTATGAAACCACCATGCTGTATTGCCTTCATGAAGCATCTCATTAAAATTGCTGGGTTTTTGAACCATAAGCATTTGTACGAGCCACAAAATAACCAACCACATTTTTTTAAAAAAAGTCTTAGTTTAATGGTTGCTTGAAAGCACAAACAAGAAAAACAACAGGAAAAGAAATAAAAAAGAAAAAGAAAAGCGATTTACAAGCTGCCTAACTTTGAATAAACATTTCTGAAATAAGAGCCAACAGTACTTTTTCTAGCAGAAGAACAATAGATGACTCCTCTTGAATCAGCCAGGCCTATCTAATCTCATATTTTGTGGCCCAAAAGTATATAAGGCATTGCATAACCAGAGACAAGAAAGTGATAGCCAGCTGCCTCAGATTCTGGAGGGACTTGACAACCATCAATAGTGGTAGCCAGAGGATCATTCTTCATGAATTTGTACAGGTTGGTCTTAAAACCAAAACTATGCCATTCTTACATGTGACGGCAGTATATTCCACGGTCTAGCTATGCATTGCATTTTATTTATCCTGCATTTCCCCATATGTAGCTTTAATGGAAAACTTCAAATTCATATACTGCAGGAGAGAAATGCAAGTATATACAGGGAGGTTTGCATCAGTCCATTTTTGTTCCTTGTCTTTCCTTATCTATCCTGTAATATCTTGGAGGATGGGCGTAATAACGGAGACGAGACATCGGATAGTAACTTTAACTCTTTATTAGTGACTTCAGAATAGAGCAATGAGCCTGGCAGCAGCAGTTCCTTTTATAGAGCTGGCTGCTGCCAATGCGTCCAATGACAATGATTCAAGCTTGCCACGCTTGAAGCGTCCAATCGCGGCAGCCCATTAATTAGCCAATCAGATCAGTCTGGAGTGACCAATCATGACCCACTGTTGACGGACCAATCAGGATTGCAGGATTACGAGCTTGCTGTTGATGGCCAATCAGGTTTGCAGGATTACGAGCCTGCTAGTTTGGAACACCCCTCCCCTCTAGGTTCTGTCTCAGGGGTGGGGTGATGTATTCGCGCAGGTAGGCAGGTCTTCACACCTGTCTACCTGATTTGCGTTGTTCAAAATGTCTTTGCTCAGTTTCTAGTTCTGACGGGATGCTTACTGGACCTGGTTGTATTGGTGACCTGGCTTCTACGCTGGGTATCCTTGGAGGTGATTTTGGGATACCTGCAACGCTTCCATCATTCCTGTCGTCTGGATTCTCTGGATTCGCTGACCCTGTACGACTGCTGTTACCTGGAGAGATGGCCATCTGCCATGGTTCTTCTTCAGTTGGTGAATATAGTAGGCTTTGCTGTGCTGGTTGTGGGGTTATGTTATCTGAGCCAGATGTTGGTTCAGTTTCAAAACCCTCGGTTTCCCTTCCCCCTCTGGCTTTGAGATCGGGGTTTGTGATGGGTGTTGTGATCAACCTTGAGCGCAGCTGGTCGATGTGGCGGTTCCACAGTCTCCCATCTGTGGTTTCTAACCAGTAGGAACGGGGGCCCATAATTTGCATTATTTTGAGAGGGATCCACAATGGGTTACCTGTAAAGTTCTTTGGAAATATGGGGTCTCCTACCTTGAATGTACGGTGTTTGCTGCTGGAACCCAGGGGCTTTTCCGGGGTGTATGCAGGATGTAGGCAGTCTAGATGCAATCTGAGTTTCCTGCCCATCAGAAGCTTGGCTGGGCATTTGTTTGTGGTGCTGTTTGGTGTAATATGCTGGAGAAGGAGCATCCTGGTGACTTTGTCGTGGATGTTTCCCTGTTCCATTTTTTGTAAAGTTTTTTTGGTGAACTGAACCTTTTGTTCAACCCTGCCATTGGCCGCCGGGTGAGCAGGTGATGTCAAGGTATGGCGTGTTCCCCGGTCTGCTAGGAATTGTTCAAACGCCAAGGCGGTAAATTGGGGGCCATTGTCGGAAACCAAGACATCTGGTAACCCATGAGTTGCAAACAGTCTGTTCAATTTTTTGATGACTGCCTCTGTGGTGGTCGTCTTCATCTTGTTAACCTCGAGCCAGTTTGAGTAGGCATCTACTGTTATCAGGAAAGTATATCCCTTTGTAGGTCTCACAAAATCGATGTGGATGCGGGACCATGGACCCCTGGGTGTTTCCCATTCAGCTTGTGGTGCTTTCAGTGGGGCCGAGCGTGTTTCTTGGCATTTGCTACAGGTGGCAACCCAGGCTTCAATTTGTTTGTCCATACCTGGCCACCAGGCGTAGCTCCTTGCCAGTGCTTTCATTCGTACAATGCCCGGGTGTCCATCATGTAGTAATTTTAGAACTTTCTTCTGTAGTTTCTCTGGAATGACCACTCGGTCTCCCCACAACACACACCCTTTTTAGGAGAAAAGTTCTGTTTGTCTGTTCTTGAAAGGTTTAAAGGTGTCGTTGGGTTTGCTTTCTGGCCATCCCCTCTCCACCCAGCTGAGGACCCATGCCAAACATGAGTCTTTCTTTGTTTCTAGTGTGATGTCTTGTGCGGTTAGTGGAGGTGAGGGAAGCGTCTTGATTTGTAGTGTTGATAACGTGGGAGCTGGGTCATCTAGGAGCTCCGGTAGTGGAGAGCGGCTCAAAGTGTCAGCATGGGGGATAGTTTTCCCTGGTCGGTGTCTTAACTGGTAGTCATAGGCGGCTAGAAACTCCGACCATTGTGTCATCCTTGGAGATAGGATGTGGCGAGTTGGTTTGTCCCCTGCCAAGATGCCAAGCAATGGCTTATGATCTGTGATGATGGAAAAGGATCTTCCGTACACATATTTGTGGAACCTTTTAATTGCAGATACAATAGCGAGGGCTCCTTTATCTAAGTGCCTATAGTTTCTCTCTGTTTTAGACAAAGTTCTTGAAAAGAATGCAATAGGTGCCTCTATACCATTTGGTAGGACGTGGCTCAGGATGGCTCCTACCCCAAAAGGTGAGGCATCACAAGTCACAGTCAATGGAAGTGTCTCGTTATATTGGATGAGCACTGCATCCGAAGTTAAAAGGTCTTTTGCTTGTTGGAAAGCCTGCTCCTCCCGATGTCCCCAAAACCAGGAAGCCTTCTTGTTGAGGAGCCTATGCAGGGGTTCAGCAACAGTCGCCTTCTGGGATAGGAAGATGTTATAAAAGTTAATGAGTCCCAGGAAGGCTTGGAGGTCTGTTTTGTTCTTTGGTATTGGGGCATTTTTAATGGCAGCCAATTTCTTTTCAGTAGGGTGAATCCCTTGTTTGTCAAGAAGGTAACCAAGAAATTCAACCCTCTCAGTGCATAACTGGCACTTTTCCTTCTTAACCTTGAGGCCTGCATCTTGGAACCTTTGTAGGACAGTTCTCAGGCGTTTCTCTAACTGACTTCTTGTAGGGGGGGCTATTAGTACATCATTGAAATAGGGCACGACCCCTTTTATGCCCTGTAACAACCTTTGCATCAAATTTTGAAAAATGCCAGGTGCTACGCTTACTCCGAACTGGAGTCTGTTAAATTTGAACACACCCCTGTGCGTAACTATGGTTTGGGCTTCTGCGGTTGCTGCATCTACTGGTAGCTGTTGATAATACCTGCTGATCTGCGAATACCTTTCTGCCCCTGAGTGAGTGAAGGAGATGTTGGACCACGGGTACTGGATAGGCGCTCTGCTGTAACGCATGGTTTAGGGTAGCCTTGTAATCCCCACAGATTCTCAAAGATCCGTCAGGTTTTATGGGAGTTACAATTGGGGTCTCCCATCGGGCGTGGTCGATGGGTTCTAACACGCCTTGTGCAATTAATTTGTCCAATTGCTTGTCAATTTTTGGTTTGAGACCAAAAGGGACTTCGCGTGGCTTTAGACGAATGGGTGCGATATCAGGGGAGAGATTGAACGAGATGGGGGACCCTTTGTACTTGCCTAATTGTTCAGTGAAGACTTCTTGAAAGTCACAGATGAGGGCCACCTCCCAGTCTTCATCTACAGTCTGGTTGATGCCTGCCATTTCGATTCCTAATGGCGCGAACCACTGCAAACCCAATAAGCTGGTCTGGTCTCTGTCAACAATGGTGAGAGGTAGTATTGTGGTGTGGTCCTGAAAAGAGACCTGGATGTGACTGGAACCAGCAACCGGGATTCGATTGCCTTGGTAGTCCTTTAATATAAGTCTCTGAGTCCTGAGATCCTGGTGGCGGATGTCAGGGATCAGCTGCTTGATGGTTTTCCAGGAGACTATGGATAGGGAAGACCTGGAGTCCACTTCCATGATGCATGGGCGATTTTCAATGATGACCTTTACCCGGATTTTTTTCGTGTCCAAGGATGAAGCGTGGCCAATGGTGATGGTCTGATGTGCCTCTTTCCATCTGGTTGCACCAGTAAACATTCGGTTTCTGTTGTACTGGCTCCACTGGTTGTTTGGGCGGTCCCGGTTTGTTGGTGGGGTGCCTGATGCTTGTCGGAAGTTATTTTCTTTCCTCTTGGGACTGGATCCTCTTTTGTTCTGGCATACTTTAGCAATGTGGCCCCTTTTATCACAGGAACAACAGATGGCATCTAGGAACCTGCAGTCTGTTCGTGGGTGGTTTCCCTGCATCCGGCACATTGGAATTTGGATTTACGACCCCACTGGTCTCGCTGCTCACGCTCTGACCTGAGTCTGTTGACTTCTTCTTCCTCACTATCCGATGAGGACTCGATGTCTTCATGGTGGGCGGATGCTGTGTGTCTTTCTGAGGGTATTGCTGTGTCGCTGGTGGGTTGGCGGCTGGCCCCATTCATTCGGCGCATTCGGGCTGCTGATTTGCGAGTAGCTTCTGCTGCAGTGGCATCTGCTATGGCATCTGCGAGGGTGATGTCTCCCTTTGCTATAATCTTGCTTTGGACAGTGGGGTCTCTTAGGCCGAGGACAATCCTCATGGCTTCTTCTAGATTTATGAAGCCACACAGTCCACCCAAATTTCTTAGATCAGCTACAAAATCCCCGATGTTCTCACCTTCGCGTTGGTCCCTCTGGTAAAATTCATGTCTTCTTAATAAGGGTAGGAACTGCTGGAGCATAATGAGCCCGAAGGATGGGAGCAAGGGTATCCCAGTCCATCGTTTTGACTTCAGCCGGTTTTGCAGGTGCCTTTGCCATTCTGAAAACGGCGGGCCCGCAATGCGTTAGGAAAACCGCACGTTTTTTGCTTGATGTGGCATCCTTCAGATTATTTGATTCCAGGAACATTTGAAACCTGTCCATATACGAGTCCCAATCTTCGCATGCTGGATCAAATGGGGCGGGTGGTATAGCGCTGCTGGCCATTCTGCCAATATCTGTGCGCGTTCAGCCACGTGCTCTGTCAATTCTGCGAGTGCTCAGTCAGCTCTATCGTCTCCACATCCCACCCTCATCGCCAGTGTAATATCTTGGAGGATGGGCGTAATAACGGAGATGAGACATCGGATAGTAACTTCAACTCTTTATTAGTGACTTCAGAACAGAGCAATGAGCCTGGCAGCAGCAGCTCCTTTTATAGACAATGATTCAAGCTTGCCGTGCTTGGAGCATCCAATCGCAGCAGCCAGTTAACTAGCCAATCTGATCAGTCTGGAGTGACCAATCACGACCCGCTGTTGATGGACCAATCAGGATTGCAGGATTACAAGCCTGCTGTTGATGGCCAATCAGGTTTGCAGGATTACGAGCCTGCTAGTTCGGAACATATCCCCTGCCTTCTCTCACCCCTAAGGCCAAGATTTTATACACCTTGTTCATATTTCCCTTTACCCATCTAAACTTTCCTTAGTGGGATCTGCTCTAACTCCTAATCATTTGGTTCCTTTCATTTTTTTGTACATTTTTCAACTCTTATCATTTTCTTTTCCAGATATGATAACCAGAATTGTACAGAGTACTCCAAATGGGGCCCCATCAGCTTTGTCTTTTATTCGCAATGGGTCTAATATGAAACTTGCCATTTTCTTTTTATAGCAGCCTTGATATTTTTATTGAGAAATTCAAATTCTTTTTTGATCAATTATTGCCAGCTCAGATCATATGCATGTATCTATGGAGTTTGTGGAGTTTGCTTATACTGAACTTTATTAGCCATTTTGAAGCTTTTTCACCCAATATAGAGACTCAAGCCAGCCTAATGGGGTTCTCTATCTGGAATGGGCCAAGCTCTCTAGGGCTGATGGGAATTGAAGTTCAACAGCTTATAAAACCACCATGCTGTGATTAAGCAGAAAATATATTGAGTTAGACCTCAAGGGGTGAGCATTTCCTTCCTTAGGACAAATCAGAATTGCCTCTGCCTACACTTATCGCAAATCTGTAGAAGAATCAGCAAAGGGCTGCATCTTTCTCAGCAATGCCTCCCTCTTTTAACATATCTTTCCATGCATTTTGGTCTCTAGGACTTTCTGTTGTTATGTTTTGTCCCCAAATGATCCCAAACATTAATTAAAGTGAAACTTATGACACCCTATAATTACTATTACGGTGGTTCATATAAATATGTAAGATTACTAGGTTATCATTTAATAGAAGATGGCTATGCTAGCATACCAACACCATGGCTTGCATAATTCTTCTAGAAAGAACTGAACCAAACAGGATAGGAGTTTACAAAGACTGGTAAATTCACAGGCAGGGCAATATGTATGGTCCCAATATGCTAAGTGGCTATTGTTGCAGAGTTAATACTGTTTTACATTCAGCCCCGTGGCAGAACCAGCTTCATTACAAGAGATGCAGAATTAATTGCTCACCTAAAAATACTGATGCCACACATGTAGAATCCTGAAAACATTGCACGGTGGATGCCAATTAAGATATACTCATGGCCATGATTTCATAACAATACCCAGCCCTGCACATAACTCCACAGCCCTTGTTGTGCCAGCCTTTGCTGTGTCAACTCTGAAAATTTCCTCTCTTTGGTCCCTGCTAATCAAGCTTGGTGAGTGATGTTCCAGAAATTTAAGAAATGTGGTTTCAGTTTTAACACCTTGTGTTTTCTGTATGGGCACTATTGGCACAAATTCTTGGGTAATATAGGAGAGTCGGTTTGATGTGGTAGTTAAGGCGCTGGTAGAAACCAGGAGATTGTGAGTTCTACTCCTGCTTTAGGCATGAAAACCAGCTGGGTGACTTTGGGTCAGTCACTCTCTTTCTCTCTCTTAACCCAACTCAACTCATAGGGTTGTTGTTATTAGGAAAATAGGAAGCGGAAGCCGTTGTCATCTTTAATTATTTATAAAAGTAATAAAGGTGAGATAATGATAGATAGGCAGGCAGGCAACAGACAGACAGAGTATAAAGTTATCAGGGTGTTTTAAGTGTATCTTTTGCTCAAAACTTGGAGAGGGGGTTGGATTTTTTTTTTGCCTGGAAAACAGAAGGGTGAAGGAAATCAAATTCCATTCATATTGCCTTTCAGTTTTTCTTACTAACCGATCTTTATTTGCAGTCTTAAGTTGCAGATTGGAATTGTGATTGCTTAGAGGTGCTTGCACCTTTTTAGGGCAAAGTATTTAAAATAGGGCTAAGAACATTATTGATTTTACTTGGTCTTTTAAATTGCTGGCACTATTCAACCAATGGGTTTCCTAAACTTTTGAGGCTCCCATTGATCGGAGTTTTATATTTGCATGGGCTGCATGTGCAATCACTGCTACTTTTTAGTGTAACATACAGTAAGTATAGGGACCCATCTGGCATGGTCTACCCTCCATCCTTGCAGAGTCAATAGAGGCATAGTAGCAGAGGTGACAACTCAAAGTTTACTTACAGTCCCAATTTTCTTTTCTGTATCTTCTGATCATAATTGTGAAAATCTATGGTACAATTTCTTGCTGCTTTGAAATTTGCAAAATCTAAAATGAGTTTAATAACATTAAAAAAGAAGAAGCTGTCACTATCACCCATTTGTGATTCTACTACACCATTCTAATCATGGTGACCAATGTTCTTCATATGGCAAGCTGGATGGCAGCTTGCCCAAAATTGCCTCCTCCTATCACAACTGTTGAACACCTGATTAGGAATCAAAAGGATGCTTTTGAGGAGAATGTCCAGTTGGGACCAGTATCTTTTGCTCAATTTGAATGCCTTCCATGGCTCTTAGGAAAGAATTTCAAAGAGCAACACACTTTGATCTTGCCGAGTGGGTGCTTTCTATATTCATTTTATACAATAAAAATGTATTGGGCTATTAACATAAAATGTTTTTTTCTGATAGCTTTGTTTTCATTGTCTAAGTTTTGTTACAGAAATATGATGATTCCTAGAAAAAACTAGCCATCCTGAACACAGTGATGTCTTGTTCAAGTGAACCTCAGCAAATCCAAAGGGACAATTCCTTTTTAAAAATTCCTATAATTTGAACAATGTCATGGATTTTAATGGGCTAAAAACATATATGGAGAGCCAGTATCAAAAGTAGTTTGCATCTGTCTCCTTCAACACTTAAAAGAAGCCCTCAATGATGACCAAGAAAGCTTCTGAGAATAAAGTAGAAAAACAGAAGCCTCTTTCCCAAGAAGACAACTTTTGAGACATTGCAAGACAAATTGGCACAGCATTGGGTCAGATGTTTATCCAGATGTGCAAAGGAAATCTCACCTTTGGTTTTCAGAGTGAAATAGTAATTCTGTTTTGTTTGAAATTATTACATTGATAGCTCACCTGTACAAGTCTGGTTTCTTTTTCCTGGCTGCTGTTTCTCTCTTCTCACATAAATCAACCCAGTCATTTCATAAGCAGGAAGAACCTTATTCCTACTAGTTAATCCAATCTGTCTATGTATATTAGAACCTTTGGTTGAGTAAGATGAATTAAAAGGGATAGCATAAACCAAATATACAGATAGTCCTCGACTTATGACCACAATTGAGCCCAGAATTTATGTTGCTAAGTGAAAAATTTGCCAAGTGAGTTTTGCCCCATTTTATGACTTTTCTTGCCATATTCATTAAGTGAATCACTGTAATTGTTAAATTAGTAACACGGTTGTCAATTGAATCTGGCTTCCCTATTGACTTTGCTTGTTAGAAGTTCGCAAAAGATGATCACATGACCCCGGGACACTGCAACTGTCATAAATATGAACTAAGAGTCAAACTTCTAAATGTAATAATTTTATGAAAAACGGTCGTAAATCACTTTTTTCAGTGCTGTTGTAACTTTGAATGGTCATTAAATGAACTGTTGTAGGTCCAGGACTACTTTTATATAAAAAAAATAATGTTTCTCTGAAAATATTGACTTTTTTTTCCAAATGCAATTTTATTTACATTTTTAAATCATAAAACAACTGTTTCAGTGTAATTGGAAACCATGTTGCAATTCATGGAATCGTGCCATGGAACAGGGTGACTTTAACTCAAGAGTTAACAATTGCAAGACTTGTTGGCTTGATGATGTTCTGAGAACAATGCAACCTTTGAAGGCATACCTCTTGTTGATCTAAAATGGTCTCTCCCTTTGCCTGCACTAATGGCATCAGTGTGGCAGAGGGAGAAAAATGAGATGAAAGCTACAGTGGGATGCCAGATCTGATATACTAATGCCTTGAAGAATCTGCCAGAGAATGTTGGGGTATTGCCCCTTCTGAACATGCCCACAAAGCTGGGGTTAATTAACGTATGAACATCTGAAGCAATGTACCCTCGGCTCTGGATCAAGCTATAGTTTGCTTGACAATCAAAACACAAATCTGCTTAATGAGTTTGTTTATCTTTCAAAAGCACAGTTCACATACATTTTCAGTACAAGCCTACATAATTTGTGACATTCGTGGTAATCCACTGGGGATTCAGGAAAGACATTTTGGCTTCCCCTGCTTTTCTAGTGGATTGCATTAAGAAGTGAAATCATACCATAGTAGTCTGCATCTTTATACACATTCTAGCTTCCTACACTCTTAAGATAAACTCTGCTGCAGGCATGTGGAGTCACATGGAAACCTGCAAAAACCAGTTCAGTTACCATTCCTCATTCATCTGACAAGACACTTGGGGTGGCAAAAAACATAGTTTACCTTCCCTCTGGCAAAACCTGTGCCTTGTGGAATGACTTCAGATTTGGTGCCTCACCAGTTTTAGGATGAGCCATCCAGCCATTAACTCTTCACCAAAGAGATGTTTGATATAAGAGTTTTCCATAAAGATTCACCTGATTCCATCTTTGCAGGGAAAAAAAACTCTCATGGTATCACCTTTTCTATAACTCTACTGGGGTCTTCTATTTTTTTTTTGTGGTTTCCCATATGTCTTAATTTTGGTTGTTATATTCTGTCCTTTATTCTGCACGCCATCTTAGGAAAGCGTTGCTTGTAAAATGATGTCTAAATAAATGATGGATAGGTTCTTGCTTAATTAAAAATAAAGATTCAACTTGCTAAAAACTGAATTCAGAGAAACAAATTTGAGTTATCACTTCACGTTCTCTTTTTCTGCATGGGTGTAATCTAAATGAGGCAACGACCAGTTCTGATAGCAGCAACCCGTTCCACCCGAAATGTTCCCCCTCCAGTTTGGCCAGTATGGTGGACTGTCATCCTGTATCTCACCCAATCAGGAACTAGACTAGCTTCATTCTTGAAGTGCAACAGTGTGCACACCTACCACTGGAGTCCATGGCTGCAGAGAAGGCAGTCAGCGTAGGCAATTGGCAGTGGGTGAGGTGTGGACAGGAACAAACAACAAGCATACAGGAGTGAATAGGGAAAGTCTGATGAAAAGAAGGATGCAACTGGTCCCGGGGATGTAAATTCTAGCTTTAATCTGAAGCAGGGAGATGAAGAATTTAATAATCAGTTTGCAAGCACAGGACTCAGCCATTTATCTTTCTCTCACTTTCTCTTATTTTCTCTCACTTTCTCAAATTCACAGAAGGAATTGTTTGTTGTTTTCCCTGGGTCCTATTTTCATATTATAACATTTATATCAGTGTAAATGTAATGGGCAGTGTAATGGATCTTGGATACCAGGATACCTTTTATTTTTAAAGACCATCTGTTCTTGATGCAATGGCAACACCTAATTTACCTTGGTTGACCTTAGAATGCTAAGCAGTTTTGGGTTTGATAGTACTTGAAATGGAGACTTCCAGGAAACCCTAGGACTGTAATAAGAATGGGACCTTCATCCCATCCCATTCTTCCCAAAGAAACATTCCAGATAAAAACATTGTCAGGCAAACCATCTCTGTATGGTAATATCCAAGGAAATTACCTGGATGCACCTTGTTGCTACAAACCTGGCTTGAGTTGATTTTACTTTTTATTACCATATACAAAAGCACACACCCATCTTAATGTGCAGGTGTATATTAAACTGCATATTTATGACATTCATCAATTTATGGAATCTCTTAAAAAGATGGAAACATACATAGTAATGCCAAAACTTTCACTTAAAAAAACCTTTCAGCCTGAGTGCTTTCATAAAGTTTGACTGCAGATCTTTCTTCTGATTCATTTTTCTCCATACACATTGTCTCTCATTAAATGCAAAATTTAAAAACAAATCAGTAAAATGCTGATTGATGTTCCTCATGAGCCCAATAAGAGAACAGTGGCATTGTGCAAGTTCAGAAATATGATCCCTCCAATATAATTTTGCTGCACAGCAGACTTAGAGGGAGAAGGAAATTATGGAGATAACAATCATATTGCCTCATTATTCTTAAACTGCTCAACTTAAATAACCCCACACTCCCTGTGCTAATAAATTCTGAAATGCTGCTTTGCAGCCTATATAATAGTCAATCCTCCTTCCTTTTGAGTTCTCCTTGTATAACCTTGATTTTTACAAACTGCCTAGGAATCTGTAGCAACACAAGGAAAAAAAAACAGGCTTCAGGATTTTTGTACAAATTGTGCAAGTTTCTTTTGAAGAACAAGTCTTCTTTCTTAGAACTGAAGGGATGTTGATTTAAAATAATAATAATTTCAAAAGTTTGTACACTGAGCTTTGGTGACTCAATGACTAGAATGCTGTATTGCAGGCTGTCTGTGTCCACTGCCAGGAGTTTGATCCTGATGGGCTCAAAGTTGACTCAGCCTTCCATCCTCCAGAAGTCAGTAAAATGAAGATCCAGATTGTTGGAGGCAATTAGGAATCCCATGTTGGGGGGCAATATTCTGATATTGTAAACCGCTTAGAGAGTGCTGTAATATACTGTGGAGCGGTATGTAAGTCTGAGTGCTATAGCTATTGATTGCCTCAAATAATTTCTTTCAACAAGCATGTTATATGTAAGAGAGAAGGGATTCATTCTGAACCTAATCCAAAGTTTTATTGAGAACTATGTGAACTGTCTAGATCTATAATCCTTGTTGGCTGCCCCCATTCTTTCATATTAATATTTAGTGGCATTGAGGAAAGCTATACCCCAGAGTGCAGTCTGTAGTGAGTGATAGAACAGTTCCCAATACCACTTCCTGAATTGGCAGAAATGGCTAAATTGACCATTTTGATCAAAGAAAAGAATATAAGTACTTTTTTTTTCTACATGGAGACAGCTTCTGGACTTTGTGCTTGAGGTAGAAAAAAATGAATCTTTGATTTGGGGTTTTACTGATTAAATTGATTTGTTGTTATAGAAATAGCTAGTTTATGCTATTATGGAAGAGTAAAAAGTTGAGGTTTGATATTAATGCTTTATCCTACTGCAACAGAGGTAATTGGAAGTCAACACCTTTTTTTCTTTCCCCCCTCTCCTTCTCATCTTTTTCCCCTTCCCTTTCCCACTATGTCCTACTATTTGCTTTTATATCTTTGTATTTTATTCTATAACCTAATAAAATGTTATAAAACCTAATATCACTTTCTGAATTGAGCAAGCAAAACCACTGTTAGCACAGTGTCTAACACAGCCTGTGTTACCAAAAACCATTCAGAGATCAAGTAGGATCCATCAAGATATACTCTTTGCAGGAGGCCATCAATTAGAGCGAACATGGTTGGTTCTATGTCCAAATCAGGTCTTGCTCCAGACTGACAAGGGTAATGATAAGTCTTTCAAGAATTTCTTCAGCTGCACAATTCTAACCCGCTCAGGTATTATATCCAGTAAAGAGAGATTTGTGTCTGGCCAGAAGCTGGAAAAACCTAGATTTATTTAAAAATTGATATGCCATTCATTCATTTCAAAATGGCTCTGGGGTGCTCAGAAAAATATAAAGTTCAAAACCACACAGCAGGTATTGCTTCTACATTTGCACTGATACCCAATAATAATAATTAAGGCAAAGCCATGTTCTTTTCTCTCTTTTTTTAATGGTACATTTCCTATGTCTTTGTTTTGTTATTTTGCATTTGGGTTTGATGGCAGTGCACAAATAATGGCAACTGAGGAAGTGATAAATGTATCATAATACCAGAGCTGATATTCAGCAGATTCTGACCAGTTCTGGAGAACTGGTAGCGGAAATTTTGAGTAGTGTGGAGAACTGGCAAATACCACCTCTGACTTGAGATTTTACAGTATCCTTCCCCTGCCACACCCACCAAGCCATGCCCACAGAACCAGTAGTAAAAACATTTGAATCCCACCACTGTGTGATACAAACCTTTGTTGATTTCTCTGTAAATTATTTTGTGGCTTTCCTAAACAAGACTTCAATAGTGCAGCATATGCCTTTGCGAACTAGAATTTACTTCATCAAATTTAGGTTTGGTTGGAGGCAGATTTTAAACAGTGGAATCAAGGAAAATTGAAAAAATAATTATTAAGAAAACTCATAGTTATTTGTTTAACTGTAGAATGATCCCTCTAGTTTAGTAGTTTATATTTAGAATCTATTTCTTTATAGCTTGTGTTCTTATTTCTCAAATTTCCAGAGTGGTATTGAGGTAGCCTAAGGTTTCCCTGTGGAAAGCCTGGCCAGAATAGGCATACAGTCCATGTAGCTATTCTATAATGGATTAACTGCCATTGCCACTGTCTCCATTATCAACACTTCTCTTTTTGCCGAACTGCATGGTATCATGTGTCAGGTTTTGAGCATGGGCGAGAAGAATGGAGACAAGTTTCTGAACGGTGAACTTCAGCTCTTTATTTACATTATACTTGCTCAGTTTAAACAGTAGTAGAACTTGCCTTATATAGGCAAACCTTGTAACGATTATCCAATAACGAGCTAGGAACGTTAGCTCTTGAACCAATAAGACATTTCTGTTAAGGGCCAATCAGATTCCCCAGAATGGGCCAATCCGGTACGGCCGCTTAACAGCCAATTAGAAGTGCAGGGCCAGAACCCTGCACTTGACTTCAAGCTTATACTTTATTGAATTATATTACATACACAACACCCCTTCCCCCTGGCTTCTTAGTTCAGGGCGCAGTTACGTAGTCCTTTAAATAGGACGGTTGTTTTTTAAGTCTTTTTGACTTTCGCTGTATTGGTTGGTTGCAGTCCTGCTGGGGCAGATTGCTGTTTGGTAGCGGGGCTGCCTCTGGTTCAGAGTTTGCTTCTGCGATGTTGCCCTCATTTTCTGTACTCTCTTGAGGTGCAAACGTTTCTCCCTCCAGCTCCACAGCCTGGGCTTCTGTTAGGTCGTCGTTCCCCTCGAACGGGTTTCCTAGGGCTTCATCTTCTTCCGTACCTCCCCCCCCCTCAGTTTGGTTATAGGGGAGTTGTGGAGTGGCAGCTGCAAGGCGCAACCGTAACTGATTGATATGCCGTTTCCAGAGTTTATTGTCATGGCATTGCACAAGGTAGGATCTGGGGCCGGTTACACGTACTACCATTGCTTCCACCCACAACGGGTCGCCTGATAAGTTTTTTGCATACACCAGGTCTCCTACCTGGAAGGTGCGACATCGGCCTCTGGATCCTAATGGTTTTTCTGGTTCGTAAGCAGGGTGCAACCGGTCGAGGTGGGAGCGGAGCTTTCGTCCCATTAATAGTTCAGCGGGCGTCTTGTTTTTGATGCTATGTGGGGTGATGTGTTGCAAGAAGAGGATTTGGTTGACTTTGTCGTCAATGTTATCATAGTTTACCTTTTGCAAGGTTTTCTTTACAAATTGGACCATGCGTTCTGCTCGGCCATTAGTCGCAGGATGGGCCGGCGAGGTAAGCGCATGGCGGATGCCGCGATCAGCGAGGTACTGCTTGAATGCAAGTGCCGTAAATTGTGGCCCGTTATCGGATACCAGGACGTCTGGTAACCCGTGGGTTGCAAAGAGTCTGTTTAAAATCTTGATGACTGCCTCGGAGGTTGTAGTAGTCATGTGATGAATCTCGAGCCAATTCGAGTAGGCATCGACGGTAAGCAGGAAGGTGTGCCCTTGGTTGGCCCCGCGAAGTCCAAGTGAATTTGGGACCAGGGTCCACGTGGTGTCTCCCATTTAGTAGGCATGGCTTTTGGAGGGGCGTTGCTGACTTCTTGGCACTTGTGACAAGCTTTAACCCAATGTTCGATTTGCTTGTCAATGCCCGGCCACCATGCATAGCTTTGTGCAAGGGCTTTCATTCGCACGATGCCGGGGTGGCCCTCGTGCAAGGTTCTTAACAGTGTCTTTTGGAGCCGTTCTGGGATAACGACTCTATCGCCCCAGATGACACAGCCTTTTTGGGAGAAGAGCTGGGTCTGTCGAGACTTGAATGGTGTGAAGTCCTCAGGCAATTGGTCCAATGGCCATCCGCATTCTACCCAGCCCAGGATGCGTGCTAGGGTGTGGTCGCATTTGGTTTCTCTCGCGATGTCTCGAGCAGTCAGTGGTGGTGAGTTGAGCACCTCGATTTGCAACGAGGTTACTGTTGGTGCCAGATCGTCGAGAGTTTCTGGAAGCGGTGCTTGGCTCAATGCGTTGGCGTGGGGAATGGCTTTCCCCGGGTGGTATTGCAGCCGATAATTATAAGCAGCTAAGAATTCTGACCATCGGGTCATTCTAGGGGATAATATGTAGGGAGTCGGCTTATCTCCGGCTATTATTCCTAGCAGCGGTTTGTGGTCAGTTACAATAGTAAAAGGCCTGTCATACACATATTCGTGAAATCTTTTCACAGCTGAGACGATTGCAAGGGCCTCTTTATCAATTTGTCCATAGTTTCGCTCAGTCTTGGAAAGAATCTTAGAGAAATATGCAACAGGGGCTTCGTTCCCGTTAGGCAGTACATGGCTCAAAATAGCGCCTACCCCAAAAGGTGATGCATCACAGGTTATAACTAACGGCAAAGTCTCATTATATTGCATGAGTACAGAGTCAGAAGTAAGCAGTTTTTTAACATTTCTAAATGCTTGTTCTTCACGGTAACCCCATAACCAAATTGCCCTTTTATCTAATAATTGGTGTTACGGCTCCACGACGGTTGCTTTGTGCGGTAAAAACACATTATAAAAGTTGATGAGGCCTAGGAATGCCTGGAGATCAGCCTTGTTTCATGGCCTGGGAGCGTTTTTGATCTCTCTTAATTTACCTTCGGTCGGGTGAATGCCCTGGCTATCAATCAGGTACCCTAAAAATTCAACACTGTCAGTGCATAATTTACATTTATTTTTCTTAACCTTTAGACCGTCTTCTTGGAATTTTCTTAGGACTAATTTTAATCGGTCCTGTAAGATTTTTTTTGTTGGGGCTGCGATTAACACATCGTCAAAATAAGGGACCACGCCCTTAATTCCCTGTAACAGCTTTTCTATAAGGCTCTGAAATATCCCTGGGGTGACACTAACTCCAAATTGCAACCGGGTACATTTAAAGGCACCCCGGTGCATCAAAATAGTTTGGGCCTGTGCCGTTTTTTCATCTACTGGCAATTGTTGATTTGCCTGAGCTAAATCCAATTTAGCGAAAATTTTCCTGCCCCCCAGGGAATGGAGGAGGTGCTGCACCACCGGAACTGGATAGGCGTTTTGCTGGAGGGCGTGGTTCAAGGTGGCCCAGTAGTCCCCACAAATTCGAATTGACCCGTCTGGCTTAATGGGTGTTACAATAGGGGTTTCCCAAGGGGAGTGATCATGGGTTCTAACACCCCCTGAGCTATCAATTTGTCGAGTTGCTTGTCTATTTTAGCCTTTAAGGCAAATGGGACTCGACGGGGCTTCAAGCGAATGGGAGCCACTTTGGGATATAAGTTAAATGAGATCGGGGTCCCCTTGTACTCACCTAAACTGTCCGCGAAGACGTCCCTGAACTCAGAGATAAGATCTTCTTCCCAGTGACAGCCACCGACTCGGTTTATGCTGGCCACTTCAATGCCGAGTGGCGTGAACCATTGGAGGCCCAGCAAGCTAGGCCTATCGCTATCGATGACTGTCAACGGTAAGTACGCTGTGTGCTTTTTGAAGGAGACTCGGACTCGGCAGGACCCGATGACGGGGATTCGATTCCCCTGGTAGTCCTTGAGGATGAGGCGTTGGAACCGGAGGTCTTGGTGTTGAATTGTGGGGATGAGTTGCTTGAGTGTTCTCCACAACACCATCGAGAGAGACGATCCCGAGTCAACCTCCATGTGGCAAGGCTGATTTTCGATAGTTACTGTTACCCGGATTTTCTTAGTGTCCAGGGTTGAGGCATGACCGATAGTGATAGTATGGTGAGCCTCTTCTCTCTGCAACGGCCGATTTCTGTAGGATTGGGTTGCTGGCGCTTGCCTTACAGGACGGTTTCCTGTTGATTGGCGATAGTTGGTGCCTTTTGAGGCCTGGCTGGGTCCTGGCAAGCTGCGGCAGACCCGTCCGATGTGGCCTCATCTCCCACACTCATGGCAGAGTTCGTCGCGGAACTTGCATTCGAACCTGGCATGGTTGGCTCCACATCCAACACAAGGACGTACAGGCTTCGGGTAGTGGTCTCGATTGGACCGTAGTCGATGGACCCCTTCTTCGTCGCTTTCTGACGATGAAGAGAGGTCCTCGTGGTGTGTCGTCGCGAGCTGTCCTTCTGTGCTAGGTGAGATTTCGCTGGCCGGTGGTGGTACCGGAGCACAGTTTCGGCGTAGCTGTGCAGCCAACTTCTTGGTTGCCTCTGCCGCAGTAGCATCGGCAATGGCGTCGGCAAGGCTGATGTTGCCTTTTGCCATCAACTTGCTTTGGACGCCCGGAGCATCGAGTCCAAGGACTATGCGATCTCTTAATGCCTCTTCGAGGTCGGTGAAACCACAGAGGCCTCCCAAGTTGCGGAGGTCTGCTATGAAGTCGGCCACGCTTTCTCCTTTTCACTGGTTTCTTTGATAAAACTCGTGGCATCTCATGAGTATAGGCACGGTAGGAGCGTAGTGGGCTCGCAGGATAGGTTCGAGGTCGTCCCAATCCATGGCCTTCACTTCTCGGGGTTTGGCTAGCGCTTTAGCCATCTTAAATACAATTGGACCGCAATGCGTCAGGAACACCACCCATTTCTTTTCTGGTGTGGCGTCCTTCAAATTGTTCGTCTCAAGAAACATTTGGAAGCAATCCATATAGGACTCCCAGTCCTCTTGTGTCGGATCGAACGGAGGGGGTGGTACAAGGCCGCCGGACATGGTTCCGTTGTTGGCGTCGTCTGTCACGTGCTCGGTATTGCTTCTGGGTTCCGTTTGTTCAGTTGTCTCCATATCCCCCCTTCGTCGCCAGTGTCAGGTTTTGAGCATGGGCGAGAATAATGGAGACAAGTTTCTGAACGGTGAACTTCAGCTCTTTATTTACATTATACTTGCTCAGTTTAAACAGTAGTAGAACCTGCCTTATATAGGCAAACCTTGTAACGATTACCCAATAACGAGCTAGGAACATTAGCTCTTGAACCAATAAGACATTTCTGTTAAGGGCCAATCAGATTCCCCAGAATGGGCCAATCCGGTATGGCCGCTTAACAGCCAATTAGAAGTGCAGGGCCAGAACCCTGCACTTGACTTCAAGCTTATACTTTATTGAATTATATTACATACACAACATCATGGAAAGGCATAAAATAAAGAGAAGAATGTTGGTTGCAGCAAATTGATAGTCCAATACGTTCCACTGTGGTGCTCAGAATGCACAGCACTTCCTCAGCTGAACAAAGGAGAGAGTCAAATGGGAGACTCTCTCTGGAATTCAGCACTTTCAAAGCACAAAGTCTGATGTTTTGAGATGCTGGCAACTGAGCCAGCAGAAAATTAGCTCCACCACTCAAGTAGGGCAACATCATGCAAACATGATGATTCCAGTCAGACAGCAGCACCTACATCCAGGTAGAAGGTCTCCTGGCAGCCTTGAACATTAGAAATTTTGCATGTCGTGTGATGGAAAGAGAACTGGATAAAGCAAAACACTTTAAAGAACTTTGGGTTCCAACTCCTCCATAAGTTAAAAATATAGGCAGATTCCTCAGAGACAACGCCATTGTTTTTCTGGGCTAGATTTTTTTTTTAAATGTCATTAATTATTTCCCAATATTTTCTAGTAAAATATATACACTTTCTAGTTAACAAGATTTGAGCAATCAGTCTGTACATGAAAAATCACTGTGGAATTTAGGACTCAGCAATATGTTTTGTTTCTTTCTCTGTTAGATACACTGTAAAAAAATTTATAGAACAGATTGCACCTGAATGTATGTACAGATTTAAGCTCTCACAACTTATATTTGGCAAGACTTTCTTTGAATTTTACTTCCTTTTCTTTGACTTTATTTTTTCCTCTGTCTCATGTTTCTTCAGCCTGCACCTCTGAGTTTGTTAATGCCTCTTTTTTTTGTTGCCTTCTCAATATCCTGACTTCCAAAGCAGATCCCAGTGGGTTATATTAGTTCTTGAATTTCAAACTGACATGTACCCATATTATTATGAGGTAGAAATTACCTTCTTTGTGGTAAGACTTATAAGTTCCTTTACTCCTTGTAAGACTTACAAGAACCTTTACTCCTTGTGTTTCTTTTTCAGCCCACACAATATTTTAGGACAGTGGCAATGTAGACATTACCCAGTTGGTCTTTACAGAAAATACATTAAAGCAAATAAACAATAGCTTTGAGAATTGCCAAATTTTGATTCTTTTATCCAAAATCTTGCAAGACTGAGAAAGTAACACCAAAATGTTATGACAAATTTGGGCCCTCTATTTTTTAAAAAAGTATTTTAATTGAGGTTCTCTGGAAATCCTATGGGGGAATCGCACATACTTTGGTGCCCTGAAGGTGCTCCGTTGATGACTCTGCGACACACAAGATTTAGATGACAACCCGGTTAGATATTGTCACTGCTATTACAGTCATCACAAGAACTCTAAGATGTAGTTATCCAGCAAATGGTCCAATGGGATTGTTGTTCATTAGGTCATGAAAGAAAAATTAGGAAGCATTATTTGAGTATAATAGATATACCTACTCCTTCCTTAGTCATTCTACCAAACATACAGTGAGCCTATCATATCGCAAATAGTTAGGGACAAGCCACTCTCCACAGTAGCCCAGGCCAGTTTGCTCTCTTCCAGTACATCATGTTCACCTCTTGCTGATTTTAATCTGTGGGTTTGAAAGGTAGATGACAGAGAATCAGTCTCACAATATGAAGGTCATCTTCCCCAAAGAAAACAAAGGGTCAAAGAACATGAATTACATATTCCTCTTGTAGAGAAAATTCCCATCTTTTGGAGGAATTAAAAACTGACATTTCCTATTTAGGGATTGTGAGGAGGAAAAGGGAGACAGTGAAGCTGCTTGTGAGCCCTGAAGCCCTGTAAAATATACCTGCCTCATATCTAGGATCATGGTGTGGCTGGGTTTGGATAAAGTGAATTGCTCCACTCAGTTGTTGCATTTGGAAACCAGCTTGTTTAAACAGGGATGTTGTTTTCTTGGTTATTTTCTTCAGTGCTAGTTTTGGGTGAGTCTTGTTGAGACAAATAGAGCACACAATGGAACTATGAAATTACTCTTGGATGAGGCACATAGTAAATGCTGTACCACCCTCTTCCCAGGTTGCTTTCCCTTATTTCACTATCTTCACCAAGACCTTTTTTTTTTTTAGTTTTGCTTCCCATCAAGGTTCTTCCTTCTATAACCCTCAACTGAGTGGTATTAAATTTGAATTTATCTTCCTGATTAAATTTAAAGGAAATAACTGCATTGATTAGACTGTAACTGGAAATCGCAAAAGGCCTGTAGCCTTTTTCTTGAAGCATATTTCATCATCCTGAAAAGATCCAGCACCTGGATTCTGTGCCATGGTAATGGGGGGAAATATAATCTTGACACAATGCCACTACCCCTTGACATAGCAAATACCAGTTTAATGTTTTCCACCTGAAAGGAAAGCAGAGAAAAAGAATCTGGTGAATAGAAATAAAAACAATGACTCAAATCCTGGCAATCAACTTCTGATAGAATTTACAAAGTGTGTAACTTTCTTGGATTATATGCACTACAGAGTGAAGAATCTTCCCAGAACAGATGATGTTTATTTATAAAATTTATTGGCCACCTGCAGGGTAACTCTGGTCACATGACAGCAATTTCTAAAAAATATCCCAGGGAAAACCAAAAATGGTTACTCTTTCAAGATGAGAATGGGAATCTTATGTCATTCTGTTGGCTTTGATAACATAAAGAGATGGTACCTGGCCATGAAACCATTCATAGGTAATTCTTCCTCAATGGGATTTACTAATTAAGAAGAATCCCAGTGATGTTGTCAGTGCTAAAACATGAAAAGTCCCCACCATCATTTTACCTGGTCTCTTCCTTAATTGACTCGTCTCTTTCCCCATTCTTTGTTCATGTTTGTGGAGCTTTGCCAGAGGGCTGAGTCTCACACACAGATATGACAAACTACTGTGCTGGTATGGGATGGTTATTACATATCCATTCAGGTTTGCAACTGAGAAGGACCTTTGCCACCAAGTGACGTTATCAGTTGCCTGAGCCTGTCACATGCTAACGTGATTGCATCCCCTCAATTGGTGCAATTTAAATAAGCTGGCCCCTTATATTCGAGTTTGAGACCCCTGATCTAGTGCAAGGTTCCAACAACTAATTCAGGTACCCAATCAGAGCTCTCATGTCACACTTCTGTGACTTCCATGTATGAACTGGAACATTTTTGTGAGATTTAGTGATTCTTAGTATTGGACTGAGTTCAAGTCCCACCTTAGTCAAGAAAACCAGCTGGGTGACTTTGGGCTGGTCATGCTCTCTCTCAGCCCAACCCATCTCACAGGGTGGTTGTTATGGGGAAAATAGGAAGAGGAAGTTGTGTTGGATATATTCGCTGCCTTGAGTTTTTTTTTTAATAAAAATAATAAAAGTAGGATATAAATAAATAGACATTATTTCATTTTTATCTTTTTTTCCCCATCTCCAGGAAAGTACACAAATTGTGGAATCCTATTGTTTTCACATGCCTTGATTAGTTTCCTGGTAAAAGGCATGCCTTGGAAAAAAATAACTACCAAGCCACTATGCCAAAGGGAACCTTAAATAGGACAACCAGTAGAGCTTTGAGGAAAGGCAAGTGGCACCCCAAAGCTTCAACAATGCTGCTGAAATGAACCGCTTGCTTTGAATCACAGTGTCACATACATGTTACTCTCCTTCCTTACACCTGCCCCCGATGCTTATGGATTATCTCTCAAATCGATCATCTGATTCTCATTTTTACCTTCCTTTGTTCAGGGACAGAGCTGCTTCTTTATTTAAATGCCAATATATGGCTGTTGATAATACCCATTTATTATTGTGAAAATAAAATCCGTAATTAAGGTCTGCTAAAACTTCACGTCTTCCAATGTGGGAAGCAAAACCATACTAAAAGCAAGCAGTCCTGATCCCAAATCAGCAGGATGCAATAAAACAGAGAATGAAGTTGTAAACATTCAAAAACTGAACGTCTTGCAAACACTCAAAAGAACCTAGAAATTATTATGCCAATTTTATAATTGTCTTTTCTCTCCTCTCTCTACCAAATAATTACAAATACTGCCAGGCCTCAAAATTAATGAACCAAGTATGGTAATTTTATATAAATACAAAATGAGCTTTTCAGACACATATCACAATTTGCACCATTTCTCAAATCCAAGCTTCCATAAAAATCCCAATTATATTCAGTGGCACAGTCCTGCCCTCTTCGCATTAACACTTAATCAGTTCAGTTCAAGAACTTGTGAATTCTTTGGTTTAATATTAAACTAGAAGATTTTCGTGTCTTCCCTAACATATTGGTTACTTTGTGGTTTAGTGCATTTGATAAAACCAGAAAAATGGGTTGATTTGGTTATCAGGTCACATGTTGTACAAATGAACTCTAAAGCTAATGCAAGAGGAATTCTGGAGAAAACTAGCAACACCCTAAGTTTCACCGATTCAGGTTTCATCTTCTATTGTGCATTCTTATTTGTACATCATTTAAGTTCCACTCTAAGCTGATCACAGCAACAGGTTTAGCCTTAATCATTAATCTTGGATACCTTGAAATACAAAAGGCAGCTATAGGTTGCAGGTTTCTCTATTTTCTGCTGCCATCTAGCAGTTGTCTGGATTTTTGTTGCCAATTCTCATACTGTATCTAATATTGTATTTCTCTAACTTGGCCATTTTAACACCTGTGAACTTGAAATCCCAGGATTCCCCAGCCAGAGTATTCAGTTCTGGGAATTGAAGTCCACATGCCTTAAAGCTGCCAAGTTTAAGAAACACTGCTCTAACACACACACACACACACTTATTGAAATGTATTGATGGCCAACTCCATTAAAACCCCTTCTTCCATGCTTCTTGTGCTAGCAATTACATACATAATTGTGAAGATCAAAAAGGAGACCAGGTTTGTGTGGTCAAACCTGGAGGATGATCTTACACCACAACAATCACAATGGCAATAAAATGAAAAGAAGAACCAGGTGATATTTTGTTAGACTTTTAATACTGGAACAAAAAGTAACTGCACAACAGCTGACAGTAATTGTAGTATTTGCCCAAAGGTAATAACAATCCACTCACTATTACTAATAAACCTAATTACTCCCACTATCAGAGAAATTAGTCAAGGGGAAAGATCCAGCATGAGTAAACAGGGTGATTGTCTATTGGTTTCACTTTTGCAAATACTTTTTATTCAGGCTAAGACAGAGGCGTGGTGATAAGGTAGTATTTCTGGTGTTATGCATGATTTATGAAATATTTTGATGTGAAGGATTTTTGTTTTGTTTTGTTTTTTAAATGGTTCCTCTTGAAAAATGCCCCACCAAATTATTCTTTTCCTGATCCAATTCCTGAAAGCTTTTGGTTTCTGTTCTGAGAAGTCATAATACCTGCATTTACATATCCTGCTCAGCCATACTTGCTAAGCAGTGTTGGGATTCAATTTTTTTTACTACCGGTTTGTGGGCATGGCTTGGTGGGCATGGCAGGGGAAGGATACCGGAAAATATCCAGTCAGAGGAGGCATTTGCCAGTTCTCTGAACTACTCAAAATTTCCGCTCCCGCTTCTCCAGAACTGGTCAGAACCTGCTGAATACTACCTCTGTTGCTAAGGGTACACATGTTCAGCTGTAATTCAAGATTGTCAAACCTTGATAACTGGGTTCCCCCAATGCTTTCAATCCAAACAAAGCAAAATGAATCAAGTTCCCTTTGCTTCAAATGTAAGGATTCTTTTGTAGGGCCAGTCCAGAAATATATCTAATAACCAAGACAGTGTCTTACATCTCTCCAATCTCAGAGAGTAGGAAGCAAGGAAGATTATGTTGATAGGAATTTGCAGGAAACATTACCTAAACAAAAGGGGCTGAAGCATTTTGTGCAGATCAGAAGCTCCAGATAAAATTCACAGGCAAAGATCTCTCTAATCCCCTGCAGTATAAGGAGGAGATGCAACACAGATTTGCATGCTTCTGTTATTCAGACAATCTCAGTAAAAATAGTTTTAGTCTTTCTGTGAAGTTGATTTCATTGTTTGGTCTACTTAGTGGGATTAAAGAGTAGCCCTTCCTTTCTTAAGATTTTCACCAGTAGCCAAATACTCGAAAATTCCAATTTTATGCCCTTTTATCCCAATGCTGCTATTGTTCTGCCTTAACTTCCTATGAAGCCATGTTGTTTAAACTTCATTCTGCTTCCCTGTTCATTTCAGGGAGTTTTATTTGCAAAACCAGCCAAATTTGGGTAATCTTTGATAAATGTCCATGCTTGGCTGAAGTAATGTCTACATTGTAGAAATGAGTATGGAAAGTTCCTGCAAATACCGTGTTTCTCATATAATAAGCCTGGGTGTTATTTTTTTTTGAGCCCCGAAAAAAATGGCTAGGCTGTCTTTTCGGGAGTGACTTAATTCCCCCCCTTGCATCTTTGGGCGGGCGGGCAGCGACGGCTTGGATGTTGACCTCAGCGTTGGTGGGGCACTTTATATCGGGGTCAACGCAGGCAGCACCATGTCCGGGTGTGCAACAAAAGTACTTCCTAATGGCAAGCCCCCCCACCATTCCCTCCCATTTTGCATGTTTTAATATAGGCCTTAATTTGGGGGGAGGGGCTTAATTTCATTTCATGACTATAAAACATGCTGGGACTTCCTATTGGAGGAGGCCGTATTGTTGGAGAAACAGGGTAGCTACTTGATGGCCAATCAACACTCCTAAATATTCATCCCTACTTATCTCATTTGGACCATATCCATTTGCTAGCTAATAGACAGGAATGAGAGGCAGGTCAGCATATTATTATGCCGTCAAGATGTTCTTATACAATTTTATGTACACATACCATCCAATTTACCTGACTTGTAAAGATTTGAAAGTGGATAGAACATGCCACACTAATAGCCTTGCACCCATTCTGTCTGACCTCAAGCTATACAACCAGGAAGTCTGAAAGCTGGCTTTATCTTTGTTTGAATGTGAGTACAACTCTCTGTACTACTTGGGGTGTGAAACATGATCCAGATTATATGGAGTATTATGCAGGATAATGTGAGTATAGTTTTCCTTTGGATGTCCCAGCTGCAGATATGAAGATTAGAGTAGATGGTAGGACTTACCCTCCACCCACTATCAAAACACTACTTGTGGCTTGATTCAATATGTGAAACAGCATCATCTTTTAATTAACTTTATAAGATTGCTACAATGATGAAATGACAGCCAGGGAGAATCGGACAGGAGAAGCTGCTTCAGTTTCTTGGGAGAGTAATAGAATAAAATCAGCTTGAATTGCAGGAATTAGGCACATCTACTTCACTTCAAAGCTAAAAGCCAGGAGGAAGCCAAGAGTAAGCTAAATGTTCCCTTCAACAAAGAGGCATTCAATTGACAATAGAAAACCATTAATAAAAGGGCAGATGTCAGAAAGCAGGAAATTCTACATTCTGTGGTATCCATATCAGCTGTTTCATCACCAATAGCAATAGCAATAGACTTATATATTGCTCCATATTGCTTTACAGCCTTCTCTAAGCAGTTTGCAGAGTTAGCATATTGCCCACAACAATCTGGGTCCTAATTTTACTGACTTTGGAAAGATGGAAGGCTGAGTCAACCTTGAGCATGGTGAGGATCGAACCCCTGGCAATCAGCAGAATTAGCTTGCATTCTAATCACTGCACCACCAGGGTTGACTTATACCCATGATGATGAACCTATGGCACATGTGCCTGTACACGCCTCTCCGCTGATTTTTGGCCCATTTTTCAGCCTCCCTGAGGCTCGAGGGAAGCCTTTGCAACTTCGGGAGGCCAAAACAACTGGCCTTCCGGTAATACCAGAAGTATCCATTTTCAGCCTCTGGAGGGCTACTGGACCCAGGGGAGACCGTTTTCGCCCTCCCAGGGGGTCGAGGGAAGCCTCTGCAGCTTTTGGAGGCCAAAAAAGCTGGGCCTGTTCCATCACTTCCGGTATTTTGAGTCCCTGGAGGTGAAAACGGCCTCCCCCAGGCTCCAGTGGCCCCCCGGAGGCTTCATTGCATTGGGAAGTAAACTTCCACACTATCATGCATATCCCTACACAACGATGACCCTTTTCAGTTAGGCTTGAAAAAAGCTCCTGGGGTACACAGGAAACTGCTTTTCAGATCTAATTCCAACTGTTTGAATATAAGATGGGCGGTAACAAGTGGGAAATGTAAAAGAAACTTAACTACAGGTACTAGATACCAGCTACAGAAAGCTATTCCAAGCTTCTGTATCTGTCTGCTGCTTTCTAGTGGTTATCTGAATGTTTGCAGCCCGGATAGCTCTAGTTTAATATTTCAATTGCATGCAGGAAAGAGTCTGAAAAACCTGCAAACTAGCTGCTGGGAAGGGATTCAGACTGGTCAGGCACATGGGCTGCATCTAATTTACTAATTTCCAGTTTCCATTCATCTGTTTTTTAAAAAAGGAAAATCAAGTCTTCGAAGCATTCTTTTTGCTTTTCTAGCCTCAAAGATTCCCTGAGTCCCCACAACCACCTCTTCCCTAATTTTTTTTTGCAACATTGAATGAGATTCTTGGATTATTTATGCTGCATATGATTTCAGCAAATGGGAAGTGAGAGAAGGGGTTCCAGACAATTGCTAGATGGCTGAAAAGAATTAAGATGGTTTGTTATATTTTTGCTATTATCTAGCAGTCATCTGGTCTTTGGCAGCTCTGATCGGATACCCCAGCATAAGAAATTGGAAGAAGATGGGAATTGCCAAGCTAATATGGTTGTTTTTATGATTAGTTTAGCAGGAAGTACGTGCTGAGTACAGGAGAGATATTCTTGACTCTTGCAGTTTCATTAGTCATTCCCAGAGTCTTCAGTGTAACCAGTGAACAAAATAGATGAATGCGGATGTGAACAACTTTTAGTCGAATGTATTTTATGTATGGTGTTCCAGCCTTCATCATAACAACAAAACATTCTTCTTCAGTTCCATGAATTCAGCAGATAGGAATGAAGGAAGCGGAGAGATATTTCTTTACAATCTTTCTCTGAGGATTTTATTATTCCAGTTTTAATTTTCCCAATCCCATTTACACATCCATAGAGCAAGATTGCAAAAGTCTCCCCCTCTTTTTTTTTTTTTTTTATCAAGAGGTACGCCACTTCTCGACACACCTTGATAACAGAATGGGGGAAATTTTGTTTTTAAGTATTGACAGATAGCATTCATTCCACCATGTTGAAATGGCAGCACAACTTAAGGAACAACATTGGAGATTGCCAGAAGTCTTGCTCATTCTAGTATAAGTTATATATTTGCATATAGTAAAACCTTGTCTGGCGATTGAGCTGTCTATTACACAACATTTGTGGAGGGTTGATCTACTTCAGCAACTTATTTTCAGGTCTGACTAGGAAGCAGTGAGATTATTAAGCCCAGAATATGCTTCAATTGGAGTAGGACATGGGTCACAAAAGAGAGATGCCAAAAGAGAAAGAAACTGTTTGCTTAAGGAATGCATCAAGGCCTCAGTGTGCAATACTGAGCTTTTTATTCTTCACCATAGCAAAAGAAAGGCAAAAAAGTATCCATAGTATCAGTAGAAAGATTCAACCATCTTAATGAGTCACTGTAAGATTCCAGAAAAGGCCTCCAGGAGAGCAGAGTGACAAGATATAAATCACAGTATCTCTACACAATCCCCTACCTCACTTATATTCAATTTTGGAACACAAATACGAAAGGGTGGAACTTACATTATGAAGTCACAAGGCACGTTTCATCCAGTTCGCCTTATGGCAACTAAGGATGGATCTCTACCTCCACAGCTCTTAGCCCTCTTTTTGCCCTTCCCAGATCTCCCTCCCCCTCAAACCTTACAGTTAAAATTGGAGACAAACTTTTAAATTATGGTTGTAGGACTTTTTCCATTTCCAGGAAAATAGTTATAGAAAAATGGTGTATTAAGCCTAGATTTCATATATCTCCTTAGTTAAAAAAAAACTACCCATCCACCCCCTGTGAAAAAGTAGGTCAAAATTGCATCCTTTCCCCTCCAGCAAGGTCATTGCAACCTGATTATCAAGTAGCTCCATTTTTTAACAATAAAGAATTGGAGGGTTGGCCCCAGCTCTCCAATCCTTTCATAAGGGCCTAAAGACATGGCTCTATCAGTTGATCGAGTAACAATAGTTCCCGCCTCCCACATTCAGCCCGGCTCCCCCCATGCGTCCTTAGGTTTTAATGTTTGATTTAAATTATTTTTTTTACTGTATATGTATAGAAATATTTTTATGACTGTAAGCCACCCAGAAGTACTCTATGGTAAGATGGGCAGCCAATAAATTTTATAAATAATAATAAAATAAAATAAAAGGTTATAGTTTTAACACTGATGAAAATGTATAAAGACTTTTGTTTAAAAACCCATGTTGTGTGTGTTTGAGTGTGCGTGAATATGTTTGTATAGGTATAAAATGGAAGGGATGATGTAGCTTTGACCTTGTCTATTAGCTTTGGAACATTGTCCACATGGTAACTAGGAGAAAGATAATAATCCCTGAAACAACAATGTAAATGAATATCTTTGGTTTAATAACTCTTTATTTAACATATACATGACAAATTCTCCATCTGGTCCACTTTTAAAGGTCTGTGAATTAAACAAGATCCAGCAATTAACATTAAAAACATTGTGCAATATTGTGTTTCATTGTTTTTATTTTGAAAGAAAAATGGCTATTGTCCAATTAGAATTACAACTACTGGGGAGATTAAGCTTTCCCCTTTGGGGCTTCTGATGAAAAGCTGCCCCCCTCTCCAAACCTTCTGACTACTTTGAAAGCTTTTGTCTCCAGTTTAACAATGAAAAGGATCAGTTAATTATAGGGATCACAAAGGAATCACATTCTGGTGAGAGAAGTTTCCTGAGGACAGGTTCCAGCATTATTCTGAAGGCTCAGAAGACTAAACCTCTGATGCCAGTGACCAATCCTAATTGGATTCTGCAACATTATCCTTGGACACATACATTTGCCTTCATTTATGAATCACATAGACCAAGGGTCTTCAAACTTGGCAAGTTTAAGACTTGTGGACTTCAACTCCCTGAATTCCTGAGCTAACATGACTGGAGGAGGAATTCTGAGAGTTGAAGACACAAGTCTTAAAGCTATCAGGTTTGAAGACCCCTGAAATGGACTCGTGTAGAAAAGTTACCCTCATTTCCATCTGTTATAATCCTTACTCTTATGGCGATCCCTCAAGGGAAAATTTTTAGTTTTCAATGGCCAGGTTAGCTGAGAATTCTGAAAGATGCCTTCAATATACCTGGAACACAGCAGGTTAGAGAAAGTTGCTCCAGAGAGAAGGAGCAACATCACAATGAAGGTCACAGAAGACTGTGCCTGCCTTGTCTCTCGTGGGCCCAGCTCTCTTTGTTTACAGCATGCCCAGGATCTTTGTCATAGCCTACTTGCCTTTTGAGATTGTGCAATTAGACTCATGACTAGGTCATTGTGAACCTAATAATAGACATTCTGCAAATTACCTGTACTTATAGTGAAACCCATGAGGTGATTACTCTAGCACAACAGTGGCTGTTGTAAATATCCACACCCTTCCTTACCTGCATACAAATGTATTATTAAGGATGAAAACAATCTGCCTCATGCTAATTATCTTCCCTCAGAATGGGTTTGGCAACTGACTGCAGCTTTATTCACTGGAATAAATGAAAGTGTTTTTCTTGCAATTGTCATGTCCTTGAAATTTGGCAGGAACACCTTGCATCAGAAAATAAGAAGATTGATCATTACATCATCCTGAATCATGCTTGGCAACATGTCTCTGTCAGTTCATCAACATACTTTATTTCAAGCTAGAAAGCCAGTTTCTACTTATGAAGGCTGGCTGTTACCATATCTAAATTGGTAGTTGCCAGATGTAAATCACAATTTGTAGGAACTAGTCATTCATTGATTGAGTACATACCACCAAGTGGAGGGCTTGTGAGGGAACAGGAAGAACCTTATTAGATCTGAATAAACATCCATTTAATGGACCATCAAAGTTAATAGGTTTGAAGAATCTGTGGTATTCCAGATTCAACTGACCCCAACTTCCATCATTTTCAACCAGCATCCCCTATTGATGGAACATCTGGGAGGCCAAAGATATCTGCCTCTTTAAGATTAGTTGATTATGTGACATCAAATTAGTGGCTATTTTAGTGATCACACAAGTAGATTTCCTCCATGGCAATCTAGTCCTAACGTGGTCCTTCAGGCTTCTAATGGCGAACTGATTACCACTGCAACCATGCCCCTCCACCTAGCTGCTAGTTGTTTTCTTTGTTTCTTCTCCAGAGAGCTGGGTCTTTGCATAAAGTGTCTGAAATAGAATAGTTTGAATCTGGTCATTTGTGCCTTGAGTGAGGACTCTGGGTTGATTTGTTCAGTGATTTGTTCATTTTTTGGCTGCTCATTATTTTCTCCAACATCAAAGTTCAAAAGCATCAATATATTTCCTGTTCTGTTTCTTCATCATAATCTGGTATTAGAAAAATGTTACCTTTAGCAAGAAGAGATGGGTAATGGCAATTGATAAAAATATTGCTGATCAAGTGAAATCATATTCATTCTATTCATTTCAGATGTGAACACCTAACGTTGTCCCTGTACCGGCACATTAGTTCTTAATAGGGTCATTTAAAAGATTCATCATAATTACACAACTACCTGGTTTATGAACTTTGAACATGCTTATTTATAATATTAAATGTTTATTTTGGAAATTTTATATTGCCACCTACTCACTCATGGTGACTCAAGGCAGCTTTCACAAATATAAAAACATCATATAAACATAATAAAACAATAATAAAACAATAAATTAATAAAATCTATATGTCAGAGTTCAGACTGATGCTCTAATTAAATCATGAGCCTCAGGCCAGGCTTCAAAAGAAATCCAATTATTTATTTGGAGCTTCATGTCAGCACTGACCAAGTGAAGCCAATACTGACCTCACTTAATTCGCGCCTTAACTCTGTCCCTGTTTCTCCTCTTCCCAAGGTGTGTCCAGTCACATTTCCCAATGAAGCAATTTTGCAGGTTGTAGAAGTCACTCCCTCCAGCCACTGTGGACCTTGATGTTGCCACCTAGAATGTACTTTGTTTTGACTGAAACACTAGTTCCTTGATGCAGCTGCGAGCCTCGATTTCCCATTCCCCTTCCTATGGCAACTCGAGAGCAGGTCATGAATGCTTCACGAGTTGACAATATATATATTTTCAGTGGTGGGATTGAAATTTTTTTAACAACCTGTTCTCTGCACTAATGACTGGCTGGATGGGTGTGGCTTGGCGGGTGTGGCTGGGCATGTGGCTGGGTGGGCATGGCTGGGTGGTCAGATGGCTGGGTGGGCATGGCTGGGTGGATGTGGCCAACTCAACATCACTTCTTTATCATGTCATGTTTATATCTGAGCTATGCCAAATACATCTCCCTTCTACATTTATGTAGATTAAATCTCCTGCCACCCAAGTGGTGATCTTGCCTTAATATTAATTTTTATAAGAAACCCTATAACATTGTTTGTTCCCTTTCCCACAAAAGAAAAAATAAACAAATGATAAAGTGCATTGTGTTTGGTCTTTCTTGTACAAACATGCCAATCCTGAATTTATTGGATAATTTTTGGGAAATTAACAATTTAAAAAAGATGCCTAGCAACCTTCTCAGCCCTTAGGAAGAAGAAGGGGATGACATACTGTCAGGGATACACCCTAGCAGAATCTTCATGGCAGTCAGGCAGGCAGGCAAATATGTGAGATAAACGTTTTTGTAGTTTACACTCAGTAAAACAGATACACTATGCTGGTTAAATAGTTTATTCCAGTAAGAGTTTTAGCATAGTCAAAACAGTCCATATATCATTCACTAGTTCAGTCCGTCCGGGGATTATTCAATTGCAAAGTCCAGTGTCGAAAAAGAGGTCAGTAAACTTACAAATATCAGTGCAGTAATATATCTCCTCGCAGTAGAGATATGAAGAAGTCTGTTGTGTCCGCAAAATGATGCCAGGAGTCGGTGACTTTAGTGCAAGCTCTTTATTTGTGAGTTGGAACCGAACTGGCGAAAGGAAAAAAGCCCGCGGCCTTTATTCCTTTCGCCGCGGCGGCCGCGGCCAATGGCACCACTTTGAATCTCCCGCGATCCGAATGGACCAATCGCGGGAGATTCCTAGCGAGCCAATCGGCGCGGCTCACCTGACCAATCGGAGAGCCCCGCGCTTTGGCCAATCAAAGCGCGGGGATCTCGAGTATGTTAATTAAGGACAGAACAAAGTCAAACCTCCTTTCTTCCTTCAGCAGCAGCAGCAGGGAACACACAGTTATCAAACCATCAATCCATCATCGTCAGCAAGCAATTCAGTAAGCCAGCAATCAATCAAGTTCTCTTGCTCCCTCTTATTGCGGTTTTACAGTCACACCCAAAATTACATGCTTTGCTGTTTAAAGTGACACACACTTAAAACTCACTATCATAGTTTATATATATTATTTACCCAAACTACATTAGGTAACCTTGTTATTCCTAACACATACTATACGGACAGTCCACTCGCCCCTGGCAACAGCAGCAGGCACATTGGAGAGCAGGCCACCTGTCTAACTCTGAGCAACTGAGACAAGCAAGCCCAGCACCAACAAGGGCTGGAAGAAGCACCTGTGAGATTGGAGAGGCACCAAAGATTCAACCTGGGTGCTTCTCTCTGATTCTGAAATGGCCAATATAATGCACAGGAAATGGCGGGATGCTACTGCCAGCCTTTGTTGGTGCTGGATGCTGAGCATTGCTTGGGGAGGCACACATCCTGCTCTCCTTTGACCCTACAGCCACCACTGCTGTTGCCAGGGATAAGTGGACTGTCCATGTTGCCCTGAGCTCATAATGGGCTCCATAAGATGCTGTAAGAGCAGCATGCAGGGCAGGCCATGGAGGCAGCAACAGAAGCGATGGAGACAAGCAGCTGGACCAGGTCAGTGTCTCAGTTGCGTGTCTCCCTGAACAATTGAGGCAAGCAAGCCCAGCAGCACCAATGAGGGAAGTGTCTAGGGGCTCCAGCAAGGAGATTCAACCCAGACACTATCTCTGCTGCAGTGCACAAAGGAGGAAGGCAATAATGCAAAAAAAAAAAAAAAGGCAAATACACCCTCCTGCACTGAGCACCATCACCAATGCCACCTGCACTGCCCAACCTTGCCACAATAGCACCATTACCTCATTCCTCTCAGTGGGGGCTGTGCTACTCCTTGTACCAGCTGTTTGACTGGTCCCCAAAAGAGGTTCCTGGATGTGCCTGGACACGCTTTGTTTTGGGCTTCCTGGCTGGAGGCCACATAGAACCCAAGAGCTGGGCTAGGCCTGAAAGGTGGCTGAGCCTCATCGTGTTCTCCCCCCCCCCCAGCCCGGCCCTTCAGCTAAGTGCAGCAGGTCATAGATTGTCCCAACCATGGGCAAAGCAACGACCCTGGGGCAATGTAAAAAAAACCCCCAGCAACTTACCTATCTAGTGGTGAAGGCTTGGGAGCAAAGAAACCAGAAAGCAGCTTGGCTGCAGGAATCACATGGTGTCCAGGAAAGCTGGCGGGGGAACCAAAATGCAGCTGGGTCACGCAGGCATGAGTCACTCTAGTCTACTGATGAAGACTGGCAAGTAAGGCAAGAGAGCCAGAGAGTCTGTCAGCCTTCAAGATTTTCTTTCTTTGCTTTGCATCTTTCGGCTGTCATAAGTAATGGAGGAGGGGGGGGAAGTATGGGAAGTGAGCTGGAGGTGTTGCAAACTAGTACTGTATAAACTGAGGAGGGGGGAGAGTACATTTTTGCTTAGGTTTCTGTTTCTTGCTTTGCTTTCTCTTCTCTGTGCAACTGCAAACCTTTATCAAACTATGCCAAGGTCAACAGACCATCACCTGAGGATGTCCACATGATGATATTCACAACTTTTAATTGGAACAATCATTTGAACTATTGGAGGTGGGAACATTGCCATCACTTTGTATATGTGATTTACGCGCCTATTTCCTCAGATTCAGAATTCTTTTGTTGCTACCACTTGACTTCCAGTAAAAGATATCTTTTCTCTAATTAAAAGAGTCTTAAGTATTTCTTTCTTGGATTTTGAATGGAGCACCAGCTGACAGAGTCTAACATGAGAGGCCAAAGCAGACAAGGTAAGAAAAGGAATGGATGTAAGAGGCGGGGCAGAGTGGGGTGGAGGATGGCAGGGCAGGACAGGGCAGAGCCAGCCAGTGGTGGGATTTTCTGGTTCGCCGAATTGTGCAGAAAATTAATAACTGGTTTACCCAAACTGATGTGAACTGGCTGAAGCCCATCTCTGCATAGTTTCCCTTCCACTGATAAAGGAATAAGTTATTGAAGTTACTGTAGTGTTTATCATAACCAGTTAGATGTTCACTCTTAGATATTTAATATATTTTGTTGAGGTATTCAATTTTTAAAAAATGTTCAATATTCAAAATATGTTATTTTTTGGTATTGATTGACCACAGGCTTGTGAGATGATGCTGAAATACATATCCCTTGTTCCTGACTCTTGGCACAGTTATTAAGTTGGAGTATAACATCTGGAGTGTAACTTGCTTTCAACACCTGGCTTAGGCATATGTACTCAGATTTTTCAAAAACAAAACAAAAAAAAGTGGAGATGGATCAGATTGCAAACATAAATGTGTTTTTTCTAAAACACATTTATGATGCTTTTGTAATTCCCTATTTCTGTTTATTTTCATCTTGATGGTGTTCAGACTGCATTAAATACATTTTTATTTTCTCTGGGTTTTAGTGGAACCTGATATTTATTGTACTGCTGCTAACTTGTCTTGATTTTATTGCCTTGGGACTTTTATCTTTTAAAGTTTTCATCTGATTTTATTTTGTTTCGTGTTTTTAAAACATTGTTGGCTGTCTTAAGATACGATGACTGAAAAGTGAGATAAGAACGAAGTTGGCTTGTCTTTTCTGATAGAGGATGGGCCCAACCTCACTTCATTTAAAGCCTTCTTCTGTATTCAAGAGAGCAACTTCTTTGAAGCTGATGCATTCCAGATATAGTCAGCAATAAAACATTTCCTCAGTTAAAATACCTTTTTGAATGAACTTATATCTGCTTCTAGATTATGGTTTTACTATTTTTGCATTCCTACTTTGTACCCACCTCCTGTGAAATTGCAACTCTCTGGAAAAGGCTCTGGTGCTGGGAAAGAGGAAGGAAAGACAAGAAGAAGACAACCAGTTGCAAGATAAATGGACTCAGAAACAGTGATGATGAGTGCACCTTTGGGAGATTTGAAACAATAGGTTAGGGATAGAACATCAAGGAGAAACTCTTATCTCTGTGGTCACAAGAGGATTGAAAATGACATCATAGCACTTAGTAAATCAATCAATCAATCAAAGCTACTACTCAAGGTATCCCCTAACCAGTGGTGGTATGCTACCGGTTTGGACCAGTTCACCTGAACCGGTAGTAAAAAAACCCCTCTCAGCTGATTGGCACTGTAGGCCTCAGCTGGTGTGGGGAAAGCTGCACAGGCACTCATGTGCCCTTGATCACTGAACTGTTAGTGGAACAGATAGGATCCCACTGCTGCCCTTGTCTTAGAGCAAGAAGTGAGACCAGAATTTCCAGTGCTAAGCAAGGCAGTTGTTAAGTGAAATGGCCTGATTTTATGACTTTTTGTGCCATAGTTGTTAAGGGAATCCAGTTGTTAAGTAAATCATCCAGTTGTTTAGTAAATCATCTGCTTGTCAAGCAAATCCCATTGCTCATTGACTTTGCTTTTCAGAAGCCAGAGGGAAAGTCACAAATGGTGATCACACAATTCCAGGACACTGCAACCATCGTAAATAAATGCCAGTTGCCAAGCTTTTGAATTTGATGATGTGACCATAACAATGCCACAACAGTTGTAAGAGTGAGAACCAATCATGAGTCACTTTTGTCAATGCCGTTGTAACTTTGAATAGTCACTAAAGAAATAGTTGTAAGTCAAGACCACCTGTAGCTGGTTTTCTTGCCAACAGGAAATATCTGGAGGAAAGGGAAACAAAGCTGGGGGAATTCACCAAAAGCTTTCTTAAATTGCAAAGATATGAGCATTGACTGGTTTAAGTACTGAATCAGAATAGGCTTCAGCAATGATAGCAGAACAACATGTGACAAGATACTTTTCTGCTGGTTCATGGATTGGAGAAAATCACTTTAACACAGCAGCCTGGCTTTGCCCTGTGTTAAGTTCTGCGCATGGGCGCAAGGAACAGAGATGAGACAGTGAACAGTGAACTTCAATTCTTTATTAATCATTCTGAACAGAGCAAAAACCTGGGGCACCAGCAGCCCTTTTATAGGGCTGGCTGCTGATCTAGTAACCAATGAGAAACATGGAGTGTTAACCCCTTTAACCAATGAGAATGGCTCATTAACAGCCAATCAGATTCTCCTGAATGGACCAATCCGATATTGCTATTATCGGCCAATCAGAAGTGCAGGTTTAGAACCCTGCTTATTCTAAAGATTTGATAAAACTTTATTTAAGCGTTTTATTAGTTCATAACACCCCTTCCCCCCGGGTTCCGTTTAAGGGGTGCGGTGACATAATCCCTGAGGTATGAAGGTTGTTTTGACTGTCTATTGGATTTACGCTGTCCCCCCGGTTCCTGTCTGTAACCTGGCTTCAGCGGGATGTTTTTGGGCAAGTCAGGTACCGGTGGTTCCGTATCCTCATTGGACGACTCAGTGCCGCTAATGTTCTCGTTGTTGTCCTCCGATCTTTGCGGGCTTGCTTCTGTTGAGGTGTTCCTCTGTGGCGAGGAAACTCCCCTCCCTGATTCTTCTTCATTCGTCACGCCCACTTCTTCATTCGTCACGCTGTGCGGAGTGATGTGTTGGAGAAGGAGTATTCTGTTTATTTTATCTTCAATGTCCCCATAGTCCATTTTGTAGAAGGTTTTTTTAACAAATTGTACCATACGCTCGACTCTTCCATTAGCCGCAGGGTGCACTGGCAAAGTTAGCGCATGACGAATACCCCGGTTTGCTCAGTATTGTTCAAAGGGTAGAGCGGTAAACTGGGGTCCGTTGTCAGAGACCAGAACGTCTGGCAGTCCATGCATCACGAATAGCCTGTTCAACTCCTGGATGATGGACTCGGTTGTAGTACTCTTCATTTTGTGGATCTCAAGCCAGTTGGAATAGGCGTCCACTGTTAATAGGAACGTATGCCCCTTAGGTCCCGCAAAGTCAATGTGTATGTGGGACTACGGTCCCCGGGGTGTTTCCCATTCTGTTGGAGTAGCTTTAGGTGGGGCACTGCCAACTTCTTGGCACTTTAAACAAGTCTTTACCCAGGCTTCGATCTGTTTGTTGATGCCCGGCCACCACGCGTAGCTTCGTGCGAGCGCTTTCATATGCACGATGCTGGGGTGACTCTTATGCAGTGTTTTTAATACTGCTCGTTGTAACCGCTCTGGGACGATGACTCTATCCCCCCATAAGATGCAGCCTTTTTGCGAAAAAAGTTCTCTTTGCCGGTTCTTGAAGGGGGTGAAGTCATCAGGGGTTTGTTCTACTGGCCATCCCAGTTCGACCCAGCCAAGAACTTGCGCTAAGATAGGATCGTGTTTTGTTTCGATCGCAATATCTCTAGCTGTTAGCGGCGGTAAATGTAGCGCTTCAATCTGGAGTGCCGTAAGGGTTGGAGCTGGGTCGTCGACGGTTTCCGGAAATGGTGCACGGCTCAGTGCGTCAGCGTGGAGAATGGCTTTCCCCGGGCGGTGTTGCAGTCTATAATTGTATGCAGCCAAAAACTCCGACCAGCAAGTCATTCTAAGTGATAATATATAGGGGGTTAGCTTGTTTCCCGCTATAATCCCCAGCAAAGGTTTGTGGTCGGTAACAATAGTAAAAACTCGTCCATATACATATTCATGAAACCATTTCACAGCAGATACAACAGCAAGAGCCTCTTTATCGATTTGACAATAGTTACGTTCAGCCTTTGATAGGGTTCTTGAAAAATAGGCAATAGGGGCCTCACTACCGTTTGGTAACACATGGCTCAAAATGGCTCCTACTCCAAATGGTGATGTGTCACATGTAATTGTTAAAGGCAAAGTCTCGTTGTACTGCATTAAAACAGCATCTGAGGTTAATAAGTTTTTCACTTGTCGGAATGTGTGCTCCTCTCGGTGTCCCCAGACCCAGGTTGCTTTTTTGTCAAGAAGTCTGTGTAGGGGCTCAGCGACAGTCGCTTTGTGGGGCAGGAAGATGTTGTAAAAATTAATGAGCCCCAGGAAAGCTTGGAGATCAGTCTTATTTCTGGGTCTTGGGGCATTCTTCATTGCTTTTAATTTGCTATTGGTGGGGTGAATGCCATGTTTATCGATTAGGTACCCCAGGAGCTCTACTTTATCTATACACAGTTGACACTTATTTTTTTTAACCTTAAGGCCAGAGTCTTTAAATTTCTGGAGAACCATTTTAAGACGCTTTTCTAGTATTTCTCTATTCGGGGCAGCAATTAAAACGTTATCAAAGTATGGCACGACCCCCTTGATCCCCTGCAAGAGTCTCTCCATCAAACTTTGAAAAATCCCTGGGGCTACGCTAACTCCGAATTGGAGTCGGTTGCACTTAAAGGCGCCTCGGTGCGTAACAATCGTTTGTGCCTCTGCTGTTTTTTTATCTACAGGCACTTGTTGGTAAGCCTGTGCTAAATCCAATTTAGCGAAGACTTTTCCACCCCCCAGGGAATGGAGTAGGTGTTGTACCACCGGCACCGGGTAAGCGTTCTGTTGAAGAGCGTGACTCAGGGTGGCTCGGTAGTCCCCACAAATCCTTAACGATCCATCCGGTTTGATGGGTGGTATGATTGGGGTCTCCCAACGAGCGTGGTCTGTTGGTTCTAAAACACCCTGGGCTATTCATTTATCAAGCTGCTCATCAATCTTTGGCTTAAGGGAAAAAGGTACCTGACGAGGCTTAAGGCAGATGGGGGCTACTTCAGGGTTAAGGTTAAATGATATCGGGGTCCCCTTGTACTTGCCTAGTTTGTCTGCAAAGATGTCCTGGAATTCCTGGATGAGGGCCTCCTCCCAGTCATCGCTTCTGGTTTGGTGAATGCCGGCTACCTCGATGCCGAGTGGGGTGAACCATTGAAGGCCTAACAAGCTAGGCCGATCACGGTCGATGACGGTCAATGGTAAAGATGCAGTACAATTTTTGAAAGAGACCTGAACTAGGCTGGATCCAACGACCGGAATTCGGTTTCCCTGATAATCCTTGAGTATAATTCTTTGCCGCTGGACGACAGAGATTAATTGTTTTAGGGTCTTCCAGGAAACCATCGAGAGGGACGATCCTGAATCGACTTCCATCACGCTGGTTTTCGATGGCGACCTTCACTCGGATCTTCTTTGCATCTAATGATGAGGCGTGACCAATTGTAATGGTTTGGTGTGCCTCTTCTCGTTTTGTTGAGTTGGCCAGTGGTTTATTTCTGTAGGAGTGGTTGTTCCATTGGTGGAACGATTTCCTGTGGTTTGGCGGTAGTTGGTCCCCCTCTGAAACGGGCTGGATCCTTGCTTGCTTCTACAGACCTTTCCGATGTGGTCTCTTTTCCCACAAACATGGCAGAGCGCATCGAGAAATTTGCAGTCTGATCGCGGGTGGTTTGCCCCACAACCTGCGCATTGATGCTGCAGTCTCTGATTACGCTGGTGACGTTGGTCTCGTTCAGACCGGAGCCAGTTGACTTCTTTCTCATCACTTTCTGATGATGATTTGAGGTCCTCATGGTGGGTTGCCATTGTGTGTCCCTCTAGGCGAGGTGAGGTTTCGCTGGCAAGTTGGTGGAGCGGTGCGTTGGTGCGGCGCATTCGGGCAGCTGACTTCCTGATTGCTTCTGCTGCAGTAGCATCAGCGATGGTATCTGCAAGGTGATGTCGCCTTTCGCCATCAGCTTACTTTGCACATGCGGTGCATCTAGTCCCAGAACTATTTGGTCTCTCAGGGCTTCTTCGAGGTCGGCGAACCCACAGAGGCCTCCCAAGTTCCGGAGATCCGTTATGAAATCTGCAATGCTCTCTCCTTTCTGCTGGTCTTTCTGGTAAAATTCATGTTTTCGGACAAGCGTTGGTACGGTAGGTGCATAGTGGGCCCACAGGAGGGGCTCGAGGACGTCCCAGTCCATGGATTTCACCTCAGCCGGTTTCGCCAGTGCCTTAGCCATCTTAAAAACGGCAGGTCCACAGTGGGTCAAGAATACTGCTCGCTTTTTTCCCGTAGTGGCATCCTTCAAGTTGTTGGTCTCCAGAAACATCTGGAACCGGTCCATGTAGGAGTCCCAGTCTTCTTGTGCCGGGTCAAATGGAGCGGGTGGTATGGCGCCACCGGACATTGTTTCCGCTGTCGATGTGCCTTCAGCCACGTGCTCTGTTTGGTGCTCTGTAGTGTTCAGTCAGCTCTGACATCTCCGTATCCCACCTTCGTCGCCAGTGTTAAGTTCTGCGCATGGGCGCAAGGAACGGAGATGAGACAGTGAACAGTGAACTTCAACTCTTTATTAATCATTCTGAACAGAGCAAAAACCTGGGGCAGCAGCAGCCCTTTTATAGGGCCGGCTGCTGATCTAGTAACCAATGAAAAACGTAGAGTGTTAACCCTTTTAACCAATGAGAGTGGCTCGTTAACAGCCAATCAGATTCTCCTGAACGGACCAATCCGATATCACTATTATCGGCCAATCAGAAGTGCAGGTTTAGAACTCTGCTTATTCTAAAGGTTTGATAAAACTTTATTTTAGCGTTTTATTAGTTCATAACACCCTGTATGAAAGTATGTCCTTGGATCTATGACGCTTCCATTGATTTCTCAACAAGTGATACTCCGTAATAAAGTTAGTGAGCCAATTCCATTGCCCCAAACCAGGAGACAGATTATGGGAATCTATTACTTGTGATTTTTAACTTGTGATGGCTTTTCAGAGACAAGTCAGCAGTCAATGAAACAATCATCCACATATGATGTCCATACACCTGCAAGTTACATGCCAAAATTTTCCTTTATTCTAATAGTATAGCTGAAGTCTTAAATGCTTGGCTTATATGAATTTACATTGACTGTTAGGTGCCAAATAATGTCATATAGGGTTACGTTTTAGCAGGTGGCAATGCTTAATTTTGTCTGACCTGAGCAATTAAGAAGAATCAGAATAGTTTCAGAGATATGTTGTGTAAGTCTTTTTTGAATCAGCAGCATGCTAGCAGAATCAATAAATAAACTGATGCTATGTTTGTCAGTAAATGAGGGTAGACCAGGAAGCTAAAATCATCCTGGAATGAAGAGAGAAAACCACCTCCATATTATTGTCAGGATAATGTCACATCGAAATTAATGTCACATTGACATGTCTGAAAAGTCATCATTTGGCTTTCACTCAAAGAAGATTTTACTTTTGGTAATGTTATAAATCTAGATTCTTAAAATAAATTTAAATAATAATTTGAGATGTGCAGCTAGACAAAGAAGGCCTTTGTGAAGTGGCATAGTTAATATGAATGGTTTTTTTCACCTTCCTATCCAACTGCCACTAGTTATCTACCCATAAAAGCAATTTTTTCCTGCTATGTTATATAAAAATGCAGATGTCTACCTTCACTTTGATGAAACTAGAGGTAGGCCTAAATGGCTTTTCAAAATGTTTGCTCCAGGCTCATGGACAGAGAATTTGGGCAGATGTTGTTGCCCTTCAGGGAAGAAAAATTAACTAGCAATTTTTGTGGAGGATTTCTATATTTAATACATTCATAAGACTGCTCATATCATAGTATATGACTCTGGGTTGCTAACAGTTAAAAACAATAAAAAGTTAATGAAAACAAGTTGAAAAATAATAAATTATAATGGTACAATGAAAGGACATTTACTCATACCTTTTGGCCATCTCATTAGAAATTAGTGCAAGAATGTCACACTCACTTTGAAAGAATGTCTTGATTCCATTTTTTTTTTTTCCTGGACCACTTGAATGAGAACTGTAGGGAAGAGTGCAGGATTTTTGTTGTTTTCCCTGTGCAGCATTAGCTCAAACTTGCATCTGATTTATGAATGAAGTAAATATAATTGGCTGCTCTCCACAAATCACATATACAGTAGATGCCACTTTCCAGTAAAATTAGTTGTTCTGGCTTGAGCCATTCTAAAGCTGCTCTGCTTTGCTTTCCTAATGAAAACATATTTCTCTAGTCTTCTCACATATGTAAAAGCAGAACATTTAGTGCAAGATTCTGATTTATATACCTGTACTCAGGTACATTGATAGGGTTGTAGATATCAGCATGTGGAGAATGTGGAGTAGGACCAATGGCCCATTGGATCATCATTTCTGAGATTTTCAAAAAAGAAAAGAAAAGAAATGGGAGCAGGAACAACTTCTACTTCCTACAAACCTTTCTCTTGATTTTCCTTGTAAAGAACCCTTCCCTTCTTTTTCCATCCTTCCCCTCCCCTCCTCTTTCCCTCCCCTCTCCTCTCCCTCCCCTTCTCTTCTTTCCCTGGAAACTGGTAAGTGCCTGCTGTTGGGTGTGGAAGGGAGTGAAGGATTGTGTAGAAAATTGTCACAGAACATTGAAAATGAAGATCGCATGAGGTCAATTGCAGCCAATAGCAAATGAAATAGCCACAAGTTTCTTGAATATCATTTCTTTGGAAGTCATGGGTCCTGGATTTTGAAGACATTCTGTAAGTTAGCCCATTTGAAGTACCTTGGTTCAAAAATTCTTACTCTACGATGCACCATTTTGCCCAGTGATTATTAGGTCACAACAACAAGGATTTTAGTAATATAGATTTGAAACTCCATCTTTGAGCATTTGAGGCATCTAACAAGAGTAGTCATATTGAAATTAACAGTTAAGCTATAAACCTACTGAAGTTCATTTTGCTGCTTGGAAAGGGATTTTACCTCATTGAGTTTTGCCTATACTGTGAATCTTTATATTAGACAAACACTGATGAGATGCATGAAGCAGTTGCCTTTTCTTATGGCAGTCAGCACATCTCAGAGCTTCACACATGTACATCACAACACATAGCTCCAGATGGTTCTTGTGAACATACCATCAACATCTGCAGGAGGCAACACCACAGAACATGGCAGTTCAATGAATCCCACACAAAGGGTGAAAGTTGCCTTTGTTTGCCTGTGATACAGAGATATAACATACTGCAAACATATGCCAGACATAATAAAGGGACAGGGTGCTTGAGAGATTGTGGAAAATAAAAAAGTATGCAAGACATCTGCTTCTAATCACCTATTAAAAATGGTACAGAACTCCATGTCCATGGTGTTTGCAAACCGGATTTTAGAACAATAATCCATATAATACAGTGATCTGTTGTTAAGAATTTTTCCCAACTGCTCTGATTGTCATGAAGTATCACTATATGATTTTTTTTTTTGCAGCTCTTAGCCCAAACTTTCTTACAAGGTTGTTGGGGGGATAAAATTAACACCCATGTATACTTCTTGGAACTCCTGGAGAAAAGGAGCACTTAGCTTAGCAAACATCATCACTGTTGCCACTACCTTCATAATTGCTGTAGCAATATTAATACATAGCCTCATGGGGAAAAAAAACTGTTCTAAAGATATCCCTATGAGCAGGTTTTAAAATGTGCGATTTCCTATCTGAGAAACAAGTAGAGTGAAAATATGAAACGATCTGTTTACGAGACTAAGCATAAGCAGTGCTGGGTTGACTGCCAGGAACTTTAGAATTAATAGTTACGCTAATGGTTACCACAGGAGATCAAAGATAAAATAAAGAAGTTCCAAATTTGTGCACCAACCCTGCTTGGTTGTATGGTGGATAAAGAAGAGCAGAAACCAGGTGTGATAAATTGTATCTTTTGTATGCAGAAGTTTTGACTGTTTGACTTAATAAGGCAAGATAACAAGTACAAGTTATGTTATTGTTCTAGAGAATTCTGTAGACCAACTGCCATATGGGACTGGGTGCCTCGGTCCAACTCTAACTTGCAATTAAAGATATATCTGAATCAGCTTATACGTAGAGAGCTACCTATATATTACATTTCAGATATTCTTTCTGCTTCTTTCAAAATATGAAAGGCTGATGTTACTGGATTCAGCTGCAGTTAATCCTATGCAAATCAGAAATGAGCTTCAACAACTTTTATGTCTTATTCTGTGAACACAGTTAGGTATTGCAGCCTATTCATTAGTGCCCATTGAATGGATTCTCACCACAGCAACTAACTTACATTTTAAAAGGAAAAATAAGAGGACACTATACTCATTAAATATACTCTAATGGTATGTAACCCTTGCTTTTAGTTCTGAAAGTGCTTTAGAACAAACCTGCACCCCGGAAGTGTGTGTACGTGTCTGTGTGTGTGTGTAGTGCTTGTGAATATGTGGTGTTTGTATGTGTATTATATATGGTTGGTTTAATGGACCTTGATTGCTATGAATCAAAGGCTTTCTGTGCCCTAGTTACGCACTTTTCAGAGATAGGAAGATTAGCACTTAGACATATATAGCACTTCATAGTGTTTTAACAACCCTCTCTAAGCAGTTTACAGAGTCAGCATATCACCTCCAACAATCTGGGTCCTCATTTTACCGATGTCGGAATGATGGAAGGCTGAATCAACCTTGAGCCGGTGAGGATCGAACCTCTGGCAGTCAGCAGAGTCAGCCTGCCATACTGCACTCTAACCACTGCGCCACCATGGCTCAGTCAAGATATTTAAGAAGCTGGATTAGGTAGATTTTTTGGCTTGGTACTGAAGATTCTCTGTGTTTGGTATAAGTTGAAATTGATGTCTTTCAGAGGTACTGAGCAATGGGAAAAACAATGATGTCAGGTTGGGAAAAGAGGAATTATCTGGACATTTTGTAGTGCTGTGAATGAAGGAGTGACATTAAAAAAAAAAACAGCTACCCATTTTTGCACTGCTTATAATCTGGATAGAGAACTGTAAATCTATCTCAGATAGGCAAGTTTACTGTGTGCAAATTAGTTTTCTTTCTGCTTTATAAGTGATTTAAAAATGGTGTCCATTACACTGTACAGTATTCCAAAATGTTACAGCCCATCATTTCCCCATTAAGGGTTTACAAACAATTGAAAATCCAAACAAGGCATATTAATAAATTTGAATTATCTAACAGATCAATATACTAGGTGGAAGAAATTATCTTCTTATGCCTGATGAACGTGGGACTCATTAATACAGTGTGTCTGGAGCAATCTGTGTGGGCCTTCAACAAGCCATGCTTAATTTGCACAAACACGCAGATCACCCGCTGTCCCAGCATCTGTGAAGTTTTTATCTGGAATACATTTAACACTTATGATGAGCACTTCTTCATTGTCAGTGTATTATGCAGGCAGGCAACAATGTGGTTATTGGGTATTGTTTCAAAATATTAGTTTAGCTTTCAAACTATTATTTTGGCTGGACAGGTGCATTCACTGAAACAGCTACGAGGTGAAGTTTTACCCATGGATTAGTTGAGCATCCCTTAGTATTCATCCTTGAAAGTATACTGGGACTTATACAATGCACTTCCACTATTGTCTTCTTTTTTAACCTCTTCTTGAGAGGCTTCCTTATCAACTTTCCAGAGTAGAAAAGTGAGTATTAGGATTAATGTTAATATTAGAAGGAAAGAAAAGTAAAAAGTCCTCAGCTGATTAAAAAATTATCCTAGAGATTTCTTGAACTTACAGTTTTGGAAACAGGACATTAGAGATAATTTGCTGTTGCACCCCGTCTAGGACGTGTTTTTTTTTTTTTGGCATCCCAATCTCATCTGTAACTCTGGAGTTCCCTGGTAGCTGTCCCGCCTTCACACTCACTTTTGTCTATTTTCTGTCAAAGTATAAAGACGACTTTGAAGAAAGAATTAAGATTTCATTATATAAACATGGATTTACACCAGATAGACAAGAGAGGGTGAGATTCTTTGTAGTATATAAGAGGCAAGAGAAAATATTTGTCAGGCATTCAAGAGTCCTTTATGTAAAGAATAGTTCACATCAGAGGTGGTATTCAGCAGGTTCTGACCAGTTCTGGAAAACTGGTAGCGGAAATTTTGAGTCGTTCGGAGAACTGGCAAATGCCACCTCTGACTGGAGATTTTACAGTATCCTTCCCCTGCCATGCCCACCAAGCCACACCCATGCCCACAGAACCGGTAGTAAAAAAAATTGAATCCCATCACGTGATCTGTTTCCTCTCCTGGTCTATCTCAAAGGGCTGGCAGTTTCTGCATTTAGAATAGATGAGGCAGGTGTTACCACTTGCTATGGCTTTTCTCCATTGATAGATATAGAAAGCAACACAAAGGATTTGATCCTGCAGGTAGCCTAATCACATTCATATTTCTCAGTATATTTGGATTCTAGATTATCCAGAGGAGATACATTCTGGATCATGGTACCTTAGTGCTCCTATTAGTTTTTCCTACACACATGTGGAAGGCAAAACCAGTTCAATATATGATATCCAGATTTGGATCCAACTTGTAACTTCCAATGACTCATGATAATCATCCAGAACTATCTCTGTTTAATGACCCCAGATTGTATATGGCACAATGAAGTGAGGTCCAAATAAGTTTGATTTCTGATTAATTCAACATTCCATTCTGGATAGAGGATCTAAGCAGGCATGATCAGACTCCATGCATTAGATTCCTGGTGATTATGCTGTATAAACATTGTTTGTGTGTGTGTGTGTGTGTGTGTGTGTGTGTGTGTGTAGGTATGAGTGTGGATGTATGTATCTGTTTTTATACATGTTGATAAAGGAAAAATAAGTGAACAAAGCAAGTTTTGCAAATTTGAAATATTAAAATACAATTAAATACTAAAAAACTAAAAAGACAAAAAGGAATAAAAATTGACAGAAGAAAAATAAAAGAAATAAACTTGATTTCTGACACATTTCAACTGCAGCATTTAATTGTGAAATACAAAAAGTACAAGCACAGAAGGATAACTAATTCCCCCCCCCCACATGTTAATTTGATGTTTATATCTGATAAAGCACTATCTGCACTGAAATCAATAAATTGGATCCCAGGTAGTTTTGAAGGACTAGACCACTGCCAATGACTGTTGGGTCGTTGCTTCAGAGATATTGCCTTACCTAAACAAAGAAACAGGATGACCATGGGCAGGCAAAAAATATCAGTGGGAGAGGAAACAGCTTCTGACTTTAAGTCAACTTCTCCATTGAGTTTCCTTGTAGGAAGCTTGCAGTAAGCACCAAATTCTTCCTTCCTCCCTCCCTTCCCTCCTTACACAAAGGGTTACAAAGTATCAAAAAGATACAGGTTTTTTAATAGTTTACCTCTTGACGACATCAAATACATTTTCTTATTGCTTTTACTGCAGGGTATAGAGATACATGCTATATGGAACTCTCCTAATCTCTTTAATGGTGAAAAGGTTTGTTAGACAGAACTCCAGCTAATGGGAGGCTAAATCAATCTCTCCAATTCTATGAAATTCTTGTTTATTTTATGAACAAAACATTAGTTTTAAGTCATGTCTTGTTGACTGGGGAATCCTAGGAGTTAAAGTTCACATATCCTAAAGTTCCCAAGTTTGGAAAACACTGGTTTTGTGTATTCAGGGTATTTAAGATGGTTTCTACTCTGAATCCAATATTATGTTTATGACCCGGATATGACCCAAAATATAAGTCCTAATTCAAATTTTATCAGTTTGATGACCGTTAAATAATGCCAGCCATACTAAGAAGATATTTATGTCATCCTATATTCCTGTTTATCACAAGCTATTTAAGCCGCTTGGTGCTCTCCAGATATTTTGGATTGTCATTTCCTTATCCTTAACCCATGGTCAGAGTGATTCGAGACATAGAAGAATCTTTTTTCCAGAATCTGTGTCACCCCCTCCCTCTTTTAAACAGCCAACAGCATTTCCTTTTTAATAAGAACAATAAAAGAACCTCCTTTTTAAATATGTGATGTCATCCTTTCTTTCAAAGGGGTTTAATTGCAGGATCAAGAAGGTTTGAAAAGTTTGAACTCCAAGAACACAAGAATAGTGAGTGAAGTTTTCAAAACCACAAACTCTGTGAGGTTCTCCCACCCTTAGTCTGGAACAACAAAAAGATGAATGTACAAGAAATGTCTGTTAAGGGTTTTTGGTCATCTGCAACTGGTTATTCCATAATATAGCCCTCTAATAAATGGCATTGCCCCCAGAAGCCTGCTTTGTTAAAAGGGCTGTATTTGCTACATCTGCTGCATCTATTTCATTACATCTTTGCATCAGTTTTCGAAAGGATTGTTGTATAAAACATTATCCAAATCTTAAAACTAAATATGTTCCTGGTGACCAATTCTTCTTTGTATACTCTTCCAACTTTTCAGCAAAAACGGAGCTGAAAAGATTGTCTCCAAGATTATTCCACAATACATGGGTTCCCTCGTTGACCTAGTTATGTGTGATGGGAGTAGAAAGTCAATCCAATTGATTCCAATTTATTGGCTGCAATGCTCACAAGCAATTTGAGAACGAGTTCTCATCTCTCTCTTGCAGGATGTTTGTGTGTTGAAATAGGACTGTCTACTAAGAGTTTAAACGCTGAACCAGTCTGATCTTATGTTTTTAATCTACAAAAATTAGCAACATAAATTTTCCATGGCTGGAGCCAAACATATTTATATACTACACCCACAAGGCACACTGTTGATCTCCCATGCCTACTTACAGAGGCATTTGAAGGCTGCCAATCCTTTCATTAAATGTTAAATGCAGTGTTGCCGCCATGTGCTTCAAACTCTATGTCTTTTATGCATACACGTGATGATGCAATGCATGAAGAAAAGGGAGGGGCTTGTGTTGCAATGTCACAACACCACTTGTCATCACCCTATCTCTCTTTGTCCCTCTGCAGATGTTGCTGCCTACCTGGCCAATAAATCCAGTACTTATCTGAAAGATGGATGCAGAACATCCAACATTCTTAAACCCAGTTCAGAACATCCAGAGAATCACCTTTGGGGTAAGTGGACATGGAAGAAAAGAGTTCTCAAAGCTTGATTCGGTGCCAGGTTTTGCTTGCCATGGACTCGAATGAAGGGAGATGAGCAAGTAGAAAGAAGCTGGTTTTGATAATGACATATTTATAAACATCCTTCTCAGAAAGAGAATGTCATGCTGTCATCTTTATAACCTTTTCAGCACTGACTATAAAATTGTACTTGTTCAGACCATTTACAGTATATATGTCTCCTAGCCTGAGTTTCTCTTTAGAGAAACTTGTGTTTTAGTTTGAATAATTTTCTTTACTGAAGTTGAGTTTTTATTGTTGAATTGATAGGTTGCTGCTGTTTTGTTTGCAGAAGCAGCAATTTAAGTATAGTGAAGTATAGTAGAAGAAAATTATCCAAAAAAAAAGTTTTTTTAAAGAACTTCAGAGGCAGGTTAAATGCTGATCAGGTATCATTTAATAAATCTGAACTCAGACTCATTAAGTTAATTATTTATGGTTTGTTTTCCTTTTTAGTGGACCTTGCAGTGAATCATTAGATTACATTTCACAATGTAACTAAAGAGCTAGTATAACAGCTTAAAGAAAAAGTTGTGATCTGTACTGTCTCAATCAGAATTTCTGTAGACCAGCTTTAGCAAGTAACCAATAGCCCTTATCTACAAAAATGGACAATAATTCTGGTTTACCTGATAAGATTGATATTATCCTGTCGAGACAAAAGTAAATGAATCCATCACAATAGGTGTCACTGATCCTATTATTCATGTGCATAAGTTTGCTAAATAGACAATGTTTTTTACTTGTCTTCCAGATAGCATCTTGAGTGACTAGAGATATATCTAATATTTTTGAAAGTATCTCCAAGCATCAGTTGCATTATTTCAGCCAGGGAATAATGTTGTAAAGTATTAATAGTTAGCTGTAAAAAATCATACCCAAGCAATCCAAAATAACAACAAAATACAGAATCTCAAATGAAGGGAGTTAATCTCTTTTCAAAGAAAACTAATGATTTCATGCTGTGCCTAGAAGAAGCATGAAATTCATTAAGAAGTCCTTTATTATTTCATCCATGCAAGACCCACTGAATATATGGTGTCGAAGTTTTAAGGTTGTAATGCACTCTAATCTTAGAGCAACTAAAATTACTGATCAGCAGCCATGTTTATTAAAGCTGCTTAAAACGAAACACAGCAAAAACAACTAGTTTCCAACACTAAAAGTTAACTTGGCCAAATCATAGAAAGTGTGATACATTTCAAAGCTGATGAAATGGGGTCAAACAATTCCATTTTATTTACTTACTTGAATTACTTTTTGATTGCCACCTTACAGATGAAATTCTTTGGACAATTCACAAAATTGAGGTTGAAACCACCACCCTCAAGAATAAAACATGTTAAAAACAACCTCAAAAAGACAATCTGAGAAAACCAAACAGTGAAAAACAATAGCTGCAGAAATAACTTAGAAAAATATAAACATATTTTAAAACCAAAGTAACCTCCTCTATGCAAGTAACACAATTTTGCTTAACATTGCCAAATCAGTCAAGGTTGGTTAGATAGAATAGAATTCTTTATTCTGATCACAGTTACAGTAAAAATACATTCCTAATAATCATAAGATACAACACTTAATGATAGTTATAGGATACTAAATAAGCAATAAACATAAATCATACTAGGATACTCAATAAAACAATACAAATCATAAGATACAAGCAACAAAGTTATATTATAAGAAGATAAGGAGATAGACAATAAGAAAGATAAGAATAATAGAAATACATCCTTACTAGATAGTTCCACAGTATTGTGGTATTAGTTGTTTAGCAGAGTGATTGCATAATGCCCCTACTGTAAAGCCCACCTAAATATTACACTTTTTAAAATTAGCACTCAATTCTGGATCCTCTTTTGCCCAAACAGTCTGGAATTGACCCTGAGTAGTGCCGTTTTTGGATTACTGATCACATTTGGATACGAGCACATTTCTCTGCTGTTCTTGCTCTTTCAAATTATTCATTCAGTAGTATACCAGAAGATATTGCAATTATAGTAAATTAATGTAATATGGTTACAATACTAAGATAGGCCAGGATACAAATAGTAAAACAATTGAATATTTACAAACAGTGTCATCGGTACCAACAACTTTGATGGGAGTTTGTTTTGCATTAGAAATATAACGACACATATGCTTTGTTACTCTAGATGGAGTTCCATAGTTAGTTGTTCTTTTAAGATGATTTTAAGTATCTATATTATACTTGGTTGATTAATATGGGTTTTTTGGTCTATGAGTATATTTTAATTCATTAAGTCTTAATTATAGCCGCCTTGTATCAGTTATTAATATATTGTAATTGTTTAATTGTGTGTATTTTTAAAGTTATTGTGTAACTTCCAAAGGAAGCTCTTCTCATTGGGTAGCTTAGAGATATTACAAAGAAATAACCTTTATTGGAACCTCTCTTTCTTATGACAGTCCTCAGTTCTGAAGCACAGGAAGCAGTTCTTCACATAGTGCAGGGGTGTCAAACTCAAGGCCCAGGTGCTAGATCAGGCCTGTGGAGTGCTTAGATCTGGCCCAGGGTGCTGCCCTGGAAACAGGGAAGGACCTGACTGCAGTGCCTCTGCCAGTGAAAACAGAGCTCAGGAGGGCCATCTGTGGCCCTTCCAAGCTCTGTTTTCAATGGCAGAGAGTTGCAGAAGGCCAACACAGCTGAAAACGGAACTCAATTATACCCCTGTTTTTGTTGGCAGGGTGCTTGGCCCATCACAGATGCCCCCAACACGAGTGATGTTTAGCTGGCTATGTCTCCCTCCGGCCATGTCTCTCCTGCCCCCTCAAGGTCAAACACAACCCTGATGTGGCTCTCAGTGAAATAGAGTTTGACACCTCTGACATAGAGTTTGAAGCTGTTGGGCCAAACTTGATACCTGCTTTGCAGGACTCTGCTTAGAAACTGGACTTATTTCACCTCTGATGGTCTATTGTTTCATATTTAAAACTCCCCTAGAGCAATGATATAATCACATCCCACCCAGCACAAATGGAAACTGTCTTATAGGACAGCTAAAACCTATGGTGTTCCCCAATGATTGGGGATGATATAAGCATGAATCAGCACAAAGATTAGAGATACATTTTTAGCCAATTAAATCATCAGCACACTCTTTATAAGTTTCCAGGTAGGGAAGAGATTGTCCTGAAAATCAGCAACAGAGACTTGAGGGAATAATATTACAGTGTTTTTAAATAGAAGCTGTGGTTTCTCTTAACATCAGCAGGCATTGTATTTATGAGTCAAAGAAACAACTCCGTAGATCTTAGAATTAAAAATGAAAAGGCTTGAGAAGTTATCATTGATCTAATTATACCCCAGCCAGATTGTACAGATGGGGGTGTATCTCTTTGTCGAAATTCACAAATATATAAATACCAGGAAGCTTTGAAAGACTTTCAGGAGACACTCATTTAATTTTAAACTGTCTGAAGAAGGAAAGATCAAACAAAGCCTTGAAAAATAGAAATGGTAGGCCAGAGAGTTATAAACAAGAGGTTTATAAATAGTCATGGTATAGAAAGCTATGTTCCCATTTTCAGAAGAGTTTCACAATATGCAATATTTAACATTCTTCATAATTCTTATGGGATTATGGAACTTTTAATTGGAGGCAAAAAATATAATTATGCAAAAAATTACCCTTCACTGTGTTTTTAATGCTTTACATTTAAGTACCTGCCCATCAACTTCAAGATACAAGACAGGAATACAGCAGTTAACCACTGGAACATTATTATTTGGCTTTAGGGAACCATTTGTAAATTATAGTTAAATGTACATGGATTTACAGTCCAAATGTAGTGATTCTGGAAATGTTCCAGGGTAGCAGAGCTTGAATAGTAGGACTTAATGATGTGGGCAATTGTAAATCCATGATGTGGATCCAATTTTTACTACTCCTATTGTTACTATTCCTTTCCTTGTGAGTTAGAACTCATGCAGTTTCCATGCACTTTGCAAAATATTCACCACAGGTGATTTCAAGTCAAAGTCCTATGAGGTAAATATTAGCATCACTCATTGGACTGTGAATAAATGTTAGCATTTTAAAAATATCTATATAGAAAATGCCTTCATTTCCTCTTCATAATAGCCTTTTTAAAGTTTTTTTTTTAAAATGTTTCTTTTTAGTACATTGACTCTAACCAAAGTAGCACAGAAACAATTTGCATGTGTTTCAATATCAACAGGCAATGTTTAATGATGATATACTCTTGGTAGAAATGGTCAAGATATGTCTTTTCTGTTTTAATGACTTTTCTAGATAAGGAAAGGACTGAGAAAATGCAAGAAGGTTATGAAAATTGGAAATCGGGTAGCACCATTTCAGTCTAACAAATTATTATTATTCATATTTTTATCATTATTTTTATTACTAGCACATGCTTTTGGTGAGCTATAGCTCCCTTCATCAGGTGCATAGCGTGATTAAAACAATATAAAATTTACACTACCATGTAGTGAGAGGGAGACAGGGGAACGTGGGATAGTTATATATATTAATACTAATCCCACAAGTCTGCATATTGTTCCATCATTTCTATTATGTTGATTTACACTTGAGTGTTCCAGTATTTAAATCTGAGTTTTGAAAACCATGAACATTCTGTCAAATTACAATGATTGCAGACAGTGGTGGGATTCAATTTTTTTTCACTACTGGTTCTGTGGGTGTGACTTGGTGAGCATGGCAGAGGAAGGATACTGTAAATCTCCAATCAGAGGTGGTGTTTGCCAGTTCTCTGAACTACTCAAAATTTCTGCTACTGGTTCTCCAGAACTGGTCAGTATCTGTGAATACCTCCTCTGATTACAGAACATTTTCTTACTGATGTTCTTGAATGGGATTGTGATGTTAGGAGGCTTGGTGATATGGCACATATGTTGCTATATTTAAATCCTCTATGTAGAAATCTATCAATCCTTTACTGTAGCTGTCATAACATTTGAATTATAATAAATCACTATATAAGAATGTTTGACAATATATAAACAGAAAGTGGTTTGATTATTTGACAACACTAATAGAAACATTAATAATTTAAGACATTGGGTTTAACATATCATGATTCATATCATGATATGAATCATGAGATATACAAGGAAACAATAATCTATGAAATGCATTACATAAAATTCATCATATTCAGGGGTCTCCAACCTTGGCTCCTGGAAGCCTGGCGGACTTCAACTCCCAGAATTCCACAGCCAGCTGGCTGTGGAACTCTGGGAGTTGAAGTCCGCCAGGCTTCCAGGAGCCAAGGTTGGAGACCCCTGATATAGATTGTACTTAACTCTACTTCCTGGCATCTCTTTCCTCTCTTACCTAGTTGAGCACTGTACTACTTTAGACTCTAATTATTAAAAATTTTCATTTGCTACTGATATGTCACAAAATTAACAGAAATCTTATGGGGAAGTAAAAGCTGTCTGAGTTAAAATAATTTTCTTTATGTTCAACTAAATGGGTTTGTAGTTGTTGGGTCTTTTTTTTTTAAAACTATCTAATAAGACTACAGTTACTGCATCGTTATATATTTGGTCCTCAGAAATTACTCATAATTTACAAGAATAGTAAGACTGGACTGCTGACTCTTTTGAATCCTTCTGTTAAGGGTGTAGTGATACTGTGACATAAAACCACACCCAACAGGTGTTGCCTAAGTTTGCTTATGAAATATCTTGAGAGATTCAGCAAAATATTGTGACACTAGGAGCTGGTTTCTATAGAATCCTTTTGAGTAAAACACAGAGCAATGAATTAATCAAAATTCTACAATGAAACCAAAACCCGAAAGAATTGATAAAATTCACAAATTTAATTTTGAAGAATTAAGAAATAACTTTGGGAATTATACATAACCATAATAAAATAATGTGCATGGAAACAGGCTTTCTTAAGACTCTGAGAGATGTCTAAGGAAAAGTTCTGCTGAGACTTTTGCCCTTCATTCAAAGGCAGTTTTGCAAGTAGTTTATCCATTAAATGTAATGGTTTTTCAGTGTATTCAATGACATAAATTCATGTCTAATAGTCTTTGAGATGTGGAGTGTTTTTTTTCTCTCATAGTGGTCAATTAACCAATTATTCTTATTTCTGAACTAGAAGTGTTGGACAACAATGGTGTCCCCCAAGGCAGTGTTCTAGGACCAACTCTTTTCATACCCTACATAAATGACCTCTGTGATCATATCAAGAGCAACTGTGTTCTCTTCGCTGATGATGTGAAGCTATTCAACACCACAGACAATACTGCTACCCTTCAAAAAGACCTTGACTATGTATCAGAATGGTCAAACAAATGGCAACTTCAAATCTCAACAAACAAATGCTCTGTCCTACATATTGGCAAAAAAAAAAATCAGAAAATAAAATACAGGCTGAATAGTTAAGATCTTGTTGATGATCCAAACTCTGTCAAGGATCTTGGAATACTCATCTCAAATGACCTAAGTGCTAACTATGTACTGTAACTACATAGCCAAAAAGGCGTTAAGAGTCGTTAACCTGATCTTACGTGGCTTTTTCTCTGGTAATATTACACAATTAACTAGAGCATACAAAACATTTGCTAGACCAATACTCGAATACAGCTCATCAGTCTGGAACCCACATTACGTATCTGATATTAACACAGTTGAGAAAGTCCGGAAATATTTCACAAGAAGAGTTCTCCACTCCTCTACTCGTTGCAAAATACCTTATGCCATCAGACTCGAAATTCTAGATCTAGAAAACCTAGAACTACTCCGCCTTTGGTCCGATCTAAGTATGGTATATAAAATCATACATTGCAATGTGCTTCCTGTCAATGAATACTTCAGCTTCAACCATAACAATACAAGAGCAAACAATAGATATAAACTCAAGGTTAATCGCACCAAACTTGATTGCAGGAAATACAACTTCAGCAACAAAGTGGTCAATGTCTGGAATACTTTACCTGACTCTGTGGTTTCTTCCCCAAACCCCAAAAACTTTAACCTTAGACTTTCTACTGTTGATCTCACCCTTTCCTAAAAGGTGTGTAGGGGGTGTGCATAAGCGCTCCAACGTGCCTACCATTCCTGTCCTATTGTTTCTTTTATATATATTTTTATTTTTCTTATATGTATCCATGTATTCATAACTATGTTTTTACTTATACCTATTATCTTGTAAACAATTGACAAAAATAAATAATAAAATAAAATAAAATAAAATAAAATAAAATAAAATAAAATAAAATAAAATAAAATAAAATAAAATAAAATAAAATAAAATAAAATAAAATAAAATAAATAAAAAATAAAATAAAATAAAATAAAATAAAATAAAATAAAATAAAATAAAATAAAATAAAATAAAATAAAATAAAATAAAATAAAATAAAATAAAATAAAATAAAATAAAATAAAATAAATAAAAAATAAAATAAAATAAAATAAAATAAAATAAAATAAAATAAAATAAAATAAAATAAAATAAAATAAAATAAAATAAAATAAAATAAAATAAAATAAAATAAAATAAAATAAAATAAAATAAAATAAAATAAAATAAAATAAAATAAAATAAATAAAATAAAATAAAATAAAATAAAATAAAATAAAATAAAATAAATTGGGGGAAGGGGAGAAATAGACCTGTATGGAGTTTGGCTCACAATCACTGGCAATTCATAGAAAATGAGCCAGACGCTAATATACAGCAAATACAAAAGCAATGACTTTAAACAAATAGCATCACCTCTCAGACATTGTAGCCCAAATTTTTTCTAATTTCCATATGAAATGACAGAGATGTTACTATTTAATACTAGTGCCAAGGCATCAGAGTTACGAACTCTAATTCCAAATTAGGAGATTAAGTTGAAATTTAAATTCTAAAGTGCTTAAATTAATTATTTCATGATAAAAATATACTTCCTGGAAGTATCTTCACTGTATGTAAGCTTCCTAGAGTCGTTAGGAGGCAACCAGTCTATAAATTGTATAAACAAATGCAATTGATTTAGGATCATTTATAGACTTGTTATTTCATAATCTCACTCAAAAGTTTCTGCTGAATAATAGAATGCTAGAAAAGTCTTCACAGGATAACAGAAGTCTTAAGTTCTGTTCTTTATTTTGATATAACACCCTGCTATTCTTGATAATATCACAGTTTAGAACTTTCAGGTTTGTTGATTATGGAGCATATTTGCCAGTACCTGTGATTAACAATCACAATTTCCTAATTACTTAGGAAACTGCTATAGCTTATGGGTGATGATTATGAATGCTTTTGTGTCACTTCAGTTGTAAGAATTTACAAGTGACAATATATATGTAAGCATCAAAATTATGAAAATATATAAACATAAAAGGTACAATCTGACAGTATATTCTGATATAAATAAATATAAAATTCTAAAAGACAATGCAAGTAAAGATTAATTTATGAAATGTGACCCCAAAGCCTAAATAAATAAAGGCTATATATTTTTTTAAAAAATTAAATTATGCATGTGTTGATATTAATGGACAAACTTAGATTTTACACAGCTACACAACTTGCCTCTCAAAAGTCCATCATTTTGTATTGATGTAGTAGAAAAGGCTGCTTGACAAGTAATTCAAGAGTTGTCATTAGGAGTTGAGTTTACAATACTTTCTCCTTTTTAATCTGATCATGTTTACTGATACTGTATTTCACAATACCCAATGTCAAGTCATCAATTCACTTGATGCTGTCAGTAGCACGTTCTGTAAAAAATGTGGGTGGATGGGAGTGGAACAGTGGAGTGAAGTAATCCAAGCTTTGTTTTTCACATATTACCAATCTGAACAATTTCTGAAAATTCCTGATGAACATAGTTGACTAATCTAATGAATTGGGTTTCTCGTAATCCATTTGGTAAGCAAATGCTTGTCATTCAGTTATTCTAGAAATTCCCAGATGACGCAGTTTCATCATTTTTTAAAATGTCAATGCTTTCCTTTCTCATACCCATGGATTTGTTTGAAAGTCTTCTATTTAATAGTTAAAGGTCTAGTATGCTTGTGAGGATCAGTTGAGGAATTGGTTTATGACTGTCTGTTCCCAGAAATATTATACAGATAATTTTATTATTTTCACTAATGTTTGTACTCATGGGCTCTTTCTTAGAAGATAGCACATCTATTAATATCTATTGGGTCCTCTAGATATTAATCTATAAATACATGATACACATGACATAGCCATTATTTTTACAAAATAAAATTATAATATCTGAAGCATCTATGAAAATTAAATGCATAGTAACTCTTAAAAGGGCCCTTTTGTATGCTTTCAGAATAATTGGAATGCCATCAGAGTTAAACAATTATCTGACCTACCAAAACTTGTTATTCCTTCATAAAATTCCATCATACAACAAACTAATTCTGTAACATAGGACAACATTCATATTTCTGTCATATGAAGTTGGTCCCTTGCTTCCTCCCTCCCTGTATCTTTTATTACACCACCAGAATTTTGTCAGTGACAGAAGCTGTTGTTATTTTATTTTTGGGCTTTTACTTTTCCAAGCTCTGTTTTTTAAAAAAAAAAATTTTTTTTTTTATTTTGGCTTCTTTATCAAGCATGGGTTTGTTGCTTGAATCCTTTTGAAGTTTCTCTAGTGTGGTGTTTGCCACCCCAATTCAGCAATTGCTTGCATTAAAAGTTCAAAACAAACTCGCAACAAAGCAGATGAAAATTGTAACCATCTAACATCTGCAAGGAGAGGGTCCTGAAGAAAAACTATTAAAGTTACTATATATGGCAAACAGAGAAAAGTAATACACTGTCAAAGGGAGAAAGCCAATGTTTTCTAAAATCATTGTTTTGATACAAAATTTTATATTAAAAATTGAACTTTACTTTGTCTCTCAGATATGTACAGGAGATGAACATGGTGAAGGACAGATGCATATGAAGTCTTTGGCTCACATCAGAAAAAGAACTTAGTTTGAAGGCATAAAATAGAGTTACCAAAAATTCATTGGTGGTACCTGTGCCTTTTTGTTGCCATCTAGGAAGTGCCCTGATTTATGCAGCCTTGATTCCCTACAGGTCTCTCAGATGCTGGCATATTATTTAAATGAAACAAGATGTCCTCTTCTGAATATGAGACCACAAGAGGAAGGGTAGTCTACCTGGTGCTTTGCAGATGATTTGGGGTAGAATGCTCAAAATCCCAATCCATTGACTGGCTCAACTAGAACTGATTCATTTGGAAATTTAAAACACATTATGTGAATTTTTATTTCTTAGTTTTGTTTGCTTGAAGATATCATAACTAGCTTATGGAAGCAGGTATAAATGAAGAGGATAGCAATTCCACACCAGAAAAGTTGATCAAATTGGAGAACATCAAATACTTATCTTTACCAAATGATATCATGTAGTGGATTTTGTAATCAGCAATGAACATTTTTGACAGAGAAAAAGAAAGAAAGAATTGCACACGAACCTAACAAACTATGTTGTATCCATATTTTTCATCTATAGAAATTTTTAAAGTGCTTCAGAATTTCCATGCTACCTCAGAAAAGTTAAGATCAAAAATCATTGTCTTCTAGGTTTATCTGAATTTGACTCCTGCATTATTTTTCATAAGATAAAACTGCTGATTTTGCATCCAATGTGGCAAGCAAAATTGGAGGGAATAATTCTTACCAGTTGCAAAGTCTTGGACGTTCTTATCAGATCTACAAAAATTAAATCATACTGTAATTTCTTGAGAGTTCAATATACTTGCACAAATAACGAAATAACAATTTATGAGAGCAAATATTTTCTAGGGTTCAGGTGTATTTTGTCATTTTTTTCTATAGTGGCATTCTAATGAACTGATAGTTTATTGGTTTTCTGTTGGCATAGATTTGTAAACCTCTGTGACATAATTGTATTTGAATGAAAGTGTGCGAATAATTTTAGTTTAAAAAATGTATTATTTGTGCATGTGTTGAGTACAGTTTTATTTCTGATGACTTTTTCCTTGGGAAAAAATGTTTTGCTGCAATGATTGTTTATGTGTATATGTTTATGACACTTGTTGCCTGATGATTAACCTCTTAGGCCTTTTCTAGTAATAGTAGAAAATGATACCTGTCAACATGTGCCACAAGTAAATTAATTACTAAATTTAGATTTATGGACATTCTGATTAGATATTGGAGTACCAAGTCAAGCTCTTGGAATTCTGACATGTGAATGTAGGTGACATCCTATCCAAATGCATCTGTTATTTAGTGACATTTCCTTGACCATAAATTGTGTAGTTTGGATTACCCCATAGAAATATTAGCATATTCATAAACTAAAGCCAGGAATAGAGGGATGTATTTCCAAATTTTGAATTTTTTAATATTTTGTATTTGGGAAATTATTCCGTATTTAGCATATCAATAGGAGGAATGAGTTATGAGAAGGACAGTTTCTGCTTAGAGTAAAGTGGAATTATTGTACGTCTAGGAATATCTTCAGGGCACTTAAAAAAATTACAGTAGTGGCTGTTACACATTTTAAAAATGGTGGAGTTTTGACCATATGGACATAACTGCCATAATGAATTATTTTAACCACATTGTACGAATAAGCTGATATATTTCTGAATGTTAAAGCCTTTTTCCCCCTTTCCTTTGACCATTCTTACCATCACAACTCTCCAATGGAAAAGCTGAACTTATTCAAATCTACAGGATACCAAAAGGGACACATGTTTAGTTCTTGATAGCATATGTTAGTCTATGCTATTCTGGGTAAGAATAAACATATCTTTTAAAGTTAAATTAACATTGGATCCACCTTGCATATGCACTGGGGTCTATGTTCAGCCTTGTTAGAATTATTAAGAAAAAAAGATGACTTACACCACAGGTGTACCCATAACTCCACATGCAACCTCCAGAAAACTTAGTTAGGGTCTATGGTGATCTCAACTTCTCACCAAGCTGAAGATATTAATGTGGCCATGGATGAAACTTCTTAAATACACAACTAGAAAGAATAATGGTAATTACATTTAAATAATTAAGTGTAAATTTTAGTTGTCTGCCCCTTATAATTTTGAAATTGCCTCAGTGAACCACTTAGAGACCAAGAGCAATCCCAACTCAAAATAAATTGCCCGCCTCTGATTTGGATTGATAGTTTTTGAAGGGGAGGGCGAGAATAACTGGCTTTCAAATAGTTAGAGCTCTTTCATGGAGTGTCTTTTCACAAGAGGAAGAGAGTTCTGGAATGTATCCAAATTCATCTGGTCCAAAGGATGCATTGCTGTAGTGCTTCCTGCTAAAACTAGGCAATCAGCATCTAATCCAGTAACCATTGGGAACCTGTATAAAATGCTGAATTGTCTAGGACATAAAAGGATATATACCAACATGATAAGAAGGTATTGGAGGGGAAATGCTAGGTAGTCAGTGGTTTATGGCCTTTAAACTTGTTTGCTGCCTTCAAAAGCACTGGAAGATGCTGTCCTTTATAACGGGGGTCCCCTGGGCTGTAGCCAACTTCTGGGCCATGGTCTATTTTGAACTGGGCCACCTGAGTGGCAGGCCAGTGTGCATGTGGATACATGCATATCAATTTGCACGAGCGGTGGGCTAGCATGCATCCACATGCACATACAGCTCAATTTACAGAAGTTGAGCTGCATGCGCATGCTTACCAGCCTGCCACTTCCACAAGTTGTGATGTGCATGTGTGCTCATGTGCTGGCACACCACTCAGGTGCCCCAGTTCCCATCTCCCCCCTCAGCCAGGGACCGCTGGTTATAGACATCAATCAACTATTCAAGGAATTTGTATCTGTGTGTCCCAGACAATGAGGACATGATTGAATCCTTTACAAGAAGCTGTAAGATGTCTTGGGCTAATCCTTTCTGAAATTGTTGCCCCTGTGTAGCTTTTTAATATTTCTTTTCACTTTTGGCACTTATTTTTTTTTAGTCCGAGCTCAGCCTTTTCATGAAGTAGGACTGATGTCTCTCCACCTACGGTCCCATATCTCCATAAAGGAAATGCTAGGGCGACTCTTTTTAGCACCAGTCCTGATGCCCCCATCTGAGGGGCCTAAGCCAAGCCATCACAACAGGCAGGCATTGTGGAGAATGGTGAGGTCTTCCACAGCTTCTGGAACTTGTGTCTCTCCTGGAGCAGTGCTTTGAGCTTTTAAAAATGCACCACAAAATTTTAATGGATTAAAATTTAGAACAAATTTAGAGTTTATTCAGAATGCGGAATAAATTTTAATAGCATTTTAATAGAAATACCAAGCAAAACAGGAAGATCCCAAATATTGTTATGGAAGTGGGGTCTTGAATGGGTAAGATTGTTGTTCCAAAAATGTTTTTCACAAATCCTTTGTACAAGATGAAGATAGAAGTGTAAGGAAGAGCAGCATCAGAAAAAGGCTATATTTTTGATCTATATTTTTATAGCCAAGTATTACAGCAGTTCATAGACTGCCTTTCTCCAAATGATCATGTTTCCTGGCCTTTCACAATCCCAGCTGAAACTTTCTACAGAGAAATGGCTATCTACTGGCTATCTGCTCAAGGTTTTGGATGACAGCTCTCCTAATTCCTGATATTTAGTTGCGTGATAGGAGTTTATATGAATTATAATACAGAATATTCAGGAAACACAAGGTTGTCTATCCCAGTTATAGTTATCAGAATAAACTTTTTATAAGATGAGGGTGGGGTTGGGGATAAGGAGAAGCTAACTGATGCAGGGCTACCCATTCATATATATGTATATTTAGCCTTTTTGAAATTCTGAAAAAGGGCAACCGTTTATATCTCATGTAATGTTTTTTTCCCCTAGCAATGTTTGACTATCCTGTTGGGACAATATACTGTTTTGTCACAGATGCAGAAGATAAAGTGCTAGGACTAATGTTATTAATTAATGTTTTAATGTTAAAGGATGTAGTCTGCTGTGGGGAGATTCTCTCCACCACCCCCACTGGAAGGATATTTTTCCTTTTTGTTGTTAGACCTAATTGAAGTCTTTGCTGAAACTGTGGGAATCAAAGAGGTCTGGTTAAAGAACAAGAGATTTGGGTTCTGGGATTGGTTTTGCCATTTATTTACTATGTGACTTTTACTGTTAATTGAATCTCTCTGCATCATTAACAAAAGTCTGTGTTCTCAAGACAATGTGTTTGTTTACAGTCTTCTGTTATATGAACGCAAGGACAAAATGCCTTCTTTGTTCTCTGCAGCAAAAACCTCAGTGGTGATAGTTCAAGTACAAATAAGTATAGTTTCTGAAGTCTTCTCTAGCGTCTGCAATTAACCCATAAAAAAAAAGAAAAAAAAGAATAGAGAGGTGATGCCTCCCATATGACTGATATATTTGCAGTTCCCTTTCCCAGTTAGTATAATGTCTAGTGTTAATTCTCATAGTACGAGAACTGGTGATGGGATTCAAATTGTTTTACCACCGGTTTAGATGTGCTTTGCCTAACGCTGGCACACAGCTTTCCCCAAACCAGCTGAGGCCTGCAGCGTGAATCAGCTGAGGGGATAAAGAAGAGAAAACCGCAGGGCAGGTGGGAGAGCCAATCCTGCACTTTTCTCTTCTTTTTCCTGTCAGCTGATTCGCACTGGAAGCCTCAATTGGTGTGGGGATACTTGCGCGCCAGCATTAGGCAAAGCACACCCACCAAACCTTGCCCACCAAACTGGTGGTACAGTGTCTGAGGATTTTTTTTCCTCCTCTCAGCTGATTGCAGGCTTTTTTTTTTTACTACCAGTTCGGCTGAACGGGTCCGAACTGGTAGCATATCACCACCGATGAGAACAAAGTATGAACTAAACATAATATGAACTAAAAACATAAGGGGCATAAGGCACTGGTAGGGTTTTTCTATGGCTGAGCTAGATGAAGCAGGTTGTATTTTGATGCCAGTGGTATGGAAGATGAGTTCTAGAAAGTGACTAAAAACACAAAGGATGGGAGATTAATTAGAATTAGAAATATTTTGCACAACTGGTGGCCTTGGGTTAAGTGAAAGGTGAAGCTGCAATTTGTCATCAAGTACTAATTAGATTATAAAAGTTGACAAGGATGTCCAAGGTATGCATGTGTCAAAATCTTCAAGATGGTGAACATGGTGCTATGAACAGAGCTTTACCACTTTTGAAATTGTGGTAGTATATCAGTTTTGAAATGGATAGCTACCCTGTTTCTCCAACAATACGGCCTCCCCCAATAGGAAGTCCCAGCATGTTTTATAGGCATGAAATGAAATTAAGTCCCTCCCCCTAAATTAAGGCCTATATTAAAACATGCGAAATGGGGGGGAATGGTGGTGGGGGTTTGCCGTTAGGAAGTACTTTTGTTGTATACTCGGATATGGTGCTGCCTGCGTTGACCCCGATACGAAGTGCCCGACCAACACCGAGGTCAACACCCAAGCCATCACTGCCCACCAGAAGATGCAAGGGGGGGGGAATTAAGTCACCCCTGAAAAGATAGCCTAGTCATTTTTTCGGGGCTCAAAAAAAAATAAGACCCGGCCTTATTATATGAGAAACACGGTATATAAATTGAATCAAATAAATAAATATAGTGGGGCTGCAGTTATGGCAGTGCACCTAAGTTCTTTCTCAGATATCCATGACAATTCAAAGAAAAAAATCACCATTGGTGGCAGCAATGGTGTGTGTGACAGAGAAGGGGGGTGGGAGGGAGGGAGGGAGGGGGAGAAAGAGAGACAGAGAGAGATTTGTATTCCAATAATACTTATTATCTAAATTTATGGCACAATTGTATGAACCCATGCTATTCTGGGTAACTTCTACAAAAATAAAAGAAGTTTCATCATATGCCAGCATCACCGAGCTGCTATGCCACTCCAATAATGAAATAACTAGGCCTGCCCATTTCCTATGAATAAGAAATCAACGAAATTAAAACAAAACAGAAACAGGACTTTATTTTTGTTTTGTTTTGTTTTGTTTTACAATCCTGGCATGGCTAAATCCATCCAAAATCTCCAGAAACTTTGTAGCACTGAATAAAGTTACATAACTGATAATTTCTCCATGCTTCTGACTGTTTTTTTAAAATAAAAAAAATCACTACTAAGTATCATCTTATTTAAGTTGTGTAAACTAGCTTATGGCTATGGATTGTTCCTAGGCTGCCAAAATTATCCTGTGTGTGGTAGAACATGACACAGAAATAGACCAAAGATAGGATTTGTTCACCCTAGAACAAATATTTGAAGTATCTGTCAAAATCAGTGCAAGTTCTACAATAGTTGGCTGGAAAATCCAGATGTATGCCATATGTATGTTTTTTTGTTTTTTTAGCATACATATTTGATTAAGATAACAACCATATTGCAAATAAATAAATGAACAAACAAATAAACAAGCAGGTGCATCTGACAGATTAACATTCTGGTCACCATATTTTCTTTTATTGTCACGCTATTTTATGAATAAGTTTTTTTTTAATCCACAGATATATAAACACATAAGGTGTCATCTGTTCTGGAATCCAAATACTGTTATCACACTAATTGCAGAGAATCTAATTCTATAGTGGGGCTTTCAGCTTTTATGCCATTCTGTTATTGAAGAATTAAAACACAATTAGTGTCACAAAACAATAGTTTGCCTCTTTTAATTATGCTTTGGTTTCTTCTTAGCATAATGTTTTAATTACATCTTTCTCTCTTTTTCTCTCTCTCTTCTGTTTTTATTGATATGATGCCAGTACAATTGTGTCACCAAGACCTCCCAGTACTCAGTTAATTACCTCGGGGGATTCTGTCTCTTTCACTCTTTTAAAGTAAACCAGATCTCCAACTACCTACAAAAACAAAATCCAAAGAGGAGATGAAAAGAAAAAGAAAAAGTGTGCTTGTTTGTTTGCAAGATATCCATGCTGTTTCTTGCAAATTCATCAAAAGAAGGTCAGCGAGCACATGCCATTTCTCCGACAAGGAGACGATTATCTGTGCAATCTCATCCGATCCAGCTGCCCCACCAAGTTACCATGGCAAAGTAAATACTTTAGTGGCCTTCCGTAGGTGACAAGACAGCACAGGTGAGAGCAATGTACAGATAGAGACTTTTGGAACAGCAAGAGAATTTTAGAGGAAAACAAACAAACAAAAACCATAATCATTTAAGAGAACTTCAGAACAATTCTATTACACTATATGTAATGTGTTCCCATCAGATATGCACACATTACTGGTTTTCTTCATAGGGGTCACCCTTATGTAGAACAATATTTCGATAGCCTATCCTCCTCTACATAAGAGCTTTAAGATTGATAGCTGTGATGGCACCTACACAGGTTTTTGCCAGAAAGATGCATGGACAGGATACTCCATTCCTGCAAACTCCTATTCATATTTTTCCACAGAAGGAAAAAGAATTGCAGCCCTGGCATATTGTGCTTTCCACATGCTTGAGAATGATTCCTAACATGTTTCCCCTTGAGGAAAAATTAAGATTCAAATCCATTGTAGGCTTTTTACCAGATGGAGTTAAAGAAAGCACAACGTACTTATGGAGAAACATCTCCCTCATGTGAGCCCAAGATAAGTTATGACATCCTGAACTAGCTTTGTCCTCATTCTCTGAAAGGAAAGCCAGGTTCTCCCCTCTAGATCTTGCCCTCTCTTATCTCCTGCAGCTTCTTTGTGTGTGTGTGTTTACTAGTGCAAAAAGATCATTTGGGTCTAAATCTGTTGTTCTAGCATTTTACCTTCTATTCTTATCAGCTTACTGAGAAATATAGAAAGAATTCAAAGGTGGATGACAGAGTCTTGCATTGTATATCTAAACCCTGGAGTAATCTCTGACCTCCTTGTGTAAGACTAGAAGAAAAAGGCCCTTTTTGAGAATCTTGAAGTTCTGTACTGAAAATGATCCTTCAGTTTCTCCAGGGAGAAACTACAGTATTCTTTCAAGATTACTTTGGGTGATATTTTTGAAGCTACTTTACTGAAGTGAAGTGAGGGAGGGCTGTAATTATTTTCAATTACAATCTTCCTACTGCTCTGTGGCTTCTTTTGATGGCCATTGTTAAGTTCTGAGCATGGGTGCAAGGAACGGAGACGAGGCAGTGAACAGTGAACTTCAACTCTTTATTAATCATACTGAACAGAGCAAAATCCTAGGGCAGCAGCAGCCCTTTTATAGGGTTGGCTGCTGTCCTATTAGCCAATGAGAAACATGGAAGCATTAAACCCTTGAACCAATGAGAGTTGGCCTGTTAACAGCCAATCAGATTTCCCAGAAGGGACCAATCGGCCAATCAGAAGTGTAGGATTAGAACCCTGTTTTTTCTTAAGGTTGTTAAAACTTTATTAAACGCCTTTATTAGTTCATAACAGCCATACTTCCTCCTTGGAAGTAATCCTAACAGTAGGAGTCCCTGAATAATTTTCTCTGGAGTCTTCTGAAGCATAAGAAGCTAGGGAGGGTGCAAAATGCAGTGGAGAAGATTGTGCAGTAAAATGAAAAGCACACAGAAAAACACACTCAGTTACTTGTCATCCTGAAATTGGATTGTGAGGTGGGTGGGAATGAAAGTCTGTAGTGGAACAATTGCTTTATAGCAAGTAAGACAAGAGAATGATAGAAAACTCAAACCTTGCCCTCACTTTTGTGCCATTTTCATTTATTTTCTATACTTTGAATATAACTGAATCCCGCACTTCACTCATGTGATATATTCTACACCAGGCATGTCAAACGCACATTGTCACAGCGGTATTACATGACATATTGGGACTTTTCCACCCTTTGCTAAACCAGGTATGGGTGTGGCCAGCACGTGATGTATCTGGCCCGTGGACCAGGAGTTTGACAACCCTTTTCTACACACACACACACACACACACACACACACACACACACACACTCCTTCACTGAGATGTGACACTTCTTCATTTCTCAGTGGACACTTTATGCTCTTTCCATGAATATAAGCCTAAATAACAACTATATTTGGAGGTGCATTGGCTCAGTGGCTTAATGATGCTGGAGATGGTCTTTGCTCCAAGGGTTCATGTCCTAACATAGTGTGGCAGGGTGAGCTCCCATCACTTGCCTCAGCTTCTACTTACCTAGCAGTTTGAAAGCATCAGGGTGGGATTCTACCAGTTCGCACCTATTCGCTAAAACCAGTTGTTAACATTCTAAGCAGTTCAGAGAACCAGTTGTTAGAAGAAATTACTGGCCTAATCCTGTAAGGAAGGCAGGAAGGAAATATTCTGGTGTTGCTTACAGAAACTGCCTCTCCATTAACCTTTATTACATTATTGGCAGGACTAGACATCCTATCTCAGGAACATCTTTGGAGTTTTTTTCCCCTCCTTTGCTGGTACTTTGCTTGTGTGGAGTGACCATTCAAAGTTACAATGGCACTAAAAACAGTGACTTATGATCATTTTTCACACGTACGACTGTTGCAGCATCCCCATAGTCATAAGAGGCCAGGCGAGGAGATGCATGCCTCGATGTGAGCCATATTGAGTTGGCCATGCCCAGCCAATAACATGACCACCAAGCCATGCCCACCAACCAAGCCATGCCCATAGAACCGGTTGTTAAAAAATTTGAATCCCACCCCTGGAAAGCATGTTGTATGTGAATAGATAAATAGGTGCCATTTCACTGAGAAAATGAGCGTATTTCAGATGGGTGGTGAGAATTCCGCTAGCACTGGACTTTCCCAGCTGCAATTGGGAAGTGACTTTGGTGGAGGAAGAAGGCCCTGGATGATGCTGTAGGAAGCCATTTGTCTTTCATTCTGGTGCACCTTGGAAAGCATGTGAGTGTGAACTGAATGGGTTAGCAGTCTTAGGCAGCCAAATTACTACTATGCATTAGCATTGTAGTCTACTGGCTAATGTAACATTGCCATTCATTAAAAATAAACAAATAGCCAAAGATGAACCTATGAAGTGAATACATTTATTTTAAACTAATTATAACTGCAGTCTAACTGTATTTGAAGCTTCCACTGTGTCAACAACAACTGCTTGAAAGGCCCCCAGGTTAGCTTGCTTGCTTGTTTATTTGTTTGTTTATTATTTGTTTTTTTTAATCCTGCCTTTATTATTTTACAGGCAACTCAAGGTAGCAAACATATATAATACTCTTACCTCCTTCTATTTTCCTTGCAACTTCCTGTGAGATGGGTTGGGGTGCTAAAGCATGACTGGTCCAAAGGCACCCATCATTTAAATAAATTCCCAACACAGGATAGCAAGACAAGGTATTCTTTGGCACCTGCTAAAGTTTCAGAGAGAACACATTGCAGGTGCTTTGCTGGTCTTATGCCTTATTTATTTCTCAGAAAAGCATTCTACTTACCTACTACCCTTTTAATTATGTACCAAGCCAGCTTCAGAGATGAAACTGTCACCTAAGATGGCTCTGAGGTACTATAGGTTTTTAACAAGGTGTCCGAGATCCCAGTTGCCCAATTCATATCTGTAAATTGCTGCCACAGGCTATTCAGTTATGCTGGCTTAGATGAGGCACACAGAGAACTCTCTTAAACTCAGATTGTATGATTAACTTGTATTGGGGTGGCACAGTTTGTTTCTTTTATAATAGCTCTTAATTGATAAGCCAGAACTTCAAGTCGATGCGATATCACAATATATAGAAAAGCACTGGCAAAGTTAAAGTAATTTTCAGGCAGAAAATAGTTTCTGTTTCTCATATCAAATGGTTTAATCCTTGACATGTTTGTCTTTGTAACCATTCCTTGAATAGCAGTGCACCTTTACCAGTTGCCTGTGAGTCAATGATTAAGTGAATAAGCTACCGAAAATACTCGGGTATAAGCCGAGTTTTTCAGCACATTTTTTGTGCTGAAAAAAACCCCCTCGGCTTATACTTGAGTCAGATTCCCCTCTGAAAAAAAAATGGTGTGGAGCTCTGAAGCTGGGCAGCCACTTCCCTGCTTCTGTGTTTCCTTTGCAACTTTTAAGCATGGGGGTAATCGGAAGCAGAAAAGTTCTTGCTTGAGGATATATTGTTTTTTCTTTTTTTAACTGTTTTTTTAGGGGGGAAGACCCACCGCCATGTGAGAATGCTCAGACACGAAATCTATCCAACCGAAAATAAGTGTGTGTGTGTGGGGAGATTTTAACAGAGAGAAGATGTAGGGAGAAGGCAAAAGCGACAGAAGATCCTTCAGGGGAAACTGAGGGGGAGACTCACCCTTGGTCCAGATGAGCCCCCTTCCCCTTTCTCTAGGCTGAGAAAACAACGCGAGCCGAGGCTGCTTCGGCTCCACTCAGCTTCATTTCCTCAGCTCCAGCTGCTTTCAGTCCACTCGGGAGGAGGGGGAGGAGGCAGCTCGCGTTGTTTTCTGAGCTCTAGGCTGAGAAAGCAACGCGAGCCGAGGTCGCTCCACTCAGCTTCATTTCCTCAGCTCCAGCTGCTTTCAGTCCACTCGGGAGGAGGGGGAGGAGGAGGTGGTGGTGGCAGCTCGCGTTGTTTTCTGATAGTGAGATCATTTCCCAAATTAATTGATTCACTAACCCAAAAGAAGAAGATGTTGATGACAGTGGGAGGCAGGAGTCACTCTCTCCCTTGCAAGAAAAAAGCAAGAGCCGTTCTTATGATCTCTCCCTCTCTCTCTTTCTCCCCGTAATACAGTAAAGCCCTTTACAGCATGCGCGTGCGATCCGCCCCCGCCGCTTTGCACCTTGCAAATGCAAAAACCCCAGGATTTTGCATTTGCAAGGTGCAAAGGGGCAGGGACGGATCGCGCGCACGTGCTGGAAAGGGCTTGACTTTATTGGGGGGGGGGGAGAGAGAGAGAGAGAGAGAGAGAGATATCATAAGAATGGCTCTTGGTTTTTTCTTGCAAGGGAGAGAGTGACTCCTGCCTACCACTGTCATCATCATCATCTTTTGGGTTAGTGAATCAATCAAACCTTTCATGATAGTGAGATCGTTTCCCAAATTTCCCTTAAATCAGGGAAGAAATCAGAAACAAACCTTTGGACTGAGGATAAACCTGTTCCTATGATGCCATTTTTGTTCACTGCAGTGTGAAAAGTGTGAAAAAACACACTTCTTTTTCTTCATCTTCTTGTTCCCTATTTACTGGTCTCTTACAAAGAGGAAATTGTGAACATCAAACTTATTCTCAACTGTCCTAGTGAAAGTTTTTATTGGTATCTATTTTTATTTTTGAAATTTACCAGTAGCTGCTGCATTTCCCACCCTCGGCTTATACTGGAGTCAATAAGTTTTCCCAGTTTTTTGTGGTTAAATTAGGTGCCTCGGCTTATATTCGGGTCGACTTATACTCGAGTATATATGGTATATACTTTGAGGAAAACCAAATAACCCTAGATATTTGTCTAAATGCTTTCCAGCAGTCTTCTGACCAAGGCTTTATTGCACATTTCCCCCTTTCTTTTTCTCTTTCAGCTTGAGAAACCCAGACACAGATTAAAGGATTTAACTCTAAATGCCGATGAAGAAAACAACATGAACTATCCATACTAGCTGATGACTGGTCTCGGGATAACAAACAAGAATGATTTGGAAAAAAAAGTAATCACTTCAGACTCCCTACAGGTTGGAGATGGAAGAGAATTGCAAGAGAAATTACTCACTTTCCCTAGAATTAACATAAAGCTGTTTAGCCATTCAGTTTAGAATTAAAATACCGAACAAGACTGCTGTCATTTGTCCCCAGTTAGTATTCTGATATAATATAAGTGAGCTAGGGTTGGGAAAGTACTTTTTAAGGGCATGAAAAAATAATATTGTAGAGGTTTGGCCTTTGGTTCAGACTAGCAACAGAAGCAAGCATTGTTAGACATCTGCCCAGATTCTACAGGATACAATAATCAAGTTGCAAAAGGCCTGTCACCTTGTTTCTTTCCCTTGCTGCCTTATTCATCTGCCTTTTCTGAATATAATGAAGACTGAAAAAAAGGAGCCAGTTTGATGTAGTGGACAAAACATCAGGTTATAAACTGGGAGACCATGAGTTTTTCCCCCACCTTAGGCATGAATTCACCTGAATGACCTTGGGTCATTCACTCTCATTCTCTCAGTTCTAGGAAGGAGGCAAGGGAAAAATATTTCTGGGGGGAAAAATGCTAAGAAAACTGCAGGGACTAGTCCAGGCAATCACAGGGATTCAACAATGACTGGAAGGCAGAAACAACAACAAGAAGAAAACTTTCTACGCACCAATTCCACCCATGCTTTCTACAATTTTGTAAACAACAAACTAAAAGACTCAAGGTCCATCCCACCCCTGAAAGGACCTAATGGTAAGGACTGCAACAATGACACTATTAAAGCCAACCTCTTTAAGACATTCTTTGGCTCAGTAGTTGTAAACAGCAATAGATCATGCCCAGGATTTCCTAGTTGAACCACAGATAACTACAATGATCTAATACATATCAATTTTCAGAAGACAATGTTGAAAAAGCACTACGCAATCTAAAACCATCTCTATCTATTGGACTGGATGGAACATGTACTTACTTCTTTAAAAAGCTACCCACTGCCATAGCCGAACCTCTAAGCATAATCTTTGAAAAATCTTTCAGGACCAGCTCCTTGCCAAAACTATGGTCACAAGCCATGGTCATCCAGATCTTCAACAAGGGAGACCCCAGCCTAGTTGAAAATTACAGACCAATCTCTTTATGCTGCATCACCTGTAAAGTCATGGAATCAAATATTAACTAATCCATCATCCTCCACTTAGAAACAACCAACCTACTCTCTAATAAACAATTTGGTTTTAGGAAAAAAACTATCATGTAATCTGCAACTCTTACACTGCAAAAACATATGGACTACATAACTCGATCAGGGCAAAGCAATAGACGCAATCTACATAGACTTCTGTAAAGCCTTTGATTCAGTGGTACATGCCAAACTACTCCTAAAACTAAAATCTTATGGTCTCTCTGGACACCTGCATAACTGGATAGAAGCATTCCTGTCAAAAAGAAAACAAATGGTCAAAATTGGGAGCGTCCTATCAAATTCTGTACCTGTCAACAGTGGTGTCCCCCAAGGCAGTATTCTAGGACCAACTCTTTTCATACTCTACGTAAATGACCTCTGTGATCATATCAAGAGCAACTGTGTTCTCTTCGCTGATGATGTAAAGCTATTCAACACCACAGACAATACTGCTATCCTTCAAAAAGACCTTGACTATGTATCAGAATGGTCAAACAAATGGCAACTTCAAATCTCAACAAATAAATGCTCTGTCCTACATATTGGCAAAAAAAAAAAAAAAACAGAAAATAAAATACAGGCTGAATAGTCAAGACCTTGTTGATGATCCAAACTCTGTCAAGGATCTTGGAATACTCATCTCAAATGACCTAAGTGCTAACTATGTACTGTAACTACATAGCCAAAAAGGCGTTAAGAGTTGTTAACCTAATCTTACATAGCTTTTTCTCTGGTAATATTACACTACTAACTAGAGCATACAAAACATTTGCTAGACCAATACTCGAATACAGCTCATCAGTCTGGAACCCACATTACGTATCTGATATTAACACAGTTGAGAAAGTCCAGAAATATTTCACAAGAAGAGTTCTCCACTCCTCTACTCATTGCAGAATACCTTATGCCACCAGACTTGAAATTCTAGATCTAGAAAACCTAGAATTACATCACCTTTGGTCCGATCTAAGTATGGTATATAAAATCATACATTGCAATGTCCTGTCAATGAATACTTCAGCTTCAACCATAACAACACAAGAGCAAACAATAGATATAAACTCAAGGTTAATCACACCAAACTTGATTGCAGGAAATACAACTTCAGCAACAGAGTGGTCAATGTCTGGAATACTCTACCTGACTGCGGTTTTTTTCCCCAAACCCCCAAAACTTTAACCTTAGACTTTCTACTGTCGACCTCATCCCTTTACTAAAAGGTGTGTAGGGGGCATGCATAAACGCACCAACATGCCTACTGTCCCTGTCCTATTGTTTCTTTTATATATATTTTTTATTTTTCTTATATGTATCCATGTATTCATAACTATGTTTTTACTTATACCTATTATCTTGTAAGCAATTGTCAAAAATAAATAAATAAACAAACAAACAAACAACAAGAGAATCACCACTCCATACCTGCTTTGCTCACTTCTTCTGGGATCTGAGTATGGGCCAAAAGAAGAAAGCAAGTGAAAAATTAGTGCCAGCAATGGAGATACATCAAGGAGATGTTCTGGGGAGGGCTTCAGAAAAACCAGTGGTTGGAACTGCTTGATGTGGATATATTTGAAGACTTGCCAACTGAACTCTGCTGGTGTTTGAAACAAAAGGCAACAGCCTGCAGTGCATATTTCTGAGAAATGTGTGTGTGTGCACGCGTGCACTATTAGTAACGAGTATGTAATGTTTGATGAGGTTTTGTGCTGCCAGAGTTGTTTGCCAAAGTATAGTATTTCTTCCCCAACCTGATTACAACACATACTAGCAATGGTACCAAGTTGAGGAAGGCTGCAGGTAAGTTTTTAAAGCACAGTCAAGCACAAATGGGCTTTCCACCAAATTTGTGGATTAAAAACATGAGTGAAACATTCTTTCAAATTTCTCCAGGGAAAGGATAAATGCTCCAAACATTTCTCAAGGATCAATTTATTCTTTAGCTGCTACTGGAAACAGAGGGGAGGGGGGGAGAGGAGAGGAGGGAGGGAGGGAGAGAAAGGGAGAGGGAGAGATATTTCCTTTGCAAGTTAAACTCCATTGATGATCACTTGTCTCCCCTGAAAGAATTTTTTTATTTTTTTTAAAAAAAATTCTCCACCATGCATTTGATTGAGAACTGATAGAACAATGCAGATGTTTTTCCGCCTGGCACTAATTTAAAGCTCATCCAGAACTTCATCCATCTTTCTATTTATTTCAGTAATATTTTCTGGTGAAGACAGAGCACAGAACAGAGAACATAAAACAATGGAGAGAAATTAGATTTAACCAGGTTCAAAGGGCTTAAAATTAGCATTGCTACCAAAATAAGCTAAAGATTTAAGCATCTTTTAGTTCTGTTGGGTAAAATGGAAACAACTCAGTAGAGAAATGGGTTTAACAACCAGGGAGCTCGCAGCACAAAATTATGTCATGATGTGAAAAAGAAGTTGAAGTACAACATCTGGAAGCCCTCCTGTTAGCATTGCTAAATACCACCATCACTTTGGGGCCTCTTTTCAAAAGCTTTACAATCCCAATTTGCATAAAACCTCACACTTTGCAACATTTGGAAGAGTGAGACAAGCAAGATAAAAACAAATGGCAGAGAAAGCATCCTAAACTAATTCCTGGTTTTAATTGTAGAAATGCAAACTTACTGTGGGGCAGGGAGGTGTATGAGACTTCAGCCATTGTATTGCATTTCCCATCAGCTGTAGCTAACATGACAGTAACATCTGGAGTGCCACATGTCACCCATCCCTGTTACACACATTATCAAGTTAATTGTTCTTCCAACATTTCAATGTTTTCTTCCAGTGAAGAGTAGACCATTCAGCTGCCAGCATCAATACTAACTGGAAATGTTTATTTTTCCATGCCAGGTAGGCAATGTGGATATTGAGAAAGATGTGTGAATGAGTTTTCATGTAATCGCTGGGTTTTCTTAATTGATTCGTAGAGCTAGCTTACACTGGGAGAAAATGAACATGCGAACAGTCTGTTTTTGGAAATTTTTACTTAAAATTGCTTCCTTTACCAATTCATTGAATAAACATAGAATATCAGACCTGGAAGGGATCTTGGAGGTCTTCTAGTCCAACCCCCTGCTCAAGTAGGAGTCCCTATACCATTTCACACCAGTGGCTGTCCAGTCTCTTCTTAAAAGCTTCCAGTGAGGAAGCAGTCACAACTTCTGAAGGCAAGCTGTTCCATTGTTGATTGTTCTCACTGTCAGGGAATTTCTCCTTACTTCTAGGTTGGATTTTCTCTTTCATTATTTCCATCTGTTGTCTTGCCTTTGGGTCCTTTGGAAAATAGGTTGACCCCCTTTTTCTTTGTGTCAGCCCTTCAAATATTGGAACACTCCTATCACAAGGTTTACTTTTATTCCTTTGTTTTTTTTTAATTGGACATCAAAGTCAAAATGAAGAACAAAGCAGAGAACAGAGCTAAACTATAAAATAACATTGTAGAACATTAACCCTAAGTTTGCTTTCTCCTACATTTTAAATAGCTTGACAAAGCAGTATTACATTGGTGGATTCAGCCAGACTCAAATTATTACACAGCAATGGCAGGAGGTGAGGGACAGCCAATTTTCCATTTCACCTTTTCATGAGGAAATGTATTTATTTATTGAATGTATAGGTTGCCTCTGTCACCAATAAGGTAATTCTATCTGAAAAATCCTAAATGATTTTAGATTTTGTAGAATTATATTTTCTCATAGCATAGCCCCAGAAGGCCCTTTTTGTCTCCCTGCTAATAGCAATCAAACTATTTAACCCCGCAATTCCCTCTCCAGCGGCGAGACTCCTTTGGCCATAACTAATGACCTCTCAGCTGCTTTCCAATAGAGTACAGATTGTTCCTTGGAACTACAATCCAGACAAATTACCTGGGAATAAAATAATTTGGGAATAAAATGTGTAGGATTGAATAAATTGTCTTTAATTCAGAATAACCATAGCTAAGGGTCTAATTTGCTTGTCGTGATCAAATAAATCTTGATCAAATAAACATTTCTCTTCTGTTCCTAAGTGGAAAGAAACAGGAGTGGGGGAAAGACCATTGTTACATTTAAATGTTCAAAACAAAACTACTTGAAAAGCCTCCATGCTTCTAGAATCATTATTTGGTCTAGTACAGAAATGTCAAATGCAAGACCCGCGGGCCAGATTTGGCCCATGATGTGGTTAGTTCTGGTCCACAGGGCCACCCTAGAAACAAGAGGGGATGGCCTGCATTGCCTTAGCCCTCCTGGGCATGCATACAGGAGGCAACAAGTGTGCAGGGGCTGGCAGTGCCCAGCAGCAGCTGCAGCTTCTTGGCCTCATCACATGTCACCCCACCTCACCGAGAGAAGCAGAGGCAGGAGCAACCGCTGCCATGAGCAGGTACACTTGCCCATTGCCCATTATTGGAGTGGTGTGAAGCAGCTCCACAGGTAGAAGGGCAGAAAAACTTAGGCTCTGGGTATGCTTTTTGTTGCCACTGTCTACTGTCACAAGGAAACATTCCAGCTCCACTGCACCCAGAGGTATTATTCAGCAAGTTCTGACCAGTTCTAGAGAACTGGTAGTGGAAATTTTGAGTAGTTCTGAGAACCAGCAAATATCATCTCTGACTGGCCTCACCCCCATCTATTCTCTGCCTCCTGAGTCCCAGCTGATCGGCTGGGTCTTCTTTGGTTGCCCTGCACAGAAGAAGGGAACTGGAAAGCAGGTTAGTGGGGTGGGAAGGGAATGGGATTTTGCAGTTACCTTCTCCCAGGAACGGGGAGGGAATGAAGATTTTGCAGTATCCTTCCACTGCCATGCCCACCAAGCCATGCCCACAGAATCAGTAGTAAAAAGATTTGAATCCCACCACTGCCTGCACTCACCCCTTCTGTCATCTGTCCTTATCTCTGCTGCCCTCTGAGGCTTTCAGTCCTGGCAAGCTGCAACATGGAGGAAACCATTGCCACAAACATGGGGTTCTTCCCTAGGGCTTGGATATTCCAGGGTATAATCCCAGTGTCCTTTGGAACCTCCCAAAGTGTGTCTCAGTTCAAAGATGTCAGGGACAATCTTCTGGCACCTGAGACCCTGCCCAGGAGTGAAGCTATTTTCATGAAATTGAGTTTGGCACATGTTATATCTAGTAGATCAAAATACCATTCTTCTTCTTCTTCTTCTTCTTCTTCTTCTTCTTCTTCTTCTTCTTCTTCTTCTTCTTCTTCTTCTTCTTCTTCTTCTTCTTCTTCTTCTTCTTCTTCTTCTTCTTCTTCTTCTTCTTCTTCTCCTCCTCCTCCTCCTCCTCCTCCTCCTCCTCCTCCTCCTTCTCCTTCTCCTTCTCCTTCTCCTTCCTCCTCCTCCTCCTCTTCCTCCTGCTATCACATATTTTTAAAAATAAATTAGGGTAGAAATGTGTTGTCTGACCACACATGTTGGCTTGTGTATTTCTCCCACATGGGTTTTATAGATATATCATTTTATTTTCTCTTCAGCACTATAATCTTAAAACAGGACAGTTCTTTACCTTGATGACATATTAGAGTTGCTTTTTGAAAGAATGTGTTGATATTTTTGCTTCATGGCTCTTTTCAAGTTAGAAACAAAACAGAACACATATTTCCTTTAACTTTTTCTCCCCATTCAACCTATGTACGGCTCTATTATTATTCACATTTTTTACACTTAGTGGACTAATCCATATTTAGGTGTACCCTTCTTGTTTTACATACACTTGCCATTGGATAGCAACCTTAAGCAGTGTTAAAATGTGCAACATGTGGATCAGAGAAATAGTGAAAACGGCTATTCATGGGGGACCCTGAAAGTTCAACTAGTTACATATCATACCTGTATCCTCAAGGCAGGCTGGTTTTAAGATAGACATAATCAGGAAAGAATGATTTCAACACATGACTGATATTTGATATGTTTCACTCTTTTGTTTGGCCCATCCAGTTTTCAGCTTCATACTCCAGGAAAGATGCATTTACTAATGTAGTTTCTCCATTATATTCTTCAGAATGAAAAAACACATACCTATGGATGTTTTAAGATACAACCGAGGTGGGAGAGATCTATCTTTTTCTCTGCTGCTTCATGATTTAACTCTCCCCGTACCTGTTAGCTGCTCTTAAGGCTCCTTTTGAGCATAGGTTTCTACTCATTTAGTACAAGTAGAATAGTTAATAATCTCTCTCTCACACACACATCCCACAATATGTGGCTTTTGGAGTTATTCCCAAATAGCAATTTTGTGGAGTAACCCATAAACCATATTCAAAAGCTATCAAACACTTGTATCAGCTCCCTTTGACTGTAGTCATGCAAAATGCTTGTACAGAGCACATGAAGATTATCAAATGGTTAAACCTGTTGGTCTGGCCACCTGTAAAAATTTCTCTTCTCCTCCTGTCTCATATGAAGGAGCGGAATGGGTGGCTGGCTTTCTCTGGATGAAAAAGGAGATGGAGGGAGGGGAGGGGAGGGAAGGGAAGGGAAATTAACCAATGCTTATCTTTAATGAGCTCTATAGACTACAGCTAAGAGCATTTGCTAGCACCCTGCTGGTAACAGGAAATAGATTATCAGAGAGACCAAAGATGCCAATAGCATTTCCTGCCACCTGAAGGATTGGTATCTTTACCTGCTAAGAGGACTAATTACCCTCGGCTGGTAATAGTCATGTAATAAGGTTAAAACAATTCTATGGAATTCAGTGAGCAGAAACAAAGATTATTAAATGTTGTACCCGAGAATGAACATTATAGTTTCACCCATTCTGCCTTTTGTTTTTCCCAACAATGATGCATTACAGAAAAATCAAGCCAGTTCACTCCAGCTGGCCTGCTGAACCAACAAATGCAGGTTTTTGTTCTTTAACCAGCTGCAGCTGATTGCATCAGTGCTGTACATGAAAAGGAAACCTGTAATTTATTGTAACAGACCACACCATTTCTGCTGTATATCTTGTCTCTTCTGTCATGTATTTTTCATGGCATGTTGCAAACTGGCAAATGGAAATCAATGGCATTTAACAGAAACTCCTCCATATGTTGCAGCCAGATATTGATAAAAGGACAGACCAAAAACATGTTTATTTGTAACACTGGGATTTTTACATCAAGTCCAAGAATGTGGAACCATATCCAGATTTTGTGTAAATTGGCTTGCTTGTTATATAAAGGGTTTGTTCTGTACCAACATGATGGGGGGCAAACAATTCCACAGAGAAGAATAAGCACGTACAGTAGGAATGAGCTATTTTTATTGGTCTACTTTAGAAGGGGATAGGTTCAGGCAAGGGTACAAAATAGGAAGGGCCATATCAAATACATGGGCAAGGCCAGGAGTTTCATAACTTTCTTTTGGAGAGATTTTGGAAATGTATTTATTCTGCTAAATGAAATCTATTTCTGAACCTATATTCCTGTCTAAAAATCTTGGTAGTGCTTTTAGAACTCTTGGTGACATATTCTGACCATATAGATTCTATTGGTATTAAGCATTGAGGCAACAGTGGGATTCACATTTTTTTACTACCAGTTCTATGGGCGTGGCTTGGTGGGCATGGCAGGAGAAGGATACTGTAAAATCTCCATTCCCTCCCCACTCCAGGGGAAGGATACTGCAAAATCCCCATTCCCTCCCCACCCCACTAACCTGCTTTCCAGCTCTGTTCTCCTATGCAGAGCAACAAAGAAGACCCAGTTGATCAGCTGGGACGGGAGGCAGAGAATAGATGGAATAGTCAGAGGTGGTATTTGCCGGTTTTCTGAACTGCTCAAAATTTCCGCTACCAGTTCTCCAGAAGTGGTCAGAACCTGCTGAATACCACCTCTGCATTGAGGGCATAATTTTACAGTGGTTCTGATCCTTCTGCTCTGGATTTAACCAGAAGATGATGCATGGAGTATTACAGTTTGACACATGGCCCATTAGGTATGTGCCTTATAGGGCTTCTTTTTGTTCCCCATTCTATTCAATATCAACTTGAAATTGCTGAGGAAAGTTGCTAGGATTTTGGACAAGGGGATCATCTATATGATGAGGTCAGCTGGCTCTTTTGTTCTTAGCTATCCAAATCCATGCAACCTTGCCTAAGTTCAATTAAAAAAACTGGATGAACGAGAACAAGTTCAAATCTAACCCAGAAAAAGATGGAGGTGCTATTGCCAATAGGAAATTAGATTCAGCAATTAAAATCCAGCTAGTGTTGGATGAGGTTGATCTCATTCTAGAGGACAAAGTCTGTTGTCAGGAAGTGCTCCTCCTCCTCAGCTGTTAGTAGTTTTGCAGTTGGGAGTTTTGGCAAGAGCACATTTGTATAATTATTATCGTTACTGGATTGGTTGCAACTTTTCCTGAACCAATTGGATTTGGGTAGATTTTTCTTTTGCATATTAAAAGGATCTTTTGTACATATTGAGAAAACAGCCTTCAGGAAAACACAAACACAATGGCATCCCTGCAGTAACTATTGAAAGACATATTGTTTAAAGATGCTGTTTGAAAAATAGGTAGTGTCTTTTTTCCCCTAAACTCTCTGCTAAACCACATTAAGCATCACCATTACATTCATCATTCTTTTGCTCTACCATCCTGTTCTTCAAACCAGAAGAGAACCAGGCATGGTGGTCTTAAAGCTGAAAAGAAGATAGCATGAAGCTATATAGCAGGGGTGTCAAACTGAAGGCCTGTGTGCTGGATTTGGTCCATGGGTACTTAGATCTGCCCATAGGGCCATCCTGGATGTTGTGAATCAATAAATACTTAATAAAGATCATTAAGAGCTTGAAGCAAAGTGCAGGGTTCTGGCCCTGCACTTCTGATTGGCCGATAATAGCGACATCGGATTGGTCCGTTCAGGAGGATCTGATTGGCTATTAACGAGCCTCTCCCATTGGTTAATGGAGCTAGCGCTCCCTGTGTTTTCATTGGTTGAATAAGTTAAGAGTTGCCTATATAAAGGGGCCCATCATGGCCACTGAGCTGAGCTGTTTTCACATGTAAATAAAGAGTTTGAAGTTCACTGTTTCACTGGCTCGTCTCCATCCTTGCACCCATGCACAGAACCTAACACTGGAAACAGCATAGGACCGGCCCGCAGTGCCTCTGCCAGCGAAAATGGAGCTCGGAAAAGCTGTGTGTGGTGGTCTTTTTCACTGGCAGAGAACTGCAGGAGGTTGTCACAGCATAAAATGGAGTCTGGGTGGGCCACAAGCCCCAGCTCCATTTTCGTTGGCAGAATGCTAGCAAAACAAACTACTAGCAAAACTGAATACTCCCAGCCCCACCTGGCCCACTACAGGTACCCCCAACATGAGTCATGTCGAGCTGGACACGCCCACCTACACACACCCATCTGGCCCCCTGAGATCAAATACAACCCTGATGCAGCCCTCAATGAAATCAAATTTGACACCCCTGCTATATAAGGAGACTGATAGATATAATAATTATTTTTAAAATAAAACTATTTTTGAAGTAGCCTGCGGGCTAGAGGAAATGAGAAAACTGGATTAAATAAGACAATGAATCAAATTAGTATGAGATATAGGATTATTTAAAGAAAGGAGCTAGATCAAGCCAAATTTGGATATCAGGGGAGCCAGGAACAGAAGAAAATAGTAATGTATGATGCATATAAGTTACAATTCTGAAAGCAACACTTGTGGGCTATTTTCTCACTTATCAGTAATTTTTTGCAGCAACAGGGTCTCTTGTCTTCAACCCATGAGTGAAACAGGTTTAGGTCATTTTAGCTATCAGCTTCATTAAGCAAGATCTTCTCTTTATAGAGATACTGCCAAGGCACCTTCAATGGGTTAAATGATTTTGGTAGATGAAGAAGCAGAATAGAAATTGGCAATAAGAACAGCAAACAGCCAGTAGAGTTTTTTTGTTGGCTCAGAGAAGAATAGTTTTTTTTAATTTTGGGGAAAGTTAGAGAATCTCTACAATGTTTCAAATATGAAATTAATTCAGAATCTCATGCACAGCTTGCTAAATTCTATTAGAAAAACCTTTGCTTTTTCTTCATGATGTTTGCAGTGGATCCGCTATCCTTCTGGTGGCAGACTGATGCAATTCAATTTCCCACATTTAAAAGTTGGCTCACAGTCTGAATTCATCAGGCGAAATATATTGTAAATACACTTGAAAATGGTTTTGCCATAACTTTCCCACAGATGAACAATGTATTTCCTTTCTCTTTCTATTTTAAAAGCCTCAAACACAGCATGTAATAAAATGCCCTCATTCCACTTTATCTTCACAACAATCCTGTCAGGTATATTAGCTTGTAAATTAGTCTGTCGCTCAAGGCCATCCAAAAATCCTTCCTGATGGAGGAATGATATGTGTGGGTCTCCTGTTTCCAAATCCAATACTTTTTTTCTAGATAAGAATGGATGACATTTTTTATTTATCCAGTTAATTGGTTAAATATGTCCCACAAGTCTAAGAACCATGTATAAAGCCAGTCTTTGGTCATTCAAACAAGGAGGGCTACGTTATTTGTTCCATCTCTGCATTACTACAATATTTTTTCCACCTTCTTTCTTTAAAAAATATTTTAGGAAGCATAATTTATATACTTCTTTCTACAATACAAATATATTTGCACACTCAGTCAACGAAGTCAAGCAGTTTATCAATCTGGTTAGCCACAAATAAGAACTCCTAAATTCCTAAATAGAAAAGTGCACAACCTGCTTATGTTTAATCTCCTTTTTTCTCCTCTGCACAATAGGATGATATTTTAATCTGAGATCCAGTTTCAGCCCCAACAAGAAAAACATAAGAAATATCTGGGAGACTTTTCATCAAAACTTAATGTATCCTTTTTTAATTGAGAACAATATTTGGTCTTGGATGTGTGAACACCCAATTTTGATATGCACAAATGTATTCCAGACCTTTTGTGTATATGTGTGGTGCATATGAGAAATGTACATTTCTCCAACTGCATTCTCTCCTTTTCGATTATACTGGAGAGCTTCTGACACTGAAACTGACTAGAAAATTTCAGGAAGTGGATCCCCTGTGAAAGTTGCTTCTTCTTTCCTTCCTCACAATAAAGAAAGGGACAGCATTAAATGCAGAAGATTGCCTAGGCATCTGGGCCACAGAACCATGTGGTTTTTATTTTTAAAAAATGTCTTTATCTCTTCCTTCCACCCATTTGGCACATGGGCTGAAATTGTTTTCCTCAGCATTTCTTTTCATTCTGTACATTCCAGACTGATTTTTGAATAAAGGAAGAGATAACACGGGTGGGTTTTGCAATGATCTGGTGTGAATCAATCCTCTTTAGAATTAGAATTAGAATTCTTTTATTGGCCAACTGTGATTGGACACACAAGGAATTTGTCCTGGTGCAAATGCTCTCTGTATACATAAAAGAAAAGACACTTCCCGAAATGTTCTATTCAGCAGCCTCCACGATGGCAATATGAAGCTTTCTGGGCTGTCCTCACAATATTAATCGTAATAATACATATATTGCCTGATTCCTAGCAACTCTGCATGGTTGCATTACCATACTATCTCCCAGTGCTTGAGTCAGCAGAAAAGATTGCCAAAAGAAACTGAATGTTGAACCTCATTCGAGGGAGCAATACTTTTCTTACCATTTGAATGTGGGACAAATTAAGGAAAGCAATTTTTGGATTTCCTGACTTCATTGCCTCTTTCACCTAATGGGGAAAAAGAACCACTAATAGTTCACCTTAACCTGACATTAAGTGGGAGGTGGAGAGGATGCTGTTTTAAAGTTTGCCCAAGGGTCAGGCTGCAGGCAGAGAGGTGGTACCGTATATACTCGAGTATAAGTCGACCCGAACATAAGCCGAGGCACCTAATTTAACCACAAAAAACTGGGAAAACTTATTGACTCGAGTATAAGCCGAGGGTGGGAAATGCAGCAGCTACTGGTAAATTTCAAAAATAAAAATAGATACCAATAAAAACTTTCACTAGGACAGTTGAGAATAAGTTTGATGTTCACAATTTCCTCTTTGAAAGAGACCAGTAAATAGGGAACAAGAAAATGAAGAAAAAGAAGTGTGTTTTTTCACACTTTTCACACTGCAGTGAACAAAAATGGCATCGTAGGAACAGGCTTATTCTCAGCCCAAAGGTTTGTTTCTGATTTCTTCCCTGATTTAAGGGAAATTTGGGAAACGATCTCACTATCATGAAAGGTTTAATTGATTCACTAACCCAAAAGATGATGATGATGATGACAGTGGTAGGCAGGAGTCACTCTCTCCCTTGCAAGAAAAAAGCAAGAGCCGTTCTTATGATCTCTCTCTCTCTCCCCCCGTTATACAGTCAAGCACTTTCCAGCACGCGCAATCTGCCTTCGCCACTTTGCACCTTGCAAATGCAAAATCCTGGGGTTTTTGCATTTGCAAGGTGCAAAGCGGCGGGGGCGGATCCTGCGTGCTGGAAAGGGCTTGACTGTATTACGGGGAGAAAGAGAGAGAGGGAGAGATCATAAGAACGGCTCTTGCTTTTTTCTTGCAAGGGAGAGAGTGACTCCTGCCTCCCACTGTCAACAACATCTTCTTCTTTTGGGTTAGTGAATCAATTAATTTGGGAAATGATCTCACTATCAGAAAACAACGCGAGCTGCCGCCACCACCTCCTCCTCCCCCTCCTCCCAAGTGGACTGAAAGCAGCTGGAGCTGAGGAAACGAAGCTGAGTGGAGATGAAGCAACCTCGGCTCGCGTTGTTTTCTCAGCCTAGAGAAAGGGGAAGGGGGCTCATCTGGACCAAGGGTGAGTCTCCCCTTCAGTTTCCCCTGAAGGATCTTCCATCGCTTTTGCCTTTTCCCTACATCTTCCCTCTGTTAAAATCCCACACACACACATACACACTTACTTTCGGTCGGATAGATTTCATGTCTGAGCATTCTCACATGGCGGTGGGTCTTCCCCCCCTAAAAAAACAGTTAAAAAAAGAAAAAACAATATATCCTCAAGCAAGAACTTTTCTGCTTCCGATTACCCCCATGCTTAAAAGTTGCAAAGGAAACACGGAAGCAGGGAAGCGGCTGCCCAGCTTCGGAGCTCCACACCATTTTTTTTTCAGAGGAGAATCTGACTCGAGTATAAGCCGAGGGGTTTTTTTTCAGCACAAAAAATGTGCTGAAAAACTTGGCTTATACTCGAGTATATACGGTATATTTTAAAGAACGCCAACCAAAATAGCCCAGGAAGCTGTTGGCAGACAAGCATAAGGGACATGGAGTAGAGTGGGAGAAAGCTCTTCTGGTACAGGAGGAAATCTCTCTTCAGCTTCCTATAATTCTTTTGCACTTGCAACTTGGCACCTGGCCTATTTCTGGAGATGTGCCTAGTATTCTTTTGAAACAAGAGTGCTTGCTGAAAAGGAGCAAAGTGCTTGCTGCAAAGCCTGGCCTCCTTCAGGTCTTATTCAAGTGCCTTTCTGTCTCCCAGCATCCTTAATGAAGGATGAAGCTACAGTCCTTATCTCTTTTACTCCAGTAGACTTAACCAAGGAACTGTGACCTGATCCTTCTTCAATGCACTTTGTGCATTATCTCATCACCCTCTATGGTCACAACATTCAATTTTATCAATTTTTTAAAAAAGGGACTTCCATGAGCCTTCTTTGGCTCATCCCTGAGCCCCCCCCCCCACTTCATTATCTTGTTTTACAAACACTTTTTCATATTTTCTAAAAAAAATTCTGTTTCTAATATAACAATACTATCTTATGTACCTTTGCAGAATCCCTTTTCCCATTAAATTTTCACCCTTTATCTCTAAATAGGCCCTGTTTCTCTATATTTTGTTTCTGTCCTTTATGACTTCTTTTCCTTTCTTTCTTCCCTCTCATCTTCTCCCTCCCCTTTTTACCCCCTTGTCTCTCTACTTCTAATTCTCTCTTCTGCATTTCCCTCTTTTGTTGCTTTCTGATTTTATACTTATTTTTCACTCTATTTTTTGGGGGGGGGAGTTGTTTTTCCCAATCTTAAACTTTCCATTCTCTTTCCCCCCACTTTCCTTTTTTTCCCCCAGCTAAGATTACTTGTTCATTAAAGATGGTTTCTTCTTTGTCCCAATCTTCTTGTTCTGCAGGCATTTCTTGTTGTTTCTCATAATTCCAAATCTCTATTTCCAAAAACTGAAATACGAAGCCAAAAGAACCACTTCCTTCTTGTGCATCTTCTTTGTACTTTTTAAGTTCCATTTTCAGTTCTTCTAAAAGTGGAGCCATTTTAAACAGTTTTATACAATCACCCAATTGAATTTAGTCATTCAAATACAATAACCAAAAATCCAGAAATCATCAAGTAATCCAAATAGTCCCAAGTTATTTTTTCTTATTTCTTTTTCCACTTTCTCTTCCTGGGGTTTTTGTTGTGATATTTCAGTTAAAATGTATCTTTGGAAGTCTTGTCGAGATTTTGCTGTAAATTCTTTTTAATTCCAGGCAGTCTCCTTCCTTCCAGATCCTGTCCTTTTATTCTTTTCCTTTCCTTTGCTGTTTTCAAAAGCAATCTTTATTATCCCTTTGACTTTTTATTTTCAGCATTAAATGCCTATTAATGTCAAAGTGGATTTTTTTTTCCAATTTCTTGCTTAAGTCTCTTAGCTGTCAGTATAGGAAAAGGAGAAAAAAACCCCAAATCTTTTCCCTTTTCTCTCTCCTTCATAGCTTAAAAATCTTCTTAGGGAACAATGTTATTGTTTTTTTTAATAGTTTCAATTCCAGGGTACCTTATTTGTTGCTTTTGCTGTTTGACCCGGCCAACCAAAACTTTCTCTTCTTATCTTCCTCCTGCACATTCTTTTCCAGTCGAGTTCTTCTTTGTGGTGGCCATTTCTGACCACCACTACAACCGTCTTTGGGAAAGGGAATAATGGCCAGCTGGGGAGGAGAGATGTGGCTCTCCTCAACCCTGCAGGCAGTCTCCCCCTTCTTCACCACCTCTACAGGGTGGCTTAGCCCCAAAACCAGCCAGCTCAGGGCACTCCAGCAGCGAGCATGGATCGAAGCCTCACAGAGACGAGGTTTCGGTCTGTCGCCAAAGAAGCTCAAACCAGAAGTTTGTCCTATGTCCTCTTAAGGGTCCTGACATTGGTAACTCTATTTACCAACTCAGCTGAACATGGGATCTTCTGCACGTCATATATGCATGTTCCTTGTCAATTACCAATTTCATATATTTCTTACTTGTGAAATTTATATCCCATTTTTCTTCCAGGGTGGTATACATACCAGTCCCTTCTATTGCTCCACAATAGCAACCTAGGTCAATTTGGCTTAGAAAGAATAACCAACACAAAGACAACCAGGGAATTTACATGGCTGAAGGATGGCTTATATCTGGATCTTCTCAATTTAAGTTGAACACAATGAGTTTGTCTTCACTAAAACTTACTTATTTTTTGTAATATATCTGCTGTTATTATTGATTGATTGGATTTATTAATGGATTGATTGATAATATGCCATCAAGCTGTTGTTGAGTAGGTGGCACATAAACAAAATCATCTCCATGTCTGCCCCTAACCTGGTCTTTCATTTTTAAACTGTCTTTTAACAATGCATTTATTGCTGAGTCTATCCACCTTACTGCTCTTCTCTCTCCTTTCACCTTTCCCGCATTAGAGCATTTTTCAGCCAGTAGATCTGAATAGATAATTTATTCAAATTATCCAGTAAAATAATTTGAGGGCAGTCTTTTGTGCCTTGAGTGAGAACTGATTTGTTTGATAGTCCATTTGTTTATTTTCTTTCTTGATAGTCCATGGTATTCTCATGAGACTATTCCAACACCAAACTTCAAAAGTATCAATACTCTTTCTAATTTTTGCTTCCATAAAAGAAAAATTGTTGCCTACACAATTCTGATCTGTATATCATGGCATTTTAATATCTTAGTGTTATTTAATGTACTTTAAGAAATAATGAAACAGGATTAGGGCTAGAGTTGGGGTTTTTTATGGGAACAATAGTTTGTAAGAAATGATCACTGGGGCATCAACAGCTGGTAACAATTTTGTCTCAGTTGCAAAGAAAAGCTTTTGCATGTTAAATCTGGTCCATTTTGACAGCAACTTAATTGGCAACCATTTGTATTGTATTCTGTTTGAAGCAACTCTGATTTTCTTAGCAGTGGTGAACTTTCAGTACAGTCAATATAACTGGGGTTTGTAATAAAGATATCATTTCCATTTCGTTGGGAAAGACTGCTAGTTCCCAAGAGCCTCCAGTTAGAAACTGATGATTGTATTGCAAACCTAGCTTTGTGATTTTATAACCTAACAATTGATGACAATTTGTAGCATGTTAAATTTAAAAAAAAACAAACTTCCAAACTTGATTTGTAAAATGACAGCTAAAATCTGGAATAACCATACTGTGGGAAAATTTCAGATATTTACATTTTATTCTCCAAGGATGTTCCATGCAAAAGTTAATATCTTTCTAGAAAGTGCTAGCAGTCATTCTCAATTTTTTAAAAAATTGGACAGAACATTGCTGTAGGAGATTCCTGTGGATATAATAAGGTGTGCTTCTTGTTGTGAATGCATAAGGTTTAATAAAGAGAACTTGAGCTTGGAGTAAAGTGCAGGGTTCTGGCCCTGCACTTCTGATTGGCTGTTAACGGCAGGATCGGATTGGCCCGTTCCGGGGAATCCGATTGGCCATTAACAGAGAGTTCCTATTGGTTAAGGGAGCTAGCGCTCCTCGATTGTTATTGGTTAATAGTTATTGGGGTTGCTTATACAAGGAGGGTTATAACTGCCATTGAGTTGAGAAGTCACTATGTAAATAAAGAGTTGAAGTTCACCATTCCAGAGGCTTGTCTCCATTCTTTCTCGCCCATGCTCCAAACTTAACACTTCTTATGCTGCAGACCCCACAAACCTGTATCTTGCTGAATTATGCTTTCTGACAATGAAACAAGTTTGACACTTAAACCATTCCTACCCACCCTGCCAGGGGTGGGATTCAAAATTTTTAACAACTGGTTCTGTGGGTGTAACTTAGGTGGTGGGCGTGGCTTGGTGGTCATGTTATTAGCTGGGTGTGGCCAACTCAATATCACTCACATCAAGGCACGCATCTCCTCTCCTGGCTTCTTATGACTGTGTGGGGATGCTGCAACAGTTGTAAGTGTGAAAGATGGTCATAAGTCACTTTTTTCAGTGCCATTGTAACTTTGAATGGTCACTACACACAAGCAAAGTACCAGCAAAAAAAACTCCAGAGATGTTCCAGAGACAGGAAGGCTAGTCCTGCCAAGAATGTAATAAAGGTTAACGGAGAGGCAGTTTCTGTAAGCAACACCAGAATGTTTCCTTCCTGCCTTTCTTACAGGATTAGGCCAGTAATTTCTTCTATCAACTGATTCTCCGAACTGCTTAGAATGTTAATAATTGGTTCTAGCGAATAGGTCCGAACTGGTAGAATTTCACCCCTACACCCTGCCCTGTTCCATGGAAGACAATTTTTCTTCAGAAATCCATCCTTGAAGCCAGAAACATTGGAGACAGTAGTGCTATTCTACCGGTTCGTCCCAGTTCTAGTGTACTGGTAGCACCAAAGATCAGCAGAGACTGAACCGGGTTCTCTCTGATGAGCTGCTGTTGGGCCCGTCCACCCACCCGGGTTCCCATACTGATCTTTATTCCCTGCTTTTGAAGCGCAGCCACTTTGCATGGCACAGCAGATTGCCACGCGTCAGCTACTGAAGCTACAGAGAGAGTGCAGGATTGCAGGAGGTGAGTCGGAAAGCCTCTGTGCATGCTCAAAGTGTGCACATGCATGCAAAACTAGTGGTAAGCTAGTTTGAAACCCACCACTGGTTGGAGACCTTGTTTTAAAGTACAAAATTACACGTTGGCAGATCTGTTGAACCAATCAAGACATGAAATTCAGATATAGTATATCTTGCTTGAACAATACCGGAACATTTCAAAACCACACCATTTAATAACAGGCACATTAGTAAGTTAGACATGTGAGCAAGGATATTGTGGAGTTGCTTTATCCCTGACATTTCTTTCTATAAACAGACACATAAATAACTTTGCCATTTCTAGCATTCAGCCTAATTATTTGGTGCATCAGTCTTGCCAGCACATGGAAATATTGTATTATGCTTCTTCCACAGGGCAGGATAGATCTTTGTACATTTGATCTTCAGAGAGAAAAGCATTTGCCAAATGTGAAACAAGTCCTTCTGTTTTATAGTCTCGCGTGAATTATGGAAACAATATTTCTGATGCAAACAATCTTCCCTACTGATTCTATGTCCATGTAATAGTGTAACTTCATCCATACCTTTTGTTTACCTTAATACTCATGGAAATATGGGTACCCCCAAAAATGTGACAGAATGTCTCATATCCAGCCACAATCGACAGCAGAACTGCATCTACTAAGGCTGCATATGATCTTCAACCTTATTCAGAAGCCTTTTGCAAGTGATTGCAGGTGTGATTCAGATGTCCAAACAGAGGGGAAGGTGTCAGAAAGAGAGAGGAAATAAATAATCTGACCTTAGGCAAATTATCTTTAAAGGAACACTGCTTCAAGTAAAAAATGCTCATAGTCTAGTTTTAGCTTCGATGTTTACATTATTGGAAAATGTCAATAGCTAAATGTTGGTGATATTCCAGGTCATTCTGTAACCATTGTTTCCCTCTGAAATTCACTTTCCCCCCATCTCAATAGGAACACTTGTAACAAAATGGAAACTCCTACAACAGTAATTTTTTGAGGCTGCCCAACAAAACAAGGAAAAAACAGAGATGCTTACATCACTACATTCCATAAAGAACCAAGCAAAGCTAATTATATGACAAGGAATGTCAGAAACCAGATCCATTTGTCCCAACCGCTCTACACATGCTTCTTCAGGAAAGGAAGTAAACAAACATCTGAAATGCATCCAGTAATATGGAGTTATTTTATCAATCTTAAAAAAAAAAAACCTTAGGACCACAATTATATATTTTAAAACATTACACTGAAGCTGACAGATGTGTGACCACTTTTGGCTTCTAGCTTTTTTTTTGCTTTTTTTTTGACAAGAGCCTTTTGGGACTCAAAGACAACATTTTAATTCCTTTGCTCTTTATTTTCATAACTTTAAAATCTCATTCTCAGTTATATTTTTTTATCTTATTGAAAGTGTTCTGTATGGACATTAACATACTTGGAAGCGCCGTGCTGTGATTGGCCAAAGCGCACGGCGATCTCATTGGCCAAACAGGCCGCGCTGATTGGCCCGTAACGAATCTCCCGCGATTGGTGGAAACTAATTGCGGGAGATTCAAAGCAGTGCCATTGGCCACCGTGGCTAGAGAATAAAAGCCGCGGCTGTTCCCTTTAAACCCCGAGCCTATCTAGAAACCTAATAAAGAGCTGAAACCAAGTCTGGCTCCAAATCTCCTTTTCCACGACGGACACAACACTGGCGACGAGGATGGAATCCCAAAACTAACCCCATCAAGCATGGGTCCTGAGGAAACGAGACCAACAAGATGGCCAGCATTGCACCGCCCGCACCCTTCAACCCCGCTACCCAGGACTGGGAATCATACACAGACCGATTCCTAATGTTCCTTGAAAGTAGCAACTTGAAGGATGCAACCGGGCAGAAGAAAAGAGCCGTCTTCCTAACACACTGCGGGCCCGCAGTGTTCAAGATGGCTAAAGCCCTCACGAAACCTAGAGATGTGAAGGAGATGGACTGGGCCGACCTCGAGCCGTTGCGCCGAAACCACTATGCCCCCGCTGTGCCCACCCTCATCAGGCAGCACGATTTCTACCGGCAGGACCAGAGATCGGGTGAGAGCATCAGCGACTTTGTGGCTGATCTGCAGAGCCTAGGGGGCATGTGCGGATTCTCGGACATGGACGAAGCTTTGTGGGACCGTGTCATGCTCAGACTCAGAGACCCAGTCCTACAAAGACGGATAATGGCAAAAGATGACATCGCCCTCGCTGAAGCCACCGCAGCCGAGGCAACCCAGAAATCGGCGAACCAAATGCAGAGGCCGGACACCGGGGAACGCACAGCAACCACTGAGACAGGCCGGGCGACCGAGGCTCACCCAGAAGCAAGCCACCGAGAGACCACCGCCCACCATGGCGACTTCCACTCTGCCTCCGACACCACAGACAAGGAAGAAGAAATATATCAGCTGCAGTTGGGACGAGATCGGCGCGATCGGCGAAGTCGTAAGTCGGGGACCACTTGTGCCGGGTGCGGAGGCGACCACCTTAATCAGAGTGCCAGTTTTTCGACGCGATTTGCCGGCATTGCAATAAGAAAGGTCACATCGCCAGAGTCTGCCGACTGAAAAGAGCCTACACTCCCCGGCGGCGAGACCACAGCAACCGGAGATGAGACGGCAACCCCCCCAGGCCCAGAGAATGCCAAGCCGAAAATTGCTGGAACCGAGATGGACAGAACCGACGAAGTGGCGAAACCCGGAAGAAAGAGGAAACCCACCAGACGGTCATCATCGGCTACTCATCCACCACAGACGCCCGGAAGGTGTACGTAGAAGTGGGCATTGAAGGTGAACCATGCAAAATGGAGGTGGACTCTGGGTCCTACCTCTCCATGGTTGCCTGGTGAGAAATCAAGCGGTTGGTGCCGGAAATCCACAAGAGGAGGCTGGAAACCCAGAAACTCATCCTCAGAGACTACCAGGGGAACTGCATCCCGGTAGTCGGAATCGGATACTTCGAGGTAACCTTCAAGGGCCACTCAGCAAAGCTTCCCCTGATTATCGTGGACCGAGACCGCCCCAGCCTTTTGGGACTACAGTGGTTCGCACCACTCGGGATCGAGGTTACGGGCGCCAACCACGTCACAGATGCCGACTGGGAGGAGCAACTGGCATGGGACTTCTGGGAAGTGTTCGACGGCACCCTAGGCAAGTACCAAGGGCCCCCTATTTCGTTCAGCCTAGATCCCAGCATTCCCCCAATACGCCTAAAACCACGGCGGGTACCTTTTGCACTCCGGCCCAAAATTGATGAGGAAATTGACAAACTCGTCAAACAAGAGGTCCTACAACCAATTGACCACGGCCCGTGGGAGACCCCCATAGTTGCCCCAGTCAAGCCCGATGGGTCGGTGAGAATCTGCGGGGACTATAAGGCCACCCTAAATTGCACCTTGCAACAAACTGCCTACCCCGTCCCAGTAGTGCAGCACCTCCTACACTCACTGGGAGGGGGCAAGATCTTTGTGAAGCTCGACCTGGTGCAAGCCTATCAACAGTTGCCGGTCGACGCAGAAACTGCCAAGGCGCAGACCATAGTCACCCACCGGGGAGCATTTCACTGTAACAGACTCCAGTTTGGAGTCAGCGTGGCTCCGGGAATTTTCCAGAGCCTCATGGAGAGACTCTTGCAAGGAATTAAGGGGGTGGTGCCCTACTTCGATGACATACTAGTGTCAGCGGCCAACCAACAAGAACTAGAGGGTCATCTAAGGGAGGTACTAACCAAATTCAAAGAGGCCGGGCTAAAGGTGAAAAAAGAGAAATGCCAGCTGTACACAGAACGGGTCGAATTCCAGGGATACCTCCTAGACTGACACGGCATCCACCCAACCGCAGAAAAACTCAGAGCCATTAAAGAAGCCCCAACACCAAGGAATAAAACAGAACTGCAGGCATTTCTGGGACTGCTTAATTTTTATAATGTTTTCCTGCCCCAAAAGGCGACCGCGGTGGAGCCTTTGCATAGGCTTTTGGACAAGGCAGCCACATGGACTTGGGGGAAATGTGAGGAAGCCGTCTTCACCAAAACCAAGGACCTGCTCACCTCAGATGCTGTCCTAATCCAATACAACGAGACCCTACCACTTGCCATCACATGCGACGCCTCACCTTTCGGCATCAGCGCCATCCTCAGCCACACGCTCCCCAATGGAAAAGAAGCACCCATCGCCTTCTTTTCAAGGACACTCACCAAACCGGAAAGAAACTGCAGTCAACTGGACAAAGAGGCCCTGCCTATTGTCGCTGCAGTAAAGAGGTTCCACGAGTACCTCTACGGCCGCAAATTTACCATAATCACCGATCACAAGCCGCTGCTGGGAATCCTGGCAGGGAACAGGGCCACCCCGAACATTCTATCCCCTAGAATGACAAATTCCTTGCCGCCTACAGCTACCGGCTCACACACCGACCCGGTAAGACGATCACCCATGCAGACGCCCTGAGCCACATGCCATTACCTGACCTAAACACCGATCCAGCACCCACGACAGCCACCCTCAGCATAGAGACTCTGCTCGATCTATCCATAACCACATCAGACATTGCCCACGAAACAAATAAAGACAAACGTCTGGCGCGGATGTTACATTGGGTAGAAAAGGGGTGGCCGGAAAGAGACAACAACGAAGCATTCAGGACATTCCGGAACTGGCAAACAGAACTTTCATTACAAAAAGGGTGTGTACTGTGGGGGGATAGAGTTGTTATTCCAGAAAGGTTACAAGGGAAGCTATTGGAGTTGTTACACGAAGGGCACCTGGGCATAGTTAGGACAAAAGCCCTGGCCAGGAGTTATGCCTGGTGGCCAGGGATGGACAAGCAAATCGAGACCTGGGTGGCAAAATGCAAATGCTGCCAAGAAACCAGACCGAGTCCCCCCGCAGCACCAATCCTGGAATGGGAAACCCTCAGGGGCCCATGGTCCAGGATCCACATAGATTTTGCCGGGCCCACGAAAGGACATATATTCCTTATCACGGTAGATGCTTACTCCAACTGGTTGGAGGTAAGCAACATGAAAACCACCACCATGGAAGCCGTGACCAAGGAACTCAGCAAGCTGTTCGCAACCCACGGCCTCCCAGATGTCATTGTGTCGGACAACGGACCCCAATTTACCTCGCTAGAATTCAAAAAATTCCTAGCGGAACGGGGCATACAAACACACACTGACAGCACCGGCACATCCGGCGGCGAATGGGAAGGCAGAACGGATGGTTCAATTCACAAAAAAAACCATCCAAAAAATTGAACACGGGGAAATCCAAGAAAAAAATAAACAAAATGCTCTTTAAACAACACATAACCCCGAACACGACCACCAACATAAGCCCGGCTGAACTATTAATGGGGAGGAAATTAAGGTCCTCACTCGACAGACTGCACCCCACATACAACCCAGAAAACCCCCCAAACTCCTCAAGCAAAAACCGAACATTCTCCCCAGGTGATGCAGTCTACGCAAAGAACCTTACCGGAGACCCACTCTGGGTACCAGCAACCATAACCCAGCTGACAGGTCCCCACTCGTACCGCCTCCAAACAACCAACGGACGAGCATGAAAACGCCACATCGATCAAATAAGACCGAGGACAACCACAGAAAACACAACCGACACGCAAACAGACATAGACAGGCCCCACAACACATACCAAGAGAGGAGGGAATACCCCGGGAACCAAGAAACGATAGAAAGAAACCAGCCATACTCACCGGAAAGCAGCCAGCTCGAAGCCTCACCGGGGAGAAGCAGCCAGGCCAGCTCAACCAGCCCAGAAAGACCAGGCGGGAGCGGCAACAACTGCAGCTCAACCAGCCCGAGTAGACCGGGAGGGAGCTGCGACGAAAGGTCCGGCGAGCCGTTCCAGGCGGTTCCATCAACGAGGCAGAGAGCAACACAGAACCCGACCGAACCGGCCAGGAGCCAAGCAACAACTAACCTGCGCAGGTCAAGTAGGCAAGTACAATGCCCCGCCTACTTACGGGACTACGTTACATAGGACCACACCAAGAGGGGAGGGGTGTTCTGTACGGACATTTACATACTTGGAAGCGCCGCGCTGTGATTGGCCAAAGCGCACAGTGATCTCATTGGCCAAACAGGCCGCGCTGATTGGCCCGTAACTAATCTCCCGTGATTGGTGGAAACTAATCGCGGGAGATTCAAAGTGGTGCCATTGACCGCGGCCACCACAGCTAGAGAATAAAAGCTGCGGCTGTTCCCTTTAAACCCCGAGCCGATCTAGAAACCTAATAAAGAGCTGAAACCAAGTCACTGGCTCCGAGTCTCCTTTTCCGTGACGGACACGACAGAAAGGATAACAGGAAATGTTTTCAGTAAATGTGTACAGGAGAAAGACAAATCTCTGTAATCAATAAGAAAATTGGATCATACTGGATGTCTTATTTTGGTAGGTATCTTGTGAAGTGCTATTCAGTCAGGCTCAGCTCCAGGACAATATTCACATCACAAGCTGTCCTTAGCAGTAATTTGTAATTCTTCCAAGAACAGTCATATACTTTATGTTACGTATGTAAATAGTTTAAATAAAAGCAAGCTTGGGGTAAAGTGCAGGGTTCTGGCCCTGCACTTCTGATTGGGTGTTAAGCGGCTCAATCGGATTGGTTGGGTTCAGAGAATCTGATTGGCCCTTAACGAAGGACTCTTATTGGTTCTGGAGCTAGTGTCTTACAGCTCCCTATTGGTTATTTCACATTAAGGTTACCTATATAAGGCAGAGTTGTTGTTGTTCAAGCTCTCAAGTCACTATGTAATAAAGAGCTGAAAGTTCACCAACTAAGATTGTCTCCATTCATTTCACCCATGCCTGAAACTATATCACTTTCTTTGATCCCTCGCATCCAGCCATCCAGCCATCCAGCCAGCCATCATCTGCCCATTCTACTTCCCTCAATAATGCCAAAGCATCATTATTTTTTTCAAATTCATCTTTTGTATCACATATTGAAGTCATAATTCTAACTTGCTGGTCCTTGCTTCAACAATTGTTTGTAGATTGCATATCCAGTCTTTTTAACTATGTAGTCCACCATTTCTTCAACTTCTTTGCAGAGGTGGCATTTGCTGACTGTTGCTGCCTTTTCAAGGAGCAGTGAAAAATCTGTAATGTAGCAATAAACAGCCTCAGACAGCATTTATCATTCTAAGCAGCTTTCTATGTATACAGAAATCCTGTTTTTTTTAAAAAACACAAGTTTAGCACTATTTCAGGCAAATGCCTCTATGGAAGTCAAACGTCCAATCTTTTCTTCATCCTCAGCTAAACAGTTATTTTTTTGTTAAATTTTTATAGCCACTCATCTCATAAAAACTGTAGTGTACAGCAATTGAATAAAAATTAAATATAATTTAAAGACATAAAAATCCATATTAAAAGATGAATGTTATAGAAACAAATACACAAATCCTTGACAAAGAGAGGATAAAGAGAGGCCATCTCAGGAATGGAGACATGAAAGCGTGTTCTGATTCCCTGGGAGCCCCAAGATTGATAACATAACCGGCTCTTGAGAATATCAAAAAGAAGGAAATTAATCTTGGAAGTAACAATATTCTATAAGGTGGCTGCCATGGCAGAGAAAGTTTGACTCTTGTGATACATCAAAAGTAGATCCTTAGCTGAAGGTACCCAAAGCATATCTTCTCTGCCGGATTAAATGGAGTGGGCTGATGCAACCAGGAAGAGACAGTCCCTAAATATGGCCGTGAAGGATAGTGACCAGTGCTTACAGCAGCCTAAAATGGCCACTAAGTGCTGGGAAAATCCTAGGCGTAACTGTACCACCCAACATATAACTGATGGATTGTAGCCAATTATGTCCACAGAAAATATTGTGTTTGGAAAAGTCATAGGAAACTGCTATTTTAAAACTTGAGCAGTTAAAACTATTCTAAACTTCTCAGTTGTGGCCTACAGAGTAGAAGAAAGCAACCCTGAGGACATGATTTAATCAAAATGGCTACCAGAACTGATCCCTGTTTCTCCAAACTTAGTTCCTACAATAGCTTCCTGTTTCCTATGAACATTTTGATTCATTAGGTGTTCTTGCATGCCCATAAATCACAATATATTCTAAATTCTGGCTTAATCAAATGTTTTGCTATAAACAGTGACGCAACTATAATTCTCCCCTGAAAGAATAAAATGAATGTATAGTAATAATATGTATTCTGTGCATGCACTGAGAGGGATGCCTTTTTTTGCCTCATGTTTTTCAACTGCTTTTAAATCATCCCCTCCCTCCCACCCTCACTAGTTCATATAAATGAACAATACAAAGAAAGAAAGAAAAAGAAGGGAAAACCTAGAGAGTCTTTAGAGAATAAAGAGATGTGTCTTTGGGGGATAATCATAAATCTGTGGAGGACTACATATGAGTATGTGAGTGATTTATATCTGGTGCAATTGCTTATGGTAACATCTCCAAATTGCATATCAATTTGCGGGGGGGTGGGGAGGAGGAATAAATGGCCTTAGTATTGTTAGGGATAACATTGTTTACCCTAACTGGTTTAGGTAAAATAATAAATAAGTTATCATGGTTTGTTAGTTAAAGTGTGTGTAACTTTAACTTCAAGAATGTAATTAAGGGTGTGGTTGTAAAAGCACCATAAAAGGAGCAAGACAACGGCAGCTTGCTTTCTGGCTTAATGATCCCTAATTACTGGATGGATTGATGACTGCGTTTTTTTCCTACTGAACGGGAGAGAGAAAGGAGTGTTGATTTCTCAACGGTGAGAAGAGATAATACGGACTGATTTATTGTAAGTGAACTGACATTGAATACACAACACGTACTTTGCAAATTGAGAATCCCCGAATGGACTGACTGAAATGATACATGACAAATGGACTGTTTTTGACTATGCTATAAATCCTAATGGAATAAACTATATTTTGATAGCACAAGCGTATCTGCTTTTTACTGAGTGTTAACTAACATACAAACTTATCTCACACATTTACCTGTCTGCCTAACTGACTAACGCTGCACATTCTGTTTAGCGTGTTTCCTTAACATTGGTTGGGGGAACAGGCTCAACAAGTATTATAACGTCTGATGAAGAGTGAAGAAAAATAAGGGGAAAATAGCTTGTCAACCATTGTAATTGTTGTGTTGCAGGCAGACACACGAGGCAGACATGGATCTAAAGGCTAACATTGCTTTATTTGAAGCATAACAGGTTGCCGCGGCTGCCCGGCTGGGTTGGCAGCCAGCTGGCAGCAGCAGCTGATGCTGTTTGACAGCTCCTTTTATAGCCGGCTGTCAAACAGCATCAACCAATGGGAGGAGTCGGTGCTCCCCGCCAGGAATGCAGACCAGATTGAAGACTGCTAGTTAGTCAGGGACACCACACCCCTTTCCCCTAGCTAAGAGCATGCGCGGCCCTGCCTTCTGGGGTCCATGGTATAGAAAAGGAAAAGCTGCTTTGCGCCCCTCCCCCACCATTGGTTTCCCGAAACGGAACCCAACATGTCACAAGGTAGGAGCACCTGGCCTGAGAAGGAGACCCTGATAATCTTGGTGAGTAACCATGCCTTGGTGATCTTCAGCATGTGGTGGAGTAGGGGTCCCAGAACCCCAAGCGCTGTGGGCCAGTACTGGGCAGTTGCTTGTTTGGAACTGAGCTGCAGAAATGGCAGGCATGTCCCGTTTGGGCAAGCAGGGTACGAGTTCAGCTGTGGCTTGCATGAAAGGAGATGCACACAGTGATCGGCCATATGGAACCCGTCTCCTCTTCCTCCCCCTCCCAGAAGGCAGAAGGTGGGGGACCACTGAGCTAGGGAGTTGACTACGAAGGTCAAGTCCTAAGGGCCAAAAGAGGAGCAGGCATGTTGTGCTCCCTCAGCTCCCTTAGGACGGGAAGGTCAAGTCCTAAGGGCCAAAACAGGAGCAGGCACGTCGTGCTCCCTCGGCCCCCTTAGGTCGGGACAATCCAAACTCCCACCTACCCAGCTTTTCGCCCCCCTGGGAGTGGACTGCTGCTGCCAAGGAATGCAAGCCCAGGTGGAAAGGACCCTGAAGGTGGGTGCACGGAAGGACCTTAATGGTGGGTGCACGCCTCCTTATTCAGCACCTGACACCCACCAACCCCTAAATACAGGACCCCTTCCCCCAGAGTCACTTGGAAGGGGGGGCAGAGAGACCCCTTCCCCCAGAGTCACTTGGAAGGGGGAGCAGAGAGACCCCATCCCCCAGAGTCACTTGGAGATCCCCCAACAGCCTTCCAGGGTCGCATTGGGGGCTGCTGGAGTGGGAGTTCGACCCATAGGTGCCTTTGTCTGAGCGCCCATCGGCGGGCCAGGCCGGTTCTGTCAGCTGGCTTGCTTAGGCACATGAGTCGGCTAGAACGGTAGACCGGGTCAGGCAGGGAAACCACGGCACTGCTGAGTAGACTGGGTACGGCAGGGAGACCTCGGTGCGGCTGAGTAGACCGGGTACGGCAGGAAAACCTCGGTGCGGCTGAGTAGACCGGGTAGGCCGGGTCCGGCAGGGAACTCTCGGCATTGCTGAGTAGACTGGGTAGGCCGGGTCCGGCAGGGAACCCTTGGTGTGGCTGAGTAGACTGGGTAGGCCAGGTCCGGCAGGGAACCCTTGGTGCAGCTGAGTAGACTGGGTACGGCAGGGAAACTGGTGCTGGCTGGGTAGGCCGGCTGCGGGTAGACCGGCTGTGGATGGATCGGCTGTGGGTTGATCGGCTGTGGGTAGACCGGCTGCATCCCGGCTTTCAGAAACGCCTGTCAGTGACGTCTGCTCCTCAGCTAGGGAGGCTTTTGGACTTTTGCGCTCTCGGTAGCACCAGCGGAGGTGCCTTTCAGGTGGCGTCTGTTTCCTCAGCTAAGGAGGCTTTAGACTCTTGTGCTCTCGGTAGCGCCAGCGGGGGTGCCTTTCGGGCGACGTCTGTTTCCTCAGCTTGGGAGGCTTTAGACTTTTGTGCTCTCGGTAGCGCCGGTGGGGGTGCCTTTCGGGCGGCGTCTGTTTCCCTCAGTCAGGGAGGCTTTGAGCTTCGCACCCTCAAAAGGGCGCTCGCAGCAGTGCCTGTTAGGCAGTGCCTGTCTCCTCAGTCAAGGAGGCTTTTTAACCTTGGTGCGCACAGAGATTGTCTGCGGCTCCTGACATTCAGCTCTCAGCAGCTTCGGCTCTTTTCATCAGTGACTTTTGCTCGGTTGTTTTAGTCGGGTTGCCTCTCAATTGTGCATCCCACCCTCGTCACCAGGTTGTGTTGCAGGCGGACACACGAGGCAGACACAGATCTAAAGGCTAACATTGCTTTATTTGAAGCATAACAGGTTGCTGCGGCTGCCCGGCTGGGCTGGCAGCCAGCTGGCGGCAGCAGCTGATGCCGTTTGACAGCTCCTTTTATAGCCGGCTGTCAAACGGCATCAACCAATGGGAGCAGTCGGTGCTCCCCACCAGGAATGCGGATCAGATTGAAGACTGCTGGTTAGTCAGGGACACCACAGTAATGTTATTGTATTGTCCCAACTCATTTGATCATATGATATAACAATTACGTATATTATGAGGCTGTATATTCAATGTATGCAAATATTGAGGGGTGGGCTTCAAAAATTGTAGCAAAGGGTTCTCTGCCCAGCTGCTGGGTGGTTGTGGCCATGGTGGATGTGGCCTAGTCTGCCTCCTGCACCACAGCGGGGGGGGAGGAGTTGCCCTCCTCAGGCTCTGGAGGCTTTCCTCAAGCCTCCAGGAAGGCAAAAATGGCCTCCCCGGGCTCCAGAGGATCTCTGGAAACCAGAAACAGGCCCATTTCTGTCCTTCTTGAACTTCCAGCAGGCCCATTTTTTGCCCTCCCTGAGCCTCCACATGTGCCCTGCACTTACCTACATCTAAAACAGGCCTCATGGGGACTCCTGGGAGAGGCAGGGCTGGGTGGGCAGGGCCAGCCAGGAGTGGGATTTGGGGGTTCTTCAAACTGCAGAGAATCTTAGCTAGGGGCTCTCCCGAACCCATGTGAACCCCCAGCAGCCCATCCCTGCCAATATTATATATCAATGGTGAAAAAAGTAAGGTTCTACATTTAGGCAAGAAAAAAACAATGCACAGGTACAGTATAGGTGGTACCTCACTCAATACTAATAATTGTGAGAGAGATCTTGGAGTCCTAGTGGACAATCACTTAAATATGAGCCAGCAGTGTGCTACATAGGCCAAAACAAGCCAACACAGTTCTAGGCTGCATTAACAGAGGGATAGAATCAAGATCACATTTATGCCTTGGTAAGGCCACACTTATAATACTGCATCCAGTTTTGGTCGCCACAATATAAAAAAGATGTTGAGACCAGTGGTGGGATTCAAAATTTGTTACTACTGGCTTGGTGGGCATGGCAGGGGAAGGATACTGTAAAATCCCCATTCCCTTCCCACCCCACGAACCTGCTTTCCAGCTCCGTTTTCCTGTGCAGGAAAACAAAATCAGCTGGGACTGATAGGCAGAGAATAGATGGGGGAGGGGCGAGTCAGAGGTGGTATTTGCCAGTTCTCCGAACTACTCAAAATTTCCGTGACCGGTTCTCCAGAACTGGTCAGAACCTGCTGAATACCACCTCTGGTTGAGACTCTAGAAAGAGTGCAGAGAAGAGCAATAAAGATGATTAGGGGACTGGTGGATAAAACATATAAAGAATAGTTGCTGGAATTAGGTATGTCTCGTTTAATGGGAAAAAAAGACTGGAGTGACTTGATAGCAGTGTTCCAATATCTCAGGGGTTGCCACAAAGAAGAGGAAGTCAAGCTATTTTCCAAAGCACCTGAGGGCAGGACAAGAAGCAATGGATGGAAACTAGTCAAGGAGGGAAGCAACCTAGAACTAAGAAGAAATGTCCAACAGTTAGAACAATTAATCAGTGGTGTTATGTTTTGAGCATGGGCAAGAAAGAATGGAGACAAGCCTCTGAACGGTGAACTTCAGCTCTTTATTTACATTGTGACTTCCTCGTTTAAACAGTAGTTAAACCCTGCCTTATATAAAGCTTGTAACTTTTAACCAAAAACGAGCTAGGAATACTAGCTCTTATAACCAATAGAAACTCTCTGTTAAGGGCCAATCGGATTCCCCGGAACGGGCCAATCTGATCTGACCGCTTAACAGCCAATCAGAAGTGCAGGGCCAGAACCCTGCACTTACTCCAAGCTCACACTTTATTAATTTTTATTGCATACACAACACCCCTTCCCCCTGGCTTCTTATTTGCAGGGTGCAGTTACATAGTCCCTTAGGTAGGATGGTTGTCTTATTAGTCTCTTTGATTTCCGTTGTATCGGCTGGCTGCAATCACGCTGAGGTAGATCGTTGTTTGGCAGTGGGGCTATTTCTGGTTCAGAGTTCACTTCTACGTCGTTGCCCACATTCTCTGCAATTCCCTGAGGTGCAACCATTTCTCCCTCTGGCTCCGCTTCCTGAGTTTCTATCAAACCGTCATTTCCTTCGAACAGGTTTCCTAGGAATTCATCTTCTTCCGTACCTCCCCCCCCCCTCAGTTTGGTCATAGAGGAGTTGCGGACTGGCCACTGAAAGCCGCGATCATAATTGATCGATATGCCGTTTCCAAAGTTTATCGTCAAGGCATTGTACCAGGTAGGATCTGGGGCCGGTTACACGTACTACTGTCGCTTCCACCCACAACGGGTCGCCCGATAGGTTTTTAGCATAAACCAGGTCTCCTACCTGGAAGGTGCAACAGTGGCCGCTGGATCCTAGTGGTTTCTCCACTTCGTAAGCTGGGTGCAACCGGTCGAGGTGGGAGCGGAGCTTTCGTCCCATTAGCAGTTCGGCAGGAGTTTTGTTGGTGATGCTATGTGGGGTGATGTGTTGCAAGAAGAGGATTTGATTGACCTTGTCGTCAATGTTGTCGTAGTCTACCTTTTGCAAGGTTTTCTTCACAAATTGGACCATGCGTTCTGCTTTGCCATTGGTCACAGGGTGCGCAGGCGAGGTGAGCGCATGGCGGATGCCGTGGTCAGCGAGGTACTGCTCGAACGCTAGTGCGGTAAATCCGTTATCGGATACCAGGACGTCTGGTAATCCGTGGGTTGCAAAGAGTCTGTTTAAGATTTTGATAACCGCCTCGGAGGTCGTAGTCGTCATGCGATGGATTTCGAGCCAATTCGAGTAGGTGTCGATGGTAAGCAGGAAGGTGTGGCCTTTGGTTGGCCCCGTGAAGTCCAGGTGAATTCGGGACCAGGGTCCACGTGATGTCTCCCATTCAGTAGGCCTGGCTTTTGGTGGGGCGTTGCTGACTTCTTGGCATTTGGGACAAGCTTTAACCCACTGTTCGATTTGCTTGTCAATGCCCGGCCACCATGCGTTGCTTCGCACAAGGGCTTTCATTCGCATGATGCCGGGGTGGCCATAGTGCAAGGTTCTCAGCAGCGCTTTCTGGAGTCGTTCTGGGATAACGACTCTATCGCCCCAGATGACCCAGCCTTTCTGTGAGAAGAGCTCAGTTTGTCGAGTCTTGAACGGTGTAAAGTCATCTGATAACTGGTCCAATGGCCATCCGCATTCTACCCAGCCCAGGACTCGCACTAGGGTGTGGTCGCGTTTGGTTTCTCTCGCAATATCTCGGGCGGTTAGTGGCGGCGAGTTGAGTGCCTCAATTTGCAACGTGGTTACCGTTGGTGCAGGATCATCGAGAGTCTCTGGAAGCAGTGCTCTGCTCAATGCGTCGGCGTGGGGAATAGCTTTCCCCGGGCGGTATTGCAGCCGATAGTTATAAGCAGCTAAGAATTCTGACCATCGGGTCATCCTAGGGGATAATATGTAGGGAGTCAGCTTATCTCCGGCTATTATCCCTAATAAAGGTTTATGGTCAGTCACATTAATAAAAACCCGGCCATACACGTATTCATGGAATCTTTTCACAGCTGAGACAATTGCGAGTGCTTCTTTATCAATTTGTCCATAGTTCCGTTCAGTTTTTGAAAGAGTCTTTGAAAAATATGCAACAGGGGCTTCGTTCCCATTAGGCAGTACGTGGCTCAAAATGGCGCCCACCCCGAAAGGCGAGGCATCACAGGTTATAACTAATGGCAAAGTCTCATTATACTGCATGAGTACAGAGTCAGAAGTGAGCAGTTTTTTAACATTTCGGAATGCCTGTTCTTCACGGTAACCCCATAGCCAATTTGCTTTTTTATCTAACAACCGGTGTAACGGTTCAGCGACAGTTGCTTTGTGCGGTAAAAATACATTATAAAAATTGATGAGGCCTAGGAACGCCTGGAGATCGGCCTTGTTTCGTGGCCTGGGAGCGTTTTTGATCGCTTTTAATTTACTTTCGGTAGGGTGAATGCCCTGGCTATCAATCAGGTACCCTAAAAACTTGACGCTGTCAGTACACAATTTACATTTGTTTTTTTTTAACCTTAAGACCGGCCTCTTGGAATTTTTTTAGGACTAATTTTAACCGGTCCTGTAAGATTTTTTTTGTAGGGGCTGCAATTAATACATCATCAAAATAGGGGACCACGCCCTTAATTCCTTGCAATAACCTTTCCATAAGGCTCTGAAAAATCCCTGGGGCTACACTAACTCCGAATTGCAGCCGGGTACATTTAAAGTCATCTCGGTGCGTCACAATAGTTTGGGCCTGTGCCATTTTTTCATCTACTGGTAATTGCTGATATGCCTGAGCTAAATCTAATTTAGCGAAAACTTTCCCGCCCCCCAGGGAATGGAGGAGATGTTGCACCACCGGAACTGGATACGCGTTCTGCTGCAGGGCGTGGTTCAAAGTGGCCCAGTAGTCTCCACAAATTCGGATTGACCCATCTGGCTTAATGGGTGTTACAATAGGGGTTTCCCAAGGGGAGCGATCGATGGGCTCTAACACTCCCTGAGCTATCAGTTTGTCGAGTTGTTCGTCGATTTTCGATTTTAAGGCAAACGGAACTCGACAGGGCTTTAGGCGAATGGGAGCTATTTTTGGATCTAGGCTGAATGAAATCGAGGTCCCCTTGTACTCACCTAAGCTGTCCGCGAAGACGTCCCTGAACTCATAGATAAGGTCTTTCTCCCAGTCACAGCCGCTGACTCGGTTTATGCCAGCCACTTCAATGCCGAGTGGCGCGAACCATTGGAGGCCTAGCAGGTTAGGCCTATCTCTATCGATGACCGTTAAAGGTAAGTATGCTGTGTGCTTCTTGAAGGAGACTCGGACTCGACAGGAACCAACGATGGGTATTCGATTCCCTTGGTAGTCCTTGAGGATGAGGCATTGGAAGCGGAGATCTTGGCGTTGAATTGTGGGGATGAGTTGCTTGAGTGTCTTCCAGGACACCATCGAGAGGGACGATCCCGAGTCGACCTCCATGTGGCAAGGCTGGTTCTCGATGGCTACTGTGACTCGGATTTTCTTAGTGTCCAAGGCTGAGGCGTGACCGATAGTGATAGTATGGTGAGCCTCTTCTCTCTGCAAAGCTCGATTTCTGTAGGAGTGATTTTCTGGTTCTTGCCGTACAGGACGGTTTCCTGTCGATTGGCAATAGTTAGCCCCTTTTGAGGCCTGGCTGGGTCCTGGCGAGCTGCGGCAGACCCGTCCGATGTGGCCTCGTTTCCCGCACTCATGGCAGAGTGCATCGCGGAATTTGCATTCGGACTTGGCATGGTTGGCTCCACAGCCAGCGCAAGGGCATAAGGGCGTCGGACCGCAGTCGATGGACCCCTTCTTCGTTGCTGTCTGACAACAAAGAGAGGTCCTCGTGGTGCGTTGTCGCAAGCTGCCCTTCTGAACTAGATGAGATTTTGCTGGCCGGTGATGGTACCGGAGCGCGGTTTCGGCGTAATTGTGCAGCGGACTTCCTGGTTGCTTCTGCTGCTGTAGCATTGGCGATGGCGTCGGCAAGGCTGATGTTGCCTTTCTCCATCAGCTTGCTTTGGACGCCTGGTGCATCTAGTCCCAGAACTATGCGATCTCTTAGTGCTTCTTCTAAATCGGTGAATCCACAGAGGCCTCCCAAATTCCGGAGGTCTGCTATGAAGTCGGCCACGCTTTCTCCCTTTCGCTGGCTTCTCTGATAAAACTTGTGGCATCTCACGAGCGTAGGCACGGTCGGGGTGTAGTGGTCTCGCAGGATAGGTTCGAGGTCATCCCAATCCATGGCCTTCACTTTTCGGGGTTTGGCTAGTGCTTTAGCCATCTTAAATACGGTTGGACCGCAATGCATTAGGAACACCGCCCGCTTCTTCCCGGCTGTGGCATCCTTTAAGTTGTTCATCTCTAGGAACATTTGGAAACGATCCATGTAAGATTCCCAGTCTTCTTGTGTTGGATCGAACGGAGCGGGTGGTACGATGCCGCTGGACATGGTTCCGTTGTTGGCGTTGTCTGTTACGTGCTCGGTGTTCTTCAAAGTTTCGTTGGTTCAGATATCTCCATCTCCCATCCTCGTCGCCAGTGTTATGTTTTGAGCATGGGCGGGAAAGAATGGAGACAAGCCTCTGAACGGTGAACTTCAGCTCTTTATTTACATTGTGACTTCCTCGTTTAAACAGTAGTTAAACCCTGCCTTATATAGGCAAACCTTGTAACTTTTAACCAATAATGAGCTAGGAATACTAGCTCTTATAACCAATAGAAACTCTCTGTTAAGGGCCAATCGGATTCCCCAGAATGGGCCAATCCGGACTGGCCACTTAACAGCCAATCAGAAGTGCAGGGCCAGAACCCTGCACTTACTCCAAGCTCACACTTTATTAATCTTTATTGCATACACAACAAGTGGAACAACTCTACTCTATGCTACTCCACTCCACTCCATTCCATTCCATTCTATTCTATTCTACTCTATTCTATTCTAGTCTATTCAAGGCTGCACCACCCACATGGCTGTGCTGCACCACCCACAAGGCTGTGCTGCACTACCCACAAGGCTGTGCTGCACCACCCACAAGGCTGTGCTGCTCACCCACTGGCCCCGACCCTTCGGCCAAATTCTATTCTATTCTATTCCACTCTACTCTATTCAAGGCTGTGCCACCCACATGGCCCATGTGAATACAAGTCTGTGCTACTTACCCACTGGCTCCGACCCTTCAGCCAAATTCTATTCTATTCTTTTCTATTCTATTCTGTTCTGTTCTGTTCTGTTCTGTTCTGTTCTATTCTATTCTACTCTATTCAAGGCTGTGCCATCCACATGGCCCGTGGGAATACAAGTCTGTGCTGCTCACCCACTGGCCCCGACCCTTCAGCCAAATTCTATTCTATTCTATTCTATTCTATTCTATTTTGTTCTAATCAACAGGATGCTTATTTTCCAGAACCATTAAGTTAAACTGCAGAAGCTGTTTTCTTCCTGTTAAAGCTGTACTTAAGATGTCTCCTACTGTTTACTTGGTTATTTTCATATTAGGCCTTAAGCAATCCACAAAAGAAAATAAGTATACAGAACTTACGCCCACTATCCTACATTTATGTGAGTGAGAATTTTCAGAAGATTTTTCAGTCATGCTTCATGATTGAGCAGCCACAGAGTTTCTTTCCTGAGGAACAAAGTCACTTCCTTGATGAACAGGAACAAATAAACAAAGTGAGTCAGTTCTAATTGGAAACAAAAGCTGTGGTCTTCAATTAAAGCTGATTATCATTCATAAACTCTGATTCAGTTTTCCCGAGCTTATTTTATAAATGTTTTTCAAGTCCTTCCAGCCAGTTTATTATTTTTTCCAAAACAGGGTGATTAAGAAGGCTGCAATATCAATGCAATTTACGCTGTTGTAAGAATAGTGAGCAAAATTATTCAAGAACGCTCTTAACTGAAATCTTCAAAATGATAGCACACTTGACCAGCAGCTATAAACACAGACACAGAACTACTTGATAGTATTTTTCTTTCTAAAAACTCAAGTAATATTACACGGTAAGAGTGATGTACAATAGATGTAAATTGACAAGGTATTCATTACATTCCAATTAGCAAAAAGCATTACAATTAAATGGCTTGGAAATGATATGTAGAGTGCCCAGCAATGATTTCTAATCGTAAGAACATGGTATCAGTTGGACTGCTGCAAGATTTTTTCCTTGCTCTGTACTGTCCAATGTTTTAATTCATAAATTGAAAGAATACTTAACTAGATTTGTAGGTGATACAAAGCAGGATGCAGTCTCCTATATCCAAATAAATGTAAATATCCCAGATCTCATTGGACTTCTGGTTGCCAAAGGAATGCTAGTAATCAGATGTTTTCATGTTTTCTCCTTTCCTAAAAGTTTGTACTACAATTCCCACCAGTCTTTGCCAGTATAAAGATAGTCAGAGATGAAGGTAGTTATAGTTCAAACTATCTTGAACACACCAAATTAAATGTGTATTTTTATTGATTTCATAGTACATTAACCCTGCAAATCCCATTGATTCCAATTTGGGTATCTGTTATTCATGGAATATTACCAACACCTGGATAGTTTGCTGGAAAACAACTGTGATTGATTAGGCAGTATCCTCCCTTAAAATGGCAAGAATTTCATGCCTCTAGGTTTAACAATTCAAGGCTTGATGCATTTCTTTCTACACACCTATTTCCTGGGGCAGATGACAATTGCCAGAAATTCAGTGTTCTCATAGAGTTTGGACCATAAAGTACATAGATCACAGGCAGTTCAGTCCCTGGTGTCTTTTTCTATTCAAAACAAATGACAAGACTTTAGTTCGAACTGGGATGGAAAGAGACAATGTTAGTCTTACAGTAGCTGAGCAGGTTTCTCCCTGTTTAAGGCAGCTCCTATCCTTGCAAGCAAAATTGATGTGATACAGTTATAAGAAAAACTTAACTGCTTCAAATGGATGGGAAGAGAATATCATTTCTCACTGCTTCCCCATTTTCACACCCACACAAAATACTTAAACTTATCAGATTGACCTAGATGAATTTAAGTTCCACTTATAGCCTCGTAACTTACTTTTCACAGTGCGTTTATTTGGATTTAAGTACGATTAACTTCTAAACTGAAATCTAACATACAAAGAGAAAAATTTAGCACAGTTGTTTCTTTCTGGGCTTTTTTTTCTTCTGAGTGAAAAAAAAGCATTCATTGTGAATCCTTAAATTTAACTAACAGTCTTGTTAAGGGTAATTTGAACTGTAACTCCCTTCATCCCTGACCATCTCTTTGCTGGCAAGGACTGGTGAGAATTGTAGTACAAACTTTCAGGAAAGGAGAAAACATGAAAACGCCCGATTACAAGCTTTTCTTTGGCAACAAGAAGCCCAAAGAGATCTGGGGTACTTTGTAATGCTTCCATTCATTTCGAAATAGGTCACTGCATTCCATTTTGTATCATCTGTGTTATGGATTAAACCAATGCAGCGATGCAACCCTCAACAGCTTCGTCTTACAGCAGGCTTGTAATCCTGCAATTCTCATTGGCCCGTGAATAGCGAGTCATGATTGGTCAGGTTTGGCCAGTCTGATTGGCTGTTAATGGGAACCCCTGATTGGACGCTTGTGAAAGCGATAGACTCAGTTCATTGGTTGTTTGACGGCAGCAAGCTCTATAAAAGAGCTACTGCTGCCAAGATATTTTGCTCCGTTCATTCTTGTTAAATAAAGAGTTGAAGTCACCGTCCGATGTCTCATCTCCGTTCTTTGCACCCTTGCCCAGGACTTAACACTGGCGACGAGGATGGGATGCGGAGATGATAGAGCTGACTAGAAACACATCAGACAAAGACAGAGCACGTGGCGAAAGAGCGCACGCAACAGACGGCAAGATGACCAGCGGCGCCATACCACCCGCTCCATTCGACCCAGCAACCAAAGACTGGGACTCGTATATAGATCGTTTCCAGATGTTCCTGGAGACCAACAGTTTAAAAGATGCTACGCCTGGCAAGAAACGAGCGGTGTTCCTGACTCATTGCGGCCGCACCGTTTTCAATATGGCTAAAGCATTAGCAAAACCGGCGGAAGTGAAGACCATGGATTGGGACACCCTCGCTCTAATCCTCAGGGCCCATTACGCACCTGCAGTACCTACACTGATATGAAGACACAAATTTTACCAGAGGGACCAACGGAAGGACGAGAGTGTTGATAATTTTGTAGTTGACCTCCGGAACCTAGGAGGCCTTTGTGGTTTTGCAAACTTAGAGGAAGCCCTAAGAGACCGAATAGTTCTGGGATTAAATGCACCACACGTGCAGAGTAAGCTGATGGTGAAAGGCGACATCAGTCTTACAGATGTCATCGCCGACGCTACTGCCGCAGAAGCAACCAGGAAGTCAGCCACTCGAAAGGGCCGAGCGAACGCACTGCTTCGCCAACTCGCCAACGAGGTCCCACTTGCCACTGAGAAGCACGCTACCACTACCCACCACGAAGACCTCTAGTCATCCTCAGACAGTGATGAAGAGGAGGTCAACCGGCTCTTCTCGGAATGAGAGCAAAGGAACAAGCGATGTCTTCGCCAATGTGGTATGCGGGGCAAACCACCCACGATTGGACTGCAAATTCCTCGACGCACTCTGCCATAACTGCGGAAAAAAAGGTCACATCGCGAAGGTCTGCAGAAGCAGACGAGAGTCCAGTCCCAACCGAAGGGAGAACAACCTCCGTCGGGAGATAGGCAAACCTCCTGAGAACTGGGACCGTCTGAACCACCAATGGAACAACCACTACTACTACAGAAACCAAGTACCTGCCCTTTCAACGAGATGAGAAGAGGCCCACCAAACCATTATCATCGGCCACGCTTCATCGTTCGATGCAAGAAAGATACACGTAAAGGTTACTATTGAGAATCGGCCATATGTGATGGAAGTCGATTCGGGATCGTCCCTAGCGATGGTATCCTGGAAAACCCTCAAACAGCTGATCCCTGCCATTTCCCGCCAGGACCTCAGCACGCAGCGAATCGTCCTGAAAGACTACCAGGGAAACAGAATCCCAGTTGTTGGTTCCAGCAACGTCCATGTATCATTTAAGGACCGCACAGCAACGCTTCCCCTGATTGTTGTCGATCGTGACTGACCCAGCTTGTTAGGGTTACAGTGGTTCGCCCACTCGGAATTGAACTAGCCGGCATACACCATACCAGAAATGACGACTGGGAAGAGACTCTCATCCAGGAATTCCAGGACGTGTTCACAGGAACATTAGGCAAGTACAAGGGGACCCCTATATCATTTAATCTCAGCCCCAATGTAGCTCCCATTCGGCTTAAGCCCCGTCAAGTACCTTTTGCCTTAAAACCTAAAATCGACGAGCAGCTAGATAAACTGATAGCCCAGGGCGTATTGGAACCGATTGACCACGCCCGTTGGGAAACCCTGATAGTAACGCCCATGAAGCCAGATGGTTCGTTAAGAATTTGCGGGGACTATAAGGTCACCCTAATCATGCTCTTCAACAGAGCACTTATCCAGTACCGGTGGTTCAACACCTTCTTCATTCCCTGGGTGGCGGAAAAATATTTGCGAAATTGGACTTAGCTCAAGCGTACCAGCAACTCCCTGTGGACGCAGCAACTGCAGAAGCCCAGACAATAGTTACACATAGAGGCGCTTTTAAGTGCAATAGACTCCAATTCGGAGTAAGCGTGGCACCGGGCATTTTCCAAAGTTTAATGGAGAGACTATTACAAGGCATAAAAGGCGTCGTGCCTTATTTTGACAACGTCCTAATAGCTGCCCCCACTAAAGAGTTATTAGTACAATGACTCAGAAAAGTCCTGCGGAAATTCAAAGACGTGGGTCTTAAGGTAAAACGAAACAAGTGTCAACTTTGTATGGAGAGAGTGGAATTCCTGGGATACCTTCTCGACAGACAGGGAATCCACCCCACCGAAAAAAAACTAACCGCAATCAAAAAAGCCCCGAGACCTAGGAATAAGGCAGACCTTCAAGCCTTCCTGGGACTCATTAACTTTTATAACATTTTCTTGCCCCAGAAGGCAACCGTAGCTGAACCCCTACATAGACTTCTCGATAAAAAGGCTCCTTGGGTTTGGGGACGGCGTGAAGAGAAAGCGTTCAAAGAGATAAAAAGACCTTTTAACCTCCGATGCTGCATTAATGCAATACAACGAGACTCTCCCTTTGACGGTTACCTGTGATGCCTCACCATTTGGAGTCGGAGCCATCTTAAGCCATGTCCTACCAAATGGAAATGAGGCACCCATTGCGTTCTTTTCGAGAACTTTGTCTAAAACCGAAAGGAACTATAGTCAACTTGATAAAGAGGCCCTCGCTATTGTATCCGCAATTAAATGCTTCCATGAATATGTATATGGGAGACCCTTTACCATAATTACAGACCACAAGCGCTACTTGGTATTTTGGCAGGAAACAAACAAACTCCCCATATATTATCACCAAGAATGACACGTTGCTCAGAATTTTTAGCCGCCTACGATTACCGATTGCAACATCGCCCGGGGAAAACCATTCCCCACGCTGACGCTTTGAGCCGCTCTCCACTACCAGACATTATAGAGGACCCTGCTCCAACCGTAACCATACTACAAATCAAAACCCTCAAATCGCCGCCATTAACTGCTCGAGACATAGCCTTAGAGACAAAAAAGTACCCTGTTTTGGCATGAGTCCTCAGCTGGGTAGAATGAGGTTGGCCGGTCAGTGCAACCGATGACACGTTCAAGCCATTTAAGAATTGTCAAACAGAACTGTTCTCCCAGAAAGGTTGCATAGTATGGGGAGACAGAGTCATAGTCCCAGAGAAGTTGTAATATAGGGTATTGAAAATGCTGCACGAGGGATATCCAGGCATCGTGCGGATGAAGGCACTGGCCAGGAGTTACGCATGGTGGCCTGGTTTAGATAGACAAATAGAGACTTGGATAGCAAAATGCAGTAAATGCCAGGAGACTTGCTCCGCTCCTCCAAAGACTCCCCCAACTCAGTGGGAAACACCTCGAGGTCCTTGGTCCCGTATCCACATTGATTTTGCGGGACCCCCAAGAGGACACACTTTCCTCTTAACAGTGGATGCCTATTCAAACTGACTTGAAGTCCAAAAAATGGAAAGCACCACCACAGATGCAGTCACTAAAAAACTGAATAAACTATTTGCTACCCATGGACTTCCTGATGTCCTCGTCTCAGATAATGGCCCCCAATTCACTGCCCTGCCATTTGAACAGTACCTGGCAGATCGGGGCATCCACCATGTTTTAACATTGCCAGCTCACCCTGCGGCCAATGATAGGGCTGAGCGAATGGTTCAATTTGTAAAACAGACCCTGCACAAAATGGACCACGGCGACATTGACGATAAAATAAACTGAATGCTTTTTCTCCAACACATAACCCCAAACAGCACCATGAACAAAACCCCAGCTGAACTCCTCATGGGCCAGAAACTTCGCTCGCATCTTGATCGCCTCCACCCAAACTACACGCCAGAACAACCCCCGGGATCCAGCAGCAAGTGTCGGGCATTCCAGAAAGGGGACCTTGTGTTTGCAAAAAAACTTCTCGGGCAACCCATTGTGGGTCCCCGTGACAATAACACAACTTACAGGACCCCGATCCTATCGCCTACAAACGGCAGACGGTAAGATGTGGAAACGCCACATAGACCAACTTTGTTCCAGATTAGCACCGGAACCTCTACCTGGGGTGGGGAAGGAACATGGAGGAGGATGAAGAAGAAATCGAAACCCAAGGGGATACTCACCATCCGAGGGAGAACCGAGCCAGGGAGCGGCCTCACCACGTGACAGCACCGCGACGGAGGTGGATCCAGGGAACCCGAAAGACAGCGCTGACGAGGGCAACCCGGAACCACAGTCTTTGCTATCCAGCCCACCTGACAGCCCACCGGAGCCAGAACCAGAACCAGAACCAGAACAGAACCCAGTGGAACAGCGCAGGTCGAGCAGACAGGTAAAGTGGCCTGCCTATTTGCAAGAATACGTCACCCCACCTCTCAGACGGAACCAAGGGGGGAGGGGTGTTATGGATTAAACCAACACAGCAATACAACCCTCAACAGCTTCGTCTTACAGCAGGCTTGTAATCCTGCAATTCTCATTGGCCCGTGAATAGCGAGTCGTGATTGGTCAGGTTTAGCCAGTCTGATTGGCTGTTAACGGGAGCCCCTGATTGGACGCTTGTGAAAGTGATAGACTCAGTTCATTGGTTGTTTGACGGCAGCAAGCTCTATAAAAGAGCTACTGCTGCCCAGATATTTTGCTCCATTCATTCTTGTTAAATAAAGAGTTGAAGTCACCGTCCGATGTCTTGTCTCCGTTCTTTGCGCCCATGCCCAGGACTTAACAATCTGCAAATCTGGTTAAGAATTCTTTTCATTTATTAAAATAAAACATTGGACAATTCAGAGCCAATGTGTCTGTCATTGTGTACAAAGGAGGATCCACTTCTAGTTTTTTGTGTGAAATCACAACATATAGCTATTCCTATGTTTAGATTTCCTTTCTTAATGGCTTTATCAGGGGTGGGATTCTACCAGTTCGCACCTATTCACTAGAACCGGTTGTTAACATTCTAAGCAGTTCAGAGAACCAGTTGTGAGAAGAAATTACTGGCCTAATCCTGTAAGGAAAGCTGGAAGGAAACATTCTGGTGTTGCTTACAGAAACTGCCTCTCCATTAACCCTTATTACATTCTTGGCAGGACTAGACTTCCTGTCTCAGGAACGTCTTTGGAGTTTTTTTCCCTTCCTTTGCTGGTACTTTGTTTGTGTGGAGTGACCATTCAAAGTTACAATGGCAATGAAAAAAGTGACTTAGGACCATTTTTCACACTTATGACTGTTGCAGCATCCCCATAGTCATGAGAGGCCAGGCAAGGAGATGTGTGCCTTGATGTGAGTGGTATTGAATTGGCCACACTCAGCCAATAACATGACCACCAAGCCATGTCCACCCAGTCACATGACCACCAAGCCACGCCCACCACCTAAACCATGCCCACAGAACTGGTTGTTAAAAAATTTGAATCCCACCCCTGGGCTTTATACATAATAAAACACTACGGATATCTATAATTCACATGATTATAAAATACAATCATTAAGGAAATAGGAAGAGGAAAATTATTCACTACTCAGGAACATTTGAGAATGCATTCCATAACTGACACCATATTAGGATATGAAACATTTATCTTATCTGAATGAAAGTACAATTCCTGGTATCAAAGAGGAAAACATTCTGCAACTTTGGAAATAAAAGTTTGACAAAATGTTTTCCTTTAGAAGAATAATCTTGAAATAGTCATTTGTTGGCTAGTGAGGAGCAGTTCAGTCAGCATTTTTCAAACAAACATAACTGCAAGTTAATTCTATAAAATGGGAAATAAACGCAGATAATGGAGCCATAGATGAAAGCAATGACTGATACTTTTTATACACATTGAGTAGTCTAAAAGAGTCTGAAGAAACAGCAGAGACAAATTTAGCAGCACAAAGTACACAAAAGTTAATAGAAAATTGACTTAATGGAAAATGTTACCACTGCAGTATCCTGCTGAAATTAATATAAAATACAATCAAAGATGGCTGTAAAGCAGTCAACTTTCCCTAGCAGCCATGATCAGTGAGTTCCATATCTGACTGAAGTTATCATCAATTCTCAGATTTGATCACACCACCTTTAATTTATAAGTGACTTGAGTCCATGCACACTCCTTGATCTCTGACTATGATTTTCTCTATATTACGTATTTTTATAAACAATCCAGGATCTCAGGAGTATAGCTGTTAAGTTCTGCGCATGGGCGCAAGGAACGGAGACGAGACGGTGAATAGTGAACTTCAACTCTTTATTAATCATTGTGAACAGAGCAAAAACCTAGGGCAGCAGCAGCCCTTTTATAGGCAAGCTGCTGATCAAGTAACCAATAAGAAATGTGGAGTGTTAACCCCCTTAACCAATGAGAGTAGCTCGTTAACAGCCAATCAGATTCTCCTGAACGGACCAATCCGATATTGCTATTTATCGGCCAATCAGAAGTGCAGGACTAGAACCCTGCTATTTTCTAAAGGTTTTGATAAACTTTATTTAAGTGTTTTATTAGTTCATAACAATAGCCATATGTGTAAATAAATAACTGAAATCTGATGGACTTCAAAATTAAGAACTAAATGCCAACAAAAGTATTTGGGTTGGAGTGATATAATGCTGTATGTTCAGTTGGACATATGAATAGATGATGGGCACAAACTGATGGATATCATGGTATCTTCATAGGAAGTTTCTCCACTAGTTCCCATTATATTATCCAGGCATTGATGAAATGATAGAAAGATGGTTCTAATTGGGATTATTTGGGCACAAAGAAAGATGGCTAATTCTAAAAGATTGTTTTAAGTTGTTAGTGGGGAAATGTAGTAAGTCTGCTGAGCAGGAGTAGTTCAGAATGGATGAGGCTTACCTGGTGTAAATTAGGCAGGTTAGGGAAGGCTAATTTTTTTGAAATGGTTGACTGAATAACCTTTTGAAAAGAGAAGTAAAGAGAAAATCCAGATGTTTTTGTTTACTTGTTTTTTTATGCTGCTCCACAGAGCTTTGTTTGTTTTATATATGTTCCAGCAAAGAGGTATCATTTGGGAGAAATTCTCTCCTTTAACATATTTGTTGCACATTTAAAGAAAAATGCAGCAAAGCCCTACCATAAATGACACTTCTTTGAAGTAAGGTATGTCCTGTAAAATAAAGCATGTCTAGCCACTTTGCCTTCTGGAGACAGTTTAAGAAGCAGATGCTACAGGGGAAAACAAAGGCAATTACACTGAAGAACTTGTATACTTCTATACAGTAGTTCTGACATTACACTATTTCCCTTGTAATCATAGAGCAAAATTATATGCCACATGTTACCACCTAATTATAGTAATTAGCAACAACTACAAACACTTCCCTGGGGCTGCTGTGCAGCACAGATGCAGGATGCTACACTGTACCCCATCTTCTTACATCATGGCAGCATCCAGTAGACTGCCAAGGGTGATTCTGCATCATTCCCTTCTATGTCTCCCTAGCCCTGTGTAGTGGTTGTTTTTACAAATTCTGTATGCAAGGACTGTTATCCTCTATTTTTAATTTCCCCAATTCCCCTGAAGTTCAACAGATAGAACTAGCCATTACTGCTGCTTGAGCTTTTTAGTAAATGTGAATTTCAGAAGTTGGTTGGGGATCAGGAGAGATAGGAATATGTGTATATGTGCTCTTATGATTGCAATGTACATAGATTATTTTCATATTCTATATGAAAATAATTTCTACAGAATGTCTCACATTTTGGTTTTTGAAAGATAATTAAAAATAGCATTGTTTCAGTGTTTTTGAATTGATTCCTAGCATATTTCCTATCTCTCTTGATCCCCAACCTTGACTGCAGAACTAAAAAGGTCTTCATGCAGCACCAGAACATAATTTCTACATGGTAGAAAAAAGATAAAAAGCTTTTGACAGCCAGTTTGGTATAGTAATTAAGAGACTACACTGGAAACCACAGGCCATGATTTCTAGTTCTTCTGTAGACAAGAAAGATTTTGGACTAAGTATTTTATTTTATCCCTAGCAAGAAGGCAAAATCTTGCCAAAAAAACTACATGGACTAGTTCAGGGAGCCTCCAGGAATTAAGATTGTCACAAAGACACATTTGCACGTACACAGAGACACCTACACAATAAATAAGGCTTCAGTGCATGTACAGCCTATACCAGGAGGAGCCACAACTTCAAGGACTAGTTGTAAGTCTCATTGTTCAGTGCTGTTTGTTTGAACAGTCACTGAATGAGTGGTGAGCAAGTGATGATTGTCTGTAATGATAATTTCTGGTTTAATTCTTAATTTTCCATTTAATTTTCCATTCTATAATCAATGGTGCCAACAAGACAGATCCTGGAACCTTATTGAGCAAAATAAAAGGACAATCCCTAAAAGAAGAAAATGTGGCTTATCATATGTTGAATTTCACAAAATAATGCTGATTATTATTATCAAGAAAAAAGAATCTCATCCAGAATTAATACTATTCAGATTCCATTCAATTGTTGAGTTCAGATTATTTACTATCTTGCAGTGAATAATCATTTTCCAGGATTATCATGAGGTAAATTACTGTATGCAGCACCTTGAACAATCAGACAAAAGAAATCCATTAAAATTAACATCTCAGTTTAATTAATCTACAACATTACTTTAACCACTGGAGAAATTTGTCAGATCTGCTAATCGAAGTCAGAGAGATATTTTACTCATAAGCAGCTGAAAAAAAAAGTTTTATTTATTTATTTAGTTTTAATTTACTTGATTTGTCAATCGCTTACAAGATAATAGCTATAAGTATAAACATAGTTATGAAAACATGAAATTGATACATATGAGAAAAATAAAAGGAATCAATAGGACAGGGACAGTAGGCAAATTGGTGTGCTTATGCACGACCTCTACAGACTTCTTAGGAAAGGGGTGAGATCAATAGTAGACAGTCTAAGGTTAAAATTTTTGGGGTTTGGGGAAGAAACCACAGAGTCAGGTAGAGTATTCCAGACATTGACCACTCTGTTGCTGAAGTCATATTTCCTAAAATCAAGTTTGGTGCATTTCACCTTGAGTTTGTATCTATTGTCTGCTCTTGTATTGTTGTGGTTGAAGCTGAAGTATTCATTGACAGGTAAGACATTGCAATATATAATTTTATGTACTATACTTAGATCGAACCGAAGGTGGCATAGTTCTAGGTTGTCTAGGTCTAAAATTTCAAGTCTGGTGGCATAAGGTATTTTACTACGGGTAGAGGAGTAGAGAACTCTTCTTGTGAAATATTTCTGGACTTTCTCAACTGTGTTGATATCAGATACATAATGTGGGTTCCAGATTGATGAGCTGTATTCAAGTATTGGTCTAGCAAATGTTTTGTATGCTCTAGTTAGCAGTGTGATATTAAAGAGAGAAAAAGCTATGCAGGATTAGGTTAACAACTCTTAATGCCTTTTTGGCTATGTAGTTACAGTGGGCTCTAGCACTTAGATCATTTGAGATGAGTACTCCAAGGTCCTTGACAGAGTTTGGGTCATCAACAAGGTCTTGACTATTCAGCTTGTATTTTATTTTCTGACTTTTTTGCCAATATGTAAGACAGAGCATTTATTTGTTGAGATTTGAAGTTGCCATTTGTTTGACCGTTCTGATACATAGTTGAGGTCTTTTTGAAGCATAGCAGTATTGTTGGTGGTATTGAATAGCTTTACATCATCAGAGAAAAGAATGCAGTTGCTTTTAATATGATCACAGAGGTCATTTATGTAGAGTATGAAGAGAACACTGCCTTGGGGGACACCATTGTTGACAAGTACAGAATTTGAATTAGTTCTTGTAATTTTGCTGTAGAAATCAATATGGTGAGATGAGGAAAAAAATCCCTTGATGATTAGCGTATGCTTTAATGTCCTTTTATCTTTGTGTCTTCTGTGAAAAATATAGGTAATTTTCCTTCCCAGTAGGGTCTGCTAATAAAAAAGTAATCCATTTTGGGGAAGGGGAAGAGCTTAAAATGCTGAGGGTGTAGGGAAATCCATTGGTACTGGGTAAAACACAAATGCTGAATTGTGGTAAGTGATTTACCATATAAATGAGTTCTCCTTTAGGAATGCCATCTATACCCATTTCAGGAATATATTTCATTCAAAAAATAAAAATTAAGAGAAAGAAAGAATGTCAAATACCAACTTCCAACTTCAAAAATAATAGAAAAAAAATTAGGTCTGTCCAAAATAAGCACAAAACCACCCAAATCTGGAAAGGACAGAAATCGGAAGAACTTCAGAGAAACTCAGTAAAGGTCATCAGCAGCATACAAAACAACAGCTAGGAAGAAAGTTTCGAAAAGCTATTTTTCCAATGAGGGAAACTAAGCAAAACTAGATCCTATTCCAAAAAAAAGGTTATAGTCAATATTTGTGAATACCACCTTAAAGACATTCTTAGTTCAATGCAAGGTGGCATTTACATGCAATATATGGCAATCATTGTTACCTTGAGAAAACTAGGCTCATTTAGTCAGAAATAGCGTCATTTCTTCTAACTTTACTTTGGGGACAAATATAATTTAAAGTCTCATCACCAGTCTAAAATTATAATCTTAAAAAGTTTTCAAACTGAAGTTATCTCTTACTGGAACTCCTGCTGATAAGAAAGTATCTTAGGTGTTTAAGGGATGTGTGGCAGGCAGTATTATATTCGCTCTAATCTTCTTTAGCTAAAAACAGTGTATTGTGTCCGTCGCAAGGAAAGAGACTCGGGAGCAGTGACTTATTTTAGCTCTTTTATTAAGTCCCAAGATCGGCTCGGGCTGAAGAAGAAAACGGCAGCTTTTATTCTCTGGCCGCGGCGGCTGTGGCCAATGGCACCACTTTGAATCACCCGCGATTAGTTTTCATCAATCGCGGGGATTTGCAGCGGGCCAATCAGTGCGGCTCGCTCGGCCAATCAGGTCGCCGTGCACTCTGACCAATCACAGCGCGGTATCTGCAAGTATGTTAATGAAGCATACATACACCCCTCCCCTCTTAGTAGGTCCTATGTAACGTAGTCCCGTAAGTAGGCGGGGCTCCGTACTTGTCTACTTGACCTGCGCAGGTTAGTTGGTGTTTGGTCTTCGGCTGGTTCGGTCGGGTTCTGTGTTGCTCTCTGCCTCGTCGATGGAACCGCTTGGAAGGGTGAGCTGGGCCTTTCGTTGCAGCTCCCTCCCGGTCTACCTGGGCTGGTCGAGCTGCTGGTGTTACCGCTCCCGCTTGGTTTTTCTGGGCTGGTAGAGCTGGCCTGGCTGCTTCTCCCTGGTGAGGCTTCGAGCTGGCTGGCTGTTTCTGTCTCGGTTGGTGAGTATTCCTGGTTTCTTTCTGGTTGGGGTTGGTCCCCGGGGTCTTCCCTCCCCTCTTGGTTTGTGCTGGGGGGGTTCCCTTCTCTTTCTGGGTGTATGTCTGTGTTTGTTTGTGTGTCGGTTGTGTTTCCCGTGGTTGTTCTCGATATTATTTGATCGATGTGTCGTTTCCATGCTCATCCGTCGGTTGTTTGTAGCCGGTACGAACAGGGACCTGTCGCCTGAGTTATCATTGCCGGTATCCAGAGGGGGTCCCCTCTAAGGTTTTTTGCGTATACCGCGTCTCCTGGTGGAAATGTTCAGTATCTGCTTGATGAGTTGGTGGGCTTTTCGGGGTTGTATGTGGGTTGTAGCCTATCTAAGGGAGACCTTAGTTTCCTTCCCATTAGGAGTTCTGCGGGGCTCTTGTTGGTTGTTGTATTTGGTGTTATGTGTTGAATAAATAGTAGTTTATTTAATTTTTCCTGCATGTTCCCTGTTTCGATTTTTTGAATTGTTTTCTTTGTGAATTGGACCATTCATTCCACCCTACCGTTCGCCGCCAGATGGGCCAGCGCTGTCAGGGCGTGCTGTATTCCCCGTTCTGCTAGGAATTTTTCGAATTCCAGTGCAGTGAACTGTGGTCCGTTATCTGAGATGATCACGTCCGGGAGGCCATGGGTTGAGAATAGTCTATTGAGTTCTTTGATGACGGCCTCGGTGGTGATCATTCTCATGTCGCTTACCTCCAGCCAATTGGCGTAAGCGTCTACCGTTATGAGAAATGTGTGTCCTTTTGTGGGCCCGGCGAAGTCTATGTGTATCCTGGACCATGGTCCCCTGGGGATTTCCCATTCCAGGATTGGGCAGCGGGTGGGCTTGGCCTGGATTCTTGGCATTATTTACAGCTTGCCACCCAGGCTTCGATTTGCTTGTCCATCCCTGGCCACCATGCGTAGCTTCTGGCCAAAGCTTTCCATCTGACAACGCCCAGGTGCCCCTCGTGTAACAAGTCCAAAAACCTTTTTTTGTAATTTTTCTGCAATTACCACCCTGTCCCCCCATAGTATACAACCCTTTTGCGTGGAAAGTTCCATTTGCTTGTTTTTAAAAGTCCTGAATGTTTCGTCGATGTCTTTTTCTAGCCAACCCTTCTTCGCCCATTGTAATACCCGCACCAGATGTTTGTCTTTATTAGTTTCATGGGCAATGTCTGACGTGTTTAGGGGGAGGTTAGGTCTGGCCTCGATGCTCAGGGTGGATGTTGTGGGTGCTGGGTTGGCGTCCAGGTCGGGTAGTGGGGTGCGGCTCAAGGCATCTGTGTGTATGATTGTTTTGCTGGGTCGGTGGGTCAGCCGGTAACTGTAGGCGGCGAGGAACTCAGACCACCTTGTCATTCTTGGGGATAGAATGTTCAGAGTGGCCTTGTTTCCTGCCAGGATGCCCAACAGTGGTTTGTGGTCGGTGATGATGGTGAATGTTCTGTCGTAGAGGTACTCATGGAACCTTTTGATGGCAGCGATGATTGCCAGGGCTGTAGTTCCTTTTGACAGCTTCGACAAGGTTCTCAAGTAGAAAGCGATGGGTGCTTCATTTCCATTTGGGAGTGTGTGGCTGAGGATCGCCCCAATCCCGAATGGCAATGCGTCGCATGTGATGGTCAGCGGAAGGGTCTTGTTGTATTGGATGAGGATGGCATCTGATGTGAGTAGATCCTTGGTTTGGTTGAAAGCAGCTTCCTCTCGTTTTCCCCAGGTCCAGGTGGCTGTTTTATCGAGCAGCCTATGCAACAGTTCTGCTCCGGTTGCCTTTTGGGGTAGGAAAACATTGTAGAAATTAATCAGCCTGAGAAATGCCTGCAATTCCGTTTTGTTCCTTGCTCTGGGGGCTTCTTTGATGGCTCTGATTTTTTTTTCGGTTGGGTGAATGCCGTGCCGGTCTAGGAGATATCCTAGGAACTCGACCCACTCTGTATGCAGCTGGCATTTTTCCTTTTTTCCTTTTAGCCCGGCCTCTTTGAATTTTGTTAGTACCTCCCTTAGGTGACCCTCCAGTTCATGTTGGTTGGCTGCTGACACCAGCATGTCATCGAAGTAGGGCACCACCCCCTTGATTCCTTGCAAGAGTCTCTCCATGAGGCTCTGGAATATTCCAGGGGCCACACTGACTCCAAACTGGAGCCTTTTACAACGAAAAGCCCCCCGGTGAGTTACTATGGTCTGTGCCTAGGCGGTTTCTGCATCTACCGGCAACTGTTGGTAGGCTTGCACTAGGTCGAGCTTCGCAAAGACCTTGCCTCCTCCCAGTGAGTGTAGGAGGTGTTGCACTACTGGGACGGGGTCGGCACTTTGTTGTAAGGCGCAGTTTAGGTTGGCCTTATAGTCCCCGCAGATTCTCATCGACCCATTGGGCTTGACTGGGGTGACTATGGGGGTCTCCCACCGGGCGTGATCAGTTGGCTCTAGGACCCCCTGTTTGATGAGCTTGTCTATCTGCTCATCGATCTTTGGCCGGAGTGCGAAGGGTACCCGCCGCGGTTTTAGGCATATTGGGGGAATGCTGGGGTCTAAACTGAAGGAAATAGGGGGCCCTCAGTACTTTCCTAGGGTGCCGTCGAGCACTTCCTGGAAGTCCCTTGTGAGTTGCTCTTCCCAGTCGGTCTCTGCGACGTGGTCGATGCCCGTTACTTCAATCCCGAGTGGTGCGAACCACTGTAGTCCCAGAAGGCTGGGGCGGTCTCGGTCCACAACCGTCAGGGGAAGGCTTGCTGTGCACCCTTTGAAAGTTATCTCGAAGTGTCCTGTTCCGACGACCGGGATGTGATTTCCTTGGTAGTCTTTCAGGATTAACTTCTGGCTTTCCAACCCCCTCTTGTGGATTGCGGGCACCAGGTGTTTGAGTTCCCGCCATGCAACCATGGAGAGGTAGGACCCGGAGTCCACCTCCATCTTGCGTGGCTGGCCCTCGATGCCAACTTCCACGTATACCTTTCAGGCATCTGCGCTTAAAGAATGGCCGATGATGACCGTCTGGAGGGTTTCCTCTCTGCTGGTTCTTGCCATTTCGCCGGCCCCGTCCGTCCCGGTTCCAACAGTTCTCGGCTTAGCGGTCCCTGAGCCTGGGGGGGTGCCGTCTTGTCTCTGGTCGCTGTTGTCTCGTCTCCGGTCGCTGTTGTCTTGCCGCCGGTTGCTGTTGTCTCGCCACCGGGGGCTGTAGGCTTTCTTGAGCTTTCAATCACTAAAATGTATTTATAGAATAAGAACTTTCTCAATGATTATTTACTATTTCAGATCACCAATCTAATCTCTTCTCTCCTTGTCTCCTTTCTCTTCCCCCTCCCCTTTACTTTGTTAATGGCCTATATTCTCATACCTCTCTCCCAAATTTTCTTTCTGCTCTATCTTCCATGTTTAGAAGGGTCCATTTAAGCATTTACTTCAATAGAATTCAATAATCTATGGCTTCATCAAGTTACATTTATAGGCAATTGTTTGTTACCTTTTCTTCTCTATTATAATAGTTGTGCATGCATGAATCAAAATGTTATACAGATACGTTAAAATCTGTGTTATTGTTGTTGTTTGTTGCAAAGTCACATCCAACCCATCGTGACTACATTCCTCCAGGCCTTCCTGTCCTCTACCATCTTCTGGAGTCCATTTAAGCTCATGCCTACAACTTCAGTAACTCCATCCAGGCACCTCATTCTCTGTTGTCCTCTTTTTCTATTGCCCTCAATCTTTCCCTGAATTAGGCTCTTCTCCAGTGAGAAAGTATTTGAGTTTCATCTTCAGGATCTGGCCTTCTAAAAAGCAGTCAGGGTTGATCTCATCTAGAACTGACCAGTTTGATTGCCTTGCAGTCCAAGGGACTCGCTGGAGTCTTCTACAGCTCCATAATTCAAGGCCTCAATTCTTGGGTGCTCAGCCTTTCTTATGGTCCAACTTTCACAACCATACATTGTGTGCAACTGGACACATTGCAACTGGAAAAACCATAGCCTTGATTCTATGCACTTTTGTTGACAGGGTGATGTCTCTGCTTTTTAGTATGCTGTCTAGATTTTTTTGATTTTTTTAATTTTTATTTATTTGATTTATCAATCACTTACAAGATACAGGTATAAGAATGAACATAGTTTTGAATACATGAGATGGATACTTATAAGAAAAAGAAAAAGAAAACAATAGAACAGGGATGGTAGGCACGATTGGTGCACTTATGCATGCCCCCTACAAGCCTCTTAGGAAGGGGGAGAGGTCAATAGTAGACAGTCTAAGGTTTGCCATAGCTTTCCTCCCCAGGAACAAGCATTTTTTTAATTTCTTGACTGCAGTCCCCGTCTGCGTTGATCTTGGAGCCCAGGAAAATAAAATCAGTCACTATCTCTATTTCTTCCCCATCTATTTGCCAGAAAATAAGAGAGCTGGATGCCATGATCTTAGTTTTCTTAATGTTGAGTTTCAAGCACTCTCCTTCTTCACCCGCATCAAAAGGCTCTTTAGTTTCTCTTCACTTCCTGCCATCAGAGTGGTATCATCTGTATATCTGAGGTTGTTGATATTTCTCCTGGCAATCTTAATTCCCACTTTTGATTCATCTACCCCTGCCTTTCTCATGATGTGCTCTGCATATAAGTTAAATAGGCAGGGCAACAGTATACAGTCTTGCCGGACTCCTTTCCCAATTTTAAACCAATCAGTGGTTCTGTGTCTAATTCTCACTGTTGCTTCTTGACTTCTATTTAAAATGCATGTACATAAGTATACTTTCCATTTTATCTATAATACTGTAGAAAATATTGTACAGTGTGAAGACATATCTTTACTTCCTAGGGGCAGGAATAAGCCAAATATCAACATACCCTCTCTTCTCATCCCATTGCTATGTGTATATAACTTTCATTGAGTTTTGTATGCTCCTAGGGAATGTACTTTTTCTTTTGACAAGAGGCATCCTCATCTCTTGATCAGTTTCACAGATTAATAAAGTCGGGAACCTCTGCCACATGGGGAAAAAGAACTACCCTAGCAAACTCAGAAAAAAATATTAATAAGATAAGAATAAGCCCATGTGCTAATTAAAGAGATTCTCATTCAGTTTCAACAACTTTAGATAAGTGCTTTCCCTTTGTGCCATGCCTGGAAATTTCAGCTTTAAACCAAAAAGCTCTCAAAGTCAGGAAGCCAGTCAGACCATCAAAGTATGCAGTGACGCTGATGAAATCCCATAAATGGGAAACAGCCATGTGCTATGTACTTTCCCAGTTCAATTGACTTCAGATATCTGGCAAAAGCTTTGGGGGTTTGAGTGAAGGCCAAAATACCTAACCTGGAAGATTGGTCATAGAAAGTTCAGAAAGAATTCCAGAGAGGTAGCTGTATTAGTCACTGGGACACAAGGAGCAAAGATTCTTATGGCTCCATAAAGAGAAACAGCTTACTTGTTGCGAGGTTTCATGAACTAAACTCCATTTTCTCTGATGAAAGTACTGCTTTCCTAGCTGCAAGACAGGAGGCTTCTAGGAAGAACAAGAGACCACAATGAAAAATTGGAGATCAAATCCCACTTGGTCTTTTCCTTCGGTTCAGTTCAATAAGTCAGTTTTGTTTCATTAATTAAATTGCACAGCCTCCACTTAATTGAAGAGATGAACAGAAATATGGTAAAGATGCCCAGTTTCCCATTACACAATCTTTCTATATATGTGTGCATATTTTAACAGATAAAAAACTGAGGTGAAAGGGAATTTCATAACTTTAATTTCAAACTAATTGATTCACTTTAATTCTTTAAGGACTAGATTCTCCCATCACTCACTCCTGATCCAAAGTGGTTAGCATCTCTAATTTTACATGAATCATATTGCTAGTTTAACTAGCAATCATATTGCTAGTTAAAGGCATCAGGGGTGCATTAATAAAATTGCACACTTTCTTTCTTCCTTTGATCCTATTACCACTAATAGTACAGGGAATTTTCTAGAAAGTGTGGGAAGAATGTGTGGGAAGTAGAGTTAGAATAGAAAAGAGAAAAGGAAAATCATGTTTAAGTAAGCAGACAAACAGATAGTAAATAAATAAGTAGCCTTCAAGTCAGTGTGAACTCCTGGCAAGTGCTTGAACATCTTTGCAATTTTCTTGACAAGATTTTTTGGGAGTGACTTGTCTTTGCCTTCATAGAGTTGAAGGAGAATGACCAGCCCAAGGCTTTGGGCCTGAGACAGGATTAGAACTCACAGTCTCACAGTTTCTAACTTGATGACCTTAACCACTACATCTAGCTGGCTATCATCATGATTTTTTAACAAATTAAAATCATTCATAAAATACATTGATCTTGAACTATGACAGTCTCTTAATCTAAGTCATTTTAAATAGGATTATCATTTGGATAAAACAAAGAAAGAAAAATCAAGCATATATCTTCCTGTTCGGAGAATCAGGAGTAAACATGTAAAAATAAACCTCATGTATTTAATTATTTAAACACCTAGGAACCACATACAGGTAGTCAGGTAAGAGCCACAATTGGGACCGGAGCTTCTGTTTGCTGAGCAATGCAGTTGTTAACTGAGTCGCACTCAATTGTATGACCTTTTTTCTGGGGTCATTAAGTGAATTCTGATTTTCATGGTTAACTTGGTTTGTTAGAATTCCCCATGGCAGTTTGCAAATGGCAATGTGTGGCCCCAGGGTGCTGCAATCGTAAATATTTACTGATTGTCAAGTGTCTGAATTTTCATCATGTGACCACAGGGATCCTGGAATGAAGTCACTTTTTAGTGCCGTTTGTAACTTCAAATGGTCATTAAGCAAATGGTTGTAGGTTGAGGACTACCTGTAACCTATATGTCAGCCAGTCTGGTGCCACCTTTACCAGGCCTTAACTTAATGCTTAATTACCACCTATATGTGCCCCAACCCCTTCTAACAATATGCACCACATCAATACATGAAAAAAAAACATTTCCAGCCTTGCAGTTGCTTCAGAATCCATCCTGCTGCTCACAGCTCTGCTGAGTCATTCTAAAGCAACTTTCAACACCATTGGCTAGCCCACAAACAACAATACAGATCCTGCATCAGCAGAGCTAAGGTGATATTCTCCACTGCTAGCTGACTTGCTGTGAGGTGTGTTCGGAGCTGATGGGCTCCGTAGCAAACTCGGAGCCCGACATTGCATTTCTACCTTGGCCTATATCGATATACCTCACTTTAAGATAACTAATTGAGGCTGTTCCCACTTGTCTTCACTGAGAGTTGTCAATAAACTGAAGAGGAACAGCATCTTCCAAAAAACCTCATGTGCATCTGAAATGCACAAATGCTAATAGGAATCCATTAGCTCTCATCATTGCAAAATTTGGGGTAAATTCTAAAGAATCCCTTCACTTTGGCAGGAGGCAGAATTTAATTTTCCTGGTTTGTCTTTGAGTTATAAATTTGCATATTTCATTTAATAATGACATTAGAACCTACACCTTTCTTCACTTTTACTTGTATGAGACTTGTATCTAATTGGAATATATGTCTATCTGTCTGTTTTTATCTGCCTGCCTCGCTGCTTGCCTGTTTGTGTCTAAGGAAGGTTTTTCCTCTTAAAGGTGGCCTGGAAATGTTTCAAATAAATTAATAGGTTTAAAAGGGAAAATGTGGTTTCTTTCCTTGCTTATTATATACACAACATGGCACAAGCCACAATTCTTAGTGTATCATCTTTTCATGGTTCCTTGTACTTCACAAAATGGGCCCTTTTGTAGAAATCAAGTTGCCGTTTTTACCACCACAGCATAGCTTCAAAGAGATGGTAAATCAGACACTTTTATAAAGCCAAAAGTGATAGTTACATTTCCTGAATGAACTAATTTCACTACTTTATCTGTTTTACCTTCTGAGCTCAGAAGAGTCTTAAAGTAAACACTAATAAAACATTTCCTATCATCCTGATTTATTGGAGCAAGGAGGCTTCCGACAGAAGACATGCAAAATTCAGGGGAGCTATTGATTTATCACATAACAGCTTAAGTTCCCAAAATATATTGAGTGAATAAGCACTGAAGCATGTTTTACCAAGCCCAAAGTTAAGGGCACTGTGTTTGTTTGACACTTTAATTCTGATTTAAGGCTACTATACACTCCCCATTTATAGTCTCAAGAAAAAAAAAATTCCTGATGGCAAAAATTACTTAATAATCTTCAAATGATGCTAATCTAATGTCACAAACAAGAGGCAATTAAGCAATATATGTGTGCAATGATCACTTGCATAGATAGAACATTCTCTGATCATATGAGGTCACAATAGCAGATTTATATATATATGAAAAAATGCATGTGCATTCATCTTTCTTAACACCTTTTTTCTGGCACATTAAAATCAACAGTTTATATATGTGCCATTCATTTCAATAGCCCATAGGTAGGATCTATTAAATTAACTCCCAATATGATAAGAGTTTAAATAACTTCAATTAGAAATATTAAACTTGCAATCCTACAACCCAAATCTAGGTAACATTGGGCCCTGCAGAAGTTTTCAACTTCCAGCACTGGTATTAGACTCAGCCCATGTGAAAAGGATTGTAGGAGTTGTCATCAAAAATATCCAGAAGTGTATCTTGGCTACAGACAGACTTGTAGAAATAAGAAGCACGGAGTTTTGTATGTTTAATTTATTTGAGTAAGCATGTCTGGAACTGCATTGTTATTTGAGTCATGCAAGAAGGCACTTGAATAACATCTTGTCCATCTCTTTTGGATTATTCTGAAATTAGGGTTATATCTTTGGAAAGAGCCAATCATGGTGACTGACAAAGGAGCATTGCATAATTTAATAAATAAACCAAGCTGTCAAAAACAGATGATAGCATGGGTGTGTGAGATCAATCTGGGAATGATAAGAACAACTCATCTGGAAATGACCACAGTCTTATTTCTACGATTAGAAAAGGACTTCAGGCCATGGTTCCTGAAGTTTTCTTCCAAGAGTCATGGAAATACAAACTGATTTTTTGTTCCAAAAAAGAAAAATAATAGAAATCTACAATTAGGGTTACACCAAAAACCATGAACATTTTTATTTCAGAAATAGAGGTTAGTTTCAGGGGTGGGATGCTACTGGTTCGGCCTGGTTCTATAGAACTGGTAGCTCTGGAGAGCAGCAGACACTGAACCAGTTTGGTGTCTGCTGCTCTGTTTGGCCCAGCCACCGACCTGGGCTCTTGGCTGTCCTTTATTTCCTGCTTTTTCAACCTCAGCTGCTTTGCGTGGCACAGCTGAAGTTGAAAAAGCAGGAAAGAAGAGGATTTTCAAATGCTGCACACCCACGTGCAGTGCTTGTCAGCTGTCCGGGGGGCACAGCTGAGGTTTTTAGGAAATAGTCTATAGGTGCACGCAAAACACACTCTCACCAGAGGTGGGATTCTACCTGCCAGAGAATCGGCAAATCGCGCCACTGGTTGGTCCCTCTCCACCCTGCCCCATCCACTCACTCCTTACCTGGCATACACGCCATTAAACTTGCTGCTAAGTTGCTATTTTTCTTTCTCCCCCCCCCCCCAACCATCAGCTGTTCTGCTATGCCGGGAGATTTAGATTAGCTAGAAAGCAGGAAATCATTGGATTTCTTGCTTACTAGCTAATCTAAAAGCAGAGTTGAACCTGAAGATGCTATTATTCAGTGCATACTCAGGCAGCAGATGGCAGAAACACAGATCTCTAAGTGAATCTGTGATTCTGTGAGCAACTCAATCTGCCTGCCTGCTCTGCCTGATTTTGGGTAAAAGTTGCTCTTTTTTTATGAAAAAATCAATATTTAAATATTTACCATATATAAATGGTATGTTGTGAGTTAATTTTGTGTTTGCTTGTTAGCAAATTTTATGTGACAGACTCAGGTAGCCGATTGCAGAAAGATAGATCTCTGAATGAATCTGTGATTCTGTGAGCAACTCAATCTGCCTGCCTGCTTTGCCTGATTTTTGGTAAAAGTTTCTCTTTTTTTATAAAAAAAATCAATATTTACATAAATATTTATAATATTTACATACAAGCCATTCCCAGTCAGCAATCCACCAAGCCACACCAACAAATTAGGTCATACTTATAGAACTGCTTGCTAAAAATTTTGAATCCCACCCCTGGTTAGTTTAATATAAAAAAATGTTTCAGCGCTATAACTCAGGAATATCCATTGAGTTCTGCGCTGTAGCTCTAGCAAAAAGAAAGTAACTTTGGGTATAAATAGTTGTTGTGGTTGATGACGATTAACAATATTTTATTAAAGCTTAATTAATATTTAAAGTAAGCATATTTTAGTGAATATATTAGGAATATGAAATGGCATATCTATTTTTTTCCTGTTGTTCCATCCTGAAATCAAAATTCATACCCTACATAATGAGATATTGTTTACATCAGAAATAAAATTAACTATGGACATTGAAATCCAGCACTGATAAGCCGGTGGCATGAATTTGGTCCAATGTGTTTTGTATTTTACTCTTCATGTGTGCATGCGTGTTATTAATTTAAAAAGCAATAAGAAATAAGCTGATAGCACTAGTTTGAAATTTAAGGAATGCAACAGGAGTTCTGATGTGTGTATTTTCATTTTAGATTCTCAATTTACAAATATATTTGAGATAATAATGATAGTAATCATGATGCATGAAATTTATATGCTGTCTAATTCCCAGCAACTCTGGATGATGTTAACAAGCTGATCCAAACTGACTTAGGTGGTTTTCTTTAAAACTGTGCAAAGTTGGAATAAGTATTATGATGTTAAAAAGAAGCAGCCACTACTGAAAACACAAATCAGAATGATGTCCAGTTTCTTCTTGCTTTCACTTTGTCTAAAATCATAGAGCTGAAATAGGCCATTTAGGTTATTCAAATCACAGGCTCAGTGCCAGGTTTTAGATTAAGGTACCCAGTCTCCAACTGAACACATCCAGTAAGGGGAAATCCGCCACTTCTCCAAATAATTTTTTCATTGTTTGTCTGCTCTTATTGTTTTCTAACATTCAGTTAGAACAGAGGTCTTTAAACTTGACAGCTTTAAACTTGTGGGCTTCAATCCAGAATTCCTCCTCCAGTCATGTTAGCTCAGGAATTCTGGGAGTTGAAGTCCACAAATCTTAAACTTGCCAAATTTGAAGACCCTTGAATTAGAATCTGTCTTCCTACAGCTGAAACCCAAGTCCTACAGTACTACAGAATGAAAAAGAATATACTGTATATTTATCTTTTTCTCTGTGATATGTCTTCAGGTACTTGAACAGCATTGTCATATCCCCCCAGTCATCTTGTCTCAAGACTAAGCATACAAGTTTCCTTTAGTCTGTCTTCTAAACATTCCTGTTCATTCTTGTTTTCTTCACTAAAACTGTTCCAATTTCCTTCTTAAAAGGTGGTCCCCTGAAGTAGAAGCCATCCTTGAGATACTTTCTGATAAAAGCAAAATAAAATTGAGTAATCATATGATTTGGAAACTTGCTTCTGTGGCTGCAACCTAAAACCAACAAAAAATGAGATAACATTAGTCAGCTTAGAACATCTGACTAATATATTATGAGTTTTGGGAATCACTGCATATGGTCAGTCAGGGGTCTTCCTAAGTTCTTATGGTAGTGAGTGCTATTATGACACTGTAAGTCTGTAGTACATTATACTAGACATTGTGGAAATATCAAAATTAGCATGATTTGGAAGCAGACTTTTCAAATTTCATGAAGAGATGAGTGCAAGCATTTTTGTTTAGCGATGTCGGAATGTTCATTTTCTAGTTTTCTCTTTGGGATTGAAATTAATTAATTAATTAATTAATTAGATTTATATTGCCGCCTATTCACCCATGGCGATTCAAGGCGGCTTACACAATGTAAAACCATATTTAAAATAAAAAATAAAATAAAAATAAAAAACAATGAAAAACTAACAAAAATGAAATAAAGTAATAAAGTACATAGAACAAAATCTGGAAGAAGAAAAAATCACACCCCAACTTCCACCCCCTGCCCCAATGACAACAGATCACATGAGCCATTTGATAGGCTCCATCTCACTCTGGGTTCCCTAGGCCTGCTGGCAGAACCAGGTCTTCAGTGCCTTCCAGAAGAGTGCTAGTGTTCTGAACTAGCAGGCTCGTAAGCCTGCAAACCTGACTGGCTTTTCACAAGCAGGCTCGAAATCCTGCATATTTGATTGGTCCGTGAACAGCGGGTCGTGATTGGTCATTCCGGACTGATCCGATTGGCTGGTTAGCGGGCTGCCGCGATTGGACACTCCAAGTGCGGCAAACTTAAACCATTGGACACTTTGACAACAACCAGCTCTATAAAAGGAGCTGCTGCTGCCATACGTGTTGCTCTGTTTTCCCGAAGTCACTAATAAAGAGTTGGAGTCACTATTCGATGTCTCGTCTCTGTTTTGCGCCCATTCTCCAAGATAGAACAGCTAGAGTGGGGGCTATTTTAATCTCTGGGGGGATGATATTCCAAAGAGAGGAAGCCACCACAGAGAAGGCTGGGAAAGAGGGGCATAGTGGAGACAAAGACCAGGATAACTGGGTGAAATGTCTGTTTCCCAAAACAGAGGTTTGGAATTTCTGGTTTGGATTTTGGGGTGTGTGTTGTGTGTGTGTTGTGTTGTGCTGCTTTTTTGTTTTCCAGTTTGGAATGCCACTGCCAGACTGAAGAGTGATTTGAGTTTCCAGGAATTTTTCCAAGATTAAACTGCTTTTTTTTTTTCTCAAATTCAATTATTCAGCAAATACAATGACACAATGGGGCCAACAGAATTCTAGTAGGTCTATAAAACATCAGTTTCTGTAATCTTTCATATGAATCAAGGTTGCTTTGGTAACTCTTGTGTGTGTGTGCCTCTTTCACTTGTCTGAAAGTTTTGCTTCTGTTTAGTACAGAATTTCAAGTAAAAATAAAAGAATCCATCAAAAGAACCACAGGAGAACCACAGAATATCTTTATGCAGCCTGTTGCTTTCTTCAGTAATGGGAGCTATAGGTGTGGTATACAAATTCAAGATTTAATCCCTGAATCATTCATGAATATTTAGAAAGATATCAGAGGTGGATTAAGGCAGGAAACCACTTGCAGACAACATTCTATATTGTTGACAACAGACAAATATACAGAGTTAAGTGTCTGTGAGCAGTTTGGGTTGCAGTTTCATTCAAGCTAAAGAAAAGGAAGACATAAAGATCATGATAGCAGCAACGATGACACAACCTGATGTGATCTTCTGCTTTCAGTCCTTGTGGACATTTCCACTGACTCAAGCAAATATCTGTGTAGATATTGCTTGTTCAGTTTTGTTATATATAAAAATTTCCAAAATGCATAGTTAGCTAATTAAATATATTTAGATGTTTTCACATGCATGAGCACATCCAAAATTAAATAAGGCAAATCTCTTTCCCTTCCTCTGACCCACACAATAATAGAATCCCAGAGTTGAAAGAAAATGCTGAGGTCACTGAGTCCAACTTTCAGCTCAATGGAGAATCCAAAATAGAATGTCCCAGACAGTTGGCTGTCTAGCCTCCAACTGAATACATCCCATAAAGGGGAATCTGCATAATTGATTCCATTGCTGAACTGTTCTTACTGTTAGGAGGTTTCTTCCACCTCACATTGAATCTGACTCCACCTTCCTGTGGTCTAAAACAATCTGTTCACATTCTGCATTCTAGAACAAGAAAGGCCACTTATTACCATCTTCTGTGAGAAGGTTAACTATATTTGTAGTTGCCCTATCTGGAGCAACCAGGTTCTGTTTTGGATTTCTCATACCCTTTTCATCTTGGGAATGTGAATAGTAAGCAAAGCCAAAACAACACCATGCAAGAAAACTAGAAAATGTGGGGAAACGTATGTGTGACTTGACAGAAAGGGTAGTTTTACATCTTATTGTACTATACAGGAATAAGCAAAGTTGAAGTCCTGAACACACATTTTTTCCAGAAAGTCATTTCTATGTGGTTTAATTACCTTCCATTAAAACCCTGCCCTACTTCATATCATTCAGTTTCAGCAGACCCAGTGCAAAAGCAAATCAGTTCACCTCTCTGTCAAGCACAGAAAATCAGGAGTCCAGGCACTTCAAATGAATGTAGGTTTATACTGTCTACAAGAATTTGAACTGCCAATAGTCAAAGCAAACTGGTGGTAGATAAGAGTTAAAGAACTTCAAGGTGGGCTGGACATAGACCTCTTGTGGGTGCGAAGGGACTCAGGACTGATAGCTCTCAGGGTCAGCTTAATCATCTCCTACATTTTCTGAAACATAGAAAAGTACTTTACATTGAGCCTGAACATTGTCCCGCTAGTCTAGAGTCTAGCCCAATACAGGTCAAATTATTTTTTAAAGCACCCGAAGGCCAGACAAGGAATAATGGATATGGAAACTGAACAAGGAGAGATTTAACCTGGAAATAAGGAGAAACTTTCTAATAGTGAGAACAATCAAGCAATGGAACAGCTTGCCCTCGGAAGTTGTGGGAGCGCCATCACTTGAGACTTTCAAGAAGAGATTGGATTGCCATCTGTCAGAAATGGTGTAGGGTCTCCTGCTTGGGTGGGAAGTTGGACTAGATGACCTACAAGGTCCCTTCCAACTCTGATTATCTGTTATCTGTTATGATTGAGAGGTTTCTACCAGCAATCCATAGATCCTATTATAAATTCCATGCTTACAAAAATAAGCTCACATAGGTTGTTGTTCCCTTTGTTTTCCCAGGTTTAGCTACTTGGAGTGGAAATGGTTTAGAATGTTGTTTGTGCTCTCCCATGTATAGCATCAGTCAGGGCTTCACTGAAATTCAGCTGAATCCTCTCTCCCCTCCCTTCAGTTGGAAACATTTGAATCAATAAAAAAAATGAGGTGTCACTAGGAGGAATATCCATGCTTTGTCAAGCTTGCCAAATTGCTTCATGGAATGCTGAGTCATCTTCCCCCTGGAAGCACTAAAAGCAGTGCAGAACTGAGTTGGTGACATCTCAGATGACACGAGAGCAACTTCATCCCTATAAAGAGCCAGTTGCGTAAAACTAGCCACACAGGAAGCTGTAAACGTTCTCACAGACTACCCTCATTTTGAAGGACTTTTCTCTGATGTGGTAACTCTGGTGATTTTCAAGCAGGGATTTCATATGAAAAAGGAGTGGCAAAGTCTCTTTGCATGGAGGCTCTACCCCTCCTCAGTTATACATAAGTGATTCGTATTTTCATCACTGAAGTCAATAATTAATAGAAGTCTGTTATTCATGTGACTCTTTTTTTTTTCATCATGAATGCAGTACTTCTCAGCCATATCTGGAATCTTCATTTGCCTCTTCCTTCCACTCTGACTCTGCTAATAAGTGTCTCAGACTTGCTCAAGAGGAACTTGTAAGCACTAAATTTCCCAACTTTGGTTCATACTCTTAAGGAAGCCGTTGTCACTTTTCTCAAGTTATGGAGGGCACTCGCAACCCTCACTTTCACCACAAGCACAACATTGTAAGTGAAAAGGGCTTGTGACTCATTGGGAGGGCTGTATAGATTCTGATTTGCACATTTTGCCCTCAGAAAATGAGATAATCCTTGTAGCAATCAAATCTGTGTGATTAGCTTTGCCTTAGAAACACTTTGTCTGATGGCTACTCAGGCTTTTGTTTTGTAGGAGAGAAGGATGATGAAGCAATCATCCTCCAAATAAATGTCTGATTTGGATATGACTTTTTCCAGCTAAGCCAATAAGGGTTATTGTCAACTGCCATGTCATACTTGTACTTTGCAACCATTCAGTATCAGCTGCCATGAACTCTAGGGAGTCTGGATGAGAGTGGGGAATGCTTTGAATGAAACTTAACTGTATCTCTCTAAGGTGGGCTTCAAGGACAACCAGCTGGGAACAAAATGCAGCTGTATACCAAATCTATGCCTGAAGTGATCATTCTAAAAACTTCTTGTTTGATTTTGATTGGACATGGAAGCAATTGAGGGAGGGAAAAGTTAGACTTGGGGATTTGGGTGTGTGATTTTCAGTTTTGGCTCTGCATTACTGCAATTCACTTAACTTCTTGAAAACTATGCTTTTTGGAAATGAACAGATCACATAGCAAGAAGAACTGATGGCAGGAGGACCAAGGCAGTCATAGAACAGATTCCCCTTGATAAAAAGCATCCATAAGAAGAGACCTAAAACAAGATGGATCCATGACATCAGCGAGTATTGTGGGGCCCATTGGCAAAAGGAAGCTCAGGACCATATTGGTAGGAAATACGTTCATCCTGCAATGGATAGACAATGGCTAAAATGGTGACCACACCTTTCTAGATAAATGGAGCTAAGAATCATTCTTACTTAGAGCAAGGCTCTTCAAACTTGGCAAGTTTAAGACTTGTGGACTTCAACTCCCAGAATTCCTGAGCTAACATGACTGGAGGAGGAATTCTGGGAGTTGAAGTCCAGTCTGAAAGCTGTCAAGTTTGAAGACCCCTGACTTAGAGGATCAAGCTGGGGCAGATCTGACAGTTATTCAGTAATGTCTACCACTTTAAAATTCTATAAAGTAAGTCTGGGACTCTGGAATTTTTTGACAGGCTAGTAGAAATATATTCTACTCCACACTCTTAAGATAATGTTACCAAGGTAGATAAAATGGTAATTAATAAACAAAATAATGGATTAAAATGCAAGAACTAACATAAAGTTAAAAATCAAGAAGAGACTATCAATAGAGCTAACTAAAAAAGCAGCAGTCTTTTCAAACAGAGAAGTCCAGACAATGTTATCCTATATAACAAGTGCTCAAATGCTATTTTTGCTTGGAAGTTACAAGATAGTAAGGATCTTTCTCTTTGCCGCCCATCCCATTTCTAAGGGTGAGGTCTCAGTGAGAAAGGCTTCACATTACTATTTCAGGTCAGACTGAGACAACTTGAACAAGGCAGGTAATTAGCAACCTGAACTGATGCTAGTTCTAATTCCTCTAGAGCAGCATTTCATTTTGTTCTAACTGTGTATGGCATTTGAATAAATTTAAGTTATAATTAGGGCATTTTTTTTTTAATGAAAACAGCTTGCCCAAGAGCCTTTAAAAGTTTTTTTCCCCCAAGCAATTCTAAAACAGGGAGAGAAATTCTAGGCCAGGGCATTTCGTGCAGGTTCTCATCATGTAGTTGAACTCGGCTCATGAATACAAACTAGCCAGCCCTTCCTACAAGTGAACTTTATAGACCCACTTACACAATTGCAGTCTAGGGATTATAAGCAGGGAACCTGTAACTGAGGTACTCCGATAGAAAAAAAAAAAAAGTCTTTCATGCTTGGCAAAAGCTTGTGTTCATCTTTAAAGCTCTAAATGGGACCAGTTAGCCAAAGAATTGCGTTCAGTCAGTGTGCTTTGGAAGTGCTGATTTGATGCCGACCACGATGCTTGCTGGCAGGCATACAATCCAAAGCTGATTTTAGCATCCTGCAAGTCTGTGTGGATTGAAGGTTATTCTTTATTGCCTATCCCTAAACTTCAAAGGCTTTAAAGATGAAAGCCAGCATCTTGCTCTGGGGGATAGATCCAGACCTCCAAAGCATCGAAGCCAAATCAATGTCACATCTTCTGATCTCTCAGTTCCCAACAGTATCTGGATGACCACCTTCTGATCTGAAATCAGAAAAAGATGCCAGTGTTGACAATAATAGGCTAACACACCATTTGCTTGGAAGCTAGGATTGGTGGGTTCTTTCCAAGACAGATTCTTTTCTTTTACAAAGAAAAACAATAGTCCTGAGAAAAGTCAGCAAAAGTACCATCAAAGCAAGTTTAATGATAAACATAAATACAGCCATAAAAGGGTAGAAAAAGAAATGCCTGTCTAGTAAGAAAGTATGTTTCGCTTTCAGACACCTAATGTATGAGTCAGCCACCATATACTGAACACGAGACAAGCACACGCAGGGATGACAATGAGTCACATGACCCCAAATAAACTTTTCCTAAGATCTTCAGTAAGATAAAATGGGAAATGTCCTTGTTCATTTTTCCCCTAAGAAAGACCAGACAGTTGACCATGACTTTTTTTTCTCCAGAGAATTTGTTTTCCACAAGAAGTTCTGCAAGCTGCACTTCTTGTTCTATTTATAATATGTGGTATTATATTGGATTATGGAAATACATACACACACACATATATAGTATATATATATAGTATATGGTATATGTATAGTGTAGTGTGTAGTGTAGTGTAGTATAGTACAATATTAGAGGTCGTATTCAGCAGGCTCTGACCAGTTTTGGAGAATCAATAGTGGAAATTTTGAGTACTTCAGAGAGCCAGCAAATACCACTTCTGACTGGAGATTTTACAGTATCCTTCCCTTGCCATGCCCACCAAGCCACTCCCACAGTAATTTAAAAAAAATTGAATCCCACCACTGCACAATATAGTATAGTTCCAATATCTCCTTTGATAACATCCAAGCACTTTAAAACTCTGCTGGAGACAAATTTTATTGCAATTTCTTAATATACTCATTGGAATCAAGGGGAATTTAATGTGTGGTTTTGATTGGATTGTGCTCAAAGTTCTGACCAAAACAATAGTACTATTTTTTCTATCAATTTCAAACTAGGAATGTCTTTAGAAGAAGACAGGAAAATGGCCATCATAAAACAAGTCTTGTGGAGAGTGGAACAGTGAAAGAACTGGATAGGTTTAACATGGAATAAAACTAGGGGACAAATGATAGGTTTGAAATCAGTTTGTTGTAGAAAATAGGCTAGAAACTGGATTCCCATGAGTTCTAGTCCTGCTTTAGGCACACAGCTAGTGGCTAATTCTCTCTCAGCCCTGGGAAGCAGGCAATCACAAATCACTTCCAAAATCTTGCCAAGAAAACTGCAGAGATTTGTCCCAGCAGTTGCCAGGGGTCAATGCTGACTCAAAAACAGCAGCAAAACATGATAAGATTAGAGCTAATGGGCTTGAGCTAGATAAGAAAGGTTTATCCTGATTTGAATATCAGGATAAATTTCTGGTTGGTAATAATATTTGAACAATTGAGTTGATTATCCAGCACAGTGATAAGCCCTCCTTTGCTGGGGTTTTCAGCAAAATCTGGAGAGCCATTATATAGACACTTCAAGATCTGGTTTTTCTATATCAGAGAGAAAGTTGGAATGGATGGTGTAATCAGATCCCCCTCCAACATGGATGCTGTCCTGAATTTCCAAAAGAATGGGATGATGATAATGATAGCTTTCTAAACATAACATTGAATTGCAAAATCCAATCTGGGTTGTCACCGGGACCAGAAATTTACTGTTTTACTAGTTCACAGAAGTGTCCAACCTAGATTGGATCTTTCAACGTTCTCCTTGAACATGTATATTTGCCTTGATTCATACATTGAATTATTATTTAAATTTCTCAGATCCATTTTATGGGAATTAAAGATAATATTTTTGCAGGTCACTTCTGTATTACAACTCCTAATGTTTCATCAGATTCAGATGCCATCTGACCAGTGGTGGGACTCAAATTTTTTTTACTACTGGTTCTGTGGGTGTGGCTTGGTGGGCGTGGCAGGGGAAGGATACTGTAAAATCTCCAGTCAGAGGTGGTATTTGCCGGTTCTTCAAACTACTCAAAATTTCTGCTACCGGTTCTCCAGAACTGGTCAGAACCTGCTGAATACTACCTCTGCATCTGACTCTAAAACTTATGCTGGTGTGATATCGTATGGTTACTGCTTAGTGTTTAGTTGCTCATATCATTATATATTTCTGAGTCACTAGGCTTTATTAGTATGATAATTTCAGAACAAACATTCCTTCTTGTTGTTAATATTTTGCTTCTATGTGGCCTCTTGTAAATCTCTGATGAAATTCTGGGAAAGTTAATCTATATAAGCTCTTCAATCTGACAACACCAAAGAAGATAAAATGTAGTTAAAAATCCAGACATAGTTCAGTCTGACTTTCTGATAAGAAATATTTAAAATAGTTATAAGGATTTAGTTCTTGCTTATAGTTAAGAAAAGTACTTTTCATTCTCCTATTCCATTTCTCTCTTCATTAGAGGGAAATGTGCTGACTCCTGAAAATGGCAGCAGCTCTATCACCCTCATATCTGCTTAGAAAGGTGTTCTGTTTTATTCTGCCCTGTTCCATTTCATAGGCTGATAGTACTGAAAGTGGAACATAACACACTTTCCAAAATCAATGTTAAAGCAAATTGAGGCATAACTAGATATATAGCTTAATTCAAGCCTCAGAAGTGGACTACAGTAGCAAACAAGGGATAGAAAGTACACAAATCATATTTCATAGCTCTTTGAAATACTGTTATCAAAATGAAAAAAAATTATGAAGGTTTATTGGAATGTTAAAAGAATATCTCAGTAAGTGGTATTACGGTAAGGCAGGGGTGTCAAATTCACAGCCCATGGGCCAGATGTGTCATGTGTTGACCCCGTCCCACACAGTTTAGTAAAGTGGGAGGAAGTCCCGATATGTCATGTGACAATGCCATGACAAACAAGTTTGACACTCCTGTGGTAAGGGAATGTTTTCAAAGGTCAACTCTGTCACAATTAAATCAAAAATAATTCTCAAAGATTTCCAAGTGCTTCAAGATATTGCAACTAGTATGGAAAACAGTGACAAAACTACCTTTCAGAAAACTAGATCAAGTTCACATCAAGTTGTGGTCCAGCTGTCATCCCCCTTCAAGATCACTTGGTTTTCTATTTCTGCTTACACAAATAAAGAAGAAGATAATACACTAAAACTACCAATATTTTTTTCTTTTATGTATACTGAGAGCATTTGCACCAAGATGAATTCCTTGTGTGCCTAATCACACTTGGCCAATAAAAAATTCTATTCTATTCTATTCTATTCTATTCTATTCTATTCTATTCTATTCCATTCTATTCCATTCTTTCTATTCTATTCCATTCTATTCTATTCTATTCTATTCTATTCTATGTAAGGTGTCCATATCAAAAGAAAGTATTGTTGAACTGCAGCTCTCAGGATCTGTTATTATGAACCATGGTGGCTGAGGTAACTTGGAGTGACAATTAGAGGAGCGTCAGAGCAGTGGTGGTATGCTACCAGTTCAACCCGCTTCAAGCGAAACAGTCGTAAAAATCACTACCAGTTTGGGGAGAGCAGGGGAACAGGTAGAAAAAAAAAAGCCTCCGATCAGCTGAGAAGAGGGGGACAAAAGCCCCTGACAATCAGCTGAGAGAATAAAAGACCAAAAAGCACATTGGAGGGTCGCTCCTAGCTTTTTGTTTCTTCATCCTCCCAGCTGATAGGCTTGTTAGGGGTGCACACATTAGAGGTGCATACGTTAGGGGCATGTGTGTGCATGCGCAATCACACACCAAAATGGTAGCAACTAAGGTAGGATCCCTTACTGCATCAGAGCCCCATTCCTGGATTAGACAATTCATCATTTATCCTGCCAGTCTGCCCTTTCCCTTTGCATGCACATCCTGACTTCCTGAGACATACTGAAACAATCGGGCTGAGGTAGTTTTGGAAAGTTACAGTAAAAGAATTACGTCACTTACAGTAAGATCAGAATGCCCTGACCTTTCCTTCCCGAGGCCTGATTTCATCTGTTTTCACTCACCACGGATTGCCTTCTGGATGAGGCTCCCAGGAGGCATCTGCTAAAATAAACAGTTCTCAGGTATTTCAGTTGGTTTATTTGTTTTGTGGGTACAACCCACGCACCCTGGCATAACTTGAGCTTGATGAAGAAAGAAAAGGCAACTCAACCTGTGCAATGTGGTTTTGTTGAATGTGCCTGCCTGAGAATAGCGCCAGCCAGCCGTCGCTATCTCAGCCACCATACCTTGACTCATCCTGATGCCATCTAACAATAGGGGCCATCTCCTTGAAAAGGCATTGTTCATCATCTGCAAATAAACAGTGTCATTTACCAGATGATTTCAGCAACCATTGATTATCATAAGGAGAGAAGGCCTCATGAGTACTTTCATAAAACATTATCCATGGTATCTGACTGATTCATAGCTTAAACGTTGTATCCAGTAACTGAAGAATGAAATGTAAATGCCCATAGGAACACATTTTCCCTGTGCCTCTTCTCATTTAAGTAGATCAGATCCTGCATCTGGATTGTGGCTTCATTTCACATATTACCCAAAGATGCTTAATCGCTTGTTGTCTGGGAATGTGCAGGAATTTCAACTGATTTGCACATCAAAATGCTCTAGCATGAGCTCCGGGATTAATGAGGATGGAACATGATGCAACAGTAATATGCTGCTTTGGGCTTGTAACAGTCTTTGATTTTCATTTTTTTTCCAGGACTTCTTTGGTGGGAGGGTTTCACAAAACATGCCAATTGCACATTAAAAGCATACACTTAAAATATGCACATTTTGAGAAAGAAAGGATATGCATAACAAAGAGATATACTTGCTATTGTGCACTGAAACAGTCCTCATCATATGGGGGAGAAAAATGAAGTAGATTTATAAATGAACATCTGTGAAATTGACATCAAGGAAGAGAAAATGGACTGATTTGTCCAATTTTGGGGAAATCTTTGAGTAGCAAGAATACCCTTAGGTATACATTTACTAGGTGTAGCTGGTACTAAGCAGTATTTAAGTATTCATTAAGTATTTCTGCCCTGGGATGGTTAAACTGCATAAAGTCAACTTTCGACAAGAAGTCTTGTTTGGCGATCACCAACAGAGTCCATAAACATTCAGTCATATAAGTAAAGTGCTATTTACTCTTTAGAAGACATAACCCATTATATTTTATTTGCAGAGCTAACTTCACCTGTGGCCCAGTTTCTCTGAGGGTGTCTCTCCTGATTCATCTACTCTTCCTGCAGCAAATTCTAAGGGAAGATGAAGTCCCATTTTATGGCTAGGAGCAGCACTATTTGGATGAGTGAGACCACATCTAAGAAGTTGCCTCAAGCGAACAAGGAATTGTCATTTTCAATTTTCTTACCCCTTTAATTTGGGCACTGTGAATAACACTCTGTGGCATTTATTTTTAATTCTTGCTGCAAGCTTTGGTATTAGAAATGGGAAGGTTAGTCAAAGCTGTATTGTAAAATCTAGCCTTCCTGCAGACCTCTACAGGGGCTGTTACTCTTCTACTCTACAGGAGCTCTGGAGCAGTGTTTCTCAACTTTGACAAGATTAAGATGTGTGCACTTCAATTCCCATACCAGCTGGGAATTGTCAAAGTTGAAGTCCACACAACTTAAAGTTGCCAAGGTTGGCATACATTGTTTTAGAGCTTCTAGGCTTCGTCCATCATTATTAAGATGACATCTAGCTGGCAGCAAAAAGTTAGGGTTTTCAATATTCTCTTTGCTGCCATCAGAAACCATTGGGATTTTACAGGCTACATCTGGAAGCCCTACCATTTTCAAAATCTTCCTGGATTTGCTGTCTATATGAAAAGAAGTTGTCAAACAACTGGGAACTCCTGCATGAATATTTGGCTTGGTCAAATGGGGTTAACATATTCTGGAGCCCTGGTCTAGGCAACACTCTACATCTAGGTATTTTTAGCCACTGAGACTGATGTGTATTTAAAGAATAACAATTATTCTGTCATAATGAATTCAATATTTGCAAAATTCATTATGCTTACATAAAATGTAGTAATTTGATTTATGCTTCCCTTTAGAGAATGGAGCAAATTTTGTACATCTAATGTATAAGGTCCACCAACCTCCTCTCTCCCCTACTACCCCAGTGAACATTGTTACACTGTTGTAAAGCAAACAAAATGCTGTGTAAAGAGAAACAAATGACCCTTCTGTGGGTTATCTAGCCTTGAGTTATCAGTGTCTAAGGTTGTCTTTAAGAAAAGCTGGTATATGCATTATTACAAGGCCGTTCGTTTTTAAACAAGAATTTATGACATGTCTTGTGGAATTATATTGCCATGAATGCTGGGTTTTTCCATGAAACTATTGCTTTATGTTAATATTTTACAGGCTTATTATGTAAAATATCTGCCAACGTCATACAATCTAAGGAAACAATGAGACTCTGGGATCTATTTGGATGTTTACACATTTATACTCTACTTTTCCTTCAAAAACCTTAAGAGCATAATATGTGAACTGCATTCCTCTCATCAGGTTAGGAATAATCATCAACTGCATTTTATTGCATTGCTAATACATCCATGGTGGTCAAAATTTCAACCTAGTTAGGCTTCTTTTGCTCAGTAGCAAAGGAGGAAGGAAGGAAGGAAGGAAGGAAGGAAGGACAAGGCCATTTAGAACCACTGGAAAGAATGACAAATGGATCCAAATCAGTCCAACTTGAACCCCGCTGAATGTCTTATTTTGTGTTCCAGGCACTGCAGAAACATCATTGGTGATCAGCTTGAAGAGCTTTCACCATATGTACTAGAGACCTTGATTTGTAATAAACTCAATCTCTGCTGGATAATGTCATTCTAATATCAGAAGATATTCCTGTGAGACTAGGAGCATCTTGCTCAGTTATTCTGTTTTAATACTCACTTCAATTTACAAGAAAAAAACTTTTACAGAATAGATAAAACATGATTTAAAAAAGTTTACAGATTGGCTGTCCTATTGATTGATATCACACAGTCCACTATTTTGTTTTATAATTATAATGCTTAGCAGTAGAAGTAAATAATTACAGGGTCAGGCAAATTTTATATAGAATCTTCCCTTTTAAGGAAGAAATCTTTTATGGAAAGATTTATAATAGTTTTTGCTAAGCTATGTGGAAAACTGTGTCCCCGGAATCTTAAGATCAGTTATTTCCTATTAACATTCAGTGCAGAATTCAGCATTACATGAATTAAAATGAACATTTTATTTTTTATTGGAAGGGGGAATTCAAACCCTCTTTGTGTTGCCCTGAAGACCTCTGACAAAATGGTTTCCTAAATTGATAAATGTATAACATGGCCCTTGCTCCTGAAGTCCTGTCAATATTACTCATTCCATTGTATAAGAACAAACAATTCTACATTTATTTCTCATTCTTTCTTATAAAGGTAGAATGTTGATTCTATGTTACAGGCAGGAACTGGGCTGGGGAGATTGCATGATGCTGTCATCATGTAGATGTCACACCTTAAGGAGTTTATTATAAATTTGTATGCCATCACAATCGCAAGACTCTTGATGACTATCAGGGTACTGTATAAAAATATAATAAATGTAAAAAAATAAGATGAAGAAAACCCAAGGAAAACAGGTGGCATCTGACTCCAAAAACCCTATGGAAAACCTTTGTCTTTAGCTTCTAAATGGTAGAAAATGTCAGAGACAAACAGGTCTCCAATAGGAGGTTTTTCCAGAGCAATGGTCCCATCACGAAAACACACCATGTCCAGGCTTCATACACACCCCAACCACAACTAAATGAAAATGAAGGACAACCAACTGTTTCTTCAAGCAGACACAAGTGGGGAGATGAAGTCCTGTAGCAATAGTCAGAAACCAAGCCATAATGTAGTTTAAAGGCTAAAATCAGTACTTGAAATTGCACTCAGAAGTTAATATAATAATGCCTGGCCTATAAATCTCGTGTAATATGTTCCCAACAAATTTCTGTCAGCAGCTGGGCCACTATTTTGCATCAATTGAGGCTTCTGGGAAAGCATTTTTAAAGGTATCTTTAAGGCAGAGCATGTTGCAGTGGTCTAATTGTGTCAGACATTAGGAACCTGAGTCAGACATGATTGTGGTGTCTCATAGTTTGCTGAAAATGCCCCTCTTTGTAAGAACTTTTGAAAATGGGAAACTGGTGCTCTAATTTTTGTGAACTCCTAAACACAAAAAAGAACTATGCATGAATGTTGACAACTCCAGGTGTAATTCATATCTAAAAAGCCAAAAAGATAGCAAGGGAAACACTTAGACCCTGAACATTCTCAAAATTCATCTAGAGCTTTTACCCTTCTCTGTTCATCTCCTTTTAGATATTCACCATGTATTAAAGTTACTTCAACACTGCCAACCTTCAAAAGCTATCTAAAGGCGGTTTTAACCTTCATTTTGGTCAGAACCACTTCTTCGTTACCTTTATTTTTACACACTCAAAATTGCACACTTAGAATAGAGAATAAAAATTCTTGCTTGATTTGTAGCAACAAAAGTTATATAAATACAGACACATTATTTACAAAACAGGAAAAAAAATAAGTCCCAACAGTCTGCTGAAGAGAAGAGAAAAACTCTTCTTAGTTTTGGCTAAGCTATTAAAGGAAAGTTGCAAAGTCATCAAGTCAGCATTTGTTTTTCAGGACCAGAGGGTCATGAAAAATCAGAAGGATGGTTGAGCCAAACACTCCCTTCAATGGAAAAATTAAGCCTTAGCATCTTTTAAAAAACAAAGAGCAAAGAACTGGTTTCTTCCAGTTTTAAACTACATGGCAATTGAACTGAATTAAATCAGTTCAGCCCCAAACACGTTGATATCATAGAGTCACAAAGATCTGAGGCTGTCTTCAAAGTACCATAGAATCTTTTTGTGCAAGATTCCAGAGAGACACAAAGAGCAGATGAGTTGATAAAATGTTTCACTAGATAGTGGATTTTTTTCAGAACTCAACTTCAGAACATGTGTATTTCCCGCTCTCCCCCCACAAAAATGAATTTAAAATTACAGCTTTGAAGGGAGAAGAACTTGAAAAATGCCAAGAGGTTCTTTCTTTTCTCTCTGCCAGCATTAGGGCTTCTATACATTTATCTACCTGTACCTATCAGAAAACATATGAATGTTTAAGCAAGGTGGAGTAATTCAGAATCACACTGACAATGCTAAAGAATGACGGACATCATGGAAGACTCCCTAGACTGACACATATCCAAAGAAGATTATTTCTATTCTACTGCACATATTCAAGTAAAGGAGAGAGAACCACTCCATAACAGACACATTTATACCTTTAAACATTTTCACAGAATTGCTATTATACAGTAGGTATGACATGACTATCATGTCTTTCTTATTTGTTTAAAGCAAAAAAAACAGTAAAACAAATTAAAAACATTTAAAAATATCCAAATTAAATAAACATAGGGTCAATTAACACTATAGTCAGGAAACAGAGCCTTTGACACATTCAGTGCTCCAGGCTGGAAACATTTATTTTATTTATTTATTTGATTTGTCAATCACTTACAAGATAACAGATGTAAGTATAAACATGAGTAAGAATACAGGAAATAAGTTCAAATAAATGGGGACAATAGGACAGGGACGGTAGGCACGATGATGCACTTATGCACGCCCCTTACAGACCTCTTAGGAATGGGGTGAGGTTAATAGTGGTTAGTTTGAGGTTAAAGGAGTGGGGGGTTAGAGGATGTAACAACAGAGTCAGGTAGTGCATTCCAGGCATTGACCATTCTGTTGCTGAAGTCGTACTTTCTGCAATCAAATTTGAAGCCGTTTACATTGAGTTTGTATCTGTTGTGTGCTCTTGTATTGTTGTGGTTGAAGCTGAAGTAGTCATTGACTGGTAGGACATTGTAGCAGATAATTTTGTGTGCTACGCTTAAGTCTAACCATAGGCAGCGTAGTTCAAGGTTGTGCAAGCCCAAAATCTCAAGCCTGGTGATATATGGTATTCTGTTGCGAGCAGAGGAGTGTAGTACTCTCCTCGTGAACATAGCCAGGTTTTTTAGAGGTTAAAAATCTAATCTAATCAATTCTAATCAAAGGGAAGATCTCCATGGAAGCAGGGCCAATTTCAGGAAGTTTTTTATTTTTTATTTTTTTTATTTTATTTTTTTATTTGTCAAAAGCTTACAATACAACAGAAACAAGAATAAACACAAGTTTAAATACAAGAAATAGGAACTAATAATTGGGACAATAGGACAGGGACGGTAGGCACGATTGTGCGTTTAAGCACGCTCCTTACTTAGGAATGGGATGAGGTCAATAGAGGTTAGTTTGGAATGGGGGTTTGTGCAGGTGACAACAGAATCAGGTAGTGAGTTCCAGACATTGACCACTTTGTTGCTGAAATCGTACTTCCTGCAATTGAGTTTGGAGTGGTTTACATTTAGTTTATATCTGTTGTGTGCTCTTCTGATCCCCACCATCTGACACTCTTTGGCTGATGGCACATGCAGCATGCCCATTTTGCTTGATCTAGTTGGACAGGTAGAAACTCTTGGAAAATGGTGATCCCTCAGGTACCCTGATCCCAAGCCATGTAAGGCTTTAAAGGTAACCACCAGGGTTCAATTCACCAGGTGGAAATTGAACCCAGACACATACCAGTAATCAACGCAGCTCATGCAGAAGATTTACTTCCCTTCTCTTCTACAACTGTTAATATTTTGTTTCTTAGAGACAGAACAGAATTATACAACAATATTCTTCAAAAATCCCCATCTTGTTGAATCATATATTTCCGGCAAACACAATATTTTTTTTTCCTGCCTGGGCAAAGGCTGAGTAAATGATAACACGGTGGTGGTCAGGAGGTCTGTTTAATTGAAGCCTCAATAAGTGGACTCTACCCTATGTAATTGCTAATTATTTATTGTAAATATCCATATCTCCCCATCCTGTTTTATTTATTTGATGTCTGGTTAAAGTCTTCATTAAGCCCTCAAAAACCAGAAGTGGCTCACATTTTCTGAGAGTGAAATAGATACTTATTCCAAATACAGAAATGGACTGGTCCAGTGGTGAGATTCAAATTCTGTGTTTCAAATTCCAGTTCTGTGGGCATGGCTTGGTGGGCGTGGCAGGGGAAGGATATGGTAAAATCTCCAGTCAGAGGTGGTATTTACTGGTTCTCTGAACTACTCAAAATTTCTGCTACCGGTTCTCCAGAACTGGTCAGAACCTGCTAATATCACCTCTGGACTGGACTGACCCTTCAATCTCTTGGTCATCTAAGGAGATTAGAAAGACAATTGTAGTCCAAAGAAGAGACAGTTTAGGAGAAATTGCACAGGAGATGCCTTCACTATTGCCCAGCATCTGCTAGCTGAAACGATCATGGTTGTCTCATTCTGCCTGATGTAGGGGACCAGATTCCTTTTAGCAAATATTCATTGTTTCCCTGTTGAGATTTTTCTGTGCTTTTCCTTTCCTAATAAATAAAGCAGAATGTTGTCTGGTTACTTTCCTAATCATGAAAAAAGAGCTTGGATTTCAATAGACATGAGCAAGTAAGATGTCTAGGAAGATTATGAGGGATTTCTGAGTGTAAACATGAGTTTTATTTCCCCTTTCTATAGATATGGGAAACTCTATGTTCCTTAAAGAGTAGTTTATGGATTTTATGAGTCAAAAGAAAGTACTGTAGGAGCCAGTCCAGTAAATCAACTCAGACAGACCTGCAATAACTTAACCACATTTCAGACAAAGAAATCAGAGCCATGGGGGCATCCAGAGAATATAAGGAATAGCCATATATGGAGGGAAGAAACTATCTTCTAATAATAAACAGACATGAATTCAACCACAATGTTTAGAAATGTGTACATGTGCAGGGATGGGGAAATGCGAGAACTTATTTAACAGTCTCATTTGTCTATCTTTTATCCTATTATAGAAACATATTGGTAACATATTGTATTTGATTCCTGTCCTCTTGGTTAACATTGTCTTCATTAAAGAGAAAATTAAAAAGGAAGACTAAGAAGAAAAGCAAAATGAAAAAAAATCAATAAGGTTGAGTTGACTACCATACTGTAAAACTGAGCACTAGTAACTAGTAAAATATCTGCAGAATACAATGGTTAAATATTTTGTTGGTATTATGGAGAATTTTTTTAAAAAAAGATTTTTCTTTTACAGGTATTAGCAAGAGGCATAGTATTAGGAGTAAAATGAGACAACAATCTTGAGAGACAGCAAATTTTAGATACAATTAATAAAGGCAAAATGGGAGATATGCCCCATAAAACAATCCTTGCTTGGACAGCCTCTGAAATATGAAGTGAACCAGACCTATGCAAGGATACAGAGTAGCTTTGCTTATGCTGGTGCATGCATGTTCTGAAAACTGACTCTGAACAGCATCGCGTGGTTGTGAAAGTGCTGGATTAGGACTTAAGCAGGGACGTCAAACTGGATTTCTTCAAGGGCCGGATCAGCATTGTAGTTGTCTCCCGTGGGGGAGGGGGAGAGATGGGACAGATGTCTCCTGCAGCACCCTGCTGGCCAAAATGGAGTGTGGGGGGCATGCACAGCCCCCCGTACCCTGTTTTGGCTGCCAGAGGCACCACAGGCTGGTCCTTTGCTATTTCCAAGCTGGCCCCATGGGCCAGATTTAAGCAGGCCGCAGGCTACGTTCAGCCCACAGGACTTGAGTTTGACACCCCTGGATTTGCTATACAGCCTCACTTGCAACCAGACAATTGTAAAGGGAGCAGGGAGGAAAAGCATTAGAAGTTTGGGAGGACAATTTGGATGCAAGTGCGGTGACTAAAAGCCTGAGACATACCCAACATCTCAAGGTTCCCAGCTGGGGAAGTCTGAGGCAGACAGACCATTCCCCAAACAGAGAGTGTGGAAATATTGATGGGCAATGGACAATGGGAGGTCCAGGAAAAAGGGAAAGTTTTCTTGTGCTGTCTTTGTGCAAAACAGTTAGAACTGGCTTTTCTACTTCTGTACTCACATGGAATTTTCAATAAAGTGGTCTTCTTTGTCTGCCCTACTGTTAATGTAAAAAAGAAGTCCAAGAGTTTCTTTCGCTGTCTGACCCAGTGGCGCCCTAGTTCAACCTCTTTGGGTAATGTTGATCAATTTCTCTCTCAGCTCAACTTTTCTCACAAGGTGGCTGTTTGGGGGAGGGGAATGGAGGAAGGATTCCTGTGTGTACTACCTTGTGGTTCTTGTTCTGACCCAGGCTTAGCAGAACCAAGAAACAGACTCCTTGTTCCCAAAATCCCTCTTTATTTAGTTACTGTAAATTCATGGCATTCACACACAGAAAAGTCCCAGCAATAATCCTTCCAGGGGTTAAATGCAAGGACAGACTTTATCAGTCCTTGGATAATTGTAAGGCCCAGAGCGCCCAGTCACAAAGCTATAAATTAATTCTTGGCAAGGAGTCTGTGAGGCACGAACCATGATAAGCAAATATTCATAATAATAAGTGAATCCTAACCTCACCCCTTTTGCTTCTATTTATTCCCCAGGGAGGGGCTGTTTAGTGTCCACGCATACCTTTCTTTCTGAGTTGGCCCCTGTTCCTTAGTTGTTCTCCTCTCCTGATAGCTCTGCGCATATGCACATCTGAAACTGGCTCCAGTTGTTCTTCTTCCCCACTTATCTCTGACTCCAAAGGCAGCTGGGAAATGTCGGACAGCCCTGGCTCTATATCTGCTTCCAATGCAGAGCATCCATCAGAGCCTTCCCCAGACTCCAGGATTGGCCCAAGTTCCTTCCCAACTTCCTCAGTGTCTGAGTCTGCCACCAACTCCACTGGCAGCTGGCAAGCCACAACAGTTTTGGAGATACAAGGTAAGATATAAATGTAGCTAGAAAATAAAACAAATTCTGCTTCTATTTTTATTAGTGCTCCTAATGAAAAACAAATCCTCCTGAAGGGAAAAAGCTCTTGTTAGCTCTTATAATAGATGAAATATCTGATTTTAATAGCTGTGTCAGATGAGTGCCAAGGAAGGATGTATAGGTCAGTGCTTCCTAAACCTGAGTAAATTACACCAAATTAGATAAAAGTGGTTTTCTTTGGTAATGATGCATGAACCCGTTACCCAATTGCAATAGGACCTATAAACTGGCTTCAAGTATTCACTTACATTGGGTAAAAATGTCTTTCTGATTAAAAAAAAAAAAAAGACCTTGCATAATGAAGGAAAAAACAATGGGAAGCATTGGTATAGGTCAGGATGGTGGAGCCCATGAAGCTCAGATGTTGCTGAACAGCTATTCCTAAAAGGCCCAGTGTTCAGAGATACTGAACACTGTGGTATCTACCAACAACTAAGAGACATTTTAGTCTAATGGTTAAGGTGCCAGGCTACAAACCAGGAGAACATGAATTCCAGTCTCACTTCGCACATGAAAATGGCTGTCTCTCAGCCCAACCCACCACATAGGGGAAATAAGGAGGAAGGAGTATTAGGTATGTTTGCCACCTTGAGTTACTTATATAGTAATGAAGGTGGGATAATATTTTAATAAATAAATTAATAACCTGTGATAGATTCTGGAGTACAATATACTTCATAATTTACCACAGGCAGTCATCTTAAGAATCATCTGAACCAGAGGTGGTATTCAGCAGGTTTTGACCAGTTCTGGAGAACCGGTAGCAGAAATTTTGAGTAGTTCGGAGAGCTGGCAAATAACATCTCTGACTGGCCCTACTCCCATCTATTCTCTGCTTCCCGAGTCCCAGCTGATTGGCTGGGTCTCTTTTTGTTGTCCTGCACAGGAGAATGGAGCTGGAAAGCAGGTTAGTGGGGAGGGGAGGGGATGGAGATTTTGCAGTATCCTTCCCCTGCCACACCCAGCCACATCACGCCCATCAAGCTACGCCCACAAAACCAGTAGTAGAAAATTTTGAATCCCACCACTAATCTGAACATATCTACACCTGGTGGTCATAGAAGAAAGTCTCAATGAGATTTTTCAAACATCTTTTGTTCAACATCTTGTGAAAATATTAACAGCCAAATCTAGGGCAGCTGACCAAGATCATACTCCTGGTGTAGTCATTCCAAAACTTTTTCAATGGTGCATGAGTGAAATCAGATCTACGTTTCCAGCAATCTTCTGAGTGGGCTAGTTTCAGAGTGCTGTACTAAGATAAGGATGTTCTGTGGTGGATTAGAATAGAATGTTCTCTAGATATTTTTCTAGATTTTGAACAACTTTCAATTATTTCTCAAGTTCATTTTTTAAGCAGGGCAATTCTGTGTGTTTAATGAACTCCCCTGTTTTGGTCACTTTTGCCTTTCATCCCCTCACAGAAAGATTTTGCAACTGTCCTGCTTGAAATACCATCCTTAATCCTCATAAAAGTAACAAATGATTCACTGTAGCTCAGTGCTTTTAAGCCAGAGTGACTGTTCTCCAAATTAAGGATTGGTCCGTCTTTCTTCAAAGCTAGAAGTGTGTGCCTGAAAACAGCTTGCCCAAGGCATGAAACATATTTACAGGATGTATTGCCACCGCATTATAGAAGTGTATGTGAAATTTTACAAGATTCATGATGGGTTCCCATATTAAGGTCCAAAAAGGAGTTTAGGTAGAAAGTTGATACTTACTCATAGGAAACAGCTGCAGCTTCCTCAGAGCCATTGTGCATTTGACCACAATGTATCACTTTTCACACACACACTTCTTTTAATCCAGTCCTAAAGCTAATTATTCATTTTAAAATAATCCCTTGGAAAAGAAATGAAGAGACACAAAATAGCACTATCTTTCCTGTTTTATTTTAAATATTTTATGCCACCAAACAGCTTTTTCAAGGGAGTTTGCAATAGACTTAGCCTAAATGCTTACAAAAATCTCTTTTCTCTTTCTATACCAGTAGCAGTGGTAAAATAAGTATAAAGAATACAGGACTCTATTGCTTCTGGATGTGTTTTACTGATCATTTTTCAGTGGCAAGAAGAATCTGCAAAGATGTGTAAAAAGGCAAGATGACAGTCACAGTAGCATGACTAAAATCCCTCCTCTCTAAACATCGCCAAAGTTGCGTACATCTACCAAGATTTCAATTATGCTGCCAGAACAGAAAAATTGATCTTTATAGACCCCCCCACCCCAATGTGCTGAATCCCAGTGCTAGAATGGGAATGGAATGGAATGGAATGGGGTAGGATAGGATAGGATAGGATAGGATAGGATAGGATGGGATGGGATGGGATGGGATGGGATGGGATGGGATGGGATGGGATGGGATGGGATGGGATGGGATGGGATAGGATAGGATATAGAGTAGAATTTGGCCAAAGGCTCTGGACCAGTGGATGAGCAGCACAGCCTTGTGTTCCTGTGGGCCATATGGGTGGCGCAACCTTGAATAGAATAGAATAGAATAGAATAGAATAGAATAGAATAGAATAGAATAGAATAGAATAGAATAGAATAGACCTTGCAGGTCTTCTAGTCCAGTGATCACCAACCAGTGAGAAAATTTTGGTGGTCCACAGAGAAATGTCCCCCCCAAAGCACCCCCCCAAAGCAATTAATCCAGGCTGCGTGGAAACACAAGGCTGTGCCACCCACATGGCCACTCACCAACTGGCCCCCATCCTTCAGCAAGCGCCCAAACTCTGCCAGAAATGAATATTTTTGAGACTTGTTGCACTGGCGCAGTCTCTTGGAGCAGGATGCCTTGCAGGGTCCCAAAGTCTCATTTCTGGCGGAGTTTGGGGGAGAGAAAGAAAGACTTTTGCTGCTATCCTTGCATGCAGCCAAAGGCAGAAGAAGTGGTAAGAAGCAGCCCGGTAGCCAGGCCAGGCACATGAGGTGAGTGGGGCAAGTTCCCCCCATTTGCCCTTTCCCCCTCCCCTCACTACCTCGTGTTGTTTGCAATGCAAGGGACGCAAGCCTTGTGTTCCCGCACAGCCTGGATTAACTGCTTTGGGGGTGGTTTGGGGGTGACATTTCTCTGTGGACCACCAAAATTTTCTTGCAGACCACTAGTGGTCCCCAGCCCACTGGCTGGCAACTACTGTTCTATACTTCATACTCTCTTCTTATACTTTCACAGGTCAGTTCGCATTTTTGACCATTGAGCCTAAATGGTGCTTTCTAAGAGTTTCTTCTAAAGACCTGTTAAAATTGTGTTTCAGTAAACCTTGTAGTTTCTTGAACCCTCTTACTAATGGATGGTGCCATTTTGGAATACAAATATTCATAGTTATTTCATGGCTTCTGTATTGATATGTAAGATGCATCTATTTGGTTATGTTTTTCTTAGGAAAAAAATTATACAAATACCAATGCTGTGATGCTGTACTTGCAACAACTTATTAGTTAGATTGCTTCATCAACACTCCAATTCTTCCAACGATTTTGGCATTCATGTCTTTGTCTGCTGTATTCTCTGACATAAACATGTTTTGATATATTTTTCTGAAGAACTGATTATACATATTTAACTGCTGGGGAGCAAATGACATTTTTTTTCTTGCCTTTAGATGTGGTACTTTGAAGCTTCTCCCACTAATCTTCCCTTTGTAAGACAGGATTTTCTAATCATCTCTCTACCCATGTCTCTTCAGATGGTAGTAGACTCCACAAGTCTATACTTTGCCCTGCAAAATCGGGATGATCACAAGATGGCAGCAAGAGGATACAGGCAACCTTCCCTCTTTGTTGCAGTGTTATGTGATCACCTGAGTTTCTGAAGAGTATAGAATTGAGCAGACCTGGAAAAGTCTCAGTATAGAATAATGAGAACTGTAACTGTAAAAAAAGGCTCAGAACATTTAAAGCAGGGGTGGACAATCTGGTAACCTCCAGGCATGCTGAACTAGAAATCTCACAGTTCTTTGCCATGACTATGCTAGGTCTGGGAGGTAACATCCAAATTGCAGGCAGGGTGCTGGCTCAATCAAGAAGCTACATTCCCCATCAGAATATCATGAACCCTATCATTCTTCAAAGACAAGGGAATTGTGTGTTGACTGCAACAGAATGAGAAAGTTTCAGAAGCTCCAGTCAGAGCACAGGATGTATTTCTGTTGACATTTACAGTACAAATACCCTGTAATAGAGCTGACTGTATATCCTGTAATTTAAGCAGCTTTCGCTTATCGGCCCACCTAGTTTCTTTTGTCTTTTATGGAAGTGACTGTCTTCTTTTTTTAAAAAAAAAGTTTGCATTCCTACATGTTTACTTCTAAGGGGCACAGAGGAGACACGTGACAGGACACATGTGCACCAAGCTGACAATGGGCTTGGATGGTTGCCAGCCAAGCAGAGGAATGACCCTGGACAGTGTGCTGTAAATAACAGCTGGAACACCAAATATGGAAGTGCTCTTCCTCTTTTTGTTGTCTTGTTTTTGCCATGGCTGTCTTCCCATCAATATAAACATGCATGAAGTCAGTAAGAGGAGACAGGGTCACTTTCCACTAATTGTATCGCTAAGCAAGTAAAAACCATCTGAAGACAAAAAAGCAAGAGGAGTAAGAATGGTACAGACCCAATAAAAACATCAAAGCCAGGAAAGGCTCATATTGAACTGTGCATTTGATGATAAAGATGCATCCCTATCTCTCATCTCTCAATGGCATGTAACATCAAAGCAAGAGCAATGATTTAAAGTTCCAAATGCACTAGACTCAAGTGTCTTGAAAGTGTTGGATTCCTTCCCTCTTGGTTTGTCCAAATTCTTCCAGGGATTCTTACATCAGGCTTTCAAATGAATCCTTGTTTTGTAAGTTAAATATAGAGAAAGTAAAAGAGGTTTACCAAATGTGCAACTTTTTTCTTCTTAAAAAGAGAAAAGATCAAGTATATACTCTAATGTGGCTGCTTATAAATATTTATCAAAGCAGTGAAAACAAAAAGCAGCCTGTCTCCCTTCTGACATATTTGCAGAACACTTCATCTGTATACATATGCCCAGTTTGACCTTACAAACATGGGAGTGGGGGAGGCATATCATTGGTTTACATCTCCATCAGCTCCATCCATCTCCAGAACGAGGGCAGAGATTCCTAATCAAGTCTATTCTTCTGCTTCCATTTCTATGCATATCCTCTCCTCTCTTTAAGTTTTCTCTGGGTTGTTCAATTATTCAAGGCCAGAAAGGGATGAAGTGATGTTGTGATGGTGGCCTTCATGGGAAAAATGGTCAACTCAGATTTAGGCATTTGCCCAGAATCAACAGCTCCTTTCTAGATCAACTCAGAGGCATATTTCAGATCTGATTCAATTTAAACTTAGATTCTTTAAAATATTGTTCCCTAGGTTCTTAAGGGTGGGGGGAGGGAGCAACCTAACTAGAAATATACAGAAATGTTATTTTATGAATTCTTCCTTCCCCACCATAGCATGGTCCAATCACAATATAAACTAAATTGCAGTTTATAATTACACATAAACATTAAAAATCAGTACTTTATTTTATTTTTATTTTATTTTTTGTGCCTTTTAGTGTTGACTCTTGGCTCCCAACGGTTTTCTTGGGAAGATTTTCAGAAGTGATTTGCCCTTGCTTTCTTGTTCTTAGAGTTGAGTGAGAGTGACTGGCTGGCTTTGTACCTGATGTGGGATTAGAACTCTTAGTCTCCCAGTTTCTAACCTGAAACCTTAACCACTATATCACATTCACAATGAAAATTATACTCTTTAATTATAAAAGTTTAACTCTATCTACCAGCTAACTTTACTTAAACAATTTAAACAACCCTGCTGCCATTGTCGACTTCTGTTCATTACCACTAAAAATATATGTAGCACTCATTTACAAAAAAACAAAGTGTCAAAATTGTATCCGGAACAGAAACTCTACTGGCTTAATTTTGTCCTAATGGAAATCAACAGTTTTGTTGCTATAGGTCAGTAATGGCTAACCTATGACATGCATTTTGACTGGCACGCCTGTTGGTGTGGGGAAAACCTGCACATTTAGAGGCTGCCTGTGCTCTGCTCCAATCCCTGCTTGTTGCATGGAGGTGTGGTGTCACCGCTGCCACAAGATCTTTGCAGCAGAGAACCAGTTTTAACCGCCATAAACTGAGGTTTGTCAGTTTCATTACCTCAGGAACGCTACAGGAGGAAAAGAGATCCATGAGGTTCACAGCCCTGTAAGGTGGCCTTCCAATCCCCACATCCTGAACCTGCAGCCCCGAGACCAGGGAGATGAGTTGCACAGCCCTGTGTGATCACCCCACCCCAGTCTGTCATAAACCAAATTATTGATATTTCTTGAAGTGACACACGACCCGAGGAAGGCTACACTTTTTCCCGATTTTCGACACACTAAGCTGAAAAGGTTAGCCATCACTGCTATAGGTCTTCTTGTTTATTTACTTATTTATTTATTTAGCCACCCATCTCACACAAACGTGACTCTCGCAGCCTATAGCATGCACACACACAAACACACACACACACATATATATATATTCTTAAGTTTTCGCGGGTACTTACATGTATGCTATTTGGCTTTGTTCGGGTATTTTCCCACATCATTCTAGTTCTGCTTTTAAAGTTGTAGCAACGTTTAGGCAGAATCTCATCTACCATCATCAGGCTTCTGTATTGTGTTCGTCTGTGAATCAGACTTTCACAGCCGTTTCAGTTTTAAATTTGGGGCTAGCCTACTGCTGTGCCAGAATGGTTTTTTCTTCATCCTGATTGGTTGGGAGTCTTGGTCTGTGTTTATTGGTCTTGGAGTTTGCTATGTTCTGCTTGATTGGTGTTTCTAATTTCTTAAGTTTTCGCGGGTACTTACATGTATGGTATTCACTTTGTTTGAGTATTTTCCCACGTCATTATAGTTGTGCTTTTAAAGTTGTAGCAATGTTTCTGCAGAATCTCATCTGCCAGAATCTCATGTGCCATCATCAGGCTTCTGTATTGTGTTCGTCAGATGAACACAATACAGAAGCCTGATGATGGCAGATGAGATTCTGCTGAAACGTTGCTACAACTTTAAAAGCACAACTATAATGAGGTGGGAAAATACCCGAACAAAGCCGAATGCCATACATGCAAGTACCCGCAAAAACTTAAGAAAACAAATATATATGTATGTATGTATATATATATAAGCACAGAAGCACAGAGCTGAAGACCAAGCCTGAAGATGATGAATGAGACTTCATCGAAACGTTGCCTAGATATTTCCAATCTTACGCGGGAGAAAACCTGAATAACCAAAGATCCTTGTTTGGGTATTTTCCCACGTCATAGTAGTAGTGCTTTTAAAGTTGTAGCAACGTTTCAGCAGAATCTCATCAGGCTTCTGTATAGTGTTTGTCTGTGAGTTAGACTTTTACAGTGGTTTCAGATTTAAATTTGGGGCAGCCTATTGCTGTGCCAGAATGGTTTTTTCTTCATCCTGGTTGGTTGAGAGTCTTGGTCTGTGTTTATTGGTCTTGGAGTTTGCTGTGTTCTGCTTGATTGGTGTTTCTGCTATCTTCTGTCTGTTTTTTGGCTCTTTTTATATCTTGATTGGCTGGCAGCATTGTGTTACTTTATTGGAGCCCTTTAGTGCAGCTTGGCTTTGGGTAAATGGACGGCTATCATTAGTTAGGAAGCTGGGTTTCATCTGGGTGCCTGGTTGGGGTGTGTTTGAGCTGGAGGTATCAGGGGGGATCTGTTTGTGCCCAAGTGTTTGCCTGGCTTGTGGTGTGGAGATTTTTTTGTTTGTGAGTGCAGACTTCCAAATGATTGACAGTCTGGTGGAATCATCTCTTCTGTTCATGCTTTCTGGTCTTTTTTCAATCTCTATGGCTTCTCTGATGATTCTGTGGCTGGGATTTTCTGTAGTGGCTAGGGTTTTGGTGCCATTGAAGTTGATGCTATGACCTGTGGCTTCCATGTGTTGGACTAGTGAGGAAGTGTGTTCCAGCTTTTTGACTGCATTTTTGTGTTCATCCAGGAGGGTGCTTATTCTTCTATTGGTCTGTCCAATGTATGTGGCCAGGCATGATGCACAGGGGACTTTGTATATACCTTGGTTTTCCAGGTCAATTTTGTCTTTGGGGTTTCTGAGGATGGCTGCTATTTTTCTGTCTGTTTTGAAGGCAGTCTTGATGTGGTGTCTGTATAGTATCTTACTAATTTTGTCTGTAGTGCCTCTTATGTAGGGCAGGACAGCTGTTCCATGGGTCTGTTCATCTTCTGGGTCTCTATTATGTCTCAGTGTGTTTTTGTGGATCAAGTTGGTGATCATTTGGAAGCCTGCACTCACAAACAAAAAAATCTCCATACCACAAGCCAGGCAAATACCTGGGCACAAACAGATCCCCCCTGATACCTCCAGCTCAAACACACCCCAACCAGGCACCCAGATGAAACCCAGCTTCCTAATTAATGATAGCCATCCATTTACCCGAAGCCAAGCTTCACTAAAGGCCTCCAATAAAGTAACACAATGTTGCCAGCCAATCAAGATACAAAAAGAGCCAAAAAACCAGACAGAAGATATTAGAAGCAGAACACAGCAAACTCCAAGACCAATAAACACAGACAAAGACTCTCAACCAATCAGGATGAAGAAAAAACCATTCTGGCACAGCAATAGGCTGCCCCAAATTTAAATCTGAAACCACTGTAAAAGTCTAACTCACAGACGAACACTATACAGAAGCCTGATGATGGCAGATGAGATTCTGCTGAAACGTTGTTACAACTTTAAAAGCACCACTACTATGATGTGGGAAAATACCCGAACAAAGCTGAATGCCATATATATATATATATATATATATATATATATATATATATATATATATACATACACACACACATACATACATATACATACACACACACACACACACACATATACACACACAGAGAGAGAGAACAATAACTTTTTCTCTTTCCAACCAGCTCTTTCACTACACAAGCATAAGGTGATTCTGACTGTTTTTATTTTACAATATTTTCTTCCTTTCTCAACCATTGGCAGACTATTTGTATCCCTTTGTCCTGAGGTAAAATGTTTCTAATCATGACATCCTTCCAATTGAACCAATCATGGGTAGGCTTAAAGGTAACACTTGCTTTGTGCCAAACAATGCATACAATATATGATTATACTTCACATCTTTGTTGTTATTGTTGTTGTTAAATAGTAACTATGGGGGATTGTGATCAAAGCAGGAAGGAAAAGGATTTCCTTTTCTCCCCATGACATTGTTCTGACAAAGACAACTGTTCTTCCCCATAGCTGGTATTTACTAACAGCTATTTATTATTTAGTACTTAAAGCTGCTATTAGTAGCAAATGAAGCAGAATCTCCTTGAACCTCTTTCTGTGGACTCTCCCACCAGGGGCAAATTTGAGCCACTCCCTATGTCCATTCTCTCTTTTTCCAGGTGTGATTTAAGGATGTAAGTTATTTCCTGTAAAGCCCTAAATGAGCTGGGACCTGAAGAAACAAGGGTGAAGCAAGCAAGCAAGAATGTGATTATCAGCACTGGGGTGAGCCAAACTCACACAAACATTAGCAGCCCCACTCTTTCAGAGGTGCCCTGAGAGCTTACAGCCCCTCAATTGCTTAGAAAGTAGGTTTTTATATGTCATCTGAAAACATTTCCAGCAGCTCTGCATCCAATCAGATAACAATAGGTCGGAATTCCATAAAGAGCTATTATTCTCACACCAAACAAGGAGCTTTATTAAAACAAGATTTACATGATTTCTCGAGCTCTTTTTCCCCAGATTTCCACATCTTCCCCTCAGTTCATTGATACATCTGGTTTTTGTGCAGCTTCAGAAAAATCACAACCTTATCACCAGAAATGCCAATTTGTTTAGCCAAAAATAAGGGGGGTGAGTACCTCTTCTTTGGAGTTCACATCCTAATTTCCCAAACTGATTTCAGCAGATTGTTTAACTACCGGCAACACCTTAGGAGATATTGAAAATTAAAAAAGTTGTCTATCAGAAAGAGACTGGCATGTTTGTAATTGTCTTTGTCCCAATGAAAGTTCCTAATACTTCTCTTTAACTGCTCAGGAGATATTAATCATTATTTATTGAACATTTCAGCAAACAATACAAACCGATGTTGCATTATGGATTCTGGAGTTGCTCTTACTATTATAGTCAATGTTGTTCTATGAACTGTCTATAAAATCAGTAGAGATATATGAAATGTATACATTTATTGATGTAAACATTTGTACAGATGACTCTAAAGGGTTTACACAAAGCAAATAAACTTTCTTTTTACAACCCTGTAAAAATCCCTTAATTTGGGGTAGAGTTGAACTGATGGGATGGAGTTGAGAGTTCACTGGGCGGATACCCTTCCAAATGCCACATGGAGTTAGCAGCAGATTTTTTTTTTTCTTTGTGTCCTAGGAGATAAACATTTGCTGCTTCCTAGGATTGAACTTTCAACCGTCACTAGTAGGCTACCACAATGCTCATTTTACACACAAAACAAATACAAAATAAAAAAGATATATGGGCTATAATTTAACATATAAAAATAAACTATACTTAGTGACCACATATTATAATCCTACATTAAACACAATACATAACTTGATAAAATTAATCCTGCATTCATTATAACAAACCATGGTTTCTTACCCTGATGTCCCATCTCCAACAGCCTTCTGGAAAAATTTAGCCTTAATAATAGTTTGCAAAGCCATACAAGAAGGCGCAACTTTTGCATCCAGAGGCAAGCTATTCCATCATGCAGAATGCCTATTTCTGCCAATCATTCCAGTAGGTGGGTACTTTAAGCAGGCACCCTATGTGTACCCACTAGGCAGGCAATTCAGCTCAGAGAGAATGATAATTCAGGGTGGAGATTGTTAATATATGTGACCTGCTGTAATCATGGCACTTTCTGACTCCCCACTTTTTGGGGAAGGAACAAGTGTTTATTTCATCTGTTGTTGTGTGAAGGTTAAAGTCCATTGATACAATTTTTTTTTTTCAAAATTACTGGCAATTTTGTTTTACATTTGGACCTTTAGCTGAGTTGTTAAAATGAATGAATTCAAACCAAGTGGGTGATAGAATTGAGTTGGTATGTCAGGCCTCAAGGGCTCAGAGGAAAAGCGGATGAGTAGACCCTTTCAATTTGGCCTCAGGCCTCCTAGCTTTGGAAGACTCTCTTAACTGATCTGCATCATCATTAGACATCAGAAATGTCTAAGTCAGAGGAAGGACATCCTTGTTAGCTCAGCTGGATCTCCCAGCAGGATTCAGGATTACTGATCCTGTTGGTCCCTTTGCACGGAACGGGGTTTGTTTTTTTGTTATTAATTAGGTAAAAACAAACAAACAAAAAGAGCAAGAAGAAAAGAAATACATATGCCTATACGTACAAAATTATATTCTACATTAAAGCAGAAGTTGAAGAATGTGGTGATTATATATATATAAAAATAGGTCCAAATAGAGAGAAAAGGGACAAGAACATTATAGTGGCCCTTCTTCCCTTTTACCCAACCCTGCTTAAATATTTTTGCACTATGCTTTGGACATCTGCAATTATATCTCATTTCTATTTGGAACATTGTATAATTATTTTTAAGTTTCTCTTTTAGTCTTCAAAAATCATATTCTAAATATCTTAGCTTGTCTTATGTATTATAATATGTTGTGAACATGGGAACAGTTCGGTTAGGCTTTTGCTGTGAATATATCAGTCCTTTTTTTTCCATTGCTTCTTATCCTCCAGTTTTAGTCTCCCAGTTTATCAGCAAGATTTCCAGTATTGTGCCAAATTGATTCAGGAATGAATATGTAAGATGAATTCTGTCGTTCCTTGGAGATCAATGTCAAAAAGTGACGATGGGGAACTTTCATTCAGCCTTTTGGATACTGACTAATGGTGTTGCTTAGAATTATATCCCGTCTCCTACATGTATGAAACATTGTTTTTCCAAGAAGAGCATAAGATTAACAGGAAGCTTCCAGCATTTACAGCATTGTGATGAATCCCAAGTAAAAGAACAGAAAAGTATTCATTATCTCATCGAGGAACAGCTGAGCTAGCCTCTATCTGATCCACCACTAGAATTCCTCTGAATCCACAAAAGCGAAGATATAGTGAGTTGACAGTCAGAAGTAAAATCTTTAATACAACTTAGATAAATTAGGAAGACAAATTGAACTTTCTGAAATTATTTCAATTAGAACAAACTACCCTAGAAGAGGAGTAGGAAAAATATATGTTATATAAATACTTCTCACACGTACATCAGCATTGCTGGAATTCAACAACAGTAAATTCTTGTTCTTAATATTTGAATAGACTACATTTTGCCTATGCTACATACCAGTCCTGATTTCTGTCTTGTGAGCTGTTTTTTCTTTGTTCCTGGTCTAAAATTTCTAACCAGCTGCTGACCACTGCATATTCCTTCTACTCACAGATCTCCATGATTTATCATGTCTTTTATGTACACTGAGAGCTTATGCATTGAAGAAAAATTCCTTGTGTGTCCAATCATACTTGACCAATAAAGAATTCTATTCTATTCCAATGCAGGTAATTAACTTTGAGTAAAACAGTAGTTTCATTTTCATCTACTTCTTGGGAAGTTGACGAAGTTCTGAACACCTAACAAGACTTCCAATAAGTGTGCTAATCTAGGCAAGATGAACAACACTACTGGTTAGGAAAAAGACTCCAGATCAGGAATTCAGTTTATTCAAATGGGACAATACTCTTGAAAAATCAGTTTTATTATCTGGGGTGTTTTTTGAAACTAGCTACTATTTTATTTCAGTGCTATTCTTTGGTGATTAGAAACCTTTGGATAGACTTCCGGTTTGCCAGGCTTTGGCGGCGGTAGGGATTCGCGATCTTGCGCGATCCCTGTTGCGCTAGCCGTCTTGGTGCCTCCGATCCTGGGTCTGGAGGATAAGACTGCCATGTAGAGCCAAAGATAGGGAGGATCCGGAGAGGGGTTTGGGGGTGACGCAGACCCCCTCCTCACTTGGCATAACCTCCTTTTCTCAAGGCAGTGGAGCAGCGGTCAGTAATGACCACCACAAAGAAGCCGGCAGCTGGACAAGATTGTGCTGGAGGAAGAAGGAGAAAGAAGAATCAAGAGAAGTGAAAGTGCTGGCTGAGCCGGGAAAATAACAACTCTTAAATACCCTGGAAACTGAATTGCTTGAAAGATACATTGTATCCCTAAGAAGATTGGAAAGCGGCAGAGAAAGCTGTCAAGGGAAAACTTTTTTTTTTTCTTCACTCTCCCACCCCATAGAAATAGCAGATGGAGATCTGGAAAATCTATTTTACCGAAGGTAATTCAATTTGAAAGTTAAAGCCAAGGGATATAGGATTCCTGGACATTGGATTTAACAACTTAAGAAATCGGAAAACCCGTATTGGAGGTATGGATTTCTGAACATTTAAAGGAAAATCGCTGTTGTAAGTGGGAAGGGAGAGGAAAACAAATTGGAGCAGAATTTGAAAAAGGAGGAGATCGCCTAGAACTTTAAAGAAAGATATAACTTAATTGGAACTCTTTGATTAAAAAGTAACCCCAGAAAGAGAAATAGAAGAAAGAAAAAAAGGACTAAAAGAAATAGTTTATTTGGATTCTTTGGTGACTTTGGAACTTTTTGGAATTATTCTTGATTAAAAATACTTGGGTGGTTGTTTTGGAAAAAGTTTTTCTCTTCATGATGGCATTGCTTGTGGAGGAACTAAAAATTGAATATAAAAAATATAAAAAAGAAGAACAAGATGGAAAAGATACTTTGGGCACTCTTTTTCAATTTCTAGAAATGGCGATATGCACTTATGAAAAATTGACTATGCAGCAGGATGACTGGGACAAAGAAGAAGAAGAAGCCATCTTTGATGAACAATAGGTTCTTTTTGGGGAGGAGGAGAAAGAGGAAAAGAAAAAGGGGATTTTAAGGTTTGAAAAAACAATCAAAAAAGAGAAAAATGAGATGAAAGGTGGATACAAGGTTAGAAAACAACAGAAAGGGGGTAAGCAGAAGAAGAAAAGGGAGATGGAGAGACAAAGGGGTAAAAAAGTCAAGGAGAAAAATAAACAAGAGAGAAAGGAGGGGATGAGAAGCCTTAATGGTGGGAAGCAAGATTTAAAGAAACAAAACTTATTTAGAGACAATGGGTAAATCTAATTGAAAAAGGGATTCTGGAAGGTACATAAGATTGTGTTTTTATATGTGTATTTAGAGTAAAATGTTTAAGATATAAATGAGTATCAATATATATGATTAGCTTTTTAATGGTATTGATAGTGGTTTTATATGCTTTTATTTTGTTATTGTAGTGTTTTTGCTTTTCTCATAAAATTTATTGTGTAATTTTAGAATGTACTAAACAGAATCCCTATATAAGGTAAGTGTTATATTAAGTAATATTATGTTAGGGGAAAGAGTCAAAGGCATCACTCCAATCAGTGTACAGGAGAAGTATATTTAAAGAGAAAAGATGAATGGATAGCTGGAAATAGAACAGACAAAGAATGATAAGTATTATGAATTGAATTGAGATAAGATAAATAAAATAAAACTAAGAAAGATAAAAGAGGGAAGAAGCTATGTAGAAAATTGAAAATGGTAATAAGATATGGAATGATATATAAAGTAAATATGATTTTTGAATTTGTGTCTGTGCGAAGAGTTTTAACCCGGGATCAAGCAGCTTTCAGAAAAGATGTTTTATGTTTTGTATGTTTTATGTTTTGTATGTTTGTGTATTGTTTTTGAAAGGCAATAAAATTTTAATTAGCAAGAAATATAATTTGGATAATAGAATGAAAAGGAGAAGTTGGGATAAGATATGAAGCTGAACAGATAACGTAAATATATATATTACAATTTGGAACTATTTTGTATGTTCTATTGATTTTCTTAGAAAAGATCTTTTATGTTATTATGCCTTGATTGTCTGTGTATGGTTTTGTAAAATTAATAAAATTTGTCTTAAAAAAAAAGAAAGAAACCTTTGGATGGATGCCCTGATGTCATATCTGAAATCATTTTCCAACGTATATTGTTTATGTTTATGTTTATGTGTATTGTATTGTTTACTTGTCTGAAAGCTCAATGCATCTCACTTCCCCTTTGTTTTAGAAATTGGTAGAAAACTGCATTGTGGGATTTTGACTCTTTTCTGGGGAATTTCAGAAGAATTTCTCCAATTCCTCATCTACTGCTTCTTCTTTGTGATTTCAGCTTCCACTAAGGTTTTTTTTAAAGAATTTATACAACAGGTTTCATGTGATTGCTATCCTACAATAACAGGAAATCAAGCAGCCAAAATGATCAGAGGGATCTTTGGGGTAACATGTTGCTTCGGATCTATAGGTCACCCACATGTAATCTAAAGGAACTTTGGCTGAAATGAGGCCTGAAACTCTGAATGCCTGATGAATGGACAGTTGAGAATGACAGCAGAGATGGCTGGAATTAAGCAACTCCTTCAAGCAGCTGATTTTGGCAATCTGGGAGCAATCCACAATATAGGGGTGCGATTCTACTGGTTCGGTCTGGTTCTATATAAACCGGATGTTAGTGCTCCCGGTAGTTCGGAGAACTGGTAAAAATGGCCCCTTGGCTGGCCCTGCCCCTTTCCACCCACTTCTCCACTCCCTGACCAGTCAGTCCCTATTACACATGCGCAACATCGGGTGCATGAGCAACATGCCTGCAGTCTGCTTTTGCCCACTAGGCCAGGCATTGCTGCCTGCCTTTCGCTTCTGGGCAGCAGAAAAGCAGCCCCGTTGAATCCTGTTTCTCTCTGCTGCCCAGGAGTCATTCCCGAATAGAGGAGCCTTGTAAGCTTTTCACTCTGCTGGGAGAGGCTCTCCCAGCAAGAGCAAGCAAAAGAAGCAGCCTGGAGCCGATCGGCCTGCTCACAGGTAAGCCTGCCCTTCCCCCACGGTCTCTGAGGCTCCACAGGCCTCACGCAACCTACCTAGCTGCCTTCCCCAACATCCCCAGGCTCTCCCACGCAATGCTCTCCCAGCTCTCCTTACCTCATGGCAGGCGGTGGCCCTGGCCACTGCCCATAAGCAGCGTTGTCAAATGGGAGGCAGCCAGAGGTGCCTCTGCCACCAGCAGAGGTGCTTAGGGAGGGCTGGGGAGGGTGTATGTGTGTGTGTGTGTGTGTGTGATCCCGTCCTTTAAGCATGTGGAGGCTGCCCCAGCCATTGCTGCAGGTGCTTTGGGAGGGCTGGGACAGGGTGTGGGTATGTGGGTGTGGGTGCTTTTATATATGGAATTCTTAGCCTTTACCTTGGTCTTCCCCAGAGACCCACTCGGAGCGATGGTTTTTGCTGATGCTAGCGATGATCAAGAAAATGACCTGACCATTGCTCTGAGTGGGTTGCCAGGGAAGACCAAGGTAAAGGCTAAGAATTCCACGTAGGTGGAGCGTCGCATCTCAGAAGCGCCAACAGCAGGGAAATGAGAACATGTGCGGTTGGAGCCGGCTTGCAGGAGAAGAGTTTGTTTTGGTGGGATGCTGGTACTCAAAGCGGCCCCTGACCCCTCTCCTCCACTGTAGTCTGGCGTTCCGTGCAAGCGTAGAGAGCTGTCCTTGCCCTCCCTCTTCCCTGGCTCCCTTCCCTGTTTCACCTGCCCTCGCATTTCTTTCTTCCCCCCACCCCTCGGTGATGGCTTCTTCGGTGCCTCCGGGTTCCAACTGGGGCCTGATCATGAACATTGTGAACAGCATTATTGGGGTTAACATGCTGATGATGCCCTTCTGTTTCTGACAGGCATTAATGGTTATTATATAAAATATATAGGTTGAATATTCACCTTAGGAGCAGTAGCATGGCTTGCTTGTTATATTGCTCAAGGTTTGTTTCATTTTTTAATTCTTATTTCATATTCTTTTTAAATTGAGTCGTATTGTCTGTTCTTACAACATCTATCCTGCATTATTGATATAAAAGAGGATAGCATATGTAAGAGTTCTCTTGATACATGAATTCCAAGGTTCATTATTTCTTTAATGCTTTCTTTCTCTTATATTGTCTGGTCATGTTTGTTATAACCTGGTGCTTAGACACCTGTTCATCTGTGTGACTTGTCTGACAGGCACAAAAATATAGAATTTGGGGTTAAACTTTGTTTTATAAATAGAGAAATTACAAACTATTTCTGTTTGTATTACTTTCATTAAAGTAATCTTATATCTATATGAGAGTCATATAAATCTTGTTTCTTTTTTTCCTTTCCCCCTCACCATTGCCATAGATGTTGAGAGGCTTTCAGATTGTGGAATCCAATGTAAAGTAGATTTTAGAATATGCCCCAGGTTGTTTCATGTTAAGAAATTATCTGTGTGATTAATCTCCAGATGCATTCTGTTAAGTGTGGAGCATGGGTGCGAATAATGGAGACAAGCCGGTGAAAACAGTGAACTTCAAACTCTTTTTTTACATGGTGTGACAGCTCAAAATGGATGGCTGCTGTAGCCTTCCTTATATAGGCAACTTATTAACTATTCAACCAATAGCAACCTGGGAGCACTAGCTCCGTAAACCAATGAGAACGGCCTGTTAATGGCCAATCAGATTCTCCTGAACAGACCAATCCGATCTTGCCATTAACAGCCAATCAGAAGTGCAGGGCCAGAACCCTGTACTTGACTTCAAGCTCAAGATAACTTTATTTAACATTTATTCATTCACAACACCCCTTCCCCCGGGTTCTGCTTATGGGGTACGGTTACGTAGTCCTTGAGGTAGGATGGTTGTTTTGTTAGTCTTTTTGATTTTCACTGTGCACCTGGTATTTGGCTGCACTCTTGTTGAGGTAGGGCGTTGTTTGGCGAAAGGGGTGCCTCTGATTCAGAGTTCACGTTTTCGTTGTCACCAATATCTTCGGCATCACCCTGAGGTGAACTCACTCCCATCCCTGGTTCCTGTTCTCGCGTTTCTGTTCCACTATCGTTTCCTTCAGAAAGGTTTTCCGCTGGTTGAAATTCATCTTCCTCTGTCTCTCCCCACCCCCCTCAGTTTGGTTATTAGGGAGCTCGGAATTGCCTGACTGCAGCCTTGATCGTAGTTGATCGATATGGCATTTCCAAAGTCTGTCGTCAGGGCATTGTACAAGGTATGATCTTGAGCTGGTTACACGGACCACAGTCACTTCTACCCACAGCGGATCACCCGATAAGTTTTTAGCGAACACCAAATCGCCTACCTGGAAGGTACAGCATCGGCCACTGGATCCAAGTGGTTTCTCTGGTTCGTACGCTGGGTGCAACCGGTCGAAGTGGGAGCGGAGCTTTTGTCCCATTAACAGCTCGGCGGGAGTTTTGTTGGTGACGCTGTGAGGTGTGATATGCTGTAAAAAGAGGATTCGGTTTATCTTCTCTTCGATGTTGTCATAGTCCACTTTCTGTAGTGTTTTCTTGACGAATTGTACCATGCGCTCGACCCTACCATTGGCCGCAGGGTGCGCAGGTGAAGTGAGCACATGTCGGATACCACGGTCAGCCAGGTACTGCTCAAAGGACAGTGCGGTAAATTGGGGCCCGTTGTCGGATACCAGAACGTCTGGTAATCCGTGGGTTGCAAACAGTCTTTCTAGTTTTTTGATGACCGCTTTGGTGGTCGTGTTTCTCATTCGGTGGATTTCGAGCCAGTTCGAGTAGGCATCTACAGTAAGCAAGAAGGTGTGGCCTTTGGTCGGCCCAGCAAAATCTAGATGGATACGGGACCAGGGTCCCCGCGGTGTCTCCCATTTGGTTGGAATTGCCTTTGGTGGAGCGTTGCTTACTTCTTGGCATCTACGACAAGTTTTGACCCATGACTCGATTTGTCTGTCGATGCCTGGCCACCACGCGTAGCTTTGTGCGAGGGCCTTCATGTGCACGATGCCAGGGTGGCCATCGTGCAAGGTTCTTTGCAGTGCCGGTTGGAGTAGTTCTGGGATAACAACTCTATCGCCCCAGATGATACAGCCTTTTTGAGAAAACAACTCTGTTTGTCGACTTTTGAATGGTGCGAAGTCATCTGATACTTGGTCCAATGGCCATCCGCGTTCCACCTACGTGAGGACTCATGCCAAGGTGGGGTTGCATTTTGTTTCTTTCGTGATATCACGGGCAGTTAATGGCGGCGTATGAAGTGTCTCGATCTGCAACGTTGTCATTGTTGGCGTGGGGTTGTTGATAGTCTCTGGAAGCGGTGCACGGCTCAACGCGTCGGCGTGGAGAATAGCTTTTCCAGGGCGGTATTGCAGCTGATAATTATAAGCAGCCAAGAATTCTGACCAACAAGTCATCCTGGAAGATAATATATAGGGGGTTGGCTTATCCCCAGCTATTATTCCCAGCAAAGGTTTGTGGTCAGTCACTATAGTAAAAGCCCGGCTGTACACGTACTCATGAAATCTTTTGACAGCTGATACAATTGCAAGGGCTTCTTTATCAATCTGGCTATAATTTTGCTCAGTTTTTGAGAGCGTCTTTGAAAAATAGGCAACAGGGGCTTCGCTACTGTTAGGCAATACGTGGCTCAAAATGGCGCCCACTCCGAAAGGCGATGCATCACACGTGATATTTAACGGTAAGGTTTCATTGTACTGCATTAGTACAGCATCAGAAGTCAGTAGCTTTTTTACATTATGGAACGCCTGCTCTTCTCTATGACGCCATACCTAATTTGCTTTTTTGTCCAGTAGGCGATGTAAAGGTTCAGTGACAGTCACCTTGTGCGGCAAGAATACGTTATAGAAATTGATGAGGCCTAGAAACGCCTGGAGGTCGGCCTTATTCTGGGGTCTGGGAGCGTTTTTTATTGCTCTCAATTTGCTATCTGTAGGGTGAATACCCTGACTGTCAATTAAGTACCCTAAAAATTCGACACGATCTGTACACAGCTTACACTTATTTTTCTTCACCTTAAGGCCTGCGTCTTGGAATTTTTGGAGAACTAGTCTTAGACGATCCCGTAAAATTTTTGGAGTGGGGGCAGCAATTAACACATCGTCAAAGTAAGGGACAACGCCTTTAATCCCTTGTAAGAGTCTTTCCATTAGGCTCTGAAAGATCCCCGGGGCTACACTCACTCCGAATTGGAGCCGCGTACATTTAAAAGCACCTCGGTGCATTACAATTGTCTGTGCCTGTGCCATTTTTTCATCAACCGGCAGTTGCTGATAAGCCTGAGCTAAGTCTAGTTTAGCGAAGACTTTTCCGCCCCCCAGGGATTGGAGGAGGTGTTGCACCATCGGCACCGGATATGGGTTTTGCTGCAGGGCGTGGTTCAGGGTGGCTCGGTGGTCCCCACAAATTCTAATTGAGCCGTCCAGCTTAATTGGTGTCACGATTGGGGTCTCCCAAGGAGAGTGATCAGTTGGCTTTAACACTCCCTGGGCTATCAACTTATCAAGCTGTTCGTCAATTTTCGGCTTTAGTGCGAACGGAACTCGACGAGGCTTAAGGCGGATGGGAGCTATTTTTGGATTAAGGCTAAAGGATATCGGGGTCCCCTTGTACTCGCCTAGCTTTTCTGCGAAGACGTCCCTGAATTCCTGGGCGAGGTCCTCCTCCCAGTCACTGCCGCCGATTCAGTTAATGCCTGCCACTTCAATGCCGAGTGATGTGAATCATTGGAGGCCTAACAGGCTAGGCCAGTCCTTGTCGATCACAGTTAGGGGTAAGTACGCTGTGCGGTTTTTGAACGAAACCCGGACTCGACTGGATCCCACGACTGGAATCCGGTTCCCCTGATAATCTTTAAGTACGAGTCTTTGGAATTAAAGGTCTTGGCACCGGATGGTAGGGATGAGTTGCTTGAGGGTCTTCCAGGAAACCATCGAAAGGGACGATTTTCGATGGCCACTTTAATTCAGATTTTCTTGGCATCCAATGAAGAGGTGTGACCGATAGTGATAGTTTGGTGAGCCTCTTCTCACCTCGTTAAGCGATTCATGGGTCGGTTTCTGTAGGAGTGGTTTGCTGGTTCTTGCCTTACAGGACGGTTTCCTGTCGATTGGCAATAGTTGACCCCCTTCGAGGTCTGGCTGGGTCCTAGGAGACTTCTGCAGACCCGCCCGATATGGCCTCGTTTCCGCACTCATGGCAGAACGCGTCACGGAATTTGCAATCGGACCGGTAATAGTTGGCCCCGCAGCCAGCGCATGGTTGCTGGGACTTCGGGTAATGGTCCCGATCGGACCGCAGTCGATGGACCTCTTCTTCGTCGCTGTCTGACAATGAAGAGAGGTCCTCATGGTGGGCCGTCGGAAGCCGTCCTTCTGACTTAGGTGAAAGTTCTCAGGCTGGTTGGTGTGTCGAAGTGCGGTTTTGGCGCAGTTGGGCAGCCGACTTCTTGGTTGCTTCCGCTGCCGTAGCATCAGTGATGGCATCGGCAAGGCTAATGTTGCCCTTTGCCATTATTTTGCTCTGCACGTTTAGCGCATCTAATCCTAGAACTACTCGGTCTCTCAAAGCCTCTTCTAGGTCGGTGAAGTCGCAGAGGCCTCCCAAGTTTCGGAGGTCCGCAACGAAATCGGCAACGCTCTCTCCTTTCCACTGGTTTCTTTGGTAGAACTCGTGCCGTCTTACGGGCGTTGGTACGGTTGGTGCATAGTGGGCCCTTAGCAGAGGTTCGAGGACGTCCCAGTCCATAGCCTTTACTTCAGCCGGTTTTGCTAGTGCCTTGGCCATCTTGAATACGGTTGGCCCGCAATGCATTAGGAATACCGCCTGTTTCTTCCCAGTTATGGCATCCTTCAGATTATTTGTTTCCAAGAACATTTGGAAATGATCCATGTAGGACTCCCAGTCTTCTTGCGCTGGGTCGAACGGAGCAGGTGGTACTACACCGCCGGACATGGTTCCACCATTGTGCATTTCAACCACGTGCTTGGTTGTCTTCTTCATTGTTTTAGTCAGCTCTGACGTCTCCACATCCCATCCTCGTCACCAGTGTTAAGTGTGGAGCATGGGTGCGAATAATGGAGACGAGCTGGTGAAAACAGTGAACTTCAAACTCTTTTTTTACATGGTGTGACAGCTCAAACTGGATGGCTGCTATAGCCTTCCTTATATAGGCAACTTATTAACTATTCAACCAATAGCAACCTGGGAGCGCTAGCTCCGTTAACCAATGAGAACGCCTGTTAATGGCCAATCAGATTCTCCTGAACGGACCAATCCGATCTTGCTATTAACAGCCAATCAGAAGTGCAGGGCCAGAACCCTGCACTTGACTTCAAGCTCAAGGTAACTTTATTTAACATTTATTCATTCACAACACATTCCTTAGGATCCATTTTAGTATAGTGGTTAAGGCATCAGGCTTGAAACAAGGAGGCTGAATTGTAGTCCCACCTTACCCTGGTGCCTAGTCCCACTTTAAGCCCAAAGCCAGCTGGGCGACCTTGGGCCGCTCACTGTTTCACGAGCCCTAGGAAGAAGGCAGTGGCAAATCCTTTCTGAAATATTGCCAAGAAAACTGCAGGGATGTTTCCAGGAAGATGTCAGGATTGACTTGAAGGCATACACAAAAGATAAAGTTTGCATTACATGGCTTTACAGAATAAAGAGCCCTGGAATATGTTTTTTGCAGTAATTAAGAAAAAAGTGAAGTGAAATTGCCTGTCCAATGAATAAGTGGCATACATATTATAATAAATGAATATGCAGTTTCCTGAAATTCTCAGCCATTGCAACCATTGTTTAAAAGTTGCTCTTTTTTAATAAAAAAATCAGTATTTACATAAATATTTATAATATTTACATACAAGCCACGCCCAGCCAGTCACATGACCACCAAATCACACCCAATCAGCACGCCATGCCCACCCAGTCACATGCCCACCAAGCCACACCCACAAATTAGGCCACACTCACAGAACCGGTTGTTAAGAAATTTGAATCCCACCCCTGCCACAATATTATTTCTTGCTGAGTTCATTTTTTTTAAACTTCTGGGAAAAGAGAGGAGTTTGTATGACGTCCAGCATCCGGTGCTCAGATTCTTTGATTAGCCTTGAGTGCTATGGATCTTGGTGATTATCCCTTTTCATATGTATTCATACATGTGCTTGATCCTTATGCATGCCTTAGTCGTTAGTCGGAGGTGGTAAGAGAACACCTAGCATGCAGTGGTGGGATTCAAATTTTTTTACTACTGGTTATGTGGGCGTGGTTTGATGGGCATGGCGTGGCTTGGTGGGCATGGCAAGGGGAAGGATACTGCAAAATCCCCATTCCCTCCCCACCCCACTAACCTGCTTTCCAGCTCCGTTCTCATAGGCAGGGCAACAAAAGAAGACGCAGCCAATCAGCTGGGACTCAGGAGACAGAGAACAGATGGTGGGGGGGGCAGTCAGAGGAGGTATTTGCAGGTTCTCCGAACTACTCAAAATTTTCACTACTGGTTCTCCAGAACTGGTCAGAACCTGCTAAATACCACCTCTGCTAGCATGGGATAAATATGGAAATACTATTGTGGGTTTCTGCACACCATGATCAAAAAGCAGTGTTTCCATGAAACATCCCACAGCTACTTTTGGATATTAACGGTAGCCCTAGACTGTATTTTTCTTTCTTTAGCCATTACAGGAGTGGCCTCAGTTCAGGTCATGGTGGTTTCCTTTTGAAAAAAATTGGTCAAAAGGCTATTCCGTGCAAATAAACACTGCTGATTAGCAAATATGTTCCTTGACAACATGCTATGGTTACAGTCAAGGCCAGAAAACAAGAGATCAAAACAGCGAGACGAAATGGAAAGCCTTCAGATGCCTCCAAAGCTCCAACTTTCAGGGAAAGTGCTTCATGTCCGATGATCTCTCCCATCTGATGTTTCTGTTAATTCTGTGTCTTGCTTCATCAGCAAGATGTAAATGAATTGGCACACGCGCACACACAGCCTGCATATTTGGGGTGTTCTTCCAATGTTTCATACTGCAACACATTTGCTTCAAGTATGAGGGGTGCTGTCAATCTTGCTATCTTTTGCTAAAGCACTTGCTTTGATAAGGGTGCATCTAGAATTTTCTGCAAAAAGCCTTGGGCACTGGGTTAGTCTCACTGAAAAAAGAACCCGCGAACTCAGTCACCTTGTAATTATTGTCACAGATTAGCATCTTTCATTCTCTCTCTCTCTCTCTCTCTCTCTCTTTTTCCCAGGACAAAAGAAACCAGCTGAGAATGAAACAAAAGAGAATAAAGGGAAAAGAGCTGAATGTCAAGCAAGAATAGTTTTGATAGGGCCAAAAGTGGAAAAGGAAGTCTAATTTTGTCCTACTCCAGGGGAAAGAAAAGGTTTTGAGCAATGTAAACAAATCAGGAAATCCTGGCACTTACTCCAGTTCCGATTTGGCGAAACACTCCAGCTCCTTCCCTGTGTGTGAGCTGCTGTTTATGAATGAAATCCAGATTAAGCTATTCATTGAGTCTTGCCAGTCCCACCATTTCCAGGTTTCCTTTTGCCGATGGCATAGCTTAAATCTTAAAATAATAATAAAAAAACATATGCATGTTATTAACTCTCCATATTCAAATGGAAATACAATGCTATCATAAATCTCTTTCTTTCTCTCCTTCTTTTTCCTGTAACATAAATTCCTTTCTCCAGCATGAAGTTGCAGGAAAGCCATTGTATCTGAGCGATCTAAACTTGAAAGGGATTTTTTTTTTTGTTAAACTAGTTATGATAGAGGAAAGCATGTTTTTCACTGAGTCCAAAGATTAAAGTTGGTCGTAAAAGGAGGTGGAGGGGATGGAGGAAGATTATTGGTTGCTCAACTAATGATTAGATACAGAACTTCATGGACAAATTAAGGAGCATAAAAACAAGAGAAAGATCTCTCCAGATAAGTGAAACCATTCAAATAATATCAAATAAAATATGCATTGTTTATCATTCATTTTAATCTTCTCCAGCCCCACTCTATCCCAATTAGCTTAATTAGACAATGAGGGTTTTAAACCCCCATCAAGGCAACAGATCAACAGTAAACAGACTTGAATGTTTAAGTCTCAGCCTCAGCCCAGCTTCCTTTTCTGCTCTCACTAGTAAGGTTGCCATATCCTTTACTCAGCCCCTCCACATGTTATCTGAAAGTCTGGAATGCGTGAATTAAGTTTAATAGAGTAGTGAAATAATGTGAAACGTCTGCTCAGTATGTCAGATCTCTGGCGGTATTCATTCTTACGTGCTATTCATCATTAGTGACCAATGAGTATATTTAGTGATATCCAGTGGTATAAACATATGTGAGCTTACTCTATAGAAATATGCTGATGTTAGACCTGTGATCAAATTCCTTTAGCAATACCAACATTTATTTATCCATTCACCCCTCCAATTTCTGTGTCGGTCTGCCTGTCCAATAAACTGGGTGGCAACAAAATAAAAACAAATCATTTCATTAAACCAAGAAAAACCAAATAAAATCACATTGAGGATCAGGAGAGACATGAAAACACTAATTACATATATCCATACCAGAATCCTTGTAACCAATATCCCATCTCAATGACTAGCTTATCTCTTTCCAGTCACGATTAAGCCTTGCTAGTGGGGAAAGAAGGTTAAATGAAAGAAATGAGAAAGAAGATATGTGTCTTTCTTGGAGTCTGACAGAATTAAAAGGCTAGCTGTATTCATTGGGAAAATTAATATATGTGGTATGCTTTAAGATTTTCTTTTGGAAGTAGGAGCGAACATTGCAAAAGTTATCACTATTATATATTCAGTTCAAGTCATAGTTACTGAGCCTACTGTCCTATACTGAACTATTAGACTCCAGGGAGGTGGGATCTAACCCTAGGGTAACCTCACAGCAGATTGATCAATATTGGTCCTGAAGAATAATAAATCATTTACATGTATCGCTTCCTTTTATATACTGAAAAAAGCATAGGTAGTTTGCTTAAGAAATCACTTGTCTCAGATGGCATAGGTGAATTATATTCAAATGTTTTGAAATGTAGGGATCTTCTGTGCATCTAATTATGAGTGGACGGTGGACTTGAATAGATATTTTTTCACTTATAATATTCTCACTCATTCTCAGTGTGAAATCAGTCTGCAATTGCGTTTCCTGCTCTACCTCAGAAATGATGCTTTCTGACTTGTGCTGACATGGGCTTGGTTTTATGGCTGTCTTCTTTTCTGTAATTCAACTTGGGTGACGCCTGTCCCTCCTATATGCAGTGGTCAGCATGTTAAGATGCCTGTGAGTGAGACTCTGCCCACATGATTTGCAGTGTAGGCTCAAGCATTAATTGGGTTCTTTGTATATCTCCAATAAGTGGCACTATTGGTAACTGCTGTCTATTGCCAGATTTAAAATACAGGTTGAAATCAGAAATATTACTTAAGCAGGGTTTATGGAAATCTAATAGTGCTGTGTGAAAAAACTGACAGACAAAATATATTGCTCAGGGCAAGTTCTAAAGTAGAGATGGACAATATATGATCTCCAGACTGAATTACTGAAGAGTAATGCCCAATAATAGCCCCAATAACATGTCCAATGATAAATATTCAAATAATATCTGAAGGCCATATGTTGGCCATTCTGATCTTGATTGGATCCTGCAACATTATCTTGGGACATGTATATTTGCTTTCATTCATTCTGATCTTAATCAAAACTCTCACTGATACCTTGATCCCACAGTTTAATGGTCTATCTTAGGGGTCCAGGAGAGGATTGCAACCAAGCTGTGAAAAGCACAAGCAGCAGGCAAATGTATGTGTATGCTTTCTATTTGCATGAGCGGTAGGCATGCATACCCACCACTCGTGCAAATGGAGCTGTGTGTGCATGCTTGCTGACCGTTTGCACGGAACCATCCCCTCTCCCACTCCCACCAGTCCTCCTGTATGTGTTTTTCTTGAAAATAATACAAATGTTTGTCATTACTTTGACTTCCCAATCACATAATAATTCCATCTCTATTTACGTTTCAAGTCAAAATCTGGAGCATTGTTAGCATGGTACCTTGAGATCATGGGCTCCTGGAACTACTCAGGAATGTATTGAAAAATGTAGTATTCAATCAGGACACAATATGGATTGCATCCATGACCAGCTCTGTAAGGCATGTTACAGACAAATTAGATACCTACCTCAATGAGAAATAAAATAAAGAAATAAAGCTTGTGTGAGCAAGCTGTTTTGTGTGGTGTATAAAACATGGATTGCACATATCTCTTTTATTCAGTCCTGTGTATCCTGACATTGCAACTGAGCTATATTCCAGAGCTAAAAAAGAAAAGGAAGCAGTTAGACAAACTTTTAATATGTGGTTTAGATGAGTACAATGCTTCAAAGAGATAAAAATAAAGATAAAGATAAACACCTGCCTTTTGCAAATGCATCCCATTGTGATTTATTAGAATTTATTTATTAGCATGTCTGTCCAAAGCTGTAATCATAACAATTAATAATAACTTTACATAGCTGATTTACCAGAGACATCCAAGGATATAGGGAATAATCACCAAATCTGAAACAAAACCAAGCTTTCATCAAAAGGGAAGTTATGGTTGCATTGACACAACACAGTAATCCATAAACCATGTTTTACAAAACATAGCAGCAAAGCCAAAACCCAAAAAACCACATTATGCCTTAGAAAGTTGTTCAAGATATGCCATTATATTAAGCCATAATGTGGTTAATTTGTTTTGGCATTCTGCGAGTATAGCAATTTGAAATTGCTAACCACATATATAACTTAGGCTGTTGTGCAAACAGAGCCTGTGTTTGACAGCTTACAGAAATGCCAGTTCCTTAGAAAGACACTCCTGAGTCACATTTGATTCCTGGTGATTTCACCTATGAAGTTTTATTTCTATCTTTCCATCAGCCTTGGAACTCTGAAATTGATCCATAACAAATATTAACCAAGGCCAACCCACTTAGCTTCTGAGATCAACTAAAGCCTTGAAAAGTAGTTTTAGGACCAACAGATTGTCCTATTGTAGACATAGCTATGTTAGCTCATTTCAAATTATACTTTATTAGAACATTTGATATTTTCCTATTTGTCTTCATGTCTTGCCTGCAATAAACTTATTTATGCATAGGTAGATTTTAGCGACCATTTCATGGAAAGGAATTGCTGTAAGACACTTCTCTGAATGCTTATTTCTTTTATATCAGAACATTATGGCACCATTCTGGAAAAAGCCTACACCAAAGAAGTTGTGAAACACTACAATGAAATACTACTATGAAAAATATTTAGTCATGAAGAATATAGCCATCAGGAATTCAGGTCAATTCAAAAGAGACTTATTTTACAGTTATTTAATTTTGCCTCAGTTTGCTAAATTGAAAGCAAATGTTGCAATATTTTTCTCCTAAGCCAGATAGTTTAGTATCCGTACAACCTTCCAATGTTACAGGTTCATCACTTAGAAACACAAAAGGTACACTCCACAGTACTTTTAGAAAATTAAAACAAATTGTACAGCTAATCAAACTTTTCTTAGTAAAGTTTGGATAGAGTGGCAACTAGTGTCTTTGTAATGAAATTACATCCGTTTGGGGTCTAGTTTTAGAGCCATACACATTCACTACAGAATTTTGGGATTACAGCTCTCAGATTTCCTAGCTAGTATGGAATGAATTATGTAAGATGTAGGGGAAAAACCAGAACAAAACACAACAACCTTTCTTTCACTGTGATGAATGGTTCCCTGGCGATTGTTATGAATTGAAGAGCAAGAGACGTGACATCATCAGAATTTATGGAGAATCTGCTTGCAAAAAATTGACCCACTAACTGCTCAGCCTGAGCCTATAAATGGCCACCTGCAAAATGCCATATGGAAAACTGGAGTTTGTTAGAGAAACAAGTTCTCTCAAACCACAAGGCCAAATAAATTAATGCCTTATCCACTCCAATCTGGATTTTAGCCAAACTCATTGCACAACTGTAGTTATTGCTTATTTCAAGGAACAAAATTAATGATACTGATGGGAAAGAGGGCATTTGTGCAGAAATATTTTTAAAAGTCACGATCGTAACTACAGTCACAATTCTCTTTTACATGCAGAACACACACACACACACACACAATATACTGCATATAAAAAAGGAGTGAAGTTTCATAATCTGGTTAGCATATCCCCACTTACTCAATGGGGAATAGTTGGCATCTGGAGCCATGGTCTGAATTGTTTGGATGATGGGTTTCTGGCACATTTCTGGGTGGTATCACATGACAATTGATAAAATTGCATTTGACCAAAAAGTGGCAAATATCATTCAGAGGGTTCAAAACTGAATCTTGTGAAAGTGGAGGAGAAAACCCTGAAATAAGGACTTGAAAAATAGATTTCTGTGCCATAGACAGAAATGGGAGGCCTTGGAAAAGATATTCAAATGCTGTGATGTGTCTATACCTAAGGTGACCAACTTTTTTACAATGAGGAGGACACAAATAAATTGAAGAAAAAAACAAAGCCACTTGCGTGCAGCGCACTCTCTCAAAACAATTCTCCTGTGTGGAGCACATGCATCTCATAATCACGTCTTGCTGCAGTGTACTGAGCCTTGACGAATCGTCATGTCAAATACAAATACGTCACATCACACCCAACGGATTGGATTGGCATCGATCAAATACGGAGATTTACAGATTAGTCTTCAAATATCAAAAAAGAGGACATGTAGGAGGACACTTTTTGAGAGAGGACAGAACTTACAAAAGAAGGACTGTCTTCCCTAAAGGAGAATGATTGGTCACCTTACTATACCTAAAAGTACAGAATTCTGCAAGCCATGGTACTCCCTATGACCTTCTATGAAAGTGAAAGGTGTACTTTAAAGAATCAGGTTAGGAAAAATATTGATTCCTTTGAATTTTAGAGAAGACTCCTGAGAATATTGTGGACAGCCAAGGAAAAAAAATCCTGATGGATTATTAAACAAATCAGTCCAGAATTCTTACTCAAGACACAACTGACCAGGCTCAAATTATCCTACTTTGGACCCACATCATGCAACCATCTCTCTGGAAAAGGCTCTAATGCTGGGAAAAATAAAATGGAAAGAGGAGAACATCAAGGTGGATGGACTCAGTTGTAGAAGCAATGGGCGCACTCTTGAAGGAAATAAAAGGTTAGGAATAGATTGTCTATATGGTTGCCAAGAGTAAAAAAAAACCCAAGAACTTGATGGCACATAATCAATCAATCAATAGTGTTGGTCTGATGATGAACAAGAAAACAATAAGAATTTTGATTAGATATAATGAACAAATACCACAGCAAGGTTCTAAGCAAGACATGCAAAAGTAATCCTCATGCAAGCCTATGGCTCAAATGAGGTAGCAAGAGAAACTGAAAAGATAAGTTCCACCAGCATTTAGAACACAGTTTGATCACATGGTATGTATTGATAATGTGTTCTAATTGCTGGAAATTCATGATATTATTATTAGTGATATGAAAGTATGAATAGGTAACAGCAGACAAAGAAGGAAACAATTTGCCTAGACAAATTAGCAGCAAAAAATGAGTAAAAATGGAGACCACTTGTAAAACTATTTTCTAGTATGAATAACTCATATGTTGGGAGCACCTATTTTGCACACATAAATATCCACCAAAAAATGGTGGTCACCTGATGGAGCCACTAATAATGAAATTGACTACTTCTGCATTAGCAAACAATGGCAAGCAATCTTTCTAGATCTTTCTATAATCTATCAGATTATATTGCAGACTAGTTATAGCTCTGGCATCACCAAGACTCTAACTAAAGAAGAAGTGAAAATAACTTGCAACATGCTGAGAAGCTAAGAAATATTGCCTTTTGTTTAACACTACAAACTTAAATTTCAAAAGCAGTTTCAGAGTTACCTCATAAAATTCAGTCTGAAGAACGGTAAATGTAGGTCAAGCAGCCTCTGAATGTGTAGAAGAAACAGTTGGACGAAGGGGAGGAACACAGGAAAAAATGTTGGATACTTGACAGAATGTGGGAACTGATTGATGAATGGGATAGCTATGCGACAAGGGGGTCAAGCAAAGTCATTAAAGAAGAAAACAGAATATCTGGACTCCTAATTAATTTACAACTTTCTTAGATCAAAATCCCATTTAGCTTTTTGCTGTTTATTTCAAATCCTTTAAGTTTTTCAGTTTACAAGATAAACTCACCCGAAGGCTTTTTGAACTTGTCATTTTGAAGATCTCTAATAGCTTTAAGATGGTTGGCTCAAAAGTTATTAGGAAATGAGACTTGCAAACTTAGTATCCTTTAAAAGGCTCCACCACAGTTCCACGCAAGATGGCTAATCTCTTTATCTTCCAGCACTCAAAAACCATGGAAAACTAATGTCCTTCATTTCTCATGAGAAGGAGCCATCTAGAATAGATCATATGTGGGCAATTTCTTATCACCTGAAGAGGTGTTCCTTGGCCTTTGCCATGATTGTTGGCTCCACTAGAAAGGTGATGTATGCACTTGACTATAACTGTAGTCTGTTATTTGTACTTATAAATACATCAAGCCTGTCCTGAAAAATTTAGCCACATCTGTCAGCCTAGCCATTTGAGTTCAGTTCCTTGGTCTTTGCTTGATTGTTGGCTCGACTTTGACACAGATATCTTCAGTTCACCATACTTCCCTCAGAAGTCAAGAAGTAATATAAGTACTCCAATTAAGGATAAAAATGAGAAGGTACTGTTTGATAATGAAGAATAAGATATACCCTGGGCAGATCACTTCCAAGAAACACCAAATCAACCCAGCCCAGCCATAAATTGTGATTCCAGTACATCCAGAGCCCCTGATTAATTGGATGCAAATCTGAACATAACCAAATTTCATTAACAATTAATTAAGATGAAATGAACATTTAAGAACAATGAAGCTGCAGGTTTACACCAAGTCTTAACTGAATTATTGGAGCTTTGAGGGAACAGAATGATGCAAGAACTAATATGTAGAAGCAGATATTAATTACATGTGGAATTGGAAAGGCATCAGCAATTTCCAATGAATGCTTCCAAGTAGGTTTTCTTCAATTATTGTGATTGTTGTCCCAGAATGGTTAGAGAATTGTGCCTGAATCCAGATGAAAAAACTAAATAGAAAATGTTACAAGTTTTGGTGTATTGAAAAATGGTGAAAAAAATTGTGAGAAGTTGGTGAAATTTCAGCATTCTAGTAAAATTCTGGTGTCCCGTACAATAAAAGATTATATTAGACTTCTGAATGTATGTGCATTTCTGAAGGATACAGATTTTATGGTTTTATTTATGTCTGATGAAATTTTCAGGAAATACAAAATTGGCTGTGGGCCAAAAACTTTTTAGCGCCTCATTATGATACAACTCAAAGTTTCTACTAAAAGAATTCAATTCTCAGATGGCTCAGCTGACAGATGTGATTAAATTTTTCAGGACAGGCTTAATGTTTTAAAAGTACAAATAACAGACTATAGGTAAAGTCAAGTACATACACCACCTTTCTAACATTTTCTGTCTAGTTCTTTCATCTGAATTATGGCACAGTTCTGCAACTATCCAGGGACCAATATTAAACTTTATTAACTCATTTGCATTTTTTCCAGCTCTATCCTCAGTTTGATACAAATATTTATAAATAATGGTAATAATTCAATATGTTCATTTGTCATCTTTCCAAATAGTATCTTAAGAGAAGTGTTCCTTGTATAGCAGTGAGATTCAGTGGGATTATTTGTTTGTTTGTTTACATTGATTTATATCCTTTCCTTATTTTGTACAGCTCAAGATAGTATACATAATGCTCCCACCTCCTTTTTTTTTGGTGTAACAAAAAATTCTGTGTGCTGGTTTGGGCTGAGATAGAATCCACAGTTACTCAGCCAGTTTCTATGCTTGAAAGAGGTCTACAACTCACAGTCTTCTAGTTTTTAGTCCAACATCTTAATCACTACACCAAAGTGGCTCAATTGATTGATTGCCAAGTAGGGTTCATTGTTATGCGCCACTTGTATCCACAGGTGAGCAATCACAATTCTGAAGTTCCAAAAATACAAGCAAACAGAAACAAGATAACTGCTGAATCCTTAGCAGTAAATCCGTTATCTTGTTTAGCAAACCTGAAGTGCCTATAAATCACAATGCCTCAGAGAATCTTCACAAGACTTTCGCTCCAACAAAACACTTTGCTTCTGGCAAATTTCTCAAGCCAGACCATTTCCTTTTATCCCCTAAGGGGGAGTGTAAGTCTCATCAATTAATCATCGGCTCGACGCCTCCTTCCCAATTGAGATTGACGTCTCAATCTCCGTCTATTTCTCACATCAAGCCAGGATCCCTCAAATCCCTCCTTCTCTCCTGAAACCTCTCGCCCATTTTCCTGATTATCTGCCACCGGCTGTTGCATAATCAGAGAGGGAGAATTGGAGGAGGTAACAGACTCTGAGAGCTCTAATAAATTAGGTTCGTCTCTCATAGCCGAGTCCACTTCCTCATCCTGGTTATCCTCAAAATCACTCAGCAATGCAGGCTCAAATTCCACTGCCAGATTCTCTTCACTCGAGCTCACATCTGCCACCAGAACAGATTCAAATCCGGAGTCACAACAGTTCATATAGCTCCATTTCACACATCAGGGCTACAATGTTGTTTTCCTTGAGCTTGGATCTGGGTGCTGCAGTAGGCAGGTCAATGACATGCCAAAATCAAATAATCCATGGTGGGACTTCCACAGAGGTGGAAAGGATTGGAATTTTTTTTCTGTTTGTTTGTTTTCTCATCAATTTAAATACATTTGTTGTTTTAAGCCTATTCAAAAGCATAAAGAATTATTTTATTTGTGTTTGTTTTCTGCCACTAAAGATGGTGAAAATCACTATTTCAAATTTTGACAAATTTTCACCAGATGTTTTAGGAGGACTTCAGACTTTCCATGGAAATATTAGAGTACATTGGGTATTGTGGGAGACCCCAGGAGATCCTCTAAATGTTTGTTTTCTAAAACATGAATTGGGAAAATCTCACATCATATAATAAGCCAATTATATTGGAATTTCAGTGGTAATGGTGAGTGGGCTGTCAGGGGTTATAATCTAATATCTGCACCTAGTTTGAGAAGAGCAAGAACATCAAAGAATGCATCTCATCATTTTTTTATCACCAGTTCTAAGAACTAAGAACTCAGGCTGCAATAGAAGCCTACCTGGAAATAAGACTTTGAACTCAAGGGGAACTTAAATGTTTATAAAGAGAACCTTATCAGAGCCAGAAAGGTTCTAAAACTCAGGTTCTTGGGATTCTCTCTGATTCTGACAAATCCTTCAGCTGACTCCATACCAAGTTATACTGAGGCAAAACAGGGTTGGTTGGTTGGTTGGTTGGTTGGATGGATGGTTGGTTAATTGAAATGTTGACCAGAAGGGGGATTTATGGAATCATTCCTGTCCTTAGGTTTATAGTCTAAAGCTGAAACACAACTGCATAGAATCATTGGGATCATCAAGTGCCATATACTGTACATTTCATAAACAATATTAACAACATACAAGAAAAATAATTTAGAAGCTAAGGAAACCCAAATATCATTTATTTCTTAGGCTTCTCTCAAAGGTGAACTGTAAGAGAGTAAAGGGGAATTTCCATGTGACATTGTATCCCACTCAGAGCCAAGTGAGAGAGAAATCTAGTGGTAGAAGATAGCCAAGAAGGCAAATTCTTCATTGTTTGCTGCTGCTTCTCTTTCTCCTGGGACAGCTGATAACCACATCTGAATTGATTCTAATGGTTCAGAGGGTTGAACATAATGGATGGGGGAGGAACTGTTGCCATGAAGCAAGAATATCAAGTGTTCTTTTTGGGACTGCCAAAACCCTCTGGGTATACGGGCCACCTTTCCTTGACTCCACTCGCTTGCTTTCTTGTAGGCATGCATTGGAGAAGAGCTACTAGCTTTGTTGAAGGCCACCAGCTAAGGGCATCTAAAGACCCATGAAGTAGTGATTCTGCAAGGCCACCGTTTATATTTTTGAGATTGTGAAGAGGTCTTACATGAGTTGCAATTGTGGTCAAAAATTTTGAGTGACATCATCCACTGCAATGTTTGTCCCTTCCTTTCTCATTCCCTCCTTCCCTCTTTCCTTCCTTCCTTCCTTCCTTCCTTCCTTCCTTCCTTCCTTCCTTCCTTCCTTCCTTCTTTCTTTCTTTCTTTCTTTCTTTCTTTCTTTCTTTCTTTCTTTCTTTCTTTCTTTCTTTCTTATCCTTGGAGTCAGAATGTTATTTCAAATGTGCATTACTTGGGGATAAAATTGTATTTCTTTCAGATGAATTCATTATTTTTCCAATTGTATTCTGCAAAAGGCAGAACAAAATCATATTCAACACTACTATATTGCTTAAAACAGGATTGTGATTGCATAGCAGCTTAAAAGGAGAACTGAACAACTGCAATTAACATGTTAAAAATGGAACAATAAACACAATATGAGGTTTTTGTTTTAAAAAAGCAAACTTCAGAAACATTGTTTGAAAAAATTATAATACTATGTCCAAGAATTCCCAGCATTTGAAAAATGCTGTTTTAAAAGTGTTTTAAAGAAATGCCTTCATTCTTCATGAGTTCATAAATAGAATTTTGTCTTACATGCCTTTCCTGGAAACAATTACATGATTAAAGTTGTAAAGAATGCAGAAAAAATATGAAACTCTGTAAAGACAGCTACCATGAAAGTTAAGATTCTTTTTTTTTTAAACAAATTTTATTAATTTTACAAAACAATACACAAACAAACAAGGCATCATAACATTAAAATATTTTCTGAAAGAACCAATAAAACATACAAAATAATTCCAAATTATAATATATATATATATATTTACATTATCTGTTCAGCTTCGTATCTTATCCCAACTTCTTCTTTTCATTCTATTATCCAAATTATATTTCTTGCTAACTAAAATTTTATTGCTTTCCAAAAACAATACACAGACAAACAAAACATGGAACATAAAAACATAAAACATCTTTTCTGAAAGTTGCTTGATCCCGGGTTAAAACTCTTCGCACAGACACAAATTCAAAAATCATATTCACTTTATATATCATTCCATATCTTATTACCATTTTCAATTTTCTATATGGCTTCTTCTCTCTTTTATCTTTCTTAATTTTATTTTATTTATCTCATCTGAATTCAATTCATAATACTTATCATTCTTTGTCTGTTCTATTTCCAGCTTTCCATTCATCTTTTCTCTTTAGAGAAACTTTTCCTGTACACTGATTGGAATAATGACGCCTTTAACTCTTTCCCCTAGCTTAATAATACTTAATATAACACTTAACTTATATTGGGATTCTGTTTAGTACATTCTAAAATTACACAATGAATTTTATAAAAAAAAAATACAACAATAACCAAAAAAGAAAAGCATATGAACCACGATCAATGCCATTAAAAAACTAATCATACATATTAATACTCATTTATATCTTAAGCATTTTATTCTAAATACACACATAAAAACTGAATCTTATGTACCTTACAGAATCCCTTTTTTTCAATTAAATTTACCCATTGTCTCTAAATAAGTTTTGTTTCTTTAAATCTTGCTTCCCACCATTAAGGCTTCTCTTCCCCTCCTTTCTCTCTTGCTTATTCTTTTCCTTGCCCTTTTTATCCCTTTGTCTCTCCTCCTCCCTTTTCTTCTTCTGCTTTCCCCCTTTCTGTTGTTTTCTAACCTTGTATCCACCTTTCACCTCATTTTTCTCTTTTTTGGTTGTTTTTTCATGCCTTAAAATCCCCTTTTTCTTTTCCTCTTTCTCCTCCTCCCCAAATAGAACCATTTGTTCATCAAAGATGGCTTCTTCTTCTTCTTTGTCCCAGTCATCCTGCTGCGCAGTCAATTTTTCATAAGTGCATACCGCCATTTCTAGAAATTGAAAAAGAGTTCCCAAAGTATCTTTCCCATCTTGTTCTTTTTTATATTTTTGGTATTCAATTTTTAGTTCATCCACAAGTGATGCCATCATGAGGAGAAAATTTTTTTCCAAAACAACCACCCGAGTGTTTTTAATCAAGAATAATTCCCCAAAATTCCAAAGCCACCAAAGAATCCAAAGAGACTATTTCTTTTAATATTTTTTTCTTTTTTCCATTTCTCTTTCTGGGGTTACTGTTTAGTCAAAAAGTTCCAATTAAGATGTATCTTTTAGAAGCCGTATTAATATTTAAAGCTCTTTAAAATTCTAGGCAATCTCCTCCTTTTTCAAATTCTGATCCAATTTTTTTTCCTCTCCCTTCCCACTTACAGCAGCAATTTTCCTTTAAATGTTCAGAAATCCATACCTCCAATGCGAGTTTTCTGATTTCTCTTAAGGTTCTATCGCTGTCACGTTCGGAAGGAGAGTGAAAAGAAAAAAAAAAGATTTTCCTTTAATTCACATTCACCGCTTGACACATTCTGGAAACAATGTTTCTTTAGCAGGTTTCAAAGTCCAGGGTACTTTCACTGTTGCTTGTCCCAGTCAGCAAAAATCACTTTCACTTCTTCACAGCTTCTCCTGCACTTTCTTTTTCCAGCTGAGCTCTTCTATGTGATGGCTTCTATGCTGACCGCCCTCAGCTGCCTTTGGAGAAGGGGGTTTCGCTGGCTAGGGAAGAGAGGTGCGATATCTCTCGACCCTGCCAGACCCCCCCCCACCCCCTGTCTTCAGCACCTTCTACGGAGGTGGCTTAGCCCCGAAGCCAAATGGCTCGGGGCACTCGGGCAGTGAACACAGGCAGAAACCGTGCACAGTCGTGGATTCCTGCCTGCTCCGAAGGGCTGCAAACTGGAAATCCCCCATAAAGTTAAGATTCTTTTGATAAACTGGCCACAGTGAATTCTGCCATGAATTCTTGGAGCATAATTTCCTAGATAGTCATTCAGAACTAAATCGAAAGGCAATTAGTCTGTCTGCAGATGTAACAACAATTTCCATACTCAACAAGTTGATGATGGTGGTGGTGATTGATGATATCAAAGGAAGGTTCCCCTTTGTCGGAATCCATATGCAGATGAATTCCTGAGTGGAGCAATAATGACTAGAGGAGAAATATTGAGAACTTCAGAAATAGCAATAGCATTTAGACTTATATACCACTTCACAGTGCTTTAGAGCCCTGCCTAAGCAATTTACAGACTCAACATATTTCCCCCAACAATCTGGGTCCTCATTTTATTCACCTCAGAAGGATGGAAGGCTGAGTCAACCTTGAGCCTGGTGAGATTTGAACTGCCAAATTGCAGGCAGCTGGCAACTGGCAGTCAGCAGAAGTAGCCTGCAGTCTTAAATTCTAACCACTGTGTCACTGCAGCTCTTATGCTACTTGTTAACAGCTTCCTATGAGTTATGGCTCGGGGCCATCAGGATACCTGCTCCACAGGCATCTTGACAGTCTAAACAGCTATTCATAAACAAATATTATCTTCTGAATAACTGGGTTCAGTGCCCAAATTATGGTTTTCCAACACCTTCAAAAAATATGTTTGAAGGAAAAAAGAACTAAATGAGTGGTTTGTGTGCCCCTATAGATATGAAGACCATTTGAAGTAGATCATGGAACATTCTTGAAAGACTGGAAAAAGACACTGCTGATTTTTAAAGAAAGATGTTTCATACTTGCTGCCATGCTTTGTAACATTTTTGTTTCAAAATATTTGCATAACTCTAGCACAGACTTTAGAAAAGGAAGGTGTCCCAAGGACTTCAAGTATGATGCCAGGAAAATGTTTTTGCTTTGCTTTGTTTCAATAGGCAGCATATGAATTAGTTATGATTCAGAAGGTAGTAAAATAGCTATCTATATTAGCTATTTAATAGTATAATCTTCCATGAATCTGTTCAATCTCCTTGAGCAAATCCCAGTACAACTACAAACTCTGGGGAAAGTATTTTGATGTCCTTTTTGTACCTTTTTTGGCTGTATAATAATATCATAGTATCATTCTTAGATATTTAGAGGTCCTCCTAACTGATAGTTCTTTGCTGCAAAAGCAGGTAGACCTTGTGGCTAGGTAAGCTTTCGCCCACCTTCAGCTGGTTCTGCTAACTGTGGCCCTCCTTTGAAGGGGGGGAAATGGTTACTCACTTATTTAACATATTCTGTATGAATTACTATACTATAATTTGCTTTGCATATGACTGCCAGTTCAGAAGCTTCAAATGGCACAAAATGCAGAGGCGCATGTGTTTATAAAATAATCTTGTTATACATGTAACAACTATGCAGTAGGAACTGAGCTGATCCTCAATTTGTTCCTGAATGTAACTCGAGATGCTGGTTAGTACCTATGTGGTTCAGAGCCTGACTGCAGGTAATTTTTGACTTACAACCATTCATTTAGTCATTTTTCAAAGTTACAACAACACTGAAAAAAACTGATTTATCACTGTCTTTCACATGTTCTATTTTTGCAGCATCCCCATGGACACATGATCAACATTTGGATGGAACTGGTTCCTATTTATGATAGTTGCAGTGTCCTGGGATCATGTAATCAACTTTTGCAACCTCTGACAAGCAAATACAATGGGACTCTTTTGTTATTCTTTAACGGGGGCATCATTGATTATACTGACATGATGATTTTAATTTCTGTACGCTGCCCAGAGTCATGAATGATGTGATATGGTTAGCTCTATAAATTGTTTAAATAAAAATAATAATAATGACCTTCTGGAAGTTGTTTAAAACCATGGCTGTTCTGGGTCTAGTATGTTGGGGTATCATTAAATATATAGAAGTATAATGGCTGATTATATTACTTAATGTAATTTTGCATATTTTTTATTTTTTATCCCATCTTTATTATTTTTTATAAATAACCCAAGATGGTGAGCATACCTAATACTCCTTCCTCCTTCTATATCTACTCTATAACAGTCCTTTGAGGTGAATTGGGCTAAGAGACAATGAGTGACATTGGATGACAAAGAAGTCATCTAATCAGCTTTCATGCCTAAGGTGGGATTAGAACTCAGTCTTCCAGTTTCTATTTATCATCTGCATTGGCTTCACACTGTTGTTCTCTGCATCTTGTTTAGAATTTTTTTTTAAATCAAGGTGGTTTAAATAAATAAATGTCAAATTATTATATCAGCAGTTCTTTTTTCAGTTTCCTTCTTAATGACTCTAATTGTGAAACCTGGATTTTTTTTTTTTACAACGGCACACTTAGTTTACATTGTTTTCAGTCTTTCCACATAGACTTCAATATCCTTTTCTTGGTTAGTTACCGCCAGCAAAAATCCAATTAACACAAAGAAGTTTGGATGATGATAATGATAGTGCTGGTGGTGATGATTTTGTATCAATATGCATCCCTGTATGCTTATTCCTGCTGAACTGCTTTTATATTTTGGATCATTTTACAATCCTTTTTTTTCTGATATCACCACATGGCTACACTGTTAACCCTGTCAGAAATATTCAACCTGCAACTCAGATATACATATCCCCCCCCCCTCCTTTTTTTTTAAAAAAATGTAGCACAGTGACTCTCAAACTGACACTATCTAGATGACTTGACAGTATTAGTTCTGAATCCCACAGATATTCTAATAGTTTCTGTTTGGGATAATTCCAGCTGATACTGACAAATGCAATTTTTGACTGCAAGCATGCATTTAACAAAGAACATCAGTTGGGTTCAGAAAAGCAATGCATAAGTTTGTAGGTTGCAAAAGCCTTATTATGTAAAATCACTTTGCAAGACCTCCTGAAACTTTTGAGCAAGTTCTTATTCGAAATAAGCACCATTAATTACTAGTTTCAATCCTGCGCACTTAAGCAAATTCATGAAATAGCCAACAGAGATGTTTACTCTACAGTTATCTGTTATAACTATGGACTCTATGGTGCACAGGATTTCTAAGATTAATGTTCAGTGTGCAGGTTGGGAATAATAAAATACAATTTAATTGTATAGCTGGTAGTTATTTTGATGCAAAGTTACCAGCTAGTTCTTCCCTTCTGAAAGAAAAGGGTAATGTGGGTTCCTGTAACATTAATCCCAAAAGCAACTGAAGCTATTTGTCAAAGGACTGAGACAAGACTTTGGTCTAACGGTCTGGCCTAATTTCAAACCTACTCAAATGGCAAAGATGTGAAAGTTTGACTCAAAACTGATAACGCTTTTGAGTTTGCATTCTTCTTCAGTGAGATTTTGAGGTCAGAAGAATGTACAAAAGCTACCATACCCAGGCTAGGTTGCTGACAGGCATAATCTAGATAGATGATTAAAGGCGGGGAGGGGGAGAGTAGATAGGTGATGAAAGACACATCCACATTCCAGTTTAAATACTGGATCATCAAATCTGAAGTACCATTGCTCCTTTCTCTTCTCTCTTATGAATGGATATATCAGACTTATTGACCCACTAGATTTGGTACTGACAAAGATGAACTAAAGTAAAATAAGAAACATGTTGTGTATCTGTGTAAAGTTGGAAATCCCCAGCTCAGACAATTTATATTCACTAGATCCTCTGACCAGAACAATGAAGCATACAAGATGAGTGGTGTAGCTTTTTATGAGCAAAATAGGCAAAGCTAAAGTCCACTTTGAGTCAAGCTCAACTCTTCATGGGCATACACATATAGTTTGATCGTCAACAAATGGCTAGTTACTGTCTTTTTTCCTAGGGATTTTTTTAACTTCCTGGTTTAAGCATTAGGACTATTATTTTCCTAGTGATTTCCTAATGAAGTACTAACATAGATTTATTTTTTTGAGATAGATGCTGCTAGATGTATCTGCAAGATTAAAAGCTTTCATCAAAATGACAGGAGCAGATTGTGTCATCACAGCACTAAGCCTGCCCTTTTGTAACAACATGCAATTTCACAATGCACATATAAAAGAGACCAAGCTTGCACCACAACAGGGTACAGTTTGAATTATAATAGTGAAGTATTGTTTATCATTTACCACCCTTGACCTCACTTCCCCACCTCCACACCCCATGGATACTGCAAAATGGATAAACCTGAATCATTGGCTCTGAATCACATTGGCTCTTTCACAGGAAAAGTCAGGAAGTGGATTGGAGCCAATGAGATGGTTCTTGAAAGCTGAACTTTAATTGGGTTTCTAAACAGAAGTCAAAGTATAACCTGCATCAAGTTATTTAGAAGAGATGTGAGAATCCAGAAAGAAAATGAAGAGAAGGTGAAGGAGAGAGGAGGATGTGCAATCTTACAATTAATACTGCAGGATATATCGTTTCTAGTATGCTTCCATATCTTTGTGTGCATATTTTTTGCTGTAAATTTAAGAAAGAGAAAGAGAAATCCCATCAATAACTTTCTAATTTAGTGTAATTTAATCAGGAGATGAAAAAACTATCTTTTGTTGAGGCTAAAAAGCTTCAACACCTGAACATTCTGACATATTTTAATTATAGACTAGCAAAATTTAAATGAGGACAGAGATATATTTGCATCTTACTGTTCTTTTCCATACCAGCTTATTTCCCTTTAATACATGAAAATATCAAGAAAAGCTGAAATCCTGAGAATCCTTCAGATCTCCAGTGCTTCTTCTTTCCACCCTTGCTCAATTACACCATCTTCTCTTTGAAGCAGTGGTGGGATTCAAAAAATTTTACTACCGGTCTATGAGCGTGGCTTGGTGGCGTGACGTGGCATGGCTTGGTAGGCATGGCAGGGGAAGGTTACTGCAAAATCGCCATTCCCTCCCCACTCCTGTGGAAAGGTTACTGCAAAATCCCATTCCCACCCCATCCCACTAACCCACTGCTTTCCAGCTCTGTTCTCCTGGGCAGAGCAACAAAAGACGACCCAGCCAATCAGCTGGGATTTGGGAGGCAGAGAATAGATAGGGGTAGCCAATCAGAGGTGGTCTTTGCTGGTTCTCCAGTCCAAACTATTCAAAATTTCTGCTACCAGTTCTCCAGAACTGGTCAGAACCTGCTGAATACCACCTCTGCTTTAAAGATTTCCAGAATGATTTTGGGTGCTGATTCTGGAAGAGGAGGAGAAGGAGGGAAATTGATTTATCTTACAGGTTTGGGGATACTATCCCGGAGTCCATAAAATGATGAGTCAGAGTTGTTAGGAGTTGGGTGACATAGAAATTTAAATAATAAGACAAAAAAGTCTGGATAGTAGATATTGCGGTCCCTGGAGGTAGTAGAAGAGAAGAGAAAGAACTGTAGAAAATCACAAATAGAAGTAGGGTGTAGCAAAAAAAAAAAGCAAAGGTAGTACCAACAGTTATAGGCTTCTTGAGTGCCATCCCAAACAAGTGGACCACTTAAACATCATCACCCTTGACAAAAATACCATCAATCAATTGCAAAAGGCCGTTTTACCTGGAATAGCTTACATCCTACGACAATACCTTTAATGCCATCAAGCAACACTGTCCCTCTATCCCAGGTATTTGCAAAGGATTTGATGGGGTAGGGTGGGGTGGTTAAAAATGACAAGTACAGTCTAAATTTCTGGCTTACTATGCAACCAACTATAATAATTCAGAGTTCGGGAGGCATTGGAAGCTATCTTTACCCCTCCTCCAGTATCATTACTGGTATCATTACTACTCTGGAAAAAATGATGTGGTCACTAAGAGTAAAAATAATTTGATGGCACATAATTAATACATCTTTTATTATTATAGATATAATAATAATATTTTGGTAGCTTCTATTGGATAACTTTTCTTTGAAGAGAACAATCTAAGGTAACCAGAACTATATTTTTATCTCTTTTTTTCCCCCTTGCTTTTGGTCTTTGGAATAATCCACTGAAAGTTGCAAAGTATAAAGACCAGAACCCAAAGTTGATATTCTGGCACCTCCTTTCTTCTCTTTCTCTTCTCTTTCATGTTCTGGTTTCTCTCTTACCTACATCTCAAGTTATACAATACTAGGGAAAGGATAAAGTGGTCTGAATAGTGTTTGAAGGCCACATATATGGGACATAAAAGCATTTCTCGAGAAAGTTCTTAATCACTACAGTGGATTGCATAGGGATGCAATGGTTAGAATGCAGTATTGCAGGCTAACTCTGCTGACTGCTAACAGTTCAATTCTCACCCGCTCAAGGTTGACTCAGCCTTCCATCCTTCTGAGGTCGGTAAAATGAGGACCCAGATTGTTGGGGGCAATATGCTGACTCTGTAAACTGCTTAGAGAGGGCTGTAAAGCACTATGAAGTAGTGTATAAATCTATTGCTTTTGCTATTGCATTTCTAGACCAAAGCTAAACACTATCTGTTCAATTACACAGTCACCAACATTGGTCAGTCATATGCATCTGGGAAGATGACGTGCAGAACATTCACAGATTGTGACTACCTTTGTTTGCCTCAGGCAGTGACTAATGAGAAGTATATTGTTTATGGCATGGGGGTTCGAACTTTTGCACATAAACTTTATACAGTGTAAACAAACTAGCTATGTGCTTTAATTATTTTGGAAGAAACCTTTTCACATACGGAACTATGGGCATACTTCTCTCTTTAGATTCTACTGTAGGAAGTTCCTCACATTAATTTCAATGGAATGTTAATAATCACACAGATAATATTGGCACCTGGCAACAACAACTGCTTTGGAAAGATTTTCCTTTCATTAAACCAGTGTCTAGCTTAAACTAATCAACCTGAGCTTTAATTAAGTGTTTAATTAAGCATTTCCTTATGCTGGTAGGCAAGGCACTTTCTATTCCACCTTTTTTTAAAATAAAAAAACCTGTTGGTGAGGCAGTTTTATTGACTCTGTCAGTGAAAATTAAAAGAACAACAACAACCTTAGAGAGGTTAAGAATATCTGATGATACAGTTGATCTGTGAACTGAGAAAGCAATATTGTCAATTTCTTCCGTAATGTAGTTTATTCACATTTTCCAATAGATCATTCAGTTTTATTTTATTGGAAAAAAATTACCCAATTTCAATATTCTTAGCTGAATAATTCATTCGTACTGTATTATTTTATAATAGCATAAGGCAAGGCAAGGCATGGAACTGGATCTGATCTTCGAATTCTCGTCTACCCAAGTGGGCAAGACCAGAGGTGGTATTCAGCAGGTTCTGTCCAGTTCCGGAGAACCAGTAGTAGAAATTTTGAGGAGTTTGGAGAACCGGCAAATACCACCTCTGACTGGCCCTGTCCCCATCTATTCTCTGTCTCCCAAGTCCAGGCTAATCAAATGGGTCTTCTTTTGTTGCCCTGCACAGGAGAACGGAGCTTGAAAGCAGGTTAGTGGGGTGGGGAGGGAATGGGATTTTGCAGTATCCTTCCCCTGGAGTGGGGAGGGAATTGAGATTTTCCATTATCCTTACTCTGCCATGCCCACCAAGCCACACCACACCCAGCAAGCCACACACACAGAACTGGTAGTAAAAATTTTTTGAATCCCACCACTGGGCAGGACAACATTACAAGGAAGTACTTAAAGGAGGCAAGCCGCACCTTTCAGCCAAAATTCCATTCTCTAACATCCTAGATATTATCCCTGCTTCCAGTCTCTTTCGATGTTGGGAAGATTGGTTTATTCTGTGTGATACCATGTGCATCTGCAGCAGCTTGGGGAGGATTAGGCCAACTCAGAGTTTTCCCAGAAAGAGACCCAGAAGAAGAAATTGCCCAATCTCAAGTTAGATAAGGGAGAGGGGAAGAGGTTCAGTGTACTCACAACCAAGAATCTCTCAGATTATATTTAGTAGCTTGGAAATTTATAGCTTTAATTTGGCAAGATTTTGTCTATTAGGTGAAAGCAAAGAATTGGACTTGATTAGCTCTCACTCTCTCATCTCTGAGTTTAGGCCTGATACTCTGTGCAGGATGGATTAAGTCATCCTGTAATTTAATCAGACATTTGTGTAAGGCAGGGGTCTCCAACCTTGGCTCCTGGAAGCCTGGCGGACTTCAACTCCCAGAATTCCTGAGTGAGCCATAAAAGGTTCTCCATCCCTGGCCTACTGGTTTTTTCAGTTGTGAGGGAAATCAATTTTTGACTTGAATGGGACTGTTTAATATACAAATGTAGGACATATTTTTATATATATTCTTTGTATGTCCTACATTTGTATATTAAACAGTCCCATTCAAGTCAAAAATTGATTTCCCTCACAACTGAAAAAACCAGTAGGCCAGGGATGGGGAACCTTTTATGGCTCCCTCAGGAATTCTGGGAGTTGAAGTCCATAAGTGATAAAAGAGCCAACGTTCCTTACCCCTGGTGTAAGGCATTAGTAGCAATTTAATGTTCTGTTATTTGTGTCTTGTATCTTTCATTTCTCATAACTATCACAAGGCGGTAAAACAGAAAATTGTGCTCATAATTAGTTTGAATGTTATGTTACGACTTTCCTGTTACTCAGTAATCATGATCCTGATGGCAAGTGTTCAAAAATTAAGAATATTCACAATAGGTGAACATGCCTGATAAACTGTCTTCTGACCAACTTGGTTCCATTGTCAATACCCTCTCAGACATACATAAAGATATTGTCTGGAAGACAACTAGACACTTTATTTGTTTGTTTGTTTGTTTGTATATTTATATTTATAATTTGTTTGTTTTATTAAATAAATAAATAACTCAAGGAGTACCTAATACTCCTTTTTCCTATTTGCTCCACAACAACTCTGTGAAGTAGGTGTGCTAAAAGAGAGTAAGTAGTCCAAAGTCACTCAGCCAGCTTTCAAGCTTAAAGTGGGACTAGAACTCATAGTTTCCTAATTTCCAGCCTCTAGCTTTAACCACTAGACCAAAGTTCTTGCTTATGGGAAGCCAGTGATTTTCAACATTTTTCCCTGCTGTACATGACACCACCCTCACATCTTATGACATATAAGCAGTAGATGAAGTTTACAAGGAGCACTAGGTGATGGTATGAATTTGTGACTGAAAACCAGTAATTTGCAGTTCAAAGATAACATGCAATCTATGCTTCTCTGACCAAAGAGCTCTAAGCAAGCAGGGATTTCGATACAGATAGTCCTTGAATTACAATAACAATTGGGACTGAAATTGCCATCACTAAACAACATAGTCATAAAGTGTGATGTCATGTGACTATTTTGTTGTTAAACAAGAACTGTGTGGGAACTTAAGCGAGGACCTCACATGACTGAGGCTTCTGACTTCCTGCCAGCTTCCCCACTGATCTTGCAAGGAAAGTCAAAGATCGTGATTACAGGACCATGGTCTACTGTAACATCATAATTGTCAGCTGGGCACCAAGTGACCATGGGAACTTTGTGATAGCCAGAATTGCAAGAACTGATCATAAGTCCCCCTCATCTTCACAAGTTTGAATGGTAGCTGAATGAGTGGTCATAATATTCTTATTATTCTGGGAAAAGAGTTGAAACCCCCCCCAAGTGACAAGGCAGCGGTTATCCTGTAACATCTACAGGATAAATTAATACCAAGAAGTATAGTTACAAAATGTATACAGTAACAAAAGCAAACAAATAAAAAATGAGGCACCGAGGAAGAAAATGAATGGGGAAAAATATGCAGATATGTTAATCAAATACCTCCAGAAATTTATTTTATCACCATTGACTCTTGGCAACTGCTGGAATAGTCCCTGCAGCTTTATTGGCAATGTCTTCAGAACTGGATCTCTTTCCTAGGACTAAGGGAGAGTCACTGGTCTCAGGTCACCCAGCTGGCTAGGTGTCCTGGTTTCTAGTTTGGTGGCTTAACCACTATAGCAAACTTATTTACAAAGAAATGGTCTAAGGCAAATTTTGACTGTGCTTCTGGTATTTTCCATGATAGTGGTGAAGAAAAAGGCCTATTGGAACCTTTCCTTTCTCAGGAAAGACTGCTTGAAATAATAGAATATACAGTAAATATATATGAATGTAGGCTTAATTCTATGTCCCTGTCTCTGTAATAATGAGAGTTCCAAGCATTGATTCTTACTCATTTCGGAAGTATCAGACTTAAGGGGTTTATATCTCCTGGATTCTGTATGTGCTGATCTAAGAGCTATTTTGAGAGACTTCAGTGAGCAAAAATGAATGTACCTTAGAGACACTTTATGTCAAATGTAATGTTTTGCTAAAGAGCTGTTCATCTAGCACTGATGGTGTCCTGAGTAGTTTGCAATCAATTAAGAGTAGATGAAGCAAAGATAAATGCTTCCTGTTGAGAAATGTCACAGCATTCTTTCTGCTTCACTTCCTTGGGGCCTGGTGCATAAAGAACCTTAATCAGATTACATGACAGCAATGAAACTTGTGAAACATGTGACCACTTGACTTTGGCATCATCAAAATAACAAACAAGGTGTTTTTTTTCCTTCACCTCTGCAAATAATTGTCTAACAGGGTTTGTCACGTATTTGCTTTTGGGCCCAGTAGCACTTAGTACAGTGGACAGCTTGATAAGTTATGTCCTCCCTTTCCTAAAAGCAGAAGGAAATCTAAACAATGGCATGGAGGCCTATGCAATTTAACTCTAAATGGTGCCCATGCTACTTGCTCTCCTGACCATCTCTTTTCTTGTATACAGATACAAATTGAGCAAACTCCACTGCTGAACTATAAGTAATCTATCACTCCCATTGTTTCCAGGGAGACTGGGGGCTTAATGGAGCTGTGAAAAGCTTGAAAAGTTTATGTTGAATCCATTGCTTACAATGTCCTGGTGGATAAACAACCCCTGATAATCCAAGTATGGTAAATTATAATTACAGCAAAGTCTTTCATTGCAGTTGTGGTGCTAAATTCTTCCCAAGCAAAATCCAGAGCAGTCTGTTGCATATAACTTCCAAAGGTATGTTTAACTTTATCTGGCATTCCAACTCTACAGCCTGTGATATTAAAGACAGAGGGATGTTTCACATTTGATTAGAAAGATGGGAAGCTGAATTAGGGCAAGTCAGACTGCCAACAACTCTCTAGGAATTAAGTTAAGTATCTGACAGCATTACTAGGGAAAACAAAGTGCATGCACTTCAAATGCACTTCTGGACTTCTCTAAGACTGTCATCACTACACATATCACTGGAAATAAAAGCACTTTCTCATTCAAGTCCTGCTATGTGAAGACTGCATAGCCGTATCTTTTATAATTAAAAAGAAACACTGACCTATTTTCATTTCATTTTTCTTTAATTTAGACTTGCGGTCATTTACAATGCAGTCAAATATGTTGGATCCAGAACAATGCTGGATTCATGGACCTGACCATATGTGTTGCTAAAAATAGCCAAACAGCAATTTTCGGGTACTTGTTCCTTAAAAACATACATCCTATGTACATTTAGGAATTTCTTGGCATAAGCTCTCTGCAGTATTTGGAATTAATCTGAGTGCCTTTAAACAGAATCATAAATTCTGTTTGGCAAGGATAGCCTAGTGGAGTCAGCTAGCCTTTCTCAAATGCAGCCTTTAGATGCAGAAGGGAACTGTTTTCACTCAACATCAAGCATATAATATCTTAGCTGGACCTGTTACGCTCCTTGCTTGATAGAAATCATGCAAGTTTCTGCTAATTAAATGCATGGTGCTGAATTCTGCATGTTATCTAGACTTCCTTTCATCATCATAAGCCACACTGAATCAGTGAAAGTGGTTTAGGTGTCTCTAGTACTCTAAATAGAAGAAACCAAAAGGTAAATCTGGATCTGCTAGCTAGTAGATATCTTTATGTTTTGTCAAGGGTTATGCCAGAAACCAATATTCTCCTGTAAATTATAAAGCTCAAAAAGTATGCTTGAGAGGGTGGTGAAAACCAAGAATAATAACAAGAGTTATTATTATCTAACTCTTTCTTAATGGTTAGAATGGGGTCACTGTGTTACAATCATTCTCCCCTTTGGGGATAGATTACAATTAGTGTTGGTAATCAGGGAGACATTGAGTCCAAAGCTACACAAGATTTCACTCAAATCTAATGTCTCTTTGACAGTGCAGGATTAGATATCTACTGGTGTACATTGAGGTGTCATTAAAATTAAAATATTCCCCAGTGACATATCTTGACCCCTTGTCAATCGGATGATGATGTTGAGGTTCCATCCCAGTTCCTGTAGGATATGACAGTATGTATAGGGAAAGAGTAGGGTTAGGTTTAATCCTTGGATTTTATCATCATTAGTTCTCAATAAGGCTGCACTTCCTAGGCAGGACCGGTGAATAATTTGGAAGTTCTATATCCGTAGCTCTTGCTGAAGGAGCAAATGGCAGCCATGAGCAGAAAGGTCTATACACAGATTCATCTGGCATACCAATTATGCCCCTTCATGGATCAGGAGGGTCTTCTCTCAATCACTCAAGCCTTAGTCACCTTTAGTCTGGATTAAGTCAGATTATGCCAGATTTGGGGTGATTAGTTTTATATGGTGCTCTCCTTGAAACTCTCCTATGGTCAGCAATGTCCAGTGGACTAAAATCCACTGAAACTCCTTTACCCTTTAGTTCCTTGAAAACCACTTGGTCCTTGCTGGTTCGGAATACAATAGCATAAAGAGCAGTGGTAGGATTCAAATTTTTTTACTACTGGTTCTGTGGGCGTGGCTTGGTGGCCATGGCAAGGGAAGGAAAGTGTAAAATCTCCAGTCAGAGGTGGTATTTGCCAGTTCTCCGAAGTACTCAAAATTTCAGCTACCAGTTCTCCAGAACTGGTCAGAACCTACTGAATATTACCTCTGATAAAGAGATATGGATACACTTCCATTTTGTGATGTCTCTGCTTCAAAAGCTGTACTGTTCCAGCTTGTAAGGACAGTTGAAGGTGCTGAATGACATCTGTAAAGCCATGCAGGGCTCAGGGACTGGTTACTTATAGAGCTCCATTTCTCTTATTGTCTCTCCCCATTCTGTAAAATCTGGCAGATCAACATAACTGAGTATCCTCATCTACCCTATTATTGCTTTCCTACTGGAAGGATTAGAAGGATATGGGCTTACATGAAATATTACAAACCATGATTGGAGAAAGAGTATTTTTGAAGAGACTTCAGTGCCTCATTTGTCCATGAACTCATTGGCTGACTTTGGCCTTGAGATTTTGTCTTACTTAAATCCATCACACATGACAGTTGTAAGGACAATAGAAGGGGGAAAAAGAAAAAAGATGAATATTGTTCACTGCCTTGAACTATTTTAAGGTCAGGATATTTTATTTTATAATTAAATTTTTAAAAAATACTATATTTCCTGTGGTCTTTTTATGAATTTATTTCCTATCCATGTTATCAAATGAGCTCGTTGAACTTTTGATGCCACAATGAAGGACTTTATCAGAATGGTAAAGTAATTATATGTCTTTACATCAATTTCATTTTAAAAAATTCTATCCAGCCAAAGAAGCAGCTTTTACATTACAATGAAAAAAATCTGTTCATGCAGTTGGAAACATAAATATTTGAAAGGGCAGAAGTGCACCAAAACTGAACGTAGTAAGATTCTATTTTAATATCTGCCTTGGCAGGCAAGCATAATTGTCTTTGTTATACAATATGCTTCCAAATTAGAAGGAAGTAGGTCATAAATAGATTATCCAGGAAGTTCATGAAGTGAGGAAGGGATATGAGAATTGGAATTAGTTGATTTATAAGATAATGATGTTCATTATTTTGTAGGTGACTAAAGGCAGATAATGATAAATATTTGTGATTTTTTGAAATATTCAACCTATTATCGCTAAATGGTCAATCTCCTTGCTTTATTTTCCACTATTCTGAACTTTTTGGTAAGCACAAGCACATTCTGCCTCATTTCTGAATTGGCTTGCATGCTTACTCTTTTGTTTTGCTTTGCTTTATATGCATTTCTCTTAATGTACTACTCATGCTATTCAAGTTTCACTAACAAAGATATGTTCTACAAACAATTTCCTTGAATTTTCCCTAATGTGTGCATTATTTCTATGTATTTTTTGTGATGGAAAATTGTCGACTAAAATTTGGAGGGGCGTAAAATTCAAAAGGTAAGTTTTTATTTTATTGCTTTGTATTGATGTTGCTTTGTAATGATCTGTGACATAAGCCATCTTTTCTAACTTGAACATACTCAAATCAAATCATGGTTAACGGCCATCGCTAGTACCAGCATAGCTGAACACGCTTCTTTAGATACTTCCAAGTAAACATAGATGGGGTTGTTTTGATAATTACTGAAAAATGATTTTCCTCCTATTTCCACAGGATTGTTTCATTGACAAATTTGCTCTGAAAATAGAACTGGCCTTTGAGTGTGATTCATTTTGTCTGTACCCCCAGTGTGGGTAGGGAAAGAGATACTGGAGTCTTTCTGGTGATGGCAGGAAAAGCAAAGAGAAAGAGAAAGAAGGACGATGAAGGATATGCATCAGAGACAGAATGGAGCAAAAGACAGGATGGGGAGACCAGCCTAAAGAGATGAAGGAACCTGGAAATGACTGTTGTTTTAAGAGATGGGTCTGATAGGCTTAGAAGAGGCCACAATGTTGACCTTTAGCTCTACTCATGTTACATCAACTGTCAATCCAAAATAACACCAAGGCACTGACTTGCAAAATGCATCTCTGATATGTTATTACCAATCAAATTTGGAGCTAAAGAATGAGTTGAAAAAATGCTTCCCATGCTTACATTCTGTTCTTATTGGTATCCTGAGGCTCTCTGTCATCTGAGGCCTGCAGTTCAAAGCCAATATTTGACACCACTAATGTCAAATGGAAGAAAGAATTTCCTACACAAGCCCAGTCTAAATAGAGAGATGCAGGGGAAACCACTGAAGAATTGTTGACCTTTAGCTCTACTCGTGTTACATCAACTGTCAATCCAAAATAACTTCTTCCACCAAGGCACTGACTTGCAAAATGCATCTCTGATATGTTATTACCAATCAAATTTGCAGCTAAAGAATGAATTGAAAAATGCTTCCCATGCTTACATCATTCTGTTCTTATTGGTATCCTGAGGCTCTCTGTCATCTGAGGCCTGCAGTTCAAAGCCAATATTTGACACCACTAGTGTCAAATGGAAGAAAGAATTTCCTACACAAGCCCAGTCTAAATAGAGAGATGCGGAGGAAACCACCGAAGAATTATTGCTGTCTATATTTCCACACTTTGCCCAGCTTGGTTGTGCAAAAGGAAAGTATTTTCCTTTTTTTAAAGTAGGAAAATAGAAAATTTGTCCTGCAGCCACATCCATTACTGCTACCTTATAAAAACTCCTCATATCTCTAGCATGAAGTCACAAAACCTTCGTAAGGTCACATAAAATGCAGTAATTCAGAAGAATGAAAAACATAACCTAAATGGCAACATCACATTCTGGAAATATCTAGCCAACGTCTATTTATCATTTGCTAAAATTATGAAAATACAACACAAGCCTGAGATGTACTTTCAGAATTATTTTTTGGGTGGGGAAGAAGGGGGAACTGTGAAATATACCAGTTTAAAAAGTAGTGCTTTGTTTAGCAGAAGTGGAAATGGGAGAAGTAAGGATGCTTCTATTCCTTTAATACTTTTATCATAAGGAGAAATCCAGCAAGGAATAATCCCTGAAAAAAAAATTGCATGCTACATTTCTGTTTGTTATGAGGCTGCAAAGGCAGGATAAGCCTCAATAGTGAAAAACAAGTTAAGAGAGTTTTCCAAAAATATTATTTCCTTAATGCCAAGACAGGTTTTTCTTTACATCAATCAATTGCCCAACCAGACAGTAACAGAGAGTTGTGTCAAACTAGGTACATTACAGTCTTCCAGGTACATTAAAGAATTGTCCTAAATTCCAGCCTACAAAACAAGCAACTTTTTTGCAGTTTGTTTTTCCTGTAACTCTCCTTAGCTGGGGATGCAGATTTAGAAGTACATCATTGGGTAGTCCTGACATAAGGGACCATTTTTCTGGTATGATTTCTAACCTATTCTTTGGTGGAATTGGATGTTCAAAGTTCTATTTATGCTTAAAGCCCTATGAGATCAGTAATATTCTGGTAGACAATCTCTTCCAGTATCCAATTAACATAATTTGTTATATTATTGTTGAAAGGCTTGGAAAATGCCTTTCTTCTGAGGATTCGATTTTCCTGCTGGAAGAGCTCCGGTGCAAGGATACAGACAACTGCTCGAAAGCTGGATCTTTTTATTTTCAGGAAGGCGAAAGATAGGAAGAAGTCTGTGTTCCTGGGGCTAGCTAGCTTTGTATGATAAGCCCTGATTTTTTATACCTTTTCTCCTTTTGTGTGTGTGTGTGTGCTTGTGTTTGTATTTCTTAATGTTTTAAATCAGGGGTTGTCTTCATTTCTGCCAGAGGGTAAACTCCGCAGAGTGGTTTGATTGGATTATCAGTTTCGTCCTAGTCTTTTTTTTTTTTTTTTGCTTAATGGTTTCTTATATTTGTTTTGTGGCAATCTCCTGTCTGTCTCCTTTGCAATATATTTTGTGTCTTTTGTCTGTTTGTTTTGCTGATTTGGCATGTCTTGTGTTTGTAAGGGTTTTCTTTTCTTGTTTCCTTAGTTTTCTTAATTATTTGGGCTTTTGTCTAAGGGGCATCTTTAATCCCTTTTATTTGATTCCTTTTCCTATATGCAAGTTTGTTTTTTGGCTGGCTTGATGTTCCCTTTGGGCTTTACCTGCTTGGGTGACACCACTGTCCTCTTGAAGTTCTCTTTCCACATTATTCTGAAGCCATCCAGAAGATGGCTTCAGAATAGTATTAAGAAAATATTAAAATTAAACTACCTTATGCAATTGTTGATGTAGTCTACTTCAAATCTCTCTCTCTCTCTCTCTCTCTCTCTCTCTGGTGTGGGTGTGTGTAAAATACTAAGGATTGCTACTGAAAGATCTGAGCTGGATTCATTTATACTGGCCTCATTCCAAGCACTATAATTCAACTAATTTCTGGATCAAAGCCAATGAAAGAAAGTGGGCCACTTTTAATAGTAGCTATATAATTGTCACTAGATGAGAAAAAAAAGTACATGATGATGTAGGAAGATAATGATTTATTAACATACATTATGTGCATAAGATAACATTTTCAAAAGGCAGTGAAACTTTTCTAGGCAGTAAAAATTCTCCTCAACATGGAACTGAACTATGGTTATCAGGTGGTAATGTAAACTTTTCAGAAGCCTTTAAAATATTTGATCTCATTCACTGCAGTTCCTCTATTATGTTTGCTATGAGTTCCCCCTACCCATTACTGAAGGAATATACAGAATTCCATTTCATTTCTTGACTGCACTAATATGCATCTGACCAATTTAATTATTAGCATTCTGAGAACAGTATTTTTTGCCTTTGTGCACAATCTGTTTTGCAAAAACTAAATGCTATATATGAACATGCAGTAGTAGTTTCAACCTGCAATTAGTAGAGAAATCAGAAAAGTTTGTGTCTGCATCTTAACCTGAAAAGGTTAAAACTCTGCTTTGTGGGTCTCAAAAATTTTAAAAATAGTTGGAGCTTAGCATGACTTTCTGTGGCTTGTGGGAAAACTATGAGTACTGATAGTTGTGTTTTGTGTACCAGCAGTTATGCTTTGACATCTTATGCGAATCATTTTATGACACTGCAAGTGTAGGAAAATATTGTTGATTTTTTTTTAAGGAAGTGTTTCAGTATATTGTTAAACCTGCACACAGAGCCTGTTTCATGTAATGTATTTAAGCAAGAAAACAAAATTGTTTAGATTGGATCAGGAAGTTGTTAATTTAATCTGAGTTGAATATGGCTATAAATGCAACTCAGTATTTATGGTGAATATAAATGTATGGCCCTTTCACGTTAATCTTATATTGCTGAAAAAGGAGCACATTAATTCATTAAAAGTATTAGCTATTTCATTACATGGCAAAGTCAGAATCACTATTAATATTAATTTATCTGCATTGAAATAGATAATTCAGATACATTTCTTTTTTTAAAAAAAAGAAATTATATCTTTAACATCATTTTTCCTCCACCTTCTTTCATAAGTGTGAAGAAGAGAACTGAATTCTTGTTACCAAGCATTGATATTTTTTTTATTGATGAATAGACCCTCATAAACTGACTAAAATTCTGTGAAAGGAGTCCCAATATTTTAAATACAGATGTGCCTTCTGTTTATTTGGGGACACTTTGATCAATCTCCTGCGTCGGAAATGTCTTCTGAGCTACCTGATAAGGTATAGACTCCAGTCACTTTTGTGAGAGTAAGACAGGTTAATTGGGCCTGATGATACTGATGACCCTTTCAAGTTAGGTAAAATGAGACCGTAGGGCTTATCACAGGTACCATTAATATTCCTTGTACAATCCTATGGGAAGAGAAAGGGAGTTGTTTGTTTTAAGTGTTCCCAAAGGTATCCAACAAAGGACACAATGAGGAAACCATCTGCACTCAGAGGACAGAGCAGCCATACAAATAGTTTACATGGAATGAAAAGACAGCTTCCTTCTCTTCTAACTGATCATTTGGATGAAAGATTGGGAATCGGCACCTTGCTTTACAATAGGATGCAACTGTTCCACTGACGCACAATGGGAAGGTTTAAAAAAAAAATAGAGAACTTTGTAGTCCATTTCCTAGCAAGAGGGTTTCCTTGGTGGAGGGAAAAGCTAAAATTTCCTTTCTGCTGACTCACAGGATTTATTTAGTCAAGGAGTCCAAACTGGAACTGATGTGATATATTACCATTACATTAAGTTTTTTCTTCAGTTAATGCCAAGTATGAGGGAAAACATGATAACTAAATTATTTAACCTACCATTCCATTCTATTTTTTTTAACATAAGTCCTAAGAAATATTCTTGTCTAAGTATAGAAAATAAGTAGGGGATATCAACATTTTCAAACTAAAATTGCCAACATCATTTTAACAGAGCAAACAGAATGCAAATCTGTAATGTAAATATGCTGCATTAGCAATCTGCCCTTGTTAATTCTTGATTGTTGGATGGCTTCCCTGTTACACCATTAGGTAATCTGAAATCTTCCAGATATTTTAGAAAGCAACTCTCATTAGAATTGAGCACTAAACCATCCAGGGAAGCGGTCCCCAATCTTGATGACTTGGTGGCCCAGTGGGAGAAAGAGGACAACTGTGTGGGCACGCTGGCTCAACACTTGTGCATGTCAAACTGCATGCGCATGCGCTAGCCAGTCACTTGTGTTACCTAGTACTGAACAGGCCACAAACCGTTAGTGGGCCATGGCCCAAGAGATTGGAGACCCCTGATCTAGGGAATATCAGTTTGCCCAGTCCTGTTCCTTTATGTCAGGGGTGTCAAACTCAATTTCATTGAGGGCCACATCAGGGTTGTGTTTGACCTCAGGGGGCCAGAATGGGGGTGGCTAGGATAGGCATGGCCAGAGCTCGATGTTGCTCGTATCGGGGCACCTGTAGCGACCCAAGTGCTCTGCCAGCAAAAATGAGCTCTGTTCCCAGCTGCAATGGCCTCTTGCAACCCTCTGCCAATGAAAACAGAGCTTGGGAGGGCCACAGGCCTCTATTTTTGCTGGCTGAAGCACCACAGTCTGGTCCCACACTGTTTCCAGGATGGATCCATGGACCAGATCTAAGCACCCCATTGGCCAGAAATTTCAAAATCTAATTGCTTCTTCTTTTGCTGCTATTATTTGTGAAACAATTGCAGGTTTTGTAAGGCTTGCACAGTTGCTTTGAGAATGTCAAGGTTTTTCAGATGACTGATCCAAAGATTTGGTTTTGCTTGTCTGTTTCCAGAGCTGTCAGATTTCTGGTTCAACTTTGCACACAATAAAAATTACTTTTTTGTTGCTGCTGCTCCTGACTTCTTGAACCCACTAAAATTTATCTGGTTGCATTTCTTTTCAGGGTGGTTGTCAATCGCACATCAACTCGAGTGGCAAAGATAGATATGAATGACATCTCATTATGAAGCAATGAATGCTGGAACAAGAACCTCAAGCCACCAATCAAAATGAGGAAGTTTCTGTGGCTTCCATTTAGTCACTTCTCCCACAGGATGGCAGACATAACTATTAGGTTCATTACACAATTGTAACTCAGTCACCATGCCAAATTCATCTTCTGACTGCTTTGTTAGAGTGCTAACTCAACCAATCTGACCATGCACTTCCCTTCACTTAGCTTGTTATGTTTTATCAAGTGTGATTTAAGGCTAAATATAATGTGTGAACCAACATATTAGGACTTATTCGATAATCTAAGGTTAAAACAAAATCATCCTGGCATTTTGTGTAAGTTTAGCCATGTTTACCATAGCAGAATAAACCAGATAGCTCCATGAAAGCAGAAAAGGAGCCTGTATGTGGTTAAAAAAAAATACCTTGTGAATTGCACAGGATGTCAGATTGCTAAAATTAAGGGAGAGGAAGATTGTCCATATATGTTTTTTTTTTCTGAAATGGAAAAACACTGGAGAGATGTTTATCAAAAGTAAAAGATAAAAATACTCTTGTTTACTTTGAAGTAAATCTCATGGCAACAGCCAGGGCCACTTCAAATTAAAATGAGTTCAAGATACATACTCTCACAACATATTCTTACTAGGGCTACCAGATGCAGTTTGAACAAATAGACTGGCAACAAAGAAATAGAACTCACCTGCAAGTCTTTGCTGCAGTCTAGTGGTTGTCCAGATTTTGCATTCCATATCAAATTGAACATACCTTTTTTTTTTAAGTGGCAAAGCTTTATCAGTTAAAATGAACAAAACAGCCTTTACAACGGCCAGCCGTGTCATACAGTCCACAAACATGTAAAATGATTCAAATTAAAACTGACTAATGACACATATTGCAACCAGTTGGGGGCAAGGATTATCCCTTTTGAATAGCTTCCATTTATATAGCACTTCTCAGTGTAATTCATTGTTATCAGTGATGTCAAGAATGAGTAATAACCAGAAACCTAGGCTGTAGTTGAAAACATGTTCACGCTTGTTTGTTCTATTGTATAGTATTTGCATCTGCTCCAATACCAACCCAAAGCTGCATACTTATACAAAAATTCCCAGATAAGGAAATAAAATTCTTTTCTTTATGTAGTTTATGTCTGACAAGATCCAATTTATCTTTAGCTTAACTGGACTTTTTGACAGATCACCTGATACAATAAACAAGGATGCTTAAATAAAATTTTTGAAAACTTTGCAAGAAGGCAAAATGGGTAAAAATAAGACTAATAAACAAAACAATCATCAAGATATATTGATCTTGATCAAAACCTTACAAATCAACATTTACACAAGCACTGAAGTCCCCTTGACTACTGAGAGACTTATTCATAATCAGAAAGCAAAATTTGTATGAATACTTAATATTTGTTGCCAAAATAAGGAAATGAAAAGAGGAATGGAAAATAGGATGCATCATTCTGTTGATCATTTTGCCAATTTCAGCTTTCTGTATTTAAAAAGAATAGCAAAGAAATAATGGGGGGAAAGGAATTGTTTACAGCTTAATCCACCCATCCTCAGTCTGATGTCAGTCAAAACTACTGGCTTGTTTGCATCCCAGTACAATGTTAGACCAAAAACTTCAGAGGGTCAGTGTAATGTACTAACCAAATGTTACACTATTTTTGTACCTGTAATATGTAATATTTAATGTACATGATTTTAATTGCAAGCGGCCCAAAGTTCCTTTACAGAGTGAGATAGGCGGCATATAAATTTAATACATACATGCATGCATGCATACCAATGATGAGATTCAAAAACATTTACTACCGGTTCTGTGGGTGTGGCTTGGTGGGCGTGGCAGGGGAAGGATACTGTAAAATCTCCAGTCAGAGGTGGTATTTGCTGGTTCTTCAAACTACTCAAAATTTCTGTTACCGGTTCTCCAGAACTGGTCAGAACCTGCTGAATACCACCTCTGATGCACACGTACATGCATAAATGCATAAACATCAAGTCCCTATCCAATCACAGAATTCACTGACATATGGTGACATTGGACCACCCTATCTTTAGAAGGCCAATCTATTTTTACAAGAGTCTTAGCAGGGTAATAAAAGAAGATAAGGGACCCCATGCATGTCATTTTATGTAAAGTATAAATCCAATGTAAAAATAAGCACATTTATCAGTTAAGAATCAATGGAAGCACTGTTAAGTTGGTGGAAGATATACTACATGAATTTGACAGATATACTAATAAATTGTCCACTGGATCATGTTTCTCTCTAAAAGTGTGTGGTTACACTTGACCTTCCCTGACTAGGACATCAGTTCCTGGAAATAGATGTTCTACCTTTCCCTTTCGAGTGCAGAACTCATAACCCTGTGGTTGTTAAAAGCAAAAAGATAGCTCTTTGTACAGCGGGTACCAAAACCATACAATAATGTATTTTATTACAAGTGCTCTGATGGTTTTAAATCCTAATAAACTAAAATTTAAATTATATTAGGTGATGTAGGCAATTGTATATTATCTTAAAGTGAGAATTCAAAATGAAAAAAAGTAGATGAGAAAACTCCATGCAATAAAATGCTTCCCTTGCCTTTGGTGAAATGAAACATGAATATGATTTTGCTGCCACCTATTGATATATTTGAGCAGCACAAGTTTCAATCTTTTAAAATAATAAAGCAGCATAATATGAAGAAACGAGAAAACAGTTAAAAGAACATTTCTACCTGGTGCCATAACCCTAACCCCCCCAAAAATCAGATGAAAGAAAGAAATATTGCCTTCATGTGTTATACTAATCCATGAGGTTTTTTTCTTGGTTGAATTAATTGTGTTGGCTGAGATAATGCATAAGTCAAAAGGTAATGGTTACCATTTATAATTCTGGATTTATATAAGATGTTAAGCTACAAATCAAAACAATACTATGGATTGCCACTTTGGGTTATTATGCCAATGACAGCTCTTTTTTAGAACTACTGTAATGAAACATGTAACAGTAATTCCATGATTATATTTTTACAGGATACAAACATTTTTCTTCCTGGTCCCATAGATTTAATTTAAAAAGTTACAAGATGCATGATAGTACAATTACTATGACTATACATTTTATCCCAAAATGAAGAGGAAAAGGTGATTTGAATTGCATGTGCACATCATGCCTGTTGGCATCTTCTAAGATGCAACCTAACATTTTTCTTCCTGATATCTTATAGCAACAACTGTGTAAGCCCAATAAAAACATTATATGCTTCAAATAATCCTTTCCCTTTAGAGTTGGATTGCTGTACAGTCATATTGATGCAAAATATATTTGCAGGATTTGTTTTTTGTTTTTAAGTAGAGTAATGCTACAGGAGCTAGTTAAAAACAAAGCAGTCTAATACTGGATCTGGCTATTATCAAACAAGTAATAGACAAAAAGTGAGAGTTACTTCTACACTTTTAAATAGAGTAAGCAAGAAAAGGGGCCCCAAGAACATTGAATGTAGTACCATATACATAGAACTTATATTTCATATATTAGCTAGAATTCTTTTGTACAACAAAGGAAATTTTTGTATTCCAGTGGATGCCTGATAGGTTGAGAAAAGCAATGCTAATGCATCAGCCTAAGGCGGAAGTTGACTCTACACCAACCATACACTATATAATCCAGAGCCAGGTCTACCATTAGGCACGGTGAAGCAATCAACTTAGGCAGCTCACCCACAATTCTCCAATGAGGTTGAAGATAGTGGCCCATGACCAATGTTAAAATTAGATTCAACTGCCAATCTTAATTGGCTTTTGTGGGTGGGATTTCAGGAAGGGACAATCTTATCCTTCATCTGAGGCAGCAAATATCTTAGGCTGGCCCTGATCCAATTGAAATAACTAAACTGTGGTTAAAAGATAAAAGTGGTTGTTTCCTTTCCCCTCCTTCCCAATGTAAATTGGTATAATCTTTTACTGGGTACTGAAAAGGAAGTAAATAACAATTTGCTTAATTTGACCCAAAGTTCAACAATGCCTCCCAGGAAACTGCTGTCATTATAATTACTTTTATTACCAACTCCAGGAATATAATACTATTGTTTTTCTGCTATGAAGAAATCTACTATGGGTATTTTTCCACATGCTGTTTACATCTGCATTTAACTCTGAATCATTTCAGTCTAGGAATGGTTAAAAAACCTGTAATAACTGAAAGAAACAAAACCTCTTCTTCCATATGTTTCAGCAGTAACAAAACAGACCTGTGCTTTGTGCATACACAAAAAGTTTTCCATTTAGTACCCACCCATCCATCCTACTTCCCAACAAACAATGCCAATATTGTTGTATTTACTGTCAGCTTTATTTAAAAAGGAAAAATAAATTACAGGCAGCTCAAAATAAAATGGATTCGTTCCTACATACAAACAGCCCTACACAGTTAAGGAAAACTAAAAATATTTCTGTAGCATAATGAATGTAAGTTTATTTATGGCATGAGCTCTCTTGGGCATCATTCAAATGAATAGTGGTGAAAGAAAAAATAAATTACATAAGCAGTTTTTGGCTGGCTTGATTACACTCAGAATTCTACAAAGAAAATTTTTGCATCACTTTGCCCAAATAGAGCAGAGATAGATAATCTGATAATGTTCTGGATTTTACTTCCATATTTTCCACTGCCACGCTGTGACTCATGCAAGTTGATGTTGAAAAAAAAATATTGATGGCACCATGTCAACATTCTCTGTTATAAACATTTGGAGGCTTAATTAATTTATTAGTAGGGCTTATAGGGCTGCTGCAAACATTGTAGACACAGTGTACATTGATTGATAACAGTAATCATATTAGATACCATCATTTGCAAATACCCCAGGCGTCAGTCAGGTCTTCTATACAGTTCCGAAACAAATCATACATGTGAGGGGCAATGTATTCTCAGAGAGGTCAGGGGGGGATCCTACAGGTCCATAAAAGGAGAAACACTGCAAGTTTTCCTGATCTTAACTGATAAACCAGAATCACTTGGAGAAGGAAGTTCAGAAGATCCCCACCTCCTATTTCATGACCAGCTTTGAAAGACAACCAGTTTCTTGAATTAAACTTGGAAACCAATAGCCAACAAGTACAACCGTTTTAGTGATAAACTGATTGGTACCCATACCTGCCCAAATCCCAGCATTCTGGGCTAGGTGATGTTTATGAGTGGTCCTCATCAACAGAAAGCATAGTTCTAATTGAAATGAGAGATAGGATTATACTAATTCAAGGCATGAATGACATTACCCAGTGCTTCCCAAATCCAGGAAAGATAGTCTCTGATGCAAGATGGACCTGGGCAGGGGATCTCCTTTGCCATACCTGCAAAGGCTTAACAAGGAGGACATTGTTGCAAGAAATATCCTTCGGGGTTTCCATTGCCAATGATTATTTGATCTTTCTTGGAAAGAAAGATACTGGAAACATGGTAACTGCTTGGAAAGATGGTTTAATAGTGGACAGGATCACATGCCTTGCATGAAGAAAGAAGGAAGGGCTGAGATGCTGAAAGGGCCTGGGTTTTATGCCCTCTGTTGGGATTTGAATCTGAGCTTGTATTCTGATTGTCAGACTCCCATGGGGCCATTCAGGGGCAACTCAGGCTCTCATTGGGCCATGCAGGGGCAACCCATGGGGCCATATAGGGGCAACTCAGGCTGTTCTGAGTCCCAGACTTGGTTGAGCCTTGCTGGATGATGATGTAATGAAAGGGCTTTGGGCAATTCCTATATCTCTACCTGGAGATCTTTGTTATGTAAAATAGGCTGGCCCAGGCTATTTATGTAAAATAGCCTGGCCCATTAGCAAAGTGGGGGGCTGAGTTTCTACTTCTGAGGTGAGTTTCTGTTTCTGAGTTTCTACTTCTCTTTTGGGGGGAAATATTCTGCCTTTTAAGTATATCCTAAAATATTTCATTTTCCTAGGAGAGGGGTGGGTTTTAACTTTCAACTACATAAGACAACGTTTGTCAACTTTAAGATTTGTGCACTTCAACTTTCATGCTGGCTGGGCAATTCTGGGAATTGAAATCTTAAATTTGCTAAAGTTGAGAAACACTACTCTTGAAGGACCCCTGGCGGATGAACTGATTTTGCCTGAGGAAGCAGACTCTGTCCAGAATTAAAGCTAGAATACTGTTATCTTTACACTGATGTTAAATGGGAAGGAAAAAATAAACTTATGACATGCTATTGTGGAAAATTCCTTATCTCTTATCCTCTCTCTGATGAGAATCACCTATTTAGGAAGCAAAAAAATCACTGAAGTGGGAATCTACCAATAACTGATTGCTGCTGGCCACAGGACCTCACAACAGAGTAGAGTTTACACAGCATAGCTGAATGTTGACTTGTGCCAGAACATCTATTACTTTCTCCAATGAGAAGTAAGGTCAAACAACCTCCCAAATTATTTACAATGCACCCTCTAAAAGGGTGCTGCCTGACCACAATAAAAAAAATGTAACAAAAAACAAAAACAAAACAGAGTTAAAACTGTTCCCAAATTGTTATAAAATCAATATACACTATATCATACTACATAGTAAAAATGACACTTTATCCAATTATGAAATCCTGAACCAGCTGTTTCAGAAGGAATATTGGGGCTGACAGAGCATAACACCATTTGGTCTATTCTAGGCACCAGATTAGAAACCAGGAGACTGTAAATTCCAGTTCTGCCTTGGGCATAAAAGGCGGTTAGGAGAAAAAGACTTGGGAGAAAAAAATTGGAACTTTGATACTAGATATGTTGACAGCAGCAAGATTATTATACGCACAAAAGTGGAAGGAACTTCGATTCCCACTATGGATGAATGGCTGCAGAAGCTGATGGGAGTTGGCTGAAATGGCAAAATTGACTATTTTGATTAAAGAAAAGAATATTAGTGCTTTTATTTCCACATGGAAACCGCTTCTGAACTTTGTGCTTGTATCTTATTTTATCTTATAAGAAGATAAAATGTTTGCTGATTAAAAAAAGAAAGGGGGTTGTGTGACTTTGGGCCAGTCGTTCTGTCAGTTCATGAAGCTACCCCTGGTCGGACAATTCGTGATCCAAACACTACTTGACAGCTTTAAGACTTGTGGACTTCAACTCCCAGAATTCCTCCTCCAGTCATGTTAGCTCAGGAATTCTGGGAGTTGAAGTCCACAAGTCTTAAAACTGTCAAGTTTGAAGACCCTTGCGACTAAATCAACACCCGAGCTAATCCGAGCCTGCATTTCTGGCGAAAAACAGAAAGAAAAAGAAAAACCACGGGAAGATTGACCCAGCGTTCCACTGCAATGGAAAGTGGACAACCAAGCCCGCCTACAAAGTTAATGACAGTTTATTTTGCTAACCCAATTTTTCTGGCTTTGCTATAGTCACACTAAAGCTTAAACCATAAGGGCTGGCTTGTGTAACATGCCCCGCTAACCTGTGGCAAAGTACTAGGTAGGTGGATGAGGGATGTTGCAAACCCAGCCTCGATGCAAATCCGGCCCAACCGGTCCAAACAGCTCCTTCGCCTTTTAGACCGCTTGCGGGGCTCTCAATTGGCCCTTGGCTGGGCAAATCCTTCCCCGGCCGAGGCGGAGACAGAGGCAAGCCTGGCTCCGGTGCCTTGCTGTAGGGGGAGCCATGCGGCGGCTTGAGTCTCCTCACCTCGCTTCTCTTGCCTTTTGCCGGAGGTGGAAACTCCTCGTTGGGGATGGGAGGGTCTAGCGGCTCAGGGCAGAGCTTGCACGCCCGTCCTCCGGCTGAAGAAGCGCGGCGCTTTCCTCTGCCCTAATCTGCCTGGGTCCACCTCTTCCTTCTTCCCGCCCCTTTGCTATCCGCACCGCCTGGACGCTCGTCGGCTTCTCCTGCTTTTGCCACACCAGCATGCAGGTTTTCCAGTACCCCGAGGTGTTTCGCGACGAGACCTCCGTGAGTACCGGCGCCTCTGCCCCGCCACTGCCTTTCTTTTTGCTCCGCTTTCTCCCGTTCCCGGGTCATTAGCGCCTTCGCGTGGTTCTCTCTTCCCCCCCTCAAGGTACATTACCGGAAGAACTATTATACAGGTAGTCCTCAATTTACGACCACAATTGAGCCCAAAATATATGTTGCTAAGTGAGACATTGGTTAAGTGAAGCAGTGCCGTTGTTAAGTTATTAAGGCAGTTGTCAAGAGAATCTGGTTTCCCCCTTGTCCCTGTTTTGTCAGAAGGTTGCAAAAGGGAATAACATGACCCCGGGACAATGCAAGCATCAGAAATGAGAGTCAATTGTCAAGCATCTGAATGGGGATGCTGCGGTGGTCATTGAAGTGTGAAGAATGAATGGTTCATAAGTCACTTTTTTCAATGCCGTTGTAACTTCAGATGGTCACTAAGTGAACTGTCGTAAGTCAAGGACTACCCATAGTCCAAAACCATCCTCCCCTCCGCATTTGGATGCATGGGATCTTAAAAGAACAATTACATTTGACAAACACCTAAACGAGTTGTGCATTTCAACAAACACCTGGATCAGTTGTGCACTTGAATAAGCACCTAGATCAGTTGTATGCTTGAAGAAACACCTAGAACTGTGGTGGAATCCTCTGGGGGTTACTAATACCCTGAGTTTTAGGGGAGAGGGATATCCAACTAGTGGGATCCCTATATTCTCTGGCTACACCAATTACTGAAATCAGAGACATTCCCACTAGTGCTTACTTTGATCTGGTTGCTCATTGATGGTACCTTGGAGGCCGCTTATATAGGGGAAGGGGAATTCTGTGCCTGACCTTCAAACTTTAGTGTTGGCACATCTTTGCCATACCCAAGCCTAAAATTAACCTAAAACAAAACCTGTTGTTCAAGAAGAAAAAACATCTGTCTGCCAAATCAGATAGCAACTATAACCATGGGCTTGTTAATAGCATGTGGGTTGATTTGCTTGAGGTTGTTCCTCAGGTACTTTTTCTGCAACATATTAATTCTCTACATCATGATGTACCAAGAGAAAGTGAAGATAGAGGACATTGTTTTCCAGCAGAGAGACAATTCTGCACTATCTTTTGTTTCCTCCTCACAACAGGTGTATTCAAAGTTGATCCCTATACACCAGGAGTGTCAAACTCATGGCCCGTGGGCCAGATGTGTGTCACGTGCTGGGCCCACCCCGTTCACAGTTTAGCAGAGGGGGAAAAGTCCCAATATGTCACGTGATGCTGCCGTGACACTGTGAGTTTTGGCACCCCTGCTATAGGCACTTCTGTGTAGATTTCATGGGTTAATTGAAAGCTGAAAAATTAAATTTGAGAATGTGGGGAAATGGGCAGTGTTTCGCACTTTAGCTGCTCTGCTGTCTGTATTCCTGAGCAGATCCCTAACATTTATAACATGTCAAAAGAAATTCTGCATGAGTACATACCCCAGACATTAAATAAACTCTATTCTGATAAAATAATTGAAATGTCTTTGGAGCTTCCTCTTTCTGCTATGTTGTGAAACTGTAATTTTTTTTCTTCTGCTTTTTATACCATCTGACACTGAAGTAAATCCATTTATACTTTAAAAATCATTTTGTTAACTAATGATTGGCAAAACTTCAGCTATTGGTCTCAGTTGACTCTTGTTCATTCATTCATCCATTCTATGTGTCAGCACCTGAATTCAGGTCCATTCCATATTCAGATCTATGGAATATTCAGCCTATAATCAGGCCTTCCTTTAGCATTTACAAGTGGCTTGAAATCGCTGTTGATACCCCAATGATTTTAGAGATATGCAAGTTTGACATCATAAGGAAAGTCATTAGTTTCTTGGATGTATCCTCATCAGCACCTCCCTTTCCAATTTATCTAATTTGCTTTGCTTATTTTCTTGGAGAAAGTTCTGACTTTTACATGTTTAATACTTCTCCTAACACCTTCTCCAGTTGACTTTTTGAAAAGGGGGATCATTGTGCTAACTAAATATGGGAAGACATGGCATATTAAGCAATGTGTGATGAGTTTGAAGAAGTCTGTTAGAACCAAAACTTCATCTAGGATTTACATCTGGTTTCTGGCAAAAACAAAACAAAATAATACCCTTGCCCATTGTGGACAATGAGTTCATTTAATGGCTGCAGGTGTGCTTAGTGACCATGGTGATCTGCTTAATGTTTACTGCAAAAAATGTTGTAAAAAAAGGTCAGTCATGTGATGACCTGCTTAATGACCAGCATGACTTACAATTGTAATTTTGGCCTTAATTACGGTTGTAACTGAAGGACTATCTATAGCAGGGGTCTCCAACCCTGGCAACTTTAAGACTTGCGGATTTCAACTTGAAGTCCATAAGTCTTAAAGTCACCAAGGTTGGAGATCCCTGATCTATAGTGATCATGGGTAAGAGCAGAAATCTTGATTGCCTTTTTTGTTAATACATTAGTATTAACCTCACAAACCAATTAATAAACAATATTGGAACTCTGATAATGTCTTTCTTCCTAAATTGCTGTGTGTATGTGAGTTTCTGTGTACAAGTATATTCTGTGTCTGCAATTCAGTGCTGACTAATGTAAATGTATTTTCCATTGAACAACATATGCTTCCTTTCTGAATAAAATTGCTCTGCATTGAATAGAAAGACTGCAATCTTGTGCACCCATTGCTAGGAGACCAGCAGGCTATCTTCACGTAAAGAAATAATAAACAGAGAAAGGCTAGCAATCTGAAGCATGACATCAATGGTTCTACTGATGTCATGGAAATGAATTCCAAGTCTTTGTAATTAGATTTATTCTCTGATCAAACAATTACTTTCGCTGAGAGATCATCTTGATAAAGAGACTTGAATTCCATTGCTGAATATGTGCTAACCCTGCTTTTCTTCTTTTGGGATTACTATGAAGGATGGCAGATTCAGTCCTTCAGAAGGATGTAAGTGACTGGCATAGTCTAATTGAAAATGCAAGCCAGCTAACCTGCCAGCCAGCTATCTATCATATTAAACTGGATTTTAGAGTAGCTATTTATTGAGTGCATATCAGAGGTGATACTCAGCAGGTTCTGACAAGTTCTGGAGAACTGGTAGTGGAAATTTTGAGCAGATCAGAGGACCAGCAAATACCACCTCTGACTGGCCCCGCCCCCATCTATTCTCTGCCTCCCGAGTCCCAGCTGATTGGCTGGGTCTTCTTTGGTTGCCCTGCACAGGAGAACGGAGGTGGGAAGCAGGTAATGGGATTTTGCAGTATCCTTCCCCTGCCTCGGCCACCAAGCTACGCCCATCGAACCAGTAGTAAAAATTTTTGAATCTCACCACTGGTGCATATGTATTCATCATATCATTTTCTTTTGAAGGAAACAATGTGATGGGGAAACACAGAAAAGGAATTAAAATTGTTAGCTCTTCAAAAAAAAAAGGTATAACATAAAGAGAGGAAAAAGAAAACCAAAGAAACAAACTAAAACTACATCATCTCCTTTCATGATCCCCCTTCAGGTCTTTCAATGGTTGAAAGCAATCCTTACCTACACTGAGTTCATGCACTGCTTCATACATTACTTCTCACCAATCTCTTTTTCAGAATGTCATCAACAGTACCCAACCATGATTTTCTCTGACATCTTCTTGATCCATTTACTCTTTCTTCATATATTTGTTTCTCAGTTTGGTATTTGTTTGCTGTATATGACCAGGCCACTCAATATACAGTGCATTCGGAAAGTATCCAGACCCTTTTTACAATTGTAAATTTTGTTATGCTGCAGCCTGATTCTACAGTTGTTGACATTCATTTTTCCCCTCATTAATCCACACTCAGTATCCCATAAGGACAGTGAAAATAGAATTTTAGAAATGCTTGTAATTTTATTAAAAAGAAAAAACTGAAATATCACATTGGCATAAATATTCAGATGCTTTCCTCAGTACTTTGTTGAAGCATCTTTGGCAGCACCTTGAGACTTTTGGGGTAGAGTGCAACAAGCTTTGCACATCTGGACTGGGGGCCAAAGGTGGCTTACACAATGTAAAATCATATTTAAAACAAAAAATAAAAATAGCTAACAAAAAGAATCAAATTAGTAAAGTACAATAAAACAAAATTTGGGAAAACAAACAACAAAACAAAAATCAACTCCCACCCGAGGACAGCAGATCACACGAGCCATTTGATGGGTTCCATCCCTCTCTGGGTTCCCCAGGCCCGTTGGCAAAACCAGGTCTTCAGTGGCTTTTGGAATAGTATTAATGAGGGGGCCATTCTAATCTCTGGGGGAATGATGTTCCAGAGAGAGGGAGCCACCATAGAGAAGGCCCTTCTAGATCCCACCAGATGTATCTCCCTCAGGGGTGGAACCCACAGTATTCCCTGCCTTCTTGCTCTAAAGGGTCGGGTAGATGTCACTGGCAAGAGATGTTTCCTCAGATAACCCGGACCCAAGCCATGAAGGGCTTTAAAGGTGACAACCAGCACCTTGGATTGCACCTGGAAGCAAATTGGCAGCCAATGTAGTTCCTGCAGGAGAGGTGATACATGTGCACTCCAGGGTCTGCATAAAACCATGTGGGCTGCTGCATTTTGCACCAACTGGAGCTTCCGGATGCTCTTCAAGGGCAGCCCCATGTAGAGCGCATTGCAATAATCAAGACGGGAAGTGACCAGGGCATGAGTGACTGTGAGTAGGGACCACTGATCCAGGACAGGGCATAACTGTCAAACAACTCATACCATCACTTCCTAGATGAACAACATCTACTTTTTGATATATCCATAGTTGATTAAAACTGCCATATTTCAACATTGTCATCGCATTAATTTTTTTCTGGGTCACTTGCATTGTGAACAGTTTCAATTCAATGTAATTTCAATTCCACAATAGATCACTGCTGTTTTCACACAGATCTCTAAAATAGTCCCTTCAGTTTTCCCACATTTAAGTTTCATCCTAAGCCATTTCATCAGTTTTATTTTTAATTCAATTCAGTCTTCTAGAGCCTTTTTGTATAGCCCTCTTTATCCCCTTCCAAGATCTCATTTCCATAGAAATTGTACCTCATTTTCTTCTCCTATTTTAATGTCAGCCTTTCCTTGCTCTCTTTGATTACATTTTTGTTATTTCTGTCTACATCTTGCAAGATACATTTAATCAGTGTTAGAGCAAAAATTCACATCCACAGCTTCTTTCACTTCCTCCACCAAGGATCCTTTTTTTTCCAATTCAAGTTTTCTCATTTCATTTGAGGACTTGTAACGTCATGCCTAGTTTACATTTTTGAAAATAATGTACATTTTCAGTACAATACATCCCCCTCAAAATACAATGCAGTCTTAATTAGATTAGTTGAATAGATAGGATTGCAATATAAATGTCATATCTGTACAGTTAATCATGGAACCAGTGTTTTATTTGAATGTAAACATGCTGTTGGAGTACTGTACTCAAGGCATGGATATAAATCTTTCTCTGGGGATTCAGATCTAGCAGCAAATAGTGAAAATAAAGTTTGGATAAGTTGCTTTTATTGCAGACACCAACAGATATCAATTATTATTGCAGGATCTAGGAATTAAGCTGTATTTATATCCAAGCAGGGGTTTAAATCCTACCTTTCCTTCTACTTCCTTATTTGGTGATGGATTTCTTTAATTCTTGGTTTTAGAAATATGAGGTCTATCTGGTCTCAGTGACTTGACAGCTTCAGCACTCTTACATACCTTGATTTAAAAGGAAATGGGAATGGGAAACATGTATTTCCTCTCCATTTCTTCAGAAATATACAATTTTGTGACACTATTGATCCATTATAAAAATATCTTACAGTAAAAATGCTTTAATATGAAAATTGAGGCGAGAGATTATTTCTACTAAAAGAGATGTACTCATCTCTGACGATCCATGCTCCAAAGTTCATTGTAACCGCGTTGCTTAAAAAGCACTAAGAGTTGTTAACTTAATTCTACAAAATTTCTTTTCTAGGAAACATTGTTTTGTTAACTAGAGTTTATACAATTTATGCTAGACTAATCTTGGAGTACTGTTCAACTGTTTGGAATCCCTACCATATATCTTATATTAGCACAATCGAGCAGGTTCAGAAGTACTTTACGATAAACATTTTGCACTCTTCTATACATAATAGAGTTCCCTACGCTACTAGGCTTGAAATTCTTGGTTTGGACAACCTGGAACTGTGTCACTTGCAGTCAGACTTAAGTATTGAATACAAAATTGTATATAGCAATGTTTTTCCTGTGGATGACTATTTTTGTTTTAATCACAATAATACACGTGCAAACAACCGTTTTAAACTCCATCTAAACCATTCTAAACGTGACTGTAAAAAATACGATTTTTGTAATCGACTTGTCAAAGTCTGGAATGCTCTACCTGATTCAGTTGTCTCAGCTACAAATTTTCACAGTTTTAGTCACAAATTGACTTCTCTGGACCTCACTTCATATTTAAGAGGTCCATAAAGGGGGCATGCATAAGTGTCCAAATGTGCCTATCCCTGTTATTTTGTTTGTTTTCATTTTTGTTTGACCAATTATAAATAAAATTATATATGTATATATATACTGTATACTAGTATCAGAGTCTGCAAGTACTTTCTTGTAATGAAGTTGGAGCTTTTTATTGAAAAGTCTTTCTTGAAATTTTACACTGAATAATTTATATAAATGAATTCCTGCTAATATTTATGCAACATTATTAGAACATTAGTAGCTATTTGGTTTCTGTGTGTAAACTGATGTTGATCCTTCAAAAAATGGTTATATTCCTGGCCACAGAAATCAGTAGGATTAAGAACCTTAAACTATAGAATCATGCAATTAAAGTAATAAAAGATTATCTCTTTTGATAATATGCATGTTAGCACATGCCAAAGTCAACATGTCATATGGAGAACATATGGTAGTAGCAGGTAGACAAAGAAGTCCTCTGCATGTAGCCATGCTACTGAATGTAGGAATTGCAAAAGTCATATCTTTGGTAACAAAATATAGTGATCTATATTTTGGATGATTTTAGTCCACTCTCCATCCTGTATGTCTTCCTATCAGTATGCAGTTGAGACAAATGACATTATATCCACAGACTTCTGTGATAGGATCACAAATAGCTATATTCGATACTTAATATTGGAGATCAAGTTATAATTAATTGATTAAACAATTATTTGGCAGAAGCTATTGCTCTGCAATCATACAGGTGGATAAAATTATTTACCTATTCTAGCTGCATTATCTACTTTCCTGAAAAATAACTTTTTAAATTCCATATAACAAATTATAATATTAGAGAACCATATTTTTTTACCCATCTCTGTTTTTCCCCCTAAAGGTAGATGACTATCATGGCTGCAAGATATGTGATCCTTATAATTGGCTTGAAGATCCTGACAGTGAACAAACAAAAGTAAGCATGAACAATAACTTTGAACATCTGGAACTATGTGAATTTTCTATATCAAAAGCCATTTAAAAAGGTATATGAGAAGGATTTGAGATTCAATCCTGGTATTTCTAGGCAGGACTAAGAGAAAAATTATGGAAATTAATTGCAAATCACCATACGCAGTTATGAATATAAATAGAACAGTAGTTTAGTCCTTTTGATTTCAGGTATAAAAATCTTTTAAAAAATAATTGAAGGATTGCTGCTAGTATAAGCCAATACTTCCTTCCCATAATTATTGGACTAAGAATTCTATACTTCCATTAGAGTTGTACAGCAATTACTGTATTGCTTTGGGCTTATCGAATAAGAAAAGCTGTACCATAATCAAAGGCACTGGACCCCAAATTCAATTCAATTCTGAATAGAGCTAGAAGGGACCATGAAGATCTTCTAGTCCAACCACCTGCTCACACAGGAGACCCCTATACCGTTTCAGACAAGTGACTATCCAGTCTGTTCTTAAAAACCTCCAATGAGGAAGAACCCACAACTTCTGAAGGCAATTTTTTCCACTGGTTCATAATTCTACTATTAGGAAGTTTCTTCTTAATTCCAGGTTGCTTCTTTCCTTAATTAAATCTCCAATTTATTATATGAAGGACCTCCCCTGTCAGGAATTGCAGGTGCATACTGTGGAAAATATGTGGCTAATTAAATTGTCTAATTGTTGGTTTTGGATCCTTTTCTCTTCCTTTCTAGTATTTGGTGAAATAACAAAAGAAGGAAGATTTCAATTTTACACTTGCCTTTTCTTCCCCAGTTGATTGCTTTTCATTAAAAAAGCACCAAGCAGTGTTTCTTTTCCCATATACATGTCTAGTTTTTCTTTAAATTAGCATCCGGAACAAATTCATTTGCTACCAGGCCCTTTTAAACTCAGCAAGTCTTCTTGGTATATATTCATAGGACTCTGCTAGAAACTCCATTGAATGCAATAAAACTTACTTTGAAATGAATTAGGCTGTCTAAAAATTAATACATGGTTTTGCTGTCGTCATCTTCTGTTTTTTTCTCTATAGAGAATACCTGGGTGAGATGATGGATGAAGCTGTATAGTTATACATCTTCTCACAAAAGCAGTAATTTTTGCATTAAAAGCACTCTACTTTGCAATTAAAGTGGATTAAATTTATCTTCTTGCACAAATATACTTAATATAGGTCAAGTAAGTTGTAGCTGTTAAAGTTCAATTTAAACAAGTTACAATAAAGCTACTTGAACTCATATTTGTATTATCTCCTGTTCCAGGTTAGACATAATGCATGCAGGAAGAAATGTAATTTTCAAGAAGCTTTACATAAGATTAAATAAATACAAGCAGCAGTAGGCAGTGGGTGTGTACAAGTGCACACATGATACAAAGAAAGTCCCAAATATCTGGAGAGTTTGCATGCAGTTCCTTTCAAGTGGCCAGAATCAAATGTACTGGGTCAAAATATAATCAGGTTATAGTCCTAAGGTCTAAGTGCCATAGGTAGATTGACAGCTGGCCCATGATCAGAACTGCAGAGTTTCAGGATATCAAAGGATTATAGTTTCAAGTGTATAGAGTCACAATATAAGTGAGGCTTGTGGTGGCTCTTAATGTACACATAATCCTCACTTAATTATTGTAATCAGGACTGGAATTTCCACTGCTCAGTGATGCGTTCACTATCGCTCCAACAATGAGACAGGTAGCATATAGATTTCAAAAATAAAAATGAAGTGTGACATCACGTGACCACTCTATTCAGCGATAGAAATTCAGACATCCAATTGCTTTTGTTAAGTGGAATCATCACAAGTTCTTAACTGAGGATATCACACAGACACCATTTGTGACCTCCTACTGGCTTCCCACAAAGTTAATTTGTAGGAACCAGCAAAGATCACAATTGGTGATCGTGGAACCATGGGATGTTGCAGTGCTGTAATTGCAAGCGGGGTGTTCATGAACATTGTGGCTGATGTCAGTATGAGGAATATAAGTAGCTATCACTTGTTCGGCACCATTGGAAATTCAAAAGGTTACCAAATGAGTGATTGTTAAGTGAGAACTATCTCTGGAGTCAACCTAGTAAAGGCTAAGAATGCTCTTGAATCATTGTTCTGCTCATTGCAGCACATGGCACATTCACACATTCACACTCAGCTCTTGTTCTTCATCCTCTGATTGCAGGTGCAGCTGCTACTGATGGCTGCTAGTCATATCATACTCAGGTGCTTGACTGCTCACAACTTCCTCAAGCTAAGCCTGTCTGGCACTCCCAAAGCAAGCTGTTTGGTGTCAGAATTTTCTGAGTCAGGGCTGACTTCAGCATATTAAGTTAATACCACTTAACGCTAGTTTGCTCGTTCTGGGCGTGTTGATCAGCACACCCAGAAAATATAAAAGTAAATATCTAAATGTAAAAATATAGTCGGTTTCAAAAAATATGCTTGGAGTCCTTTCACTGAGTCTCTTGGTGTTTAAGAAAGTTGTATGGTGTGGCGCTTGAAAAAGAAACAAAATGAAGAATCGTCAGTGAAACATGATGGGCTTTTTTATTTTTATTTTTTGCAAAAGTCTCTTCATCTTATGGCAAAAAAAAATGTGCCACCTTATTTTTATGCTGGAAAAAAGCAAGATAGATAATGTGAAAACTGGATAGCTTGCTCCAGTGTCCAGAAAACTAGGTGACCAATTTAGTTTGGAATTTTTTTAAAAAATATATTAAGTTTATAATACAATTTGGTTTGAATACTATTAGACTTTATGCCTACTGGAGAATTTTTGCTTTTTGATTATGTAATATAGTCTTCTTCAAATAATGGATGGATTGTATTTTATTCTAGTTTTGAGGTAAAATTATACTCAGCACATAACTTTTCTTTCACTATTCAAATCAACATATGTGCTTGTCTAATTGGATATATTGTGTTTCTTTTTCCTTAGGCATTTGTAGAAGCCCAAAATAAAATAACAGTGCCCTTCCTTGAACAATGCAGTGTCCGGGGGCTATTTAAAGAGCAAATGACTGAACTTTATGACTATCCCAAGTATAGTTGCCATTTCAAGAAAGGGAAAAGGTATGTCAAGATTTTTTATATATCAGCAAGCAATTGATTTGATTCATAGTCAGAATTGTTGCTGGTAATACTGAGGATTGTGGTTGATGTGCCATACGTTCACTAAGTCTCAATACAGTAATAGCTATGTCTATAGTGTATTTGCTTTTGAGATTATTTATTGGGATACTGTTGGTATCTAGATTTGGCTGTACTTAAAATTAATAACAGCATCAAACATGTCTTATAGGTATTTTCACTTTTATAACTCTGGACTTCAGAACCAACGAGTATTATATGTGCAAGATTCTTTGGATGCTGATAGCAGAGTATTTCTTGATCCTAATAAGCTTTCAGATGATGGCACTGTGGCTTTACGAGGTCAGTATAACAGGTTTTCTGCAATGCTTCAATTGGGACTTTTGTGAAAGTTCATCTCCTTTGAGTTATGAATAAAGATGTCACAAATCACAACACATGCGTATGTGGACATTCTAAAAAAAATTAACTTCTGTGGATCTAAAGAACATCCAGGTTTGAGAAGTTTTGTCTGTTGCTTACATAATAAAGAAATAGTGTAACTTTTAACTACGATTATTAAGAATTCCGAGACTTGTATTACCAACACATCTGGAGAGACACCAACTTTACAAAACTGAAACAGAACAATGATCTAAAAGAAAATATCACTAATATGTGTAAATAACCTACAGGTTTTGCATTCAGTGAAGATGGTGAATATTTTGCATATGGCTTGAGTTCCAGTGGATCAGACTGGGTAACGATTAAATTTATGAAGGTGGACAGTGCTGAAGAACTTCCAGATACATTGGAAATGGTAAAATTCAGTTGCATGGCTTGGACACACGATGGCAGAGGCATGTTCTACAATTCCTATCCCAAAAGTGATGGCAAAAGTGATGGTAAGTGGAAGGCAATAAAGATTTGAATAGGAATCTAGCTTAATCTTCAGCATCTGGGTCCCTAAACCCTGGGCCTGGAGTGGTACCAGTCTGTGGCCTGCTAGTAACCAGGCCGCACAGCTGGCGGTGAGCGATGGGCAAACTAGCAAAGCATCATATGTACTTGCAGCCATTCCCCTATGCTAACATCATTGCCTCAGCTCCACCTCAGATCATGAGGCATTAGATTTTCAGAGGAGCATGAATACTTCTGTAAACCACACATATATGGATCTAGGTTGCACACTCATCCTCCCTCACACACATTCTGTGGAAAAATTGTCTTTCATGAAACTGGTTTGGGGACCTTTGCTGTATCTAGTTCAAGACAGGTTTCTGAATTTTAAGGGTAACTCGGAGAGCCTGTTTGCCTTCTTTAACAAATAAGTAAGTAAAAGAAATATGGCAGTTTACTTTTAAATAAAACAAATAATGTAGAGATATTATACTTAAGTAATGATGTAATTATCCTTGTAGACAACAGAAAAACTTTTGGCAAGTAGGGCTGGTATTTCCAGCAATTTGGTAAATAACACGAATTATATAATTTGCTACCTTTCAAGTTGAACAGTTTTTGCTTTGTAGGAGTTGCAAATTCTTATCATTGTTACTTTTGATTGAAAAACTTGCATACATGTAGTCAAATATGCTATTTCCCCCAGGCACTGAAACATCAACCAATTTGCACCAGAAACTATACTATCATGTCCTGGGAACCAACCAGTCAAAAGATGTTTTATGTGCTGAATTTCCTCATGAGCCAAAATGGATGGGTGGAGTTGAGGTATGACATAGCCTTGAAAGACTCACTTAGAATATTGTTAAATGGTAACATAAAATAAACTGTGTGTAGAGACTCAGCTCTTGTTTGTCAAATACGTTGGCTGTGTTTCTTGTTTCTTTTGTATTAGTCAAATATGATATGAATAATTCTTTGTTCTAAGAGCTCAATGGAAGGTTAATGGTATATGGACCCCTTTGATAGCTTCTGTGTTTTTTTCCTGCAACTGCCAAACACCAGGACCTGGAAGAGCTCTTAAAAGTAATACACCATGTAATTCGGGAAGCTCATTAAATCAATTCTCTGAATACAAAGGTGTTAGACAGAATTACCTTTTGGCTTCCTTTATTTAATCTGTACATAAACTAATTTACAGAGTAATTTTCCCCCTTCCCAAATTGTATATGTTAACCTTTTATTCTTGCTATACACCAATGATGCAAGACTCCTCAGATGTTTAGCGTAATACTATAGGATTAATGAGCTGTTTGTTTGAAAAGTTTGAGTTTGGTGGTCCCTGATGTCCAAAAGGTTGGCGACCCCTGATTTAAAAAGTATGTTAAGAACTAGCAGTTCATATTTAACTATTAGATATTATTTCTCCACAGTTGATTTCTTTGTCCCATTTCATGGTGTGAAGCAATTTTAAGAAAATTTTCATCATGTGGCCTCTGTAAAAATTTCTGTGTATTATAGAATTTATTTAGGCCAATAGAATAATCAGAAAATACTTTCAGATATCAAATAACAAAGTGAAACAAATGTTATATCAAAGATATCATGTAAACCATCAGAGAACGAATGGAATATCCTAGATAATTGTAATTGTTCTGGTATTACATTATCATTCCAACAAGGATTCTTTATTAGAGTCTGATTTAACTTCTTACCCTAAGTAAGAAGTTAACAAATTTAATAAAAGCCCAATTGCTTGCTCACTCTAACTCTACCCCTTGCTGACTCTGGTGCTGTTTAATCCATACTATAGAATTACACTGGCATTGCTTTACAAATTATATAAAAAGATACCTAGTTAAAGGTCAGTATAATGCCCAGATTATAACAGAAAAGTTTAATGCTTTTACTGGTAATCTTGCTTCCATTTTACTAAATTGCACACTAATACATAAGACATGTTTGGATAGACAATATAATACTTCATGTGCTAGAAAAAGTGGAACTGTGGCTTCTAATGAAACTGTACAAAAGCATCTTGTTGTGCAACTGTATTGTTAAAGACTTTCCAGGAAAGGACAACTTCATAAATCCTTGATATTGTTGAACTGCATCTTCCATCATCCCTATTCTGTTTGAAGCATTTGAATAGCATTTCCAACTTAAAGAGAAACACATATGGAATTCTAAATGATGTTTTTATCACCATGAATTGGGCATTTTTACAGATTTAGTGGGAAAAGTTTACCGTGTTTCTCACAAAATAAGGCCGGGCCTTTTTTTTTTTTACCCCCGAAAAAACGGCTAGGCTGTCTTTTCGGGGGTGACTTAATTTCCTCCCCCACCTAGAGCAGCCCATACGCACGTACCTCACCATAAGGCCGCTTCTATCGGCCGACGAAAGCTCCCTGAAGGCAGAGTCCCCAGCCACTTCAGGGTGTGGCGTAGCTACCCATGTCCCCTCATCTTTAGGCAGTCTCGGGCAATGAAAGCTCCCCAAGTGCAGTCACCAGCCACTTTGATCGGCTGGTAGAAGCGGTCTCGGGGCGAGCGCACACAGACACACACTCCCCTTGCCGCGAGGCTGCTTCTATCGGCAGACGAAAGCTCCCTTGAAGGCAGAGTCCCCGGCTGTTTCAGCGTGAGGCATGCCTGCCCATGTCCCCTCGCCTTGAGGCAGTCTCTTTTGGGTGATGGAAGCTCCCCAAGTGCAGTCACCAGCCACTTCGATCGGCCGGTAGAAGTGGCCTCGGGGCGAGCGCGCACACACACTCTCCTTGATGCGAGGCCGCTTCTGTCGGCAGATGAAAGCTCCCTGAAGGCAGAGTCCCCAGCCGCTTCAGGATGTGGCATGGCTACCCATGTCCCCTTGCCTTTAGGCAGTCTCTTTCGGGCAATGGAAGCTCCCCAAGTGCAGTTACCAGCCACTTCAATCGGCCAGTAGAAGCGGCCTCGGGGCAAGCGCACACACTCCCCTCACCACGAGGCCACTTCTGCCGGCCAATCGAAGTGGCCAGTGACTTCACTTGGGGAGCTTCCATTGCCCGAAAGAGACTGCCTAAAGGCGAGCCACGCCATGGGTAGCCACGCCACGCCCTGAAGCGGCTGGGAACTCTGCCTTCAAGGGAACTTTCATCTGCTGATAGAAGCTGCCTCGCGGTGAGAGGAGTGTATCTGTGCGCTCCCCCCGAGGCTGCTTCTACCAGCCAATCGAAGTGGCTGGTGACTGTATTTGGGGAGCTTCCATCGCCTGAAAGAGACTGCCCTAAAGGCGAGGGGACATGGGTAGCCACGCCATGCCCTGAAGCAGCTGGGGACTCTATCTTCAGGGAGCTTCTATCGGCTATCGAGGTATTCTAGCCTAGGCTACCTGCAGGGCACTCCTAAAGGCAAGTTTTCTCCCCATCCCCCCTGCCCTTCCCCCCCATTTCTCTTCACCTCATGTACGTCTAATGAACGATGTGAGAAATAGCGGGGAAACGCATAGTTTAAATAGGCCTAAATTTTGGGGGTGGGGCTTAATTTCAATTCATGCCTAGAAATCATGCTGGACCTTCCTATTGGTGGAGGCTTATTGTTGGAGAAACATGGTAGTTATTAGTCAGTTAATAGATTATGGTTAACCATCTATGTGAGTCTTGCTCACATAGCACTAAAGTATGATTTGATATTGCATCCAAGCACAAACCTTTATGTGTGAGATCTCCAAAAACATGGCAACAAGCTAAAAGTTAGCCTATCCTCCTTGAAAATCTCTAAATCATAACCAAAATTATATTTGGGGGCCTATGCAGAGGTTTATTGCTTTCAGAGCAATTTTGTTGGCTGAGAGATGTGTACTTAGTTTTAATATAGTTTTAAGCATTTTTAGTCAAATATAAGTTCGTAAATTCAGTGAGATTTACTGTGTTGGAGATTGGGAATAACTTTAGTGTCTTCTGGTTAGGTCTTCAGCTCCAAAATATTATCAACAATCTCATTTTGCTAAAAATATTAAATTTGATGTAATAACAGGAGCTTGCACAGCAAGGTATATATTTATGTGAATAAACTAATAACTTTTGATTATATTGCTGCAGGTGGTTTCTACACCTGCAGCCTTAGCTGTTTATTAAAGGCACTTGCTTTGTCCTTTTGTCAGTCCTGATTATTTGTTCTCTTCCAGACACATTTTGACGACTAATATTGGAAGAATGGTTGCTTACTCCACATGAGATGTGTGATGTTAAGTACATTCTTAGGATGTATGAAAACCTTTGCATACTATGTATAAGATAAGGATAAACATTGAAATGAATGCCCATATTAATTGAAATAAATTTGCCCTGAGAGCTCCTATTTTATTGGTTAAGTTGAAAAACAGTACTAGATGTAAAAGGGAAAATAAACAGAACTATGGATAAATATTATGAATTTTATAAACTTTGGAAAGAGTTCAGAAAAAGAAGAACCTAAAATTGCCATAGAAACCAGTTTGGTATAATTTTTAAGGCTTCAGGCCGGAAACCTGGGAATCGTGAATTTTAATACCATCTTGATCTACTCATTTTGTCTTAACCCTATTGAGGGGGCAGTGGCAAACCACTTCTGAAACTCTAGGAACTTGCCCAGGCAGCCTTGCAATCAGCTCATTTGAAAAGAAGAGAAAAAATACATTGCATTTCAGTAATCTCTCCTTCCAATCTGTACCTTTTTAGATTCTAGTGAAATGAATGTTTTCGTATGTAAAACGAAAGATTTAAAGCCATTGTCAATTATGAACATGATTGAATGATCCTGTGACTGCCACTGGCTTATGCATCAGTCAGAGCCACGTTTTGGCTTGCATGCTCCATGATGCTAACCATAATCTCTCATCTTAGTTTAGCCTAACTCGCAGGATTGTTATAGCATAAAAAGAAATTATAGTTAGCAAATAGCCACATTCACTGTCTTGATTTCCTTGTAGGAAAGAATAAAATAGCCCAACAATTACCTTTTGTAATGCCTATCTCTTTTTTAAAAGTTTACAAATAAGGGCAAAGATTTCTAGACATCAATTGGTTCAGCAACTGGCAGCACCAGAACAATCATGTTTAGGTTCAAAAGTTAAGCAGGGTAGAGCCAGACAGACCTTGAATGACTACAGTATTGGAATTCAAAAGACTGACTAGATTGGAAAGTTGAAAAGAACATCCTGGCACAAGACTGTCAAACTATTTATGGTGCAGTCAGCAAAACTAAGATTTCATGAAGATCAACCCAGCTGATCTTGGCTTTACATTTTTAACTGATTTTTCTCATCTATATCAGTTCTAGCTAGAAGTAAGCATATTTGATTGGAAATAGGGATGCGTTTGAGATACTTCCCAGAAGGTGGCGCTAGTAAACGGTATGAAGCAAGTGAAGCAAAAAGCCATGGTGATTTTAAATGGACTTGTCTTATAGGTGCTATTTTTATGTAGAAGATCAATTTATTGGACAAATACAATATAGAAAATTGGAATGATTAGATTACTCTATAAATATTTCTTCCTCTACCTTGGTCCCTTTTCAAGTAACTCAGGAAAAGCATCCAACTTTGAGTGTGTTTTTCTTAGATGTTTTTTGTTGTAAAAGCCTTACTTCTTTATGTAGAAGTATTTATAGTAAAGCACAAAGGAATAGTTTGGGTGGATCTTTCTTTTCAATAAAGTAGTCCAGATAGATCTAATGTAATGAAATTATAAAGCACTTAAGAACAGTGGTAATCTTGAGGATAGATTGTACAGTAACAGGAAACGTGATGCATTAGATTTTCATGAATGTTTTGAATTCTGGAGAGTAAAAACAGACAGACTGGTTGTCTCCTCAGGCAGCCTTCCAGAAGAGGAAATAGAACAGTTGTGCTGGAACGTAAAACCCCACACATGCATTCTTGGACCAGCTGAATTATAACACTGTCAAGATAACAGGATGGATAAGAAAATCAGCCTAAAGAAGGCATGGAAGCTAGACAGGGTAGCAGTTGATAAAGGAAGTAGTCAGAATCAGTGGACTAAAATCCTTGAAAGGAAACCAAATATTGGGAAAATTAAGACTTTAGGAAAATAAGATATCGAATATGTATTTATTTATAGGATAATCCTACGTCAGTCTCTGGGTAAGGAATCATTAAAACCAACATAATATTACATTTAAAAAATAAATAGCAAGTCAAAATCCTCATTCTGGGCTTAAGGTCCACTGAAGAAGAATGGGCTTAAGCCCCTCCCAAAATGCCAGAAGATCAGGTGCCATGTATATTTCTGAGGGGAAAATGTTTCACAGAACAATAGTGATAAAAAGGCCTGACTTCTGATCTACACTTTGGGCTGGAATCTTTAGCAAGCCCTCTTTAGATGATTGGGTGAATAGAATCATATTTAGTAGGACTCCCCACACAGGGCTAAAGACTTACAAAAAAATTTTTTTTGATCTTATTGTGGAAAAGGCTCAAACAAAGAAAATGGAATAGGACTAAGCGACTTTGGTTGATTTCAAAACAATGCTAAGCAGGATTAAGTCGTAGTTAGTATTTTGATGGAAAATCAATAGAAAAATCCCAGTGTCCTATTTTCCCTCAGTGTTTTTAATTAAAAAAAAAAATCTTATTTTCTAGAGTAGGCCTATTTTGGAACAGAAGACCAGTTTGGATATGTAAATTTTAAATAATTCTGTATAAATATGATCTAAAGCATAATCTCTTCTTTCTCAAGTCCTAAAACTAAAAAAACTGACCAGAGTCATTCTATGGGGGAGATGAGCCACTTCTAAATATAGTATGATAAACAAACAAACAAACCAAATATTACATAATAAATAAATAAAACCCATTAAACAAATGAGTCATAAATATTACATATATTCATTTATTTGCTGAGGGAAATTATCTAAATTCAAAGGGGTTCACAAACTTTTAAGCAACACTAGTATATTGATGGCAATAGAAAGGAACTTCATTAAAAATGTATCTGGTTATGAATTTTATAACTTTGGCAGAATATATGTATTAGAAATAGGGAGCCTTTTATTTTCCATTTAAAATTTGGCTCTGAACTCTGAAGGATGTTTAATAATGTCCTGGTATTACTGGTGGAGGCAGGCTGAAAATTTCAGCCCATTTTTTTTGTTTTAACTCTTTTCTTCTTTAATAAAAGAAAAAGGAAAAAAAACCGTGCAGCTGGAAATTAATGCAGGTAGTCCTCGACTTATGACCATAATTGAGCCCTAAATTTCTATTACTAAGCAAAACAGTTGTTAAGTGAGTTTTGCCCCATTGTACAATCTCTCTTGCCCAAGTGCTTAAGTGAAACACTGCAGCTGTTAGATTAGAAATATGGTTGTAATGTGAATCTGGCTTTCTCATTGACCTCGCTTGTCAGAAGGTCTCAAAAGATGATCACATGACCCTAATTGTCATAAATATGACCCCAGTTGCCAAGTGTCCAAATGGCCCATGTGACCAAAAGAATGCTGCAATGGTCATATGTGTGTAAAATGGTCATAAGTCACTTTTCAGTGCCTTTGTAATTCCAAAGGGTCACTAAATGAAAGGTTGTAAGTCAAGGACTACCTGTAATGTGCAGGCAAGTTTTGGCAATGGATCTTTGGGACCTCAAAAATTCATCCCATAAGTGAAAGTTTTCCCAATCCCATAGTGAGGGAGTGAAAGAACATGGGACAAATGCCATTGCTTCTCATTATTCAAACAAGTAAGGTGGAAGAGGGTGTCTGCTAAAGCAGGGGTTGCCAACCTTTTGGATTCAGGGACCACCAAACTCATAATTTTAAATCCCAGAGACCCTGGGAAAATCAAAAAAAAATCTGCAGGAAAATTCCCCACCCCGTTTTCCTACTGATCGATCATTCTTTATTTGGGATTGTCTCCAGCTCCATTCTCGGGGGGGGGGGTAGGGGAGGGAGAGAGAGAGACTTTTGACTTCATGCAAGGAAAGCAGCAGAAGTCTTTCTTTCTCTCCCCCAAACTCCACCAGAAATGAGTCTTTGTGAGACTTGTCGTGCTGGTGCAGCCTTTTGGAGCAGGATGCTTTGCAGGGTCTCAAAGACTCATTTCTGGTAGAGTTTGGGGGAGAGAAAGAAAGACTTTTGCTGCTTTCCTTGCATGCAGAAGAAGAAAGAAGTAAAAAGAAGCAGCCCGGTGGCCAGGCCAGGCATGTGAGGCAAGTGGGGCAAGTTCCCCACCTCCACCCTTTCCCCCTTCTCCTCACTATCTTGTGTTGTTCACAATGCAAGCAATGCAAGCCTTGTGTTTCCGTGGGCCATTTGGGCCACACAGCCTTGTGTTCCCACACAGCCTTGATTAATTGCTTTGGGGGTGACATTTCTCTGCAGACAACTAAAAATTTTTTTGTGGACCACCAGTGGTCCCCAGCCCACTGGTCCCCAGCCCACTGGTTGGCGACCACTGTATACTAAAGCATATATGCATATGGGCCAATAATGCCCATTCCTTGTTTAACTCACATAAAAATATCTGCAAATGGGTTTTTCCACATAGAGTCAACAATGTTTTCTCTTGATGCTCTTAAATTCCTTCATGCTCTCAAATGAATTGATGAAAAGATGTTGTAGCGATAAAGAGAGACTTAATTGTGACTCCGCCTGTATTATACATTGTAGAATTACATTAAGAAGATGTTTTGGGAATCACTCTAAGCAAATTGTTATCAACTCTTCCCCAGTCTAGCAGGGAACAGTGAAAAATACACTGCAGGGATTCTTGAACAAAATGTTTTCAAAGACCAATATTGCTTTGATAAACTGAAGGCATTGTGAGCTTAGAATTAATATTCAGTATGAACTTTACATTAGGGATATTAGATGCTTTCAGCACTTTTAAAGCTATTTGCAGAAGGTTTCAAGTTCAGATAAGAAATTCTGGAGAGCCCAAGGCCACCTAGGGACTGGGATGACATACGTAGTATGCATGATTAATTTGCTAAAGAAATAGCAATTGAGTTCACACAGCACACCAACCCAAATTCAGATAAACCACATTATGGCTTAATGTCACATGTGGACCCAGCCATTGATTTTGCAAGATTAGCTGAAATAATGGTCTTAGATCCTACTGAGAGCTGGAAGAAATATACTATTTGCTACTTTGAGTCATGTTTTATTCAGAGAAATAGAGTCTTTATGTGGCACTGACTTCTGCAAATTAAATTGGATGTTGCCAGTTCTAATATCCATTCCCATCACAATTGACATTTGTTTGTCCCAGAGCTCCAGTAAATGTTGCAACCTTCTGAGGCAGAATGTTATCAAAGACAAGGATCGTGTTTTGACTTTTTCTGATGTCTGAAACAAGCTAGTGCTCTCAGGCCTTTATAACAACAACAACAACAACAACAACAACAACAACAACAATAATATAATTTGCTGCTGATACTTTTTCTGTTATTGACATTGCTTTAATTTTGGTGATGCTTAGGTATCTGATGACGGGCAATATGCTTTGCTTTCTATACGGGAGGGATGCGATCCAGTGAACAGATTGTGGTACTGTAAACTACAGAAGGAATCAAAAAATATAACAGGTAAGATCACTCCTTTTTAGATTTGCCAAACCTTTGCTTAGTTGCTTGCTTGCTTGATTTTAAAAGTAACTGACCTATAGTAACCATTCATTATATTGCAAATCAGCATTCAAGACATATCAATAACCGGAAAAATAGACAAAGCATATTTGCTGTTTTACTCACACATAATGCCAATGTTATGCTCTATGCAAAAGATCCCGTTCTCATTAAATGGACATTCAGATCTAACCTATTCCTCCCATCAGTCTATTAAATTGGGTTTCCTGTCCAGGTAGTTCTCAACTTATGTCCACAACTAAGACCCAAATTTATGGTTTCTATGTGAGAAATTTGTTAAATGAGTTTTGCCCCATTTTATAACTTTTCTTGCCACATTTGCAGTTCTTAAAATTAGTTACTTGGTTATTAAGTGAACCTGGTTTCCACATTGACTTTGCTTGTCAGAAGGCCACAAAAGGGACATGATCTGGGACGCTACAACAGTCATAAACGTGACTCAGTTTTTAAACAACTGAATGTAAATCAGATGACGGCAGAGATGCTGCAATGGTCATAAGGGTGAAAAATGGTCATGTTGCTTTTTTTCAGTGCCATTATAACTTTGAACAGTCACCAAATGAACTGTTGTAAGTTGAGGACTACCTGTATAATCCTTATGCTCAAAAATTAAGAAACACTTTATCTCTCATTTCTTTTTCCGTTTTAATCAGTAGTAAGCTGTGTTCTTGAAAGTGGGATAGCAGTGGAGAGTTTCCTTTGTTACACATGTCCTACAAAATCAAGACTGATGTGATGCCTGGGAATGTGAAAGAAAAAAATGTTCCTAATAGACTACAACTGTATAGGAAAATTTACACATCTATAGTCATATTGCTTTCACTGAACCACAGTACTGTGATTGTTATATAAATGAGTTATTATTCCAAAATTGGAATTTAAATCTGGATTTAAAATATGATATATATTTATCTTCTCTTCATAGAAATTACCTGTACTCTATTCATGGTAGTAACATATAGAATAGACTTTCCCCTGATGACCTTCAAATATCTGTTGGAATACAGCTTCCTTTTTCAGGCAGCATGCTGGCTGGAGATAATGGAACAATAGCATCATAATTATTATTGCATTGTACTCTGCTATTTCATTTTGTGAACTTAGTTACATTCTTTATTGAACTGATAAAACCACATGGCGAAAAGTGCACTTGCAGACTAATATTGAAAAGACAGTCACAGTCTGTTGGTGTATGATGTATAATATATAACCACTGAATCTTAATTACATACTGGCGGTTTTGGAAGATTAATTTGCGTTCATTCTGAGCACAGTTCCAACCTTAACAAATGGACTTCATAAGGGAAACATGTGGGAAGAGGATGTAGCCTAATATTCTTGTCATTTCTCAAGCTGTCTATTTTTGAAATAGGACTTTAAAATTCAGATTAAAAATAAGGTTCATTTCTATATATCATGCACTTGCTTGCTTGCTAGGAAAATTGGCTCTCAAGTTTTAATTTATTTGTCCTCTTTACAGTTTCCCTCTCTGGTGTGATAAGCTTTTATTCTCAAGATTTTGAAAATCTTAGTCTTTCTGTTGTACATGCAAGCTGTTGTAGGGTGTCTCTTTTTTCTTGTGGGTTTTTCAAATTAAAAGTATAATCTTAATAGGAAGTCATGTGGCTTGGTGGGCTGTGGCAAAGTAACAGAACAGCATAATCATATTTCTGTAATAGTTGAATAAAGAATCAAATTAACCTATGTCTGATTTTAAAAATTGGAAAGAGGCTCCTTTAAGATTACAGTTTAGATGAACTTCCATTAACTCTTACAGCAGTGATTCAAAATGTTTATTACAAAGACCAATGCAATTAAAAATACTCAAAGAATAATTAAAAGTTCCAGAATAGAGTAATAACAAATAAAAAAGCTGTATTAAAATCATAATTTGGTGTCCTATCTGTCAATTGTTTGTTCACAAGAATATAGCCTAAGCCAGGAGTGTCAAACTGGGCAGCCCCCAGGCCTGATGCAGGCCACGTCCACCCCAACTCCACAAATGGGAAAAATACCACAAAACATCACATGACGGCAACATAACACCACTAGTTTTGACACCTGTGGCTTAAGCTATATAATAAATTAGTCCTTAAACTAGTCATTAGATACTAAAGTGCAACAGTGATAATATCAAAATATTTGGTGCATTAATTATATAAAACAGCTATAATGGTTTATTCATCGGGTTCCAACTAATTCTTAGTGCTGCTGTGCAGAATCCAGTTACCTGCGCTATGACTACAATGTGTTCGTCTTTAAGCAGCCATTAAAAATAAATGGTGTCAGAATGGCCAGGATAGCTATTAATTATCAGGAAAGCTCTTAAAGCAAAATTAATAACTTACAGTATATAAATTATGTTTTATATTTATAAAACTTAATAACTTATATTTTACAAAATAATTGCATGCTATTCATCTTTGTCTTCCGTGGCAATAAATATCTTTCAAAACCTATCATTTTAAGAAAAGAGGATTTTCTTATGGCATTATTTCAAAAAATTATATCAGTTGAAGTAAAAAGCCTGACAGGTGATAGAAGGAGTGTTTGGGGCATCTTGGTGCCCATATTGCTGCCTGTACAGTATATCAAACAGCATCTGCTCAAGTTTTTAAAAAGTTGATGTCAAAGAGAAAGGATTGTATCAGTGGCAGCTTGGAATAATACATCAGCACAAACAGTTGAACTAATTTTAGGCATTCTCTAAATGCCTTTTTTCTACTTCCTCTGAACACATCTAGAAAAAGTTTCTAGAAAAAGTACAGAGAAGAGCAACCAGGATGATTAGGGGGCTGGAGGCTAAAACATACAATGAACGGTTGCAGGAATTGGGCTTGGCTAGTCTAGTAAAGAGAAGGACCAGGGGAGACATGATAGCAGTCTTCCAATATTTGAGGAGCTGCCACAGGGAGGAAGGGGTCAAGCTATTTTCTAAAGCGCCTGTAGGCCAGACAAGGAATAATGGATGGAAACTGAACAAGGAGAGATTTAACCTGGAAATAAGGAGAAATTTTCTGACAGTGAGAACAATCAACCAATGGAACAGCTTGCCCTCGGAAGTTGTGGGAGCGCCATCACTTGAGACTTTCAAGAAGAGATTGGACTGCCATCTGTCAGAAATGGTGTAGGGTCTCCCACTTGGGCGGGGAGTTGGACTAGATAACTACAAGATCTCTTCCGACTCTGATTATCTGTTATATGTTACATCTGATTGCTATATCTTTACTGTTTTTATGATATATTTTCAGCAATAGTTGCTATTCCTAGATGGGCAATTTCTACACCTTTGTGTTCATTGTGTTTGTTGTACATTTGGTAATAATACAAGCTGTTTTCCCTCTTGTTATCCTTCCAGTGAATGCTCATTCTGTTTGATTGCTGACAGTCTCTTGGATTTCTATTCAGTCTCTATTGACACTCTGATAGTATCTTGGTGTCTTTATCACTACATTGAAACAGTAATTTGGCAAATTTCAATGTTACCTGGGAAACCATTTCTGCTGTTTAATAATGCTCCCTCTCTGCTTAATTCTGTGAAAGATTGTCCTTCTCTTTTTCCAAGATTCCCCATTGTGTTCCTTTTTGTTTAGCAGAAGGAGAAATGTGTAATGCCTATACATTCTAGCACATAATCCAAGTTGCAGCACTTATGGCTACCTACTTAACTCAAATAAAGAAGCAACTTAGAACCAAGGAGAAATTTCGTGACAGTGAGGACAATTAACCAGTGGAGCAGCTTGCCTCCAGAAGTTTTTAAGAAGAGATTGGTCAGCCAATTGTGTGAAATGGTATAGGTCTCTTGCTTGGATGGCAGGATCTCCGGAGTCCTTCCTATTCTATTGTTCTGTTCTGTTATTCTTTTATTCTTTCTGTGATCATGTGTATCCATCCCGTCAAGCCCAATGAAAGTCCAAAGTGATATAGGATCTCCTGCTATGGCCAGGGCATTGACTAGAAGACGCCTGAGGTCCCTTCTAGCCTATTATTCTATGTTCTATATGGTTAGCAGGATAGCCATGGAAAAGGTACAGTTTCATAAAGGAATATTGAAAACATGGAAATCCTATGGATCTCATTTGCTGGCCAGTTTGGGAAACTTCACCACTAAGCCACCATTTGCTCAATAAACATTCAATATATGGGTTAAATAAATAAGCTTTGTCATACTGCTTTGCCAGTCTGGAGCCAAGCTGTTTCTCCATTTTCTGCTTCTACAATGGCTTCCTTACTTGAGGCTTCTCATGAACACAATTCGATGTTCCATTTTTAAAGCACATGCCACAATTTGTTGTGATCACAAGCCTTTCTGTAATCAGAAAAACTTTTTTCATATTCTTCATATTCTTTTTTCATATTCTGTGATATTTTTTTTTTTTGAATTAGCAGTTAGCGTCAGAAATAATGTTTCATGTTCCTCAGCCAACTTGAACATCTCGCATCTTTTTTCCATGTAGGGCTCCAATCTGTGTTGGATGATCTTAAGCATTATTTTTCTGGCATGTGAAATTAAGGTTATTGGACAATAATTTGCACACTCTCCTAAATCTTTTTTTTTTTTGTAATGTAGATTGACCTCTTCCAATCTGTTTGCTACTGTGTTATTTTTCCAGATTTCCTGGCATAGCTTAGTTAGACTTTTTACTGATTCTTTTTCTGTAGCTTCCAATACTTCTGTAGGTTTTCCATCAGTTCCTGAAGACTTTCTGTAATGACCAGAGCACTGATCTAATTTCATCTTATAGAACTAAGTACAAACTTCTTGAAAGTAAGGATATTGGATGTTGACATTTCTACTGTACAGTGTTTCAGTGTATTGCTTCTTCCTAACACTAACTGACTAACTCCCTTAACAATTGGCATGCTGTGATATTGCTGTATTCTTCATGAAATTGTCCTCTGTAAAGGCTGTCCAAGATTGTAATAGTCACAGCATCTCGTGCAGGTGGCTTCCCTAGTTTAGCAGTATGTTATATGAGGAAATACTTTTAAATGTTTTGAATCTTGCATTGTTCAGTTACATTAAATCAAATACACTAGAAGAGACAATAGAAATTGTGACATCTGAAGCCATTGCTTAAGACAGTGAATTATTTCAATTAAGCAAAGTTTAGTAAGATTCTAAAGAAGCAAAAAAAAAATGTACTGATATAAGACATGTTGGAAATCTATCTGCAGCCAAATAATTGCTTATTGTCTTGGTGTAAATTGGAATTGTATTATGGACTGCAGTGGGAAAGTTTGGTAATGTTCATAAATGTGAAAATAATGATTCTTGAGTATGGAAGAATGAAGGAGATAATAAACAAGCACATAATAAACTCATTTCTGCTTCACAGCATCGTTTTTTGGATGATTATCTGAATGCAATCATAATTCTCCAGTTTGAACATTGGCTTTCTTGTCCAAACAGTTTGAAACAATTAAGAAATTTGCTGTCATGCATGTCTTGATGAGTTTTGTAAAAGGCTGATTGACAGTTTTAAACTGATTGTTGCTTTGACATACTTGCCTGTGTTTGTACTAATTTACATGTTCCATATTTATTAGTTTGCAATGGAGTATTAGAAGGTGATGGATGATTCAGTTTTGCTGGGCTTGTTCTACCTTTCATACTTGTTTAGGCTCATGTATATCTGGTTGATTGTAACATTTGCCACACAAATGAACAATGCAGTATAATTTTATAGATATCTGAGCAAATGTAAATATATTCTACAGTATGACAACCTGTGTTAACTGGAATATACAGATATTTCAATAGTTTGGATACAGAAAAAAAAATGTCTACATCAGTGTTTTTTAAAACTTTGTGTACCTCTTCCCATTTTTAATGCTACAACAGTCATAAGTGTGAAAAATGGACATCAGAAACTTTTTTCAGTGCCATTTCAAACAATCACTAAACAAATGCTTATAATTCAAAGACTAGCTGTATTATATTCTTTCAGTCTTATTCCCGGAATATTTTAAAGTTATGCTTCTAGAACTTTGAGAATTAAAAATACTTTTTGTGAATCTCAAGGAATGGGCAAAACAGATTTTGAGGTTGAAATGTGCAGTCAGATTACTGTAAATACAAGACAGTTGAGGGCACTCTTTCCTTGGATACATTCACGTGCATATCTCTGGACATCTTTATCATGTTAATGCCAAGAAAAGTTCTTTATATTTTTCTCATGATTTTTCATTTTTTATTACTGCCTTGCTACATTTATTGATTCATATAACAGATATTTTAATTGATTTATTATGTTTTTCCATCAACTTAGTATTTTTTATTTGTAGTACTAAAGGCAGCTGGGTATATTTTAGATTTTTTTAAAATCAATCCTCTATTATATTTTTTTAAAAACCAAGCCAATTGTTCTTTTGTGGTTTCCAAGATTAACTTTACCTTTATTTTAGCTACTTGGTTTAGCTACCTTACCTGTTAACTGATTACTATGTTTTGACATACTATTTTATTCTGTTTTATATGAAGCTAGTTTTGTGGGCAAATATGAGGATTTTTAAATTGAAATGCAAAGCTTTAATCCTTTAAAAAACAACTAGTTTAAGAATTGTTTAATTCATATTTTATTACAAAATTTCTTAATAAAATTGAATAAAATTCATAAAATTGTGTATGTTTGAATCTTGCATAAATTTGCATAGATATATTCTTATCTCTTGTATAGCTAACTTGTATATATCTTGAGAATAGTTTTTACTGTTAAAATGCTGATAATATGTTTGCATTTTTTTTCTAAATTATATGAACATTGCAGTTAACCTGATAGTTAATTAGAGAAAAATGTGAGTAAAGAAAACCCTTTTGTGGAAACATTTATATCTCTTACAAAACCAGTTTTTAATTCAGAAATAAGTTCTATATTTTATCTAAATGCAAATTATATCTCTTTATTATCTTTACTATCCAAATGAACAAACTCTGCACTGTAGTGCTAAAACCTTTTAAAATTCGGAACAAATACTGGTTCTTGATGATATAATTTTGATCATTAAATGTTAAGTTGTGGTTTAGATTGAGATCCTAAATTCATTTATAAGAAATAGATACTACACTTGGTAAACAAAGATAATCTCTAGTCTAGGGAAAAGAAGTACTAGGAGTGACAGGATAGCAGCGTTCCAATATTTGAGGAGTTGCCATAAAGAGGAGAAATCAATATATTTTCCAAAGCTCCAGAAGACAAGAGAAGAAACAATGGATAGAAACTAATGAAGAGGGAGAAGCAACCTATAACTAAGGAGAAATTTCCTAATGGTGAGAACCATTAGTGGAACGGCTTTCCTTCAAAAGTTGTGTGTGCTCCAACATTGTAGACTTTTAAGAAGAGGCTGGTTAGCCGCTTGTCTGAATGGTTTAGGGTCTGCTGCTTGAGCAGGAGGTTGGATTAAAAGACCTCCAAGGTCTTTTCCAAATCTGTTATTCTGTTAAATTCTGTCAAATAATACTATGGTACACTACATTAATTTTTATTATAGTATATTTTGTTGCAGATTATGAGATATAATTGTACAGTGTATCACATATTTTTAGCTGGAAGAGAAAAATGAAAATTAGTTGTGCTTCAAGAACAATGAAATAGGCATATCCAGGGGTGGGATTCTACCAGTTCGCACCTATTCGCTACAACCGGTTGTTAACATTCTAAGCAGTTCGGAGAACTGGTTATTAGAAGAAATTATTGGCCTAATCCTGTAAGGAAGGCAGGAAGGAAACATTCTGGTGTTGCTTACAGAAACTGCCTCTCTGTTAACCCTTATTACATTCTTGGCAGGACTGGACTTCCTGTCTCTGGAACTTCTCTGGAGTTGTTTTCCCCCTCCTTTGCTGGTACTTTGCTTGTGTGGAATGACCATTCAAAGTTACAATGGCATAAACAAAGTGATTTATGACCATTTTTCACACTTATGACTGTTGCAGCATCCCCACAGTCATGAGAAGCCAGGCGAGGAGATGCATGCCTCGATGTGAGTGATATTGAGTTGGCCACACCCAGCCAATAACATGACCACCAAGCCATGTCCATCCAGTCACATGACCACCAAGCCACACCCACCACCTAAGCCATACCCACAGAACCGGTTGTTAAAAAATTTGAATCCCACCCCTGGGCATATCCATTATAAATCAGGGAATTTCCTAAACAATTTAAGTTAGAAGATCAGAAGGTTTTCTGGCACAGTAAAATTATCTTCCAGAAATGTAAGCAAACTTGTACTCGGGTGGAAGTCCTGCTTAGAATAAATTAGCTCAAAATATTGTAATTATTCATCATAGTCGCAATAAAGGATAGCATAAGAAGGATGTCCACAGGGGTGGGTTTCTACCGGTTCTGTCCACCTCTGTAGAACTGGTAGCTCTGAAGAGCAGCAGACATAGAACCGGTTCTATGTCTGCTGATGTTTTGCCCACCCACCCACCTGGGCTCTTACCTGATCTTTATTTCCTGATTTTTCAACTTCAGCTGCCCGCGAGGCATAGCTGCAGTTAAAAAAACAAGAAAAGAGGGCTGTTTCAAAGGCTGCTTCTCTGCAGGCAGCGTGCTAATGACGTGCTAATGATGATTTACAGGTGCTTTGCTCACAGCTGCAGGGAAGCTCGTAAATCCCGAACGGGTAGTTAACCCTGTAGTATCCACCACTGGATGTCTAGGATATCAACAGTTAGTCAAAATATTAACTAAGCTGCTAATTAGCTGCTCAACATTACAGTTCAAGGAATCAGATAAGTTTTAAGTGGAGTTGAAGAAATAAAATTTGCCAAGAATATCTGAAGCCTTAGATGGACCCCAAAACAGTTCTTCAAACTGTGATTTGATAGTCATTTTGGGAGTAACAAGTATTGATCATAATGTGGCTTACCCTATTTAAAACTGTATATTAGATGTAAGACTTAAGACTTGCTATAATCTTCTTAAAAAATTGAATTGAAAGAAAACCTGCCAATCCAAAGTGATATGTCATTGAAACTCTTGACCATGTTCTGATATTATTAATACTGTATGTTCAACTATTCAGCTAAAAGGTATGTCCATATGGAATCTTGATTTCATAATCAACAAAATGGGCATTAGTAGAAATTACCCTGAACGCCCTTTCTATCTATGCTGCGAGAGAGCCCAGGATGGGGTGACTCCTTCCTATGACATCATTTAGCTGAGTCTGTACTAAGATATAAAAGCCAGCCCCTGGAAGAGACCCCAGCTTTGGCAAAGATACTTGACAGACTGAAAGGTGTCTCTGAAAGCACAAACGAATACAGAAATATGACTTACCCTCTCCGGACAAATCAAGGGAGGGGCTGTGCTCTCTCGCAGCATAGATAGAAAGGGCATTCAGGGTAACTTCTACCAACGCCCATTCTCCTCCATGCTGCACTGAGAGCCCAGGATGGGACATACCAAAACTTGCATGTGCATGGGTGTGTCCTTGTCCGGCTCATCAAACCAACTGTTGAACCACTCGTTGAAGCACCCGTCTGCCGAAGGCTGCAGTTGCCAAGGCAAAGACATCCAGACGGTAGTATCTGATGAAAGGAGACGGAAATGTCCATGTGGCCACACAACAGATCTCCTCCAAGGGTGCTTGAGTCTCCCAGGCAGCCGAAGTGGCTGCGTTTCTGCTAGAGTGCGCCATCAGACCTCGAGGAACCGGAAGGGCCGCAGTTTTGTAGGCCTGCTCAATGCAAGATCTGACCCACCTGCTAATAGTAGAAGAGGCCTTGTGCCCCAAGTGAGAAGGGAAAAGGAAACAAAATGGCTTCAGACTTCCTGAAGGAGGAAGTGTGCTTAATGTATATTCTAAGAGTCCTACCTACGTCTAGCGAGTGCCACTGCTTCTCTAAGTCATGGTGTGGGAGGGGGCAGAAGCCAGGCAACATAATGTCCTGGGACCTGTGAAAAAGGTGTTAACCCTTGGAATAAATGAGGGGTCCAGACTGAGGACAACCCTATCATCATGAAAGGAACAAAGGTCCTGTCTGATGGAAAGAGCAGCGAGCTCGAATACCCGCCTGGCTGAAATGATGGAAACGGGGAACACTACCTTCAGAGTCAGGAAACGGAGAGACAATGTTCTAAGGGGTTCAAAAGGGGGCTTTGTAAGGGCATAAAGGACCACATGAAGATCCCAGGAAGGATACCTGTGAACCACTGGAGGGTGCAGGTTGGAAGCCCCTTTCAAAAACCTCCTGACTGAAGAGTGATGGGATAAGGAAGGAAGCGAACCCCATGAAAGAACCAAGGAGAGGGCCTCAACCTGCCTGCGTAAGGTGTTGGGGGGCAAACCTTTCTCCAGATCATGCTGAACTTCTGCCAACTGGGCTAAAGCGTGAGAGAGAAACCCTCCCTGAGGCACCATCGGGAAGGGCCTTCCAGATGGCATTATAGATGCGCCTTGTGGGAGGTTTGTGAGATGCCAGGATAGTGATGATGACCCTTTCAGGAAGATCAGCCACCTCTAGCCACTGCCGCTCAAGTGCCACATGGTCAGCTTGAGCCACTGGGGCTCCGGGTGGAGCAGAATCCCCTGATGAAGGGAAATTAGATGGGCTAGGATCCTCCAAGGAGAAGCCGCGACAGGTTGACCAGGTCCACAAACCAGGGCGTCCTTGGCCAATAGGGTGCTAGGAGGAGGAGCTCCGCTCGTTCCTCCAACATCTTCCGAATTACTGCCGGAATGATGGGAGCGAGGGAAAGGCATAGAAGAGACTTTTGGGCCATCTGCACCGAAGGGCATTGGTCCCCTCCACTCCCTGGCAAGGAAACCTGGTGAAGAATCTGGTGACCTGGGCAATTTGAGGAGTGGAAAAGATCCACCTCCGGCGTTCTGAATCTGAGGGAAAGATCCCTGAATAGAGAAGGAGGAACAGACCATTCTGCCTGGTCGACTAGGCTCCTGCTGAGCCAGTCGTCCAGGGAGTTGTTGATCCCGGAGAAGTGGTCCACCGAGATTGACAACAGATGTTGCTCTGCCCATAACCCCAACCGTAGAGCCTCTCCCATGAGGGCTCTGGACCTCATCCCCCCTGCTGGTTGACATGAGCCATGGACACATAAGGACTAGAACATGAGAGCCGATCACTGAGTGCCTGAAATGCTTGAGAGCTAGAAAAATGGCTCTGAGCTCTAGCCAATTTATGGGAAGGGCCTGCTCTGACCTGGACCAAGGTCCTGAGCTATCTGGCCCTACATATGGGAACCCCAACCCAGGAGGCTGGCATCGGTGGTTATCACTGGGACCCTGAAAAGGAGTCCCTTACAGATTAACAGGGAACACCACCAATTGAGAGATCTCCGGATTTGTGGTGGAAGCAGGACCTTGATGGATGAGTGGCTGGTTCCTGCTCTTTGGTAGGGAAGCAGGAACCATTAGAGTGGACAGGAGTGGAAAAATCCGTGGCTCTGGAGATATGACAGGGTAATTTGCAGATCCCGATGGGCTGCATGGATGAAGGAGAACAGAATCAAAATGTTGTCCAAGTAGCATTGTATCCTCAATGCTGCCAGAACCTTCGTGAAGACCCTTGAAGCCGATGAGAGGCCGAAGGGAAGTGCTCGATACTGGTAATGGGTATTCTGATAACAGAAACGGAAAACTGGCGATGATGAGGCCAAATGGGGATGTGGAGGTAAGCCTCCATGAGATCAGTGGAAGAGAGATCGCCCTCCTGAACGCTCTCTTAAATAGAATGCAGAGTCTGCATTTTAAATAGCCTGTATTTTACAAATTGGTTGAGAAATTTTAGATCCAGGATGGTTCACTACCCCCCCTGGGGCTTTGGGAACGATGAATGGCGAGAATAAAGCCCACATCCCCATTGAGAGGGGGGAACAGGTTTGAATAGCTCAGATTTCAAGAAGGAGTTAATGGGCTGATTCATGAGGTCTTGCCTTGAAATGTCCCGAGAGACAGGACAGATCAAAAAAAAATTGGGGGTGGGTAGGGGTGCATTAGGAAGTCCAATTGTAATCCTGATCTAATAGTGCTGAGCACGCAGGCATCCGCCATTGACTCCTCCCATTTGGAGGCAAAGAAGGCTAGGCAACCTCCAATGGGTGGGGAGAATGGGGGATTACTTAAAGCAACGGCAGGAACGACCCCCACCCTCCCGAAAGGGCTGCTTACCAGTATAAGGAGCTGGGCGATTTTGGTCTCACCCTCTTCACGTTCTGAACGAGAGGAGTAACTGTGTTCAGAGGGTGAAGCCCTTCCCTTCTCATCAACCTCCTCCCATTCTGGTAGAGAAGAATGGACCCTGAGGTCCTGGGGCCTGTGTAAATCAGGGTGATGAGGCAACTTATAGATTGAGAAGGGAGAAGGGCCTGAACCCTTTACGGAGGTCGAAGGATTTGCTTGAAGCCTTCAGCCAATCCCTGCCTAATGGCCAAAGAGACAACATCTTGGATATCCCCTGGTCTATGCTCAAAGGTAGGGACAGAAGGCCGAAGGCCCACTGCTGAGGGAGTGAAGGTGACTTCAGGCCTAGATTGAGAAGAGGTTCGAGGCCTGGAGAGAGGGGGAGGAGCATAGGGCCCAGAAGCCTGTTGGAAATAAGGCCCAGATCTGCTTAGATCCTGAGGATCATTGTACTGCAAAAGCCTCAGGAGACAGGTTCATAGATAACTTCTCCTCCCTTGGGAGGGCTTGGCTGGGGCTCACAGGTATCACCTGAAACATGCTTGCACTCCCTTCTGTTGAATAGTTCTGTTGAACTGCCTCTCTAGGGCTGCATGTCTGTGCTTTTCTGCCCTCAACTCAGCCTGAGTTGCCTTCTTAGGGGCTAGAGCCTTAGCTCTGATTTTAGCAGCCACCACCCTCTGGACTGATTGGGTGCGTTGCCTACAACTTTTTCTCTTATTGGCTTAAGAGACTGTTCCATTGGGGGCGGGGGGTACTCTGCCTGACCCTTATCTTGCTCCATTTGAAGAATAAAGGCTCTTATGATGGAAAGAAACTGTTTGTAAACTTTTGTATTAAGCCCCTTAGGGTATAAATTGGACCCCAGGCTTACAAAATGGCCGCTCACCTCGTGGTGGAAGGCTTCAATCCAAGATGGCCACTGACTATGGGAAACAGACTCCGAGATCGAAGAATTTCTCCTTAGGCTATAAAGAGCCCCAAGTGAAGTCAGCAAAGGAAAGGGCAGCCTCTGGCCACACGATCAGCTGGCTGACGCTGGTATCAGTTTGCCGATCGCTTTTTACGACTGCTCAAACCGCAGGCGTGGGGGAGGTTTATAGACGCTGCCCAACTTGCCTGAACAGCACTCTGGCAACGCTGCTCCCAACGCTGCAGGAGAGAGAGAGCTATGCTCTCCTGGAAGAGCCCAGATCCTGGGAGCTGCTGAAGTGAGGAAAAAAGGTACTGAAGATCGCTGGTGAGTGCTATCTACAGAATCTCAGCTGGCTGAAGCTGTTATCGGTTTGCCGATCGCTTTTTACAACCACTCAAACTGCAGGGGTGGGGGAGGTCTACAGATGCTGTCCAACTTTCCTGAACAGCGCTCTGGCAACGCTGCTCCCAACCTTGCTTGAAACGAGGAAAAATGACACTGAAGATCACTGGTGAGTGTTATCTAACAGAAGCTTTCAGAGACACAGCTACTGACTGAAAGGAGCTGAGTCAAAAGCTGGGGGCTGGCTTTTATGTCTTAGTACAGACTCAGCTAAATGACATCATAGGAAGGAGTCAACCCATCCTGGGCTCTCGATGCAGCATGGAGGAGAATCTTCATAATTCAAGTGTACCTTTCCTCAGGAGTAACTTGCAGTTACGGCATTTGTAAATAACCTCATACGGAGTGTAAAAGACATTTTATAATTTACCAACTTGGCATATATCTTTTAGAGTAAATTTCTTTATTATCTTAATATAGGTCTTTTGCAATGGGTGAAACTGATAGACAACTTTGATGCCGAATATGAGTATGTCACCAATGAGGGAACAACCTTCACCTTCAAGACAAACCGTCATGCTCCAAACTATCGATTAATTAACATTGATTTTGTTGAACCTGAGGAATCCAAATGGAAAGTCCTGATTCCTGAGCATGGAAAAGATGTTCTAGGTAAGATTATTTAAGTTATATATTTCAGCAACAACAACAATAGAATATAATCCATGATAAAAGAAGATAACACTATTATAACTATGGAGAGCTATACATTATTCATATTAATTAAAGCAAAGATCAACTTAAGAAACTTTTGAGAGACAAATATCATAACTGTACTTTTACATTTTATGAAGCTATGATTGCTGTATGACTCACAAATGAGTAATGCACAGTTATAGTATTCTCCCCCCCCTTTTTTTTTAATGAATAGCTGAGGCTGTTTGAGGGATGTGATGGTTTTAAAATATATCCTTGCAATGTAATAGTTCAGGAAGATATATTTGAATAAGTATACTCTAAACATGATGATAGATGTTTATCATGGTGCATATTGATCTTTTTTAACTTAGAAATAAACTCTTCTAAATACAATGGGACAATGTCCATTCAGATATTTTTAAACATTATATGTTAAACATGTACTGTAGCCATGTACTATCACCATTAACAATATGATATAACTTCAAAATTAATCATTGTAATAATAAACATTTGATCATGTTTAAGAAATCTTACTTAATAAGGAAATTATCTTGATCCTAAAAGGCCAACCTGCTATTGTGTCGCAATACTTTAACCCATTTAGTCATTTACAAAATTTGATTTGAGAAGATATAATTATAGCTGAAAGCAGTTAATAATGCATTGCTGTAAAATCTTAGCAGTCAAGTGAATTTTTGATTCTGCCTGATATAACAATGACATAGTAATGAAATGCTTTATACAAAATCAAGATATGTGACAGAAAGCTTAAATGATCACTTAGCATAAGTGACTCAATGCTCTGGTAACAAAAAATGGGCTTACACTCAAATTCCTGATAATATTATAATTCACATTTATGTTCTTAATCCAACAAAAACTTTAGAAGTTTATGGCCATGAAGGAGTGTACTAAATCCTCTACGTTACATCCTAAATTCCAAAAGCTTCCAAAACAGGATAGATAGGAGGGCTTTACCTTGAAGGTATTAAATATGGGACTTTCTTCCTGAAAACAAAGTGCTCTGACACTGATAGATGTTGTATTTTGCTACAGTCATGTGTCCACTTTTCCATCACAGGTATTGGTATATGTAATGATTGGGTTTGTGGTGTGTGGGCTTTTTATTCCCCTGTTCCTGCAAAATGTTGCTGCCAGGCTACATAACAAAATATGCACAGTAATGATGCTGTATAGTCTGGCAACAAAATGTCTGCAGGGAGACCACCAAGCCTAAAAAAACAGAAAAATACCCAACAATTCAACCCTGAGTTACATACATTCTCTATTGTTGGCATCTATGATTTCCTGGATTTTATGAGATACAGTTCCTATCTCATTCTCCATCTCTGTGTACATAGGGATGTTTTGGAAGTGCCTTCCAAATGACTTCTGTGAATCAATCCTGTATAAAAGTTGATTTGCTGTTAAGTCCACCTCCCTTCTTTGTATATTATTACTTGGCTGCTCAACAGGTATCATATCAGCTGCTCAACAGGTATCATATCAGCAATCAAGAGTGATCCTTGAGTTGAGTTATAAAAACTTAGTGCTGAGATATGTTTGTGACTCAGTTCTGTGAGTTTCAGTAACAGTAAACTGAAGATCTATAGGGCAAAAATCCCAAGACAATAATAGTTAGCAAGGGTCAAAATGTCATTTCTTTTAAAGATGACTTGTAAGTTGTTGACTTTTTTTAAAAAAAGAAAAAGTCAAGATAGAGCAATCATATTTGTCCCTTTGATAGCTATAATGATTTCTGCTACTTGGGAGTATTGAGTGCCTTATAAGCAAAAAGGCAGTATTTACTCATAGAAATAAACCCTGTTGCCTAAATTCCCTGTTTAATAGACATTTGAGGCTCTTTAAAGCATGACCCCATTTCATCAACTCAGTAGAGTTTGCCAAATAAAAATCAAGGTGTATAAAAGTAAGATAAGAATCAGGACATGGATATTTGTAATACTTAAAATGGAAAGTATTGGGGAGCAGAATGATAGAAAACAGAATGGAATAAGAAATAACATAGGGAAGCAATTAAAATGCAAAGAATGGTTCCATCAGATAGGCAGGCAGGCAGGCAGACAGACAGACAAAAAATTGACATAAGACTTTTCTTCTCTTCCTTGAATTCCCAACTACCAATTCCCGTTGTCACAAGACTATCATCCCTCCCATGCCTTCTCTGATTTAATCAAGGAGGGGGCTTCCCTCCTGGCAGTTGTCATTTTGAGATGATCTTGTTACAGAAGGAAATAAGGGCATATTTACTAACCTGCTCACTTGTTGCAAGAAGTGTAAGAATGCAGGAGAAGCAGCATTTCCTCATCTAATTTCCCTTCCCAGCTATTTTGCTTAATTCTGTCCATTAAAAGTGCTGGGGAAAATTCTTATAGGTTATCATTGGGAAGCAGATTGGAAGCTCATGATGAGGCCTTGATTAGACAGTTTTGTTAAGAACAACATAGAGGGCCAATTTGCCATATATTGGCTTGAAAGCAAATATTAAGCAAATTCTTAAATGTGCTTGCTGGCATAAAGCCAAAATCTATTTAGGAATCTGATGATCTTTTAGGATCCTAATGACACACAGAGGAAAGTTAAGTTCTTTCTGTGAAATATATTAAAGTGATCGATTTTTCTAAAAACTAATACATTTTCTTGCAATCACATACTGAAAATATGGTAGCTGTTTTTCTTTCATATTTACAGAATGGGTGGCGTGTGTTAGATCCAACTTCTTAGTCTTGTGTTACCTGCATGATGTGAAGAATGTCCTGCAACTTCATGACCTGGCAACTGGTACCCATCTCAAAACACTTCCATTAGATGTTGGCAGCATTGTTGGATACAGTGGACAAAAGAAGGATAGTGAAATATTTTATCAATTCACTTCCTTCTTATCACCAGGTAAGTGTAGCTTCTTTTGCATATTGGTTATTTTCTTTTCATAGGTATGAATGACTGTAAAGTAATAGCACACCTATAAACTACTGTGATTAGTGTTTTTGTATTTTGCAATATTACATTGTTTGGAAAGAATTTTCAAAAATAGATCTTTCTGCATACATATATATACATATACATATATTTACATATATATATATGTATGGCATTCAGCTTAGTTCGGGTATTTTCCCACGTCATAGTAGTTGTGCTTTTAAAGTTGTAGCAACGTTTCAGCAGAATCTCATCTGCCATCATCAGGCTTCTGTATTGTGTTCGTCTGTGAGTCAGACTTTTACAGTGGTTTCAGATTTAAATTTGGGGCAGCCTATTGCTGTGCCAGAATGGTTTTTTCTTCATCCTGATTGGTTGGGAGTCTTGGTCTGTGTTTATTGGTCTTGGAGTTTGCTGTGTTCTGCTTGATTGGTGTTTCTAATATCTTCTGTCTGTTTTTTGGCTCTTTTTGTATGTTGATTGGCTGGCAACATTGTGTTACTTTATTGGAGGCCTTTAGTCCAGCTTGGCTCAGGTAAAGCTGGACTAAAGGCAGTAAAGTAACACAATGTTGCCAGCCAATCAAGATACAAAAAGAGCCAAAAAACAGACAGAAGATATTAGAAACACCAATCAAGCAGAACACAGCAAACTCCAAGACCAATAAACACAGACCAAGACTCCCAACCAATCAGGGTGAAGAAAAAACCATTCTGGCACAGCAATAGGCTGCCCCAAATTTAAATCTGAAATCACTGTAAAAGTCTAACTCACAGACGAACACTATACAGAAGCCTGATGATGGCAGATGAGATTCTGCTGAAAAGTTGCTACAACTTTAAAAGCACAACTACTATGACGTGGGAAAATACCCGAACTAAGCTGAATGCCATACATGTAAGTACCCGTGAAAACTGAAGAAAACAAATATATTTATATGTGTGTGTGTGTGTGTGTGTATGTATATATATTTGGTTATTTGGGTTTTCTCCCGCGTAAAACTGGAAGTATCCTGGTGACGTCTCGACAAAATCTCATTTGTCATCTTCAGGCTTGTGTCTTCGGCTTTGTGCTTCTCAGAGTAATGTGAGCTTGTAGCTGCTTCTTCCTTTTAACTGCTAGTGGGGGTGTGACTTGATTGGGTGGGGGCTTGGCTGTGTTCTGATTGGCTGGGGGTGTGTTCTATTCAGGTGGGGGCTTGGTTGTGTTTGGTTGTGCTTGGTTGCCAGGGGATTTGAGCTGGTGAGCTGTGGCCTGTTGTTTGGTTTCGCGTTTGTGGTCGTGCCACATCTTCATGGTGGGCGTCTGTTCGCTTCATGTATGGGTCGGAGGGGTTTGAAGTGGGTGGTGATGCAGCTGTGGTACAGCTTCTGGTTCATGGTTGTGTCTCATCATCTGTGTGGATGTGAGTCTGCTTTCTACGTGGAGGTGTTGTGGTAGTATCTTGTGTGGCCCTCGCGGGTGTGGGTCTGGTATCATTCTTCATGTTAGGTACTCGTTTGTTAGTAAGGGCAGGTTTCCAAATGGCTAGTAGGTGGGAGGTATCATCTCATTTATTCATGCTGTGTGGGCGTTTTTCTATCTCTATGGCTTCTCTGATTATTCCATTGTTGAAGTTTCCATTTTGGCAATAGTTCTGGTATTTTTAAAGTCAATCTCATGTCCTGTGGCTTTGAGGTGTTGAACCAGGGAAGCGGTCGGTTCTTCTTTTTTGATTGAGTTCTTGTGTTCTTCAATGCGTGCACTTATTCTTCTGTTGGTTTGTCTGATGTATGTGGTGGGGCAGGCGGTGCATGGGATTTCATATACTCCTTGGTTTTCTAACTCGATCCTGTCTTTAGGGTTTCTTAGGATGGTGGTTATTTTTATGTTTGTGCTGAATGCTGTCTTAACGTTGTGTTTTTGGAGGATATTGCTGTTTTTGTCTGTAGTGCCTTTTATATAAGGGAGGAGGGCTTTGCCATTCTCTTGTTCTCTGTCTTGGATTTTGGTTGGGATTTCTTTTTGGATTAGGTGGGTAATCTTCTTTCTTTGGAATCCATTAGCTGTTAATGAGAGTGTGTAGTTTGGTTTTTAGGTGTTGCTCGTCGGCTAAGCATTTTGTTCTGGAGATGAGTGTCTCGGCTACGGAATTGATCTGTGCTGGGTGGTGGTGTGAGAGTGCATGTAGATAGCGGTTTGTATGTGTTTTCTTCTGGTAGATGGTGTGTCCTAGGGAGCCATTGGATTTTTTTGTATACTAAGATATCTAGGAAGGGAAGTTGGTTGTTAGCTTCTGTTTCCATGGTGAATTGTATTTTGGGGTGTAGGCTGTTGAGGTGTGTGAGGAAGTTGTTCAGTTTTTCTTTCCTGTGTGGCCAGATTATGAAGGTGTCATCTACGTATCTGAGCCAGAGTTCGGGTTTGTGATCATATTTTTCTAGAGCTTGTGTTTCGAAGTGTTCCATGTAGAGGTTTGCAATGACAGGTGAGAGGGGTGATCCCATGGGTGCTCCTTCTATTTGTTTGTATTTTTGTCCGTTGTAGGTGAAGTATGTATTGGATAGGCAGTGGTTGATCAGATCTAGGATGTGCTTGGGAGGGTTGTATTTGTTTTGGATGGCTGTCAAAGCTTTTTTTATAGGCGCTTGGGTGAAGAGGGACATGACATCGAAGCTCACTAGTAGGTCGCTGGGCTGTAAGTTTTCTTTCTTTATGATCTCAATGAACTGGAATGAGTTTCTTATGTGTGAGTTGATGGATTCCGCATAGGGCTGTAGTTGTTTGGTGAGAAATTTGGCTAGGTTTTGTAGAGGTGAGCCTATGGAGCTGACTATTGGTCTAAGTGGAGTTCCTTCTTTGTGTATCTTGGGGAGACCATAAAGCTTTGGGCATCTGGATGATTTCTCTCTGGGTATGATTCTTTGCTGGATTTCTTCGCTGATGGGGGAGGCTTTTATTTTGGATCTGGTGGTTTTTTCTAGGTAGGTGGTGGGGTCTGTGTTTAGGGGTTTGTATGTGGGGTCTTGGAGTAGGTTGGTTAACTTGGTTTGGTAGTCAGATGTGTTCATAACTACTGGCACATTGCCTTTGTCTGCTGGGGGGATTATTATGCTGGTGTCTTCTTTCAGGTTAAGTAGTGCAGTTTGTTCTTCTTTGGATAAGTTGCTTTTGGGTGGTTTGCTGGTGCAGAGGATGTTGGTGATTTCGAGTCTGATTCTGTTAGCATCATCAGGGTTGGTTTTGGCCAGGCTGGTTTCAATTCCGCATATAATGGTTTCTGTGGGGATGTGTTTGGGAGCGACAACAAAGTTGAATCCTTTCGAAAGGACATTGGTTTCAGCTTCGGTGAGGATCTTGCCTGAGATGTTGTGCACTGTTTGTTTCATGTGTGGCTGTGAGGGGGAAGGAGTTTGTTTCTGGCATTTTTGTAGTTTTCTGAGTTTGTTAGTATGTGTGTGTCTGTCTTGAGGGTGGTCTGTGTTTCGACTCTCCAGGCAGCAGTTGTTTGGATTTGTCCCAAAGTGTGAGGTGAATCTTGTTGCTGAGTCTGAGGTGAAGTGTGAGGAGATCTTTGTTGATTTGGTCTAGGAGGAATCTTTTTGTGTGAAATTCATTTCTAATTAGGGCCAATTCTGTTCTTTTTAGGATGCGTTTGGTGGCTGCTGTGTTGGCGTGGAATTTCAATTAGAAGCTTATGGGGATTAAATTTTGATCTCGGCAGTTGCGTAGGAATGCGAGGTCACATAAAATGGAAGCTCTTTGAACTTCAAGTTTTTCATAAGCCCTGATCAAATGGTGGGTTTCCTCCCCATAGAGGTGCAATATTTGTTTTCTGAGGTTTTCGCGGGTATTTATATGCGGATCTTTGGTTATTCGGGTTTTCTCCCACGTAAAATTGGAAGTATCCTAGCAATGTTTTGACGAAACCTCATTTGTCATCTTCAGGCTTGTGTCTTCGGCTTTGTGCTTCTCAGAATAATGTGAGCTTGCAGCTGCTTCTTCCTTTTAACAGACGCCCACCATGAAGATGTGGCATGACCACGAACGCGAAGCCAAACAACAGGATCACAGCTCACCAGCTCAAATCCCCTGGCAACTAAGACTAACCTGAGCACAACCAAGCCCCCACCTGAACAGAACACACCCCCAGCCAATCAGAACACAGCCCCCAACCAATCAGAACTCAGCCAAACCCCCAACCAATCAGGTCACATCTCCACTAGCAGTTAAAAGGAAGAAGCAGCTGCAAACTTACATTACTCCGAAAAGCACAAAGCCGAAGACATAAGCCTGAAGATGATGAATGAGATTTTGTCGAAACGTCGCCAGGATACTTCCAATTTTACACGGGAGAAAACCCGAATAACCAAAGATCCACATATAAAACCTCAGAAAACATACATATATGTATGTATGTATATGTAAGTAGCATGTCATGGAAAAGTATTTCCCCTGGTTTGCTGCACAAAATATGCTGTAGAAATAAGTGAATTAGTATTTCCCAACTGTCTTCTACATGAGAAGCAAGTGTACATTTGCATAGGCTGGCAATTACCATGTTCTTAGCTACATAATAAGCAGAAAGATAATATGCATCTAACTTTTATGACATTGTTTTTTTATCATTGCAAAAACTATATGCAAAACTCAGTAATTAGCAATAACTGCAACTACAGCAGGATTCCTTTACACTATATTTTGCAGATTAATTATTATGTTGAAGGAGCGATGAACTCATAGCATAAAAATTACATTTCTGCCTGTTTTTGTGTAGCAGTTGGACAATAAATTTGTTTCCTGTTGATATCTTGTCTGCATAAATGACAGAAAGGGACGTCAGAAAACTGTATTTAGCTGAATATGGTGGGGCTGGAAATATTTTAAATGTAGAATTTCCTCCTTCCCCACGGCTAAGTGGTGCACTATTTCATTTCAGCACTTGAAGAAGAAAGTTATTACTGAATGTTTTCTGTTGGATTTTCCTGTGCATTTTAAAAACTGAGTTATATTTATGAAGGATTTTATTTCAGAGATCCTTCTTTTTACAGTCTGGTTTTCTTGATGGAAAGGGAAGATTATTAACTTCATTGATTGCTTGATTATATACCATCAAGCCATTTTCAACTCCTAGCAATGCCACAGATATTCTCTGTGCTCAAGCTGTTTTTCCATTTCTTCCGATGGTGCACTCATCACCTCTGTAACTGAGTTTATTCACCTCACTTCTGGTCATCCTCTTCTTCTATTTCCCTCTACTTTTCCCAGCATTAGTCTTTTCCAGAGAACTGGGTCTTTGCATAATGTGTCCAAAACATGTTAATTTGAGTCTGGTCTGAGACTGATTGAGCTGAATAAAAATGACTGGCCGAAAATCATCCAGCTATTTTCATGGCTATGTGAGACTTAAACTCACAGTCTTCTGCCTTCTAGCCTGGTGCTTTAACCATTAGACTATACTGGCTCTCAAACAAAAGAACAAAGGGTGAATTTGAAGTTGTGACCTGCATTGTGTATGGTCTAATAATGAGGAAGACATTCTCAATAAGAATGGATTTTCCTACAAGTAAGGTTAAAAGTCAGAAAGAAGCTGGTAGCACCTTTTCTGATTAACAATTTTATTAACACCTAAGCTTTTGCTAGTTGCAAAACATTTCCTCATATTCATAGAAATATTCATATTCATCAAAAGCCACAAAACTAATATGTCTTCCCCTCCCAATTTAAATTCTAGATCAATCTAGGTCTATGCAAATATTGGAAAAGGTATGACTAGCCTCCTCCTGCTTTTTAGCTACCATAAACTATCATGGTTCCCTTCTTAGAACACCTGGTATAGTTATTCTTGTTTTTATAATTTAGTCACCTGTTACATGCCATTTGCCCTCATGGTTAAAAATCAATATGAGGCAATAATTAATAAAATCTACTTTCCTTAAGTGTAGCCATAGATTCTCCTAAAATGTCATAGACCCTTTAAAAAAATTCTGCATTTTTGGCCTCCATCATGAAATATTATTGATTGAATGGAATCTTTTTTTTTCTGTAATAATATCAAAAAGAAGAAACTTTACAGTAGCTATAATTTTATAAATTGTGAGAAAAAAGAGTAATGTATTTCTTCTTTCAGAAAAAATATCTGAAGTGCTATATATATACTTTATGAATATGCTTTATCTTGTTCAAATTATTTTATACTGAATTATCTTTGTACTGAAAGAAAATAAAAATGTTTCCCTGAGCCCTGGAAAGCTCCATGCTATTCTTTAGTCTGACTTTATTATATCCTGAAAAACAACATACCAATTTTTGTTAATTGTAACAATTAGGGTAACCAATCTGAAGCCTTATTAAGTTGCAGTGATTATCAGAGGGAAAATTAACATATATCTACATTGCTGAATTGGAATTAAAATTGCTTTTGTTTGGACTGTATAAACTATAATATAACCATATAATTTATGTCAGCATTTCAATAATAATTGAAGTGAAGTGCTCTTTGAATGATTGTTTCTTCTTTCTGATCTAGAAGAAACCTAAGGTAGATTTTTTTTATTGTACGGTAGGAACATAGCGTGTGACTTTCTTCTTATATTTTATATCCTTCCTTCTGTCTCAGCTGGGTAGGTGTTCAACTGCAAGCCTGAAATAAACTTTCAAAACAGTAAAAACCATAAAACATATTTATCAAGTTTTCCTATTTTGCTTTTTCTAGCTCATAGCAGCAAACCGGAAGAAACTAGGTTAAGTTTCCCATTCTAGAGAGGTTATGCCTAAAGATCTTGGACAACTTGCCATGGCCAACTTGCTATGGGACAACTCGATGTGGGACAAGAGTTCCACTAATGTTGAAGAAATTGTGGAATAGAATCATTTAAAAAAGGAGAGGAAAAGAAGGGACAAAATGAAATGTGAATAACAAAAATTAAAAAAAAATTGTATTATTTTAAATAATTAAATTGAATTGTTAAATTGTCCTCTGGCAAATTTTCTTGCAACACGGTGGCCATGGCAAGTTGACATTAAACACTTATTTGAAGATGGTATGGGTAATGCATACTTAAAGTAGTACCGGTAACAGAAAATAAAGTCTTCCAAATGCTTAACCTTGAAGCAATGATTCACTATTTAAAAATTCCAAAAGATTTAGCAGATTCAACTTCTACAGATGTCTGTAGAAATTCTCAATCATCCAGGTCATGGTTGTCCCAAAGGTGCTTTTTCTGGAGCAACTGGGCTACCTTGTTTTTTCTTTGAAGACATTTCACTTCTCATCCAAGAAGCTTCTTCAGCTCTGACAGGACAGAGGGAAATGGAAAGATTTATATTCCTAGAAGACAGCTGGTAATTTGCATCCATTCTATTCTGTCATCCAGGTCATGGTTGTCTCAAAGGTGCTTTTTCTGGATGCAACTAGACTTTATACTTCAACACAGATATAAACTTCTATAGATGTAAACAGAGATGTAAACTTCTATAGATGTTTGCATCTGTATTTTGCTTCCATCGTCTTCTCTTTTTTATTGACTTTCCACTTGATCAAATTGATCAATAAGACCTTGGATAAACAATACCATATCTTGCTTTTCTTGTCTGCTCAATGGTTGTCTTATTTTAGTTTTCTTTGCTTCCTAATTTGTACATTTAGGCATTGTACATGTGCCATCTAACTTGATTGAATCAATAAGATTTCTTTAAGAAAATGTAAGTTTATGATGAGGGCAGGTCCATTCTGAAATTCATTGTATCCCCTCTTTGCCACACATACACACACCCCAGGTACAAATTCTTCCTTGGGTTATTGGCTTGAGTTGTTCAATTTAAATCCAATAATAGCAGTGCAATGATAATAATTTAATTTTGTTTTGTTCGTTTGTTCTATCCAAAAGAAATTGGAGATTAGCTCCATCATTTGGTGGAATTAAGGGGACATTCAGATATAAATAATGAGAGAGAAGCTATAGACTGATCTAAAAGAGAATTACCTGGAAATAGGGATTGTTTTCTCATTATGTCCTTAAGAGAAGTAAGAAAAGATATTGCTACAGTACAAAAAGAGGTCATCTGTAAGTGGAAGGAGTGTACATTAATGGTGAACGTGTCAAAGTATAAAGCTTCATTTGAGACATTTGAATCCTTTTTTGTCTAGAGTATTCCATGTGAAACATTGCATATAAATAAGTCTACTGTGAATCTAGTTTTTATTAAAGGAAAAATAGCTACAAATATTGTCTTTATGTCTCATTTTAATGGAATAAAATCAGACTACTATTTAAAAATATTAATTACAGCAAGCTTGAAAATTCATCAAATGTATATTGACTAAAATTCTTGATAAATTACTATTTTGTATTTTCTAAGCTTTCTACATATTTAACTTAATAAGCAGGGGTATGGTTTAGTTAAGAGGGTTTTTTTAGTCTGTTTCTTTGGGATAAATGATATTTACTTGTGTGCTTCTGTCAATAAAAACGTATTAACCAAATAACAGCTTTGAATTATATGTTTAGGTATTATTTATCATTGTGATCTGACTAAAGAAGAATTAGAGCCAAGAGTTTTCCGAGAAATTAGTGTAAAAGGATTTGATCCTTCAGCTTATCAAACTGTGCAGGTAAGTAAAGGAAAAAAGAAATTGTTGTTAGTACATGTTTATGTTCTTGTATAAAGGTTAACAAAAACCATAGCAGTTCAAATCATTGCACAATGGTATCTTGTTCAATTCAACAACATAAAAACTACAATTTTAAAATGGAATTTATTAAAAAAAAAATAGATTAGCCATAACCTTTAGTAACAATTCCTATAAATTTTAGGGCCTTCTTTTGCCAGGATGCAAATCTGCATATATAATTACAAGTTTTGTCATAGTGTTTGGCATAAACGCACTTCATTTATTTTTGGTATCAAAAGCAATAGATTTGTTCTTGTACTTTATTAAAGTTCAAAATTATAATAGAGGACAGAGAATTATTTTTGCTGGGTATATGTGTGTACATAAATGAATATGTATGTGTGTGTGTATGTATGTATATACACATACACATTATATATGGATACAAACACACACGCAGATAAAATATCTAGATGCCATATGAAAAACTATAAAAATCATATGAGTGGAAACAAGTCAGGATGTCTAATCTATACAAGCAGAAAAACCATATTTATAGTGTTCCAATCCCTCCTCTTCACCACCTCTATGGGATGGCTTAGCCGTGAATCCAGCCGGCTCGGGGCGCTCCGGCAGCGAGCATGGATTGAAACCACGCACGATCGCAGATTTCGGTGTCGCCAAAGAAGCTCAAACCAGAAGTCCAATCTTACTTCTTTCTTATCATATTTGTGATAGATTAAAATGTCTGTACATTTCAGAAGTGAAAGAAAACTCAAATCCATTATTAAATATTAGCAGAATCCCTTGCAAACTAAAGTTAGAAATGAATACAATTGGCAGGCTTACAGGGTAAATTGTTTTTAAACCTCTTCCCCTGCTATTATTGATCTTGCTATTGTTACTCATTGTGAGTAACAAATACACCCAAAGTTTTTTTGGGTTTTTTTGTAAAAGTTTTATTGATTTTAACAACAGACAAAAAACATATAAGACATAACACATGACATAAAAAAAAATAAAAAAAAATAAAAAATTTAAACATTCTTCATAAATTTACAGTGTATCGGTTGGTTTACCACTCCCTTTTGTGCATCCATTTCATAGTCATCAGAATAATTATATTACATAATAACTCACATTATCAATCATCAATAAAATATCCCAATATCATTATTAAACAATCATTTGACTATAATTTTACTAATTCATACTTAAGCGAGATAACTATAATTAGGTTAAATTATTTGATGACAAATCATGAAATCATATCAAATCTATCATAATAAAATATTATTAAGAATTATCAAAACCAAGAAAAATTATATATTCATTATTTCCTAAATTTCTAAATATTCTATTATCATATTGTATTATCTAACCATTGATAAAAAAGATCCCAAACTTCATAAAATTGTTTATCTTCTTGTTCTCTAATTTCAAATGTCAATCTACTCATTTCAGCACATTCCAATATTTTCTTAATAATTTCTTCCTCTATTGGTATTTTCTCACTCTTCCAATGTTTAGCAAATACAATCCTAGCTGCTGTTAATACATTTACAATCAAATATTTTAAATTTTTATTATATATATCAGGTACAATTCCCAATAAAAAAATCTCTGGTTTCAAATCTATGTGTTTCTTTATCATTTTTTCTAGCCATATGCGAATTCTAGTCCAATATTTCCTGGCCTCCTCACAAGTCCACCACATATGGTAATATGAGCCAGGTATCTGATGACATTTCCAGCACTTTTCAGATTTATTCTTGAACATTCTTGCTATTCTTGTCAGGAGAAAGTGCCACCTGTAAAACATCTTATACAAATTTTCTTTATATGCTGTTGACATTGTCATTTTATAATTTTGTTACCACAGTTTTTGCCATTTCTCTAAATCAATCCCATATCCAAAATTCTTCCCCCAAGCAATCATTGTTTCTTTAACTTGTTCTTCCTCTAATTTAATTTCCAACAAATAACTATGTAATTTTTTAATCACTTTTTCATCAGTACCTGTTAAAATCCTATCTAAGTCAGTCAATTTATCATAAAATCCTTCTGTTTTAGAATCTTTAAGATACCTTGCATGTATTTGCGCATATGAAAACCAATTCATCTTTATACCTTGTTCTTCTAAATTTTGCATTGTTTTAAGTTCACCCTTTTCATCCAATATTTCCTCATATCTAACTGTTTGTTCCTTCTTATAAGTTATAGGATACGAAAAATAGTTGATAACCAAACTGGAATTTTCAAATAACATTGTTTCTTAATTTTCTCCCAATTCAACCATAACGATTCCCGTATATAATGCCTTCTAAAATAACCCTGTGATTTAGTTCCCTTATACCATAAAAAAGCATGCCAACCCAATAATAAATCATGACCTTCTAATGTCAACAGTCTAGTCTTTCTTAACGTTATCCATTCTTTAACCCACATTAAGTTTGCAGCTTGATAATACAACTCCCAATTAGGAAGGCCAAATCCTCCTCTAATTCTAGCATCCTGTAAAAGTTTTAATTTTATTCTCGCTTTCTTGCCTTGCCATATATACTTCAACACAATTTTATTTAGTTCTTCGAAGTAATCCTTACTTAACCTAATTGGTATTGTTTGAAACAAATATAAAATTCTGGGTAAAATATTCATCTTGATTGTTGAAATTCTACCTATCAATGACAATTGTAGGTTTTCCCATTTTTTCAGATCGGATGCTATCTGCTGTTTAAGCTTAATATAATTATTCTCTTTCAGTGTAATACACCTTGATGTCAAATATATCCCCAAATATTTAACTTTATTCGTAACTTGAATTTTCAATAAATCTGCCAGCTCTTCTCTTTGCCTTAATAACATGTTCTTTGTCAAAATCTTTGTTTTGTCTTTATTTATTTTTAAACCAGCCATCTCACCATATGTCTCTATCTTTTCCAATAGTTTTAAAGCTGTCTCTAAAGGGTCTTCCAAAATAAAGACCAAGTCATCCACAAAGACTTGCAATTTGAATTCCTCTTTTTTGACTTTCATTCCTTTTATGTTTATATCCTCTCTAATATTTCTATTTAAGACTTCCAAGGTCAAAACAAATAACAAAGGAGATAATGGGCATCCTTGTCTTGTACCTTTTTTAATATTAATAGAGTCTGTGAATTCTCCATCTATCATTACTTTTGCCGTTTGCTTATAATATACGGCTTCTATTGCTTGTATAGATTTTCTAGCAAAGCCCATCTGTTCCAATAATAATAACATAAATCTCCAGTTCACATTATCAAATGCCTTTTGGGCATCTAAGAATATCAAAGCCATTTGTTTTTCCGAGTGCGCCTCATAATATTCCAATGTACAGGATTACCCTCATATTGTCTTTAATCTGTCTCTTTGGTAAAAATCCATTCTGATCAGAGTGAATAAAATTATTTAGGTATTTTTTAAGCCTTTCTGCCAAGATTGAAGCAAAGATTTTATAGTCTGCATTCAATAAAGAAATAGGTCTATAGTTCTTAATTTGTAATGGGTCAACCCCTTCTTTTGGAATAAGTGTAATATAAGCTTCTGACCATGTTTCAGGTATTTTCTTATTTATCATAACTTCATTCATGACTTCTAACAGTGGAATGCTCAGCGATTCTTGTAGTGTTTTATAAAATTCTGCTGGGAAACCATCTGGTCCTGGTGCTTTCCCATTGTTCTGTCTGTTAAGTGCTTCAGTTAATTCCATCATTGTTATAGCACATTCTAACATTTTCCGAGTTTCATCAGGTATCTTAGGTAGGTTAGCATTTTGTAAATACTGTTTAATTTTTCCCTCATCAAGATCCTCTTGTTTATATAGTTGTCCATAAAAATCTCGAATGATTGCCTTTTTCTCCTTATTACCATAACAAATTTGACCATGATCATCTATTAACTTTTTTCCTTGATTCTTTCTCTTTTCTCAGCTTATATGCTAACCATCTACCTGGCCTATTTGCATCTTCGAAATAGTTCTGTTTAGCACTTCTAATTTTTTTTTTTTTTTGAAAAAGTTTTTATTAATTTTCTACAAACAAACAAGACAAACAAAACATAAAAACATGAACTCTTATATGTACATCCAGTGTGTCAGTTGGTTCATCATTTTTGTGCATTCATTCTGTAGTCTCAATTACAATTATGTTATATAACAACTCATATTGTCAATCCAAACTTATATATCCTAATATCACTAAAAAAAGAAGTTTTTGACTATATTTTTAATCATTCATGCTTAATGAGCTAACAATACTTTAAACCAGTTTACTCTATAACAAATCATCTAGTCATATCAAATCAATCCTAAAAAATCCTTTATAAATATAATAGCAAATAGCAAAATAATAGCAAAATAAAGATATTCCTTACTATCTAGCATTCTAAATATTCTATTATCGTATTTTATCATCTAGCCATTTATAAAAAAGATCCCAAATTTCGTAAAATTGTTTATCCTCTTGCTCTCTAATTTCAAATGTCAATCTGCTCATCTCAGCACATTCCAATATTTTCTTAATAATTTCTTCCTGTAATGGTATTTTCTCATTCTTCCAATTTTTAGCAAATACAATCCTGGCCGCTGTTAATACATTTACAATCAGGTATTTCAAATCTTTACTATATATATCAGGTAAAATTCCCAATAAGAAGATCTCTGGTTTCAAATCTATATGTTTCTTTGTCATTTTTTCCAACCACATGCGAATTATAGTCCAATATTTTCTAGCATCCTCACAAGTCCACCACATATGGTAATACGAGCCGGGTATCTGATGACATTTCCAGCATTTTTCAGATTTGTTCTTAAACATTCTTGCTATTCTTGTCGGAGGAAAGTGCCACCTGTAAAACATCTTATACAAGTTTTCTTTATATGCTGTTGACATTGTCATTTTATAATTTTGAGACCACAATTTCTGCCATTTCTCTAAATCAATCCCATATCCAAAATTCTTCCCCCAAACAATCATAGTTTCTTTGACTTGTTCTTCCTCTAATTTCATTCCCAGTAAGTAACCATATAATTTTTTAATCACCTTCTCATCAGTACCCATCAAGATCTTATCTAAGTCAGTCTGTTTATCATAAAATCCCTCCGTTTTAGAATCTTCATCATACCTTGAGTGTATTTGTGCATATGAAAACCAATTCATCCTTATACCTTGTTCCTCTAAGTTTTGGATCGATTTAAGTTCACCCTTTTCATCCAAAAGTTCCCCATATCTAACTGTTTGTTCCTTCTTGTAAATTATAGGATAGGAAAATGCTTCAATGGTCGATAACCAAACTGGAATTTTCAAATAACATTGTCTTTTTATCTTCTCCCAATTTAACCACAAAGACTCCCGTACATAATGTCTTCTAAAATAACCCTGTGTTTTAGTTCCCTTATACCATAAAAAAGCATGCCAACCCAACAGCAAGTCATGCCCTTCTAATGTCAACAACCTATGTTTCCTTAATGTTATCCATTCTTTGACCCACATCAAACTTGCAGCTTGATAATACAATTCCCAATTAGGCAGACCAAAACCTCCTCTAATTCTAGCATCTTGCAAAAGCTTTAGCTTTATTCTCGCTTTTTTACCTTGCCATATAAACTTCAACATAATTTTATTTAAATCTTCAAAATAGTCTTTTCCAAGCCTAATTGGTATTGTTTGAAACAAAAATAAAATTCTAGGTAAGATATTCATCTTAATTGTTGAAATTCTCCCTATTAATGACAATTGCAAGTTTTCCCACTTCTTCAAATCTATAGTTATCTGTTGTTTAAGTTTAATATAATTATTCTCCTTTAATGTGCTACATCTTGTTGTCAAATATATCCCCAAATACTTAACCTTATTTGTAACTTGAATTTTCAAAAGATCTGCCAATTCTTCTCTCTGTCTCAATAACATATTCTTTGTCAAAATCTTTGTTTTGTCTTTATTTATTTTCAAACCAGCCACCTCTCCATATGTCTCTATCCTTTCTAGTAACTTTGGAGCTGTTTCTAGCGGATCTTCCAAAATAAAAGCTAAATCATCAGCAAAAGCTTGTAGCTTAAATTCTTCCTTCTTAATTTTCATTCCTTTTATGCTTTTATCATCCCTAATATTTCTATTCAACACTTCCAAGGTCAACACAAATAGCAAAGGAGATAGGGGGCATCCTTGTCTTGTGCCTTTCCTTATATTAATAAAATCTGTAAGTTCCCCCTCCATCATTACCCTTGCTGTCTGTTTATTATATATAGCTTCTATTGCTTGAATAATTTTTTTAGCGAAACCCATCTGCTCCAATAATAATAACATAAATCTCCAGTTCACGTTGTCAAATGCTTTTTGAGCATCTAGGAATATCAAAGCCATTTGCTTTTCAGGATGAGCCTCATAGTATTCCAAAGTGTCCAAGATTACTCTCATTTTGTCTCTTTGGCAGAAATCCATTTTGATCTGAGTGAATAAAATTATTTAAATATTTTTTAAATCTTTCTGCTAAGATTGAAGCAAAGATTTTATAGTCTGCATTCAATAAAGAAATAGGTCTATAATTCTTAATTTGCAATGGGTCAGTCTCTTCCTTTGGTATGAGTGTAATATAAGCCTCTGACCATGTTTTAGGTATCATCTTTTTTAACATAACTTCATTCATAACTTCTAACAATGGGATGCTCAATAATTCTTGAAATGTTTTATAAAATTCTACTGGAAGCCCATCTGGACCCGGAGCTTTCCCATTATTTTGTCTCTTAAATGCTTCATTTAGTTCCATCATTGTTATATTGCTTTCTAGCATTTCTTCAGTCTCTTTAGGTATCTTTGATAACTTAGCTTCCTGTAAATACTGTTTGACTTTTTCTTCATCAATATTCTCCTGTTTATATAATTGTCCATAAAAATCTCGAATAATTTCTTTTTTCTCCTTATTCCCATAACAAACTTGGCCTTGTTCATCTATTAACTTCAATATTTTTCTTGATTCCTTCTCTTTTCTCAATTTATATGCTAGCCATCTACCTGGTTTATTTGCATCTTCAAAATAATTCTGTTTAGAGTTTCTAATTTTCTGTGCCAATTCTTCTTTCTCTATTAATTCCATTTTATGTTTGATTACATCCAGTTTCAATTTAATATCCTTTTTCTGTGGCATTTTCTGTAATTCTTTTTCAAGAGTTTTATACTCATTTTCCAAGGCCTTAGAAGCTTGCCTTTTCCTAATATTCTTTTTTCTTGTATAATCTATTATCAAACCTCTAGCGTATGCCTTCATAGTGTCCCACACATTTTGCGTTGAAGTATCTTCTTTTTTATTTTCTCTGAAGAAAAAAGCCAATTCCTTCTCCATCCATTGTGTAAAATCTTTCTCCTTTAAAATAGTATTATTTAATGTCCATCTCGATCTTTTTTTTTGTCCCTTCCATTTAATTGTCATTGGGCTATGATCTGCCCAGGTACTTGTTTCAATATTTGTTTCTTTAATATTAGATATTAGTTCTGTTGAGATCCAAATCATATCTAATCTGGACCATGATAAATGTCTATTTGAATAAAAAGTATATTGTTTAGCTTTAACATTTCTTTCTCTCCAAATATCTTTTAAAGTTAATTCATCTGTCATTTTAAAAAAGGACCTTGGGAGAGCTTTTCTATTTTGCTTTGTTGTTGTTGCTATATAGTCCAGTTTATTGTCCACAATTCCATTAAAATCTCCCATCATAATTATATTAACATAGTCCAGTCCAATTATTTTCATGTGCAGCTTTTTATAAAACTCTTCTTGTTTATCATTCGGAGCATAAATTGCAATCAAGAGTATTTTTATATTATTGTCCATTATTTCTACCATTAATACTCTTCCATCTTCATCCGTGTAAATCAATTTTGCTGGAATAGCCTCTTTAATGTATAAAACCACACCTCTTTTCTTACATTGAGTCAAAGAGGTAAATATTTTCCCTAATTTTGGCTGTAATAACAATTGTTCATGTTGTTTTTTAATGTGAACTTCTTGTAAACAAATTATATCAAATTTTAATTTCTCTAATTTATGAAAAGTTTTCCTTCTTTTAGCAGCTGAATTAAGTCCATTTATATTCATTGTAATCAGTGTTTTTTCCTCCATGATTATGCTTTATATTTAGGTCTAACAGCTCTCGTGGATCTCACTTCACGCTGTTCTTTATTATCCATCTGTCCCCCTGCTGCTCCTTTCTCTTTTTCAGTCTCCAGTTGTTCATCTTGAAACTCAATTGATAAGGCCTCTTTCTCTGCTTCCTCTCTTCTTCCTCCAAAGAATTCTGCATGAAAAAGTTCTGCTTTCTCAATTGAATCAATTCTATATCTCTGCTCTTGCCACCCAAACACTAGTCCTTCTGGAATCAGCCATCTATAATTCACTTCGTTTTCCAATAGTATTTTGGTCAGAAATCGATATTCTCTTCTCATCTCTCTCACTCTTCTGGGTATTTGTTTCAAAACCACAACCTCTTTACCCTTGTATTTCAGTGTCTTCTCTCTTGCTACTTGTAATATTTGCGTTTTAATGGATTTTTTGGTAAATCTAATATGGACTTCCTTGGGTAATTTATTTCTCATCGCATATCTTGTATAGACTCGATATATCTCATCTATTCCATCCATCATCTTTTCCTCTGTAATTTCCAAAGCATCTGCCAAAATTTCTATCATTACCGCTGCCAAATTCTCTCCTTTTTCCTCTTCTATATTTTGAAATCTGAGGTAAAATTCTGACCTTTCCATCTCCCACCTCAACATCCCACCTTTTTCTTGTTCAACCGCTGTTAATCTGCTGTCAATATTTCCAATCTTCTTCTCTCTTTGTTTTCCTTCTTCCTCAATTTTTTGGAATCTCTCCTCATACTTAACCATCATTTGTTTAATATTTTCCACTTTTTCATCAGTCTTCTCTATTCTTTGTTCAATATTTTCTGCTCTTTGTTCAATATTTTCTATTCTTTGTTCAATATTTTCTGTTCTTTGTTCAATATTTCCTGTTCTTTGTTCAATGATATCTGATTTTGTCTTGAGATCTTGGATTCCTTGCATAATCATCTGTAACTGTAAAGTTATTTTTTCTTGTTCCTTATCTTGCTTCAACATTGTCTGAATTAAACGTTGTCCTCCAGCTGGTGGGGAAGCAGAGGTAGAAGCAGAAATGCCAGATGGTATTGGTTTCTTGCTCATTTCAATGTTTCCAAAACTTCAAATTCTTCTTAACTTTTAATCCAACTGGTAGAGCAGCCAATTATAATCCAAAATGGAGAACTCCAATAGTAAAAAACACGAAACCAAAGAAGAAACAGAAAAAAAGGAAGAAGAAAGATCTTCAGGTTCTTCTAGACCCTAATCCAATTACGAGATAGTCCACCATAAAAAAGGAAAAAAGAAAAAAGAAAAAACAAACAAATCCAAAAATAATAATATTGATTAAGAGCAAAAAAAAAAAAGGAAAAAAGAAAAAGCAAAAAGAGAAAAAAGAAAAACAAAAAACAAAAAGTTCCTTCAGATTCTTCACACCTTAATCCAATTAAAAAATCTCAATAATCCGAAAAAACTTCCGGTTTGCGTGGCTTCGGGGCAGCAGGAATTCGCGACAGCTCGCGATTCCTGCTGGCTAGCTGTCGAGGTACCCCCGATCCAGATGGGTCAGGGGGTTAAGGCTGCCCTGTAGGGACAGCTGAAGATAGAGGGGAGCCGGTTAGGGAGGTGGGGGCATCGCAGACCCCCCCCTTCTCCGGAAAAACCCCTTTTTCCCAAGGCGGTGGAGCGGCGGTCAGCAATGGCCGCCACGAAGAAATCAGCAACCGGGTAAGAACTGTGCTGGAGGAAGTGTGAAAAGTGAAAGTTCTGTCTGAGCCGGGTCAAGTAACAACTTTTAAATCTCCTGGAATTGAGCTGCTTGTTGCTGGAGGATACATTGTATCCCTAAGAAGATCGAAAGCGGCGGAGAAGCTGTCAAAGGGAACTTTTTTTTTTTATTTTTTTTTACTCTCCCATCCCACGGAAAAAGCAGAAATATTTGGATGTATTAGACACTGAAAATGGATTGCTTTGAAAATTAAGCTAAGAGACAAAGGGATTTTTGGACATTGAAAAACTTAAGAAATTGGAAAATCTCTGCTGGAGGTATGGATTTTTGATTATTTAAAATTGTTATTGCAAGTGGGAAGGGAGAAAGAAAAATTGGAGCAGAAACTGAAAAAGGAGGAGACTGTCTAGAACGTCTTGGTGGATCCCAAAAGAAGATATATGGTAATTGGACCTCTTTGATTAAAAATTAATTTAGAAAGAGAAAGAGAAGAAGGAAGAAAAGTATTAACTTTTGGAACTTTTTTCTTTTTTTCTTTTTTTAATTGCTTTTGATTGTCTTGGATTAAAAATACTTGTGGTTGTTTTGGAAAAAGTTTCCCTTTTCATAATGGAATTGTCTGTGGATGAACTAGAGATTGAATATCAAAAATATAAAAAAGAAGATACTTTGGGCGCTTTGTTCCAATTCTTAGAAATGGCGTTATGTTCCTTTGAAAAGTTGATTACGCAGCAGAAGGACTGGGACAAGGAAGAAGAGGAAGAAGAAGCCATCTTTGATGAACAATGGGTTCCTTCCGGAGAGGAGGAGAAAAAGGATAAGAAAAAGGGGTTTTTAAGAATTATAAAAACAACCAAAAGAGAGAAAAATGAGCGAAGAGATGGAGGCAAGGTTAGAAAGCAAAGGAAAAGGAGCAAGAAAAGCGAAGAGAAAAAGCAAAGGGGTAGAAAGGGCAAGGAGAAGAATAAGCAAGAGAGAAAAGGGGGGAGGAGAAGCCTTAATGGGGGGAAGCAAGATTTAAAGAAAAAAAGTTTATTTAGAGACAATGGGTGAATTTAATTTAGATTAAAAGAGGGATTCTGGAGGGTATTCAAGAGTGTGTTTTTATATGTATGTATATTTAGAATAAAAAATTTATTATGTAATTTTAGAATTTTTTAAACAGAATCCCAAGAAAGATTTATATGTAGTATTTTTAAGTTAGGTAATGAGTTATAGATGCAACTCCAACTGGTGTACAGGAGAAGTATAGTAAAAGAAAAAAGATGAATGGATGTTTGGAAATAGAACAGACAAAGAATGTTGTTGAAAATGGTAATAATGGAAGGATATATATGCTTTTTTTTTATTTTGTATATTGATAAAAGGCAAAAAATTTTAATTAATAAATAATTTGGATGGAAAAGAGAAGTAGGGATAAGATATGAAGTTAATATTATATGAAATATTGATATTATAATCTGGAAATGTTATGTTTTATTGGTCTATCATTATTATTTTTTTTTAGAAAAGAATTTATAAGCTGTTATGCCTTGATTTTGTGTGTATTGTTTTTAGAAAACTGATAAAAATGGTTTTTATATATATAAAAAAGAAAATGATAATAAGATATAGAAGGAGACTTAGGTTGAATATGATGTTTGAATTTGTGTCTGTGTAAAGAGTTTTAACCCGGGAACAGACAACCTTCAGAAAAGATCTTGTAGTTTTGTCTATGTTTTGTGTGTGTATGTTTGTGTATTATGCTTATGATAAAACTAACAAAATTTGTTTTTTATTAAAAAAAAGGAAAAAAAGAATCAATAAAACCTTGGAGGAATGTTAGATGAGAGTAATTTAAACAAGCCAGAAAGAAAAGAATATGATGACTATAAAATGGATAAATATGGAAGAGAAATGAAATTGAATTGGAGTAAAGAGAAATAATGAGAAATTTGATGAAAGATATTTGCGTATCCATATGGGGATGGGATAAATTGGAATTATGTTGTATAAAAATATTGTTTTGTTTGACTTGTAAGGATTTATAATATTAAGAGGTTTTATGTGTTTATGTATTTAATGGTTAATGATGTGTTGTTTTATCTTTAAAATTAATAAAAATTTGTTTCAAAAAAAAAAAAAAAATCTCAATAATCCAAAAAACAGAGAAAAAAAAAAACAACCTCAACAACAAAGTAGTCCAAAAACATAAATATGAAAAGCAAAAAAGTCCCATTAAAAAAGAAAAGAAAAATAAAGAAGAAAAAAAAAAAAACTCTGAGGCTTTCCCTTTAAAATAAAAGGCAAAAATAAAAATATTACTAAAATTAAAATTTAGAAAAAGGCTAGCGAATGGGGTATATATAAGAAAACACACTGCACTTTGTTATTTATCCAAGGCTCTTGTTATGACTCTCTTCTCCAGCCGCTTCAAAGCCAAACCTCAAGTGTTGTTGATAACAGTCCAGGAAAGCACCTGCAATAATATTTTACTGTGCTCTCCCTCTATCTTATCACGTTAAAAAGTCCTTGAGATGAGGTCTTTTTGCAATTCTCTCCAATTCACATAAAGATACTTTCAAGCCTCTAGTTGGCAGTGTTACAAAGTTTCTTAATGCTCTTTCTCCCCGCCCGCCAGAAAAAAGTAATAATATATACAGAAAAAAAAGAAAAAATAGCCAAAGGGAGCCACTATCCTAAAGAAAGTTAAAAAATCAAAGGGAGCATAAAATCAAAGGGAGCATAAAACTATATATAAGAAAAAATTCAATCCGGTTACCTACAAAGTCACGGTAAAATCTTTCCCAAAAAGTATAAAGAAAAAAAAAAAAAAAAACCAAGCCTCAATTTGACATCACTTTAAAAAACGCCGCTCAAAACAATTTCAGTCAAAAAAAAATCTCACAGCTTTCTTCTTTATATCGGATGAACTTTCCAACCTTAACGAATTTACAGCACAAAAGAGTTTTTCTCACCCAGCCGACACACTTCACTCCAATCACTTTCTTTCCGGAGCTGTCCCGACTTCAGCAGCTATGGAGGCTGCCTCTCCGCCGCCAGCAAAAGGGCTTCTTCCGGATCAAACCAGAGATTTTGCGATATCTCTGGGATCCTGGAACAATGCCCTTCGCGATCACCGTCTCTACGGGACGGTTTAGGTCTGTTAGGACCGACCAGGGGCGAAAATATCGGCTGCGATCTCAGAGCCCTGAGATCGCAGCTGTATCGCCGGAACGAAGCTCCGCCTTCTCCCAGCACTTCTAATTTTTTGTGCCAGTTCTTTTTTCTCTGCTTGATCCATTTTGTGTTTAATTATGTCCATTTTAAGTTTGATATCTTTTTTCTGTGGCATCTTCTGAAATTCTTTTTCCAGTTTTTTATGGTCATCTTCTAGAGCTTTAATCATTTGCCTCTTCCTAATGTTCTTTTTCTTTATATAGTCCATTATTAATCCTCTTGCATATGCCTTCATTGTATCCCAAACATTCTGTATTGAAGTATCTTCTTTTTTGTTTTCATTGAAGAAGAAAGCCAATTCTTTTTCCATCCATTGTGTAAAATCTTTTTCCTTTAGAATAGTATTATTTAATGTCCATCTAGATCTTCTTTTTTGTCCTTTCCATTTAATTGTCATTGGATTATGGCCTGCCCACATACTTGTTCCAATATTTATTTCTTGAATAAAAGTTTTTTTTTAATATTCTACTAAAGTATATTACTTCCTGAGTAATCAGGTGTATTAATCACCTGAAACAAGCAGGTGATTCAGATGACTAATCAAGATTATTATTTCTCATATTTTCTCAAGTGTAGTTCAGTGGGCTTCTGGTGATGACACTTTAATATTACTGGCTTTGTTATTCACTAAAGATTATCTTCCTTAATGTCATTCAAAGGGTTCCTTCTTGCTAATTTTTGAGAAAATAAAAGAAATCCTTAAAAATAAGCAAACATTGTTTAGCTTACTTCTTCAAAACCACATTCTGCATTGGCTTTCAGTCAAATGCTCTGGTATAACTTAGAACAGGGCTGTCAAACTCATGATCCACAGACCAGATGCATCACATGATGGCCATGCCCCCTTAGCAAAGGACAAAAAAGTTGCGATACATCACATGACGATGCCGTGACAATGCAAGTTTGACATCCCTGCCTTAGAGCATCAAGCTTCAATAATAGTCACTGAGACTGCAAACTTTGTAATGTTTACAGGCATAGACAAGCACCGATTTATCATATCCTATGGTATGCTGAATATCTTTTCCAGTTCAGGTTTGAGTGAGACCGAGACCTTTAGTGTCTTTATCCTGAAGAATATTATAATTGCACTGATATCGCTTTCTTTTGAGAATGCCACTGTTTATCCTGCCAGCTGCTTCTTCAAAACATTTTCTTTAATCCCATTATTGCTGCTTTCTCCCTGGGTGATTCTTATAAATGATCCATGATTATTCGGTGAAGAGAATGTTACCTATCTCATGTAACAAATCTGATTCAGGTATTTTCTGAGAGGTTAGGCCAGTGATGGCTAACCTTTTCGGCAACAAGTGCCCAAAGTGCACATTCCCAAAATGCAATGTGTGTGTGCCATGCACATGTGCTCCTCCCTCTGTGCATGCATGTGTACCCTCTCTACACCCCTGCTTAGGCACGCACAACCCCCATGTACTCCCTGCCCCCTGCACATGCATGGCAGAGACCTGAAGACCAGCTGGCTGGAGGGAGGTGCATGCACGGCAGAGCTGAGCTGGAGTGACGGCTCTGCGTGCCCAGAGAGAGGGTTCTACATGCCACCTCTGGCATGTGTGCATAGGTTTCTCTCTGAAGCAGTGAATATTTTCTGAAAGATGTCCCTACAGATATTTAGAAGAAACTTTTTTATATATAAAGAATTGAATTAAGTTCAGCTCAGTTCTTCATTTACTTATTTCTTAATGGCTGCAATTCAATCTGATTTGCATCTTCTATTTAGCCTTGGAAAATACAATTGGGCTTTATAAGAAGTTTCATACTTCATTCTTGGATAGTGAAATTTAAATAATATTAAATTAATTTAATAATAAAAATATATTATTTGCCTGTAGTGTTGGTCTGAGGACAGCAAATAAGCATTGTATGGGAAATAATAACAATTGGGGCAACCCAGTGTTTCTTAAATTACTTTCTCATTCATTCATTCCTTTTGTTTTAATGCTTTTAATTATAGTTTGTCTGCTGAGTTCTGTGATGTTAACTTCTCAAATTAAGATTGCATATATCTTCAAAATCACTTTTTTTCCATTTACTTGCTATATTTTTAGATTATGGAGAAATGAACTTCTTCAGTTGGCTGTGAAATTAAATATCACTATGTCTCAGCACAGTATAAATGAGATACATCAAATCTCATGTCCCTTTCTTTTCCATTATGCAGGCAAGAAGTTAAAAGCTTTGATAGGTATAATTAGTTAAACTCCAGCCTGAAACGCCTTCCTGGAAGTTTACCAGTTAGGGAATGTGGTCTTCAGAACTGAAAAAGATTCCTCTTAATTTATTCTGTAATTCAAAGTGGCTGCTACTGATATGTTAAAACAAATACTAATGGAACATTTGTATGAAATACAGGATAAATTCTTAAGCAGTTTTCCTCATTGCAATAAGAGAAGCTTTATCTACCAAACTTTATTTGTTTATAGTTGTATCTGACAAAATGAGATTACTATTATGTTAGTTTTACATACACCTCATATATGCAAAATGTCAGCCCTAGTTCAAATAGAGTTTTCTAACCAATATTCACCTAGAAAAAAAATACTTCCCGTGGAAAGTTTCAATGATGTTGTTAGATACAAAAGTTCAAGGCTTCTTTCCAAATGTGAATTCAGTTGCTTTTATTAACAGAGAGTTTTGAATGACAGTAGATGTTCTAATCCATAAACAATTGATTTGACTGCACCCAAATTGTTTATAATTTAGAAAATGGAAAAGGTACAAGGCACTGAAAAGATATTCAGTTGCAATTTAAAAGAAAGCTTGCTGATCTTTAAAGAACTGCATTACATTGAATAATGATTACTTTAAAATTTACTGTAAGTCTGAGATCATTTTGATTCAAGGGAACATATGAAGTCCATTTTCAGTTCTCTGAAACAGAACATTGGAAAAGGTTTTATGGAACCATAATTATAAAGTTTGGTCTACTTTTTTCTGTCTTGGTAGTATTAAACAACATTGGAGACAGAACTTTTCAAAAAATTATTTGGATACCATCTTTATTACTTTTACAAAGCTTTTTGCAAAAATAATAATAAAAAAACATATCCAACACACCTTCCCCCTCCTATTTTCCCAGCAATAACCCTGTGAGGGAGCTTGCTCTGAGAGAGGGTGTCTGACTGACCCAGCTGACTTTCTTGCCTAAGCCAGAATTTGAATTCAGGGTCTTCTGCTTTCTTAACCAATAGACTAGACCACAGTAATTCAAAATATTGCTATAATAATCTTGGCTTAGCTACAGAGAATAAAAGATGGGGATCACTGTATTTAGTGAGGTCCTCTTCTGTTGTTTCTCCAGTGATGTTAATGTGGCTGGTATCCTGTCATTCCTTCAAAACAAACTAAAATGGTCATAGAGGAAAAAGAATATTGATCAGAGAGATGAAGATTTGCCACAGCTGAAAGAAGCAATCTAGAAATGAGATTAATACTTTCCCGATACAGTCACTACTGAAGTGACACAAATGGTGCTATTTCAAGGCCTGTGTTGGGGGATACTATTTCCACATGGAATGGGGTTGAGAAGAAGGTTCTTAAGAAGGAAATTATAATGCTTAATGCACATTTTCAGCCACCACATCACTGAATTTGGTACAAGAGAGTGATTCAGGAGCCACAAAAGCAGGAGCTATTTGCATTCTTAAGGCACTAGTTGCTTCTGCTACAGATGTGGACCCATCTAGGTGAAAGTGGTAGATTCTTTGGGGGGAGAGGGAGGCATAGATATTCAGAACAAAACACATTTCTCAAACTCATTGTTCTCTAAGTTCATCAAAAAGTAATACATCTTTAATATTCTCAACATAGCATTTTTCCATTGCTAGAACGAAAAGTCACCAAGCATGGGGTGGTCTCCATTGTTTTAAACAGTGTTCCATTGTTCTCATTGGCAGCAGATACTTTAAAATCTGATAAATAGACTGACAAGAAATCACTTATCAGAGAAGATCAACCAAACATGCATTAGTTTTTGAAAGTAGGAAAGACAGGTTTAAAGAAATTTATGGAAAGCGTAATTGCTTCCATGTGCATATTGGAGAGTTTCTAAAATTGCATAACAAATCTAACCTCTGATCTGAAACTCTTTTCAGCATTGCTATGGAAGCCTTGTGCTAAGTACAAAAAAATATGTGTGGGCCTAGGGCCTGAAGTGGGCATTAATGGCTTCCCCCTCTTTCCTTCCCCCCTTTCCTTTCCCCCCTCCCTTTCTTTATTTTCTCGACCTTCAGGGAAGGGATAGTTCTGAACCAAGGTCTGACCTGATTTCACATATAGTTTTGAAATTAAAGTGAGAACCAATTGTGACTCAAGGGCTGCAAATATATTATCAGAAGTTCATTTTAGGAACATGAACATGCGTTTCAGTTGAATTTTACTCTGTTTTGATATGTTGCAACTTCTAAATAGAAGGTATGAATCAGTGGGATCATTTTATGGGTAGAACAGCATCTGTGAATGCAATACATTCTTTCTCTTACCCTTACACCCACATTGTGTGCACATACCTAAATTGCAATAGATTGATTTTTATTTATTAAATTTATATGCTGCCCGTCTTGCAATTCAAAGCGAGTCTGAGCAGCTTACAGTATAACGTATATAGTTATAAAAAACAGTTATGAATATAAAAACAAATTGAAATTACAAAAGATTAAAGCAAATTAAAAAATCATGAGTTTAGAGCCAAGCATCTGCGGTAAGAAAAAAGAAAAGAAAAGGCAAATCCTCCCTTATCTGCATGAAAAAATATAAGTGTATTGATGCTTTTAAATATGTTCAGGTTCCATTTTTAGGGAGAAACATTAGAAGTGAACTGTCCTGATATATTTATTGTTTGCATATTTATGAAAGTGTTGGAAAATGTCATCACTAATATTTTTTCCAATTATTTGTCCTAAGATAATCAGAGGTTCAATAAAACAAGATATTTAAATTTAGTGGGTTTTTTTTTTTAAAAAAAACTAATATTTCTGACATGTGTTTCATGCTGTTTAAAATTAGCTCAGTGGACAAATGATAATGGTTGTTTCTAGTGCAACCTGCTAAACTATTTAAGCAGGCATTTATTACAAATCAGACTGATTTTGCAAACATCTGTTTAGTTATTTTTATATTGGCATTTAGCTCCTCATTTTTTTAGAAACCTTAAGATGAGAGAGAAAGAGAAATTAATCAAAGCCTAGCTGGAGTTTTAATTTTTCCATGGAACAATTAAGTTCAAAATTAGGGAGAATCCATGAACAGACATCAAAAACTGGTTTGTATTTTATCCCTTTCCTTAGAATCTAGTGATTGTATTTTTTTTTTGAAAAAGTTTTTATTAATTTTCTACAAACAAACAAGACAAACAAAACATAAAAACATCAACTCTTATATGTACATCCAGTGTGTCAGTTGGTTCATCATTTTTGTGCATTCATTCTGTAGTCTCAATTACAATTATGTTATATAACAACTCATATTGTCAATCCAAACTTATATATCCTAATATCACTAAAAAAAGAAGTTTTTGACTATATTTTTAATCATTCATGCTTAATGAGCTAACAATACTTTAAACCAGTTTACTCTATAACAAATCATCTAGTCATATCAAATCAATCCTAAAAAATCCTTTATAAATATAATAGCAAATAGCAAAATAATAGCAAAATAAAGATATTCCTTACTATCTAGCATTCTAAATATTCTATTATCGTATTTTATCATCTAGCCATTTATAAAAAAGATCCCAAATTTCGTAAAATTGTTTATCCTCTTGCTCTCTAATTTCAAATGTCAATCTGCTCATCTCAGCACATTCCAATATTTTCTTAATAATTTCTTCCTGTAATGGTATTTTCTCATTCTTCCAATTTTTAGCAAATACAATCCTGGCCGCTGTTAATACATTTACAATCAGGTATTTCAAATCTTTACTATATATATCAGGTAAAATTCCCAATAAGAAGATCTCTGGTTTCAAATCTATATGTTTCTTTGTCATTTTTTCCAACCACATGCGAATTATAGTCCAATATTTTCTAGCATCCTCACAAGTCCACCACATATGGTAATACGAGCCGGGTATCTGATGACATTTCCAGCATTTTTCAGATTTGTTCTTAAACATTCTTGCTATTCTTGTCGGAGGAAAGTGCCACCTGTAAAACATCTTATACAAGTTTTCTTTATATGCTGTTGACATTGTCATTTTATAATTTTGAGACCACAATTTCTGCCATTTCTCTAAATCAATCCCATATCCAAAATTCTTCCCCCAAACAATCATAGTTTCTTTGACTTGTTCTTCCTCTAATTTCATTCCCAGTAAATAACCATATAATTTTTTAATCACCTTCTCATCAGTACCCATCAAGATCTTATCTAAATCAGTCTGTTTATCATAAAATCCCTCCGTTTTAGAATCTTCATCATACCTTGAGTGTATTTGTGCATATGAAAACCAATTCATCCTTATACCTTGTTCCTCTAAGTTTTGGATCGATTTAAGTTCACCCTTTTCATCCAAAAGTTCCCCATATCTAACTGTTTGTTCCTTCTTGTAGATTATAGGATAGGAAAATGCTTCAATGGTCGATAACCAAACTGGAATTTTCAAATAACATTGTCTTTTTATCTTCTCCCAATTTAACCACAAAGACTCCCGTACATAATGTCTTCTAAAATAACCCTGTGTTTTAGTTCCCTTATACCATAAAAAAGCATGCCAACCCAACAGCAAGTCATGCCCTTCTAATGTCAACAACCTATGTTTCCTTAATGTTATCCATTCTTTGACCCACATCAAACTTGCAGCTTGATAATACAATTCCCAATTAGGCAGACCAAAACCTCCTCTAATTCTAGCATCTTGCAAAAGCTTTAGCTTTATTCTCGCTTTTTTACCTTGCCATATAAACTTCAACATAAATTTATTTAAATCTTCAAAATAGTCTTTTCCAAGCCTAATTGGTATTGTTTGAAACAAAAATAAAATTCTAGGTAAGATATTCATCTTAATTGTTGAAATTCTCCCTATTAATGACAATTGCAAGTTTTCCCACTTCTTCAAATCTGTAGTTATCTGTTGTTTAAGTTTAATATAATTATTCTCCTTTAATGTGCTACATCTTGTTGTCAAATATATCCCCAAATACTTAACCTTATTTGTAACTTGAATTTTCAAAAGATCTGCCAATTCTTCTCTCAAATGCTTTTTGAACATCTAGGAATATCAAAGCCATTTGCTTTTCAGGATGAGCCTCATAGTATTCCAAAGTGTCCAAGATTACTCTCATATTGTCTCTAATTTGTCTCTTTGGCAGAAATCCATTTTGATCTGAGTGAATAAAATTATTTAAATATTTTTTAAATCTTTCTGCTAAGATTGAAGCAAAGATTTTATAGTCTGCATTCAATAAAGAAATAGGTCTATAATTCTTAATTTGCAATGGGTCAGTCTCTTCCTTTGGTATGAGTGTAATATAAGCCTCTGACCATGTTTTAGGTATCATCCTTTTTAACATAACTTCATTCATAACTTCTAACAATGGGATGCTCAATAATTCTTGAAATGTTTTATAAAATTCTACTGGAAGCCCATCTGGACCCGGAACTTTCCCATTATTTTGTCTCTTAAATGCTTCATTTAGTTCCATCATTGTTATATTCTTGAAAAAGAATTACAGAAAATGCCACAGAAAAAGGATATTAAATTGAAACTGGATGTAATCAAACATAAAATGGAATTAATAGAGAAAGAAGAACTGGCACAGAAAATTAGAAACTCTAAACAGAATTATTTTGAAGATGCAAATAAACCAGGTAGATGGCTAGCATATAAATTGAGAAAAGAGAAGGAATCAAGAAAAATATTGAAGTTAATAGATGAACAAGGCCAAGTTTGTTATGGGAATAAGGAGAAAAAAGAAATTATTCGAGATTTTTATGGGCAATTATATAAACAGGAGAATATTGATGAAGAAAAAGTCAAACAGTATTTACAGGAAGCTAAGTTATCAAAGATACCTAAAGAGACTGAAGAAATGCTAGAATCTGGTGATTGTATTTTATCCCTTTTCCCTAGAATCTTTCCTCTAGTGTTCAATTTTTTAAATAATAGTTATGCATTTTTGTTATAAATCAATACAGCCAAAATAATTTTGGTTCTTATGAAAAGCTATTTATTTTTTATAGTTAATTCCAAAATCTTATAGCAAAAGTCAATATTCCCCATTTGTAACTTTCTTAGATCAAAACCTCATTTAGTTCTTTGCTGTTTATTTCAAATTCTTTAAGTTCTTATGCTTATAATTGTTTTTTCTGTTCAGAGTTGAAGTTGAATTCACCTGGTGACTTTTCAAACTTGTTAGTTAATTGGCAATTTCCGAAATGGAGTCTTACAATGTTAGTAGCCTTGAAAAGGCTCCACAACAGTTGTGATCAAGATAGTTAATCCCTTCAGCTCCCAACCGCTAATCCTCAGAAGACTTCAGTCCTGTGGAGCACATGTGAGCAATCTCCCATCCTCTCTTTATCCAAGGAGTTTTGAAGAACCAGTCTACTCACTAGATCTTTGACCAGTTCTTTGGCAGATGTTGCTGTAGTCATTGCTTCTGCTTTCACAGAGACATATTCAGTTCACCATGCCTCCCCTGGAAGTCCCCATGCAAGATTGTTAATAATGCCACCTATTCAGAAGTTAGTCCATTATTGCTATTTCATCTGATTCCAAACTAGGATTTGAAGCTGTATAAGAATCAACTGATAAGTTTAAGAACTGGCTATATTTAGAGTGGATGATGGGAATTCATGAGTGGCACATCAGTACCTAAAAGAACGTCTAAACATAGTTCTCAGAAAAAAGCTTTTGTTGCTGAGATAATGAGCAAATGAACAAATGAGCTTTCTTTGGATGTAGTATTAAGGAGTTGTTGATAATCAATGGCAAAGGAGACTTATTCTGCAATACCATTTGTTACCATTTGACTGTATGTCAAATATGAAAAAACTTTGAGATAGAGCAAACATTGAAGTAGAAGAAGAAAAGAATTGGGACTACATGCTCCAGTTCCAATTATGTTGATTTTTTTTAATATTGCAAAGACTCTTACATTAGTTTTATTTCTTCCCTCTAGTTTCTCTATTGACTGCCATTTCAGTAATTGTTAGGATCACTAATAACTACCTTAATAAAAGAATTTTTAGTAATACCTAAATGATAGAGAATATTGCTTTATTTTATATCAAATAGTATTTTATTTTATATGAAATAGTCTTTCAACTTCCTATCATATATAAGTAGAATTAAATGACTTCAAAATTATTTGATCTGTTTTTATATCAAACTTTTTTTACATGTAATATTTTTTCAGGGTGAATAAAACTATTTCTTCAATTTTGTCAAGTAAGGAGATTAAGAATAAGAATAAAAGCTCACTAATCCTTTGCCTTCGCTGCTGGATTTCTGTTTGAACTGTTTTGAAAATTGTATTTGCTCTTCCGTTTCTCTCTTTTTTTCCCCCCTCCTGCCACCTGGTGAGCTTATTTGCTGCCCGGCTGCCAAATTCACTAATGAGGGATTTTTCTAAATGACTGGCTTCTGGCACTTGGCCTTGATCAGCATGACACTGCTTCTTGTCCCTTGAATGGGGAATAGAAAAATGAACTTTTCTGAAGGGCTTCCTTGATTATTTATCCCGAGTCTTCTATTTTTCATAACAGCCTTGTTGGCATATCTATGATAGGACCCTTCATGATATTACTCTGAAAGTTTAACAAGCCTGACATCATTAGCATAGCCAGCCTCTCTTTTACTCAAAACAAGTCAGCGCCAGGACCACCATCCACCATGGGGATTCAGAGAAAAATTAGTTGGCACCCAATCTGCATCTGAGTCTCATAGGATAGGTGTAAAGGCATTAGCTTATGCTGAACCACCATTTTTCCCTCAAAAAATCCTTTCATCGTCAAATTAATCAGTATGTATTCTTTGAAGAATTCATTATTTTGATTTGTTAGCATTCTCGTCTTACGATTTGAGATGTGTTATCTGCTCCTAGATACTTGTGACTTTCTCCTTAGAGCTGTTCGGATCGTCCAGAGAGTGGGTGGAGCTTCAGTCTCTGCTGTTGTAGGCTGAGCTTAATTTCTGAGGAACGCTCTGCCTTCCATCACGTGGCTTGCTATCGCGTTCCCCAGTTTATGCTCAGCCCTCCTGCAGAGTAGGCAGTGTTTGTATGTGCTCTTGGCCGTTTCAGGAATATTCCAATTTGATTCGTTTTTTTGCTTCAATTCAGGTTGTATATAACCCTTCATTGTTTTTCTCCCTTAACCCTGCGCAGTTGGTCCTTCTTATTTAGTAGAGTTCCCTGGGAGGTCCTCCCCCCAGGTGGTGCCAGGGGGTAGGCCAGCAAAATTTCAAGCTGCCCCCCCACCCTTTCCTATTGCCTTTCTGCCGCTTTAGTTCATTTAAAACGCTCCGTTTCGTTCCGTTCCCCCCCACACCGAACTCCGTTTTTTATATCGTTTGAATGTTTGCTAGTTTCTTTCTGTTTGTCCTTCCCCTGGGACCCTTGGATTGTTCCTGGGGATCCTCCTGGTCACTGCAGAAGGGCCCTTGCAAGTCCTTGTAGTGGCGGCCGCCATTTTGAGCAACGCCTCGTGGCCAGGCACCATTTTGTTTTTCCTTATCTTTCCGATCTCTGCAGCATGCCTATTTAAAACAGCAGGACCGGCAGGCCTGCTGAGGAATTAAAATTGTGCTGTTTTCAGTTGGAGGCTTCTGTTTCCACCTCCTTTTGTTGGCTTTCCCCGCAGCCAGCCATAGCGGCCGCGGTTTATTCCCACCACTCCCGCCCGGTTCTGCCTGGGTCGGCAGTCTGGTTTAGGCCTGGCTTCACTCTTAAGGCTCCTGTTGTCCTCTGATCATCCTGATCAGTCCTTCAAAAAATAAAATAATAATAATAATAATAATAGAGAGAGAGAGATCTTCAAAAGTTATTAAATCAGAGGACTTAAGAGACTTGAGTAGGCCTAAGCTTACCAAAAAAGAGAGAGAGAGAGAAGGGGGAAAAATCATTTATATACGGAGCAAAAATACAGAGAATAACAACAAGTGAGACAAACAGATTAATTACAAGCGAATAATAAACGTGGAGCTTCAGTCTCTGCTGTTGTAGGCTGAGCTTAATTTCTGAGGAACGCTCCACTTTCCATCACGTGGCTTGCCATCGCGTTCCCCAGTTTATGCGAAGACGAGAGGAAAAAAACAGGCATTCGTGCTGTCCTCTTGCTAGACTTAAAGTGCATTGGCCGAAACAAGACCCTGCCAGACGGTGAAAGGAAAAGGGAGGTGCTGGACGATCCTCTAAGCTCAAGAGAAATGGCGTGTCAGGTAAGAACCAACGCCCAGCTCCTTAGAGCTGTTTGGATCATCCAGAGAGTGGGACATACCAAAGCTGGGGCCTGCCCCCATATAACTAGAGTTACAATTCCTTGAATTCCTACTCAGGTTATACATTGACTATGCTGGATGGGAATTCTAGAAGAGGTGTACTTCTGTGGGTTGTCTAATTGGGGAAAGTTCTCCATATATGGGATCTCAATGTCACCAGATATCATGTGGTTATGGCCTAGTTATTAACTCTACATAAAGTAATGCCTCAGAAAAGTGGAGCATGTTCTTCATGGGGTAAAATAGAACATCATACCTAGAGAGAGCTTTTTGTGTAAACTGCTGATCAATTTCAGAATGCAGCCAAGGATTCTTGCCCAAGAATTATATAGGACAGCATTCCTCAATCTGAAACTCATGAAATATGAATTTCAGTTATTAGAATTCATATGACAATTCTAGGGCTTAAAAGTTCACATCTGGAAATTACCTCATTTAGGGAAGAAATCTAAGCACTGGAAATAAATGCTACTCATTTATTAATTCCTTCTGTTTAGCTTTATAGACCAGGGATCTCCAACTTGGCCACTTTAAGCCTGGAGGACTTCAACTCCCAGAATTCCCCAGCCGGCAAAGCAAAGCTGGCTGGGGAATTCTGGGAGTTGAAGTCCTCTAGGCTTAAAGTGGCCAAGGTCAGAGACCCATGTTATAGACATCTCTTTGACTATTTTGACTAAATTCAAGAATTCTACTAAAAGTATTACAATGTAAAATTATTTTTAAAGGAACTGAAATAGTTCGGAACACAAAATCCATCTGAAATTCGACTGTTCCAATATTCAAAATGGCAGCAAAATCAGAAATGGCAAATAAATCTGTTTTCTGCAGAGTTTTAACATCTAGCAAAATAACAAAAAGATTTTAGGAAGAGCCAGAGTGTGATTATGCCATTATCAAACATAAACACCATTTAACATTTTGATTGTCTTTATGCTTGCTGTTATAAATTTCCTTGGGTTCTGTTTTATTCTGTTTCTATATATCCATTGTTAATTAAGCCTTAACTTTATGAATATCTGTATCAAAACCTTGTGTTATTTTTTTAATATATATTATGTGAGTCAGCAATTCTGTAATAGAGGTTCTAGGCATCTTAACAGTAACAATCTTTCTATAGTGATTGATTTCTCCTTGGGGTTTCTTCCTTTTCACCTCCATGAATGCATTTGATATAAACATTGTTTTGTTTCCAAGTTATCTATAAATATTACAAAAGCCTTGCTGCATCAGTTCAGTACTCAATACTAGTAAAATGCCAATCAAACTTTTAAGAAGGCCCCAAATCACCTTTTCCATTGCATTTCCCAGCAAATAGTATTTAAATGATTCAGGAGGTAATATAAAGTCAGCAAGCTCTTTATAAACTGATTTTTCATGAATTTGTTCTTTTCCATTTTAAGTTGCTATCAATTCATTGTCCATAGTAATATTTTATGGCAACACATTTCATATTTATAATTACTATCTGTGATTTTTTTAAAAAAACAAATATCTGCCTGGATAGTGTACATAATTCATTGTAGACCAAGCCTAAATAGCTGTGGCTTTTCAGATATTGTTGAATTATAATTCCCAGCAGTCTTAGATTGCATGACTAATACTAAAAATTTTAATCTGTAACATCCAGAGAGCCAGCGGTTCTCCACTTCTCTTCTAGGATTATGGTATTGCCAAAATGTATCAGCAGCATGTAAAACACTTTTTAAAGATGCTTATCAGAAATAAGAATAATTGGCAACTTTTCTTCAGTGCTGAAGAAAAGTTCATAGGCATTTAAATTTCTGGTCTAGGAAGGAAATTCTGATTATTAGGTATCCCAGCAATAAAAATGTTCATTCTCCCTTCTGTTTTGTTCAGGTAAAAGAATCACTAATATGACTACAAGAATACTCCTAAGTATTCTCATCATTCATTTTATTTTCCCTTTCCTTTTTGTCTCAGGTCTTTTATCCAAGCAAAGATGGTACCAAGATACCAATGTTTATTATCCACAAAAAAGGAATCAAATTGGATGGGTCTCATCCTGCCTTCCTTTATGGTTACGGTGGCTTCAACATATCTATCACACCAAGCTATAGGTAAGTGGAAAGTTGGGAGTTTGTGAAAAAATTATTGAAACCTAAAAATAGGAATGCAACTGTTTGTACCATTTGAAGGTGAGCAAGGGTCCCTCAGCTATGGGTTTCACCTTCTGATCAAGTAGGTGCCATGACTTTAGGATGAATCCAAATATGGGCCTACTCCTTCAGAAGCAGTTCAGTCTTCCCTGGAGACAAAACATGAGGATATGATGGAGCATCACTAATACATAAACAATCATTGTATCTTGCTACAATTTAGTTTAGGTAGCATTGATCACACTCTTGGATGACACAAATGTGAATGGGGATAATGAATTCATTCTTACTCTTTTTGATCTCTTAGCAGCTTTCGATATCATAGATCATGTTATCCTTCTGGACTGGCTTTGGGAGTTGAGGGTGGGTAGCCATGTGTTAGGCTGGTTTTCCTCTTTCTTCCTGGGTCAGTTCCAATCAGTGTTGATGGGGTGAGGGCTCCTTTCTCCTCTTATTTAACATTTACATGAAGCCTCTATGTGAGGTAATCCGACAGTTTGGGGTTAGGGTTCATACCCCACTCTATATCTCCTGCCGCCCTCCACAGTAGTATTTCCCCTCAGCAGGCTCCCTGAGTCTTAAGTAAGACTGAGTGACTTTGTATGCTTGGGCTTGGGCTATCTAATGTCAAGGATTTTCTACCTCTGGTCCTAGATGAGGTGACCCTGCCTGAGATGTACTCAGTGTACACCTCAGGCAGTGGACACATGGCTCCTGCTGAAAAAGCAGGTGGTTACCATGGCTAAGGAGACCTTAGTATTGTACATCCATTCCTGGACTAGGAGGCTCTGTTTATTGTTTATTTATTTTAAGTCTCCCTGTTACCCAATAAAAATCTGTTTGGGGAGATGAGGGAGAGCTGCATCACATCCATTCTGTATCTTCTGAAAAAGGTATTGTTCAAACTTTTTCCTACAATATGTCCTCATTTCATTTCTACACAGCATTTTTCCTCCCTAATTGAAGAGTCTCTTATAAATTCTTAATTACACTGTAGACTATGTGGTATGCTTTTATTTTAGTTCCTTTTCTAAAGCAGAGCTTCTTTGATATAAGCCATATCGATTGTAGGGATTTGGGAGGGAGGGAGGATAAATAGAAGGGTGGAAGGAAGGAAGGAAGGAAGGAAGGAAGGAAGGAAGGAAGGAAGGAAGGAAGGAAGGAAGGAAGGAAGGAAGGAAGGAAGGAAGGAAGGAAGGAAGGAAGGAAAGGAAGGAAGTTACCCATACACACAGTTCCAGAACAGATGACTCGAAAAATACTTATACTCCACCAGCATTCCACGTGTTTTCTTTCTACATGATGTCTGCCCTCATTTTTTCTTGTTCTATGTTTCTTATATAGTACTAATCACTCAACCAGAAATATATAGATACAGCCTGACAGTAAACACTAAATAAATGAGTCATACACCCAAAAGCAAGAAACAAGTTTTTTGTTCTAGGTGGACTTCCAAACACTTTCATAATCTTCAAGCTCCAGATCTTTCAAACCTTCAAACTCTGAGCTCAGCAGCAGAATATATATTTTGTGTCAGTTTATTATTTATTATATAAAGCATATAGAATATGTCACATCAATATACATAACCTGATGTCTGGAGGTTCTTTCTCTAAGCACTTCAGGCATGCATAAGAGATGTATTGGCTCTGTAGAGAACCATTGCTTTGATCAGAGAACTAATTAGAATAAAAGAATAGGCAAGCAAAATAGATCACTTCTAAGGTAGGAATAGTGGAAGTAGATACAGTATGTACTATATCATAATTTGACATAAACCATCTCTGAATGGCAGCTAGCTTTCTGTATAAAGTGGCATGTAGATAATATTATTTTGGGAAAATATGTCATATTTCTCAGGATGATTTGTTTTTTCTAGTATATAATTTTTCCCTCTCAACATTAGACTCCATTAATTTTCAATATCATTCAACAGCAGACTTTTTTCCTATCCTTTTTCCTTTTGTGATCATTAATTATAACATGGTTAATAGTATTTAGGCTTGATTAATGTCTCTGACATCTTTGCAATTTGTTGCAGTTCTCTTACTTTATGCACTAACATTAAAAGAGCGCTGAGCTTTCCCTCCACCTTCAGAAGTAACAGATTTGGTGCAGGGTATTTATGCAGATATCCCAAAGCCCCCATTAGAAAGCTTCAAATTATAAACATGCAAACACAGCCTTTTGTTTGAAACAAAGAATAATCTAAAAATAAATAATCACTTATGCCAAGTCAGCAAAGCTTTGGAAGTGGCAGACAATCCACGGTTCAAGTCCCCCACCCCAATTCAATTCACTTAAGGTTGCACCCAAAAGCATTAATAGATTTCATTCACAGATAAAACCAATAAAACATGCTACTGCCAAACAGCTAATATAAACACCCAGGTTGACAAAGAGGCAAGGAGAAGAGGATGAATTTTAAAATCTGATTAATGAATTCTCACACAGAAAGATGGCATTATTTTACTTCAAATATGCTTTTTTGCATGTTTTCTAAAAGCTACATTCCTTTTATGTTTGATATGTCTAATTTATTTTTATTATCTGACAGGGATTTTTTTAAACAATTAGACTTCCATTTGTGGCATTCCAAACTGAAAAAATAAGCTGTTCTAGGCAGCTTTTGTTCATATGTGCTCAGGAAATGTGCCCTCAAATGGTTATACAGATATAAAAATGGAGTTCAGGTTTTCTAAATATTTCTTAGCACTACTAAGTTATAGTAAATACAGGAGTATTATGGGTTCTCCCTGTCTAGCATTGTTGCAAAGATATGAATTATGTAATACTGAAGTGATCTTTAATAGAGTTGAATTAACTAAGGATAAGTAGCTAGGTAGGTAGGTAGATAGATATATAGATGCTTCCTCCTAAATTAAACATATCAAGATACTTCTCCTTTCTAACATCTAAGCTTCAAGACTAAAGTTGCATAAATGAATTGCAGGTAGTCCTTAACTTACAATCTTTAACAATTATTATAACAGTGCTGAAAAAAGTGATTTAGGACCTGTTCCTCTCATAAATGTGGAAGCATCCCCGCTGTCACATGACCAGAATTCAGCTACTGACATGTGTTTACAATGGTTGCAACCTCCCAGGGTCACATGATCATCACCTGTGACCTTCCTAATAGGCTTCCAATAAGCAAAGTCAGTGGAGGAAGCCACATCTGCTTAGTGACTACACGATTTATTAAAAACCATGGCAAAAAAAGTCACTTAATGATCACCTTGCTTAGTGATGATAGTTCTGATTGTAATAGTGGTTAGAAGTCCAGAACTACCTGTATTTCCATACATGAAATATAGAATTGGAAAAACTTGAAAAAACGACTGTGGATTTTTCATTGACTTTATTTATTTCATTGACTTTAGGCCAGTGCTATGAAAGGCAGACTTGAAATAATTTTTGGTCAGTGAGTTAGGTTTGCTGAATGAACCACGGAAAGATTTTTCATTACAACATGTATGGTATCAGTAAAATATTTTCTTCTTTGTGGTAATGCATCAGGAAAATCCATATTCTTGCTACTGCTATATTTTAGCTCCAGCTGATTCAAAAGGCCACAACTTACACATATTTAACTATTAATTTAGGCTGCTTTTATTATTTTACAGTGTATCAAGGCTTATTTTTATAAGGCACCTAGGCGGTATTCTAGCTGTGGCTAATATCAGGGGAGGTGGTGAATATGGCGAGACCTGGCACAAAGGTAAGATTTAATATTGCAAAAATAATGTTGGTCAGTGACAAGCTGATTTTGTTATAAATATAAAAAGATGGTGGATCTGACTGCTGAATGATTATAGCTATCTCTTTGATTTCAGCTTTGTTTGCCTTACTATTCATTACTCCTGTTTATGCCCTAGTTCAGGGGTGTCAAACTCGATTTCATTGAGGGCTGCATCAGGTTTGTGTTTGACCTCAGGGCCAGGGTGGATGTGGCCAGCTCGACATCACTTATGTCAGGTGCGCCTGCTGGTCCTTCACTGTTTCCAGGGCAATCCTGCGGGCCAGATCACTGGTTGGATCCAGCCTGTGGGCCTTGAGTTTGACATCCCTGCTCTAGATAAAGTTCCATACCCTGAACATTATGTAACATCATAAATCATCACAGTCTCAAATTTATTAAAATTTCTCACACTTCTTTCAAAAAATGTTATTCTAAATTGCATTTTTTTCAAAAGCGCTTTCAAAGAATGCTTGAAAAGTATCCATGTTGCTTCCTTTTCATGTTAGCATTTTATGACTTTTGGTATTCACTGTTTCCCTAATTTAAAGAGTTTACCAATAATTTAGAAAAGGAACAATGGTTTCAGGAAATATAAAACATTCATGGCAGCATTTTAATAACCCAGATGAAGTATTTTGCAATAACTGGAAATCAGCTGAAGAGCTTTAATGTGTGTTTTAATAACGGTTACATTGTCCTGAATGGTCCTTATTTCTACATTTCCTAGCATAATTGGCATTGCAGATTGCATATTGGTAGTAACTAGAGATCTGTTTATTAATTTTAGTGCAGTGTGTTTTAGATTGCATGGAAAGACATGTGATGTTTGGTTTGTCATATGGTTTTTATATGATTTTACATTGTTTTCACTCATAATTTGAGAAATGACTGGCATTTGGTATGAGATGGGTGGCTATACAAATGTAACAAATAAATAAATAAAGCTGTGCTACTGAAGGAGGACAGGATTTCTCTTCTACTCACTTTAGTCTTCCATGGCATATTCAGAGCCAAAGTCTATGGGTGTGACCATGTTGAGGGTTTTTTTGGCATCACTATAGATTTGGTTTGTTATTGTCCTTTCCCAAGATATTTTTTTAGACTTTCCAATCTAAGTACAACTTTGGAATTTCTAGATGAACTTCAGTTCAAATACAACAAGCCAGGTCCAATCCTCTTTATTCACTTTTTTTGAGTTCACTCAAGATTATCTAGGCTCCTCTCTCTACTGCAGCTTTTTCAAAGCTATATGTATTACATGTTTCTTTCAGCCTTGGTTGCATTTTATTTTGAATATTTCATATCTTACTATATGATGGCAAGAGAGTCATCAGGCACTTCTAGAGTTATTTTTTTCATTTACCAAGGTTTTGAAATACTATAAAGCAGGGGTGTCAAACTCATGGCTGCGGGCCGGATGCATCACGCACTGGCGACGCCCACCCCCATTCTCCGTAGAACTGCTGTGAGCATCCAGAGAGTGGGAGGTGCTTCAGTCTTCACTTCTCACAGGCTGAGCTGTAATTGAGGAACGCCCTCCTCCTCCATGCATTCCCCAAGTTTTAGCTCAGCCTTCGAGAAAGACAGGCAGCTTTTCTTCTGTTCCTTGGCCGTTTCAGGTGTTGTTGCATTTTAGGTTCAGGTTTGATTTCTTCCTTTCCTCCTTGTCCCTGTGATTGTAGTGTGGTCCCAAATTTATATTCAGAGCGATTTCACTCTCAGGAGGGAGGTAAGGGGTTTGGAGCCCTTTCACCCCCCCCCACCCCTCCTCATTCTTCCTCTGCCGCTCCAAGCGCACTGGGCTCAGCTGCTTGGCTCCGCACTATTATTTTAGCGCGCAATTGCATCTTCCCCCCAGAACGCCTTAGGGGAAGCAGCGCTTCCTCTCCCAGCCCTTTTTCTCTTTTTTGTGCTTTGAAGTTGCGATTGGGCTGGTGCGTCTCTGAGCTGTGTGCTCTGAGCCAGGCGGCCATTTTGGGCATGCCTCGTGGCCGGCACCATTTTGATTCTCCCAGCAAGTAAGGCTATTAATTTTTCGATTTAATTGTGAGCTGCGAGGCCTTTGTAGGCCCTTAGCGGGACCGTCAGGCCGCGTGGAGCCCCTGTTTCTACCTGGAGGGCACTGTGGCTCCGTGCCCTGTTGTCCCTCTTGGGCAGACATTGTTGGCTTTTTCCTTTGCCTGCAGCTTGCAAGAGGAGCAGGCACATACTCCCCATGTTGTTGGGGGGCTGCCTACAGAGGCCCATTTTGTCTTATTTTTTTGCATAGTTGCTTGGCCTCAGCGTTCATTTGGTTCATTTGGAATTTATTTTTTTGCTAGTAGGTTTTTTGCTGTTATTCTTTTGGGTCTGTTTGGTCTTCCTTACTTGGGCCTGACCCACAAATTAATAGTAATAATTGTTAGTGTATATATTTAATAGCTTTAGATAGATTTTTCCTTTTTATTACATAGAGTTCAAATAATAATAATAATAATAAAAATAGATAGATAGTTAGATTAATTAATTACTATTCAGAGAATAAAATTTCTTTCAAAAAGGGGGACATGACCCAACCTTAGGAAAACCGGCCTTCTTTCAAAAAGGGGGACGTGACCCAACCTTAGGAAAACCGGCCAAACTCCTAGGCGTGCCAACCGCCATTCCTTGTTTCAATACCATGGCAGAGACTAATCCTACTGGCTCTTCTCTGAAGGCCAAATCAAAGACGCACTACCTTCGCAAAAGGGACAAGGAATCTTCCAGTGCTTCTCAAAGAGATGCTTTACGGCGCCATAAGGCCCTAGAAAGGGAGTTTAGCAAGCGGGCTAAAGAGTCACACTCTGTAACACCTGCTTTACCTTCTACCCCCCCCCCCGCCAAGCCAATCTTCTCCCTCCAGGTGCGGTACCGCCACCTGAGGCCGCCAACCCACCCGTATGCCTGAGGCGACCTTCACACCAACCGCTGCAGGCCTACATTCTGGAGATCCTACTCCAACCATTATACCTGATAACATTAGAGAATGGATGCAGTCTGCCATCCGTCAAGGGATAGCCGAAGGAATGCAGCAGCTGTCTAGACCGGACTCCCGAGGGAGGACTCCCGAGGTCGAATCTTTATCCGGAAGGTCTCTCTCCGAACCAGTGTCTCAGCATGGTCAGGTACCTCCTCACATGGATGCCCCATTCCCAGAGGGGGAGGATACCCAAGAAGAAGAGGTAGTGGGCCTTGAACCGTTCGGGGAGTACGAAGGTTCTGATAGAGGGTCCTTGCAGTATTCTGAACCCTTTCTGGAGGCAGACCCATGGAGGGAGAAATGTCGGAAGATGAGGGCCTCTTTCCTGCTGTTGTGGGTCTTTTTAAACCCCATTTATTTAAGTCCTTATTATTTAAGGCAAGGAATGTTTCAGGTCTGGCCTCGCAGTCTCCCTCTGACCCTCCTCCATTGAACCCAGAAGGTCCAGATGACCTTATGTTCAGACAGCCGGCGGTAGCAGCGGACATTATTCCGGACCCCCCAATCTTCTCAGATTTGGTCGCAAAGCAGTTGGCTTCGGTGGTCCTTCTCCGGCCCCCTCTAGTCAGGACAAGAGGTTGTTTAACCTGGACCCGGATTTCTCCGCTATGTTAGACACACCGGAAGTGGATGATCCGATTGTAAGACTAGCCTCCTCTTCCAATCCTACTGAAGCACTGGAGGCGCTGAAGCCGGAGGATAGGCGAGCGGAAATGGCGCTCCGGCGGGCTCACCACTCTGATGCTTGGGCCATCCTGTCGGCCATGGCTGTTTCTTTCTTCACCCGGTCCTCCATCAGGTGGCTCAGACAGCTGAAGCAACATATCCCCCCAGCTGACACCAGAGCCCATCAAGATATCGCAAAAATCACAGCAGCGGCAGAATTTGCAGCCGACACCACTTTTCATTCGGTTAAGTTCTCATCCCGGGCTATATCTTCCCACATAACTGCCAGACGATTACTTTGGCTTCAGCACTGGCAAGCTGACATTAAAAATAAGTCTAAGTTAGCTTCAGCCCCCATATCAAAGGGGAAATTGTTCGGGCCAGCTCTCGAGCCATTGCTTCTGGAAACTCTAAATAAGAAAAAGTTTCTGCCTTCGCTTTTTTGTAGGCAGGAAACCAAGGGTTCCCAGCCCTTTCGGAGGGACTCCTTTCGTCCCCCCTTCTAGTCATCATTCACCCCTAGGTTTCAGGGCTCCCCATCATTCCGGTCATCTTACCAGGACGGGGTGACTCGGGAGACAGGAGCAGGAGAGGGGGCAGTTACAGAAGGCCCTTCAGGGGTGCCAGGAGCAAGGCGGGCCGCCGACCCAGGTAGGATTGCAGGTTCTCCTCCCATAGCCTCAGGCATTTTTCCGACAAGTGGGAGGAATCCACCTCAGACACTTGGGTCAGAAATTCAGTGCGCTTTGGCTTGACCCTGCAGTTTCACACTCCCTTTCCTGAGCATTTCAGGCTTTCACCCATCTCTAAGGATCCTGCTAAGCGGGCCCTTATGGCCTCCGCCATCAAACATCTGTCTGATATTAGGGCCATCCAACCTGTACCTCCCTCCCAACGGGGAAGGGGTTTCTATTCCCTTTTATTCTTGGTGCCTAAACATTCCGGGGGTTGGAGACCCATTTTAGATCTTAAGAGGTTAAATCGTTTTATCGTACGCCATAAGTTCAAAATGCAGACTCTCCAGTCTATTTTACAGGGCATCAGAGAAGGGGACTGGCTTACGTAGGTTGACCTCTTCGAGGCTTATCTCCACATCCCCATTCATTCCTCGTATTCCAAATATCTCAGGTTTTGTTATAATAATCAGCATTTCCAGTATGTAGCCCTTCCCTTTGGTCTCGCCTCAGCTCTGAGATCTTTCACTAAGGTGTTGGCAGCTCTGGCGGCTCGCCTTAGGCAAATTCCTATCCGGATCCACTGTTACCTTGACGATATCCTGGTTGTATCCCCTTCCCGACATCAGGCCGAAAGTGATACTAGTGCTACCCTATCAGTACTTCAGGCCCACGGCTTGTTAATGAACTGGGAGAAGAGTCAGCTTAGCCCCTCCACTGTATAGCCCATCTGGGGGCTGTGATTGACTCTATTGAAGGGAAGGTTTTCCTCTCTCAGGAGAGACTTATTAGTATCCGCACAACTATCAGGGATATCCGGCGAACTGGGAAAACATCTTTGCTCAATTTATCCAAGCTGCTTGGGAAGCTAGTTTCTTGCATTTCTATTATTCCATGGACTCACTTGCATTCCAGATCTTTGCAATGGTTCCTCCTGCCATGTCAGCGTTCAGGAAGGAGCACATCAAGGCTCGTGGTGAGGGTCCCTCCGAAGGTCCTCGCCTCTCTCCTATGGTGGATGCGACCTCTGTCAACAGAGGACATTTATTCAAGGAGCCTCAAAGCGTCACTCTCACGACAGACGCAAGTCTTTCCGGATGGGGGGCCCACCTGCAGTCTCTCTCGGCACAGGGAGTTTGGACTCCTGCAGAGCGAGGTCGGAGCATCAACTGGTTGGAGCTTCGCGCAGTGTACCTGGCCCTGCGAGCATTCCTTCATCGGGTGAGAGGGCGCCATGTCCTGGTCCTAACGGACAATACTACAACCAAGGCCCACATCAATCGGCAAGGGGGCACCCATTCCATCCTTCTCATGAGAGAGGCCGAGCGGCTGTGTCGATGGGCAGAGGCGCATCTTTCGTCCATCAGAGCGGTGCACATTTCCGGAACCTCCAACGTCCAAGCAGACTGGCTGAGCAGGGCAACGCTGCACCAAGCAGAGTGGTGTCTGCACCCACACCTGTTCAGAGAGGCAACAGCCAGGTTCGGCCAGCCCCTAGTAGACCTTTTTGCATCTCCACTCAACGCGCAAACACCAAGGTTCTTCTCCCGTTACCCCTCCAACGGAGCAGAGAATCACGCCCTGCGTTGCCCGTGGCCTCCCGGGCTTCTGTACACCTTCCCTCTGCTTCCGTTGATCCCCAGGGTGATTCGGAAATTAATATCCGAGAGATCAGAAGTCCTCATGGTGGCACCATATTGGCCCAGGAGGCCGTGGTTTGCGGACCTTCGCAATCTGTCAGTAACTCTGCCATGGAGGATCCCGTTAGATCAGATCTCGCTGTCACAGGGCCCGCTGCTTCATCCAGAACCACAGTGGCTGCAGTTGGCCGTTTGGAGGTTGAGCGGGAAAGGCTGATTGAGGAGGGCTTGTCAGCCCAGGTCATTAACACCATTTTGGCGGCTAGGAGGCCTTCTACTACTCGCATTTATGATGTGACCTGGAGCAGTTTCTGTAACTGGTGCCACAAATCATTCATTGATCCACGTTCTCCTTCAGTTGCACAGATCCTGACCTTTTTACAAGATGGCCTAGATGGAGGCTTATCACCTAACACTTTAAGGAGGCAGGTCGCGGCTCTCTCAACGGTGGTTACTGGCGGCCCTTTCGGTCCTCTTTCCCACCATCCTCGAATTAAGGCTTTTCTTAAAGGGCTTCTAACTTGCGCCCGTCAGTAGTGCACAGATACCCGACATGGGACCTTAACAAAGTTCTCCTGGCCTTGACTAGATCTCCCTTTGAGCCTCTCAGAGAGGCGTCACCTCAATTTCTTACATTTAAAACAGTATTTCTTGTGGCTATTACTTCGGCCAGAAGGATATCTGAAATTGCAGCTCTATCCGTGAGAAAGGACCTGTGTATTTTTCATTCTGATCGGGTGGTTCTGAGATCAGACCCAGCCTTTATGCCAAAGATCAATTCAGCATTCCACAGGGCACAGGAGTTGGTCCTGCCTAATTTCTGTCCAAACCCTTTGCGCGAGTAAGAGAGGCAGTGGCACACCCTTGATGTTCGAAGGGCCTTGCGTATTTACATCTCCCGCATGCAGTCCATCAGGAAAACAGAGTCTCTATTTTTGTCCTTTCAGCCGAAGACGCTAGGCTGTAAGGTCTCTCCGTCCACAGTGGGCCGATGGATTAGGGCTACCATAACCAAGGCCTATTTAGTTCAAGCTCTTCCAGTCCCCAGTGGGGTTACCGCCCACTCCACCAGAAGTGCAGCTACTTCGGCAGCCTGGGCTACTCAGGCTTCTATTCTTGATATTTGCTGGGCGGCCACCTGGGCTTGCCTGTCTCCCTTTATACGACATTATAAGATTGATATTTACGCCTCAGCGGAGGCATCCTTTGGCAGGCGAGTCTTACAGCAAGTGGTGAGAGATCCTGGGGAAGTTCCAACCCAGACGGAGTCCCACCCGTAGGACACACTTGCTTTGGTATGTCCCACTCTCTGGATGCTCGCAGCAGTTCTACGGAGAATGGGCGTTGGTTCTTACCTGATACGCCTCTTCTCGTGGAACTGCATAGAGCATCCAGCCCCACCCTGATTGGTCCATCTGGGGGGGGGATCCTGTTTCGGCCAATGATTTCTAGTGTTGTAGTTCAAGTTGTATAATAGTTAAGATTAGAGGGTTGTTGTTGTCCTCTCGTCTTCGTTAAAACTGAGAGAACGCATGGAGGAGTCACGTGGAGGAGGAGGGCGTTCCTCAATTACAGCTCAGCCTGTGAGAAGTGAAGACTGAAGCACCTCCCACTCTCTGGATGCTCTACGCAGTTCCACGAGAAGAGGCATATCAGGTAAGAACCAAAGCCCATTTTAGCAAAGGGGGATACATCACGTGACGACGCGAGTTTGGCACCCCTAATATAAAGAAGACACTGAAATGGTTAAAGAATTTGAAAAGAGTCACCTTTTTCTATGGCCACTCAGACTTCGTATGATGAGTAAATTTTATGCAAGCCATTTGGGTTTCAAGTGTCACAGCAGTCACAACCCCAAAAAGGGAGCTCTGCAAGTGACCAGAAGCACACTAGCAATAGCACATAGACTTATATACCATTTCACAGTGCTTTACAGCCTTCTCTAAATGATTTGCAGAGTCAGCATATTACCCCCAACAATCTGGGTCCTCATTTTACTGACTTTGGAAGGATGGAAGGCTGATTCAAGCTTGAGAATCAAACTACTAGCAGTCGTCAGAATTAGCCTGCAATACTGCATTCTAACCACTGTGTCACCAAGGCTCATCACAATATCACAGATAAATGAATGTGAGCCATTGTAAGGGTAGGCTTAAGAGACAAGTTACATTGGCCCCCTTGCCGCACAGCTTAATTAATTAGTACTTGATTGCATTATATTTTGTTCATTTTAGTTCTTCTGAGTTGATTGCTGAGATAGAAGTCTAGTGGTTAAGGCACCAGGCTGGAAATCGGGAAAAGCTGAATTCACGTCCCACCTTAGCCATGAAAGCCAGCTGTGGACTAGTCACTCAGCCCAATTAATCTCACAGGTTGTGGGGAAAATAGGAGGAGGAAGATGAGTTAGATATGTTCATCCCCTTGATTATTTGTAAAAACAATAAAGGCAGGATACAAATAAATAAAACAAAAATACCTGGTCTCATAATGAAGATCCATGTGTTTGATACCAAGTTTCATGCCTGTTTTTAAAAAATCTTGTTCATCTGTTCTTCCACACATTTATGCATTTTAAAATGCTATATAAAAAAAGGAAGATTATAGTTTCCATTAAAACTCTAGGTAACTTTTTTTCAGGGCTACTCATAGTTACATTGCTCCATGTAAGGCTTTTAGATGGGATATGTTAATAGGAACATTACCTAAATTAGTAGTGAAGTTTTATTTTGTACTTTCCAGTTTTCAGCATATTTATGCATTATTCAAAGCATTTTGAAAGCATTAAAGTTATTGGCAGAACCATCTTCTGATTCTTTTGTTGAAAGTGATCTCTATTGTCTTTTGAATTCCCAAATGCATTAATTATTTAAAATACTCATGGAACTGAAAAGTCATCCCAAAATGTGCTTTTTGCACCTCCCTGCATTATGCTGGGATCCAAAGTCTATATGAGTTCTGAAGGAGTTAATTGGTTTTTCTCTATTCTTAGGTGGAATCTTGGCCAATAAACAAAACTGCTTTGATGACTTCCAGTCTGCAGCTGAGTATCTTGCCCAAGAGGGATATACATCTCCAAAAAGGCTGACTATTAATGGAGGTTCAAATGGAGGCCTTTTAGTTGGTAAGATCAGAGGCTGTATATTTCCATTATTTGATTATCTTGGATGGAATGCACAAGCAACTTGGGTGTATGCAAAGGAGAAGTCTTAAAAGGCCTTTAAAAAAAAAAAAAAAAAACATCAATGCACTTGTTAACAGACTCACAAAATTTGCTCCGCATCTAGACATCATAGAGATATGCACATACTTCTGCCCATTTTTAATTGCCAGTTACTATTTTTGCTCCATGTTGCCCTTCTTGCACGCTTGCTAATTGATGATGCAGAGGTGGTCTCTTTTTTTGTTTTTTTGTTTTTTGAGTCTGGGAATTGCATTTACAGTGTTCTAAAAAAATAAATATCTGTAATAGGTGGGATAATGGCATAAATTGGGTTATAGATGCATAATGCATAAAGTGGGATTTTGGGAGGAGTCCCCAACTTATTTATTTATTTTGAGTGTGTGGAGTGCTTTCTTTAAAATTCGGGAAGCTAGTTGCTCTTGCCTAGGCCTCAAAAGAGGGAGAAAATGATACAGACATTATATCAGAAAGGGCTTAGGGAGTTGTTGCCTACCTGTGTTCAAAACAGACCTTTTTTCATAGTTATATTAAATATTAAACACAACGTGTTTTAATCTCATGGTGGAAGTGTTCCAGTATCATCTACTGTTAGTTTTTAAAGAAAATTGTTGCTTAACAGAATAACCAGAATTGGAAGGGACCTTGGAGTCTTCTAGTAGTCCAATCCCTTGCTCAGATAGGAAACCCTATATCAGGGGTCTCCAACCTTGGCTCCTGGAAGCCTGGCGGACTTCAACTCCCAGAGTTCCACAGCCAGCAAAGCTGGCTGTGGAATTCTGGGAGTTGAAGTCCGCCAGGCTTCCAGGAGCCAAGGTTGGAGACCCCTGCCCTATATCATTTCAGACAAATGGTTGTCCAATCTCTTCTTTAGAACCTCCAGTGTTGGAGCAGCAACAACTTCTGGAGGCAAATCATTCCACTTATTAATTATTCTCTCAGGAAATTTTTTCTTTGTTCTAGATTGGTTCTTTCCTCTGCTTTACATTTGGTACCTCCTTAAATTTTCAAACACTATCTCTTATTCGCTGTATTTGAAACCATTCTATAGTAGGTATTCATAAATGCTAATAAGGTGAGTATCTTTCCAACTTTTTCAGCTGCCTGTGCTAACCAGCGCCCAGATCTATTTGCCTGTGTGATTGCTCAGGTTGGAGTGATGGACATGCTAAAATTCCACAAATTCACCATCGGTCATGCGTGGACTACAGATTTTGGCTGCTCGGATTATAAAGAACAGTTTGATTGGCTGCTCAAGTAAGTAAAGAATATCTCCCTGTTGACATACAGTATACGCTACCAGATTTCTAAATAAGAATAATAAAGATGCTGTTTATTTTTCTATTTTGTTGCATAAAAGCTGAGTAATATAAAGGTTTTTTTTAATGTGATTTAATAGTATAAATTAAATGTGGATGTAGACCAGCCTTCCCCCACCATGTGTCATAATCTCCCCAAACTGCAAGCCATATTTGGGAATAACATGTCTAACATCTGGAAGTTGCCAGGTTAGCAGATGCTCATTTGCTGCATAAATATATGTTTTCTGTATTCCCATTTTAGAAACTTCTCTTATGAACTTAGAAGCCCTATATTTTCCTGGATGTTCCAATAATATCTTGATAGTTTGAATGGATTGTATTTTCTTCAGCTACATAATATTTTTTTTAAAGATTTGGTGACAAAACTATGTAGTGTTCCACAAAAGAAAGAAAATCCTATAGAGAATGATATCAAGCAGTTAAGATGCCAGGAGTTTGCTTAATTTTGATCTATATCCTAATAACCTGTAGCACTGAATTTGCTAATTTTAACCTTTGTTGATCATACCATGATGGCATAATGGTTAGAATGCAGTTTTGCAGGCTAATTCTGCTGACTGCCAGCAGTTCAATTCTCACGGGCTCAAGTTTGACTCAGCCTTTCATCCTTCTAAGGTCAGTAAAATGAGGACCCAAATTATTGGAGGCAATATGCTGCCTATGTAAACTGCTTGGAGAGGGTTGTAAAGGGCTGAAAGCACTGTGAAGCAGAACATAAGTCTAAGTGCTGTTATTGTTATACCAAGATATCTGCTAGTAAGGTAAGTTTATGCTTCAAATCCATGCTGGAAGATGGAAATAATGCAGGTATAGAAAGTATAGGATTCAGTGGGAATAATTTTTCAGGACCAGATGCCTGTTTCCATGACATGGATTGTCCTGTATTACATATTACGGATGGCCATATCCAATTGTTTTTCCAGCTGCAGCTATCCTGCTCCTCCCCCATTCCTTAGAACTTTTATTTCTTTATTTAGAAATTTTATATTGCCACCTAATCGCACATGGCGCCTCAAGGCAACTTACAGGGATATAAAAGCATCATATATAAAAAACAAAACTAATAAAAGAAAATAATCAATTAATAAATTAATAAAACAATAATCTTTTAAAGTAGAAGGCAGTATTGCTTGTCCATTTATCTGGCTATTGAAGGCCAATAAGTGTTCACAAAGTACAAAGGGGTGTGCATAAGTACACAATCATGCCTAGTCCCCATTTATTCGTACCTATTTCCTGTATTCTTACTCATATTTATACTTATACCTATTATCTTGTAAGTAATTGACAAATCAAATAAATAAATGCTTGTACCTCTTCTGCAGATATTCTCCTCTTCACAATATCAAAATACCAGAAGGTGATGGAGCCCAATATCCTGCAATCCTACTTCTTACAGCTGATCATGATGACCGAGTGGTGCCTCTTCACTCCTTGAAGTTCATTGCTTCTCTGCAATATATCGTAGGCCGAAGCCCCAAACAAATCAATCCGTTACTAATTCACGTTGACACCAAAGCTGGTCATGGCGCAGGCAAGCCAACAGCCAAAGTTATAGAGGAAGCATCTGACATGTATGCCTTTATAGCAAGATGCCTAAATCTTGAATGGATAGAATAGATCAGGGGTGTCAAACTCATCATTGCGGCATCAAGTGACATATCAGAACTTTTTTCCCCTTCACTAAACCGGGCATGGGCATGGCACATCCAGCCCATGGGCCGGGAGTTTGACAGCCCTGGAATAGATCATTACTGTTTCAGTTAGAAATCAAGGGCTTTAACAACATTTTAAAACAAACACTACACTTGGTGTAGTACTTACATTTAAGGACTGCCACTCCCGGCTTCCTGTGATCTTGATACCCCCATTCTGCTTCTGTTTGGTGTTTACTTTGCCTCCTCATTTTAGTTTCAGTCATACATTTTAAATAGCATGCTCTGATAAATAGACAGATTGCAGATGATGCTGTTGTGTGGATTCTTAAAGAGTCAAAATGTTGGTGATGAATATTCATACACAATGGTTTTAATGTATTTTTTCTCCTTGTCAACATATCTGGCTCACTTGTAATTAAATGTAAGTACTGTTCCAGTATATGCTGTCAAATTGTATTTTCTTTGCAAACCTGGTAATCCCAAACATTGAGGTTACTGCCAGTGTTCCTCCATTAAAACAGTTGTACTACAAACACTGAATAATTTTAGGTTTCGTGTGGCTTCTCTTGATTAGTACACAGTAATGAAATATTTTGTAGATATATCTCATGCATATATGCACGTACATTCCTTGACTCTTACTACACATTGTTTGTTTATGTTATGCATATAGTTAATATTATTTTTTTTAAATAGAGACTAAACAAAGGACTAACAGTACAAACTGAAAAAGAAATGAAAAAAATCTACCATTTATTTTATATTTACCAATAGTTACTAGTTTACTTATGAATACACTAATATAATAATGATCATATAAAATATTATTGTAAAATATCACAAATTTTGCCCTAGTAATAAATACTATTATTTCTTTTGGGAGAAAGGAAATAGCAGGAGAAAATGTTGTCTTTTCCAAAACAAAGAGATCACATATTTCCGACAGCTACTCTTTGACATCTGGAATAATATCAATTTTACATTTCTCAATTTCATTATTTTAGCCACCCCCATTCTTTATACAACTATAATTCCTAGTAGAAAGTCAAATTCAAATCTGTATATAGTTTAACATTATATTAATTTATTCAACATTTAAAGATTCTACCATAAATCTGTTTATATATATTTATATACTATCCCAAAAAGTTACCAGTTATGACATAGGGGTCAGTTTCTTTATACCTCAAATTTTTATATCTCCAGCATATAAAATCCAATATCCATTCTTTTAAATGCATTCTTTGGGGTATCCAAAATATCCAAAATATCTTCCTTTGATGAATCAACTTGTTCAAAGATTGTTGATAACTTTGATGGTTTTGAATATTGTTTCTTACACACACATACACACACACACACACACACACACACCTTTATCATTTTGGTCATTAGATAGGACAGGATCCGAAAATGCTGTGATTAAGCGTTTTTAATCTACTTTTCTCTGGAATATCTAATTACTTGCTGATTCTTATACCTTACAATTCAGTGACAAAGAGCTATGCAGTAGATTGATATGGACATAATATGAAAAGTCATAATAATAAGGGGAACAATACAGTTGTTGATTCTGTACTGCTAGAAAATTGTCTGGGGCCAGAACTAAAATTATGTGAAGCCATGAGTGAATGATTTAATTTAACAGAGATTTAATCAAATTAAGCAGGTCCATTTAGCCATGAATCTATTGAAAGTGTTTGAACATTTATCATTTTATGACTTTTCAAGGCTTCAAGACAACTTTTCTTCCATATATGAAAAAACTGAAGTAAGAAGCTGAATGCTATGATGGGCATTATGCTATTAATAGAGGTAGCTGCCTGAAAACATAATAATAGGTGCTGATCTCGCTCACTGGAAAGTTTGGCAAAGTGTTGTTCATTATTATTGTTTAGTATTCTCATTTTACACTTCTGCCAGAATTTGTTCAGGCATGTTCATTTGGGAGGAAAGAGAAAGAAAGAAGATTCAGATTTATTCACTGTAGAATGAGGATATGTGTTTGCTATTACACTATTGCATAGGTACAGGCTTTTTTTAAAAAAAAAAAAATCACTGTAATGCATGCAATACTTTGCAGATTTTTTTTTTTTCAAAAAAAAAATGCTGCACAGTCAGCAGATTATGTACTACAGATAATTCTCGACTTACCAGCACAATTGAGCCCCAAAATTATGTTGTTAAATGAGACATTTAAGTAAGTTTTGCCCTATTTACCTTCTTGCCACAGTTAAGTGAATCACTGCAGTTGATAAGTTAGTATCCTGGTTGTTAAGTGAACCTGGCTTCCCCATTGACTTTGCTTGTCAGAAGCTCTCAAAAGGGGAATCACATGACCTTGGGACACAGCAGAGGTCATAATTATGAACCATTTGCCAAGCGTATGAATTTTGATCATGGGGATGCTGCAAAGCTTGTAACTGAAAAATGGTTATATGCGGGGTGGGATTCTACCAGTTTACACCTATTTGCTATAACTGGTTGTTAACATTCTAAGTAGTTTGAAGAACCAGTTGTTAGAAGAAATTACTGGCCTAATCCTGTAAGGAAGGCAGGAAGGAAACATTCTGGTGTTGCTTACAGAAACTGCCTCTCCAATAACCCTTATTACATTCTTGGCAGGACTAGACTTCCTGTTTCAGGAACTTCTCTGAAGGTTTTTTTTCCCTTTCTTTGCTGGTACGTTGCTTGTGTGGAGTGACCATTCAAAGTTACAATGGCATTGAAAAAAGTGACTTAGGAGCATTTTTCACACTTACGACTGTTGCAGCATCCCCACAGTCATGAGAAGCCAGGCGAGGAGATGCATGCCTCGATGTGAGTGATATTGAGTTGGCCATGCCCAGCCAATAACATGATCACCAAGCCATGCCCACCAACTAAGCCACACCCACAGAATCAGTTGTTAAAAAATTTGAATCCCACCCCTGGTTATAAGTCCCTGTTTCCAGTGCCTTTGTAACTTTGAACGGTCACTTTATGAATTGTTGTAAATCGAGGATTACCTTTATTTGCAGAAAAGACTAATCATGCAACAAGTCTGCTAAACTGAACTAGCAAATTGATAGAAGGTGGCAAAATTCTCTGATTCTTTTTAAGAGCTTACTTTTTAAAAAAAAAGTTTGTAATTTTTAAACTGTAGCAGGACATTTGCTGTTTCAGAGCAAGTTTTATATAAACTCTTAACTGGACAGATTGGAAATTGCTGTGATATCTTTTTATCACCTCAGATATTGAAGATAAGGAAAAAAGTTATCATTTGTAAACGTTTTCAGACAAAGAAATGCTGGTGATCAAAATGCTGTCAGTGGTTAATTGTGTTGCAAGGCATGAAAATATCAAGAAAAGCAAGAAAAGCTATCAGTTTTGCTTAATGTGTAATATTGAAATGAAAGTAGATCATCCAAAGAGAAACATAAAAGTAATTTTATTAGGGTATTAATTACACTCACACAGTTTTTGAAATACAGGAGTTATTAAATACAGGATCTTGTGCAGTAATGAAATTAAGGGGCACACTGAGCACAGCATACAGAATCTCCATTAATCTACAAATGTTTTATTCATTACAATTATGCGCACCATACTTACTCATACCTGCTTTGATACATCCTGGCCAAGGCAATGTAGAGGGATTGTGGGCGCTGCTTAGATGATAGGTCCAATGCAGATATAGGGCAATGCCCCACAAAAACCAGCACATTTCCTTTAGAAACCACCCATCTCCCTCCCAGAGAAGCTCCAGGTTGTTTACGTGTAAAATATTGATGGATTGTTTCCTGTTGACCCCTAACCTCTCTGGTAGCTGGATTACAAGCTTGTGTCTGATTATTTCCTTGCTGTTCACCCTCCTCTGCATGCCAGCAATCTCCCTCAGTTTCAGATTCCATTCATCTATTTTTACCAATATTTTATTTCATGTACCAACTTTCTTTTGCTTACTATTTGTTTGTTTACATTATGCTAATGCTGCATACTTACAAAGGAAATAGACTGATGGGATTATATATAAGAATAAACATGGCAATTTTGTCAGAATAATTGTAGTCAAGGGGAATAACTTCAATTGCTTAAATTGTATAGTTCCTGAGGACCTTAGGACTCCAATTGAGCTGGGCTTGCAGTTTTGAATCAGGAACAAATCCATGAGGTTCTTCCTATGGAAGTTCTCCTTCTAACAAATTATTCTTCCCTAAGATCCAAGAAGCTTTCTCATGTTGGCCTCTGCTGCCTGCTTAGAATCTTAGCACTGCATCAAAACAGTTTCGGCTACCAAGTCCAATCTTAAAATCTTCTCACGGATGAGTTCTGAGACTAGAAGACTGCAGCTTCTGAATTCTGAGATACAATTAATTATATAAGTAGTACAAGTGATGCCTCTTAAGAACAATGCTAGAAAATTCTCTTTCATTTAAATTATTGATATATCGTTAAAAATTAAATGAGAAGATCAAATAGATATAGATATGTGGTAAATAGAATAATTTTGTATAATAAAACAGCTGTGGGGGTGGAAAACCACACAGTTTGTGTGTATGTGTCTGTGTGTGTGTGCTGTACCATTTTTGAAAAAAATACTTTCATAAAAAGTAGGAAACAAGAAGATTGATGCTTTTACTTTGGTTACTCTGATTTGTATATATAAAATTTTAAAAATTGATTTAAGAAATGCAGCCCTTACCTCTGAATCTGTGGGCTACAGAGACTAAAATAGGTCTGTCAAACTCACAGCCCACGGACTGAATGTGTCACACGCTGGCCACGCCCATTTAGCGAAGGGGAAAAAAGTCACTATGTGTCATGACACCACCATGACGACGTAAGTCTGACATCTGTGGACTAAGAGGCTAGAACTATTTTTTTTCTCTGAACACAAATATGTTCTGACACCGAATCTATCTATAGCTTTAGAAATGTGGATTATTCACCATCACTTTCTCCCCACCACACATAAGATTGTTTTATTTATTCACTATTGAATGCATTCTGAGCAACCATATTTTTCAACCCAGCTACCTGAAGATTGTCTTTAAAGAAAACTATAGTATGCAAATGGCAAAGAATTGTTAAGATTGTCATACTATTTATCTGTTTCCTGATGAATGACCCAGGAGATCAGATTGTGAGTTGATGTTTCTAGGAGTACTCAAAACCACACTATAGTCTTGCATGTTTTCTAACTGTTTAAGCACCTCAGTTTTTATTTAATGTTGTGTCTCACCATCTCTCATTAACCTTGCCTGATTGCTCATGGTGACCTGTAGGAAAACAACTGACAAGTGCAATGTTGTATGCTATTTTGAGCTTGACAAATTGCCCTCTTTTTCTCATTCGTTTACTGTGTCACCTCCTCCAATTTTCTGCCCATTATAGAAGTTCCTTTGCTGTTTTCATTTTGTCCATACCATGAATTATTTGCATCATTAGCACCAAGAATTTTAGAATACCTAACACCTTCAGAGATAAACTAGCTGCCTTCACAAATTTATAGTCTATTTGTCAGCCTGCCTTCTTCTATGTAATCATAAACCATGCATTTTAATGACAGTTTTATAAGAGGAAGGCCATATCCAGTATCTATTTCTAATATTCCTTTGGTGGGTTCATGTAATTTAGTATTCACACTTCATATCGCACAAGCACAATTTATCAGGTAATCTTTTTATTCTTTTTGTCTCTGCTCGAGCTTAAAGTACAGTTGTTGCTTACTGACTAGGTTCAAAAGTGCCTTTAAGTTAACAGAAGACCCTTAGCTATCAATGGAAGGCCATTTTGTTAAACAGTGCAAGATTTTTGTGTGACAAAAATAAAGTGAAATGGAAATATGGCTTCCACATGTCTTATATGTTGTAGAGTCTCTTGTAGAAATTAAGCTTTCACAGTTTTGCATATGATTTCAGGATTACATCTTCCATGGCATCACAGTGACTGATGTCATTGTCAGATTTTTTTTTTAACACAGCGCTTCTGGATCTAGTCCAATGTGGAAAAAGAGAGTCTGAAAGCAAATTACAGTAAAAACACTTAATTTGGAAAGTTATCTTGAACTTGAACAAAGTCTGATCAACATATGGAGTAAATAAACAGGTATTTCATTAACTATTGATTCAAGAAAATTACTGGCTTTTTTCATAAGATTCAGAAATGTTTTCTGCATATGCTTAATTAAAATTTGCTGAACTATACAATCATCTAATATTTATGAGCAGTGAGTTCACTGAACTACACCCTGGCTTGTTTTATTCTCTCGCTCATTTAGTTGGAATGGATACTGTTCTAAATTTCTCAACTTGCCACTGTAATTATTTTGGTCCTAGTGGAATCCAGCCTACTTTATAAACACCATTGTTGCACTATCAGGATTTATTAATTATTTATTTAAAAGTTTATATGGCCACCCATCTAAGCATAATCTTTGAAAAATCTTTCAGGACCAGCTCCTTGCCTAACCTATGGTCACATGCCACGGTCATCCCCATCTTCAAAAAGGGAGACCCCAGCCTAGTTGAAAATTACAGACCAATCTCCTTATGCTGCGTCACCTGTAAAGTCATGGAATCAATTATTAACCAATCCATTATCCTCCACTTAGAGACAAACAACCTACTCTCCAATAAACAATTTGGTTTCAGAAAAAAACTATCCTGCAATCTGCAACTCTTACACTGCAAAAACATATGGACTACAAAACTCGATCAGGGCAAAACAATAGACGCAATCTACATAGACTAAAGCCTTTGATTCAGTGGTACACGACAAACTACTCCTAAAATTAAAATCTTATGGTATCTCTGGACAACTGCATAACTGGATAGAAGCATTTCTGTCAAACAGACAACAAATGGTCAAAATTGGGAGTGTCCTATCAAATTTTGTACCTGTCAATAGTGGTGTCCCCCAAGGCAGTGTTCTAGGACCAACTCTCTTCATTCTCTACATAAATGACCTGTGATCATATTAAGAGCAACTGCATTCTTTTCGCTGATGATGTAAAGCTGTTCAATACCACAGACAATACTGCTACCCTTCAAAAAGATCTTGACTATGTATCAGAATGGTCAAAAAAATGGCAACTTCAAATCTCAATAAATAAATGCTCTGTCTTACATATTGGCAAAAAAAATCAAAAAATAAAATACAAGCTGAATAGTCAAGATCTTGTTGATGATCCAAACTCTGTAAAGGACCTTGGAATACTCATCTCTAATGATGTAAGTGCTAGAGCCCACTGTAACTACATAGCCAAAAAGGCATTAAGAGTTGTTAACCTAATCCTATGTAGCTTTTTCTTTGGTAATATCACACTACTAACTAGAGCATACAAAACATTTGCTAGACCAATACTCGAATACAGCTCATCAGTTGGAACCCACATTACGTATCTGATATTAGCACAGTTGAGAAAGTCCAGAAATATTTCACAAGAAGAGTTCTCCACTCCTCTACTCATTGTAGAATACCTTATGCCACCAGACTTGAAATTCTAGACCTAGAAAACCTTGAATTATGCCGTCTTCAATCTGATCTAAGTATGGTATATAAAATCATACATTGCAATGACTTACCTGTCAACGAATACTTCAGCTTCAACCATAACAACACAAGAGCACACAATAGATACAAACTCAAGGTTAGCCATGCCAAACTTGATTACAGGAAATGCGACTTCAGCAACAGAGTGGTCAATGTCTGGAATACTCTACCTGACTCTGTGGTTTCTTCCCCAAACCCCAAAAACTTTAACCTTAGACTGTCTACTATTGACCTCACCCCTTTCCTAAGAGGTCTGTAAGGGGCGTGCATAAGTGCACCAACATGCCTACTGTCCCTGTCCTATTGTTTCTTTTATTTTTCTTATATGTACCCATTTCATGTATTCATAACTATGTATATACTTATACCTATTATCTTGTAAGCGATTGACAAATCAAATAAATAAATAAATAAATCTCAAGCAACTCTGGGCAGCTCAAAAAACAACAGTAAAAGCTATAAATAAAAACAACAACCATAAATGAAATGAAAACTGTGAAACAATGAAATAAAACACCTGTGCCATAATACGGTATAACTTGAGCTTTGATTTATTCTCTTTAACTTGATTTTGTTCCAGAGGTGTGCAGCTTCTGTAGTCTTATTGTACATTTCTCTATTATGCACACCTTTCTCTTTAGACTTCATTGGCACTTCCTTTGCAGCTGCAAAATAGAATCAACTGGTCTGATTTGTCCATGTTCTCTATCCCCCCAAAGTGGATATTTTGATCATCATGTAAAGTTTTGTCAATTGAACCAAAAGTCATGCTGTATTGCCAGCTAATCTCTAGGGAAAAAATGATTATACATTATACTTACAGTAAAGAAGAATGCTAGCCAACAGCTGCTGGTAAAGACTACATAGCACATCCAAATGAATGTTTCAGCATGACAGGGTTACTGAATCTGCTGTATTCAAAGACTAGCAGCAGTCCTCCCTCCGGTCCGCCACCAACGCGGGAGCGCCAATCGCTCCCATTGGTTGATGCCATTTGACAGCCGGCTATAAAAGGGAGCTGTCAAACAGCATCAGCTGTCGCCGCCAGCTGTCTGTCATATAGCCTCAGCAGCCGCGGCGACCCTTTATTCGCAAGAATAAAGTTGTTAGCTTTTAGCCTGGCTCCGTCTCCCTTTGTAACCGCCGCTCCACAACACTGGCGGCGAGGGCGGGATACAGCTAAGACGACCAGGCAGGAAATCGAGCCGAAGTCACAACAAGAAAGAGCTGAAGCCGCTACGAGCTGATCGAGTCACCGCCACTGACGCTCTCCAAAGAGCGCGAAATTTAAAATCCCTCTCAGCTGAGGAGCCGAACGCCGCTGACAGGCACAGCCAGAAACGTTTTTCTAAAAGCGAAAACTCTATTTTTTCCTCAGCTGAGGAAACCAACGCTGCCACTCTAATGGCCTCTAATCCGACATTCCCGCATTTCCAACTGGGGGCAGAAACATGAGAATCATATATGAATAGATTTGAATGTTTTTTAAATGCCATTGATCTAACTGAAGCCACGGATCTAAGGAAAAGCACCTATTTTTAAAGTTTCTGTGGGGCCACAGTTTTTGACACAGCCTCTGCGCTAGTGTCCCCGCGTTCTATAAAGGCTATTCCCTGGGATGAGTTGAGAGAAATCTTGTCAAATCACTACTCCCCCAGACCCTCTAAGATAGCCAGGAGACTGGCTTTTAGAAGAAGAACTCAGGCTGAGGGGAGACTGTGAGTCAGTACATGGCAGCATTGAGATCTGCTGCCATACACTGCGGTTTTAGGGACTACCTTGAGGACATGCTGCTCGATCAAATTGTGGGAGGAGTAAGGGACGCAAAGGCGGTTACTGGCTAAAAAAGACTTAACCCTAGCCTCAGCTATTGAGGAAGCTCAGGCTGCTGAATTGTCAGAATTATCAGCAGCTGAAATTCAGGGGAACACCCCTAAGCAAGGGCAGGCTACAGTCCACTATGATGAGGTCTCCCAAGAAGTGGAAGAAGAACCTCTGGAGGTAAACCGCCTCACGCGTCCAAGACCCCCCCCCCCAGAGCCACCTAGGAAATACAACAATCAGACAGCCAAACAGCAAACCCCTTGTATAAGCTGCGGGGGCAACCACCATAGGTCAACCTGCAGGTTCAGAAACGTTATCTGTCTGAACTGCCAGAAGAGAGGGCACATAGCCAGGGTTTGCCAAGCTGAGCAGGCCTCCATACAAATACCTCAAGCTTCTGCCTCCTACCAAAGGCAAGTGGAACATTGTTACACTTGTTACCACGCGAACAACACCACCTCTAGGCCTAACAAATTAAGCATTTCTCTTTTTATAGAAGGTAAGCCCTGCCGAATGGAAGTAGACACCGGGTCAACCCTCTCCATCATTTCGTGGGCCTCCCTGAAGAAGTTGCTGCCTTCGCTCTCAAAAAAGAAGCTGACCAACTGCCACCTGACTCTTCGGGACTACCAGGGGAAGACCATCCCAGTCCTGGGTAAGGGAAAATTCCTTATTCAATTCCAAAACTTTAGGGGTCACTTGCCACTGGTGGTTGTAGATGGTGCCCTTCCTAGCTTGCTACGATTAGATTGGTTTCCTGCCCTAGGCCTCAATGTTACAGGAATTCACTCTGTGGAAAATTCTGATGTAGATGCCCTTTTTAGTGACTACTCTGATGTTTTCAGCAGTGAACTAGGCTGTTATCCAGGCACCCCATATCTTTTGATGTGGGTCCACAAGCCACCCCAATTCGTTTGAAACCTCGGAGGGTACCTTTCGCCATTAGGCCTAAGTTAGATGCTGAATTAGATAAACTTATCAAACAGGGGGTGCTAGAACAGGTAGACTTCGCCAAGTGGGAAACCCCCATAGTCACCCCTTTAAAAAAAGATGGCAGCGTATTTGCGCTGACTATAAGACGTCCCTCAACCGTTTCCTACAAATTAGCGCATACCCAGTACCTGTAATCCAACACCTGCTCCACTCTTTTGAGCCAGGCATAATTTTTGCAAAGTTAGACATGTCACAGGCACACCAGCAACTTCCCGTTGACCAACACACTGCTGACCTACAAACTATAGTTACTCACAGGGGCGCATTTAGATGTAAACGTTTGCAATTTGGAGTTAACGTAGCCCCTGGCATTTTCCAATCACTCATGGAAAGAATCCTCCAGGGCCTACCTGGGGTGGTTCCATACTTCGATGACATTTTAGTTTCTGCCACCAACAAAACACAACTTTTACTCAGAGTGAGATCTGTCCTTGACAGGTTCAGGCTAAACGGGCTTAAATTGAAAAAAGACAAATGCACCATTGCCACCAAACAGGTAGACTTCCTGGGTTATCGAATTGATGCATCTGGAATTCACCCCATAGAGAGTAAAGTTAGGGCTATTCACGAGGCACCCACTCCCTCTAACAAAACTGAATTGCAGGCCTTTTTGGGACTCCTTAATTTTTATGCTTCCTTTTTGCCTCACAAGGCCTCCGTAGCTGAACCCCTACATAGGCTCCTAGATAAGAAAGCCCCATGGCAATGGGGACAAAGGGAAGCCCACGCCTTCCAAGCAGTGAAGTCTCTCTTAACTTCAAACTCTGTGTTAGTTCAGTTTAACCCAAACCTGCCCCTAGTGTTAGCCTCTGATGCCTCACCCTTTGGTATAGGAGCAGTATTGAGCCATAGGCTATCAAATGGATCAGAGGCATCCATTGCCTATTTTTCAAGAACTTTCTCTGTTGCAGAGAGAAACTATAGTCAGATCGATAAGGAGGCCTTGGCAGCTGTAGCCGCTGTAAAAAAATTCCATGAGTTCCTTTATGGCCATAGTTTTGAACTTGTAACAGATCACAAATCTCTATTAGGACTGCTAGCTGGGGATAAGCAAACCCCACAGGTGTTATCCCCAAGAATGACCAGATGGACTCTATTTCTGGCCGCCTACTCTTACACACTGGTACATCACCCGGGGAAGACCCTGTGCCATGCTGATGCCCTCAGCAGATGCCCCCTGCCATCACTAGTCGAGGACCCAGCTCCCATCCACGCAATCTTCAACTGCAATGAACTTAACCTACCAGTCTCAGCTGGGGTTATTGCTGCATACTCCAAGAGGGACCGTGTTATTTCCCAAGTCCTGGACTGGGTAGGGAGGGGGTGGCCTGACATTCAGTTCGCCCCTGAATTCATGCCATTTAAGACCCGCAGGCAGGAGCTTTCTTCACTGCAGGGCTGTCTGTTATGGGGGACAAGGGTGGTCATACCACCCACCTTGCAAGAACCAGTTTTAAGGGCACTGCACGAGGGTCACCCTGGCGTCGTAAGGATGAAGGCCTTGGCCCGCAGCTACATCTGGTGGCCAGGATTAGATGCCCAGATTGCCAACTGGGTTAACATGTACTAGCCCTGTCAGGCAACAAGAGCAGCCCCTCCAGCAGCTGCCCCAACCAAATGGGAAGATTCGGGGGCTCCTTGGGCCAGGCTGCATGTAGACCTGGCTGGTCCCATACAAGGGAGGACATTCCTGGTGGTTGTAGATTCGTTCTCCAAATGGACTGAAGTAGCCTTGTTACCCTCCACCACAACGCTGGCTGTCACGAGGGCCTTGACCAGACTGTTTGCTATTCATGGACTTCCTGACACATTATTTTCAGATAATGGTCCCCAATTCAGTTCTAATGAGTTTGCCCTCTTCACAGCTAATCTGGGCATCAGACATGCTCTCACAGCCCCCTTTCACCCAGCAAGTAATGGAATGGCAGAAAGGGCTGTCAGGTCTGCCAAGGAAGTTCTGGCTAAGTGGGCCAGGCAGACTGGCACGCCAAACTGTCAACTTACCTACTCATAAAACATGCCACCCCGTGCCCTTCCACCAACAAGTCCCCTGCTGAACTGTTAATGGGCAGGCGCCTTAGGACTACCCTGGACAGGTTGCACCCCCACTACGCTCCCAGCACGCCACTAACCTCTGACAGCCATGCCAGGGAATTCGCCCTGCAAGACCAGGTGTACGCCAGGAACTATGCGGGGCACCCCTTATGGCTGCCAGGGCAGATAGTCTTTGTTGCAGGACCCAGATCATATAGAGTCCTCCTAGAAGATGGCCAGATTTGGAGGAGGCACATAGACCAGCTGAGGAGGCGTTGGAACAAGACTGCCACCGAAATCCCGGTCTACCCACCGCCGGACGACCCGGTCTACTCACCGCCAGCCAACCCGCCGAAGGACCCGGTCTACCTGCCACCCGACAACGCAACCAGCCGACCGCCGCAGGAAGATTCACCTGAGCAGTCGCCAGACAGCAGTCCAGGGATGGCCAGCGATCCTCTGCAGGTTTCAGTCACCGCCCGGGAGGGACAAGACACACCAGCCGCCAACAAGCCTCAGAAACTTCAGAGATCGGGCTGCGAGCGAAAGTGGCCATCATGGCTACAGGACTACGCATGCTCGTGGCCAGGGGGAAGGAGTGCTATGTTCAAAGACTAGCAGCAGTCCTCCCTCCGGTCCGCCGCCAACGCGGGAGCGCTGATCGCTCCCATTGGTTGATGCCGTTTGACAGCCGGCTATAAAAGGGAGCTGTCAAACGGCATCAGCTGTCGCCGCCAGCTGGCTGTCAGATAGCCTCGGCAGCCGCGGCGACCCTTTATTCGCAAGAATAAAGTTGTTAGCTTTTAGCCTGGCTCCGTCTCCCTTTGTAACCGCTGCTCCACAACAGAATCATTGGCCCTAAAACTGGTATTTGAAAAACAGTCTTGATCCCTGCTAGATGGCAAACTGATGGGAGCAGGTGGGGAGATAGAATACAGCATTAGCAACACTAATTTAGGGGCTGCCCTATCACAAGGCAGAGATGTAGCTACTGAAACTAGATTTATTAATTTAGTGAATTTATATAGCCACCTATTTGCTCACAGTGACTCTAGGCGGCTTACAAGTAATAAAAACACAGTATACAAAAAAAAATAACCATCTGCCCCGTTCCCCCCCCAAAAAAAACCCAGCGACAATACAGAGTTTAAAAAAAACCCACTTGATCAGCTCCATCCCACTTCAGGTTTCCCATGCTCACCTGCAAAACCAAGTCACACAAGAGTATCAAAGTGGGGCCAGTCTAATTTCTGAAGGATGACATTCCAAAGGGCAGCAGCCACCATGGACAAGCTCTTTCTTCTAGGTCCCACCAGATGTACCTCTTTCATGGACAGGACCCACAAGATTCCTTGCCTCCCCACTCAGATGGATGTGACCAGCAAGAGATGGTCCCTCAGATAACCTGCTCCCTCATCAATGCTCTTGATTATCAAAAAGTGGCAGCAAATTGTTTACATTACTGTTGTGTTATTCTTATTCCATGGGGTTGAGGAGCTCAACTAGCTACACTGATGAAGAGCTCAACTAGCTACACTGTGTGCTGTTTGAGTGAATGAAGTCATCAGTGGCTGCAAAGTGCATTAGAATCATTGGTCGCATGTTTTCTGAAAGCTGCTCTTTTGGGGATGGGGAGGAGTCTCTCATGGGAATTATGGAAGATGCAACAGATCTGTAGTAGATGTACACTTTTGGTACAAAAGAGTTGGCTGCAGTTAAAACTCCTTCAGGATAAAGAGCAGTATGTAAAACCTCAGAAGTGTTTCTTGACCCTAAGTTCAAAGTCTTACACTGATCTGCTGACAAGTATAATTTACCTCCTGTAGTGAAAGACCAGCATTGATTTCCAGACTGTATTTCTAGATTGGTATTAATTTTTAAATCCCTAATCAGTTTACAGCTTGACTGACAGCAAGCCTGTCCCATTTTTAGACTGTTGAAATTGACAGGATAGGTCTTACTATCAGTCGTATTTCCCTAGCTCAAAGGAGATGCCATGGGGTTTTGCTCCTTATCTATGTTCAGAAACATCTGTAAATACGTGTATCTTTCAACATAATATCAAAGGAAAATGAATCATAGAACTGGATTGGGCCAATGGTCAGCTGAATCTTCCTCTCTAGAAAGCAAGATTTATTTATTTTTTGGCCTTTCCTTTCTCCATTTTAACACAGCAGTCAAGATAAAATTGCTGGGTGTTTTGTTCTGAACTCAAAACACTACAAATGGAAGTTTGGATTCCTGACCTTCAGGAGAGCCCCTTGAGACTATCTAGTAATGCTATGATCTCATCACAATGTTGGGGAGGGGCAGTCAAAATGGGAATAGGAGGAAAGCTACTTCCATTCTTTTATTTTTTAAAATCAAACTCTCTCCCCTCCACCAACTTTGGCCACATTGCCACTGAATTTTGGTGATACAATTTGGAATGCTAGGGAGTTGTAAATATACTGCTGCGGGGATTGCAAAAAATCTCTGAGCAGCCAATTGCCCATACCATTAGAAATATGAATTCCATCAATAACACAATATACCCACTGATTACTCATACTTCATCCATCTAACCCAGCTTTGATTGTTGTGGGTGCCAATGTCCTCAAGATATCTGAAGATGTATTTCTCACTGTGATAGGTACACAGTAGTTTAACCTAGAGGTTCTGCAATGAGCTTTAGAATTTGAGAATTTCAGATTTTTGAGTGTGTGTGAGATATCACTACATCATTACTATAGAATGTTTTATAAGGATAAGTGATTTATTCTTATGATCCGAATGGTTGTTCCACATATTTAATCAATGCCACTTAAAAGATTCTTACCAGAACTTTTTTCTTTGAAGATGGAAGACATTCTCCTAAACGTCATCCATAATAAATGAAAGTCCATTAACAAGGAAAGTAAGATGACAGATTTGGAGATAAGAGACTTTCCAATCTAGCTATCTTGAATTCAACTATCACTCTTATGCCTAAAAAAAGGACAATCAGAAAATTCAGGATCTTCAACTTTATGAAATCATAAATTTTGAATAAATTAATCATATGTATCAGCTAATTCTACTTGCATCAGTTCAAAATGGTTGATGCTCAAATTTCCTCCTTAATTATGTTATCCATACTCCATATACTGTACTACTCAGAGACTTCTAGCTGTTGCTCCCTGCATACTTCATTCTCTATGGATGGAGATGTGCATTTAGATTTAGGCTTCTATTGACATAGGAGAAGCATAGAAATTAAAAGTATGGAGTTCAAAGAAGAATAACAAATTATAGAATAGCCAAACTATGTCACTATGGCAAAAAAAAATACTTCTATTTATGCTGGCAAAACAATGCTAACTTCAAAAAGGTTCCTTTTTTTTTTTGAAAAAGTTTTTATTAATTTTCTACAAACAAACAAGACAAACAAAACATAAAAACATCAAATCTTGTATGTACATCCAGTGTGTCAGTTGGTTCATCATTTTTGTGCATTCATTCTGTAGTCTCAATTACAATTATGTTACATAACAACTCATATTGTCAATCCAAACTTATATATCCTAATATCACTAAAAAAAGAAATTTTTGACTATATTTTTAATCATTTATGCTTAATGAGCTAACAATACCTTAAACCAGTTTACTCTATAACAAATCATCTAATCATATCAAATCAATCCTAAAAAATCCTTTATAAATATAATAGCAAATAGCAAAATAATGACAAAATAAAGATAATCCTTACTATCTAGCATTCTAAATATTCTATTATCGTATTTTATCATCTAGCCATTTATAAAAAAGATCCCAAATTTCGTAAAATTGTTTATCCTCTTGCTCTCTAATTTCAAATGTCAATCTGCTCATCTCAGCACATTCCAATATTTTCTTAATAATTTCTTCCTGTAATGGTATTTTCTCATTCTTCCAATTTTTAGCAAATACAATCCTGGCCGCTGTTAATACATTTACAATCAGGTATTTCAAATCTTTACTATATATATCAGGTAAAATTCCCAATAAGAAGATCTCTGGTTTCAAATCTATATGTTTCTTTGTCATTTTTTCCAACCACATGCGAATTATAGTCCAATATTTTCGAGCATCCTCACAAGTCCACCACATATGGTAATACGAGCCGGGTATCTGATGACATTTCCAACATTTTTCAGATTTGTTCTTAAACATTCTTGCTATTCTTGTCGGAGGAAAGTGCCACCTGTAAAACATCTTATACAAGTTTTCTTTATATGCTGTTGACATTGTCATTTTATAATTTTGAGACCACAATTTCTGCCATTTCTCCAAATCAATCCCATATCCAAAATTCTTCCCCCAAACAATCATAGTTTCTTTGACTTGTTCTTCCTCTAATTTCATTCCCAGTAAATAACCATATAATTTTTTAATCACCTTCTCATCAGTACCCATCAAGATCTTATCTAAATCAGTCTGTTTATCATAAAATCCCTCCGTTTTAGAATCTTCATCATACCTTGAGTGTATTTGTGCATATGAAAACCAATTCATCCTTATACCTTGTTCTTCTAAGTTTTGGATCGATTTAAGTTCACCCTTTTCATCCAAAAGTTCCCCATATCTAACTGTTTGTTCCTTCTTGTAAATTATAGGATAGGAAAATGCTTCAATGGTCGATAACCAAACTGGAATTTTCAAATAACATTGTCTTTTTATCTTCTCCCAATTTAACCACAAAGACTCCCGTACATAATGTCTTCTAAAATAACCCTGTGTTTTAGTTCCCTTATACCATAAAAAAGCATGCCAACCCAACAGCAAGTCATGCCCTTCTAATGTCAACAACCTATGTTTCCTTAATGTTATCCATTCTTTGACCCACATCAAACTTGCAGCTTGATAATACAATTCCCAATTAGGCAGACCAAAACCTCCTCTAATTCTAGCATCTTGCAAAAGCTTTAACTTTATTCTCGCTTTTTTATCTTGCCATATAAACTTCAACATAATTTTATTTAAATCTTCAAAATAGTCTTTTCCAAGCCTAATTGGTATTGTTTGAAACAAAAATAAAATTCTAGGCAAGATATTCATCTTAATTGTTGAAATTCTCCCTATTAATGACAATTGCAAGTTTTCCCACTTCTTCAAATCTGTAGTTATCTGTTGTTTAAGTTTAATATAATTATTCTCCTTTAATGTGCTACATCTTGTTGTCAAATATATCCCCAAATACTTAACCTTATTTGTAACTTGAATTTTCAAAAGATCTGCCAATTCTTCTCTCTGTCTCAATAACATATTCTTTGTCAAAATCTTTGTTTTATCTTTGTTTATTTTCAAACCAGCCACCTCTCCATATGACTCTATCCTTTCCAGTAACTTTGGAGCTGTTTCAATCGGATCTTCCAAAATAAAAGCTAAATCATCAGCAAAAGCTTGTAGCTTAAATTCTTCCTTCTTAATTTTCATTCCTTTTATGCTTTTATCATCCCTAATATTTCTATTCAAGACTTCCAAGGTCAACACAAATAGCAAAGGAGATAGGGGGCATCCTTGTCTTGTGCCTTTCCTTATATTAATAAAATCTGTAAGTTCCCCCTCCATCATTACCCTTGCTGTCTGTTTATTGTATATAGCTTCTATTGCTTGAATAAATTTTTTAGCAAAACCCATCTGCTCCAATAATAATAACATAAATCTCCAGTTGACGTTGTCAAATGCTTTTTGAGCATCTAGGTTCCTTATATTGCTCAGAGCACCTATTACCCATCATTGTAAGCTTTCAAAATTAAGATGTGTATTAAAAAGTAAGATGTACATTTAAAAAGCCTCCTGAGTTTGTAAGAATACAGGTGAACCTCAAAATATTAGAATATAGGGAAAAAGTTCATTTATTTCAGTAATGCAACTTAAAAGGTGAACCTAATATATGAGATAGACTCATTACATGCAAAGCAAGATAGGTCAAGCTGTGATGTGTCATAATTGAAATGATTATGGCTTACAACTCATGAAAACCCCAAATCCACGATCTCAGAAAATTAGAATATTGTGAAGATTCAATATTCTAGGCTCAAAGTGTCCCATCCTAATCAGTTAATTAAGCCATAACACCTGGAAAGGGTTCCTGAGCCTTTAAATGGTCTCTCAGTCTGGTTCAGTAAGAATCACAATCATGGGAAAGATTGCTGACCTGACAGTTGTGCAGAAAACCATCACTGACACGCTCCATAAGGAGGGAAAGCCTCAAAAGGTAATTGCAAAAGAAGTTAGATGTTCCCAAAGTGCTGTATCAAAGCACAGTTATGTGGAAGAGAAAAGTGTGGAAGAAAAAGGTACACAAGCAGCAGGGATGACCGCAACCTGGAGATGATTGTCAGGAAAAGGCCATTCAAAAATGTTGGAGACTTTCACAAGCAGTGGACTGAGGCTGGAGTCAGTGCATCAAGAACCACCGCACACAGACGGATCCTGGACATGGGCTTCAAATGTCGTATTCCTCTTGTCAAGACACTCCTGAACAACAAACGTCAGAAGCATCTTACCTGGGCTAAAGAAAAACAGACCTGATCTGTTGCTCAGTGGTCCAAAGTCCTCTTTTCTGATGAGAGCAACTTTTGCATCTCATTTGGAAATCAAGGACCCAGAGTCTGGAGGAAGACTAGAGAGGCACACACTGCATGATGCTTGAAGTCCAGTGTGAAGTTTCCATAGTCTGTGTTGATTTGGGGAGCCATATTATCTGCTGGTGTTGGTTCACTGTGCTTCATTAAGTCCAGGGTCAACACAGCTGTCCACCAGGAGATTTTGGAGTACTTCCTTCCACAGATAAGCTTTATGGGGATGCTGACTTCATTTTCCAGCAGGACTTGGTACCTGCCCACACTGTCAAAAGCACCAAAACCTGGTTCAATGACCATGGGATTACTGTGCTTGATTGGTCAGTAAACCTGACTGACCTGAACCCCATAGAGAATCTATGGGACATTACCAAGAGAAAAATGAGAGACACGAGACCAAACAATGCAGAAGAGCTGAAGGCCGCTATCGAAGCATCCTGGTCTTCCATAACACCTCAGCAGTGCCACAGGCTGATAGCTTTCATGCCACGCCGCATTATGGCAGTAATTGCTGCAAAAGGGGCCCAAACCAAGTACTGAGTACATATGCATGCTTATACTTTTCAGAGGTCCAATATTGTTCTGTGTACAATCCTTGTTTTATTGTTTGCATATAATATTCTAATTTTCTGAGATTGTGGATTTGGGGTTTTCATGGGCTGTAAGCCATAATCATCACAATTATGACAAATCACGGCTTGAACTATCTTGCTTTGCATGTAATGAGTCTATCTCATATATTAGGTTCACCTTTTAAGTTGCATTACTGAAATAAATGAACTTTTGCATGATATTCTAATTTTTCAAGTTTCACCTGTATACATTAAAGTATAACTAATGGCAGTCTTATCTCTACTTAAACCCATATAGCAAAATGGAGCTCACGTTATAGCAGATATCTTAATTTAGAGAGATTTTTTTTTCTAACATTCAATCACAATCTGCCTTCTTGCAATTAATTTGGATCCTGCAGTTCTGAATAATGGAATTTCGTCTTAGGCTGCTTCTCTGATATCCTCTTAGAGTTGTTAAGAGTGCAGTCATATCCACCTCAGTGGTCTCAAAGATAAATATTTCTAAATCCTCCAATCTCTCTTAGTAAGACTTAGTTTGAAATCATGAGTATCCTCCCTGCTCTTATCTGGCCAATTTCTGTCAGTCTGAAAAGTATGAAGCCTAAAAGAATGACCCATTGCTGAATCTGACCAGCACAGAATGAAGTAGAAGTTCATGATTTTGAACTTTTGAGATGGTGTAAAATTGCATTATCCTTTTTTGCAACTATTTCAGCTACTGAACCGTGTATTCACTACCTATATCTGTGCACTTGATATCTGTTCCTACATGAAGAATTTTGCATTTTTCAGTTTCAGATCATTTTTCCAATGGTTAGTCTGGCAAAATCTTTATCATTTTACAAATAACCTAAGGCAATAAACATATCCAACATATCTTCCTCCTCCTCTTTTCCCACCGCAATAACCCTGTGAGGTGAATTGGGCTGAGAAGAATGAATGGCCCAAGACCATCCAGCTGGCTTTCATGGCTAAGGCAGGACTAGAACTCACAGTCTCCCACTTTCTATCCTGCTACATTAGCTACTAGACCAGGGGTGTCAAACTTGCGGCCCGTGGGCTGGATGCTTCACATGCTGGCCCTGGCCCTGCCCAGTTTAAGCGAATGGGGGAAAGTCCCAATACATCACATAATGCTGCCATGACGTGAGTTTGACACCCCTGCATTAGACCAAACTATTGTCATTGATAAAAATGGGGCAATTAATATCCCCCGATGTCCAAAACAGGAAATAGATCAGGGTATTATGAAATTAATATGTAAAGAAGTTATATTATGTAGCTTCAACAAATTAACTAATATTATTCTCTCATATAGCTCATTCAAAAATCATTATACAGAACTATTGACTTTCCCTACAAGGACTACTATTTTGAAACACATTTTGTATGTAATACATATGTGTTAATATTCATGAGAGACAGAGTGTGAATAACATTAAACAAGGAAAACAGATATTGTAATATTTATATTTTGCACAACAGAAAATTTAATTTAATTTTAATTTCCAGAAATCAGATGTTCACATACATACATCTCACTCAGCTTTTGGTTATTTATTTTTTATCAATATTTCTTAACAGTGCATAAAATAGTAACTTGCATGTGTGGGGGATCCATCACAATTAAATGACACATCACCTCATAAACATTTTTCATTGATACAAACTCCTCAGTGCAAGTACTTGTCACCAGGAACTGAGGAAGTGGATTATATTCAGAAATAGAGGCCACATTACATCCCTGACATTTTACCAAGGAAAGATCAACAACTTTTAATTATTACAATGTGTTTCTCTAAGAATTTGCTATAGTGTTATATTGAAAATTAATTTTAAAATGTCATCCCATATTTGATTTCAAATAATTGATTGCAATCATGACATTGCATATGCATCAATAGTTTTCCATGTGGGATTTTTATTGCTAGGCAAATTAGTGACCTGAACATCTTACAATCTCAGCTTTCTTAGATTTTCTGCCAAGTTGCAGTTGAGACTGTTTGAATTTAGTATCTTTAAATTGATACAATCTAACAAGAACTAGATAATGCTATTTTTGGCCACTTTCTCTTTTCTTTCTCCTCCCCCCCCCCCCCCCCCCCAATTATTCAAAAATCACTTCCACATACTGGAATTTTGAAAGAATCTCTGAGAAAAGGAAATATTTCCTTCTATTTTAAATTAATTTTCATTTCTGCCTAGTTATCATGATTTAGCAATAATTTCCTGATTAACATTGCTTGGATGATAAAAACAAAGAAAGAAACCCCTTCAAGAGCCTTGGGCTTTCCTATGCTCCAGGAATTAAAAGAAATTATCATGGACAGGAGAAGATTCATCCTTACTAGGTAAAAGCAACTTTATTGTTTAAAAAGGTGGGGGTGGAATAGGAGAACAGAAAAGTCAGCCTAGAAAAGGCAGACGTCCATGGAAAATGAAGTTTGAAGTCCCTCCTGTGTTCGGTTGAAAAGGCTAAAATGTTTCTTCCTGATTTATAAAGTGTCCTTCTCTTGTCACAAGGAATTGTCACATATTATTAGTACAGAATAAGAACAAGACTGATGAGTCTGTAAAATATACTTGTCTTGTACAGTCTGAAATGTACTGCTCTAAAATATTTTGTAAGAAAGTAATGTGCAATCTCTCCTATAAGTAAGTTTGTGTTCTGCAGTATGTTCTATTGCAGTATGTTTCATGATGCATTTTTCTTTAAAAATCCACACATTCTACAATATAAAATGCAGATCTGACTTAAAGATGTCAGATTAATATCCTCATTAAACAATGTCTCGCTTTCATATATAAAGATTTGTCCACATAATATTGAGAGAAAAATGCATGGGAAGGAAGCTGTTCTTAACTACATAGTTTCTTACAAATGGTAAAAATAAGCCATTTCTGTGTTTAAATTCCTGTCTGAAATGTGTTTGGCATCATGTTCCTTTAGGTTTCTTTCCAGTGAACCTGGGATTTGGGGGGGGGGGGTGATTTATAATAACCTTTTTTCAATTACCACAATGTCAAAAGCAGCTGAGGTGGAAAAATATTTTTTGAAACAAATTGTCAGCTGGTGCTCCATTCAAAATCCAAGAAAGAAATACTTAGACTCAAATACTTAGACTCAAAATCCAAGAAAGAAATACTTAGAGAAAAGATATCTTTTACTGGAAATCAAGTGGTAGCAACAAAAGAATTCTAAATCTGAGAAAATAGGCACGTAAATCACATATACAAAGTAATGGCAACGTTCCCACCCCCAATAGTTCAATTGGCTCCTGCAATTAAAAGTTGTGTATATCATCATGTGAGCATCTCCAAGTGGTGATGAAGCTTCTGTCCATTGACCTTGACATAGTTTGATAAAGAGTTGCAGCTGCGCATATCATAGAATAGAAACCTAAGGATAGAATAGAAACCTAAGCAAGAATGTACTCCCCTCAATTAATACAGTTCTGATTTGTATCACCTCCAGCTCACTTCCCATAATCATTCTCCCCCTCCTCCCCCCGTTACTTATGACAGCCGAAAGATGCAAAGCAAAGAGAGAATATCTTGAAGGCTGACATTCGGCCCTCCTAGAAAAAGACATTAGTCCTAAAAAGAAAAAAAAATTAAAAGGTAATAGACAATATACAGGTAACAGCAACATACTTATTTTCTTAGGGCTTATCAGGATATTTAGTACAAAATGCCTTGATAAGCGTAGGAGCTCTAACATCCTTCTCATTCACCCACTCAGCCTGGGAAGAGGGAAAATGTTTCCAAGCAACCAAATACTGAAGTCGACCCCTTCGTTTTCGAGAATCCAAAATTTCTTTAACTTCAAAATGTTGTTCACTTTCAATTAGCAATGGTACAGGGAGATCAACCTGAGTTGGTCTCAGTTCAGAAGTATGTTCAGGTTTTAATAAACTAATGTGGAAAACAGGGTGGATCCGTTGAAGAGTTTTTGGTAATTTCAGTTGGACTGCCACAGGGTTCACAATTCGTTCAACTGAGAAAGGGCCAACATACTTAGGGCCAAGCTTTTTTGACTTTTGGGTAGTTTGCAAATATCTGGTGGATAAAAAGACCTTGTCACCCACCTGATATGGTTTTTGTGGAGTTCTCTTTCTATCTGCAAATTTCTTATGAGCTTGATGTGCATCATCTAGTGCTTTGCGTGTAACCGGCCAATTAAGCTGGAGTTGTGTTATCCATTCGTCTAATGACTGAATGGTAGGGTTCTCCCCTGGAAGCTCGAGTATGGGTACAAAATCTTGTCCCGAAGCCACTTTAAACGGAGTAAAACCAGTACTACTATGTACCGAATTATTATATGCCACCCCAGTGAATGGTAATAAGTCAGCCCAATTATTTTGCTGATAATTTGTATAGCATCTAATATATTATTCCAATACCAAGTTAGTCCTCTCACAAGCCCCATTGGTTTGTGGATGGTGGGCAGATCTTAAGCCCCGGGTGGAGCCTAATAACTTCAGGAATTCCTTCCAAAAGTTTGAAGTGAACTGGACACCCCTCTCTGAGATTATGCATTCAGGAACCCCATGTAACCTGTAGACATGTAAAATAAACAGTTTAGCCAATGTTTTTGCAGATGGGATCTTCAGACAAGGTATGAAATGTACCTGTTTCGAAAACAAATCAGTTACTACCCAAATAATCGTATTCCCCCCACTTTCAGGTAATTCCACTATAAAATCCATAGAGATTTCCTTCCATGGAGCCGTTGGTCTAGCCACATTTTGTAGCAAGCCTGCTGGCTTACCAGGAGGCACAGATAGAACAACTAGCTACATAAGTCTCAATGTCCTTTTTCAAAGTAGGCCACCAAAATTGCCTTTTAACCAAGTGTAAGGTTTTCACGAATCCAAAATGACCAGCGGGTTTAGAATCACGAGCTTGCTGCAATATTTGGTTTCTCAGCTTCACTGGCACATATAATTTGGCCCCCACCCATGCCAATCCATCTCTAACTGTACAGTTATTCGAGTGAGCAAGGAACCAATCATCAAGTTTTAGAACATCTCTTAATTGTGTAGTCAAATCCTTCGACAAATCAACCTCCTTCTTCTTCTTCTTCTGGGCTCTGGTAACCACTGGAGCTGCCAGCTGTTTGGGACAATCGACCGTACCACTTCCTGGCGAGCACTATTATATTGAGGTAATCTAGATAAAGCATCCGCCATAAAGTTCCTCCCCCCTTCAGGTTTTCGGTACCAGTGGAGGCCAGTTCAGTGGGATTCTTGAGTTTCGGTTGAGATTGCCCCTCCCCTTCCGGGCGCTGGTCAGTACATAAACGCAATGACCCTTTCCTCCAATTGACATGGGGGTTCCATTTACAGAGCCAGGGCAATCCCAGTATTAGGGGCCGCTCCATCCCAGGACCCACAATAATACACAAAGTCTCTCGGTGCTTCCCCATAGTCATTTCTATTGGTTCCGTTATGAAATGTGCAGGGCCGCCCCCAGCTATTGATCCATCCAATTGGCAAAAGGCTATGGGCATTTTAAAAGTCTTTAGCCTTAAGCCCATTTTCTTCACCATCTCTGAGCTGATTACGCACCTCGTGCACCCAGAGTCTAACAAGGCCAGCATTTCCCCTTTGGCTTCCATCATGGGTACCCTTAATCTCACTGGAATGGTCATAGGGCCCTTGTTTGGACTTACCAGTGAGTCGTCTTCTGATTCGGATTCACTCTCTTCAGAAGAGGTTGGAGTTCCCAGCTTCTCTCCTTTCAGAGGGGCGACCGCTACAACCTCCTCCACTTTAAGCGCCATTTCGCGAGGCTTCGCTGGGGTTTTTTCGGGCTTTCTTCCTCCTCCTGGCGCCCCCTTTGGTTCTATCTTGGCATGGCAATCTGTAGCCCAGTGACCTTCCTTCCCACATTGGAAACAAGCAGTGGTCTTGGGTTTTGCCGCCATTCCTCCCTTTTGGGGTTTTAAGGTTTCTCGAGGGCTGGTGGGGGAGGACTTGTTCCAACCAACTCCCCCCGGCGTTGGTTTCGGGTTAGATCAATTTCCACCTCTGCTGCTAGCACGTACCACAGCTGCAGCTCATTGGGGTCTCTTCTGGCAATACAGCTTTGATATACATCTTCATTCAGTCCATCTTTAAAAGCTTCTCTCAGGGCTCCCTGGGACCAGCCTCAAATATGACACGCCAGCTCTCTAAATTCCTGGGTGTAGTCAGCCACTGATCTCCACCTGATTTATGGTCTTCATCCTAATTCTGGCCTTATGTTCAGCAAGTGGGTCTCCAAACCTAGCCCGAAGCGCAGTCATGAACAGGTCATAATCCATCAGCTGAGGGGCTTTATCATTATGCAAAGTCACCATCCACTTTGCAGCTGTTCCCTCCAGAGCCCTGGTAACACATCTAACTTTGGCTACTTCTGAGGAAAAATCCCCTCCATATTCCTCCATATGGCTCCAGACTTGTGCCAGGAAAAATCCTAACTCCTTAGGATTCCCCCCCCCCCCCCAATATTTTACTTCCAACGGAGGCACCTTTGGAGTTCTACGTCTTCTGGCAATTACTCCTCCCGCTGGAGGCCCCTGGGCTGCTGCCGCCTGCTGCTCTAGCCCAGGTTGATTTATGGGGGTGGCTGCTCTAATTCTTCTGTCTGGGGCTGCCTCCCCCTCCTCTCCCTCATATCTTTGATCAGTTTGAGGTTCTCTGATAGCTTCATTTAAAAGATGCATGGCTTGAGTTAGTAAAAAATTCTTTCTTTCCTTCTCTTGCCATGGCTCCTCTCTTCCACGTAGACAGGTAGTGGTCACTCCTGGAGGAGGCTTTTCCTCAGGATCCTTCCAGCCGATTCCCAGGGACCATTTGGGTTTTACAGCTGGTTTTTCCCCAAGATTTAATTCTGCAAACAAGTCAGCTTCCCCTGCTTCCTCTAGCAGCAGAGAATCTTGTCCTCTAGTTGCTCCCAGGTCTTTTTGGTTGCTGGCTGGATTTGACATGGTGTTCAGACCCCCTCGGAAGAAAATTTACTATTTCTCTGTATTAGCAAGTTAAATTTAAGTGTTCTTCTTTAATTGTAATCTTTAATTCTTTGTGGGCCACTCTAGTGTCCAATCTTCAGTCTCATCCTGTTTTTTTAAACAAATTCAAACCAAAAGCATTTTTCATGAGAAGGATTTTTACAATTAATTCCAAAACTTAGTTCAAATCCAATTGGATACTTAGTCCATTTGTAACTTTCCAAAATCAAAGCTCTAACCACAGTCTTCACTTTTAAGTTCTTAAACTTATAATTAATTTTTTTACTAAGGATTGTAGGAAACACTTTTATTCCCACTGTTGTAAAACCTGTCAATCTAAATGCTTCTAATAGCTGAAAAGCAGTTAACAGTCAATTTCCAAAAGTGATTAGAAAAGGAAGTAAAAATAGTTCTGATCATTTAGTGACTAACTGAAGTTACGACAGCCCTTCCCCACAAAAACTACTTATAACCTAATTTCAAAATTCCGATGTCCCCCCTTCCCCATGATCACATGGCCACATTCTGTGCTTTCAGCAATTACCCCATATTTCCAGCTGTTTGCATTGCCCCATGGTCATCAAAGAACTTTGGATATAATGTATTTCTTGAACAATGGGAAAATATGTGGATAAAAGGTCTAAAATTCACATTAAATTATAAATTAAATGAAAACCTTTATAATATACCATTGGTATCTAACACTGACCAAACTGTCAAGAACGTATAAAGGCATTTCAAACAAATGTTGAAAATGTAAATGCAAAGAAGGAACTTTTATCATGTATGATGGACATGTGACAAACCAAAGAAATATTGTAGTAGGATTCACATCTTAATACAGAAGATGATTGAAGTACATATAAAGATAAAACTTGAAAAAATTGAAACTTTGATGTTATATATGTTGACAGCAGCAAATTACTTTATGCACAAAAATGGAAAGATACCTTGATTCCAACAATGTAAAAGTTAATGGATTTAGCAGAGATGGCTAAATTGAGTGCTTTGATTAAAGAAAAAAACAGAATTACTTTTTATTCTACTTGGACATAATTTCTGGACTTTGTGTTGGAGATGGAAAAAAATAAAACTTTCATTTTGGGTTTTGCTGATTACATAGGTTTGTTGTTATAGAAATGGCTAGTATATATTATAAATGTTAAAAGATGAGGTTTTATGTTACTCCTTATTCTACTGCACCAAAAGAAATCAGAAATCAATGATTTTCTTTTTCTCCTTTCCTGATTTTCACTTTTCTCTCTTCCCCTTTTCCTCCTTTTCTCATTATCTTCATTTTTTTTGTATTTCTGTATTTATATTTTGATATTTGAACCCCGCAATGCTCCCTGGTCACATTACTGCGATTTATTACCATTTTGCCAGAATCCTGTGTTTATTTCTACCCATAGCAAACAATGGGTTTGCTTAACAACCACTGCATTAACTTAACGTCATCCACAAAAAAGTCATCAAATCAAGTTCAGTCATACAGTGACCTGCTTTCAGGGGTGAGATGCTACCTGTTCTGCCCAGCTCTATAGAACCGGTAGCTCTGAAGAGCAGCAGACACAGAACCAGTTCTGTGTCTGTTGCTGTTTGGCCCGCCCGCCCGCCTGGGCTCTTACCTGACCTTTATTTCCTGCTTTTTCAACCTCAGCTGCTTTGCGCGGCACAGCTGAGGTTGAAAAAGCAGTAAAAAAGGCGTTTTTCAAACACTGCGCACCCACGTGCAGCACTTATCAGCTGTCTGGGAGGCACAGCTTTCAGTGTATTACACACATGCGCAAAACGTAAGTACCAAACTGGTAGTAACACTGGTTGAATCCCACCCCGCCTGCTTTGTGTTTGTCATAACTTATGACCATAATTGCCAGGCTCAATTACGGTTTAATTCAACTGTATGCAAAACCTGTGTTCTTGGAATGGTGTTGAATGCAGGTTGAGCAAAAAGATGGTTATTCCTTAATTCCTCAGAGCTGTAAATCTGCTGGGGACTTCTTTCTTACAGCATCCTTGCAAGGAGTAACTCTGTGGAGCACTTACAGGAAATCTCAATTCCTCTTTTTGCCCAGAAAAGAATTATGAAGAGTCCATTTACTTGCCAGCTTTCATTATAACAAGGTCATTGGCTCCACTTTATCTGTCTCCAATTCACTATTTCTTCTGTTTCTTTCCTCCAGTTTGCAAAACTGGAGTCCAATCATACTTGCAGTACTGTCTGGCCACGTTATCTCAAAAGGATAGAAAACAGAAAACAAAAACCAGAATGATCAAGGAAAGGAATCCCCCTTGAAAAAGACAGGCTAAAATATTTGAAGGTTTCTAGTTTCTGGAACATTTTTAAATGATAATTGGAAGAAGGTTAGAAAACGTCTGACTTTGGGAACAACAGATGGGGGGAATCTTTTCTCTTTCTTAGAATTCTGCATTGTTCATGAAAACTAACTGAAAGTAATATAGGTGGACAAAAAAAATTCTTTTTCCTATAACATGAGTTTTTCTCTGAGTGCCAGATGCTGGGGAATAACAGAATGAAAAGACCTTCATGTGCTGCCTGCAGGTTTTCCAAAGGCATCTGATTGGCCAGTGTGCTTCATTCACACAACAGACTTGCTTACAGTTAACAATGCTTCATTCAATTCAATTGTCTGAGTGTGCTTTTTAGTGTGAGTTAACATACACATTGGGTTCTTACAACACAGCAAGCTAAGGTGTATTTGATCTGTTTTAGATTGATATAGAAGATAAACCAGCTTAAGGGAAATAGATATTCTCTTAAGGGCTAGATATTCTCTTTGATTTTATCCAGAAGAGCCTTTTCTTTCTATTTAAAAGTTGCTGAGATGCTTCAGTCTCTGAAATCCCTTTCTTGTGAATACTTCAAACTGGTTGCAAAATTATTCCTTAGTGCTGATAGTAGAAACTGAAAGCTTTTTCAAAATGTCTTTGTTAAAGATCTGCAGAGACAGCCAAGCATGGGAGCCTATTCTGTATATTTTTCAAGAATAAAAAGTATCATTACAAAGGATGGTGTAGACGCCAATAATCCACACTATTGCCTTAATAAAGTTTCATTCTATATGAAAGCTGGCATTCAGCTTTCTGTCTCCAAAATCGGATTTCCCAAAACATTGGGGGGGGGGGAGAAGAGTTTTTCAAACGGCAAAGGAATTTTTGTTTGTTTGTAAAATAAAAATTCTTTTCAAAAGCAAAATACAAAAATGCCCACTGGAGGAGAATGAGGTGTCTAACTGAATGGGAACTTTGGGACAAAAGAGAGAAAAAGAGAAGAATTTGGCTTTCTTTTCAGTTGAAAAGGAGTGGCGATTCCAAATGTTTGTCAAGGTTATTGTTAGGGATAACATTGTTTTACCCTAACTGGTTTAGGTAAAATAATAATATGTAATCATAGTTTGTATGTTAAAGTGTCTGCAACTTTAACTGTGGGATAGTAATTAAGGGAGTGGTTGTGAAAGCACTTTAAAAAGAAGCAAGGCTGCAGCTTGCTATCTTTCTGGCTTTGATGATTCCTGATTACTGCAAGGACACAAGACTGCATTGCTCGAACGGGAGAGAAAACAAAGGACAGACTTGTAAGTGAATTGACATAGGATATTTCTACACGGACTTTGCTAACTGAATATCCCTGTATGGACTGACTAAATGATACATGACTATTGGACTGTTATTTTGACTATGCTATGAACTCATAATGGAATAAACTATATTTTTGATAGCACAAGCGTATCTGTTATTTTTACTGTATGTTAATAAACATACAAGCTTAGCTCACTCATTTATCTGTGTGCCTATCTGACTAACGCTGCACATTCTGTTTAGCTTGTCTCCCTAACCCTGGTTGGGGAAACCAGGCTTAACACTGGTTATGGGCCCAGAGGCTGCAAAGTCAGTTTAACTAGGATAAAACAGATTTATGTAAAAGTGAGAGTTTGTGTTGTTATATATTACAGTAAACAGACAGCTGTGTTTTATTAATTATAGTTTTATATCCATATAAGAAAACATGGCACAAGTCAATTTACAAAGTTTGTCCCTTATATCCAAGCTGGATGGAACAAACTATGTATCATGGTCTATGAAATGTAGTCTGCTTCTACGAAGAGAAGGTTTGTGGAACATAATTGAAAATCCACCAAACATAGAAGAATGGGATACAGAGGATAAGGAAGATAAATTAAAGATAGAAGAATTTATGCATAAAAATCAACAAGCTATTTGCATTATTGCTTTAACCTTAACTGATAAGCAACTTATTTATATCCATGGAGAGAAAACGGCTGTTGGGTGTTGGCAGAAGCTGAAAAGGATTTATGTTCGAGATAATGTTGGTGCTCACATAAATCTAACACGGAAGCTTTTCAGTACACATCTCCAAACAAATGGTGATATGCTGAGTCATTTGAAAACTATGCAAAGCATTTTTCAAGAACTGCACGAGAAAGAGCTTATTTTCTCTGAACTACACCAAGTCTACATAATTCTATCTTCCCTTGATGAAAGTTATGATAACTACGTAACTTCCCTTGAAATTTTTGCCAAAGGAAAGTTTAACTTTAACTGATATAACTGGCAGATTGATTGAAGAGGCCAGAAGAAGGTTTGAAAGAGATGAGTTAAGGAGGGAACAACCTCAAAAAGAAGATAATGAATCTCCTACTGCATACGCAATTAAAAAGTGTTTTAATTGTGGAGGAAGAGGACATTTGGCAAGATTTTGTAAAAAGGCAAAATGCCAGAACGCTGGCCAGAATACTAAAAGTCATCAAAAGATAAATAAAAATTTAGAGTTAGCCATGTATACTAACGGAGCTGTAAAAAATAATTTATGGGTGGTTGACAGTGGAGCATCCCACTGTATAACAAATGATAAGAAAAATTTTATTAAAATGTCCAAGAGTACACAGCAGATATCGTTAGCCAATGGCTGGAAACTGAAAGCTAAAGGTCAAGGTATAGCATATTGTTCTTTTATAAAAGAGAATGTAAAAATGTTATATGTACCACAACTTAAGTTTAATTTAATTTCTGTAAGAATTTTGGTTAAACTAGGATATGTAGTTACATTTAGGGGAGATAACTGCATAATTGAGAAAGAAGATAAGAAAATTACTGCATCTTTAAGAGGTGAATTATATGTGTTAAATGATGATGGTTTAAAGGTGGCTAACACAGTTTATGAAAATAAGAAACCTCATGATGAATGTATTCACTTGTTACATCGAAGGCTAGGGCATTTAAATTTTAAAATGCTTAAGAAAACTGTTGTATTATCTAAGGGAATAAGTTTGAAACCTTGTAATAAGTATTTGCAATGTAATGCCTGAAATCAAAGTAAGAGCAGGGTCACACCGGCTAATAGAGTTGATGGATTTACTACCAAAGAGCCTTTAGAGGTAGTATTTGTAGATTTAATAGGTCCTAAAAAACCAAGTGTAGGAGGAGCTCGTTACATATTAAGTATAATGGACCACTATTCTAGATATGGGTTTTGCTATTTAATGAAAAGCAAAACTGAAACGTATCAAAATCTCTTTAATTGGATTAAATTTGCAGAAAGGAAAACTAAAAAGAAATTAGTAACTCTTATAACAGATAATGGTACGGAATTTACAAATAATAAATTCCAGAACAGACTAAGAATGTTAGGTATTCAACATAAAATGTCTGCACCATATAGGCCACAACATAATGCCTTTATAGAGAGAAGAGGCCAAACATTACAATCAATGGCACGAACTATGATGTCTGATTCAGGATTACCTGACAATTTATGGGGAGAAGCAATAATGTGTGGTAATCATATATTAAATAAGGTTGTTAATTCAACAACAGGTGAATTACCATTCACATTGTGGCATGGTACAAAACCTGATTTAAGTTACATGCACACATTTGGAGCACCAGCATGGGTGCATATCCCTACACAACTTAGATACAAAGGACAACATAGAGCTAAAAGATTATATTTTGTAGGATATACATCTAATCATAGATCTTATAGATTCTGGGAACCAGGTACATCTAGAGTTTACACCAGTGCTAGTGCTAAATTCCTAGAACATGTAGGATGGAATAGATTAGAGCAAGATTTAAATAATGAAGTAATTATTAAACCCTACAAAAGGCAGAAAGATCAGATTAGTTATAAGAAGAGTCCAATTAAAGAAGAAGTCCACGAAGAGCAAATAGGACCAGAACAAGAGGAAACAGTTGATCAGGAAGAGTTAGATAATCAAGAAGAGTTAATAAATGAAAGTCCACCTGTAAGTCCTGTAATACCTAGACTTACTACACGTGTAACTAGACCACCTGATAGGTATCAAGCAAGTATAGTTTGCCAAGTAACTAAAGTTCCAACTAGTGTAGATGAACTTAAGATGTATCCTGCTAAGGATCAGGAGAATTGGCAAAAGGCAATGGAAAAAGAACTAAATTCATTAAAGGTTATGAAAGTTTATGAAGATGCTAAATTACCTCCAGGAGAAAAATCCATTGGGTGCAAATGGATATTTAAAGTAAAAACTGGAAATGATGGGACTGTTACCCATAAAGCTAGGTTAGTAGCTCAAGGATTTAATCAAACTGCATCTGATTATGATGAAGTTTTTGCACCAAGTCTTAAAGCAACATCTTTAAGAGCAGCATTAGTGTGGGCAGCTAAGAAAAACTATGTCATTAACCATTTAGATGTAGAAACTGCCTATCTGCATGCACCATTGTAGCACACTATATATTTGAAAAAGCCAGTAGGTATAAAGGACAACAAAGTAAATAGTAATGATTGTTGGAAACTCAAAAAGAGTCTTTACGGGTTGAAACAATCTAGGTTTGAGTGGAACCAATATATTGTGAAAGAGTTAAACAATATAGGTTTTAAATCTGGTTTAGCAGATCCATGTGTGTTTAAAAGAGAAAATAATGGAACGGTGTCATTATTGTTATTATTTACAGATGATATTGCTTTGATAACTAAGACTAATAATGAAGCTAATGAGATTATATCATTATTAGCCAAAAAGATAAAATTAAAGCATTTAGGTGAAATTAAAAAGTATCTAGGATTGACAATTAACAAAACAAAAAATGGATTTAAGATATCTCAAGAAAATAAAATTTGCCAATTAATTAAAACGTTTAAAATGGAACTTTGTAAACCGGCAAAGACTCCAATGAATCAGGAAGTTTGCAAAACTGATGATCAAAGTCCCAAATTTGATAAGTCCATATATCAATCTTTGATAGGCAGCTGATCATATATAAGCAATTGGTCTAGGCCAGATATAGCTTATAGTGTAAATCAGCTGGCACGTTTTAATTCAGATCCACATCAATGTCATTGGCAATCATTAAAGAGAATTTTAAGATATCTTAAAGGAACAATGAACCATGCATTGTATATAGAACCAAAGGGTGATTTGAGTCTTAGTGCCTATGCAGATGCAAGTTTTGCAACTGATATAAACACTAGAAAATCAACATCTGGGATGGCTATATTATTTGGTAAGACACTAATAGGGTGGAGGTCAATCAGACAACAGCATATCAGTTTGTCCACGATGGAAGCGGAATTTTCATGTCTGTCATTATTATGCACTGACTTGATTTTGTACAAACAGTTATTATTAGACATGGGTGTAACTGTAAAAGATTCCATTATTGTGTACTAGGATAAACAAGCAGCTATAAAATTTGCTACTAGTATTGCTGTTAAAACTAGATCAAAGCATACTGATTTAAGATACTTAAATGTTAGAGAATCTGTAAAGAATGGGCTAATTAAATTGGAATACTGCATGACGGAAGAAAACATTGCAGACCAATTTACAAAAGCTCAAGGAGTAACTAAGTTTAAAGAGAGTTGTAACAAATATGATTTAAAGATGTAAATAGTTATATTATTATTTCCTAAAAGGGGAGAATGTTAGGGATAACATTGTTTTACCCTAACTGGTTTAGGTAAAATAATAATATGTAATCATAGTTTGTATGTTAAAGTGTCTGCAACTTTAACTGTGGGATAGTAATTAAGGGAGTGGTTGTGAAAGCACTTTAAAAAGAAGCAAGGCTGCAGCTTGCCATCTTTCTGGCTTTGATGATTCCTGATTACTGCAAGGATACAAGACTGCATTGCTCGAACAGGAGAGAAAACAAAGGACAGACTTGTAAGTGAATTGACATAGGATATTTCTACACGGACTTTGCTAACTGAATATCCCTGTATGGACTGACTAAATGATACATGACTATTGGACTGTTATTTTGACTATGCTATGAACTCATAATGGAATAAACTATATTTTTGATAGCACAAGCGTATCTGTTATTTTTACTGTATGTTAATAAACATACAAGCTTAGCTCACTCATTTATCTGTGTGCCTATCTGACTAACGCTGCACATTCTGTTTAGCTTGTCTCCCTAACCCTGGTTGGGGAAACCAGGCTTAACAGTTATGCCTACTCAAATAAACATATTTAATTCAGAGAAGTTCATACGCTGCTCCAAGTATGCCTGACTATGCGCAGCAAGGAGATTGGGCACTCAAACGCGGCGATAAATACAGCAGCATTCTGCACATGCCTAAAGTTTATTCTCGCCCCGCATTTTTCACATACATCCCAAAGCAGAACCCGGACCTGAAAATAACCTTCGAGGCCCCAAGTGAAAAGACTCCCAAAAGGGGAAGCCCCGGATCTTTCCAAGCTCAGATAAACCCCAGTGGCCACAAATCTCCGCCTTCTTGAGTTTGCAGCCATTTCGTTTCCACAATAATGAGCAGGAGCAGCTGCCGGAGGGAATGTAATTCGGGGGCGCAAGACACAGGGGCGAAAGGAGCTGCGAGGCTGAAAAGGCATGCCTGCCACAAATGCAAATATTCCGAGCTTAAAAGCCGGAGCAGCGAAGCGGCAAACACTTCAGCGCGGGCTAGCTGTCCCCCGAGACCGCGCCTCAGGGACAGCTTTGCGGGGCGCTCGCCCAACTTCGCGGCCTTGAGGGCAGCGGCGGCCGGTGTAGGTAGGGGGCGCCTGCGCGCTGGGGGTCACCCTTCTCCACCCCGCCTGTGCCGCGCTGTTGACCGCGAAGCTGACGCCGCCCGCAGTTGGCTTGCTCCCTATTTTTAGGGAGAGCTTCGGCGTCTCTGCCTAAGCGGCGGCGGGGAAACTACAACGCCTCTCCGGTATTCGGCTGCCAAACTTCGCGCAAGGGAGGCTGGCGAAGGTAAGAGGAATGGGGGGGGGGGGGAGGAAACCAAGTGGCTCTTCTTGCTTTTCGGGGCTACCGTGCAGAATTAACTTTGGCGTGGGAGCGCGTAGTCACTGCTGAGTTGCCCCGTTTGTCTCTCCGGGGATCCTGCTCAGCTTCGTGCTTCAGAGGACTCGCGAGGCTCTTTAGAAGTCCCCTCCTTCTAAACTTTGCAAGGATAAGCCCGACGGCTCCACGCAATGGTGATTTCCTCACGCAAGGTGAGAAAAAAAAAAATCCGGGGTGCAGCCTTGGTCCGGGACCGGAGTCGATGTGCCTCCCTGTTATGAGGCGCCCCACATCTTTTCTGCTCCACCGCATCGTTTTTTTCCTTCTTCGATTTGGAAAACCGCTCAGAATAGCCAGAGCACCAAATCCCCTATCCTCTGCTGCCACGGCGCAGGAATGAGAATGGGGTGGTAGGAAATTGCTCGCAGTTCCTTCCGTCTGTTGAGAGAGATAGAAAGAGGCTTGGTGGTGCAAGGAAAGGAGCGGAACTGTGGCATGAAACCGAAAAAGCAAGTGAATCTTAGTGGCTGTTTTTTTTGAACGTACAGGAGAGCTAATGAACATAATTTTAATATGTTAGTTTACTAAAAGACACATTTATATATACATAGGTTAACTGGCCTTGACTAATCTTGAGAAGTCAATGAGAGAAGTGGGTGGAGTGTGTGTGTGTGTACCAGTATATATTTGTATGTATGTGTATATGTGAATGTATGTGTATATTTGTATGTGTACAGGTGTGTATGTGTATGTGGTTTGGTTTTGTTTTGAATTTGCAGAACTAAACTATTGGTTTACCAGGACACTGTTAACACCATCCCAGAAAATGGCAATGCCAAGCTTCTTAGGTATTGTTCTCAAGAAAACCAGTCTCCAGTGGAGGAACTTTGCCTGAAGATGTCTTTACCTTGTAGGAGAAAAGTAATTCAAATTCATAAACATGTTATTAATATTTCAGTTAATACACTATCATTTCCTTTTTTACTTTTCAAATGAAGTTTGAAATAGGGCACCCAACTTGGTCTTTGAATCATATCCCATTGTCTTTTTCTGTGTCCTTTAAAGTTTCTGTTTAGAAATCTTTTGGTCTAAAATCTGTATTCTACTACTTTCTTTACTTTTCTCTTTACAAATTTCAGAAGTATCACTGCGAAGGCCTGCCTCTCCCCTGATTTAAAGAAAGAGTGAGACATAGTTGGCAAAGTTAAGAAACAGAAAATAGTTAATTTGCCCTTAGAGACATTTTTCAAAATGAGCTGTTCTTTGAGAATTGTATTGCTCATTCTGTGCAATAACTCTTGTAAATACTGAATTTTAGAACCAGTTTAAAATCTGGAGTCCCATGATTCTTAACAATATGCTCAATGGGTGTGAGGTAACTTGCATAGAAAATGAAGGGATGATTATCTTCTGGTCTTGTGGTTCTATGTTTAAATACCATGTCAGTCTTTGATTGTTTCCATTCATGAATTAATTAAAAATGAGAGGGCCTAAAAGGTAGGTATTCTTGCTATTTTGATGGAATGGGTTTAGTGGAGTGGATTTCACCCAGTACAATTCACTTGGCCTTTTGGTCCAGCACCAGTCTAGACTTGGGAGGTGGAGAAGATAATGTTGTCATCTTTAGAGATTTTATTGTCTTTGCAAGGAAATCTTTCTGCTTTGGCACTGGATTTTGAGGAAATGTACAGTTCTCTGAAAACATATTTTTTCCCTTTCGGTTTTCCAATTTTTTACATACTTTTGGCTACTGAATACCAGAGCTTCATGCAGGTCCCACTGATATATGAATGTAGTTTTCTTGGCAATATTATGGAAGTGATTTATCATTGCCTCCTGAGATGCTTTTTTACATTTCCTGATCTGGCCAACAGTCCTGGGATTTCCAAGTGAATCTCCATCCAAACATTTTATCATGTCAAATAAAGATGTGTAAAATTTGATTATCCAGGAATAGATCATATGGGAGAACTGATAAGCCTTGTGAAAGTCAATGGTTAAGGCGCTAGACTAGAAATTAGGAGACCATATAGCACAAAGCCAGCAGGATGACCTCATCATTCATTTTGAGCCATAGTAAGAAGGCAGTGGCAAGCCATTTGCCAAGAAAAGTATGAGAATTTGTCCACAAATCAACACCAAGTCTAAGGCACACACAAAAATAGCATAAGCCCTGTAAATCACATTATTTTAAAACATAGAATAACAGCATTGGAAGGGACCTTGGAGGTCTTCTAACCAACTGCCTGCTCAAGCAGAAGACCCTATACCATTTCAGGCAAATGGTTGTCCAGTCTCTTCTTAAATTCCTCCAGTGATGTAGCACCCATAATTTTCATCACTATTCTTTCTTACCTTAGTGTAGAAAGGCATGCTGAGCTGGAAGGCAGGGTTAAACATATCATCAGTTTGGAAGTGTTGCATTGCCTCAAGAAACCCAAGTCCAGCCCTCCCCCATGAGTTTTTGGACCCTTATCTAGTGCCAACTGAGCTTTAACTATTAGTTGATCACTTTCTAGTGTATTATATTATTGTAGCAATAATAAACTCTTTGAATTCTATGAATGTTCCTGGTTATTTGCACCTGGCAATTAGATGCATAGTAAGACTGTGTGAACCAGCCTTGCTTCTTTAGAAGATGGCAGAAGTCAGCCAATTTTGGCTAATTTTAGTAATTATGCATAGTCAGTTCACTGATTTGGAAATAGTAGCACCCTAGATGGTTCATTTCTGTCTGTAACATGCCATTTTGATAGGGTTCAATTTTCTGAATGGATCCAACTCCAAATAGGCCTCTTTCATCCCTACCTCTGGTTTGGAGAATTCTCTGGTTTGGAAAATTTATTTCTGGAAACCTAGCCAAGCACTATCTAGTTATGATCCTGCTTGAGTTTTTCTAAGATTAGCTGAGGACTCCTTGGTGCTATCATCTCATGTGACTTTCACTAATAATTTTAGTTTGTTTTATAGGTTTGTTTTTATGCATGTGATTGTATGGAGAAAGAAAGAGTTAACCAATCGCTAGGTGTCTTATTTGTCCTGCAATAAAAGAGGCAAGGTAAGGATTTAATAAATAATAAATATTAAAACTATGCATTGACTTGATTAATATGAAGGCCAAATCTGACAGTTGCTATGATAAATACAGGAGGTTTAAATAGGCCTGTTGGAATGAATATGTGTAAAACATGACTGACTCTTTCAAATCCTGCACCAAATGCTTTTTTTCTGTATACAGTCTAGCATTAGAATTCAGATTGGGTGAGAAGATACTTCATAAATGTGAATTTTCATCTTTTCTCTTTTCCCATCTGCTAGTAGGGTTAAACCATCCCACCTACTAATCTGCCTTTTAAATATTTCCTTTTAGTATTACAGAGCATTACATTGTATTTCTCCTCATAGGCCTAACTATAGGCTAAACTCAGGTCTCTCTGTTCCTAATCTACCATGTGAACCAGCGCACCCTATGACAGAAAGAAATGAAATGAAGCAAAAAAAGATTAAGAAGTTGAGAATGAGAATTTAAATACAAAAGAAAAGCTATATTGCATCAGACCAGAGTCCAGTCAGGTCCCTCATATCTTTCCTATAATTGCTGACTAGATGTCTTGGAATGACCCAAGCAGGACGGATCTTAGGTATGGCTTGGCCACCTCACATCTGGACTACAGCAATATGTTTTGCATAGAACAGCTTTTGAAGAAACCTTGGAAGTGTCACCTGATCCAAAATATAGCATCATAAGCTGTTAACCTTACCATGGGTAAGGTTATGGTATGCCAATATAGCACCTCTGCTATGCAGGCTACATGGGGCCTTGCTCTCTGGAGGGTAATCTTTCTCCTGATGTTTCTGCCTATGCTGCAATATGAGACAGAATCCAAGTCCCTAACATAATACACAGAATATGTGTGCCTTCTCTGTTCTGGTACTTGACCTTTGGAACAGCCTTCCTCCAGAAATTCTGATAGTCTCTCTTTAATCCATGCCTTCCTTCAGGTTAAGATGTGAAGGATTTTGCATGTTTTTAGTGGGATATTGTCCCACCAAAATAATCTCCCTTTTCTGTTATGTTTGGTACTGTCTGTAGGTAAATAGGTAGGTGGATGGATGATAGATACCACTAGGTAGGTAGGTAGGTAGAGACTGATTGACTGATAGTTCCTCAGTTGACCATGACATGACAGGACTCTGACATGGAGATTCTGGTTTATTTATTTATTATATTTCACATTTCTGAATTGCCCATCTAAATGGTGCTACAGTAGTAAATCCAGTTGTATTTCTTATTCTAAAGCAGATGAAGCAACCTTTTCATGGTCAAGGGCTATACTTAACATAGCAGCATGGCATTTTGGGAAGTTATGGTCTTTAGTGTAAGGTTGGCCATATTATATATAAGAATTGAGTTGGGATTTTGGGAGGAGTTGGAGGTTCAACTTTGTTTTTAAATCTGATTTGCCTATTTTAGGGCTTATATTTATATTTATTGCCTACCTCAAAATGGCAGGACAACATGGCCTAATTTTTCAATAATTGCGGTCAGAGAGAGTTGTGAGTGCTATGAAAGAAGGACGAGGGTTACAGGTTGTCTGTTCTTGGATGGTTGGGAAATTTTTTATTATGTACGGTATATTTTATAATCTATTGGGTAACTGATACAATGTTTCAGTTACTTAATAGAAGATTGATTTTATTTTTATATTCTCTCTTTAAAATGATTTTATTTTTCATTTTGTGTGTTGTCTTCTTATTAAATATTTTTTAATTTGATACAGCATTTCTACCTGTTTCTATGTCTTTATTTACTAAAAGAAAAGCAAGCCAAGAGAAAGGTTTTATTCATAATGAGGTTCACAATGAAGATCTTTTTGTCAAGGAATAGTACTAATAAAAGTAAAAAGAAATGAGAAAAAGTATTTTTAAAAGCGTACACTGATAATACATCTTGTCAATCGTACTGACATACACTATCAGATGGTCCTAACCTTCTTCATTGTACAGAGATTTATATGCTAACACTTTCTCAAATCCTACTTTTAACTGCTGCTTTGAGAAATTAATAATAGAATTCAACCCTATCACCTGAGAAATGTCAGTTTGACATTTTCCACGTTCTTTGAATTTCTGTTTCTATGACCTCTAGTGATAAGGCCTCTGAAGTGCGGAAACCTCTCAGCATTTGGGTAGCAATATTATCATGAGTAGTTGTCAGAAAATAAGCCTCATCAATGACATACATTAGCTAAAAGTTTTTAATTAAAAAAGAGACATACAGATCTGCTCTCATTCTGGGGCATTTAAAATGGTAATTGTTCCAAAAGCAAGTTGGAAATCTTTCCAACTGTTTCATTTTGCATACAACTTTTTTACCGTCACAATTGAGATAGAATGATGGCTAGTGGGTTGTTGCATTTTTCGTAGCATAAGGATAAAACCTGACAATTCAACAATTATTTCTAGGAAATACTTTCTGAAAGAACCAGATAAACATTTCACATTGGGGGTGGGTGGGTGGGTGGGAGAGGAATGGTTCATTTGCAGTGCTCTAGAGCAGGGGTCTCCAACCTTGGCAACTTTAAGACTTGTGGACTTCTGGGAGTTGAAGTCCACAAGTCTTAAAGTTGCCATGGTTGGAAATCCCTGCTTTATACCATAGTACTCAATTATTGTTTTGACTTGAAAGTTACCTTGGAGAGATTTGTCCTAACTGATTTTATTTCATTTGTATAACAGAGAGGTTTTAAAAGCTAGTTTAATTCATCTTATTATGTACTACCCTTTTCAGTATGACATATTTCATTATTTTACATTTTATTATCACATAACAAAGCTTTATTATACATAAGAATGCAAGAATGATTAGCACTCAGTGAGAATCAAAATGCGTTCCTCTATTCTGCTGTCAGTCTGGTTGAGAACCTGATCATCGTTTCACAAATGCATAATTCTGTCCTTGGCTAGATAAATAATATTGATTTTGATGGGTTAGAAATAAAGGTAACACACAGAAAGACCTCAGTGATTGGTCTAATTCTTGCGAGGAAGAGTACATGCTCTGCTCTTTTGTTATTTCTGGTCTCTTGCTTTCACTGTAGTTCAAAATTGTATTTTCTTATTGTAATAATTTGAAGGAACTCAGATATCTATTATTGAACTTGTCGCTAATCAAGATCTGCATGACATGTGATGGCAAATTTGAGTGGTTCATTCTAAATTTGATCAATTTTTTAAAAATGATATAGGGAAAGCTAGTTTAGATTTATTTAAAAATGACATACTCATTAGATTATTTATAATTATGGTAGTATTTATTTTGAATTCTAAACTGCAATATCACAAACTGTAATTGAAATTCTACTCAGTTTCAAAAAACATTTTGCTATTAAATTAGAGAAATGTAAGCATAAAACTATAGAACAGCAATCTGCACAATTCATTTAGATATTGTACTATATTCTGAATACTTTGCATGTATATCTACATCCATGATTGTTCATTTGAAAGAGTGATTCAGCTTGACACGCCTTGTGGTATTCATATTTAGGGCATATTTATTGAAAATACTAGAAGCATGAATCATAATAGTATAAATATGAATTAAATTTCTATTAAACTCTAATTTGCTTAGTCCTTGAAAATAGGAGGTTAGATCTACAAATGGTCACCTAGAAAAGAGGTCTTATTTTGGTATATATGAGGCCCTGATCTAAGGAAAGATTCTCTGGTGAGGTGCCACAGTACTTATCAGTTCCTCTTTTTCTTGCAATCTTCTATGCTCTCCAAACTCTTTTTTAGATAATTGGGAACAGTAGGGGATAGCTCTCTAGAAGGAGATAAACATTAAAAAAAATAGTGTCCATCCCTTTTTCCATTAACAGGGTTGTTCTGAATAGAAAACTGCATAGAAGAAGCATTCCTGTGAATATTAAAAACCTGCATTTAAATCTTTCACTTTAAGCAAGCATTTGAGAGCTAATTTGGCCTGGTGGCTAAGGCACCAGGCTAGAAACCAGGAGATTGGGAGTTTAAGTCCTGTCTTAGGTATGAAAGCTATCCAGGTGACTTTAAACCAGGCACTCACTCTCAGCCCATGATCTCAGGCTGAGGTGACAAGTTGGTTGGTCGATTCCTGTCACATCCAATGAATCAACATTCAGTTGTTCTGCAAAGTGGATCCTGCACCTATGGGAAACTATTAGGAAAATACCTTTAAGTATGCAAATATGTTGTTGGTATTGTCTCTCCCCCCCCCCCCCCCCTTCCCCTGCATCTTTGTGATGTTGTACTTCTCTCACCCTCTTCTTTCTTTTTCCTAGGCAGAAAGATGTGAAAGTAACAAGAATCAATGTGGAAGAGTATGGATTTCTAAAGAGAAAAACTACCTTAGTGCCTGAATGTTTGCGAAAGCAGCTCTTCAGGACAAAAAATGCAAAACTACAGAGACAGTGAATAATTTGATATTGCAGCCATGGAAGACAACTCAAGTTTTTGGAACAGCTTGGTATTTTCACACCCTATCTGCATGAACTGGAAGTCAGAAACCGAAGGATCGATCTATCATTTAGCTAGCATTTTGTTTGTGGTTGGCTTTATGGGCGGAAGTGGCTTTTTTGGCCTGCTCTATATTTTCTTCCTGCTAGGGCTGGGTTTTCTCTGCTCATCTGTGTGGTCATGGCTGGATGTCTGTGCAGCTGACATTTTCTCATGGAATTTTATCCTATTTGTGATCTGCTTTGTACAGTTTATTTATGTAACCTACCAAATACAGAGTGTTGCTTTCGACAAAGAATTTCAGGAGCTTTACAATGCTTTGTTCCAGCCTTTGGGGATCTCCTTGCCTGTTTTTAGAAAAATTGTCCTCTGCTGTGGTGGAGAAGTTATTACATTAGAGAAGGAACATTGTTATGCCATGCAAGGCAAAACTCCAATTGACAAGCTCTCCTTACTTTTGTCAGGAAGGTTTGTATTATGTTTATCCCTTCTTCTTTCTTTAGAAACGAAAGGTTGAAGAATACCAGATCTTTGGCCTCCTTTGCATTGTTTGAACCTGTTTAAAATAAACAGAGTATGTTTAATGTTTTGACAGTTTAATACTAAGTGTAAACAACATCACTAGGTCAACAAGCTACTGTTAAAAACAAATCTGTTTAAAACAAATCAGACCATGGATATGTGAGAAAGCATTAATTGTGGCAGGATTTATCTTCTTGTTGTACCTGGGCCCCCCCAGCCCGTATTTCTACTATTTTTTGTGTTGTGTTACAACTTTGTTTAATTTTCATAATTCTCAAAACAAAACAAAATGGATTTCTTCTTAAAGTATACCTAGGACTTTGAGACCAGCACTTATTCTTGGAACATATTCAGTATGTTTCACATGAGGGCTGTGTTCATTTTAGTCTCCTAAATTTCATTAAAGAGTGCTATATCGTCAAATCAGTTAATGCAGCAACATTTCATTTATCCCAATTTCATTTCTTTCTTCCATCCACGTTCTGGAACATTGGAGAAACTGCAGGTTGAACATAGAAGCTATATCCATATCCCTTTGTTTTGTACCAAAATCAGAATGGGGATCATCTTTGGATTCGCTGCATATTGAATCTTTTCAAATAATTGATTAATTTTGTTTTTAATTGGTTCATAAAGACAACAAATTATAATAGAAGATAGACCAATAGACTGCTGGTTGATCTGAAATACATATCTCTAAGTTTTTTTTTAATTCTGAATTTCCTAACCATGGCGATGGTTAAAAAACAACAATCCTCACCTTTCCATATTACATTAAAATGAAAAAAAAATGTTTGGGGATAGTGAAAAATGTATATATTTTAGCTGATATATTTAGTGCAATTGATATCCCCAACTTCACATTTTTTGTATCAAAGTGATGAACCTGATATTTGAATATAAGTTCAGGTTAGTTTATGTGTCATAAACCCTAAAGGCTTAAAATATACCCTTACCATGTCTGTGCCGGAATGGAAGTGATTTATATTTGGACAGAGACAGTAAAGATCTTAATTTTCAAAATAGATTCGAGTTTGATGGGGTACAACTCATTGTAGTTTCATTTTATGGAATGTTTATGAACAAACAGGATCTGGGTGCAGTTCTGAAAGATTCACAGTCCAGCCCTCTGTTTCCAATAGTGGTCAGGCAGAAACATTTAGCAGTTCCACAACTATAACAGAAGGAACTTCACTTATTTCCAATGTACAGGTAATCTGGTTGCCAAACATTGATAATTTTACTTAGGATTATATCTAAAAACCCTGAACAAGATTACTTTATGTGAATTTGAATTATTGTAATCTCTCATTTCTTATTCTCAGGAATTCTGTGAATTCCACATAATGGATATATTATAATCCATGTAGCACATTACAGATAGAAAATCCTTGACAACTGCTAACCATTTTCATTGTTCCTCTGTGGTATTTTTGTCTTTCTGGCACTGCAGCAACAAGCCAGGCTTGTTATCTCTCAGAAAGAATGCCTTTGAAACTCTGTATTTTTTTTTCTTTTCTTTTTTTATGGCCAGGATTTCTGCTTTGTACTTTTGCTGTTGTCTGTTTCTCTCTGGGTTTGTGTTTTTCTTGAATACTTACTGGATAATTGCCAAGGAGATTCAAGAATATTAAGAAAGATGTGACTTGATATTATTTTCTGGGGTTGGGGGTGGGTGTGTCAGAAATTGCCATTTTCCATATGTTTTTGCTAGTATGGACTGAAAATCTATAAATGTATGCATTTTATTAGTAAATGCATATAAATATTAAGTGTAAAAATTATGGTCCTCCAATATAAGACATTAAAATCTTTAATGCCACTGACATGGCATAAATTACTCAAAAATTAAACATTCTTCATCCCTGACATAAACCTAGGCATTATTTTCCTTTTTCTTTGCTGGCAGTTATTTACACAAATTGATCTGTTTTGTTAGAGTTAGAGTGACGGTGGATGGAGAATTTCTGCATTATATTTTCCCTCTTCAATTTCTGGATTCACCTGAATGGGATTCATTAAGACCCACAGAAGATGGCATTTTTCAGGTAGGGAACTTCTGTGAATCTATCAGATAAAATTCTCCTTTTCCAGAACTGAACTACGGATACTCCAGGAAATACCCAATTAAGACACATTTTCTTCTGTACTTTCCACTTGAATTAGCAGTTAATGCTGGCAACATAATTAATAGCTCTGTAATTAATGGAATATCCAGGGTCTAGAGTGGCTTGCAATGCCAACAAAACCAGTTTTCTAGCATTAGGGTTGCTTTAAATTTGGACCATTTGTTTAGCAATCTTTTGAAGTTATAACAGCACTGAACAAAGGGACTTATGACCAGTGTCCAAAGTTATGAACATTGAAATACCCCTGCAGCCTACTCATCTTGGGATCATAGGGACATTTCAACTCCCCACCTATTTATCACCCTCCCCTGCACTACACACTAGCTGACAATTGCCATTCATTGCTTCTGTTGTTGACCAAACATACCTGTCCTGTCCCTTTGTCAGGCATCGGCTGGCCACAAAGGCTTTTTTTGCCAACGTTACATGTGACAGCTTTCTCACAACCAGAATGGAACAACTCACTATGGCCAACTCACTGCAACCAACTCTCTGAAGGATAAGTTGCCTGGGACAATTCCATGCATTCGTTTCCACTGTTTCTTCAACATTGTTTCATTTTTTGTCAATGGAAATAATGTCAAAGAAACAGTGGGGGATAATATTTATTGCATTGAGTTAACCTGTAAAAGATAGAAATGAAGGAGAGGAGGCAGTTGGCAGGAGATGAAAAAGAGACAATCCCTTACCTGTAGGAACTGAGGCTTGTGATCATAAATACTGCATGTAAATATATCTGATTCTGAAAGAAATGTTTTAAAAGCTTTCCTTGTTTATTCTTTTGATGCTTTTTCCTAATCTGATATAAATGGAAACAGATCTATTATTTGCAGTCTCTATATTACATATTCTCATCATTACTAGCCCATACATAGCATGCTTTAGGTTGTGGGATGACTTTCACATTTCAGTATATAAGACTGCAGGAGAAGATGTGAAATGTATGCATGTCAGATAGTTCCTGGTTTGAATTTGTCTCCCCCCCCCCTCATTTCTCTCTGTCTCGGTCTGCCTATCTGTCTGTATCTCTTTCTCTGTGTGTGTGTGTGTGTTTGCATGCGTGCGTGCGTGCACACACCAAGTCAATGTTGACTTCTGTGAACTCCCTGGACTCATCTCAAGTTTTTGTGCCATGGGTTTTCATTAGTAGTTTGCCACTGCCCTCTTCCTAGGGCTGAGGGAGAGTGACTGGGTCATGGTCACTCAGCTGGCTTCATGCCTGAGGCAGAAACAGAATTCACAGCTTCTAGCTGGGTGAATTAACCACTTTATCAATCTGGCTTTCTGATTTGAATAGCAGTATCTAATTCAAAAATGAAACCGTGAATCATCTCCAAGACTTTAAGAGCATTGGACCATTGTTTTGTCATGGTTTCATTCCTATTTGTAGGAATGTTTACAGAAATTTAAAATGAGTGATAATACCACTCTTCCCTAACAGCTATATTGCATCATGCAACGGTAGCATTTGGTTCCAATGCCATTTAACAAGTATAATGAAGCCATCTAAGATGGTCATTAAGTTAACTGGCAGATCACTTTTCCTAATACTGATTTGGGCAAATAGGATAAGACTTTAAGGGGAGACCTTATCAGGAATGTCAGGACCTGTCAATGGTCATATGGGAATTTCAAGGAAGGGGGCCTTCTCTTGAATGGCACGTACACTTTGGAGTTTTGTTCTTCAGATGCTCACTGTGATAATATTTACAACTTCAGTCCATTCACCTGGGGTTTGTCTGGGTGAATTTGAATATATTCTTTTATAAACACATAGCTCTACAGTACTTACATATAGACATCCTTCAGGGGAATTAAAATGATTGTTTTTATAGGCTTAATTGCTGATTTTTAAGGTATAATTTTCTTTTGTGTATATTTTTTCTTGATGGTAAAGGAAACAACATATAACTATATAACTATGTGTGTGTGTGTGTGTATCTTTGGTAATTCGGGTTTTCTCCCGTGTAAAATTGGAAGTATCTAGGCGATGTTTCGATGAAATCTCATTCATCATCTTCAGGCTTGTGTCTTCGGGTCTGTGCTTCTCAGAGTAATGTGAGCTTGCAGCTGCTTCTTCCTTTTAACTGCTAGTGGAGGTATGAATTGATTGGGTGGGGGCTTGGCTGTGTTCTGATTGGTTGGGGGGTTGGCTGTGTTCTGATTGGCTGGGGTGTGTGTTCTGTTCAGGTGGGGGCTTGGTTGTGCTCAGGTTAGTCTTAGTTGCTGGGGAATTTGAGCTGGTGAGCTGTGATCCTGCTGTTTGGCTTCGCGTTCGTGGTCGTGCTGCATCTTCATGGTGGGCGTCAGTTCGCTTCATGTATGGATCGGAGGGGTTTGAAGTGGGTAGTGATGCAGCTGCGGTGCAGCTTCTGGTCCGTGGTCGTGTCTCATCTTCTGTGGGTGTGAGTCTGCTTTCTACGTGGAAGTGTGGTGGTAGCATCTTGTGTGGCCCTCGTGGGTGTGGGTCTGGTGTCATTCTTCATGTTAGGTACTTGTCTGTTCATGAGGGCGGGTTTCCAAATGGCTGGTAGGCAGGAGGTATCATCTCGTTTATTCATGCTGTGTGGGCGTTCTTCTATCTCTATGGCTTCTCTGATTATTCTGTTGTTGAAGTGTTTGGTTTTGGCGATAGTTCTGGTATTTTTAAAGTCAATCTCATGTCCTGTGGCTTTGAGGTGTTGAACCAGGGAAGAGGTTGGTTCTTCTTTTTTGATTGAGTTCTTGTGTTCTTCAATACGTGTACTTATTCTTATGTTAGTTTGTCCGATGTATGTGGTGGGACAGGTGGTGCAAGGGATTTCATATACTCCTTGGTGTTCTAACTCAATTTGTCTTTAGAGTTTCTTAGGATGGTGGATATTTTTCTGTTTGTGCAGAATGCTGTTTTAATGTTGTGTTTTTGGAGGATCTTGCTGATTTTGTCTGTAGTGCCTTTTATATATGGGAGGAGGGCTTTGCCGTTCTCTTGTTCTCTGTCTTGGATTTTGGTTGGGGTTTCTTTTTGGATTAGATGGGTAATCTTTTTTGTTTGGAATCCATTGGCTGTTAGTACGTTAGTGAAAGTGTGTAGTTCGGTTTTTAGGTGTTGTTCATCGGCTAAGCATTTTGTTCTGGAGATGAGTGTCTCAGCTACGGAATTGATCTGTGCTGGGTGGTGGTGTGAGAGTGCGTGTAGATAGCGGTTTGTATGTGTTTTCTTCTGGTAGATGGTGTTTCCTAGGGAGCCATTGGATTTTTTGCATACTAAGACATCTAGGAAGGGAAGTTGATTGTTAGCTTCTGTTTCCATGGTGAATTGTTTTTGGGGGTGTAGGCTGTTGAGGTATGTGAGGAAGTTGTTCAGTTTTTCTTTCCCGTGTGGCCAGATTATGAAGGTGTCATCTACGTATCTGAGCCAGAGTTTGGGTTTGTGATCATATTTTTCTAGAGCTTGTGTTTCAAAGTGTTCCATGTAGAGGTTTGCGATGACAGGTGAGAGGGGTGATCCCATGGGTGCTCCATTTGTTTGTATTTTTGTCCATTGTAGGTGAAGTATGTGTTGGATAGCAGTGGTTGGTCAGATCTAGGATGTGCTTGGGGGGGTTGTATTTGTTTTGGATGGCTGTCAAGGCTTCTTTTATTGGCATTTGGCTGAAGAGGGATATGACATCGAAGCTCACTAGTAAGTCGCTGGGCTGTAAGTTTTCTTTCTTTATGATCTCAATGAACTGGAATGAGTTTCTTATGTGTGAGTTGATAGATTCCGCATAGGGCTGTAGTTGTTTGGCGAGAAATTTGGCTAGGTTTTGTAGAGGTGAGCCTATGGAACTGATTATTGGTCTAAGTGGAGTTCCTTCTTTGTGTATCTTGGGGAGACCATAAAGCTTATAAAGCTTATATATGTATGGTATTCAGCTTTGTTCGGGTATTTTCCTGCGTCATTATAGTTGTGCTTTTAACGTTGTAGCAAGGTTTCGGCAGAATCTCATCTGCCATCATCAGGCTTCTGTGCTGTGTTCGTCTGTATTGTGTTCGTCTGAACAAAGCTGAATACCATACATGTAAGTACCCACGAAAACTTAAACGCACACACACACAAATTAGTCTTCCATATGAGTGAACTTTTTGCTGCTTAAGTAAAGTATGGCCCCATCTGTCCATTGTTGCACCATATGCTTTAGTGAGAAGCTTCCTGAGAATGCTCCTTTAGATCCAGATTCAAAAAACAACTTGGTCTGTGAAGACTTTGGCACCCGCCTTAGTTCCCTGCCATTCTGCCAAGGGTGGGAAATGTCCACTGACAGCACTTGTTATAGGCATGAGGCAAAAGTAAGGGAGGGAAGAAAAATCTAAAACATTTACCAATGGGAAAAAACACAGCATGGAATAAAAATCTAAACAATGAACTTTTTTTCAGTACTTGGAGAGTGTTTTGCTGGTAATTTTTTTGTATATGGGAGTTCTGCAAAGTTTGATCAATTAACTAAATCCACGTACATGTAAACTGGAAAAATTGCATCTTTCTTCCTTAACTTTTCCTTGTTTGCATTTCTTTTCTCTTTTGTTTTCATATTTTGGATTTTTAGCTCCCTCTTTCAGAGGCTTGTCCTCTGGTAGCACTGTAAGTAGAACAAACGAAATAAACCTTCATTTTAATGGCTCATTTGAGGGGAAGAGGTGTCTGTAAAATTCAACATGAATTCTGTGTTTACCAGAAGCACTGTTCTTTTAATAGAATGTCCAAATTAAGGATATACCTGCTCTGAATAAACTTGTCTTTGAAAAAGAAATGCAGTAAAAATAGATAGTTTATAACCTATCCAGCAAGATAAATATATTTGTAGCAGAGAATGCTAATAAATGGAGAAGAGTTAGAATGAAAGTCAAGAATAAACCATTTTGCAATTTTGATTGATAAGAGTACGGTACAAGAAAAGGAAGAGTCTTGTTTTTTGTTTTATTTTTAATTTTGGGTTTTTTAAGCACAATGATAAAAATATTAATTTCTCTTTTCCCCATCCCCATACTTGGGAATATGTCTTTCAGGTAACCCTCACAGCCGAAACAGATTGTCATTATGTGGCATGGAGGAGAAAAAAATTATATTTACTCTTTGCAAAATACCGATTCATCTCACGTCTATTTTCAATCCTGATTGGAAATGATATTGCTGATAAACTTTATGCGTTGAATGACAGAGTGAGCCAAGGGAAAGGATTTCGATATGATATTCGGCTACCCAATTTCCATCATGTATCAGCACCTAACACACCCCAAAAAAAATCTGTAGACCATTTTCAGAACAATTCAAGACAACAATAAAATTAAAGACAATATACCTCTTACTACAAAATGACATAATTTTGCTCTCTTACCACCATTAAATGGTGAAACGTATTATGATGGTATCATGTGAAGACTCTCAAAAAGGCAACTTTTAAAATAAAAATCATTTTCTTTCCTAGCAGATAATCTAGTGGGACTCTTCACACTGTTTAGAACCAGCAGATTGTACACATAGATTGTGCATTATGATTCACTTCTGTTGACTTGTTCTGCTCATCTTATTACTTTGGGAGAATAGGGGCTGATATGAATCATTATTTGATACTTCTTGTAATTGTATTTTCTTTATTGTGTTTTCAAAAAATCATTTGCATAGAGTTTTTCTTCCTGCTTATTATCCTTATTATCCTTATCCTTGTCATGGTGAATTTTATAAGCTATTTTATCATAAAGAAGAGCAACAGTCAAGCCATTTTTTCAAAAGAACCTTGGTTCACTTGTGCATAATTACAATGCATAAACTTGGCCTGCAGATTTACAGTAGATGACCCATGTGACAAAAAATTAAGCAACCTGAAAGAAGACTTGGCACTTTCTTCCTTTCTATCAAAAACGGATGCCTTTGGATGTACAACAAAAGATATAAATATTACTATTTAGAATTCAAAAAGTGCATCAATCACTTTAAATGTTGCAATTTATGTAGCATAAAAACGTTCCATTATTTAAATCGCACAGAAGGCAGCTACAGTATCTTGATGAATGGGGTATATATTTTAAGAACAGTGGAAATGTTATGGGAAAGGAATTATTTCTTAAAGGGCAAGTATTGGGGGAGGGGGGTTTCCCCTAGTCAAAAAGAAATGGACAGTTTCCAAAGGCAATAAATGCACCAACTGCTGTATATAAAAACTCTAAAATGCACATGTATATGAACAAATCAGTCTCCTTTCCTTTGCTACAACATATCAGACGAACCTCAGGAACATGGAATACTCTCTAGGAATCCCATAAATCAAAATATTACTTGTATCAGCAACTACTTTGAGGAAGAGTTTGAGATTTATAACAGGAATCATTTCATCTCAGATTTTGAATCTAAGCAACAGACCTGTATTTTTCAAGAGGTTATCACATGACAATAAAACTCTTATTCTGGAAAGTCTGGTGTTGCTAATCCCAGTTATTGACAGATAACCACTCGAAAAGTATGGCAACTGTTAAAATATTCCACATAACTTAAAATTCTGTATTTATTGAAACCTACTGGTACAACAAGAGCACAGGAGATAAGAACTTGAAGTGTGCATAAGAACATAAGCAGTGCCCTATTAGATCAAACTATTGGCCCATCTAGTTCAGTGGTCTATTTTCACAGCGGCCAAGCCACTGCACAAGAAAGTCCACTAGTCTTCCTGTAGATAGTCTCAGAATAGCCATGCTGCTACCAAAGCTAATTGACATTGATCCCATGAACTTCCATGAATTGGTCCAACTCTTTTGAGGCTAGCCAAGTGGAATGCCAGCACATCAAAAAAAAATTGTCTATCCTGATTCTTCTAGGACTCAGTTTCATTGAGTGGTTCTAGAATTTGGGGGAAGGGAAAACAGCTACTTGTCTCCTTCATCTACACCATGCATAATTATGTATACCGCAATCATGTTGCCTCAGCTGAGACCAAAAATACCAGCTGACATTTTAGATTGATTCAAAGCTTGGGGAATATTAAAAGGTCCTTCATTCTTCATAAGTTGGCTAGTGTTGGTTTTTTTTAGACAGCAATACTAGTTTATTATGCCATTTTATATACAAAATCAACTAGAAAAATAATACTGTAACAATTGAAAACACATGGCCATTATATAGAAAATGGTTTAATTTTACTCACTTTTCAGGATTGAATAATGTCTCTGAGCCTGGTTGTTTTCTTGCAGATATTTCTGTATTTTTAGGAATACTTTATGGAAAATCTATAATTCTTTGCTCCTCAAAGTACAAGCTATATTATAATGCTGTTATTTCTGTGAGGGAACAACCAGGACAAATGCTATTATTTTTTAAAAAATCATGTTCAAAAACCAGAAAATAGATTTTGTATTCTTATGCTGTGAAAGATTCCAGAATCTAGTTATCTGGCACTTTGCTTGACCTGTATGATTCTTGGCTAACCACAAGTTTGTGTTTTCTATTTATTTTATTTAGTAGATGAGTAATGGTGTGGTATTTTGCTGTTCCATTTTGGATTTATTCTGGTCTGTCACTACATTATTTCTAGAAACAGAAATTATAGGGCAATTAATTCAAACCAAATACATTAGATTCAATTAGGATTAGTTGCAATATTGATAATAAAGAATCACAATGAATTTGGAGTGAAATTTAGTATATTATTGTCTTATATTTTTGTTGCTTATACTCAGGGGAAGCTTAGAAAATGATGATTTATATATAAAAAGTTTAAAAGAACTGAAACAATTTATATTTCCTATTCTAAATGTACTTGTCCAATATTGTACAGATATGTACTTTACAAATATTTAAATTTTAGCAGAACCATGTATTTTCTTGGCGTTTCAGAATAGTTTGACTTTATGGAATGCCAGAAGGTTTTAGAAATAGTTTTTAATAATTTGAAAATGCGTTAAATAAGTTGCTACCAGCAGATATATTTAGTAGTAATGTATATATAAAAGCTTTTATGTAGTCAGCAATCCAATAAATGTTCTGCATCCACTAGGTTGTCCATGCAAATACATACATATATGAGATTCTAAAATGTAATTGTTTAATTTCAAGATAAACCTTATAGTTTGTGAAGAATGTCTAATGTACTACCATTAACATCTAGCACATATATGTAAAAGGCAATCTGTAGATCTATCATGCTTATAGATATGGAGCCATGTGGACAAGGGACTACTACTTGTTTAATTTTTCCCCCAATGTAGCAAATGTGCCTGTAAATACACAGGGCAGGTGAGAGGAGAGAAACATTCAGACACATTAGTCAAGCAAAGGAATTAAGTGAAAATATTGTTTATTCTGTGTTATTACACATTTGATGTTTGTATAAAGTAACATTTTCATCTTTTACTAAAAGAAAACACAAAAAAGATAAACAGCATGCTCAAAAAAAGCCTATAAACATTTAATGGCTACTTTTCATTAATGAAATACAGTGATCCTTTCTGCAGACAAGTTGTTATTTGTGATATTCAATGAATATTGTATTCCCTCTGATGTAGATTACCATTTTAATAGTTACTTACTGTTATCTTTATAAGCTTTGATAATTAATGGAAAAATAGGAATAATTACTAAATGTTTATGAATAACAGATTACTATTAATGTTTATTCTAAAATACATATATCCTACTTTTCATACAAGCTTCAAGTTTTATTATTTTAATGCAAAAGGCATGATGGAAAATACAAACAAACAGCTATGGTGAAATACATCTATAGGAAGAACATTAAAAAAAATCCAGATTTTGTTATATGATCAAATTAGTGAGATATAGGGGTGGGAAATATCATAACCAGTGATGCATATGTCAGCCAAGATCTGGTCTGAATCCAAAATATGAAAAGCATGGTTCAGTTTCATTTGCATCTATTAGAAGACTATATATATAATTTAAGAGTTGAACTGTGAGTCTTTGGTGCTCTCTGAACTTCATCATTTGCTTGCAGACATTTCATTACCCAACTAGATAACAACATGAATGAGTGTGAATGAGTGTGGGGTTTATGCCATGTTTATAAACAACAGATTGCCCTACAACTTCTAAGAAGCAGATTTGAATCTATTAAGAGTTTCAGTTCAATAAAGATAATCTATAAACGATAACAATGAACATCTACAGGTGTTTCATTCTGAGGCCAAATGGGATGAATGCAATAGCATATGATGGCCAGTTTAAAGAAAATTAATGCTTCAACTGTACATTCTAGGATTTCTATGTGCTATTTTTTAAAAGGATATTCTGTAATCTTTCAAGGCAGTCAGAAAGTATGAAGAATGTTTTTTCAGAAATTTAAGAAGCAACTCACTATGGTTGTGTGCTTAATATATAATATTACAGGTAGTCCTTGACTTATGACCACAATTGAGCCCAAAATTTCTGTTGTTAAGTGAGACATTTGTTAAGTGAGTTTTGCCCCATTTTACGATCTTCCTTGCCACAGCAGTTTAGTGAATCACTGCAATTGATAAGTTAGTAATTTGGTTGTTAAGTAAATCTGGCTTCCCCATTGATTTTTTTGCTTATCAAAAGGTTGCAAAAAGTGATCACATGACCTTGGGAAAGAGCAACAGCCATAAATATGGACCAATTGCCAAGCATCTGAATTTTGATCAAATGAACATGGAAATGCTGCAAAGGTCGTAACTGTGAATAACGGTCATAAGTCACATTTTTCAGTGCTATTGTAACTTTGAACAGTCACTAAAAGAACTTGCAAGTTGAGGACTACCTGTATTAGTATGATTCTGTATCATATTAATATTCACATTCATAATTACTCAGCAGCAAGCATACTACTGCAAATTTGTTCACGCAATAAGCAATCTGTCCCTAGTGAAAAGGAGAAATACAAACAGCAGACAACCTTCTTCTCTTAATGCTATAATAGTGTTTGCAGAAGTGATGAAAATCATTCACCAGCTGCTAATAAGACCCGATCACACCATTCAACATCTCCATTCAGCTATGTACGTATAGAAGGAAAGCTGCAATAGTGCTTAGGACTCTGCAGAAAATCTATCAAATCTCTTTAAGTCACCTTCAAATAACAACCGATTCAAATACACTCGATTAGATACAGACATCAAATCTATCCAAATAAATAAATTGATTGAATCGCCTTTCAGTTCTATTTTCTCATCAAAGTTTTGTACAGCCATAAAAAAATATATCTGTAGACACTAATATTTGTACACAGAAGACATCAGAGAAGTGGCAAAAGATTATACATAATTTAAACAGAGTACCTTGCGACATACTCTTGAAATCCCAATGTATCTTGGCCCAAAAAGTTGCTTAAGTCTTTAATCAGACTGAAGACTTAAATCATCTCCAACTGACTGAAATTTGTGTCAGGATTCTGGCAGTTGCCCTAAAGCAGGCATAGAAATGTTTTATGAGTTGACATTTTGTTTCCACTGGTCATTAAATCTATGTATTTCCAAAGGTGGAAATAATTTTATTCTATTCTATTAACCTGAAGTTATATTTTTCAAAATGAAGGACTGAATCTTTTGTTTCTTCTCAATGAGTTTTGAGAAAGGTCCCCCAATATCAATAAAACTCAGCTTGCATTTCTGGAAACTGTTCAGGATCCAATCCTGTAATAGGATGTGGACATAGTTCAGAGACTAACCACATTTTCCCACCCCTTTTTCCTAACTTACAACTATTTGGTCTAGCGGTGCAATTCAAAATTTTTGAAATCCCAATATTTTTGAAGGAAATTTTTGGTTATTTTTTTTCCCTCATGACCCACATAGTTTGAATGAGTTTCATCTTTTACACATGTGTTTACATTGGTAAGAATTCATCTTTCCTCATACTGTTTAAAACATGGCTAATTAGGTGTATGGCTTTTCCTTTTTTGGAAAAATCTGTGATTTGAGCTCTATGGTGCACATACTTCTGTTCCACACAATGGAAAAAAGCAAGATAGCTCATTTAAGTTAAAGAGAATTTGGAAAGGGGGGAGGGACATGCTTTCTGCAAAGGAATTTAAAGCAGGATCTGAAGAAAGGTTTGTAATTTCTCCAGAAAAATTATGAAACAACCTTGCTAGCTTTCTCACTAAAGGGGGAGAATTGAAAATGATAAATGAATCAGGAGAGGACAACATCCCATTTTAATAGAATAACTCATTTCTCACATCATCAGCGATGACAGCCAATGGATTGGGTCCACTGTTCCTAGGACTGTGACAAGTGATAACCATTCTTGTTTAAACCATGAAGTGGATAAAGAGGATTCCAAGTTAGAGGTAAGTCAACAGACCAAATTAATGTTTATTGCTTGCGGAATGCATTAAAAATTCTTGCGCTTTCAGGAAATAATTATTTTTACACTTTAAAAGCATGGGGCCTTCAGGTTCTGTCACATAAATCTTCATGACAGTCCTCTCCATATGGCCAAACTGTGAAACATGAACAAATTTAAATAGTTTAAATTTGTTTTGAGAAGCTTACATGCATATAAATAAGACAGCTTTGGAACTTGATTCAGTGGTGGGATTCCAACAGTTTGGCCCGGTTCACATGAACCAATAGTAAAAAATGCTACAGTTTGGCTGAACCGGTAGTAAAAAAAAAAACAGCTACCGGTTCAGTCAAACCAGTATTTCTTTTTTTCCCCTTCCAATGATAAGCTGTTTTGATGATCAGCTATACCGGGATCACCTTCGCTGTCTTACTGCTTCGCCTAGCAGGCTTCCCTGAGGCCCAGCAGGCCAAAAAAATGGAGTGGGGGTGGGATGCTGCACAAAAAAAGAAGCCATGCCCACCCAGTTTCATAGCCATGCACACCTAGCCTCTCTCAACCATGCCCACAGAACCAGTAGTAATGGCTAGGTTCCACTACCTTAAGTTTACAACAATTCTCTGAAGTAGGCTAAATTGAAAGAAAGGCTGCACTTCCAATGTGCTGGAGGCTGGGGCTGCAGGAAATTATATGAAATATCATGTTTTCAAAAGATAAAATGCAAGAGATGCTGCAGTTACCTCTTCATGATCACCCTTTACATTACCTGATATATTTTTATAGATCAGGTAACTGGAGGAAAAGGAGTTAGAAATGGGTTAGAAGATGCATCTCCTATTTATAATAATGTGAAACTTGTTAAGTCTGGTTGTTTGATTGGATTTATGGCTGAGTAGTGGTCTGTACCAAATTATTGTGCTTTGGCATGACATAATTTATGGCACATGTTCACATAACAGCTGAACTTCATTAAACAAACCATGGCCAAGTGAGATATACTGTAGGAACAGAGTCAGTGGATGGGACCTTTTGGAGACTATTAATTATTTAAGGAAAACTTCAACTCCTGTTGCATTAGTAACATTGATTTAAGTGAAACAGCTTTGTCAACCAGCACTTCTGGAGTCATTAAAAACAATTTTATTTTTAAATCTCTCAAAATACACTTTTCAATTTTGGGTGTGAGAGGCTACCAGATCTGGGCTGCAGATATTTGGATAATGGCTAAGTGGCAGCAAAGAAACAGAAAACTCTAGCAATCCTCTGATCTTTGCACTCCTACGTATGAGATCAAGGATAGTATTTTTGTTCACTTTTGAGTCAGATTTGCTTCTTTATCTTTTACTACTGTATCAGTCCTTTTCTTAATCAAGCCATCCTCTTGCATCTTTAATCTTTCGAGCAATACAGTATCCTGGTTATTGGTACACGTGTTAATTTCTTTCATTCATTCATTCATTCACTCACAGTGGACTACCTAGGACTACCTGGAATGTGTTCCCTCTGGTGTCTAATTCCAGATGTGTGTCTGTATGCTTATGCATAAAGATCTCATTACTGGCACTGTGCACTTGCTTTAATTGGGAAGAAATGTTTCCGACATGCAGGAGCACAGCAAGACACTATTTATTATTCCTAAAAGAAGCAAATCCTTTGTTAAGCTTTTTTTAGCCAACCTCTCTCCAAAAGATGCTCCTGATTTTGAAATCTCATTCATTAAATGAATGGCTCTTTAAAGTTAGTTGCCATGTATTTTTTTTCCTTGCAGAAGCCTATGAAAGCAGGGCTGGATTTAGACATGGCAAGGTATGAGAATTTGTAGAGGCTCTATTTGGCAAATGTTAATAAAACATCAGACTGCTACAAGACTGAACTTGGCAACAATGCCACTAAAATGCATTACAAATCTATGACCGGATAAAGAAAAATACTCTTTGAACAAAAGATGTGAATGCATGAAAAAACAACCCAAATCTAAAATGAATGAGGGTCATGTGAGGGTTAAATTTAAGAAACACTCTTGTTTGAAATCCAAATAAACCTGTAACAAATACTAATAATACTAATAATTTAAAAACACTTGAAAGTTAAAGAAGCTCCTTCAGATTCTGAGTTCCTAAATTGGAGGCCCTTAAATTCTAGGCAGCTGCTTCAATGAGCAACAGAGGGGTGTCTTGTACTCTCGGGATAAACAGAAGTGTTTTTTTTCCCCCCAATAAATTTGGAATTAAGTTCGCAAAGCCCTGGTATTGCTCCTTGGGCACTTATTCCCCGCGTCGCTTTTGAATTGTCGTAACATTCCGAATAGCTTTAGCGGCGACTGGAGATCACCAAGCATTCCCTCACCCCCGGCGGACAAGCAAATCCCAATAATTTTTTCGCGGGTGGGACGGGAAGAGCAAAGCGTACCCCCACCAAAAAAAGCGCCTCCGCTCTCCCTCACGCAGTTGGTTTCTGAGGGCTGGAAGCGCGGGGAGGAATCTAGCGCCGCCCGCAAGTTACTACTGGCGGCTGCTTGATGCCTATTTTAGTCAAAACCTGCGCTCCGCGGGCGGCGAGCGCTCTTCCCGCAGGCGCAGCGGAGCCACAAGGCGCTCCCGTGAGGAGCGCACCAGTGCTGGCAGCCACGTTTGAGTATAACTGTAGAAACTCTGGAGAAGGAACCTGGCAGCGGCGACGCGGAGAGGTAAGGCTGCTGGGACTAGGAGGAGGGAAGCAGGTAGGGGAAGATCCCGGGGAGGCCAGAAGAAGCTGAGGGGCGGATCAGTTTTGATAGGCAGAATTGAGGCAGCTGGGAAGACGCGCAGGGCTCGGCGACATTTTCCGCAACCCGGTCTACTCACGAGCCGGCGGTGCGGGGTGGAGGGAGGGAAGGTTCCCGTGCAAATCTAGTCCGGGTGAGTTTCGGCTGCTTACTGCCTTTAACGCGGGCGCGCTACTTCCCAGAACCTGACACTTTGTTAGCCGTTGGGTGTCCCCAGTCCTGTCTATCTCCCGCCTTAGCCTACCGCTTGGCACTTGCCTTCTGTACCGGCCTCGTTGGATTCTCACGTCGGGACCTAGAGAAAGAACTGCAGAGGCTCGTGCAAATAACTCGTGGGATCCCTGGAGTTGTGGAGTTGTGACTGGAGTTCAGTTTGCAGGAACTAAAAAAACAAAACAAACAAACAAACACCCCGGCTCCCTTGTTCAAAAGGACCCCAAAGCACATAACAGAGGATTCTTAAGGTTCTCGTCTGCTTTTAAATATATCCTAGCTTCTTGTCATCCCGGGTGGGGGGAACTGGAATTTAATTGCAAAAGGCAATATAATAATACTGTCCTCTTATTGTTTTGAGCCCTACCTTGAAGGTGGGGGGGAAGCATGGTCAGGTATCCTTGTGCCACCAACTTTGAATGAGTCTTTATATCTGAAACAGAAGGCAAGGCTAATCAAAACCTCGGCCAGGCCTGGCTCAGCAAGTACAGACAACTAGTCCTCGTTGCTCAGCACAAGCCATACCAGCCTCATTATTATTTTGAAGCTGAAGTAATTTTCTGAGAGGAAGAAAAAGTACAGCCTTATACAATCCCCATCCTTGTTGGGAAAGCATTGAATATTGTGTATGTTTTATGTATGTGCAGCATGATGAAAACTTGCAATAAATTGGCAGTTCAGTTATGGCCAGATATGACCCTAACTCTTCCAATTAAGTCCTCCCCCTCCAAGATTGCTATCTATAAGGAATGTGATATCTTCCCATTACTGTTTCCTTACTTATTTGGGAACTGTGTTTGAAATACCAAATTTAATAGCAAGTAAATAGTATTATGTTTAATAGTGTTTATATACTTCAAGTAATAATCCTTTGCCTAGGGTCTAGAATGCTTTGTATTGTATATAATATTGTAAAATAATATACTTGAGAGAGCTGTTTCAGCATGATGGTTAGGGCACCAGGCTAAGCCTGTGAGCCTGTAGTCCTGCTTAGGCATGTAAGAGGGTGACCTTGGGCCACAAGGTAACAGGCAACCTCTTTCTGAAAATGTTGTCAAGAAAACTGCATATTGACTTGAAAATGTGCATGCACATATATCTACATTAAATCTCCTTTTTTAACCAAACATATATTAAAATGCACATTAAATGCCCATATACAATGTTAGCAAAATCTTGGACAGTGTTGTATCATACGACAAAAAAAGTTAAAATGCAGATTGCCTTTTTCGTATAGAATTATTGAGTTCTTCATAGGGACATTTGCTTTGAACAACCAAGATCCCACTGATATAAAACAGATTATGATATCCAGTGGATATTTTTCTAACTGCCTCTATATCTGTGAAATTGAAATCAATATTTTATGATGCTGTAAATTCACATATTATTTCTGTCCCTATTTTTGCTTCACTTTCAGAGCAACACCTTAAAATAAAACATCTATTTGCATGTAGCAATTAGTAAACATAAAAAAATATTACTGTGTGGTTTTAAAGATCTGGTTCAACCAATGAATGATGCTACATGAGGATTTAGTAACATGAATCCAGACATAGTATGAAGTAAGTCATGCTGTGTTTATTTATTTTTTTCTGGATATAAGGGCTGAAGCAGACCTATATGTGTGGAATGACTTCTGAGGTTGTTGATTGTTAGTTCTTCCTTTATAATAGTCTCAGGGAGTTTTGCAGTTGTCTAGCAGCTTTAATGAATAAGTTTAACTTTCTTCTGTAAGCCATTTTCTTGATTAAAAGTACTCTTTTTTTAGTTTCTATTTGAAAATAGCACCCTACACATGTAGAGAAAGGTTAAATATATCTTCTACACTCAGCCTATGGTCATTGCCCAGTCAGAATTTTTCCAACTCTTCAAGGAATTTTGAACTTCATACAGTACATTTTTCCAATTGAAGTTGTTGTCCATCAAAAACCATCAAAAGCTGCTTATGTATCAAAAATTAACACAAAATGAAATGCAGACAGCAGATGTGTTGCATTCTGCTAGAGTATCCAGCATCACTTGAGTACAAATTACATACACGTGTGTGGATGCACAAACTAAAGAACTGTTGAGAGAATCACTAACAAATTTACCGCATATAGAAATTTTTTTTTTAGCTTTGACTAGGTCATATGTCATGGACTAGATGTATATTGGACCGTTTTCTGAAGAGTCAAATGTATAACCTATTATATTTAAAAATTAAATATTTTTGTTGCCCTTAAAACTTGGCTGTTAAAGCATTGTGTACTCTTTTGCTTCTTATCTTCTATCCAGCACTGCATTAGGTACTATATTTAGTAATGCTGTTTAATGTCACAGCTACATGGCAGTTGAATAGGTGTGGGAGAGACAAGCAGAATTCTAACTTTATTTTAAGTATTCTCTGCTGACAGTTACTTGAGTGCCAAAGCTATACCCATTACTTTGTTGAACGCTTTATGTATGCAAAATGACATAGATAAGAGTATACAATTAGTGATTGAGTTAATTCTGATAAATACAAGATCTGGTTTTCTTTTTTTAAAAAAATATATATATGAAGCGAACATTCAACATGTTCCATGTATAACTTTTCAAGCTTTTGGGATCTGTCCCCATTCAATTCTCTTGCAAAAAGATGAATATTCAGTCACACTGCAAGTACAACCTATATTTCTTTCTAACAGGCTAGTTCAAGATGAACTTCATAGAAGCCAGTTCAATTACTACAGCCCCATTGAACTTCAGCCTGGACTTCAGAAATGCCACCTCTGTGCCTTTGAATGAAACTGTATGTGAAAATTGGAGAGAGATCCATCACCTGGTTTTTCATATGGCCAATATTTGTTTTGCAGTTGGGCTGGTTATTCCAACTACATTTAATCTTCATATGATTGTCCTACGAGCTATGCTGGCAATGGGTAAGGAAAGCAACATTAGACTCAAATGTTGCACCCTTTACAATCTATTGTAATGAGAATCCATTATAACATATTTATAAAATTTATTTCTCTATTCCTGCTGCTTGATTTTGTTCGATTTTGGGAGCAGGAGAGTGCTTTGGAATATGTGGGAAAAACCAATCCTTAAATACTATTAAAAAAATAACAATTTCATTTCTGATTGTGCTTCCAGACAAATGTGGGTAATATTCTTCTATAATGCTATAACTTGCATTCTTTTCCTGGCATAATCATCATTGTTCTTGTTACTGTTAGTCATTTCTTGGTAGATTGTTCTATGGAAGCTAAAAAGTTTGAACACAATATTCTACTATACTTAAGTTTTCTGGATTGGGAATGGCAGAGTTGTATGCCTAATAATTTTACACTTTTATTTTTGGCAGGGTGTGTACTTTTTATCATCTGGGCAGCCCTTTTTCGCTGTGCGGTGGATATGGTAATCTGGAATATGGTATTCCTTGTTGTCAATCTTCTGCATTTTATATTCTTGCTGTACAAAAGGAGGCCGGTATGTTCACCATTGCTAAATCAATGATAGATGTATAAAGAAGTTTTTTAAAAGAATTGGGTCTTGCTTTTAAATGGGCTTGTTCGGCTAATGTATTGTCACTGCCAAAAAAAGTGCAAGAGGTTATTAATATTTATTAATAACTGCTTTTAGTACTTATCTCTCCAGGTTTTCATTTACATAGCCTGTAGTACTAGTGTAAGATGAATATAACGTGCAAATATTGAGTGCCAAGAGTTTTTGCATTTGTAATTTAATTATATCATGTTGTTTTGTTTGCTTTTAACCTTCTTGAGGGCTCCTAAGCCACTTACAGTGCTTTGGGAATGGAGCAGCATATAAATCCTAATAAGTAAGTGAGAATAAACATTCAGGACTTCAGTGGAACTCTATTGTATCATTTTATGGTTATTATATGTTATTTGTTCTAAGTAAATAGTTTGGTTATATTTTGAACTTATTGTTTTGGACAACATTTGTAATTACAGCATTATTTGGTCTGACCTGTGTATCAATAAATATTCTTAGTAAATACTACTAATAGTATTATATATCCAATAATAATATTTTAATAAGAGCATTGTTATACATTGGTTCTATTTTCAGCACAGTTCATAATTCTCAGTAGGATATAATTTGTTCCTCTTCCTCCTCTTCTTCTTCCTCGTCATGTCTCCACTGCAATGAAGGTTTCCTTTTCATTATTTATAATATTTGTATCTCTTCCTCCTACTGAGGTGGAGTGAAAGTCATGACCTCTGAAGATCATGCTATTAAAGTTTCATAAAAATAGGAAATAAATTACTTTCAGGAGATGTATCTTTAAATGTTTATCTAGTATATTTCACATTTGGCTAGCAAAAAGTCATCACTGTCTACTTTACCAGAATTTCTTACGCACATTGATTTATACATAGAAAATATTCTTTACTTTATCTTTATTTTATCTTTATATTAAAATATTTCATTGTGTATAGTGTTGAAGTAATACATTTTTAAAATACATAATTGTCTTTTATTTGACAAACATATAAATAAATTTTTATACATACATACATATACATACATACATATAATATAATAATCTCAACATTCTATCTATCATATAAACATATTTAGATATATAATTTCACAAGATATTGGGTCAAATCCAGTGAGTAAAAGGAGGCTCATTGACTCATTGGAAACTTCCCTTGGTGAAACAGAAAGGAAGTTTTAAAAATTGATATTTAGGTTCTTTGACCACTCTCTATTAGATTGTTAAGTGAGGAGGAATTATATGGCAACATTATTTCTATCCCTGATCTCTGACAAAAGTTTTTACTGCTTTAAAAATAATTCTATCAAGAGAAAGACGCTGATCATTCACAACTTGTCAGGGCTATTTTCCACTATGCAATCCAATTACTCTTTTTCTTGAAATAGCCAGGTAAACCCTAAGTGTAAAAATAAGCAGGATTGTCTGTCTCCAGACTAGATATTTGAGAACTTTATTGCAAATTTTTCTGGCTCTCAGCCTTTTTTTCTACCTATAACAACCCATATGCGTAGTAAGTTTTGGATGACAGTAGTTCATCTGCATTCCAGCATCCTTTGTACTAAGGCTTTTTTGTCATCTGTAGCAAACATCCATCTAGAAATTTTGTAGTGTACAGCTGATTGAAATAAAATTAAAGAGCAAGCTACACAAAATGGGCTGTTGTGCAACGCCCTCTAGTTTTTCTCTTACTCCTAGGTGAATCTGCTATCAAAAGAGCATCAGTGTAATAAAGTGAGTTGAAAGGGAAGTTGTCCCTTTGCCTAGTAATATATTGCAAGCTTATCCTCATAATCTTAGAAATGGAGGAGGGGAAAGATGTTTTACTGGCTGGTGAATGGTTTAAAGAAGTAATCCTTGTCCTTGTCACGTCCAGAGCTTTGCTTATCAGGTACTGCAGAAGAAATGCTGCTGTCAGAAAAAGGTGCAGATGCCTTTGCGGTTGATTGAGGCTTATCATATGCAGAGATGCATGATATTTGCTCCATTCATCGCTGAAAAGATTTCCTCTGTGATCAGCAGAGCTGTTCTTTTACAACACTTCTAAGTGCAGCTGCTCTGAGGCCCCGTTCCTGGAGGAGCCAATACATAATAGAAACCACGGTTATCTGTTGCAGGGTTTATTGCAATCTTCCAGACAAATCCTATTGTCGGAGGAGGGAGGGGCTGCCTGAAAGATCTTATATTGGTGAAAACATTGCTCTTTTAATCTCAAGGACAAAGCTCTCCCCCCCCCTCCCCCACAGAGCACACATCTCCATTTTATCTAGTTTCCTTACTAAAATTCAGATTATTTCTTGTTGATATAGAGGTAAATTAATTAAGAATAGGCCCAAGACCACCTTCTCCACCTGAGGCTCCGTATGCCTCCATTAAAGCTTCCATCCTTATTTATCTGGCTCAATGCTATATTATTTTTGCTTTCTTTTATGACCATTTTCTGCTTTTCTGACAGATTAATCGATCTCTGCTCTGCCTGCCTATGTTTTCAGATAAGACAAGGCATAATGTTCTGGCTATTGAATTGAAAGACTTTGTCAGTTTGGCCTTCATCTCACAGACTTCACTGTTTTGATATGCTATGTGAATCAGACAGCCTTTACATTTCATCACAACATGTTGTGATACAGGATGTTGTACGACTGCGGCAAACAGGATCTCCAAGTGGGGCAGCAAGTCTAGGAAGCTTCAGTGTGCCCACACGGATTATCTTGGTGGCCATTAGTCTAGCTGCCTCACCTGACTTTTTAAGAACATTAGTGGAATTATGTAGATTTAAGATGGTATGGGCCAAGACAGAGATCAGGGCCTGAAGAGGATTTCTAAAAGTTTATCAGCATTAAAGAAACCAAAGTAATTCAATGCAGGGAGATGTAAAATGGTGCATATTTCAGACAACACATCCCAAGTTCTTTGCTGATGTGTAAATTACGAGGGAATAACACAATAAAAATATAACCCCCAAAATATACATCCCACTTGGAATGTTTTTTTCTTTAGATTTCTATCCCATCTTCCCTTTTGGAGCTTAGGCACTCGCATCTCCAGCTTTTCCTCACAGCAAGAACACTGTGAGGTAGGTTAGGCTGAGCAAGAATAACAGCCCCAAAATTATACAATAGGGTTTCAGGAGTTGAGAATGGATTTGCACATGGATATCTCCATTTCTAATCCATCGCTGTAATCATTTCTCTGTGCTAGTATGTTGTGTAATTCTGATAATGAACTTCCCAAAGGATGTGCAGTTGGAAAAGATGTTCACCCTACCCTTCTCAAGTAGCTGCATTTTTACAAACTCAGTAGCTTCATTTGTCTTAATCATGCCTTGGTTTCTGTTTTCAGTAGTTTAAGACCAGCCACTTCAATGCATTGTGTGAAATCATGAATTAGACTCATTTAGTAATATGCCTATGAAGATTCTCAGTCATCCAGGTCATAGTTGTATCAAAAATGGTTTTTATTTTTGAAAAGTCAAGTAGACTTATTAAGGTTATGATTAAGCATATTATCTGAACCCAGTATGCAAGTTTTCATTGGTTTGCAAAAAAAAGGTCTGAGTAAAAGGAGAATGAATGCCTGAGGGGAGAAAGCAGATAATTAGAAATTGGAATCATGCAAAGTTTGGGAGTGAATGATTCATGAAACACTATTTCATGAAGTGAATAATTAATCTATAGAATTTATTATTGCAAGTTGCAGAGATCAACAATATATTGGAAGTTAAAAACAAACAAACGCAAAGGATTGGTGTGTACAGGTCGGGGAGGATGAAGCTATAAGTGGCTGGTAATAATGATGATACATTGCATTTAGTTTCAAGGTTAATATATGTTTTAGCACCCAATACTAGAGAACATGAGTGGGAAGGTGCTAAAATACTCATGTCCTACTTATGGACTTCCCAGAAGAGTCTGGTTGATCATTGTAAAAGCCAAGCCTTGGACTATACAACAGTTTGGTATCTTTAATCATTTTCAGGGATTTTAGATTACTTTAAGTAAAGGACAAAAAGAATGGAGTAATAATATACAATACTATATAGAACTATCTTGTTCATGCATACTATTTTCTTACAACAATTTGAAAGGTATTTATTATACTCAGATTCCCAGCTAATAAGATAATGTTTCTGCTTAATTATATTTATATTGTTTGCTTACAGTTGTGGCTGCAATATCAGATTGGAACATTTATTTTTGAAAATATAATTGTTTTGAATAATTTTTGACCCATAACCTCACACAATTAACCAAAACAGAACTGCAACTTTCAGCAACGACATTGGTTGACAAAAGGGAACTAGCATTTCTCCCCTTTGTCATTAAAGTCCATGTAGTTTAGAGTCTACACATATGGGGAAAAGAAATTATGTTAATAAATTTGAATTTTATGATTTAGTCTCTTGTCTTTTTTAAAATTTCCTTACTGTTCTATATATTTTGTTATTCTATCATGAAAATAAATAGGCTTAATTTTATTTGCTAAAGGGCAAATTAAGGAAAGATAATATTGATTGGATGAGCAGTAACATAATCCTCCATGGGGGTGGGGGGAGAGAAAAGATTATCATCACAAAGCCATTTGTAAATAATAATTTGTGAAAACTAAATGGCTGTCAGTTGGTAATTATAGATAACTGAACAGATCGGAATAAACTTTGAATAAATCCTAAACTTAAAGTTGTTAGATTAAAATGTGTAACTGCCATGCTCTGTTTTATTTATTAAATTTATTGTCCTCCCATCTCATCACAAGGCAATGCTGGGTGGCTATGTATAGAAAGGGTGGCTTCTATAAAACTGGGTTATATGTTGCCATGAAAATTTATGAAAGATTTATGGCACCTGGATTATTCTTTAGGAGCCAATGACTTATAGTAGTGATGGTATAATGATTTTGTGAGGGAATAATGAAGACAATTATTTGTGCTGCTGGAATTGAAGCTTGGAGACACTGCATTACAATAGTTCCAAGCACACTGAAACAGGATTGTGTACTTTGGAAGTTGGCTGTGACAAAAATGCACTATTTTGTCCCAATGCTCTTGGGACAACTATATGAAGTCCCTAGGGATAATCATCAGAGAGTTTTGGGATGATTTCTTTTGCCAATGATATTTTATTAAGTTGTGGTTATTCATATTCTGAAAAACTTTGATGTTGTTATGGGTTAGATGAAAGTCAATAATCCAGTGCTAAATCTGAAACAACAGTAATATTCTGTGTGGTTCCTAAGTACAGGAATTTGAAGATTTTTATTTCAATAGAAGAGAATATATATATATATTCAGGATTGAACTATGCAGGGGTGTCAAACTGGCACGCCCCCCCGAGCTCCACAAAGGAAAACATCACGATACATCATGTGACAGAAACATGACACTGCAAGTTTGACACCCGTGAACTATGGGATCCTTGGCATCTTTGAGTTGGGTTGAACTATGGGATCCTAGGTATCCCTGAGTTGGATTGTTTACTTGCAGACATTCCATTACCAAACTAGGTAACATCATCAGCATCTAGTTAAGTAATGAAACATCAGCAAGCAAACAACTAAGTTCAAACAGCACCAAGGACTCCAGAATGATTTTTGTGTTCAGAATAGAGTGGCGATGCTTCTGAAAGAATAGGAAAGTACTTTTGGGGAGCCTCTAGAGACCCAAAGTAATTTTGAGACCCAAGTAATTTTGTACTCAGGAACATCTATTATCAAAATTAGTTGAAATGCTAATTACATAGTCTCTTAGATATAATAACAGCTGTTCTATTATTGAATACACACTGATAGCTTCATTAGATTAGATAACGTTCTATGTGTGGGCCTAGGAAATGCAGAATGTATGGTAGAATCCAATCAGCATTCTGAGTGGGATATCTCATCATATACACAATGAGTGTCAATTTATCAGGCCAAGTTCATGTTTCTGTCACTAAACAAATCAGTACCAGGATATTTAATATCCTGTTTCAAATCTGAACAATCACTACGATCATCAGTGACTGACAATGTCATCTCGTAGTTACAAAAGCAACTGACAGCTGCACTCCAGAATTTCCTTTTCTTCCTCTCCTGCCACTTCCAATCTGTGACACCTGTTAATGTGTCTTTCAGATGCCTGATGAAGACCTAATTCTTCCTCTGGGGTTTCTTTGACTGAAAATGTTATGATTAGCTAGTTTTGTTTATGTTTTTCCTCTTCTTTATTGAATGGGCTTTTATATTGTATTTTACCATGCAATTTTGATTTGTACTCATAAATAGTTTTAACTTTTGACAACATAAAAAGCAGTATTAAGTAAACAAATGAACTGTATACTTTTATTGATTTTTTTTGCCAGCAACGATATTTTTGGAGGCTTTTTAACTGAAACGATCATGTCTTAAAACCACTTCTTCTGCATTTCTAATGTTTGTAATATTTCTTCACTATTGTCTTTTAGATAAAAATAAATAAAGAGCTCAGTAGCCTATACAAGAGAATGTTTGAACCACTCCATGTTCCTCCAGAGCTATTCCAAAGATTGACAGGACAGTTCTGCGATATTCAGACTTTAAAAACAGGTCAAGCATATGCTGCAGAAGATAAAACATCAGTGGATGATCGATTAAGTATTCTACTAAAAGGAAAGTATGTGTCTGAAATAACTGGGTCTGGATCTCCCTTTTATATAGTTGGACTGTATGAAAAATGCACACTCGATCTGAAAGAGATAGGTAAGGCTACCAGATCTGGTCTGCACAAATCCAGACAACCACTAGATGGCAGCAAGGAATTTTCAGTATTGCTTTGCTGCCCATTTGTGCTCATTTGGATTTTTATAGGTCAGGTATGATAGACCTAAATATAAGCTAGTTAGATCAAAAAGGTACCCACCCACCTGCATCCCTGGACAGGAGAGCTCTTTCTAGCTAATGGAAGAATTCTGCTGTAGAAGTGGCCTCGCTAATTCTCCCATGAGCTGTTCAGAGCATCCAGTAGTGGGAGGTGCTTCAAAAAATATTGCACGATTAACAAGTCGACCCCTTCTACCACTCCAACTCCTTCAGAAGAGGGACCAGAAGATCTGATTTTCAACCAACCAGTAGTCGAAGCAGAGGTGATCCCAGTTCCTCCCATGTTTTCGGACCTGGTACAGAAACAGTGGGCCTCTGCAGCGGTGTACTCAGCTCCTACTGGATATGACAGGAAATATTTCAATTTGGCCCCTGATTTCTCAAAATTATGGAATACTCCTGAGATAGATGAACCTATAGTGGGATTAGTGTCCTCCTCCATTCTCCGTCGAACTGCTGCGAGAATCCAGAGAGTGGGAGGTGCTCCAGTCTCGTGTCATACAGGCTGAGCTATAATTGGAGGAACGCCCTCCTCCACGTGACTCCTGCAGGCGTTCCCCCAGTTTTAGCTCAGCCTTCGACAGACAGGCAGCTAATTTTTGCGTATCTTGGCCGTTGCAGATTGCTCTTTTATTGTTCTGGTATCAGGTTTGAATTTCTTTTAATCCTTGTCCCTTGCCTTTAGTGTGGTCCCAAATTTTTTGTTAGGCGAGTTTTTTCGCTGTTTGGGGGGAGTTAGGGGGAGTCGGAGCCTTTTGCCCCCCCCTCCCTCTGCCAGCCTTTTAAGTTGTGCTCCTAGGAGCGGCCCTTCGTTTAGCTTTCTTTCTCTTCGTTGCGTCTTCCCCCCAACCAACGCAATCAGAAGAAGCTCTGCTTCTTCTCCTAGCCCTTCCTTTCCTGCTTTTTCCCGTTTAAGGGCTGGTGCATCCCTGGCCTAGTAGCGCCATTACGGGCGGCCATTTTAGGCGCGCCTCCTGGTCGGCGCCATTTTGTCTATTCATTCAAAGTTGCGTGGTGCTGGTAGGCCCACAGCGTGAAAGGGCGCGTGGAGCCTGATTTTACTGGGGATACTGTGGCTCCGGGCCCTGTTATCCTCCGCTACCTTCCTGTGCCTAGTTGGTTCCGTTTTGATTGCCCGCAACTCATCCAGGGACGCAGGCACGTACCTTCCAAGTTCACTGGGAGGCTGCCTTAGGAGGCCTTCTCAACCCCTCCCTTTTTGTTTCTGCATATCTCAATTTTATATATATATATAGGGGTTATTTTCCTTTCTCTGGTCTCAGCGGCGGATTTGGTTTCCCCTTTGCAGCTGTTATTTAGCTAATTACTTATTGAGCCCTTTCTTCAATTTAGTCGTGCTCCGCCCCCTTTAATAAAAAAATATATAATAAATAATAGAAAAGAAGATTACCTTGATTATTCCTGTCCAGGTACTAGTAGGTAGATAGTTAAGGGATTTTTTCCCCCTCTCTTTTCCAAAAGGGGGACATGACCCAACTTCAGGAAAACCGGCTAGAGTGATAGGCCGAACTCCTTGGCGCACCAACCGCCTCTCTTATATTCTGAGTATCATGGCAGAGGGAAATCCAAGTGGGCCTTCCTTAAAGGCCAAGTCCAAGACCCACTATTTGCGTGCAAAGGACAAGGATTCCTCCAGTGCCTCTCAAAAGGATGCCTTGAGGCGTCATAAGGCTCTGGAAAAAGAATTTAGCAAACGTTCAAGGGACTCGCCTGCTATAGCCCCTGCTCCCCCCCTCCTTCTGTGCATTCTCCCCCGCTCGGACAGTCTTCCCCCTCCAGGTGTAGTTCAACACGGAGTCTTCATTCTCCTTGCGCCCCCGAGGCCACTTTTACACCAACCACAGCGGGCCTACGCCAGGACCCGGTTTCTTCTGTTATCCCAGACAGTATCAAGGAGTGGATGCAGCTCGCCACCCGTCAAGGGATCGATGAAGGCATGCAGCAACTCTCAAGGTCAGAGCCTCAGGGGATGACACCTGGAATTACATCTGCACCTACTACACTGATCGCAGGGTCGACTTCCCAGCCGGGACAGGTACCTCTCCAATTTGAAGTTCCATGTCTGGAGGGTGTGGAAGCCCTGGTGGAGGAGGAAGGGAACTTTCAGTCTGTAAAAGAGGAAGAAGGTTCTGTTAGAGGGTCACTTCATTATTTGGAGCCCCTATTTACACTGGACCCTATGGAGGAGGAAATGTCTGAAGATGAAGGCATTTCCCCCGAGCAACCGGCTATGGTGGGCCTGTTCAAACCTCAGTTGTTTAAATCTTTATTATTTAAAGCTAAAAACATTTCAGGTTTTCTTTCTCCGTCTGCTTCTGAGCTGCCTCCAGCTCCCCCAGGAGGTCAAGAAGACTCCATATTCACTCATCCGATCGTTGAGACTGAGGTAATTCCCACCCCCCCAATATTCTCCGATCTCGTAGCAAGACAACTGGCATCGACAGGCCCCTCTACTGCCCCTTCTAACCAGGATAAGAGGCTGTTCAACCTCGATCCGGAGTTTTCAGCCTTGCTGGCTACTCCAGAGGTAGACGACCCTATTATAAGATTGGCTTCTTCTTCTTCCAATCCCACTGATGCCCTGGAGGCGCTTAAACCTGAGGATAAGTGTATGGAATTGGCACTCCGGCAGGCGCATCAGTCAGATGCCTGGGCCATAAAGTCAGCCACAGCTGCCTCCTTTTTTACCCACTCTTCCATAAGGTGGCTTAAACAACTAAAGCAGCATGTCCCCGCTTCCAACACCAGAGCCCTGCAGGACATCGCCAAACTCACGGCCACGGCTGAATTTGCGGCCGATGCCACCTTTCACTCCGTGAAGTTCTCGGCCTGAGCCATTTCCTCACACGTGGCTGCCCGTCGGCTGCTCTGGCTCCGTCAATGGCACGCAGATGTCAGAAATAAATCCAAGCTAGCCTCAGCTCCCATCTCGGGAGGGAAGCTTTTCAGCCCTGCCTTAGACCCGTTATTAATGGAGATGCGTAATAAGAAGAAATTTCTACCGTCCCTTTTTCGTAAACCAGAAGCCAGAGGGTCCCAGCCATTTCGGAGGGGCTCCTTTCGTCCCTTCGGCCAGCATTCCTTCTCCCCTAGATATCAGGCCTCGTCGTCCTTTCGGCCGGCCTACCAAGACAGAAGCGACTCAGGTGATAGAAGCAGGAGGGGAGGAAGCTACAGGAGGCCCTTCAGAGGTCCAGGAAATAAGGCGTCCCGGAGACCCAGATAGATCTCCCACCTCCTATTCCATTGGTGGTCGCCTTAGGCATTTTGCTCACCAGTGGGAAACATCCACTTTGAATATTTGGGTCAGAGACACCATTAAATTCGGTCTTTCTCTCCAGTTTCATTCTTCACCACCGGATCATTTTATGGTTTCTCCCCTCTCCAGGGATCCGACCAAGCGGGAGCTCATGTCATCAGCCATAAAACATCTCGCGGATATTAGGGCAATCCAGCCCGTCCCTGCCTCACAGTGGGGTGAGGGGTTCTACTCCCTCCTCTTTCTAGTCCCTAAACATTCTGGAGGCTGGAGACCCATTTTGGATTTGAAGAGGCTCAATCGGTATATTGTCCGACATAAATTTAAAATGCATACCCTTCAATCCATTTTGCAGAGCATTAGAGAGGGAGACTGGATGATTTCAGTAGACCTATCTGAGGCTTATCTCCATATCCCTATCCTTCCCTCGCATTCAAAATACTTGAGGTTTTGTTATAATAATCAGCATTTTCAGTATGTGGCCCTTCCCTTTGGTCTTGTTTCAGCCCCTCGGACATTTACTAAAGTACTAGCAGCTCACCTCAGGCATTTTCTAATCCGGCTTCATTGTTACCTTGATGACATCTTGATTGTTTCACCCAGCCAAACTCAGGCTACACGTGACACTGCCACCACCCTTTCGGTGCTGCAAGCGCACGGTTTCTTTTCCCTGGGAAAAGAGTCAACTTGTCCCTTCCACCCGTATTGCCCATTTAGGAGCTGTCATTGATTCGGTGATGGAGAAAGTTTTCCTTTCTCACGATAGATTCAATAGCATATGAGCTTCTATCAAGTCCATTAGGCGGTCTGGTAAAGCCTCTTTACTTGATTTATCCAAGCTACTGGGGAGATTTGTTTCCTGTATATCTATTATTCCATGGGCACGTTTGCATTCTAGATCGTTGCAGTGGTTCCTTCTGCTGTATCAACGCTCAGGTCAGAGCAACTCCAACTTCGTGGTAAGGGTCCCTCCAAGAATCCTCACCTCTCTCCTATGGTGGACAAGACTTTCTATCAACAGGGGCCATCTGTTCAAGGAACCTCCAAGAATCACGCTCACTACAGATGCAAGTCTCTCCGGATGGGGAGCCCATCTGCACTCCCTTTCAGCCCAGGGCGTATGGTCGGCCGCCGAGCAACATTGCAGCATCAATTGGCTGGAGCTCCACGCGGTGTACTTGGCCCTGAAGGCTTTCCTCCCTCAGGTACAAAGGAATCACATACTGGTTCTAACTGACAACACCACAACCAAGGCGCATATCAATCGTCAAGGGGGCACTCATTCTCTTTGCCTCATGTGAGAGGCAGAGCAGTTATGTTGATGGTCAGATACACACCTTTTATCCATCAGAGCGGAACACATTTCGGGAGTCTCCAATGTTTGAGCAGATTGGCTCAGCAGAGCCGCGTTGGACCAAGTGGAATGGCGCCTTCATCCTCTTCTGTTCAAGCAGGCAGCAAAAATCTTCGGCCTGCCTCTGATAGACCTGTTCGCATCTCCGCACAATGCCCAGACACCAAGATTTTTCTCTTGCTACCCCACCAACGGAGTGGAGAATTACGATGCCCTGCATTTTCCTTGGCCTCCTGGTCTTCTGTATGCCTTTCCCCCTCTTCCTTTGATCCCAAGAGTAATTCGGAAATTGGTTCTAGAGAGGGCAGAGATTCTCCTAGTGGCTCCGTATTGGCCCAGGAGACCATGGTTCGCAGACCTTCGCGATCTATCGGTGTCCCCACCATGGAGGATTCCACGTGACAAGATCTCCCTGTCCCAGGGCCCTCTCCTCCATCCGGATCCGCAGTGGCTTCAGTTGGCCGTCTGGAGGTTGAGCGGGAAAAGCTAAGATTGGAGGGTCTATCGACCCAGGTCATCACTACCATCATGGCAGCGAGGCGCCCTTCCACCACTCGCATTTATAATGCAACCTGGGACTGCTTTTCCAAATGGTGTCGTCAATCTTCTATCGACCCGCTCTCTCCTTCCGTTGTGCAGGTTCTGGCCTTTCTGCAAGATGGCCTAGACGGGGGTCTTTCCCCTAACACTCTGAGAAGACAGGTTTCGGCCCTTTCGACAGTGGTTTCCGGTGACTCGTCTACGCCACTATCCCACCATCCTCGTATCAGAGCCTTTCTTAAGGGGGCTTCTAACTTGCGCCCCCCAATGATTCACAGATACCTGACTTGGGACCTTAATAAAGTCCTTACGGTGCTGACCAAATCTCCCTTTCATCCTCTCAGGGAAACGTCCCTTTAGTATCTCACCCTTAAAGTGGTCTTCCTCGTAGCAATAACTTCAGCTAGAAGAATATCTGAAATTGCAGCTCTATCCGTCAGAAGGGACCTGTGCATTTTCCATCCCGATCGAGTGATTTTACGGCCTGATCCTGTCTTTATGCCTAAAATCAATTTGGTCTTTCACAGAGCACAGGAATTGGTCCTGCCCAATTTTTGCCCAAAGCCTGTGCGGGAGAAGAAACGACATGAGACTGGAGCACTTCCCACTCTTTGGATGCTCTACGCAGTTCAACGAGAAGAGGCGTATCAGGTAAGAACCAACGCCCATTCCCAGTGATGCACTGGAGGCATTAAAGCTGGAGGAAAAACGGGCTGAGCTAGCCCTACGCAGAGCCCATCAGTCTGACACGTGGGCCATCAGAGCAGCCATGGCCGCCTCCTTTTTCACCTGTTCTTCTCTCAGATAGCTCCACCTCTTACGGGAGCATGTCCCTAATTCCAACCTTAGAGCGCACCAAGATATTGCTAAACTTATAGCAGCTGCTGAATTCTCAGCTGATGCAACTTATCATGCAGTCAAGTTTTCAGCCAGGGCCATTACTTCACATGTCACAGTTCTGTTATAATAATCACCATTTTGAATATGTGGCCCTTCCTTTTGGACTAGCTTCTGCCCCCAGGATCCTCATGAAGGTTCTCGCAGTGCTAGCTGCTCATCTCCGTGATATCCCTGTATGACTCAAGTGTTACCTTGATGACATCTTAATTTTGTCATCTTCCGCTCATCAAGCAGTCAAAGATACTCAGAACAAATTACAATCCCTACAACAACACGGGTTCTCAATAAATTGGAAAAAGAGTCATTTAACACCATCAACTTGGTTAACCCATCTGGGGGCAGCCATAGATACGGTGGAAGGCAAAGTTTACCTGTCACCAGATAGACTAAATAGCATTCAGCAATTAATCAAGGAGATCAGGGGTCTTAAGAGGGTGTCCCTAGCGGAACTATCAAAATTGTTAGGCAAGATGATCTCATGTATCTCTATCATCCCTTGGGCCCGGCTCCACACTAGATCCCTCCAGTGGTTCCTGCTCCCGTACCAGCGCTCCGGCCAAAGCAACTTCAAATACAAGGTCAAGGTACCATCAAAGGTCCTTATTTCTCTCCTCTGGTGGACCAGACCAGTCATCAACAGAGGCTGCCTCTTCAAAGAGCTACACAAACTTACCATCACCACTGATGCCAGCCTGTCTGGATGGGGAGCGCACGTTCAATCGCTCACAACCCAAGTCCGCTGGTCTGCCATAGAACAGTCGTGTAGCATAAACTGGCTGGAGCTTCGAGCAGTACACCTGGCTCTCCACAGCTTCCTTCCACAGGAAGGAATCAGCACGCAATCAGCACATACTGATATTGACCGACAACGTAATAGCCATAGCTCACATAAACAAACGGGGGCACACAGCCAAAACAACTCATGTGAGAAGTGGAGCGCTTGTGTCGTTGAGCGGAGAGCAATCTACTTTCCATCAGAGCAGAGCACATTTCAGGTCTGTCGAATACACAGGCAGACTGGCTAAGCAGGGCCACAATTGATCAATCAGAGTGGCGCCTCCATCCGACCCTGTTTCAAGAGGCGGTCAGGACATTTGGACAGCCGGTGGTGGACCTCTTCGCTTCCCCCCTAAGCGCTCAGCTCCCGAGATTTTTTTCCAGGTACCCCTTGCAAGGAGCGGAGAACTTCAATTTGCTCTGCTGTCATTGGCCCCCAGGATTTCTGTATGCATTCCCGCCACTTCCACTGGTTCCCAAGGTCATCCAGAAACTGCTAGACGAGAGGGCGGAACTACTTCTAGTTGCTCCTTACTGGCCCAGACGGCCGTGATTTGCAGACCTCCGCAGTCTATCCTTATCAACACCATGGAGAATTCCACCAGCCAGGGTCTCACTAACCCAGGGACCCCTTCAACATCCGGACCCTCAGTGGTTGCACCTGACCATCTGGTGGTTGAGCGGAGTTGTCTGAAGAGTGAAAAGTTTTCCAACAGAGTTAACACCACTATCCAAGCCACCAGACGCCCCTCAACAACTCACATTTACAATGCCACATGGTCCAGTTTCTGCAAATGGTGTACCGAGTCTCAAATTGATCCCATCTCTCCATCTGTGGCTCAAATCCTAGAGTTCTTGCAAGAGGGACTTGACAAGGGATTATCACCTAATACGTTGAAAAGATAGGTAGCGGCCTTGGCGTCAGTTCTCATTTTGGTGAAGGTCTACTATCTCTTTCCCATCATCCACGCATACTGAGTTTCCTTCAAGGAGCCACAAATTTACGCCCTCCAACGGTACACTGTTATCCCACTTGGGACCTTAACAAGGTCCTGGTCGCACTCACTAAGGGCCCTTTCGAACCCTTGAAATCATCAAGTCTCCAATTTCTGATGTATAAAGTAGTTTTCATTGTAACAATCACTTCTGCTCATCGTATTTCGGAGATTGCAGCTTTGTCTATCAGACAAGATCTTTGTGTTTTCCATTCTGACCGGTTGGTCCTTCATTCTGATCCTACATTTATACCCAAAATTAACTCAGTTTTTCATAGGGCACAAGAGCTGATACTTCCTAATTTTTGTCCCAGACCATCCCAAAGGTTGGAACTACAATGGCATAGACTTGATGTGAGGCAAGCATTGCAAATATATATCAACCCACAGCGGCTTTCAGAAAAACGGAAGCCTTATTTGTGTCTTTTCAGCCCAACACTCAGGGATGCAAGGTCTCACCTTCTACAATAGGCCGTTGGCTACGGGCCGTGAAAGCAAAAATGTATCAGACTCAATCCCTGCAGGTGGCATGGGGCATAACAGCTCATTCAACAAGGAGTGCCGCAACATCGGCAGTGTGGGCCACACAGGCACCAATAACTGAAATTTGTCGAGCCGCAACCTGGACCTCTCCATCGCCATTCATTAGGCATTATAAAATAGATGTGTTTGCATCCGCTGAGGCCTCCTTCGGCAGAAGAGTTCTGCAACCGGTCCACAGGGACCAGGAGGAGATTCCAGGCCAGACAGAGTCCGTCCCGTAGGACAGGCCAAGCTTTGGTATGTCCCACTACTGGATGCTCTGAACAGCTCATGGGAGAAAGGGCGTTGGTACTTACCTGACACACCCGTTCTCTTTGAGCTGTGAAGAGCATCCAGCCCCACCCTTTTTTCCGTCTGGTGGGGTCCTGTTTCGGCCAATGAATTGTTCGGGCATTGAGGACGAGGGCGGTTATTTCTCTTGTCTTCGCCAAAACTGGGGAACGCTGGGGAGGAGTCCCGTGGAGGAGGAGGAGCGTTCCACAAATTAAGCCCAGCCTAGACATGCAGAGACTGAAGCACCTCCCACTACTGGATGCTCTTTACAGCTCAAAGAGAACGGGCGTGTCAGGTAAGTACCAATGCCCTTTCTCCTTTCCTTTAGAGTCATCCAAAATCTAATCCAAAAATTTGGAGAATTCCCTGAATTATGGAAATAGCACTAGGTGCTAAAGGGGATAAATAGAATTAGTGAAGATTCTTTCCTTTCCTTTCATAGAAACAGTAGTCTGCTTAGGATATGCCTAATAATATTTTTTTAGGGAAACAAAGCAAAATTAGATCCAGTCCTGTACCTTTTTATTCCTTCAGGTTTGGAATTTCCTGGTGATTTGCAGTACTAACAGATCTGATGACCTTAGTGTTTTGCAGCCCTTGTCAGCTGCTATCTTCTATAACTGCTATTCAAAGTTTTATTCTTATCTTTCAGTGATCATATGTTTGTTACTGATTTAAAAAAATGTGGTTTTAAGAAAATTTGATTGTTGATAGATTCTCAGTTAAACGTCTAAGCTTTTGGGAATTGTATGTTTAAGAAATTTATTTCTTTAAATCTCAAAAAATGTTTGTAACAATGCTCAAGTCACTTGATTCATGATTCATTTCCCCTTGTTACAGTGAGACAGAGGGAAATCTTATGCTTTCCTAAATTCCTGGTGGCTTATTTATTTACTTCATGTAGAAAAATTGACTTGGTTATTAGGTAACAGGAAAGCTTCAATTAAGCCCATCAATATTGGTAACATTGAGATTGAGAAACTAATATTGGGAACATCGATACTTCTCCCAATCCCAACCTCCAGGTTTTTTTCTCCAGCAGGAATAAGCCTTATCCACAACTAAAAACAGAAGCTTGGCAAGGATTCAGTCCAAACTAAAGTTAACCAAGCAGAACAGTACAGAATCCTTCTACTTCCTTCTGCTCTTGATCTGCCAATTTATAACTTTCTCCCTCATTTGCTCTTTCTCCCAATGCAGCTGTCCCTAATGCTACATTACACCTGCCTTGATGTTAATGCATCATTAATTGTAATAGGGAAATTTTAACTTAATATTGGTTAGTAATGATTCGTGATGAATGATAATGAACAATATAAATGTACCATGCACCAAGACGGAATTAATGCAAGTAAGAGGGAAGGATGGGGAGGGGATATCTAAGTGTAGGATATGATTCAGCAGCAGATTGTGTCACGCCTCTTGGAAAATAGCTGAACTGTGGGGGTTCCAGAATTTTAACTAGTAAAAGTCAATAAAGTTTTTTCCTGTGATAACAGAAGTTGTGTGAATGGATGTATTTGCAAATAATTGTACTCTGTTAGAAATTAGCTTGCTCTACTGCCTATATTATCAATTATTATAATACTTATTTTCATCATCAGAATGAAGGTCTCCTATAGAGGACATTTTCTGCATAATATTTACCCATGTGCCTTTATAGATTCTCCTGAATATCGATCAACTCAGATGAATCGGGGTGAGAAATTCCAGGTATGAAATCAACCATTTCTTTAGGAATGAGTATAATTATCATGGAGATTTCCCAGTGAACAAAGTGCTTGTTTGAAAAATTAAAGAGCTGTGAATTTACAGTATTTTGTCTGATGATATAGTTTTTAAAACTGTTGTTGTTGGAATATAAAATAATTCCCGATGTGAAATATTAAGGTTGTGTTATTGGGGAGATTTAAAATGATATTTTTTCATATACCAGATACATGTGTGATAAGATTAACAATCACTTTTCCATACTTTATTGAGAAAACCATTGTACTTGAACTTAATGCTATTTTACTATTGGAACTATAATTTGAAAATAATCACCTTTACCTGATCAACTAGAATCTTGTTTGCTGTTGGTAGACGATCCATTAGTATTTCAAAATATTCAAACAGGACAATGTGGAGAACAGTTCAGAAAAAGCTGATAGACACTATATTTAAATATCTTTTCGTTCAATGCAAGGGAATCTAAGAGAAAGAAGCCCTTTTTTCACTACAGGTTAAAGAACCATTATGAGGGGAATAAATTACTTATAATACAGCCTTCCTGTGCTGCAGAAAACTAAGGGATGGAAAGATCTGTGGGAAAGAGTTCAGAAAATACAAGAATCTAAGATGGTGACAGATGGCAGTTTTAGTGTCCTTCCAAAATCTGCCATATCTTTTTGGCAACTGATAACAGCAATCAAGGAAATATTGGAATATGATTCCTTCCAGGACTTTTTATTTGTAATTAGCCATCAAATTTCTAAAGTCCTTTTTAAAAAGAATAAAAATGGTTGAAAATTATTGCTTTCCCATAGTATGACTTAAAGAGATTTGGAAAAAAAATAAGATCTACTACTCCAGCAAGTACCTTTTCAGGGATCTGTAGAAATAAAGAGATAATAGGCTGCAAAATTGGTGAGAGATCCCATATTTCCAAAATGATTGTCCAGCAAACGAGTTTCAGATATTAGTTGGAACTAATTAGCTAGATCTTTCTGATGCAGTTGCCCGGAGCTGCTTTTTTTCCTTTCCTTTCCATTCCTTCTCCCCCCCCCCCCCCCCAAAAAAAAAAATAAAAATAAAAATAAAAATGAGGGAGTAAAAAATGGAATCATTGCAATGTCTTTTAATAGTAAAAGGCAATCTCTGCCTTGGAAGCCTGGTTCCTATGCCTGACCAGGAATTTATGCAGTTGTTGGTTAACTTAATAGTAAAAGTGAAACTGAGCCTGATACAGAATCTAAAATCAGTGACTTAGCGTAATATGTTCCACTCAAGAACTGGGCTTAATGCCATAGAAAGGTTGCTGTCATAATACAGTAATCCCCCAACTGGAAGATCAGTAAAAGATACTTCTGTTCTTTCTAACACATTATCTACTTTGGGTTTTGCGCACTCATTTATTCAGACTTGGAGAAAATACCGTCTCTACCAGATACCGAAAGAAAACATCTCAGCCTTCTTATTCCACACATTAGTTTAAATTCAATCAAAACAAGAACAAGGCAAGAATAGGAGTACTAAATTTATTTGCCAAGAGGACTAAAATTCAAACATTGTTTTGATTGTTTTGATCACACATTGTTTTGATCGCACATTGTTTTGATCGCACATTGTACATTTTTAACCACAAATTTCTAGAATCTTGTTTATTTAATATATGTGTGCTTTTTTAATGATGGAAAATGTTGTTTTAATTCACATACTAATTCATTTCTTAGAAAATGAAAATATGCATTTAATGATAGGTAGACAACCTTTACGAATAGTTTATAGACCTCCCCACATGCTTAGACATTGCTTTCAATTTTTTTGGAAGAAAAAAACTTACTTACATGAACTTACATTTTTTTGTTTATGGATCTTTGGATGAGGGGATCTTGTTAATACACTGGTGCCATCTGCTGGATTTAGATTTATGGAGATGCCCTGAACACAATCATTGGTAGCTAACCTGCATATATAAACAGCACTTAAATTGAATTTTATTCTGAGGCCGTAATCCTTGAAGCATTCAGCTGAAGATAGTCCATCCCATTATATTGTTACTTCTATTTACATGATTAGAGCTTATGCTGGATGAGATAGAGGAAGAGCAATATTCCTCTTGAAGAAAAGATCTGAGTTGCATGTTATCAGAGTACAGGTGGCCCTTGGCTTATGATGACAGTTGAGCCCAACATTTCTGTTATTAAGTGAGACATTTGTTAAGTGAGTTTTGTCCCATTTTACAACCTTTTGTGCCGCAGTTGTTAAGTGAATCACTGCAGTTGATAAGTTAGTAGCCTGGTTGTTAAGTGAACCTGGCTTCCCCATTGACTTTGCTTGTCAGAAAGTGATCTTTTACTTCTCAAAGGGGGATCACATGTCCTTGGGACACTGCAACTGTCATAAATATGAACCAGTTGCCAAGCATCTGAATTTTGATCACATGAACATAGGATTTCTACAAAGGTCGTAACTGTAAAAAATAGTCAGAAGTCCCATTTTTCAGTGCCTTTGTAATGGTCACTAAGTGGACCATTGTATGTTGAGGACTACCTTTATATGGCCATTTCAGAACGGGGCTATCAGAGATGGGCTGCATAAATCCAGACAAGGGCAGCCAAGAGATACACACATTTTAACACTCTCCTGGCAGCTGGTAGTGATATGGATTTTAGCAGTGCAGATATGGTAGCTGTATTTCAAAACTATGAAATGATAAAGGATGTTTTGTAAAACAGTCGAGCCTCAGGTCGTGAATGCTCCTGTTCCTGACCAAATTGGATGGTAAACAAAAAATTGGGTCACAGTTCAAAAATTGGGTGGCAAACAAAATCTGTGTGGAAAGATTCCCTTTCCATGCCAATTTCCCCTTTGCCGCCATTTTTTTGAGAGGGGTTTGTCCGCGCATGTGCAGACGGTTGTGCTTTTGGTCACAACCAAATTGGGTTGTGGCCGAAATCCTGGAACAGATTACGGTTGTGACCCGAGGCTCTACTGTATCCCCAAAAGTAAAGGAATTGTTTAGCATCCTTTCCTTATATTATTCTTAAAATAATTAGAGGAAAATTATGATTATTATTCCATTTTCTTTTACTTTGATTACAACCAGTTAAACTTTATCCGCAAATAAGATTTGCAGCACTGGAGTGTTGGGCCTGCTGTACAATGTTACATACTGTAATTAAAGCTTGGCTGTTTGAATTCTTTATACTGACTCTCATATTTCTTTAATTTCTCCTTTGCAAAAACTTTGTTTACAGGGTTTTAAAAATCCAAATGAAATAGAATAGAAAGCAAGGTTCTCGGTATAGTCAGAATACCATTTTCATCCTTGCTGAAATGGGAAAATTCATAGAATAAAGTATTTTTAATATGCTGGCTCTGTAAACCGATTAGAGAGAGGACTGTAAAGCACTATGAAGCAGTATATAAGTCTAAGTGCTATTGATGTTAGTCATTTGCTGAGATTTGAATTAAATATGCTGTAGTCATAGGAACAATTAAAATGCTGCATTAATTATTGACCACACTTTCTTAATAGGTATCAATTACTGCTGATGATAACTGCAAATTCTTATGTTGGTCCAGAGAGAGACTTGCATTTTTTCTCGAATCACAGCCATTTCTTTTTGAAATATTTAAGTATCTTATTGGAAAGGATATTACAAACAAGTTATACTCATTAAATGATCCAACCCTAAGTGATAAGGTAAGCATTTCCCTATTGACTTCCATGCATTATATAACTATTTTATAGATGAGCTAATTTGTGCTCCCTTCTAAAATGTACAATATTCTTTCCCACACAGCTTCTTAAACCACAATTGATTTAGAATGCCTATTTATAACTTTGTATTGAATTCTATCAATTTTTCTATCTTATATCCAAGAGAAGATAAATACAACTACTGGATGATGGCAATTTTTTTTTTGAGGGAACTAAATAAATGACTAATAGTTGGAATGCTGAACTTTTTATAATGTCATGCAGAACAATACTTAACAATTATATTTTTGAAACTTATAATTATCAAGCATCATTTGGTTTTAGAGTTGGGTCAAGAACTCATCAAAACTCTAGATGATTTAAAATTGTTTGGACCTTGGTTCTGTATTCATTAATATCTATATTGCCCTTTCCATCATAGGTTATTTCGAGACATTGAATATATTTCCTGTTCTGCATGGCATTGGAACTCCTTTGCCATAAGTTGAACTGTATAAGTTTTCACATGCTTCCACTTGGATATCTGATTATTATCTTATTATCTTATTATTTACTTTTATCTTATTATCTTATTATTTACTTTGAAAGTAAAGGCTTTCTTCATTATCAGAGAATTTAGGAACTGGAGTTTCAAATGATTCAAAGGAAAGATATAAAGAAACCACTTCTGCATGGCTGTGAAGAAGCTATATGTTTACTTGCTGTTTTTAATCTTCTATTCCTGATTTATATGTGAAATGAAGAGCAAGAAATAGAGAGCAGCAGGCTACCTAAAGCATAAAATGGTTAAACCTAAAATGTGTAGTTTAAAGTCTTCTCCCTCCTATATGATTGTTTTTAAATACTATCCATTGAAATGATCCTGCCTATGGATTTATCCTTGAACATTATTTAAGTAGCTATTTCTTCTCTCTTTTTTCTTCTCAGTAGTGACATAGCCAAATGCTTTCTTTTCTATGTAATTTCCCCACAACCTAGGGGTCTGGGAATGAGAAAGTGAGAATGATTAATTCTGTGCTGCACATCAAAAGATATGTGGGCAAGTCCTTATCCATTCACATCCAGCTCACAAGTCTTCCCCACTTTAAATGCCCCTGCTGTGGCCTATAAATCTGTGGCAAAACTGGAGTTATTTGGCTAGAAGTGACCTGATTGCTTTTTAAGTTTTTTTTTAATCCTAGTATCTTTGGTGTAGAATAATTAGGTCCCACTGCCTGCACCCCAAAATAGTAAAACTAGAATTCTTCTATTGAGTCTTCTTCTATTGAGCCAGTTGAGTCTTCTTCTGTAATGTAATATCTTAGCCCACAGGAATTATTTAGCATCAATATCTGTCTTTCTAGTTTTTGCTGAGCATGACCAATAGATAGGGAAGCTGTCAGTTCAGTGGAGACTAATAGGTTTCTACCCTATTATATGTAAATTGCCAGAGTTCTTATTTCCCCCATCATAATTTAGTTATCCAAGTTATAATTAGCAGACATTCTGTCATCCTATTCTATGGGGGTTGTTGGGATGGTAGCTGAGAAAGCATTGTCTGAACAACTTAAAAGAAATGATGGCAGGAGATGAATATTTATTAGCATCTAGGACTGATGGAGAATTGTGTGTTTTTTTTCTGTGCAGACATCCCAAAAAATAGATCGCCAGCCCAGCCTCTGTTCCCAACTGTCTGTGATGCAAATGAGGAATAGCATGGCAAGTTCAAGTGATAGTGAAGATGGATTACAACATTTTCTGCGTGGAACTTCTACTGCATCTACCCTTCGTGAGTCATTAGCTAGTCAGTCAACATTTCCAGGCATCACTAAACATTGTAGTCAGTGGCCAAAATCATGTTGCTTTTGGGGAGAAGAGTTGGGAAGGGGGAAAGGGAGTCATGTAACAGGGTGCATCTGAATGCATCACTGTATTGCTTATATTAGGGCCAGTATTTGCATTCCTCTCTCTCAGTAGTCATAATCAAACAGCTCCTTTTCCATGTGTGACTAATTATCATAAACCAAACATTACAGACCAATTTTTCATTTGAATATTTCTTCATATATGTTTCTTAATGTGGGATAATTTCTGCACTTAATTGTTAGTTTTCAAATATGGTGCTCAAGCCTTTGTGTCCCTTTTTTCCTGAAAAGTTCAGAGAAACCAGCCTGTTCATGGTAAGAGAAAATGAACATATTATCAGATTATTTAGACATTTTTATTCTAAAAAAATATCTATATAGCACGTACAAGTGTTGTGCATTAGTACAGATCTAAGAATTTGGATATCTGCTAAACACAGTGACCTGCTTACAGGCAAGAATTTGTCCTCTGCATTCACCTTTGAAAGTGTGAATTTCACTACTTCATAGATTTTTATGGAAATTAAACCTCATCCAATATTCTCATTGTAAACCACAGGTGCATCATTTTAGGCCTTGGGATAGTGTGAGCCTGAAACACCTTTAACTAGAAAGCTCCAAATTTGTTAACAAATTTTAATTTTTAATGTGACAGAAGAGGGGAGATTAAAGATGTAATTGGGAAATTCTATTCAATTTTAATTAAATGTAAAAGCCAATGAGTTAAAATGAGAATCCACATGGAGTGGATTGCCCAGCAAATTCCTGAAAAGCTAGGATGGTCTATGTCCAGAAAAAATTGCCCCCCCCTATAGAAATTAGATCCCTTTCCTCCAACCAATCAGTGTTTCATGATGTCTTAAATTGCACAAAAATATTATAAGTTATTATATACAATATAATCTTATGCATTTTTTAACAGAAGTTGGTTTCTTTATTTTCTGCATTAAGTAGCTAATTCTACACTAAGAATACATAGGACTAAAACTACTAATAAAAGCATGTGTGTATTTAATATTTATTGATGTAAATCTGACTCTTGTGTTTTTAAAAAATAAACCAACAAGGATTAATTTATGGAATGAATCCTTATGGAATGAATTTAAAGTATGTTTTTTGTCAACAGCATGACAACAGCATGACAATGTCAACATTGTCAAAAATTGTATGAAATGGACTGAATGTCACAAACTTGAGTGGAATAATACAGTAGTTTGGGTTCTGCAGATTTAAGAATGTATCAGCATACAAAAGCTATATCCATCCTTCCGAGGTTGGTAAAATGAAGACCCAGATTGTTGGGGGCAATATACTGACTCTGTAAATCGCTTAGAGAGGGCTGTAAAGCACTGTGAAGTGATATAGAAGTCAAATTGCTCTTGCTATGCATACTTGTATTCAACTGTAGAAATTAATAGAACAATTTATGCTGATTTCATACATGGTTTTAGGGTCACAATATCATGCTCGTTTACAGTAGGAAACGAGTAGGAATGATGTAAATACTTACATTTACTGTAACTAAATTACACTCCTTGAAAAAAAAAAACACTAGCTTTTCCCCATCTGGGGGACTGCAAAATTTCCAGATAGGAAAATTTTGGAGACAGTTTCCTAGAATATGTTGTCCATGCCTCACTAGGCCACCTAAAATACATTGTGGTTTTTTTTTCTGCTGCTGGTGCTTAAGTTGTACTTCAAAGGCCCCAGAACCATAACCCACGTGTGGCATGTAGCCCATTAGCACCCCTTTGGTGGTATCTGGTTGATCCTCAAGCTTTTGAAACATTTTTCCATGTTTCGAATTCTAAAGGATTTCAAGAGGTGAAATGAAGCTTGAGGGACCCACCTATTGCACTACAAATTTTAGAAGCTAAAAGAATGCTTCGGTCTGGGTTATTGCAACTATTGGTGCCTCCTGCAGCTTGCCACATTTTATGGTGCTTCCTGAATTCAAAACATGTATATTTTTCTGGGCTCTATGTTAGGCCAAAAGAATATGCAGTTTCTTTAAGGAAGCACTGATAGGTGTGATGTGTATGCTCACTCCAAGGCACCCTTGAAGATAATCCTGAACTGCAGCACATCCTAACATTACACTCCTTGGCGAGGATGCCAACCTTTAGCTTCTCAAAAATATTGAGCGGATTTTCTTTGCTTTTTTGATACTTGACTCAAACTATTCTGTAATCTTCCATCTTCTGTTAAAGAAATATGTATCTCCTTGTACACATACAGAGAGGTGTGCAGGCACACGTTAATAGAAGGACAACTGAAGGTTGTCAAGTTATTGTGAACTCTTGTAATGATGAGAACAAATGAAGCTTAAAAAATTAAAATAGTAAATTCTTTTTAAAAATGGCAAGAAAAAGTGGCCCAGCTGATTTTTTTATTTTTTATTTTTGGAATGAAGTCTTTGCATAGCAGGCAAAGCTTGGATCGGTCCTCTTAATATTGGGCAGCCCGACTCAAGTTGATGCCAGAAAGAAACAGAATTCTGTATTTTATTTTGAGTGTTATGGAGGTATAGACTCCTGCATTTATATACATAACTGCCAAACCACTCTTGTTATTTAGTATATCCATTCCATAAGGGATATGTAGATAGGAATATCTATGTATTGTACTTTATTCATTGTGTGCTTCATGGCTTTCTCATGAGGAGGGTAAGGTGAAAAATATTTTCCAGACTTGATGCTTCAGAAAAGTATTAGCAAAGGATCCTATCTGGACAGCAAAGCAGGAAACATCTTAATGAGGATGACTCCAGTTTTTGCAGGAAGCGAAGAAATGCATCATGTACAGACCTTCATGCATAACCATGCAGTTATCGGCATGTGAAGTTATCCCCACAGGGGAATGGTTGAACCTTTCCTTCCATCAAACAGACACACTTTATGTAATTACAGTGAAGATGTCTTCTTTCTCAACCCTGTGAGGCTCCAGGGTCAAAATGCCCCAACCCTTTATGTTCTTTGCAAGCACTATGAAAACCATTTCTCTGCAAAAAGCCTAACGCTGCAATCCTATATGCATTTACCTGAGAGTAACTGAGCCGAACTCAGCTGAACTACTTTTGAATAAACAGGCATAGGATTATGATGAGATAGTATTTTATCAAATAGCTGTTCGTTCATTCATTTGCTTTTATATATCCTGTGTTTCTATTAATACTGAATGTTTCCAGAACTAACAACTAATTTTTTTTCCAAAAAAAGTTAATAATAGCTGATTCTGAGCACGTATTGTGCAAATAGATTAAATGTAAATAAAAATTAACTGCTACATTTCCTATCTGTTTTGCTTGAATCTTTGCCTCTGAAAAAATTATCAGAAAGTACAGAATACTATTTTATTTACTAATTCAGGGCAAGTTCTTATTCTCTTTCACTATTTCTTGATATTTGTAATAATTATGAAATGCTGAACTGCAGAAAATGTTGAAAACAGTTATTTTTTTTAAATACCAAGGGGAATGGGAGCTGGAATACTTTTATTTTATAAGATTAAAAAAAATCAATGTAAAACATGTAATATTCCCAAGCTAAACCTATGCCATACAGCAGAATTTCATTGATTAAATTATTTACTGCATACATTTTAAAGTTAAAAGATAATATCAAAATAATTTAGAACATCAGTTTTCAACCTTTCTCAACTTGATATTATCTTGGGTTGGAATTCTAAGAACTGTAATTCCATTACATTTGGATTGACACTAGATTGTGGAAGTGTGATCTATATAATACTCTGGAACTCAGGAACAGCTGTTCAGAATGAATTGTAGGTGAAATTTTATTTTTTAATTTTCTTTTCCTATCTCTGGCACTCGATATAGACTGTCTAATCTAAATCATTCAATTATTGAAGGATATATTTCGAATATCTCATTACTGTTGTACACTGTTTTAAGTATTATATTGTTTTTCAATTATTGCTTTTTGAAAATGTTGGCAGGCCAACCATCTCCTTGTTTAAGAACATCATCCAAAATGAAACCAATTGAAGAAAGTGTGGAAGACGATGTCTTTGAAGCTCCATCTGCCACACCATTTAAAGATCATGAGTGACTTCACAGGACGTTCATGTATTGGTTCAGAAGAACTGCAACTGTAGATGATGGGATTATTTGTGTTTTAATTTTATCCATCTTTTGACTTTGTAGTATCTATGAGCAAACTTTTACCGCACTCAAAATGTACTAACTTCCACTCCAAAGATCTTGTTTGCTTCAGTACAACTAAAAGAACTGTCTGGGGCCTCTTTAGGCTTGAAAGAATTGAATATGTGGAACTATATGAGGAATGGAAGAACTATATATACATAGGGCATTTGTGTACACATCTGGTCCTAAAGAAAACGACAGCTTTCACATCATCTGGAGAGCTACATGTGCCTCAGTGTAGGCCAGGGCTGTCAAACTTGCGGCCTGCAGGCTAAATGCATTGGTCATGCCCATGCCCGGTTTAGCGAAGGGAGAAAAAGTCCTGATACATCACGTGACGCCGTCATGATGAAGTGAGTTTGACACCCCTGGCCTAGGCACATATGGGTGTTAGCATTCATTTACATTGCAACGAACCATGTGGATTATATGAAAAGTAGTCGCAGTAAAATATATGTTTATTTTAGCTTTTTAGGCAATAAGTACGATGTGATTCTAAGGAGAGTTAGCAGTGATACTTCTGCACAATATGGAAAATGTAGGTTTACTACAGTATTGACCTGTAGCTTGAATATCAAAATCCTGGCAGCAGTAACCTACTTGTTAAACTGGCAAGGGAGTGGATAGTTTCTAGCATCCTTTCCCGTCTTGAACTAGAAAATGATTACTACTTCAAGAGCAAAAGTTCTGATTAGGTATTGTGTAGTATGCCACTCACATTCTGACATGTGTACAAGTGAGTTCTCATTTTTCCTCATTTCCTTACGGTGTCAGTAGGCTTGATTCCAACATACTTTTACACATAATTCTCTCTTGATGGACTGGAAACTAATAATGTTACAATGAACTAATGATTATAGTTCTTTTTGATCTGTGTGTGTATATGCACGCATGCACACACGCACGCCTTTAGGAGTGGCACAGTTGTGTTCATATATTCAAATAAGGTGTCTGCTCTAATTAAATTTGAAGCCAAAGTTGTTAGTAACTTTAAAACAATAGATACCTTTCAATATCATTTATTTATTGAATTTATGGGGGTTGTTTTTATTGTATGTAGTGAAAATTTGACACTAACACCACTGAGTTATAAACTAAACCTATTTTATATATAAATAAGCAAGCATGCTTCCTAAAAACAGAAGCCACCCAAGCTTACTATTCTTTTCAAGTTTATATTAATTTAGGATTACTGGCACCAAAGTTAAATTGAATTTACTTGGCAAAAAAATAATAGAAAGGTTGAGATGGTCTCTTTCCATCCTAATTTATCTAAAGCATCATGGAAAGATAATATCTCTCCTTGAAGGAGATGAGCAGAAACATGAAATACAAATAAATTAAATAAATAAAGGAGTATTGCAAACAATGGTAAACTCTTCTATTCCCATTTTTTTAATTTTTACAATACTAAGCTTTATTTTTTTCACAGAAACAGATAACAATATCTATTGACTTTATTGTAATTATAGCTGATTCAGAAAATAACTAGAAATAGTCATCTATGGGGGGGCTTGTACTGAGAAGCATCTTAAGGAAAAGCTCTGAGGTAAAAGAAAATACATTTGTTATGACAGATGGCTCTAAAATCAGCAATTATTTATGTGATAGCTGTCTTTGAAGATCTTTGTATACTGCACAGTTTTGAAAACTGAAGTTTAGTATTAAAAATTCTAAAGGACAAATGGTCAGTTTGTGACATGGAACAAATTTATTTTTCTAGGTATTTAATTATTTTGATAAGATGCTGCCATAGTTGTATCTCTGATAAAATAATTATTATTATGGAAAAAACTTTACAGTTATACAATTCAGACTTAGTAAGTACTAAACCAAAGCAATTTTAAAAACTGAATTTACTATGGTGCCATTATAATTCACTGTTATGTTGCATCATTTCTAATCAGCTTGAACTGGATTGAATGTTTCAAACCTGGACATAGGAGAAAGATATATTTAACTTTCTGGTACAATAAAACTGTGAAAAGAAAAGCATGTGATTTCAAAACAAAGAGTTTCTCTATATAAACTTGTCTTCTAACAGCCAAGCAACAGTTATCATGGCCTATATATGTGATTCTCATTGTACCATGGCTATATTTTTAACCATTCAGTGAAATAAACCTTTGTGGCTGTAATGGATTTTTCTAATGAATCCAATCCAATATTAAAAGTTACATTCAGTTATTGACAGAGTTGCCATTAACATTACCAAATTACATCTTAACATTAACTCTGCACATAATTGATTAGTCATATTATAACAACATTGCTATTTTGCCTATTTCCTTTTCAATTTTTCCTGGCTAAATTTATGGATTTCCTTGCAACAATATGTAATAAAGTTTTTCAATAAGCCTCATACTACTTCATAGTACTTCATTGCTGTAAAACTTTCAACTGTTCCCATCAACATGAATCTTAAAATCAGTCTTACTGTAACTGGATTTTACTACTATAGTCATAGAAATGATATTGCTGTCAAATACAAATGAATAAAATGATGAACATTTTGGTCATCTTTCAGGGAAATATTTTTGTGACAGAAAGTATTTAAATATAAGTTTAGAATTAATATCAAAAAGACATTAAGAGTTGTAAATCAAATCTTACAAAGCTTCTCTTCCGGTAATATTGAATTGCTAACTAGGGCATACAAAACCTTTCCTAGACCAATACTCAAATACAACTGATCTGTCTAAAATCCACATTATATAGTGGACATTAATGCAATTGAGCAAGTCCAGAAGTATTTCATGAGAAGAGTACTTACTACACTCCTCTGCTTGCAACAGAATACTGTACATCACCAGACTTGAAATTTTGGGCTGGGACAACCTAGAACTAAGCTGCCTATGGTTGGACCTAAGTGTAGTACACAAAATTATCTGCTACAATGTCCTACCAGTCAATGACTACTTTATCTTCAACTGCAACAATACAAGAGTACACAACAGATACAAACTCAATGTAAACCACTCCAAACTTGATTGCAGAAAGTTACAACTTCAGCAACAGAGTGGTCAATGCCTGGGAATGCACTACGTGACTCTGTTGTTACATCCTCAAACCCCCATTCCTTTAACCTTAAACTATCTACTATTGACTTCACCCATTCCTAAGAGGTCTGTAAGGGGAGTGCGTAAGTGCACAATCGTGCCTACTGTCCCTGTCCTATTGTCCCCATTTATTCACACCTATTTCCTATATTCATACTCCTGTCTATTCTTATATCTTGTAAGCGATTGGCAAATCAGATAAATAAATAAATTTAGGAAGAGCCCTTTTAGTGCAGATCAAAAGCTTATCTATTCCTGATTCTGTTCCAGTTAGATCCAATCAGTAGAAGTCTATAAGTTTGCAACAATTTTAGTCTTTACTGCTGATGCTATCCTTTCCCAATTAATGTAAACTCTTTTCTAAAGTTGATGGCTGGTATTACTTTTTAGTACGTCTGCGTTTTAACTATTATTATATTTCGACAGCATACTAAATCTTTGTTTGCTTAACCAAGATTTGAACTTATAGAAGACACTAACTCATACAAGCGGATTTATACTTTACACTTTGGTTTCATCACACAATACAAATGCAACCTCTGTGTTTCATGTATCTCTTAATCATATTGGCTTAATTAGCTTACTTAGTTACAATCCATAAGAGGCATTCCACATTTTCCCAGGCTTCATCCTAACCAATCACTCACAGCGGAAATAGTGTTAGGAGCTTTCTTATGCCACAAGTTTCCTTCAGATTCAATTCCTATGGTCTTTAGATATTCTTTCCTTCATACATGCTGGCAGTATTGTTTTTGTTTTGGTACAAGCCCCCTGGGAAGTCCTTTCTAATGGTAACTGGATTTTCAAACAATTGTTTTCCTTTACAAAGTGAATTTTGTTATTTTCCCTATACCTATATAAATCAAGGCAACTTTTCCCAGCTTTATACTCTTCACAGAGTATTATGTTTCTCTTTCATAAGCAACTGCTATGTAGTTTTGCATAGCACTTATAACCCTAACTTTTTAATTTTCTTAATTCACACAGAATGCCCAAACACATGAGCTGGGATCACACAACCACTGAATCACAAATCAGTCAACCACATTCCTTTAGTATAAATAGTAAAATCAGTCTTGGTTTAATGTTAGTTCAGTCACAGATTCCAAAAGGAATTGGAGTATCTGCATTTTTTGTGACAATAGTATCATTTGAGCTGTTTTTGGTTCCTTTAAAAAAAGAATAGCGAACTCCTCTGCCAGCTTCAAATCTGATGATTATGAAAGTATTTGTTAAATTAAATCTTTATTTCTTCTGAATGTCTTCATAACCATTTTAAATTTTCCTAGTCTTTCTAATTTCTGTAAACAGTAGCATTACCTAGCAGACAAGTAGGTGGAAGATATGAGATAGAAGACATTGCCAACATTAGCCTGTTCAATCAAAATTGGGGCCACCTTGTTTTAAAACAGCTATAACATACAGTGTGTACAGCTATAACATATAGTTATAACAGCTATAGTTGTTTTTATATGTTAGGTAATTTAAACCCCACAGCTCTCTCTTCTGGATTACCAGAAAGTCCTGAAATATGTATTTTATTAATTTGGAGTACATATTAGTATTAGTGCCTGTTTCACCTCTCTGGGTATCTTCAGTTTCACCTTTATTAAATCTTTCATTTTTAACGATTTTGTATCTTTTTGATTGGATGTTTTTATCAAGTTCTCAGATCATATAAGACCATCCTTTTTTCTTTTTCTTTTTCTTCTTTATTGAAGCCTGTAAAGTAAGATCAGCATCTGAGCTTCACCTGGTCCTGTGTCGATGAATAGACAAAGTGAAAATTTCCAGGTTACAGATAGTCCTTGATTTGCTTAATGTCCATTCAAAGTTACAATAGCACTGAAAAAAGACTTGTGACCAGTTTTCACAGTTATGCGGCAACCCCACCACCATGTGATCAAACTTTGGGTGCTTGACAATCAGCATGTATTTATGATAATTGCAGCATCCCCAGGATTGTCATTTGCAACCCTAGGAACCTTCTGACAAGAAAAGTCAATGGGTGTTGCTTAATGACTTCATGATTCACTTATCAACTATGCTTAGCAACCACGGTTAAAAAAAATTGTAAAATGGGGCACAACTCACTAACTGTCTTCCTTGGAAATTTTGGGCTCAATTACAGTTGTAAATTCAAGGACTATATTGTTTTTCTGTCAGGCTAACAGGGAACTCAATTAAACTGACCACCAGGAAGCAGGCACCACATGAGCTGTTTTATCTTATTTTGGTTGAGTCAGACATAGTCCAATGTTGTTTTATGGGGTTCAAGCTTTCCACCAAGAATTTAACTTGTCTTTGCATTTTAGATGATCATGTACAAGGCATTAGCTATCCAGGTCCTGAAGTTTTCAAATTGCAGGAAGGCTATATAGACGCCAACGGTATGGTGTATGTACCATCCAGCATTCCTTAACCTCAGAGCCTTAGATGTTACATTATTTAATGTCCTTGTACATGGGGTTTTACAAGACTTCCAACTTCCGCTCTTAAGAGTGAAGGTATTCCTCTACTTTCACATAGTGTACATCTTGTTTTGCTTCTTTGATTTTTTTCTGAAAACAGAATATTTGATGGAAAGCATTCCAGTTAAAAGTGAATTAAATTAATAAGCATTATTTTTTAAAAAAACAAAACTCCTTTTTTTGTTGTTTCATTTATAACTAGAGCTCTGGAAGATGCCCTTCCTAAGAAGGTGGCATGTATAGTCCTAGAACTCATGTTGTGTCTCTCCAAAATAGGGTCCAGCAGACAGGATGACTGCAGATGTATGTAAGAGGCCTTCCTAGCCCACAGGGCTTGTGATCATGTTGAGCTGAATGTCATCCGGCTGTAGTAATTGACTGCAGTTCAGTTTCTAATGCTCCTCCTTCATTTCCCCCTTAGAGATTAATCATATACTTAGGCCATAGCTTCATTTCCTGTTCAAAGCACTCTTGTGATATGAATTCCCCTTCATCCTCTGTAGTAAAAGCGGATGCTGAATGGACATTTCAGGTATGTATTGACTTAAGAGAAACTATGATTAATCCAACCATCTACAGCACAAAAGAGCTAAGTCAGGATTGGCTGTCCATCCAATGTTCCCTTTCAACCCATTCAACAAAATGTACGAGAAATACATGCATTTGCAGAAATGCCCACTGAATGACCTGTTGGAACAGACAAAACATTTTTGAGCCACAGAATCTTTATGTTTGTAGGATCATGAACAGTATGTGCATATTTATAATGCACATATATCCAGACAAACATCTTCTAAAGTTAATTGCTATCCAGATGGGCTATTTTATAGAGCTGCATGTTTCAATCGTGATTCAGAATTAAGTATTCCCCTTACTCCTTTATCCTCAACACAACCATGTAAGTATACAGTCTAAGAAATATTGAGTTCATTTACATATATCACTAAATCAAGATTTTCTAACTACTATTTTGTTGATGAAGGAAAAACCTGAATCATAATGGCTACGTTCACATATCATATTAACTCCAAACCAAAACACAGGAAAGTTTAGAATTATTTGATCATCAACCACTGAGAGCAGAAGACTGAAATTGCCAAAGATTTTCAAGAAAAGATTGGACAACCATTTGGGATTTAATAAGGACTCCTGCCTTGGACAGGGGGTTGGAGTAGAAGACTCCAAGGTCCCTTCCCAGTCCTATAAGTATATGAAATCAGGATAATTACTACAATTAATCTTACCTGAAACTCCATAGTGCTTGTATGATTAATAATATATTACAATATTACCGCCTGGTTCACACATGTCATTAAGGTAGGCATATTAAATTAGATAAAAAGTTTTTATGCTTAGATAAAAACATACTATACCTTCACTGCAAATAAGCCTGCCGTGTGGTAGCAGGAAAGGTTGGACTTTTCTTGATTTCTTTGTTGCCATCAAATGAGTACCCAGAGTTTTGTAGGTGTGATAGGCTTAGCTTATTCATTTCTCTCTTAACCCTCCTTAAGACCATACAAAATCAACTCTAGCCTCCTTTCTTACTTTTAGAAAATGTCTCTTTTTTTCTAAAGCCCTATAGTACAGAAAGTGATCTGTACCGTTGTACAGTTAATCCTAAATGTGTATTAAAAAGGTAATCCTTATTTAGCAGCCACAACTCAGTTGTTAAGTGAAACAGTCACTAAGTGAAATTGCAGCTGTGTTTATTACCTTATTTCAGACATTGCAGGCCTGAAGGATTGTTCACAAATATGTAAAAAAAAATATCAATTTTTAAAGATGATACAAACTAATATAGAGTAACAAAAAAGAAAAAAAATAGAAAGAAATCCAAGAGAAAGAAGTGGAAGAAAGGGGGGAAAAGGTAAAAGAAAAATAGAAAAAAGTAGCTTCCAATCTTCTTTACAGCAGTTATAAGTACAATTATAAATTTACCTCTAAACTATGGTAATTTCATACCATATTTCTTTCTATATAAACTATCCTGTCTAATAATCTAAGCCATAAATCTACATTCATAAGGGTTTCCAGTGAACAATTCACTGAAATATTGTCTTTTCTCTTATCAAAGAAGTCGATTTGATCATCTCAGAGAGTCCCATCATCTTCACCAACCATTCCTCCGTTGTGGGTAATGTTGAATCTTTCCATCTTTGTGCAAACAATAATCTTGCTGCAGTTACCAAATATAAAAACAAAATTCCATGATTTTTTTTCAACCATTTGTCCCTCAACTCCCAAAGAAAAACACTTTAACATTCTCTGCATCAGTATGTGTATTTGAATCCAAATTTGTTAAGGTTTTTTTTACACATCCAATAAACATACTAAAATGTCCTTTTTTGTTGTTGCATTTCCCACATAAATTTGAAGAGAACTTCAATAAATAATATAAATAAGGGAACCACTGACATCTGTATCTACCAGTTTTTCCTCTTGATTTTTACATTCTCCTTGACAAAATTCTATCATCTGACAAGTTAACTATTTGTGCTTGCCTATTATTTCTTGGGTGTAAAATTCTTCTTGTGCTGAGACCACAAATAATGTTTTTGGGTACAATCTTTATTTTATCTATTCCATATTCTCAATATGGCACATCTAAGATAATAGTTTTTAATAGCCATGTTAACCTCATCTTTGCTATACACAAATATCCATCACACTCAAAACTGAGTTGCTGTTGTTCTAACTACAGCTTTTTATTTCTCAGCAGAACCCACTCATACATCCAAACCAAACAGCATGCTGCAAAACACAATTTCATTTCCTGTTGTAGTTTTTTGTTTACTCTCCTGACACCTCCATTTGAATCTCTTCTGATTCCTCTTTAAATTTTTCTCAAAATGTCTTCCCCTTCTGGACACAATTCAGTCAAAACCTCTGCTGTTTAAAAGTACTGTGTTTCTCACAAAATAAGGGCGGGCCTTATTTTTTTTTTTGAGCCCCGAAAAAACGGCTAGGACATCTTTTCGGGGGTTAATTTCTTCCCCCCCCCTGCGCACCAGCGCCATCACCAATAACAGTGTCTGAGTCACTCCTGCTTTCCCCCCATCCCTGTAACAACAGGAAAAAAAGATTTTGAGGTATCTGGGAGCGTCACGCGCTGCATTTTGGTTTAATCCTGAGTTGCTGGATGGGCGTGAGAAGAGCCGAGCGAGCATCTCTGCTGCTGCTATCCTTGGTGCTCCAGCCTAGGGCTCTGCAAGTTTGCAAAAGTCCTGGTGTGCAGCCTGTTCCTGCATTTCAAGTGCCCAGGCCAAGCTGCTGCTGTCCCTCTTTCGCCAGCACCGTCTCCAATAACAACGGCAGCAGGAACTATGGAAGTTATGGAGGCGGCTTTCCCACCCGAGAAGCGGCTGAAACACTTCCACGGTTCCCGCCACTGCTGCCGCTGTTATTGGAGAAGGCGCTGGTGAGAGAGGGACAGCTTCAGCTCAGCCTAGGTGCTTGGAATGCAGGAACGGGCTGCACACCGGGACTTTTGCAAACTTGCAGACTCCCAGGCTGGAGCACCAAGAGTAGCAGCAGCAGAGATGCTCACTCAGCTCTTCTCATGCCCACCCAGCCGCTCGGGATTAAACCAAACGCAGTGCGCAGCGCTCCCAGGTACCTCAAAATGTTTTTATCCTGTTGTTACAGGGACAGGGGAAAAGCAGGAGCGACTCAGATGCTGTTGTTAGAGATGGCACTGGAGGGAAAGGCGCCAGCACTGGTGGGAACCGTGGAAGCTACAGAGGCCTAAGAAGCAGCTGAAATGCTGCCGGACATCCACGCCGATGCCGCCTGCCTGCTGACTCGGGTAAGGGAGGGGTAAGGGAGCCCTCCATGCTCCACCATGGTGCTAGGAGCGGCTGATAGTGAGGCGTAGCTACCCGCGGGGCACTCCTAATGACAAATTCTCCCCCTGCCTTCCCCCCCCAATTTCATGTTTTAAACTAGGCCTAAATTTGGGAGGAGGGGCTTAATTTCATTTTATGCCTAGAAAACATGCTGGGTCTTCCTATTGGGGGGCCATTATTGTTGGAGAAACACGGTAAAAATCACACCTTCCAATTTGCCTCATTGAAATGAAATGTTTTTCTGCTTTAATATCTCAGTCAAAAAATAATTAAGAACTACCGTATATACTCGAGTATAAGCCGAGTTTTTCAGCACATTTTTTGTGCTGAAAAACCCCCCCTCGGCTTATACTCGAGTCAGATTCCCCTCTGAAAAAATAATGGTGTGGAGCTCCGAAGCTGGGCAGCCGCTTCCCTGCTTCCGTGTTTCCTTTGCAACTTTTAAGCATGGGAGGGGGAGGCTTTTCTGAGCTCTAGGCTGAAAAAGCAATGCGAACCGAGGTCGCTCCACTCAGTTTCATTTCCTCAGCTCCAGCTGCTTTCAGTCCACTCGGGAGGAGGGGGAGAGAGAGAGAGAGAGAGAGATCATAAGAACGGCTCTTGGTTTTTTCTTGCAAGGGAGAGAGTGACTCCTGCCTACCACTGTCATCATCATCATCTTTTGGGTTAGTGAATCAATCAAACCTTTCATGATAGTGAGATCGTTTCCCAAATTTCCCTTAAATCAGGGAAGAAATCAGAAACAAACCTTTGGGCTGAGAATAAGCTTGTTCCTATGCCATTTTTGTTCACTTCAGTGTGAAAAGTGTGAAAAAACACACTTCCTTTTCTTCATCTTCTTGTTCCCTATTTACTGGTCTCTTTCAAAGAGGAAATTGTGAACATCAAACTTACTCTCAACTGTCCTAGTGAAAGTTTTTATTGGCATCTATTTTTATTTTTGAAATTTACCAGTAGCTGCTGCATTTCCCACCCTCGGCTTATACTCGAGTCAATAAGTTTTCCCAGTTTTTTGTGGTTAAATTAGGTGCCTCGGCTTATATTCGGGTCGACTTATACTCGAGTATATACGGTATATCTGTATTATCAATCTTCAGTTTTGTGTTCAAATGCTGCTGCAAAACTTGATCCCTTGTCTTTTAAAGTGTGCTTTAACAGAACATTCGAAACATTTCACATTCTTGCAAATCTAGTATTATTCTACTGTATATATTTTAATATTTGTTTGCCTCTGTATTCATGTCATTCCAATCCCAAAAAATGGCTAAAACCTCAATAATCTTTCTTCTCATATCTTCACCAGAATCCTCTGAGATTAAATCTTAAATAAAATTCCTTCTCAATTCAATACTCAGATTATCTAGTTTTCTTTCCAGCTGTCTGTAATTTTTGCCTTATTCCCCAAAATTTCCACTCCATCATGAATTTGGTTTACATGTCCAGACATTTTTTTTACAGAGCTTTTCATGTTCTTTGTCAGGCTGCGCTCCTTTTAGATCCCAAGAAAGAAATACTCAGACTCCATGGGGTAGAGCAAAGTTATCCTTTTACTGGGAAATAAAGTGGTAGCTACAAAGCAATTCCGAAACTGAGAAATTGGCGGGTAGAATGCATATACAAAGAAATAGGTTTGCCCCCACCCCCCAAAGTTCAAATGATTCTTCCAATTAAAACTTTTGAAACGGCTCATGTGGTCATCTTCAGATGGTGATGAGACGTCTTGTCAAATGACCTTGACATATTTTGATAAAAGTTCGCAGTTGCGCAAAAGAGGAAAAGATAGCCAGGAAACGGAAAGTTAAGGACAAGAATCCCCCCTCCCCTTGCTAGCCCAACAAGGAATGCAAACACCTCCAGCTCTCTTCCCATATAAAATCCCCCCTCCCACCGTTGCCATGACAGCCGAGAGAAATAATGAAATAATAGCAGATAGTCAGGAAGGGGAAAGTATCTTGAGGCTGACATTCAGACCCCCTAGAAGAAGGACATAAGTCCCTGCAAGAAAAACAAAATAGTTACATGTTAACATTAATGTACATTTCTATGGTTTATCAGGATATTTGGCATGAAATTTCTTTAACAATTCAGGAGCCCTAAGGTCCTTTTCATTTACCCACTCAGAATGGGACGGAGGAAAATGTTTCCAAGCTACAAGGTATTGGGTACGACCCCTCCATTTTCTAGAGTCCAGAATTTCTTTAATTTTGAAATGTTGTTCTCCTTCAATTAATATTGGCACAGGGGGATCAGATTGGATTGGTCTCAAGGCACAGGTACGTTCTGGTTTCAACAAACTAACATGAAAAACAGGATGAATACGACGAAGAGTCTTTGGTAAAGTCAGTTGGACAGTTACAGGATTTATAATCCTCTCAATGGGGAAAGGTCCTACATACTTAGGACCCAATTTCTTTGATTTTTGGGTAGTTTGTAAATACTTGGTCGAAAGAAATACTTTATCGCCCACTTGATATGACATCTGTGGAGCTCGCTTTTTGTCAGCAAATTTCTTATGAGATTGGTGCGCCTCATCCAAAGCTTTGCGGACAATTGGCCAATTAAATTGAAGTTGAGATATCCAATCACTCAATGACTGGACAGTTGGGTTTTCACCAGGCAGTTCAGGTATGGGTACAAAATCTTGTCCTGTTGCTATTTTGAAAGGAGTGAACCCCGTACTACTATGAACAGAGTTATTATACACCACTTCCGCAAAAGGTAACAGATCCACCCAGTTGTCTTGTTGAAAATTTATGTAGCATCGGAGGTATTGCTCTAGTACTCCGTTAGTCCTCTCGCAGGCCCCATTAGTTTGGGGATGGTGGGCGGAGCTTAAGCTTTGGGTGGAGCCTATTAACTTCAGAAATTCCCTCCAGAAATTAGAGGTAAATTGGACTCCTCGATCAGAAACTACACATTCAGGTACACCATGCAATCGGTAAACATGAATAATGAAGAGTCTGGCTAAGGTTTTCGCCGAAGGGATCTTTGAGCAAGGAATGAAATGAGCTTGTTTGGAAAACAAGTCAGTCACTACCCAAATGACCGTGTGTCCACTGCTTTCAGGTAGATCTACTATAAAATCCATGGAAATTTCCTTCCAAGGGGCAGTTGGTCTGGCCACATTCTGTAACAGTCCTGGTGGCTTACCCGGCGGTCTTTTTGCTGAGGCGCAAGTCGGACAACTCGCCACATAAGTCTCAATGTCCTTTTTCAAGGAAGGCCACCAAAACTGTCGTTTCACCAAATGCAAGGTCTTCACAAAACCAAAATGACCAGCCACTTTGGAATCATGGGTTTGTTGCAATACATGGCTTCTCAGGGTTTGTGGTACATACAATTTCGCCCCCATCCAGGCTAGGCCATCTCGAATGGTGCAGTTATTCGCATTTGCCAGAAACCACTTATCTGTCTTCAAAGCCTCCTTAAACTGTTCCATCAGATCAGTAGGTAGATCCCTCTCCTGGTTTCTTTTCTGTGCGCGGGTAACAACAGGGGCAGCCAGTTGTGTAGTGGATACGATTGGCCTAATCACTTCTTTTTGGATACTGTTGTATTGAGGCATTCTAGACAAAGCATCTGCCATAAAAAATTCCCCCCCCGGGATATATTTCAAGGAGAAGTTGAATCGCTTGAAGAACTGAGCCCACCTAACTTGTTTAGGGGAGAGTTTCTGAGGGGTCTTTAAAGCTTCTAAATTTTTATGGTCAGTCCACACTTCAAATGGGTGTTTCGCACCTTCCAGAAAATGCCTCCAAGCTAATAGAGCCCAACGGACTGCAAATGCTTCTTTCTCCCAAACGGCCCATCTCCTTTCAGTCTCAGTGAATTTACGAGAAGTGTAAGCGCATGGTTGTAGTGTTCCCTTCTCGTTCAATTGGAGTAAGACCGCCCCCACTGCTACATCGCTTGCATCAGCTTGGATCACGAACGGAGCGTCCATGTCAGGGTGTTTCAGTATTGGTTCTGCAGCAAAAAGTCTCTTAAGTTTTTCAAATGCAGCTTGGCACTCCATAGTCCAATTCAATGGTTGACTGGGCTTTGGTTTCAATTCCCCCTTTGTTTTTAGGAGGTTGGTGATGGGCATAGCTATTTTTGTGAAAGACGGGATGAATTGGCGGTAAAAATTTGCAAATCCCAGAAAACTTTGAAGCTGTTTACGAGTTTTCGGTGGGGCCCAGTCCAAAACGGCTCGCACCTTTTCTGGGTCCATTTCAATGCCTTCAGGGGAGATACGATATCCCAAGTAGTCGATTTTTTCTTGATGGAACTCACATTTGGATAATTTGGCGTATAGTTTGGCGGCCCTCAGCTTGTGTAACACAGAGCGTACCAACTTCACGTGGTCGCTTCTTGTCTCCGTGTAGATAAGAATATCATCAAGGTATACTAGAACACCTTTGTACAAATGTTCGTGAAGCACTTGATTGATCAATTGCATGAAAACAGCAGGCGCCCCCTGTAAGCCAAAAGGGAGAACATTGAACTGGAAACACCCCATTGGGCAGTTGAACGCAGTCTTCCACTCGTCTCCCTCCTTTATCCGGATCCGGTAGTATGCCTCCCTCAAGTCCAGCTTTGTGAAAATTTTCCCCTTTGCCAGGTGGGCTAACATGTCCTTCATCAGAGGGAGGGGGTACATGTTCTCTACGGATACTGCGTTCAGGTTTCTATAGTCCACTATCAGACGCTTGGAGCCATCTTTCTTCTCGCGGAACATCACAGGGGCCGCTACTCGAGGTCTGGCAGGCGTGATGAAACCTCATTCCAAGTTCTTGTCAATAAACGCCCTCAATTCCTCCAACTCCCCCGGTGTCATCGGATACATCTTCGGTTTCGGGAGCGTCACTCCCGGCAGGAATTCAATGCTACAATCGGTCGACCGATGGGGGCGGAGTTCGTCGGAAGCCTCTTCACTAAACACCTCTCTTAAGTCCCAATACTCCTTCGGGATTTTCTCCTCTCCTTCCACGTGTTCGGCACCCGTAGAAGCTATCTCGGCGAGTGCCTGGGACTTCGGATGGGATTCCTCCTCCCCTTCCGGATAGGGTTGCTCCTCCCCTTCCGGTGGCCGATCGGTGCGGATGCGTATCCACCCCTCTCTCCAGTTTACATGGGGATTCCACTTCCGAAGCCATGGTAGTCCCAATATTAGAGGTTGTTCCTTCCCAGGAGCCACAATAAAACACAGGGTCTCATGATGGTTTCCCATGGTCATCTCTAGGGGTTCGGTTACAAAACGTGCGGGGCAACCTCCTGCCACCGACCCATCCAGTTGGCAAAAGGATATGGGCGTTTTTAGAGTTCTCAGTCCAATGCCCATCCCCTTAACCACTTTCATGTTAATTACACACCTCGTGCACCCCGAGTCCAGTAAGGCCATCATCACTCCCTCAGTCCCCGAGGTGGGCTGCCTTAACTTTATTGGGATGGTCATGGGCCCTTGATTAGGACTTACCGGGACGTCATCTTCCGAATCTGTCTCGTTCTTGTCGAGTGGGGTTGGAGGTCCCAGCTCCTCTCCCGCAGAAAGGGCGACCTCTACAACCTCTCCTGTCTTCAGCCCGGTCTCGCGGGGTTTGGTTGAGGGTTTTTTTTGGCTTTCTCCCGGGGTCCCGCGCTTTCGGTGGGTTCACCTTTACTCGACAATCCACCATCCGGTGGCCCTCCTTTCCACAACGGAAACATGCCGTGGTTTTGGCTCCTGCCGCCATCCCTCTCGGTTGGGGCCCTGAGGTCTCCCGGAGACGGGGGGAAAGCGGTTTTCTCCAGGCGGGACCTCCTCTGCGTCTGTTTCTGGCTAGATCAATGTCCACCTCTTCCGCCAGCAAGTACCATGACTGTAACTCACGTGGATCCCTTCTGGAGATGCACGTGTGGTATACATCTTCATTTAAGCCATCTTTATAGGCTTCTACCAGGGCCCCCTGGGACCAACCTCGGATGTGGTGTGCCAGCTGCCTGAATTCTTGGGTGTAGTCTGCCACCAATCTCCCCCCTTGGACTAGGGTCTTCATTCTGATTCTGGCCTTTCTCTCTGCCAGAGGGTCCTCAAACCTTCTCCTCAGTGCAGTCATGAAAACATCGAGGGTTTGTAGTTGGGGGGAGTTATCATTGTACAAAGTCACCACCCAATCTGCTGCCATCCCTTCCAGGGTTCTGGTAACGCATCTCACTTTGGCTGCTTCAGAGGTGAACTCCCGCTCAAATTCTGCCATATAACTCCCAACTTGTACCAGGAAAAATCCCAAATCTCTTGGATTTCCTCCAAACTTTACATCTAGGGGGGGCAGGTGGCATCTTCTAGGAGCCACTCCTATTGCTGGGGCTCCCCGGGCGGCAGCGGGCGGTTGCGCTGGCGGACGCTGGGCAAGGGGGGTAGAGGTAGCTTGGCTCCCCCGGGCTGATCTCGCTCCCTCTTCCCCCTCATACCTTTGAGTTGTGCCGGGCTCTCCAGGAACGTCCATAGAGAATTTCTTGGCTTCATCCAGCTTGCCTTCCATCTCCTCCCCCTCCTGCCAAAGCCGTCCCTTCGCACCTTTTCGTCTTACAGTGATCCTGGGAGGAGGGGGGTCTTCAGGGTCTCTCCAACCAACCCCCAACGACCATCTGGGCATCTCAGCTGAGGTTTCTTCCAGAGTCAGTTCGGCCAGCCGGTCAGCCACCGACGCTTCCGGCAGCGGCATAGGCTGCCCCCCCACAGCTCCCTGATCCTCTTCATCGCCGGTTGGAGACGACATGGGATGAAACCCCCTCGGAAGAAAAGTTGCTGTTTTCTCCGGGTGGGTTGATGTGTGAGTTTCGGAATTATGTCAGGCTGCGCTCCTTTTAGATCCCAAGAAAGAAATACTCAGACTCCATGGGGTAGAGCAAAGTTATCCTTTTACTGGGAAATAAAGTGGTAGCTACAAAGCAATTCCGAAACTGAGAAATTGGCGGGTAGAATGCATATACAAAGAAATAGGTTTGCCCCCACCCCCCAAAGTTCAAATGATTCTTCCAATTAAAACTTTTGAAACGGCTCATGTGGTCATCTTCAGATGGTGATGAGACGTCTTGTCAAATGACCTTGACATATTTTGATAAAAGTTCGCAGTTGCGCAAAAGAGGAAAAGATAGCCAGGAAACGGAAAGTTAAGGACAAGAATCCCCCCTCCCCTTGCTAGCCCAACAAGGAATGCAAACACCTCCAGCTCTCTTCCCATATAAAATCCCCCCTCCCACCGTTGCCATGACAGCCGAGAGAAATAATGAAATAATAGCAGATAGTCAGGAAGGGGAAAGTATCTTGAGGCTGACATTCTTGTTCTTTCATCTACTCTTTCATCTTTATATCTTTCATCCATTCTTTTTCCAAAAATTGTCAATTTAGTATCAAGTGATACAGCTCAGTTGATCCAACATTTCCTGATGCAAATCTGGCAAAAAAATTTCCCTCTTCAGGTTGATCTAGCGATCTCCCCTGCATTTTTGTTGAGTTTATTGGTTGCTGCCGTTGTAATCCAAAAATGTGTTTCAAGCAAGACAAAAAGAAAAGATAAGCACCCCACCTTTTGTCTTCCTCTGTCCTTAATATTTTTGCCTCAAATGGCACGCATAGTTACAATCAACATCACAGTATGAGTTATATTTCTGTTTTCTTTTGTTATATAAAATCCACCAATTGTCTAGCCCTAACTCTAAAACAAATGGGATTGAATTCGATTGGAACATATTTGATTTAATAAGCTACATGATCCCAACAATTTGTGTGTGTGTGTGTGTGTGTAAGAATGAATCTTGCCAATTTGGCTTGGTTGAAAAAACATGGTTAAAACCAATCACAAGTGAAGCCAATAACCTGAAGAGTTTGTGTTTGCATTCATTTTGAAGAGTAGGGTTTGGGTGAATTTTTTAAGGTATTTAATAATTGTTACTTCCTGTTCACCTAGCAGCTCGAAAGCATGCAAATGCAAGTAAATAAATAGGTAGCACTTCAGTGGGAAGGTAACAGCATTCCATGTGCTTTTGACATTCAGCTATGCTGGCCACACGACCACGGAAATTGTTTCTAGACAATGCTGGCTCCCTAAACTAAGAAATGGAGATGAGTATCCTGCTTTAGAATTGGACACAATTGGAAAGCCTTTATCTTTGCTACCAGAAAAGCCTGGCATCCAACTGAGTCCAAGACAAGTGCTATCTATGACAATCTACAGAATAGGTTGCCAGTCAATGTATCAACTTAAAAGTTACTTCATTGGCAATTTTCATGCTTTAGTGAGATTCCGTCAGGGAGTGGAACTGAGTAGCCATAAATCAAGTCATTTACCCAGAGTCAGCTCATAAAACCATAAATCAGTCTGTAGCTCATCATCAAATGAAAGGGGGATAGACAAACACAGCAGTCCAATGGGAATTTCCACTCAAGAGAATGATTAAGTCCATCTCTGAAGTTAAGAAGTCACATTATGGGGATAACATATCATTTATCATTTAAAATTGTTCTCATAAAGGAGGAGTCTGGAGAACAACTTTTTATACACCACCATTTATATTGCCATGCCTCACTTCAGCAAAGCCCTTATGCTTACTTCTGAGATGTCTACCTTCACTGTGAAATCTTGTGAAAATCTGTACTCTTGAGGACTGACTGATGCTAGGCAGTGTAGAATAGCACCTTTTCTTCCTGGAAAGGCTGGCTGGGGTTTTGAAAGCTTCATTTCAGCAATATCTGGAAAGGGCAAATTTGCCAATGGGAGGACAGAGACAGCTTAGTTAAACGACTACCCTTCTTCCATGTGAACTCAACAAGAAGTTGGTTATTTTACTGAGCAGCATATTGCACAAAGCGAAACAGATTTCAGTTGCAGTTGTTCACTCTTATGGGAAATACAGGTAGTTCTGTCCATGAGTGCTAGAAGTTAAACAAAACCTGGGGTGTTTGACTGAAACTTTGGTGGATTGCAATATTTTTGAAGGTTTGCTGCTTTTATTTTATTGTTATTTTACAGCAGTGCTAATCTTTTAAAAGAATCATAATCCACTGATAGCTTTCCTTGACAAAAAAACAGTATAGAATACAGTAAATAGATATAATAATGCATACTGTAACTGCATCTAAGAGACCACTATTCTTAAAAGCCAACTAAACCCACATTACTTATTTTATTAACAAAATTAATAAATTAATGGAGATAAGATATCTGTTTCTCTACTGCTTTAGGACATCTAAGTTACATCTTATATTTAAATTGAGATTTCAAGTGAATATTAAGAAAATATTTTGATAACATCTTGTAAAAAGGCTAAAATTATTTTAATGAGTAACTGGGTCTCAAGAATTGTTTTCTAGAGAAAAGCGCAGCACACCATCCTTTAAACGTGGACTTTGTCCTGGGCAGATGGCAGATTAAGGCACAGCATGGAACATCTACATAAATCACTATTCATGGGTTATATATACTACAGGTTTTTGGATTTTCACCTCAGATTATTAGCTGTACATGCTCAGATTAGCTGCACATGCTCATGGGTACTTTGGGAATTGCCTTTCTCAAATGATTTCCACCCATCCTGCAAAATTTGGCAGGGTAAACATACACCAGGTCCTTTGGGGGATCTAGATGTTTTTTCTCCTTTAAGGTGAACAGCCTACATGAAGTTGGATAGTGTGGGACCTCTTGGCCCTTTGGAACTCTTAAAAATCTGGTTCTTCCCTCAGTTTATAAAAGAATGTTAATGGAGCCCAGTGGGTTTTCTTCCCCTTGTTGAGTGAGATGTTTTATCTGGCATAGTTTACTGTTTTTCTATTGTTTCTGTATAAATCTCTTTTTATAACTAATTGACCAGATTTAAAATAGAATAGTAGGAGCTGGAAGGAAACTTGGAGGTCTTCTAGTCCAGCCTTCCACTCAAGCAGGAGAATCTATACCATTTCAAATAAGTGACAGTCTAGTCTCTTCTTAAAGACCTCCAGTGCAAGTTCCACTGGTTAATTGTCCTCACTATTAGGAAGTTTCTCCTTAATTCAAAGCTTGCTTCTCTTTGATCAGTTTCCAACCTTTGTTTGTTGTCCTGCCCTCTGGTGCTTTGGAGAATAATTTGACCTGCTCTTCTTTGTGGCAGCCCCTCAAATATTGAAATACTGCTATCATGTCACACCTAATTCTTCTTTTCTTAGACTAGCCAAACCCAAATCCTGCAGTTGTTCTTTATGTTTTAGTCTCAGGCCTTTGATCATCTTGGTTGCTCCTTTTCCAAAGTCTCAACATCTTTTTTTGTAGTATGGCGACCAAAATTCCAGGTGTGGTCTTACTAGGTTTTATAAAGCAGTAGTAATACTTCACATAATCTTGATTCTTTGCCTTTTCACAACCCAGGATTGTATTAGTTTTTTTGGCTGCTGCTGCAAACTGCTGGTTCATATTCAAGTGATCATCCACTAGGACTTCAAGGTCCCACTCAGAGTTACTGTTTTTGAGCCAGGTCTCACCTAATCTGTACTTATACCTTTGATTTTTTTCCTGCCTAAATGTAAAACTTTGTTTTCTCCACATTAAATTTCATTTTGTTGTATAGGGCCCATTGTTCAAGTCTGTCAAGGTCTTTTTGGATCCTGATCTTGTTTTCTGGGATGTTGGCTATTCCTGCCAGTTTAATGTCATCTGCAAATTTGATAAATTCCCCTTCTATTCCCTCATCTACATTATTTATGAAGATATTGAAGAGTACTGGGCCTAAGATGGAGCCTTGTGATATCTCATTGCTTACTTCTCTCCATGTGCATGTAGTACCATTAAGGACTACTCATTGAGTATGGTTTGTCAGCCAGCTACAAATCCATCTGGTGGTGATTTATTGGATTAATTTGGATGCCATACAATCCATCCACCTTCTAATATGTTGTCTTCTAACGACAAAAGTTTATCTAAGCAGCTTGCACATATATAAAGCAATAAGGCTCTCTAGATAATTTTTCTTGGGTCCATCCTTGATGGAATTGGGATTATAATCTCCTTGGATTTCTCCTTTTGCTTAACAATGTTACCTGTGCAATGTATGAGAAAAAATGATTACAATAAAAGTAGATTAAAACAGGATTATGGCCATGGTGGAATTCAAATTTTTTTACAACCAGTTCTGTGGGTGTGGCCTGGTGGGCATGGCAGGGGAAGGCAAAATCTTCATTCTCTCCCCAGCCCATTAACCTGCTTTCCAGCCCTGTTCTCCTGTGTAGGGCAACAAAAGAAGACCCAGCCGATCTCGGGAGGCAGAGAATAGATAGGGCAGGGCCAGTCAGAGGTGGTATTCTGAACTCAAAAGTTCTGCTACTGGTTCTCCAGAACTGGTCAGAACCTGCTGAATACCACCTCTGATTATGGCTATTGTAAATTTATTGAAAACATTAAAAAGGGTGAGCATCGTAATCAATTTCAAACATGAAGAATTACGCCAATGAATTATTTGTAAATGGGACAGAAACCATTTAGGGATGTGCCCAATGTTTTCCCACTCAGTATATATTTAAACTCTCAGAAATTGTTGGTAAATGCCAATGTTATGTTTTATTTTTCATCACATAATCCTTTTAAACCTCAGTCACAAATGGATGATTGATAGAACTAAACATTCAGCAATAGGCATTAAATGAAGGTATAAGATACAGGATATATAGAAAGACAATCAGTGCTTCATTCCAACAAGACAGAGACAGTAAACAGGTAGAAACATGATCTTTCCCAACCCACTCATCACTGTCTTCTATTTTAAAAGACCCCAAAATTCAAGTGACTTGTTTTATTATATGTAAACAACATAATGAATTAAAAATGGACCATGAGGTAATCTATATTCTATGGAGGACAGGTTTAAAAACACTAGATAAAAAGACAGTGTTCAAGACACACAGATCTTGTGTTCACTTTGGTCTCTGGTTATTTAATTCATTCACTAGAGTAATATACAAATTCAAGTCAATATGATAATACTTGTCAGCTATATTGTTAAGAAGTAGGAAACAGAAAGAGGTAGACACTATTGTAATGTTTTTTTTTAGTTTGCCACTGCAGGTTAGCAATAGTTTAGAGCAAATGTCCTAACTCTTCTTATATTCAATTTCATTCTCATTTTCTTGTGATGGATGCCACATTGGACCTTCACATGAGCAAGCTGCATGCTTGGGAAAGAAGCTTGATGCTTACTTCCCTGGTTATAAATTATTGATGCTGAAAATGGAACTTAGATTAATACACTCTTAAAACCTTGAATTTGCTCAACCACAGTATAGATGCGGCAGAGTTAGGGGTCTGATCCACCTGCATCAGAGGACTGAATTTATAATTCACGCATTGCTTATTTTCAACACATTTGACCTGATGCAGGGCATTGTGAAAAATTGTTGAAGCTCCCTTTGTCAGCATCTTGTCGCCAACCGGTCATGATGGCAGAATAACACTATTAGCCTATCTTCAAAAGGCTGATGATATAAAACAGAACAAGATACATTTAACAAGTCTTTAAAAGCGACCATAGACAAAGTCATCAAATCTCATTAAAGACATCTAGCAAAATTCAATCCTGCGCATCCGCACACATTTTTCCCAGTGACATTCATTTCCATCACAACTAAAGGGGAAGAAAAACCTACATATATTCTTTTTGATAAACATTTCTCACAGATAAATTAATTTAAATTAGTTTAAGACTTAATGAGATCTTTCCACTTTATATTTTTTTCATACAAAAGTCACCATGTCTATAACACTTTTATGGGTCTCTATCCACAAAATTACACAAAGGAAGTAACTTTGGGGTAGTACTAAGACAATTAAGATCTTTTTAACTGAGTAGCCTGTATTTAGCAAAAGAATCACATCCTTATAGAGCTAATTGTACAATCAAACGAGACCTAAGTAATTGTCCTCTTATCTTTTCCCTCTGAGATTTTTTTTTTATGTTGCTAGTCAAGTGTGCACAGCTCCTACTGATTTCACTATATGAGACCAGTTCTGGAGCACAAAAGCCTCAATTCTAGGGCCAGGAGACAAAGAAAACATTTGTGCAAGTGAGAGTCCCATTGAGATTCATATGACAGACTTGCTTTTTCAAGTTTTGGCTTAGTCACATTAGAAAGTTCAAAAAGTTTCATAAAGCTTGATGCCAACAAGAGTTCAGGATGCTGTTGAAAGCAACATTGATTCCTAAACAAGGTGATTTAAAATAAAATATTTTAATTTTGCAGTAAAATTATAAATCTTAAAAGCTTTAAAGGTATTGGCATCTATCATTTAAGCATGAATTGTGCTCATGTATTTTTATATTTACTATCCACTTAGTAACTTTCAGAGAGTTAAATGTTGGCCTACTTGGCTATTATGTCTTTATACTGGTGGCTGAAAAAGTGAAAACCGGATTTGCACACATACCGTTAGCATTTGTTTAATGATGCTCACAATTCTTAGGACTTGGCACATGTACTTTGAGGGTGGGCAAGTTAAAGAGCAAAGCAAATGCCTTAAAGCAGGGCTGCCAAACTCGTGGCCTGTGGGCCAGATGCGTCACATGGTAGCCAAGTCCATGCTCAGTTTAGCGAAGGGAAAAAAAGTCACGATATGTCATGTGACACTGCCATGACAAAGCAAGTTTGACTCCCCTGCCTTAAAGCTTGAAGGTCCTTTAAACCAAAGCTTGGTAAAGCTGACTGAATTTATACCTTGTGCAGTTACACCTGAGGGGAGAAAGTAGGGTTGTGCTCCCAGCATCTTGGGGATTTTGGCCTTTTGGTTGTTACCTTCACCATGACTCTGAAGGCAAAGAGGTGGGAAGAGTGGTTGTTCCAGGCACTCTTCTTGGGCTCTCTCATTGACCACATTTCTCTGCCTTGATGGGAGGCCACTGTGTACAGACCATGCTTTCCTGTTCACATCACATACAGGGTGGGAAGGGCAGGAATGGCTGCAGTTGGGGCATCAGCCCACTCTTGCAATCAAAGGACTGTGATTTATTAATTCAAGTCTCCTTATTCAGACATCATATGAGACTGCAGTCTAATTGTTGTTCACCAAATGGATCTTGATTTAACAAAATGGATCTTGATTTAACAAATCACACTTCCCTTCCATTGTGTTTGGGTCTGCAGACAGAGTTGAGGAGGGGAATGAGGGAGGCATGCTGAAACCCAAAGCTCTTTCTGCTCTGAGATTGCCTAATTTGGGCCATGGGATTATTTAGGCCAGACAAAAACTCAGGGCTGGGCAGCCAATTCTTGCTGGAGCCTGCCCATTATCAAAGCAATGAAACCCAGGAGTGCATTACTTTTGGAACAATATGGTTGTTCTATGTTCCTTAGAAACTGGCAAACATACTGAATGGGATAAATATAGTATTGCTCTCACTAGCAGTTTGCTAGGTTGTTATATATAACTGATTATTTACTTTCAGCAGGTAATTATATCTTATAAACAGAGAGCAAGGAAAAAAACTAACAATTCTCTTGCCATCCAGGAATAATGAGATAATTATTTAATTCCCACATGCTAGTTCTTTATTAGAGGGAACAGAAAACCCTACTTGCATATCAACAGCACCTCTTTCTCTGTCAACCAGGTAGAATAAGTTAAATTTTCAGAGAGTCTTATATCATTTCAAAGAGATGCATCATTTTCAAAACTAAACATCATTGTAATATGTATATGTTGCACAAGCAATTTTTTAAAAAGTAGAGGTATGTACCATAGAATTAAAAGCCACATTTAAGGCCAGAGCAACACGCAGGTATTGCTTGTGAAGTAAGCATGAGGTAGTTGTTTGCTGTAAACAGAAATAGTTATATTCTTCCCTATATTAACAATGTGGCTTAGAAATTCAGGAATGGGAATACATTGCCCTGCCCACAACCCTGAAGGTCAGCCATGCTTGTAATGTGTTCAGTTCACTACAAGGAAAATATTATGCAAAAAGTTGATATCTGAGTCATAAGAAACTCGTTAGTAAACAGAGGTAGTTATTATCATTAGCACATAATATGTATATAATAGCAGGGTATGTAGCAGTATCAAAGCATTTTTGTTTGTTCTGAACAAGCAAGCAATCTGTAAAAGAAAAAAAATTATTCCATGTCATTTTCCCTGAGCAAGGTTCTTTGTCCTGAGAAGGATATTTTGCAATAGTGACCATCCTCCAATATACAAAAATAAAATGTAAACTTTTAATAATAAGATAGATTTGCTAGGCTCTCTTAGCAATTTAGTCTGTGGCTGCTGGAATTACTTATTTCACTCAAAAAAAAAAGTAGTTCTGAAATTTTAAAGTAGCTAAAGAGAGAATGGCCACCATTTCCATATTACTCTCTAAATAAAGGTCAACAAACTTTGGTTTATATTTTCAAAGTGACCTTACCCTTGCCATTGTTACTGTTTTATAACCATTATTATACCTACGAAAAGATTAGGCAATGCCACTTTGATTTGTCTACATAACTTAAATAAGTTTACAATCCTTGCATAGGGCAAGGAAGTAGTTCTCTATACATACATCACATTCAGTATCGTCAAAACAAAAACAAAACAAAATCCAAAAAACCAAAACACCCCGTTTTGCACTGAGGTTCACTGAAAACATCCGTATAAACAACCAAGATTCTTCTTTCCCTCTAGCACTGCCATGGATTCCAAGCAAATTTCCATCATCAGAGTTAGGCCTACTTTTAGGCCACTGAGCCATTTTCCTGAAGGAAAGTGGGATAGTGGTGACAGCAGTATAAGCAACAATCTTTAGAGGGTTTTTCGCCCCCTGCAGGTAATAATGTCGTCTCAGATTGAGCGGAGCTTACAGAAATAAGCCCTGAGATTATCAATGACTTAACCTAGGCGTGTGTCCAATCCATGGCCCATAGGCCACATGCAGCCCTGGACGGCAAGTAATGTGGCCCCACAAAATTGTAAACTTTAAACCTTATTATGTGATTTATATACATTAACTAAATTGTATATTTTATATGGGACCAAAGACAATTCCACTTTACTCAATGCAGCCCAGGCAAGCCAAAATGCTATACACCCATGACTTAATCCAAGAAAATCTGAAGATTTGGTTCAAATTATATTATGAACACAGATCTCTTTTACTTATATTTGCTTTTACATTAATTTGCCAAATAAATTAGGTAAAGTATTCCTTCAAAATTAATTTTAAAAGGAAGAAGCAATGGTCCACAGGACTTAACATCTAGCTCATATGTCTTTTGAAGGTATCAACAGCAGCATCTGCTCCAAAATTGGTGAAAGGGTAAGAAATTGATTCTAGCTCATTCTTGGGAGAGTGGAAAAATTGTGATAATTTGATCCTGATCAAATAATATTGTAATGGATGCCCCGAAAGTCACTTGGGACAACAAGGAAGACCTGGTTTCAGGAACTTCAGAGAGGGCCAGCTGGAGTAGGAGGTGACCTGTATCATAGGCTCTAGATGGTTGCAGTACCTGATCAACTGAAAGGGGCCCTAAGGATGTATCCTGGGAAGATGCTGGCCTGCTAGTTCCACCTCTGGTGTCTATGGAAACTGATTCATGGAGATCGAGGGGGGGGCAGGCCATGCTGGGGGGATAGTGTAATGGATGCCTCAGAAGCTGGTTCAGATGACGAAGAAGAGCTGGCATCAGGAAGGGGTGGGCTAGAACAGGAAGAGAAGCCAAGAAAGCTGGAGGAGTGACTGGACAAGCAACTGAGAATTGGACTCATTGGATTTTGCGCTGGTTCCTGTGTGAGGTGAATCCTAGGGAGTACTCTTCGGGGCAGACAAAGCCTCAATAAAGACTTCAAACCCTTGTGGTGACTGCGCATATGAGCAGGACAGGACAAATGTATTGCCAGTTACCTGGCTTTATAATTTCCATTTCTAAAAACAAATTCCCTAAATTCCAAGCACCTGGGCAACTCTGTAGGCTTTTAAATAATTCAGCATGTACACAGACTGTAATTACTGTTACATAATATAGCAATTAAATAAGTTTAAGACTGCAATCCTATACACTATTTTTTCTTTTCTTGAGGCCCCCGAGATCTTTACACAGGATTGCACTGTAAATATCAAATATTGATCTTTGGGAAGTTAAAAGTCCCAAACCCATTTCTTAGAAAGACCTATAGAAATCTGTCCAGTGACACGAACACTAAATTGGAAGATGCTACTGCTGCCACCACCACCACTTTCATAATCCTCAAGATTTGCACTAGATGAGTACAATCAAGTTTTGCAAAAGGGGAGTCCAAATGGCGTCTCAATATCACTTTAAACCATTATTTTAACATATACATTTTCCCATGCAATCACCTAACCTGTATATAAGTCATATTGAGTTGATACAGTATTTCAGATAACACATTCATTGTCTAAGGGGAGGGCAGGGAAAAAAGGAGGAAGATCCTTTAATTCTTAAAACTTTGTGGCAAGTCTGAGGCATCTTTAAACCAAGGCATTACCCTTTCAAGTTAAGAACTAAGAACTCCCTTCCATCTTTTCCGCTGAGGGAATTACAATTTCCCTGAATCCTACAAGGATGTATTGATCTATTCAGTACCATGGTTATGGTGACTCTATATACTCAGGAAAGTATGGTTACAATTCTTTCCCTCCCCCTTTCTTTCTCTTTTATAATTAAAAAAGGCATCATTAAAGAAAAAAATCCATTTAAAACTCAAAACTATTACTTTCCTATGAATTCAAGAATCATAGTATTTAATGTATATATTCAGGCAACGGGCTGGTCTGTACATCAAAATATCAGATGGTTTATTGTGACAGGAATGAGTTTCTGTGCACAATGGGTATATGTGCTGCTTCCCAGCCCCTGGATGGCTGTGAAGAAATTAAAAAAAAACTCACTTCCATTTCTTATTAATTGCTGTTTAGAAGTAACAAATACTATAACTGTTTTCCCCCCCAAACTAATATGGTTAGGATAAACCACAGAGAACTTAAGCAGCTAAGGAAGCATAATCTTCCATCATTCTATAGGGCTGCTCTGGAAAAGAGGAGAAGAAGCAAAGAATATATGCCCAACAATAATTTAGGCTAAGTTTAAAAATCATATGAGATCTTGATGCCCAAACAGTTTAGAAACCCATTAGCCATTAAACTCATCTGAAATTTACTTGGAGTGACTGGTTTGCTTTGGTTTTTTGTTTTCAAAAGACCTCTGGTCCACAACAGTAGTTAAAATTTGAGGTTTGTTGCAGGATAGATAATACATGAGATTATTCTCCTTGTGCTTGAATGAGGTAGACATCCCAAAAGGTAATGAAAGGCAGTGACAAAGCTTTTTAAGTCTTTTTTCTTTTTTGAACTGATGGTCCCTTCCGGTTTTGCTCTTCAGGTGATGGAGAAAGCTTACTTGAAGCAGCTTCTTGAGGTGACTTTCCTGAATGCTGCAAGGTATCTGGCCTTCCTTCTAGACAATAGGATGGAGAAGTGTAGCCATAGGCTCCTCCTCCTCCTCCTTCCCTCAGGAAGGCTGATGTGGATGGCTGAGTGTCAGCTTCATATCTTCCCTGGTAACTCGTGGGCTGCTGTGGAACAGTTTTAAGCGGACAGTTTGCCACCATGTGCATGATACTCTGACAGTAATGGCACTTCTTTGGCTGTGGAGGTAGAATACATTCCTTAGCATGATGATCGAAGCCACCACAGTTGTAGCATCTGCAAAACACAAACAGGGAGATATATATACTTTTACTGAATAGGCTCACAAAAGAAATGTTTGATTCTCAACTTTAAAATAATAGCAATAGGCAAGGAGACCATTATCACCAAATTTGGAAATGTAAAGTCCTTGAAGGATAACCATGGTAAGAGGGGGGAGGAAAATCAATTAAAAGAGATGCATCAATTTATTGTCACTGTTGATTTTTGTTTCACAGAAGTTAAAAAAAAAAGAACAACCTGTAAGCAAGTTTTAAAGCTCAACAGCCTGCAATTGCCATCTCTTAGATTTTGAGATAATTGAAATTGGATTGGATTTTGAAGTTTTTAAATTTATTTGTATCCCACCTTTATTATTTTTACAAATAACTCAAGACCACACCACATCCAACACCCCTTTCTCCTCCTATTTCTCCACAACAACCCTGTGAGGTGGATTTAACTGAGAGAATGAGTGGCCCAATGCAGTGGTGGAATTCAAATTTTTTACTACCGGTTCTATGGGCATGGCTTGGTGGGTGTGGCAGGGGAAATATACTTTAAAATCTCCAGTCAGAGGTAGAATTTGCTGGTTCTCCAAACTACTCAAAATTTCTGCTACGGGTTCTCCAGAACTGGTCAGAACCTGCTGAATACCACTTCTGGCCCAATGTCACTTACTATAGCAGCTGGCTTTCATGGCTAAAACAGGACTTGACCTCACAGCCTTCTGTTTCTATCCTGGTGCCTTAACTACTAGGCCCAACTGGTTCTCATTCTCATGCTTCCCTCTTTGCTGGAACCACCAATACATCATCATACTTTGTCTGGGGGATACTGAACTCTCACAGAAAGGTTTTTCCAAAGGAGAGGGAGGAACACTTTTGAGAACCTCCTGTGAAATCTCAAATGCTTCCCAGCTTTGAGGTATTTATACCAAAGTAATTTTTTTTGCAAATTAGTCACAGCAAAAATATTACTGTGGGAACATTACAGAGCTCATGAAAAATATGTGAGGGTTGTGGGTGTTTTGAAAATATCTAAACCAAGATAAAGGAAATGATTTTCTTGTGAATAAGTTACTGAGAGAAAGGCAATGTGAAGGACAGGTTGCTGTGATTCACTGAGTAATTATCTGTGCATTTACAGATATGGATTTGCATCTCTACATCTTTGCATCCCATCAGAGCTCATTAGAGGGAAGAATGTTGGCAGGAAGACCCCTGCTCCTTTCTGCATTTCCAGAGAGGGTGAATGTGGGTGTTGGCACATCAAATGTGGATTGTAGGGAGCTTTTTTCAAGGTCCTTTCTAACTCTGAATAGTCACTAAGTAACTGATTGTAAGTTGGGGACATCGTGTACTATGTTCTCAACTATCACGATGAGGAACTCTGTGCTATATATATGCAATGCGGAAAGAAAAAGTCATGTAGAAAAAAAGAAGATAAAAGAAACGTACTTCCAATAAATAATTATTTTGTGTGATTTTATTTTTAATCTGTTTCAGGATAACCCACTAGAGGGCAGCAAGCACCTGATCATTCCCCTCATCCTTGAAGTGCTTTAAACTGTTATTTCAAAAATTATTGTCAGAGGAAACCAGGTCATTTTAACATCAGTTTTAAAGATGAAGAAAGGTATGATCAAAATCATATTTTCAAGAAATATGCTTCTACACCATATACATTAAAGTATCTTTATCTATCTATCTATCTATCTATCTATCTATCGATCGATCGATCGATCGATCGATCCATCCATCCATCTATCTATCTATCTATCTATCTAAAGATATCTTAATTCCAAACCAACAATATTTTTCTCCTATAGATTGGAGTTTGAAATAAAAAAAATCACCCTCTCAAGGAAAATCATTTGTAGTTCAGCACTTAGATGAACATGAATTAACTCCAAGATTAATCTCCAACCAACAATCAAGAAGTAAACAATATCCCAATCAAGGAACTGCCAAACAAGCCAAAGATAAACAGCCCAACCAAAGAATCTCCAAGACCAACCCCACCAACACTGACACTAGGAATATAAACTGAGAACCATCTCCAGTCCTTAGCAGCACTAATGATGTAACCAAGTTGGGGCAATAAAGTATCTGTAAGTACACCAAGCTCAGATAGCACCAGCCCCATATTGTTTATGTTCCTGTAAGAACTGTAAGTCTTCAAATATTGCTGAGCAAATGCTTTTGAAACAGTAGGAGCTTTCCAAAAAGCAGCTTTCTCACCTCCCATTCATTTCAATGGAGTTTGCATATTAGCCTTGTATTTTTAATAATAAAACAACATTACATTTAAAGTTACAAAACTAATGGGGTGGGAAGAAACTACATCACAATATAGCTGTGACTAGGTACATTTTTGCATGAACAAGAAATAGAAACAATACATTAAATTAATCTTATTTCTCATCCAAACTTGCCCCAGTAATAGTCTATTCACTTTGTTTAGACTGACTATTAGGTGAAAGTTTGGTTTAGTTGCGCTTTATGGTTACAAGAAAGGATTCCTTTCAAAGGTTTGTTGAGACCTGAAGTTCCTCCCCAATCTTTTCTGGGATGTTATTTTCACCAAGGATTGTTTTGGGTTAAGTCATTCAGTTTAGTTTATTTCTTTTTCAGTCCCATTTTGGCAGAAGGATTTGAATGGATGAAAACATGCCCCCATTGGAAGTCAGGAAGTCCCCTCTAGTCTAAACCTAGCAGGGAATTCATAGAATAGGGTACCTATGAACGTAGGGTACGGTAAGAGATGTAGGATAACTCCTTGCAAGGACCCCAAAAGCTCATGTCTAGCGGGTGCCCTCCCATCAGAGGTATGGTGAGCAGCCCCCCAAAAGGTTTTCCCTATCAAGTGACGTACACCAAGCCCCATTTTTTATTATGACTGATGAGTGTTGAACAGTATATAAGTATGTAATATAAACTTAATAACAAAAATAGGAAATATTTCTATAACACAGAAGCATCCCATGAATTTAAATGAAGCTTGATGATCAGGTCTGGATCAGCAACTTTTTGTGATCTAATTGTGAACATAGGCTGAGCACTATTCCAAAGCAGTGCTAGTCTAGAACTGTGCAACTCCATAGTTGCATAAACCTTTGTCCAAAAGCAGACCATGACTATGTTCATGAAAACCTTTGTGATAAAACAGGAAAAACTGATAGATAGCCATACAGCGAAGCTTGCTGCATAAACCATTTTACAAACTGGTTTCCTCTCCAAGTCTTAAGCAAAATGATTCTGGGTATGTTCCCTATAGGGGAGTGGGGAGAATGAAGTCAGGATATCTATCAACCTCTATAGCAGGGGTGTCAAACTCAAGGCCCGGAGGCTAGATCAGGCCTGGGGGGCGGTGCGGTGCTTAGATCTGGCCTACAGGGCCATTCTGGAAACAGTGAAGGACTGGCCCGCGGTACCTCTGCCAGTGAAAATAGAGCTCAGGAGGGCTGCGTGCAGCTCTCCCGAGCTCAGTTTTCGCTGGCAGAGGGTTACAGGAGGCCATCGCAGGTGAAACAGAGCTCGGGAACCTGTTTTTGCTGGCAGAGCACTAGGACCATCACAGGTGCCCCCAACATGAGTGACATCAAACTGACCGCTCCCCCTGCCCCCCCCCAAGGCCAAACATAACCTTGATGAGGCCCTCAATGAAATCGAGTTCGACACCGCTGCTCTATAGGGTACCTTCTATATAAAGGTCAGTATCAGACCTTTATTACTTTGGCTTTCTACATCTCTGTTCACCTAAAGACATCCCTTCCATTCACCTGATTAGTTTAGTTAAAACAAGATGAAATATATACTCAGTTAAGACAATTTAAGTAAAGAATTCTGTTTTGCTGTGCTTCTTGATGGAAGAAAATAAAAATCAGCGTATGATATAACCTTATTTGAAAATGAATTCTATTCAGCAGGAGGAAGAAATATACAAGGTTCAACAAAACAAAGCCATAGCAATAGGAATTTAGATGAGGCCAGCTCATTTTTGTTAGGCCCACATACAGATATAAGCACAAGTATTGCTCCACACATTTTTCTTTAAATGTGCTGAAGTAGGCTAAAGGGCTTCATCAACAGATCAGTTAGCAGGCATACAGAAATCCATTTAATAAGTCACTAGGGTAGGCACTATATTACTCAATTTAATTTTTTACCTTCCCAAATGACCAAAAAGTCAGCTAGCCCAGGGGAGCTTCTCATTTTGTACATATAGATGAGTACATATTAGTTATCCATCATCTACTTATGCACTGCTTGGAAACCTAAGGATCTTAAAAAGCAGAGAACTAATTGTAGGCACACAACGTCACAAATATATTACAAATAACAAAGTACCATTCATGAAGGTGAAGATATGTATTCAAATTGGAAAATTAAAGGGTTTAAATAGCAGAGTTCTCAGTGTGTTTTTTCCTGAGTTAGTTTATTATACTCATTAAACCCTAAATATGACTTTTGATACACTTTACAAAATGTGTTAGAGACATGGTAAAGTTATTTCTGCTCTTAAAAAATCCGTAATGCTGTAGCAGAGCACTAAAATAGGTACTTTATGATTGATAAACAGGTTGTGTTATTGCCTTCCAGAAAAAAAAGGACACTACAGAATAGATGGTAAGATACAAAGTTCCACCAAATATTTAGTACAGATAGTCTTCAACTTACAACCACAACTGAGCTCCAAATTTCTATTGTTAAGTGAATTTTGCTCCATTTGCGACCTTTCTTGATGCAGTTATTAAGTGAATCATTGCAGTTGTTAATTTAGTAACAATTGTTAAGTGAATCTGGCTTCCTCATTTTGCTTGTCAGAAGGTCGCAAAAAGTGATCACCTGCCCTGGGAGGACCCAACCAAGTCAATTGCCAAGTGACTGCATTTTGATCTTGTGACCACAGGGATGTTGCAGCAGTCAAAAGTGTGAAAACTGTTTACAAACCCACTTTTTCAATATCATAACTTTAAACAGTCACTAAATGAACTTTTGTAAGTCGAGGACCACCTGTATTAATGGCAAGCCCTATTTGCACTTCTGTGTTTCCAGAAAAGCTTTCTGAAACTGCCTTGCTCTGACAAATATGTAGAAAGCTTTGAATCAGTTGCATGTCGTCTCAGATGTTTTTCTCCTCTTTTAAAAGCAAACAGTTCCCCAAATAGCATGAACAGTACCAAAATCACCAATAAAACTTTCCTCAGTTTCTGTTACTGGCAAATGGGTTGCAAAAGCTCTGAGGATGGAGATTCTAGGAGAAGTCTAAATAATTCAAACACTGGGGAGGGACAATTTTTTAAAAAAAAAACCTGCCATGGTGCTATTTATCTATGCACTAAGTGTGTTCATACATACATATATACATGCACGCATGCATATAACATTGAACAAGTTTCCCCCAAAAAATCTTTAGTAGTTCATAGTTAGTGACAAAACAGTCGAATTAACATTAATGAGATTGTACTGTCTGACTACACATAATCTGATATTTCCTCCTGCCTTTAAAACAATATTATACTGGAAGTGCCTGTTTTCAGCCTCCAGAGGGCCTCGGGAGCCCGGGGGAGGCTGTTTTTGCCCTCCCAGAGCCTCAAAGCCTGAAAATGGGCCTGTTTTGGCACTTCTGGCATTTCTGGAAGGCCCGTTTTTCAGCCTCCCGACGCTGCAGAGGCTTCCTTTGAGCCTCTGGGAGGGCGAAAACAGTCTCAAATGGGCCGAAATTCCACTGGGAGGCATATGCATGTGCAGTGCAGGTAAGTTTGGCTGGGGCTCATGTGCACGCTGTGGCACGCGTGCCATTGGTTTGCCATCATGGGTCTATACTATGGTATTATAGACAAAGGGTAGCTTAAACAATGGATGACTGCCTCGTCATTCTCCTTCAAACAAAAATATTCTTTCTTTAGATATTTCCACTGGACTTCATACAAACAACTGTAATCAAAAGCATGTTTCAGCAGATGCAAGGAAACAAATATTTGCAAATTTGAAACTGATCAAATGCTTAGTCGAAAGTGCTATACAAAATGAAAAATAGTTCTCCTCCCAAAATACGGCTTCTGTTTTTACTTACTGCTATCAAAAATAAACACCTTTTCTGGAAAATATAGAAGAACAAAACTTTGAATAATGTACATTTCTTTGGTCCACAAGAAGAGTACGATGCTAGAAATACAGCTGTATACAGTTATTATTTATTAAATCTTTATCCTGCCCTTATTAGAAAAAATATATATATACCAGTCCATGGGCATTATCTTTTCCCAATTGTAATCAACAGAAGGGGATTTTTAATTTAAAAAGGAAGAAAACCAAGATGAAAAGGGACAAGAAATAAAAGCCATACTGCCTACTTCTGTCATGTATACAGTTAGTCCTCCACTACAGGTGGTCCTTGACTTACAACCATTTGTTTAGTGACAGTTCGAAGTCACAACACTGGAAAAAGCGAATTATGATTGGTTTTCGCACTTATGAACATTGCAGCATCTCCACAGTCACATGATCAAATTTGGGGCATTTGGAAACAGAGATATATTTACAACAGTTGCATTATACTGAGGTCGGGCAATCACCATTTGTGACCTTGACAAAAAGCTTCCAACAAGCAAAGTCAATGGGAAAGCCAGATTCCCTTAACATTCACTTAACAACTACAGTGATTTGCTTAACAACTGTGGCAAAAAGATCATAAAATAGGACACAACTCAACAATTGTTTATCTGTACTTATTTTCCACATTTTAGAACCCATGTGCTACTACAGCAGCTAGTAGCAGGAAGTGACTCTATAATTCAAGGACAGAAGCAACCAAGAACTAAGGAGAAATTACCTAACAGTTAGAACAATTAACCAGTGGAACAACTTGCCTCCAGAAGTTGTGGATGCTCCAACACTGGAAGTTTTAAAGAAGAGATTGGACAAGCATTTGTTTGAAATAGTATAGGGTTTCCTGCCTAAGCAGGGGGCTGGATTAGAAGACCTGCATGGTCCCTTCCAACTCTGTTATTCTATTCTATTCTGTTCTGTTTTGTTCTATTTCTACATTCCATTTGAGCATTTCACATTGTCTCTCTCCCTTCCCCCTCCCTTTCAAGAAATTCATGTTATTTTTTTAAAAAATATCCACATCTGTGGCAGACTGTCTTCTGCTGTTTCTTTTAACTGGTTTGATGGTGGATTACCCAACTGTACAAGATCTGCTTCAGCTGACCCAGCAAGCAGTTACTCTCCAAATAGTACAAAAGGGCTGTTGTTGTTTTTTGAAAGAGAGAAAAACAGTCAAATCATCTATAGCAAAACTGCACTGTTGGGTGTTTTTGCAGTAAACCACTGACCTTGACAACTGCCAGACAACATTTTCAAACAATAGGTCATAAAAACGATGGCATTGAAAACCAGGTTTCTTTTTTTCATATTTTTTTTCATAAATAAGTAAATAAATACACCCAAACTCATGTTATTAAGTCTGCCATCTATTATGTCAGAGACCCATGAGCAAAAATTTCCTTCCTGATAAAGCAAACAGCTGCTCTGTAAGTCAAAAAAAGAGACAAGAATCTTCCAGCAAAATTGTGCAAAATGCTATTAAACCTTACTGACCTGAATATGGCAACTTAACTAAATAGTTGTAGAAGTTTGTTAAGGACATCAGATCTCATTGACATATATGTATGTATGTATAAATGTATGTACTTATTTACTTACTTTATTTACTTACTTAAAAGACTTCTGTGATCTCTTGTCTTAGGAAACACAATTTGAGTAGCTCACAACAGTTCTAAAAACAAGCATCATTTTAAAAAAGGCAATTAAACCTGCAGTATAATGTGTATAACCTTTCCTGCAAGCAATACCACCATTTTATAGTCTTCAAATTCCAATACACTCTCAGCACACACATACACATCTCCTGCCTTTATTATTTTTATAAATAACTCAAAATGATGAACATGCCTAATACTCCTCTTATTTTCTCCATAACAACAACCCTGGGAGCTGGGATAAGCTAAGAAAGACTGACCCAAAGTCACTCAGCCAACTTTCACACTTAAAGCAGGACTAGAACTATAATCTCCCAGAATCTAGCCTAGTGCCTTAACCACTACATCAAACTCTCCCTTCGAAAAGGTTGGGAAGGTGGAGGCCTGTCAGATCTCAAGAGAAATGATGTTCCATAGGGCAGGGACTTCCATGGAAAATACTTGGAAATACTCTACCTGACTCTGTGGTTTCTTCCACTAAACCCGAACACTTTAACCTCAGACGGTCTCTGTTGACTTCACCCCATTCTTAAGAGGTCTGGTAAGGGGTGTGCATAAGTGCACCAATGTGCCTACCGTCCCTGTCTTAATGCTCCCTTTTATTCGTAATATATTTCATGTATTAATAATATTTATATCTATTTCATGTATTAATAATCATGTTTATACATATATATTATCAACTGCATGCTTAACAATAAGAAAGAAAGAAAGAAAGAAAGAAAGAAAGAAAGAAAGAAAGAAAGAAAGAAAGAAAGAAAGAAAGAAAGAAAGAAAGAAAGTGTTCTGTACGGTCATTTGCATTCTTGAAACCCTGCGCTTTGATTGGCCAAAGCGTGGGAGTGATCCGATTGGTCTAGCGAGCCGCGCTGATTGGTCCGCTGAGAATCTCCTGCGATTGGTGGAAACGAATCGTGGGAAATTCAAAGTGGTGCCATTGGCCACAGCCGTGGCGGCTTGAGAATAAAAAGCCGTTTTTCCCTCGGGACCAGACCGATTCCGGGGACCAATAAAAGAGCTGAAAACCAAGTCACTGACTCCGGGTCTCTTTACCACGACGGACATGACAGAAAGAAAGAAAGAAAGAAAGAAAGAAAGAAAGAAAGAAAGAAAGAAAGAAAGAAAGAAAGAAGATATACTTCCTAGATCCTGCTGATTTTTCAAGGAAGAGACCTGGAGCATGTCAAATATATTTAATCTGGCGGAATGGGCAGATACCGATACCTTCAAAGAGTGGCAATCCTCAGATTTTTAAAAAAGATTTTATTGATTTTATTGATTGTTTACCTTTTGTTAAGTGCTTAATAAACATCATGTTGTCTGGGTTTGTGTAATTGCTTAACAGTACATATTACATTCTTAATCTCCACCTCTTTTTTTCCAACCACTGGTAAAATAAAGTCCATGTTTGATAATATTCTGTGTTTTCTTTCTGTTTAATTTTCAGTGTCAATTTCTGGACAATCTACTATCTTCCTAATTATCTCTTCATTTTGCGGAGTTTCTTCATTTTTCCAACATTGTGCAAATATAATCCTCTCTGCTGTTAAGATGTACAATATTAAATATATACTTTGCTTATCAGGTTTTTCTGATATTATACCTAATAAAAACAGTCCAAGTTTAAAATCTATGTTTTCCTATCATCTTTTCTAATCACTTATGTATTTTTGCCCCAATTTTTTTTTTCTTTAACACAAGTCCACCACATATGATAATACATGCCAGTTTTTTGGTTACATTTCCAACATTTGCTAGACATATATTTAAACATTTTAGCTAACCTATCAGGTGGTAAGTGCTATCTATAAAACATTTTATATACATTTTCTTTATAAGAAATTCAAAGCATAATAATACTTTTTTAAAAAAAATATCTGAGTTTTAATTTTCCAAGACTAAAATGTGAATGAAGGATAGATAATAAGAATGAAGATAGGGTGAAAAACTTGTTGGAATACTTTCCTTGTTTAATATCAGTTTTTAAAAATCTGTTTCCTCCCATTTCCTATAACCAAACTTTTCCTTGCACAATAGGACTTCTTCATCCTTCTTTTTACTCTTCAGCCCTGGCCCAAACTCCCAGTGGCCAGTGAGAACAAACGAAGGTTGAAAGGGAGAAAGATCTATTTTGCCAACAGTAACCCATTAGCAATTGCCTTCATTTTCTTAATTCTAAACTGAAACAATTTAGAAAGTATGGATTGTGATAAACAGCCTTGCTTTTTTTTTTTTTTGAAGAAACCTGTATTCCCCCCACCTACCAAAAGAAGCCAAAAATTTACATAATTTGCCTGTGACCAGAAGTTCGTATTGTAGCCACATTCAACCACCACAACAAAGCTCTTATCAGGCTCTGCTGCATTTAAGCATCTCCTATAAATCTATATGATGTCTTATCTACATTTTCTCATGCTCAGGTCTTCAATCTTGCTGAGAAAATTGTTTCCTGATCTGAATTATCCTTTCTTTTCATAAATGACTTTCACAACTAACAAAACCCAGAGAGCAAGTAATAGTGATAAATAAATACGCACATACTAAAAACCAAATTGAAACCTTATATGCAACTTCTATTATCTTTTTCTCTCTTCATTATATTTGAAAGTCATGAATTTAGAATGCTTAAAGTTCAAAAGAATCTTTGTGTTTAAAATGTAGCAAATACTAAATGTTTGGGAAATTATGTTGTTCTAATAGATCAAAAATAGCCCTCCATATTGAATCAATATCTCAAATGATTTTATTTTAACAAAAGATTTTAAAGCCTTTCAATAGGTTTTTAAAATTTGTCTACTATTCAATGAATTTATACACACAATGCACAACATAATACTAAAATTGATTTAGTTGTGAAGATATCAAAAGATAAAAATTCTGTATTTAATCATTCGAGAAGGCAAAAATGAAAGCTTCTGTTGATCAAGCAACACAATTGCCCTGTCATGCGCTCATTATTATGTGAAATATATGAAAATGGTAGTAGATGAACATGTAACCAGTTTGGATGAAGGAAGGGAGAAAAACCCTTAATTAGGAGCTCCTATTTTCCATTTATCTCTCTCACTCCTCCCCCCTCCCCTCTCTCTCTTTCACATAGTTTTATATTATGAGTTCTGCAACTCTAAATGTGTTTATTTCAGTAGGCTTTTTTGACAGTTGTAGAGATGTCAGTTTGGAAAAAATATATCTGTATGTGGAATGAACAGTCTAGTCTGCAAGTACATACCTAGCATGCTATAGATCACAGTATTTCCCTCCATATGTTTATTTGCCTTATGCTTGCATGTAGCAGAAATAAGTTTTAGTTTCATTGATACTGATTACAAAAATAAAGTGGGGCATACCCAAAATGTTACTTTGATTTAACCTAATTGGTTAGCAGTCAACTAGAAATATTTTTAAAAGCACATTTTATACTTAATCACTAGTTTTCATTAATTCTCTGCACCAATACCCATCCTTTTTGTAATTATTTGGATTTCAAAAATACTTTTCTATGCCATCTTTAATTGAAGATACTGTTGAGTAAAGAAAGAATTTCTTTAAACTCTTGATTTAGAATGGCTTCTTAAGACTTTTTTCTATAGCTCTTCACAATGTGCTTCTATTATAAGTGAGAACAGCTTCATGCTTTACAAACCTCAGCTATACTGAGCTTAGAAATGTATATTACTGTAAAAAAATATTTTTCAAGAACGAATCCTTCAATAATGAATCATACTTTCCTGTATTTTTAAGTTGTACAAGGAAAAGAGCTGTATCACCAAACTCAACCAAATAAGTGCTGGTTTATCAAAATCAACCAAAATGGTTTTACTTTTCTAAATTAAAATGCCCGAGTAAGTGGCATAAGAAAGACAAACTGACATTTTGGAAATGGTATACAGTTATAATAATGTGTTGGTGGGATCAAAAACTGAGATTTACAGTATATATTGTAAGAAAATATATTTAAGCTATTCTTCTGCAATTTCATAAATACTCTTCAAATGCCAATTTTTGTAATGCTTAGGTTTTAGTTTTGAGCCCTAAGCCCCCTTATAAAGCTTTCTGAAACCATTTTCAAGAGTTTAACTTTTTATAAACTTCAATGGAATGGTATCAACATTACACAAAACAGAAACAGTCAAATCTAGCTAATCTCTTACTTTTCACACATCTCTCATAACAAAACGAAATCATCACCCCAGATTGTTGAAAATATTTGAAGAATGTATAACCTCATTTTGATAACTTGACTGAACCAGCTTCTTTAAAGACATCTTGAAAAAGAGGTTTAGGATAAACTAATGAGGACCATACAGTGGAAAGTTTGTCAGAAAAATCAATACTTTAATTATTGTAATGATTTCTTTAAAAAATACCTTGATTTAAAGTTAAATCCAAATGTAACACAAACATATTAAATTCTACACTTCTTTTAAACTAAACTCAGAATATGATTAGCAACTTCTAAGAGACTTTTTCTTTCAAAAAATATGACCTAACTATACTGGAATCAACCAATGATTTTATTACACCTATGAAAGATCACTGCAAACTTTTTTCTAGACTCCAGAAATGGCTTATTGGCATTAGGTTCTATAATATAAATCTGTATTTCTTCAGAATCCTCTGGTGCTTCTTTTTCATTCCTTTTAACAATGGAAGCTCTGCAGTTTATGTTTTTTTTATCAGATTATAAATGTTTATGACCACTAGCAAAACCACAAAGACATTTGTTGTTATAGCAAACAATTACTGTCATGCCTATTAGTTCAGGAAAGCTTTGTACAAAAACTGACACTTGATTTAACTGGCAATTTTAAAATGGTTGTTGTTTACAATTATTTATAAAATGCATTTATTCCATGAGACTGACTTATCCCATTCTACCATGTACTTCAGCTCTATCTAATTGGCTTTTCACCACATGGTGGGACTAACACAAATATTTCTACTTATAGCAAAAGAGGAAATGTAAAGAACCTTCCAAGAATTCAGACCACTTTATGTATATTATTGTATTAATCCTTGTAATTCTCTTGAAAGGATTCCAACTGTCTTCATCACACTATATTGCAAATCAGACGGAAACAGGAAGTCTGTAGGGAAACAGCAGCTTCCCAAAGGTTATTTAGCAAGATTATGACAGAGATATTTAATGTGCACAAGAGATCAGCTTTAATTTATGTAACTTAAAATCATTTACAAACATTTCAGCAGGCAAGCCACTGTACACTAAAATGATGTCACTCAAATTTCGAGAGATAGAAAAAAAGATAGATTTTTGCATATAATTTGCCTATATAGTTATGCAAAACTAGAATATATTTTATTAATGTTTAAGATACGGAAAAAGTAGCTTAATTTTTTGCATCTGATTTTTACAACCTCTTCTGACATGCAAATGTGTGAATGTCAGAACATGCATTCATACACACACAATTTTTGAAAACATCTTAAAACATAATTATGCTGCTGGGTGAACCATTATTTTTAACTTTTAAATTTCTACAGAAAAGCAGGTATTGTTTTTCTCCATGTTGTTCATGAAAAATGTTTCTTATAAACCCCAGGATTACACAGAAAGCATCTGTAGGGTAGCATAATTAAACCAAGAAACCTTGGTTTAATTATTAGACATTTAAGCAATTATAGCACACAATCTTAGGAATTCTGGAAATATAGAGACTAGTGTTAGTGCTACAGCTAATGAGTGGGAAGTAACTGGGTAACAAGAAGTTGCAAGACCAGATTCCTAGCTATATTGCCCATTACTTCACTCACACCCACACCCGTTACACCCAAAATCCTCTTTATGATGCTGCTAAGAAACTAAATAAAGTATAAATTACTTCCATCTTTATCTCATTTTGTATACAAATTCATCCCAATTAGCTTATTAGTCTTAAATTATTTATTAAAAATTTGTTTGGAGATTGTTTCCAACTGAAATGTGCTATTTTTTTCCTTCTGCAGTTCTATTCCAGTCTTGAAACTATCTAATCTCCTGCCCTAAAATGTTGACCTTATAGGAACAGAGGTCAGAGGTTAGAAGAGACAGGCTGGAAAATATCTGGACTACCAATTCATGCTTGAAAGATTTCTTTTCTACAATAGAAACTAACAACAAATTCAAAAATCTGACCAAATAAATCTTAAGATAGAACAAACCCATTATATTTACAGAAATGTGCCTGAACCATTCATAGTTTTAAATGTATTTAAAGTGATTTGCATAGTACTGTAATTTGTTCATTAAAAATTATAATCAAATAACTCCTTTGGAGAGGAAAGAAGTTGGAGAAAATTTGAAACAACTAGTCTATATTATTTAAGTTATTTTGTAATCTACCTTTTAATTTTTAAAATGATACATTAGTTTCAATTCTCATTAGTTTCTCTGAGTTATAGCATTAGCTATATTAGCATTAGAAGGATACAATGGTGATATGTATGTACATAAATGTATCTTTAAAACTATTTCCAGAATATAATATATTAGTTTTGTTTCACCCAATGTTAAAAGTATTCAGCTGTAGATTGAGTGATTTCCATGCTGTAAATTTCCAAACATTGGTTTCTTTTTAAAAAAATATGCAATGATCCAACAAGATTCATGTAGCAGGTCAATCTAGCTTGCCAAGAATAGGAAAACCTTTAACTACCTTTAATAATATACTTCCTCTTTCCTAAGGGTTGTGGGCATCTTTTCAAGACACAAGGCCAGCACAGGAAACAAAATTCCAAAACGACTGAGAAAAAATGATAAAGACTTCCAGATTTTTTTTAAAAAAGCAATTTATTGACCCATGGACCATCTGAAAAAATTAATTTAGTGTCTTTAAAGTTATGAAATAATGCATTTGCTCTTATGTTTGTCTCCTATGGAGCTGAAGGGAGTGTGATGTGAGTAGAACAAACATTTTGAAGTAAGCCAGCAGCTTGATAAATAGGGAACTGCCATCTAGGCCACCCACTGAGCTCTATTGCTGAATTGGGGGTGGGGATTGGCAATATCCAGGAAGCCTTTAATGATCCTTAACTTGCAGACATGAGGAATGATTGATTATGCAGGAATTGGGGATCTGCTTCCCAAAGTTATGATTATTTGTTTTGTTCTACTACACATTTTTTCCCCAAAGGAGGAAATACAGCGGAAGGCATGACTTGCAGTCTTCTAAAGATTCCTCATACCCAATGAAAAATTCCCTTCTTGCTCCCTCAGATTCTAGAGTGATGCCTGTTTTACCATACATGCAAGTAGAAAAATAAAAAATCCCAAACAGAATGATCAATATTAACATAAATTTTGCAGCTGCTGAAGAGAGATGGATGGTTGTCTATCTAACGCACATGCTAACAAAAATGCCTTTCCTTAAACTCTTAAATATCAAGGGGAAAAGAGAAGTTTTTTTCTGAATGAAATCAAGCGTTCAATGCACAAAGCAATTTAACCCTCTCATATTAATTAAGCAGCAATTCATCACACTAGAACCAAAACAAATTTACAATTATAAATTGAGACCAAAGATAAGGCACTGTTTAAATAACTGATTAAATTATTTTGAAAGGAAGATATTCATAATCAGTACTATATTTTATTTTCAGAAGAATGGATTATGGTTGTTGTTTGTTTGTTTAAGAAATCTGTTCAACTTTATGTTCTTGAAGATGCTTATTTTCTATTGTCTTTTTCTCAGGGACAATCATTCTGAAATTGAAAATCAGTGTGATATTACTGATTTCCTTTCTTTTCCTTTTGCATCTTCCATCTCTATCTCTCTTCCTCTGTCTCATTATTATCATTATCTATCTATCTATCTATCTATCTATCTATCTATCTATCTATCTATCTATCTATCTATCTTTTAAAATGCCTATCTCCCTCAAAGAGGGACTGTTAGTGATAATGATCTTATCACTGTCAATTTTATTATTAATATTGTACACATTTGCATAATTAAGTGAAATATAAATGTAAAGTGGAATAACTAGACATACATTTTGTATTAATGCAATCTATAAATATTACTTATAAACCATAAATCATCCATCATTTGAGTGGCTATTTTAAGTGTCAAAATCACCTTTTCAGAACTGTTAAAATTAAAATTAAATATCTTGTTTGCCAAGAATACTGATTTACAGTCAATAATGGACTAATATGTATAATTAATATCTATACAATGATATATAATAATTGCTCCCCAGCCTGCTTAACAGGTGGCTTATTCCATGCTACATGCATACCAGAAACTAAATCTATAAAAAGTCAAAGTTATAAACTTGAGATTTTTTATTCTGGAATGTGAAGAGAAAATAAACTAGGATTACAAGTTTGTAAGTAAATTACAAAAAAAAAAAAAACACCAAACACCCAACAATACAATATGGTGTGTGTCATTGCTCCTAATACAGAAAGTGCTAAATGGGAACAAACTGATAGGTTCAATTTACTCATTTTTCATATTTTGCATGGACAAAATAAACCAGGAATTATGCATTGGTCCTCTGCAAAGTACTTGGATTCACCTCAAAGATGACCAATAGAAACAGACTATGAAAAGGGGCTCCAGATGTAAGGTAAGAATAACGCTGAATGGGAAAAAAAAAGACTCTTCTTTCTCCCTTTTTCTAACATCTTTCTCTCTACAATGAGCAGGTAAGCTTAACCCAATTAGAAGCTTGTAAAAAAATCTCACCTTCTCTGTAGTACTATTTTAACCTTCCTAAAATCTTTCCCAATTTGAGAAATTCCTTTTACAAAAAGTCACATGCAAACCAAATGTAGAAGGGGACAAAATAATTTTTTTTGAAAAAAAAAAAGGGGGGGGGGTGAGACAGATCATCAAAACATAATTTCAGAAACCATGGATATATAAATAAAACTTTGGAGACCATGTGTCTGAAACTGTCATCTACACCCAGTTTTAGTCATGATTTTCCACTCTATATTTCTTCACGAAGTTTAAAAACTCTCCCCACTCCACTCTTACGCACAAAACACAATTTTATAATGTATACACTTCCTTGACTTAAATGAGTTTAAGATCCTTGATTTAAACTGCAACTTAAGACAGCTGTTTTAAATTCAAACCTATATTCTGAAAAGGTTTTGTTCTGTCTCTTGTATTATAACTTTACAGGTTAAGCTGCCCATGCCCTCAGTTTGCCTGGGTTTTTGTGCCTCACACTGGCAAGAATGTATACAGTCACAATTTCAATTGTTGGAGTGCTCCCAATCACTTTATCCAGTAAAGTTTTTCCTTGTGTCAAATTAGATTCCTGGTGATTGTAAGAATATAACCCTGCTGTGATTGTAGCAGCAATATGGAACTAGACAACTCTGCCCTGTTGTATCATTGTTTCAGAGATATTTCTTTACCTAAATAGAATAGAATAACCAATGGCAGGCAAAAAACAAAGTAAAGCAGGAAGAACTTGTGATTTCTTACAGGCTTCCCCACTGCATTTCCTTATGGGAACCTGGAAGAGAGCATCCTTCCCTTTCCAGCAGGGACGCAAGTGGCTGCTGCTGGATGGAGGGAAGAAATGAGGATTGTGAGACTGGCTGAGAAACTGTCATGGAATATTAAAATGGTGAAAGCAGCAACTCAGTAGCACTAAAGTAGCCACAACATCCTTAAATTTTATTCAATTGGGAGTCAAGAGTCCTAGATTTGGATACATTCTATAAATTAACCCACAATATACTTGGTTCAAAAATGTTGCTATATGATGCACTATTTTGCTGAGTTAAATGTCATGACAATGAACATTTAATAGTATATAGACAACATTGATGAATTCATACACATTAAGCATCTCTACTGGTTATGATGTTTTCCTAAAATTTCACATACCCCATCTGGGCAGAAATCCAATATTCATAATCCCTTCTCATCTAAAGGTGCTATTTCAATGGCCATTAATTCTTCTTTGTGATATACATGGTGCCAGGGAGCAAAGCAAACTGTGCTGGACCACCAGGAAAAACAAGAGAAGTGGATAGATGAATGCAAAAAAAAAAAAGGGGGGGGGAGGGAAGCAAATATGCTCAGCAACAAATGTATTTATTTTGCTTGTTAAATTTATATCCCACTTTTTCAAAGTAGGACAGGCTGGAGAGATTTGGTGGCTGAAAGTTACTCAATGAGATTCCGTGGTTGATGGTGGACCTAAAAGTGAATCTCTTCTAACTTATTCCAACCAATCAACCACTGCATCAATTGGCTTTGAGAAAAATGAAAGAAACTTCCGCATTTTTAATATGCATTAGAAGTGTTTACTGGATTGGCCCAAGTTCAGGGTAAAGCATAATAATATAAAACAGATTTTCTTTGATTCAGTGGAGACAAGACATGTCTGATCACACATTGGACTCAGGAGGCCCCTGAATTCAGAATACTGTAGCTGTGCAATTTTTGGTTAAACACAGGATTATGCTCTGCAGCTCAAGAACAAATGTGCAAAAGTGTAAATATTGGAACTAAGTATTTAAGTGCCCCTTTTTGAGAGAGATGGGCAGTTCATAAATGTGAAAAATAAATAAAAAAATGTAAAAGCATTTAAACATTTAACTGCAGCCATGGTTTTTTTTTTGCATGATAGAAAGCTTGGAAATTATTCTTTCCTTAAATCAAAATGTTTTTGGTCCTAGAATATAGGAGCAGTTACTTATTGCAAGAGACCATATTGTTATTGTGTTGTAAAAGAAAGTGGTGTAGAAAATCATAAAAAGGGTTTAGCAAATATCTGCATGAGATCTCAAGCAAAAAAGTGTAGTATCATTGCTGGGTCTCTTTATTTTAAAAGAATGTTTCATTTAAAATACTATTGTGTTTCTACATTTGCAGTTCAGTCTATCTTCAACATCTTCAAATTTTGTCCTTCTGTATAAGCCTTGTTTAATCATGCAAGCTCAAGGCAGCAGATTTGTTCTTGACTTTTACTCACAAGTTTTGTGATTACCCTGTTGCCCTAGCATTAAAAGACAATTTTAAATTGAAACAAGCAAGCATAAAGATCAGTGACTACATATCTGTCATAATATGCAAGTTGTGGTCTTCAGTTTCTATAGCACTGTGGCATCATGTAAGTCCCTATATTACTAGAGAACCATAAATACAGAGTATAAATCATTACCAAATTTTAAATGTTCAGAAACACACACTATATACACATAAACATAAACATTCTCTCTCTCCCTCTCCCTCTCCCTCTCTCTCCCGCCCCCTCTTGATATTCTGATCTCTTCTGAGTGTAGAACCTATTTTCTGGAAACATCTGAAGAAGCTTTGAGACACATATTATACATGTACACAGCCAACATGGGAAAATGTGACTGATAAAAACTTGATGCTGAAGGGCAACATCCAGTTTTTATAAACCCATATTTGAGTACCATTGCACTGTAAGGATTTAACTCTGACACCAGGCAAATCATAATTATGATGAGTATGCTTCTGCACATCTGAAAAACTAATTTTGCTCACCTAAAGCAAGTCAACTTGCATCACTGGGATGAATCAAAAACTCAGAAGCATGTAAAATCCAGAGACTTCCCAGTCTTCATCTTTGAAATCAAGCAATTCACATATCTAGACAATACCACCAACTGGGTCTAATACATTTGATGCACATTTATTCACAAAGAATTAAGAAATAAACACGTTCAGAAAAGGTGCATATATAGAAAAAGTTAGTAACTTCATTACCTATCTCCCTTTGGCTTTCTTTTTTGTACTGTTTTTCCTTTGGGTCGTCTCTCACTTCCTAAACAGGGACTCCCACCTGGACCTGTTACCCGTATTGATTCAAGGCCTTTGGAAGATTTCTTAAAAGTAAATTCCACTGGTTCTCCTTCTTTTAGGCTTCTAAATCCTTCCATGAAAAGCTTGCTCTGTGAATAGGAAAAATATTCTTAGTTACCATAGACTTAGAAAAACAAAATACTAAAATCTGTCAAAATCAAAACAGGATTATATTAGCCAAACCTATTATACTTTCCCCTGCCATGTACAATGAATGTGAGATTTCCTAAATAAAGCCCTGTTATACAACTGTCATTTAAATCTTGCATAGGCTGGCATTCTAAATCTTGCAGCTATGTAACATCAAGTTTCTTTCTCCTCAAATGAAAAGGCCAAATTGAGAAGAAAACCCCCGAAGCCTCAGATTAGGGCAGTCTTCCACAATTTAAAGAGATGGGATTATAACTTCCAAAACTGATGCTTGTGTCAGCTGAAAAACTCTGCGAGGAATAGTCTCAGTACATCTGAACGATACCAGATATCGAAAAACTGACTAGATACTAAAGTGAAAGCATCATTACTTATGTTTCCTATTATTTTCCTTTTGTTCCCCAGGAAAAAAAGCATGAGGATGATTTCTTGCCATCCTTCTGTCATCACTCTGCCCAATCTTTTGAACTACTGTGAAAAGGTTTGGTGGAGAGATACTAACTGCCACTAAATCACCCAGAGTTTTACAATTTGGTCTCCCCGATTTTTCCCAACCTTCTAACCATAGTATCATACTAGTTGTCATTGTTCTGAATCAAGAAATGACTTTTTGTGTAAATATATTTAGATACTTTCTTCTTCTTCTAAATAGGATACACAAGCACATTTATTCAAAAGGATTTCCAAAATGAAAGAGATCTAGAAGATCTTGTTCTGCAATGAATTTATTTCATTCTGTTTCCATAGTTAATGTTACCCCTCCAACTGACTGATCTCAGAAGTTAAACAGGTTCAGCTATAGAGTGGATGGCACTGTATGGCAAAACACCTGGGCATTCCAAAAATGTGGGCCAGTCTGGGAATTTGAGGGGGGAGGGAACATACAAGAAGGTAACCAATATCTCCAGTACCACAAAAACCTTGCATAGGCTGAATGAATGTTTGAATGAAGGCAAAGGAAAGGTGATAATTAAAAAAAAAAAGGAAGATAGAATGTTATTGAAAATAAAACCATTGTATGTAATGTTTCCTGTTTCTAGATTCCCCCTTACCCCCATTGGAGCTTTATGGGCATTTTCAACTTACGATCACAATTGAGCCTCAACTTACAACCACAATTGAGCTCATTTAAGTTGTTAAATGAGACATTTATTAAATGAGTTTTGCCCCATTTTACAACCTTTCATGCCACAGTTGTTAAGTGAATCATTGCAGTTGTTAAATTAATAACCCAACTGTTAAGTGAATCTGGTTTCCCCATTGACTTTGCTTGTCAGAAGGTCACAAAAGCTATTCACATGATCCCAGGACACTACAACCATCATAAATATGAACCAGATGACAAACATTTGAATCATGTGACCCTGAGGATGCTGAAGCGGTCATAACTGTGAAAAATAATCATAAGAGTCACTTTTTTCAGTGCAATTTTGTAATTTTGAGCAGTCACTAAATGTTGCAAGTTGAGGATTACTTCCACAGTGGATATTCTTGCTAGGAGTGTGACATATAAAGAGCATCAGCAATGAAATTCTAGGATTTAGTTCCAATCTAAATTCAGACATTTAAGAAAGTTCAATCTTTATGCCTGAATAAAACCTATAATAATAGTTCCTTAACTCCTTAGATTTGAAAAATCATACCCTTCCCCGTTGCAATCTTTAAACCCTAAAATATCAGGTAAAGAACCAGACACTCCCATAAAAGGCCTTCCTTTATTATGAGGTGAATAACAATCTTAGAAATAGGATGAAGTCACTTTGACAAACTAACGTGAAAAAATGAAGCAAAAATATTGACATAGGCAGCACAGGTAGTCCTTGACTTACGATCACAATTGAGCCCAACATTTATGTTGTTAAGTGAGACATCTATTAAGTTAATCTTGCTCCCCTTTACAACCTTACTTGCTTCAGTTGTTAAGTGAATCACTGTAGTTGATAAGTTAGTAACCTAGTTGTTAAGTGAATTTGGTTTCGCCATTGACTTTGCTTGTGAAAAGGTCGCAAAAGGTTATCACATGACCTTGGGACCCAGCAACAGTCATAATTATGAACCAGTTGCCAAGCATCTGAATTTTGATCACATGATCACACAGGGATGCTGGAATGGTCATAACTGTGAAAAACAATCATTAATCACTTTTTTCAGTGCCGTGTTAACTTTGAACAGTCACGAAACAAACTACTGTATATCAATGACTACCTGTATAGCTCTTTGGGAAGGTAAGCTACTGAAATGAGGAAAGAGAAAGTTATAAATAGGTGAACTGGAAAGAATTAAAATAGCTTGATTATAGCAAGCCAGAAATATTAGATTTAATTTCTGATATTAGATTTGCTAGTGGTGAAATCTAACAGATTACAGGGTAAAATAATAGAAAAATTATGGAAAGGCTGATGAGGAAATTGCTTCCTACAAAAAAAGTTCAAAGTGTGTTTAATTCCTTACTTATTTCTCTGAATTTAAAATTATGACAGAAATGTATGGTCAGCTGAATTTATTTTCTGCACATGCTATCACAGTCAGAATAAACTTTTTCTTCTGCAAAAGGATTCCCTGCCATCCTGTCAGAGCTGAAGAAGTTTCTTGGATGAGAAGTGAAATGTCTTCAAAAGAAAAAACAAGAAAGTCCAGTTGCCTCCTGGAAAAAGCACCTTTGGGACAACCATGACCTGGATCTAAAGACTTCTGCAAAAACTTATTTTACATTTATTTCTATGGAAGTCAGAAATTGACTTGATAGATTAAATAACCATACATACAATACATCATTATGAGCAAGGATTATCAAACAAAAAAAGCACTGTTTGTATAAAAGCACAATGATGATTGAGTGCTTCTTAAACAGACAAGATATATGACTATAGTTCCAAGAGGAGTTTAATATATAATAGACAAAGGTAGGTAGATATAGCTATATTATGTGTACATATATATATATATATATATTAAAAATCAAAATTACTAAAAAACATTCAAAATCAAAAATACTTTTCAAGTTCAGAAAAGAAAAAAACTGATTTTCTGCTTCAGAAACAATACAGACAAAAAAAGCTGCTAAAAGAAATGTAGGGGTAAGTTTAACTATAATGTGACAATGCCTATGTTTGCATGCAATGGTAAAGTAGATTAATGGCTTACTGTTGCATCAATAAATTACCAATTTAACAACAGCTCTTTGAACTTGATCTGATTCAAAACAACAATGGCATCATCAAAAAAATTTTAAAAAAACCAATCTGACAAAATAAAGTCTAGATAAAGCCAACCAGTGGGCCAGGGACCACTTGTGGTCCGCAGAGAGATGTCACCCCCAAAGCACCCCCCAAAGCAATTAATCCAGGCTGTGTGGGAACACAAGGCTACGCTGCCCACATGGCCCGTAGGAACACAAGGCTTGCATTGTGAACAACTTGAGGTAGGGAGGGGGAAAAGGGGGGGGGGAACTTGCCTCAATTGCCTTGTCTGGCCCCTGGGCTGCTTCTTTTTTCTGCTTTTAGCTGCACGCAAGGAAAGCAGCAAAAGTCTTTCTTTCTCTCCCCCAAACTCTGCCAGAAATGAGTCTTTGGGACCCTGCAAGGCATCCTGCTCCAAGAGGTTGCACTGGTGCAACAAGTCTCACAAAAACCATTTTTGCTGGAATTTGGGGGAGAGAAAGAAAGACTTCTGCTGCTTCTGCTACTTTGCTTGCATGAAGCCAAAAGTCTTTCTCTCTCTCCCTCTCTCCCCGAGAACGGAGCTTGAGCTGGTATCCTGCAATCTCAAATAATGATAGGAAAATTGGGTGGGGAATTTTCCTGCAGACTTTTTTTGGGATTTTCCAAGGGTGTCTGGTCTGCAGAATTTAAAATTATGAGTTTGGTGGTCCCTGAAGTCCAAAAGATTGGTGACCCCTGGTCTAGATCATGGTTTAAAGGCTATAATTCTATGCACATTTTCTTAGAGGCAAGACCCTATCATCTTAGTTGCACTTCCTTCTGAATAAACATGATAATATTTCACGGTCAATGCACAGATATCCCCCAAATTATTTGTTTTCTTAAAATTAAATTTAAGTTCACAATATTGTGGTAATGCCCACTTTCTTTCATTATGCCAACATTTGCCAATCAGTCATGGTTTAAAATGGGTGTCCCAAAGGTGCTTTTTCCAAACGACAACTGGACTATCTTGGTTTCTTCTCTTTGAAAATGTTTTGTATCTCAAAAACTTTAAAACTTCTTCACTTCTAACTCTCTCCAAATCTGCTTCTTTCCTGTAAATGCCATCTAGTGCCTTCTATCAAAAAAGATATTTTCCACCAAGTCTGCCAAGTCACTTGAATGTTTGCTTAGAACTTCTGTCAGGGGGTTCTTCAGAATCTGACTGAAATTCACAGAAAGAAGGAAAATCACATTGGGGCTCACACTTGTAGCCTATTCTCTTCTTGGTATTTGTGTTTCACTCCTATTAGCAGGTGCCCACAGAAGAGAGAAAAGGCTCCAATAATGAGGCTTTCCTTTCTTTTGTGGGCTTATAGTCAAAATTTAAACACCTGTTGGTTTAGCATTGAAAGGAGAGTGAGGACTTTTCTTTGAAATGTCTTTGTATCCTATATGTTTCTCCATTTCTTATTTCATTGATCTGAAGCTAAATCATATTAAGTAAGCTTGCTTAGCAATTTCACAATATTGTTAATGCACATTTTGAGCATAAAAGCTCTTCAAAAGATGTATTCTGTTTTATGCTGTTCCATGATTTAAATTTGGAGAGAACTGTTTCCACAAGCAATCAAGCATGTTCAGGATTCATGGCATCAGGAGTTATGGGCTTGTTAACAGTCGCAGCCTGCCAGGTTCCTGTTTACTAACTCCATATTGGAGTGAATTTATGATTCCCAAAGCTTAGCTGAGGAAATGTTTCTCCAGCCAACATGTAAGAACCCTCTTAATACAAACATAATGAACCACCAAACCATTTGCATCACAAGGCATAGATTACATTTCTGAATCAAGCTTCTGAGAGTACAGCTCAATTTACCTCACACGACTTAAGGAAGTATTCTGGGTTGTGTTTGAAAGCAACATGTCAGTCACTTTAATCATAATACAGCCAAGACTTCAGGTTTGAACTGTTATATGAAAAGAATTGTAAATGTTGTATGGGATAGAGTCTGGAGCTGGGGTGGGAAGAAATGCTTCTGTCGCAAACTCCCCTTTGGTTTCTTCTGTAGTCTAAGTCTTTTCATGACCTTAACAAGAGAAAGCACTTCTGCATATGGCCACATCTGCGGGGTCCTATGCAGCAGCTGCCATTCCGCTTTAAAATCCTCTTGACAAGATTCTTGTCAATTAAAGCTCTCTTAGCCCAGATTTGCATAGAGCAAAAAAAAAAAAAAATGTTGACAGGGTTACCAAATAATACTGTTGAATGAAATTCTCCTTGGTTTTTTTTAAAGTGTAAGGCAATTGGTAACTGGGATGTGCTTCATAGTTAGTATTGCTTTAAAGAGAGACTGAAGTTATCATAATAAATACTGGAGCATAATACAGTGAATCAAATAAGCATCATTCACATTGCATTCATTTAGGATGTCTGATTATTATTATTATTGTCTGTCTTACGTTTCATTAATATCAAAGAAATGTACAAAGCTGGCAATTTAATGCTTAAGGACAGTATTGGCAAATAAAAATAGTAGAAAAAAAAGGATGCTGCAAAGATTGGAGGGGAATGGAAGACCAGTTATTGATTGGTTAAGTTGATTTTTTAAATAATTTTTTAAAAAGGATAAATTTCTTTATGGCTTGGATAGACTACGAAAAGGCATTCAATTCTGTTCCACATAGCTAGATTGGAAAAAGATTCAAAATTTTTGGAATCACACACATGATATTCTTCCTATTAAAATCGGAATTCTGATTTTTTTGGAAATCGCCCACCCTCCCTTCCCCCCCTTCTTCTCCTCCTTCCCCTCCCCTTGGAGGCCCCCTGAGTCAGGAGTTGCTACCGCCAGCGCAGCTCCAGTCCCGCGTTGCCTCTGGAAGGGAAAGGCAAAAAGGAAGAGCCGCGGTAGCGCTTTGCAACAGCAGCAGCGTTACCGGAGGCTCAGGTGCAGCAGCTCCCAGTTTTGCCTTTCCCTTCCCAAGGCAACGCAGGACTGGAGTCGCGTGGAGCCATGCCAGCGGTAGCAACTCCTGACAGCCCCAGCCGGACACTTGAGCACAGCCTGGGTGGTGTGAGCGGAGGCCGCTGAGCGGCAGGAAAAGGGAGCTGGGCAGCCATGGACCATCTGTCTCTCTGTGCAACATGCCACCACCCGGCCCTGGCGAGGGAAAGCAGCGGGCGCTCCCCGGGCGGTGGCCTCGCCCCCGCCCCCAGGGAAGCGGCTGCCCAGCTCTGGAGCTGATCCACACGTGACCGGCAGGAAAGGAAGGGTGTGTAGCATTGGTGTTGTGTGTGCGATTTCTTGGCTCACGGCGCGGGGTCTCTTTTGGCCGGCCCCGATTTTTTTTTCAGAGGGGAATATCATGCCTGGAATCAGCAGAAACATTTGGCAGTTTGTTTGTTTTTTAAATTTTATTTGAGTTTTCACAAAAAGAAAAGAAATACAAATAAAACATCTTTTTTGAAAGTAGCATAATCCCGGGTTACATTTCTTCGTACAGACACAAATTCAGGTTCATGCTCATTTTTATATTCAATTCCATATCTTATTACAATTTTACATTTACTACATGGCTTCTCTCCTCTTTTAGTTTCCTCAATTTTATTGTATTTATTTCATCTCAATTCAAATCATTATATTTATATTTTTTATCTGTCCTGTTTCAATTGTCTATTATCTTTTCTCATGAAACAAAATTTCTCCTGTAGTTACTGATTGGAGTATGACGCCTTTATATCTTTCTCCTAAAGTTATAACACTCAATATAATACATAACTTCCATTCGGATTCTGCTTGGTACATTCTTAAACTACACACAGTATTCTTAAAAAAAAATATATATAAATGTATATGATTAAAACAACATTCCATTCCAATTCAATTCTTTCATTAATATTAATATTCATTGCAGTTTAAACATTTTTCACATTACTTTTCAATTAAATATCATACTTCTATGGTTCCGGTTTGAAGGGCTTTGGCGACAGACAGGAATCTGTGATCGTGCGCGGTTTCTGCCTGGGCTCGCTAATGGAACGCCCCGAGCTGGCTGGCTTCGGGGCTAAGCCACCCCATAGAAGTGGTGAAGAAGGGGCAGACTGCCAGCAAGGTCGAGGAGAGCTGCATCTCTCCTCCTCAGCTGGCCATTACTCCCTTTCCTGAAGGCGGTAGGAGCACTGGTCAGAAATGGCCACCTCAAAGAAGATCTCAACCAGAAAAGAATGTGCAGGAGGAAGATAAGAAGTGAAAGTTTTGGCTGACCAGACTAAGTTGAAAAAGCAATAACTAAGGTACCCTGGAATTTAAATTTTACAAGAAATAACATCGCTCCCAAAGAAGAGTCAGAAGCAGCAAAAGAAAGTGAAAAGGGAAAGGTTTGACTTTTTTTTTCTTCTCTCTCCTTCCTTTCTCGACAATTTAGAATAAGAAATTGGAAAAATCCGCTTTGGGATCAATAGGCAATTAAGCTAAAAATATAACTAAATGCCAAAGGGACAATAAAGATTTCTGGACATTAAAAACTTTTTCTTCTATAAGCAGGAAGGGAGAGAAAAAGAATAAGGGCAGGATCTGGAAGAGGGAGGAGACTGCCTGGACTTTAAAAGAATCTAAAGTATAATTTCAATAAGACTTCTAAAAGATACATTTTAACTGAAACTTTGCAACTAAATAGTAACCCCAGGAAGAGAAAGTGGAAAAAAAAGAAAGAGCAAAAAGAAACAGCTTGTGTATATTTGGATTACTTGGTGACTTTTTTTGGCTATTATATTTGAATGACTAAAATCAATCGGGTGGTTGTTTAAAAATTTCTACAATGGCATTACTTTTGGATGAATTGAAAATGGAACTTAAAAAGTACAAAAAAAAAATGCACAAGAAGGGAAGGGTTCCTTTGGCTTCGTTTTTCAATTTCTAGAAATGGAGATTTGGAACTATGAGAAACAACAAGAAAAGACTGCAAAACAAGAAGAATGGGACAAAGAAGAAGCCATCTTTAATGAACAAGTAACTCTATGTGGGGAAGAAAAAGGAAAGGGGGGAAAGAGGATGGAGAATTTAAGATTTAAAAAAACAAGCAAAGAAAAGGAACATTTGGCAGTTTATGAATATTGCAATGATACTTTGGCAAAGGAAGCTGATGGCTGATGGGAAGAATTAGAAGAAATAAAAATTAAACATGGAATTTTTCCAGTGTGACTCATCATCATCTTTATTCTATATAACAGAGGTCCCCAACCAGAGGTGGTATTCAGCAGGTTCTGATCAGTTCTGGAGAACTGGTAGCGGAAACTTTGAGTCGTTCATAGAACCAGCAAATACCACCTCTGACTGGAGATTTTACAGTATCCTGCCACACCTACCAAGCCACACCCACAGAACCAGTAATAATTTTTTTTAAATCACACCACTGTCACCAACCCCCAGGCCATGAACCAGTACTGGGCCACAGCCTGTTAGGAATCAGGCCGCGCAAGTGGTGGGCAAGCATGTAAAACTTCATTTGCAAGATTAGGTTGCACATGCAAAGTCATCCACTCCCCCACTCCACCCTGCCACTGCTCATCTGGGCCCCCCCGAAAGGTTGGAAACTGCTACTTTTATACTATCAATGGACCCTTTGATAATAATTTTGAACAAGGCAAACTGGGGAGATATACATTAAATATAAGGTTTTAAAAAAAGGAATAAAAATTTTGCATTTGCTCTGTATAGATGACTTAAAACTACTTGGAAAAATGAAGGCTGAGCTCGATTGTTTGCTAAAAAGCGCTGGAAATTCCACAATGCAATCTGGGATCAACAAGTGTGCAACTGCAGCCATAACAGAAGACAAAATTGTTGAAGATGATAGAATAGAGCTTGACTATTCAATAAAGACAGTAGCAACAGAAGAAAGTTTAAATATTTGGGACTTTTAAAAGCTACCAATTTATTACAGAATTAAGTCAAAGGCCAAATATATTAAATGAGTTCAAAAACTTTTGAAATCAAAGCTAATGCAATCAATACCTAGATAGACCCTATTGTACGAGGGTTATCCACAAAATAGATTACGTTTTCGTCTGTAGAAAGAAGGGGCGGAGCTAGCGTGGCCATCTTTGGTCTGTGCGTCCGCCGCTCAGTCTGCATGTAGTCGTGCTAGTGGGAGGTTTGTATCATTGCCCATTATTTCACCGCAAACGTTTGAAATGTGTGCTGCAATTGAAAATCCCGCGAGTTGTAAGGTGCAATCAGTGATAAAGTTTTTGTTGGCAAAAAACCATAAACCGATTGAAATTTTTCGGCAACTGTGTGAAGTGTACGGGGACAACATCATCACTGAAGGTGGAGTGCGCCAACGGTGTATTAAGTTTAAAAATGGCCGAACTACGGCACTCGAGAAGTCCTGAATGCTTTCAAATGGGAGATTTTTCCTCATCTGCCCTACAGCCCCGATCTTGCACCAAGCGACTACCACTTGTTTCCAAGGATGAAGACCTGGCTTGGAACACAGTGCTTTGACGACGACGTGGAACTGCGGGTGGGCATGACTGATTAACTCAAATCTCAGGTGGCTGAATTTTATGACAATGGAATTACAAAGCTTGTTCACCACTATGATAAGTGCCTTAATTTGTTCAGTAAATATGTTAAAAAGTAGTATTTAAGTGTCACTTTCAAGTGTATATCATAAAAAAAAATTCCTACACTTTCTTTTTTCTATTGCAAAACGTAATCTATTTTGTGGATAGCCCTCGTACAATATGCAGCAAGAATTGACTGGACCTAGATGAAATCTGAAACTTTGATCAGAAAATAATAAAACTAATAATGATACACCATGCTCCAAACCCAAAAAACAATATCGATCAGCTGTATTTGCTAAGAGATGTAGAGGGCTGAGAACTCCCTACAGGTGGAACAAACTGTGAAGGAAGAAAAAAATGGCATAAATTCTTTAGAGATTCTCAGTCATCCAGGTCATGGTTTTTCAACGGTGCTTTTTTTTTCCTTTCAGGAGACAACTGGACTTTCTTCTTTTTTTTCTTTGAAGACGTTTCACTTCTCATCCAAGAAGCTTCTTCAACTCTAACTGGATGATGGGGAATGGGCATTGGTAAATTTATCTATGAACGCCCTTTCTATCTATGCTGTGAAAGAGCCCAGGATGGGTAGACTCCTTATGACAACATTAAGCTGAGTCTGTACTTGTATATAAAAAGCCAGCCCCTAGGAGAATCACCAGCTTTGGCGAAGATACTTGACAGACTGAAGAAGTGTCTCTGAAAGCAAACAATCCAATACATTAACATGCCTTACCATCTCCAGATGAACCAAGGGAGGGGCTGGGCTCTCTCGCAGCATGGAAAGATGGAAAGGGCGTTCACATGTAAATTTACCTTTAAGTTGCCCATTCTCCTCCATGCTGCGAGAGCCCAGGATGGGACCTACCAAAGCTTGCATGTCCATGGGCGGGTCCTCATCTGGCCAATCACTCTGATGGTGGAACCACTCACTGAGGAACCCCTCTGCTGAAGGCCACCATCGCCGAGGCAAAGGAATCCAGATGGTAGTGTCTGATGAAGGGAGATGGGGATGTCCACGTGGCCGCTCTGCAAATCTCTTCCAAGGATGCCTGGGTGGCTCAGGCAGCTGAAGTGGCCACACTTCTGGTAGAGTGTGCTGTTAGACCACAGGGTACCAGAAGAGCTTGTGTGCTTGTAGGCTTTTGTAACGCACATCCTGACCCACCTGCTAATAGTAGGGGAAGAGGCCTTGCTCCCCAAGTGAGAAGGGGAAAAAGAGACAAACATGGCTTCTGTCTTTCTAAAAGGGGAAGTGCACTTAATGTAAATTCTAAGAGCCCTTCTAACATGTAGTGTGCTACTTGCACTCTAAGTCATGGTGTGGAAGGGGACAGAAGTCAGGTAACACAATGTCTTGGGACCGGTGGAACCAAGTGTTAACCTTTGGGATAAAGGAGAGGTCCAGACAGAGAACAACCTTATCGTTGTGAAAGGTGCAAAGATCCTGCCTGACAGAAAGGGTGGCCAGTTTTGACACCCTTCTGGCTGAAGTGATAGAAACAAGGAAAACTACTTTTAGAGTTAGGAATTGGAGAGACACTGTTCTAAGGGTTTCAAAGGGGGGGGGCTTCGTAAGGGAATTAAGAACCAAGTGAAGGTCTCATGAAGGACACCTGTGCACCACAGGAGGGTGTAGGTTGGAAGCCCCTTTCAAAAATCTCCTGACTGAGGGGTGATGGGACAAGGAAGGAAGCGAACCCCATGGAAGAACTGAGGAGAGAGCCGCTACCTGGCGACGTAAGATATTGGGGGCTAAACCTTTCTCCAAGCCATCCTGAAGGAATCTAAGAACTGGGCTGAGGAAGGAGAGAGATCCTCCTTGAGGCACCATTGGGAGAAAACCCACCAGGTGGCATCATAGAGGCGCCTCATAGAAGGCTTGCGAGATGCCTGGATGGTGAGGATAACCCCCTCTGGGAGGTTAGCCTCCCTTAGCCACTGCCGCTCAAGCACCATACGGTCAGCTTGAGCCACTGGGGCTCCAGATGGATCAGGGTCCCTTGGTACAGGGAGATGAGATGGGCCAGGATCCTCCAAGGGGAAGCCACAGACAGGTTGACCAGGTCTGCAAACCAGGGCCTCCTTGGCCAATAGGGTGCCAGGAGAATTAGCTCTGCTCATTCCGCCAACAGCTTCTGTATGATTGCCAGAATGATGGGAAGAGGGGGAAAGGCATAGAGGAGACCCACGGGCTATTTGCAACGAAAAGCATTGGTCCCCTCCACTCCCTGGCAAGGAAACCTGGTGAAGAATCTGTTGACTTGGGTATTTTGAGGAGTGGAGAAGAGATCCACCTCCGGAGTTCTGAATCTGAGGGAAAGATCTCTGAATAGGGATGGAGGAATGGACCATTCTGCCTGGTCGATTAAACTCCTGCTCAGCCAGTCGGCTTGGGAATTGTCAACTCTGGAAATGTGATCCGTTGAGATCGACAGCAGGTGTTTCTCTGCCCATAATCCCAAATGTTCTCATAAGTGCCTTGGATCTTGTTCCCCCCCGTCTGTTGACGTGTGTCTTTGCAGTCATATTGTCCGTCAATACGAGAACATGGGAGCCGGTCACCAAGGCTCTGAAATGCTTGAGAGCTGGAGAGATAGCTCTGAGCTCTAACCAATTTATGGGATGGATGCTGTCTGATCTGGACCAAACTCCTTGAGCTATCTGACCCTCCATATGGGAGCCCCAACCCAGAAGGCTGGCATCTGTGGTGATTACTAGCCTGTCTGGTTCCTTGAATTAGAGCCCCTTCCAGAGGGACAGGGAGAGCCACCAACTGACGGACCGCCAGGCCTGTTGAGAGAGTAGGACCTTGATTGACAAGTGGCTGGTTCCTGCTTGTTGAAAGGGAAACAGGAACCATTGGAGCGATCGGGAGTGAAGCCTTGCCCACAGGACAATGCCAATATAGGAGACCATCTTCCCCAGTAGTTTGGACAGCAGCGAGAGTGGAACAGTCTGTTGTTGTTGAATCTGGCTGATGATCTCTGCAAGGCTTTTTCCACGATCTGGAGAAAGGAAAACCTGGCACAAAGTCATGTCGATGACTGCTCCCAAGTGTAGCAGTTTGGTCGTGGGTGAGAGATGACTCTTCTTGGTATTGATGGAAAACCCGTGGCTTTGGAGGCAAGACAGGGTAATTTGTAAGTCTCGATGAGCCGAGTGGATGGAAGAGGACAGTATTAACTGTCCAAGTAGCATTGGATCCTCACTGGAACAGAACGAAGCCACCAATGCTGCTAGAATCTTTGTGAAGACCCTTGGAGCCAATGAGAGGGCAAAGGGAAGGGCTCGATACTGGTAGTCGGCATTCTGGTAACAGAAACGGAGAAACTGGCAATGATGAGGCCAGATGGGGATGTGGAGGTAAGCCTCCATGAGATCAATGGAAGAGAGGAGGTCGCCCTCTCAAACGTTCTCTAAGATAGAATGCAGCGTCTGCATTTTAAATCACCTGTATTTGACAAATTGATTGAGAAATTTTAGGTCAAGGATGGCTCCTCCCCCTGAGGCTTTGGGAACAATGAAAAGATGAGAGTAAAATCCACATCCCCAATGAAAGGGGAACTGGTTGAATAGCCCTTATGTCAAGTAGGTGTTGAATGGCCGAATTCATAAGGGCTCCCTTTGAAGTGTCCCATGAAACGGGACAAATCAAAAGTTTTTCTGGAGGTGATGATAGAAATTCCAATTGTAGCCCTGACCTAACATTGTTGAGCACCCAGGCATCCTTCGTTAACTCCTCCCATTTGGAGGCAAAGAAGGCTAAGCGACCTCCGATGGGTGGGGAGAACAAGGTATTACTTAGAGCGACAGAAGGCACAACCCCCTCCCCCCTGAAAGGGCCATTTATCAGCAGAAGGTTGTTGTCTGCCAGGTGGTTCTTGATGTTGGTCTTGGAATTGATAATACACTCTCTGTGGCCAAGGAAAGCGGGAGGTGGACTCTACCAGAAAGGCAGGTGGGCGATAAGGATCTGGGCGATAGTCAGCTTTTTTCCCCGAGGAAGAAAGAATTTTACATTTATCTCTGGTCTCAATGAGATACGGCTCTAGAGCCTCGCTGAAAAGCTTGTCTCCTGCCAGCTTTCATTTGCGGTGTGACTCCACCTGCCAATTTCTGAGTCACAGAAGCCTTCTTGCTGCTGCCAAAGATGCCATGGCCCTTGATGCAAATTTGGCAGAATTGAGGCTGGCATCTGCAGTGAATTCCGCCGCTGCTATAATTTTGTTAAGGTCCTGATGAGACCTGAGGTCAGAGGCAGGCAATCACTCCTGCAGTTGGTGCAGCCATCGTAGAGATGCCCTCATGAAAAATGATGCAGCAGTCGAAGCCCACGCAGCTGCTTGGTGGTTGCACTTGAGAGTCTGTTCGGAACGCTTGTCCTCTAGTTTAAAGACATCCTCTCGCTCGGTGGAAGTGCCAGAAGAGGAGAATGATGCCACAACTGGAGTGTCTACTGAGGGCACTGCAAGGGTGTTGGCTAGGGATGTGCTGACATTGTAGAACCAAAGATGATGGATGAGGACCTGCTGAAGGGCACTGTTCCTTGACCATGTTGAGAAACAAAAGGGGAGAAGGCAAACCTCCCTGTGTACTACTGGTGTGGAGAGGAGACAGCCTCCTTGCCCGGAGGGTTCCCCTTGTGGTTCAGGTGCTGCTTCCGCAGGTGACAGCTTGGCAGTGACCAACCCTTGCTAAGTAGGGGTTTAAAGAGGGCTGGTTTAAAGACTAATGCAGAGGAAGGCTGATCTGGATGAGAGTCTTCTTCCTCTGAAAGATTGAGATCACAGATTTCATCCTCTTCACGCTCTGAACGAGAGGAGCAACTGTGTTCAGATAGGGAGGTGCCCTCTTCCCCTTCATACTCTTCCCATTCTGCCTGTAAAGAATGGACCCTGAGGTCTTGGGGTCTGTGGAAATGTTGTTGTGGAGGTAAGAAAGCCATAGACTGAGAAGGGAGAAGAGCCTGAACCCTTTCCAGAGGCTGAAGAATCTGTTGAAAATCTTCAGCCAATCCCTGTCTAATGTCTAAGGAAACAACATCTTGGATCTCCCTGGGCCTGTTATCAAAGGTAGTGGAGTGCTGAAGGCCAGCTGCAGTGGGCGTGAAGGTGGCTTCCGGCCTGATCTGGGAGGCCTGAACTCTGGAGGGAAGAGAGGGGGCATGGGGCCCAGAAGTTTGCTGGAAATATGGCCCAGTCCTGCTGAAATCCTGAGGATCTAGTTGTTCCTCAAATGCCTCAGGGGACCAGACAGAGGGGATCCAAAGGCTCCATGAATAACTTCCCCTCCCCTGGGAAGGCTTCTCTGGAAACCCTGATGCTCGGCTGGCTGGGAAGCCTGTTGCAGTTGCCCTCTCATTTGTTGAATAGTCTTGTTACATTGTCTCTCATGTCTGTGTTTCTCTGCCTTCAACTCAGCCTGAGTTGTCTTCTTAGGGGTTAGAGCCTTAGCTGATTTTTGCAGCCACTTCCCTCTGAGCAGTACATTGTCTGCGTCTTTTCCTTTTAGTGGGTTGGAGGGCCTGTTCCACTGGGGGTGGGGGAAAGCTCTGCATGAGCACTATCCTGATCCATTTTAAAATAAGTAAAGCTCAAGCATTGAGAGAATGACTCTCAAAAGTGCTTAAGGATGGCAGAGGGTGGAACTGGGTCTTTGGAACCCTGAAAATGGCCGCCAGGCCACTTAAAATGGCCGCTCACCTTGTGTCTGAAGAGACTGCACTCAAAGATGGCCACTGCTCATTGATGGCTCCGAGAAGTGAATTTAGCTCCTTAGGCTATTGCAAGCCCTGAGCGATCAGATAAGCCAGTGAAGGAAGAGATTGCCTCCCATGCAATTAGCTAGTTGGCTCTGTTATCAGTTTGCCAATCAGTTTTACGATCGGACAAACTGGATATGGGGATGGTCTCAGACGCTTCCCTGCTTGTCTAGCAGTGCTTGGGAAAATGTTTATCCCAACGTTGCAGGAGAATGGAGCCCTGCTCTCCTGAAGTTGCAGCTGCCCGGATCCCCGGGAGCTGATTGAAGCAAGGGTAGCTTCTGTAGAAAATCGCTGAATAAAATGCTAACGCTTTCAGAGATACAGCTTGTGACTTAAAGAAGCTGAATCAAAGCTGGGGATTCTCCCGGGGGTTGGCTTTTTATATACAAGTACAGACTCAGCTTAATGACATCATAAGAAAGAGTCTACCCATCCTGGGCTCTCGCTGCAGCATGAAGGAGAATGGAAGGATTTATGCTTCCAGTCCCCACTCAAGAAAGTCCAGGTGCCTCCTGAAAGAGAAAAAAAAAACCACCATTGGGACAACCATGAGCTGGATGACTGAGAATCTACAGACTTTTAGCTAACCATTTTAGAATGAACAGCCTTTGAATGGTATGGGAGTAGAAATGGTATGGGAGTAGGAATGGATTTCCAGAAGAAAAAACCCTGCAGACTACAGGAATCAGGAGCACTACTCAGGTGACCCTGAGGTAAATCTCCAAGTGCTTCAACGACCCTGTAAAACAGGAGTCCCCAAACTTGACAACTTTAAGACTTGTGGACTTCAACTCCCAGAATTCCCTAGCCAGCACTGGCTAGAGAATTCTGCGAGTTGAAGTCCACAAGTCTTAAAGTTGCCAAGTTTAGGAACCTCTGCTCTAAAAGGATGCAAATGACCAGCTGTCTGCAAGGAATATAAACCCTTCCATTCCCCACTATCCTGTCAGAGCTGAAGAAGCTTCTTGGATGAGAAGCAAAATATCTTCAAAGAAAAATCAAGAAAGTCCAAGTGCCCCCTGAAAGGGGAGGGAGAAGCACTTTTGGGACCGGGCTTGAATGACTGCATTAACAAAAATGAAGAACCTTTATTGAAAGAAGTCAATCTCCTTTACTGAAGGAAGTCAATCAAGGAAAGCTTAAAAGTAAAAGTTAGAAATATAGAAATAAACCATTGAAAACCAATTTGTTAATTGGAATACCAAGCCAATGTGTGGTCAATGCTTGACAAATGTAAGGCCTACAAAGCCACACAAGAATCTCGTCAACATAAGGTGCATTAAAGAAAGAAATAGGTTTTGCTGACTAATTGCATGAAAGTGAAAATTCATCATATTAATAAACAACAGTTAAGTGTTGTCTTAGTTGTAGTAAAAAGGATGAAAGACTTGACCATTTGATCAGTGGCTGCAACAAAATTTCAGAAACTGGTTAAATCACTACAAAAATTGCCAAAAGTATTCCTTTGAAAGTTTGCCAGAGGTAACAGGAATAATCTAATTTGTATTTTGGCTTCTTTAAAATGACATTGCTTAAACATATAACAGGTACCTGAACAAGAGAACTCACAATAGTGACTACTGTAAGAGTAATTCTACATAACAGGATATGAATAGTTGAACTGGAATTAATGTATAAATGTTATAAAAACTGTAATGTAAGAAATCTGAGCAGCAGTATGCATTTTTTTGCAATGACTCAGCCAGCTTTTTAGTAGTTAAGATTAAATTGGTACGGAGTAGCTATTCACTTTCCATTAACTTATGCAGGAAACTGATTTGCATTCCTATATTAACATTTCACTCACCTTGGTTTTCTCCTGATGACCATCATAAGTAACTTTCACAGAACATCAGCCTAGTTCAATGTAATACATAGCAATGACAACAGGGGAGTGGAAAGCATTAGCTAAAAGTCTGGCACCCATGCTCCCCCTGGCTAGCTGGAGGGAATGTTTAGCAGCCAGAGTTACTTCTATGGAACTATGAATGTTCCATGAGCAAAATCAATATTTGGCATGGAAATCCCCTTAAATACTTAAATATTCCCTAAAACGTCCCATGTATGTTGCAGCGTGACAAAATAGAATAGAATTCTTTCTACCCAAGTGAGATTGGACACACAAGGAATTTGTTTAATGGCAAGGGGGATGCGGAGCTACTTGGAAGGGTCTGTTCAGGCAGCACAAAGCATAGGCAGGAAATTAAGAGGGAAGAAAGGCTTTTTGGGCAACATGTTGGATGGTACGGCTTGTAGCAGCATTTCTAGGAAATGCTGGAGAAGTGACTGTTCTCTTTCCCCTGCCAAAAGACCGCACAGTACAAGGCAGAGACGTATGGGCAGAATTATAGTTCTTCCTTTCCAGCTTTAGTAATATCCTATTACGTATAGAGAGTTATGAAAATGTTCCAAGATGGACCTTCAGGCTTTTGGGGAGGGGAGAGAGGAGAGGAGAGTTGCAGGTCCACAGAGAACTATTTCCATTGAGACATCATCTGACTCATTTCAATTTAGACTGCTTTCATTGATGGGAATTACCATGCTTTGCTCTTTTTCATTTTGTAAGGTGTTTATTTGGTTACAAAAAACTATGCTCTACTAAGTTTTCCATATGCTTCTTGCTTTTTGTGTGTGTGTGTGTGTGTGTAATGCATAAACCCTTGCTTTTTATGGTGAAATGGCACCTACACATAGATCAATCCAGCTCCTCGCCATTATAAAAGAGTACATAAGGTCATCTGCCCAATGTACTGAACCTGTTTTTGCGTGCCATTTTTGAATTTAGCATCCTTCTACTCCTGAGTGTCTCTCAAGGAGTTGGTAATGAGGAGAGTTGCTCGGCTCATTCCACATGGCTCATATTTCATTCCTATCACATGAGGCTCTTTCATAGTCTTGCTGGAGGAGTAGGTCTCTCGACCATCCCATTGGATGAAACACTCATGATCTATCCGATTCCAGGAAGTCATCTAGAGGCAGCCCTGGCCTCCTAAAATGCAACTGATAAGTCACCACAATCAGCCTGCAGGCAGAACTAGCATCCAGCTACACAACTGAGAAACCAGCTGGGTGTTAACGCTGCCTGTGGTCCAGTTCTAGCGATCTCTCGATCACTACTGCTGGATGCTTTTGTTTCTTGGTATTCTTCAGCTTAGCTGGATAAATCAAAGAACCTGACCTATTTTAATGCAAATTTCTAAGCTGCTATAATAAATCACATTTAAATGAAGAACCAACCAACCAACCAACCTGTTGTGGTTCGCCGGCAGCCAGTGCAGATGGCAGCAGAATCAGACAGTGGGGAAGAACAGGGACCAGTCAGGGAGTCTGAAGAGGACTTGGATGAGGGTCCTGCATCTGATGCAGAGATGAGACCAGGACCATCTGGGAGTGGGGTGCTGTCTTTGGAGCCTTCGGAGTCTGGCAGCAGCGAGGCAGAGGACCCAGGGGAGCCTGTTCCCAGTGCATGTGTGTGTAGAGCTGCTAGAAGGTGAAAGCAGCTGAAACAAAAGGGGCGACTCAGGAGTAAGGCTGGGAGGTGATTGCCCCTCCCATAAGTAATAAAAGTGAGGCCAAGATGATGATATCTTTTCAGGAAGCAAAGTAGTTTGATCAGTTCAGAGTCATTCTTGAAGCTCTTAGTACTTCTGTTAGGTTTTTTTTGTACTTCAGTTGGTTTCTTTTCTAGTTCATTTGATATTTCTGTTTTTGACAGTACTTCACAGAACTGAAAGGCGTGTGCTTATTTCAGGGGACTGTTTGAGATTAATTCTGGCTGGGAATGAAAACAATTCCCAGCATTGCAATAAAATAAAATTGTTTTTAAAAGACGTGTGTGTGTAATTATGGCTTGGAAGACTTGGTCAAAACACAACCAACCAACCTACCTATCCATCTATCCATTCCTGTATCTATGTGATTCTCTGGTCAGTATCCAATAAAACCATTAAAAAAACCAATAAAATTAAAAAATTGTAAATATAAATTTTACTATTATTAAAAAAAAATCCTAAAAAGGATAGGGACAGCATGGATATTGCAGTGAAAGGGAAGCCCAACTCATTAAATCCCCATTTCTGCAAGACTCCCTAAGCCTTTTATTATTACTAAATTTTAAGGGTCGAAGGATGTTAATTGAGCCAGGCTCATCTGGAATGGGGTGATAGTGGATGATGTTCCACAGGATGGGAATATATATCCAGACAGGTCCCACCAGAAACATGTGTAAGGGGAGATCAGCATCTGCAATGCAAATCTTGACTCTTTTGTGCATCAATGTTGCTCACATGTAACAAAGAATTAGTTTGGAAACTGAGCCTTCCATCTAGCAGATTTTAACCCCACAAGTCCTTGGATGCTTCAGTTCATTGCCTTCATCTCACCACCCCTCCAAACTCTATGTTAAGACAGCCAAGAGTCTTCTTTGGCACTGGTATGAAAATCCCAACACATTGCCATGTGGACAACCAAGGCGTTATTCAGTAACAGTGGTAGCGAAAGTCAGGGGTCTTAAGGTTCACTCTGTTCATATTGTCTTTCTCCATGATCATTACATGCTTACTTTACAAGAGACATTGGATATCTGGTCTTTTTTTTTTCCGTGGATAAGTTTTGAAATCTTTGCTCCCCTCCCCACTTTAGCTTTCCTTTTTTATTAATCTGGGGTAACTTTTTCACAGAAGTAATTCCATTAATTTCCCTGATAACTTCTATTTTTATGACATATCTTTCATTTCTATCATTTCACATTTCCTTTAATTACTCTTATCCATCAAAAAAGCCCTTGTCTGTCCTTTTGAACTCTAATTAATTAATTAATTAATTAATTTCACTTAATTTACGGTTTTATTCATATATATATATATATATATATACATACATACATACACACACACACACACACTTTAATCTCATTCTTTTATTTGTGTTTGTATTTTGACTGATTAATAGTCCTTTTTGCTTCAAATGTCTTAATTCCACTAGTTTCCATTCATTTCATTCTCTGCATTTTTAATTCAGGGTGCACACATTATCAGTCTTTCTTAATCTTTTTAATCCAGTAGATCCACTTTAAAATTTCCACTTGCATCCAAAAACAACAATTCTATTGAGTTAGCCTTAAAGACTAATACATTATTACATACAGTTAGTTGTTAAGATTCAAACCTAAATTTTGTATTGCACTGCATTTTTTTTTTTGCAATTCAACCTCAATGTCTTCTTTTAATGGCTTGGTTGGTTGCTTAAAAATAAAGATCTCTTTCTCTCTTTTCTTTTTGTTACAAAATCCTCTCCTCTTAAAATATTTTCCCAGTTGTAACAATGCTTTTAAAATACTGGCTTTTGGTTCTGGTATTTTCCCTTAAACAGAGGTGGGATGCTATTGGTTCTTCATGGCTCTATAGAACCAGTAGCTCTGAAGAGCAACAGACACTGAACTGGTTCTGTGTTTGTTGCTGTTTGGCCCATCCACCCATCGGGCCTCTTACCTGTCCTTTATTTCCTGCTTTTTCAACCCCAGCTGCTTTGTGCCGCAGAGCTGAGGTTGAAAAAGCAGGAAAAAAGAGGCTTTTCAAACGCTGTGCACCTGCACACTGCGCTTTTCAGCTCTCTGTGCAGCACAGCTTAAGGTTTTTTTTACACGCAAAATGTAGTCATCAAACCGGTAGTAACACCGGTTGAATCCCACCCCTGTCCTTAATCACTTCACTATTCTTTTCTTTACATTTTTCCTTCAGTCCTAACCTTTAAATTGTAAGTGTATTGTCATATGGGCCCATTGTTTTTCTACAACACTGATATACATATCACATAAAAATAACAAACACTATTATTATTAATGTTATATTAGTATTTCTGATCAAAACTCAAATGTTTTGGGATGACAATTGTTAGTGTATTTAACCAAGTAAACTGAATGCAATAAAACAAAAAGCACAATCTGAAAAAAAAAATAGAATCCAGATATTATTTCCTAAAACATTTTAGGAAACGTATATCAATATGTTTGCACAATCCCAGGCTCCTCCATTCTGTCCCACCTGCAATATTTCAGCTGAATAGTAAAAATAATCAGAGTTTTATACTGTCAGTGAAATTATTACCAAAAAACCCACAAATAAACAAAATGTGTATATACTTAGCAAAAGGTTTTCAGCACATCTCATTTTCAGCTTCTATACATTTTAACTGCATATGGAAGAACTGATTTCAGACACTGCCCTGATTTTTCTGTAGGGGCCTCAATCCTCAAACTCATAATTGTACATCTAATACACTACTGACAAGTCAACATATTTTACAACTCACTGAGTGTGTGAAAATCAAAGATTACATATTTCAGTTGCACATGCACGCACGCAATCAATATATATTTTAAAAGACCTATTACAGCTGAACTTTGAAAAATCCAGGGTTTATTTTTTTCTACAGGCAAAGTTGAAAGAATGAAAAACACATGTATACTTAACATTTCCTGACATAAACCAGATTTGAACCACTGACCTTAAAACCTCTTTTGCAAAGACTAGAAGGAGCAATGGCTGGTTACTTTCTAAGTTACTCACTAGCAAAGAACTCCATAAATTGCTGATTGAATTAAGCAGATATTTATTGCTTTGCTGTACCAGAGAAGGCAACATGGTAACAAATGAAGACCTGAGGTTGCCATTTTAAAATTGTGGGTTTAATGTTACTATGCTTTCTGCTCATGCAGATATTAGAGCTAGAGTTTTACAAATGGGGGAAACTTTTCATATCTTAGGAAAATACTCATACACACACACACAAAATCAGAAAAAAAATTACTCTCTCTTTTAAAAAACAAACAAACAAAAAACCACACAGATTTAGAATCCCCATTTTTGTTAGCTTTTCATGCTAGGCAAAAACAAAACAAAATCTTTTCCATCTGGTTTTTAAATAGTTTAATCAACACAGTAAATACAGCAAGTTGTTCATCCTGACTTGAAATTGTTTATATCTCTTAATCTCAAAACAATGCTCTAAAATTTCTATCTCAATGAAAATCTTGTAATTGACCATAAATGGGAAAAAAATCATCTGAAACAAAACCTTTACTAAGTCAGAAAGATAAATAAAAAGGCTATTCTAAAAAATAAAAAAATGCAGTAATTAATGGATTTCCGATCTTCAGGACTGTTGTATATTCGTCAACTCACATACCACTGAGAGCTAAAACTTTAATTTCTTTTCTAAAACTATTATTTACCAATTGTCATGACAGAGAATAATAAGCAGGATGTAAAATTCATTAACAGCATTGTTAATATCAGTGCACCATAAAACAGTATCCTCAGTGTGTTTCGGTACACTGCATATACCTCCAAGTTGGTCAGATGCTGGAAACTGTATTTTTAAAATTTCTTTATAAATAATTCATATGGCCACTCAATGGAATGTCTCTGGGTGGCACACAACTCAACAATTAAAGACAACAGCCCATGATGGGGGTAAATAATACAGTCCAAAACTAAAAACAGACAGCAAATCAATACGTTGGTTTGCAAGGCAGTCTCAGGGATTTGAGACTGCACTAGTATAGAACAGAGAGAGTTTGGGGTAAAATTGGATCTGGTTGCACTTGTAGTTTACTGCCCCCAAAGTAGCAAAATTGATGACTATTAATAGAGTTTTATAATGATTCTCCCCCTTCCTCTGTGGAAAGTTTTGGTTGAGGGGGAGAAGACTGCAGCCCCTTATTTATAGCTCTTATATAATTTATAAAGCCCTTCATGGCATTTGGGAGATTGACTAAATCCACAGGGTCAAGGCAATGGCAGAGAAGGCTTTCTTCCAGTGGAAATTATTTGACAGGACTGAATAAGCTGATGTAATGGGGCAACCTGGCCCTCTGCCATGTAAGGCTTTAAAAGTCCTAACTAACATCATGAATTGCATTTAGAAGCAAACTGGTATGCAATACAGCTCGCACAGCATGGATCTTATATGCGCAATTCTTTGGGTGCCCAAGATTGATCAGCCCTTATCTGTAGGGACCATCCTCTTCAAGTTTTTATATATAATCTGCCTTTATTATCTTTTTACAAACAACTCAAAACTGCAAACGTAATACACCTCTGTCCTCCTACTTTCCCTATAACCGTGATGGCGAATGGGCGTTGGTCCTTATCTGACACGCCATTTCTCTGGAGCCGGGAGGATTATCCAGAGAGTGGGAGGTGCTTCAGTCTGCGTTGTTGAAGTCTGAGCTTAATTACTGAGGGATGCTTCGCCCTCCATCATGTGGCTCCTTGCATTCCCCAGTTTATGCGAAGTCGAGAGTGAAGAGAAGATCGTGCTCTCATCTTACTATGCTAAAAGGTTCATTGGCCGAAACAAGACCCCACCAGACAGTGAAATAAAAGGGTGGGGCTGGATGATCCTCCCGGCTCCAGAGAAATGGCGTGTCAGGTAAGGACCAATGCCCATTCTCCTGAGAGCTGGTCGGATCATCCAGAGAGTGGGACATACCAAAGCTTGGCTGTCCTACGGGAGGGACTCCGTCGGTTCCTTGAGGAATCGCTGGAGAACTCGTCTACCAAACGAAGCCTCCGCCGAGGCAAATATGTCGATCTTATAATGCCTAATGAAGGGAGATGGGGAGGCCCAGGTGGCCGCCCGACAAATATCAGCAATTGGAGCCTGGGTGGCCCAAGCTGCCGAGGTGGCTGCACTTCTGGTGGAGTGTGCCGTTATTCCGCTGGGCACCGGCAGAGCCTGGGACAAGTGAGCTTTGGAAATAGTAGCTCTAATCCAGCGGCCGATGGTTGCCGGGGACACTTTGTGTCCTAAGGATTTAGGTTGAAAGGAAAGGAATAAGGATTCGGACTTCCTAAAGGGCTGGGTACGTTTAATGTAAATGCGGAGGGCCCATCTTACATCTAGGGTATGCAAAAGCTTCTCCCTTTCCCGCGAGGGATTGGGGTAGAGGTTCGGAAGTATAAGTTCCTGTGCCCTATGGAAGGGTGATTTGACCTTGGCAAGAAGTAGGGTCCGGTCGAAGAACCACCTGATCGGCATGGAAGATGCAAAGGTCCCTCCTCACCAACAAGGCTGCTATCTCTGATATTCGGCGAGCCTAAGTAATGGCCATCAGGAACACGACTTTGAATGTTAGGAACTAGAGTGAGGATTCCCTTAGAGGCTCGAAGGGTTGTTTAGTAAGGGACACCAGGTCCTTATTGAGGTCCCAGGTAGGGTATCTACGTACAGTTGGGGAATACAAGTTAGAGTCTCCTCTGAGAAATGCCCTAATGCTAGGGTGGAGGGAAGGGGAACCCAGGTTGTCGCAAACAATGACAGTTGAGAGGGCTGCGACCTGACGCCTCAGGGAAAGACCTTTCCTCAGACCCTCTTGGAGGAATTCCAAAACTTGAGGGATGGAGGGTGAGAGCGGGTTGACTTGGAGACTATGGCACCACTCGCAGAACCCCTGCCAAGTGACACTATATGTTCTGGTTGTTGAAGGCCGCCTGGCGGCTAAAGTGGTATCAATAACCTGGTCAGAGAATGCTCCTTCCTTAGACGTTCCTGTTCAACCTCCAAACAGCTAACTGGAGCCACTGAGGTTCCGGGTGTTGGGGGGGGCCCTGTGCGGGGGAATTTTTCGAGGGAGGACCACCGATAGGTTGCGGAGGTCCGCCATGGGCACCTGGGCTAGTAGGGTGCCACTAGAATCAGCTCTGCTTCTCAGAGATGAGCTTCTGGATGACTCTGGGGACCAGGGCCAATGGAGGGAATGCATATAGAAGCCCTGTGAGCCAGGGGCAATGGAGGGCATTGTGATTCGGCCCCGTGGGAGGGGTACCCTGAGAAAAACCTGGGATGCGAAGAGGTCTACTGACGGGAGACCAAACATCATGGTCACTTCCCTGAACGGCAATGGGTGGATGCGCCACTTGGACTGGTCCACTGTGGTCCTACTCAGCCAATTTGCTTGGGTGTTTGAGACCCCTGAGATGTGCTCGGCTTTGAGGGAGAGGAGATTGTGCTCTGCCCAACCGCAGAGACGCTCGGCCTCTCTCATCAAACTTATGGACTGGTGCCCCCTTGTCGGTTGACGTGAGCCTTGGCGGTGACATTGTCTGAGAGTATCAGGACATGCCGCCCGCGTACGTGGGGCAGGCAGTTGCGCAGGGCCAGGTGGATGGCGTGAAGTTCCAACCAGTTTATACTGCGTGACCGTTCTACCTGTGACCATTAGCCCTGTATCAAGAGTGAGTGGATGTGAGCGCCCCATCCGGACAGGCTGGCGTCTGTGGTGAGGGTGAGGCGTTGGGGTTCCTTGAAGCAGTGTCCCTTGTTGATGGTGGGACTGGTCCACCAGAGGAGAGACGTTAGGACCCATGAAGGCACCTTGACCGCGGCCTTTGAATTGCTTCTGCCGGTCCTTTAGAACGGGATCAGGAACCACTGTAGGGATATAGTGTGTAAACGGGCCCAGGGAACAATGGAGATACATGAGACCATTTTACCAAGTAATCTAGACGATTCTAAAGGTGGTACCTTCCTTGATCGTCTGATATGTTTGGCTGTTTCCTGAATGCTATGGAATCTCTCGGAGGAAAGGAAAACCTTTCCCTGAACCGAGTCAATGACGGACCCCAAGTGGGTGATCCGTGTCGATGGTAACAGATGGCTCTACTGCCAGTTTACTAGGAACCCATGGTCTTGGAGTGCAGAGAGAGTAGCTCTGATATCCTTTTCTGCTTGGGTTCTGGAGTGAGACAGGATGAGGATGTCATCCAGGTAACAGTGGAGACGAACCGGGCGGTCCCTGAGGTGGGCCGCTAGGGCCACGAGGACCTTAGTGAAGGTTCCAAGGGAAGGGCCACATATTGGAAATTGCGATGGTTGTAGCAGAACCTGAGGAATTTGGAATGAGAGGGCCAGATTGGAATGTGAAGATACGCCTCTGAAAGGTCTATAGAGGATAGCCAGTCTCCCTACCTGATGCCCAGTAGAATGGATTGTAGGGCGTGCATCGTAAACCTGTGGTAGGTCAGGTAACGGTTAAGGCGTTTCAGGTCTAGAATAGCCCTCCATCCCCTGAGGATTTGGGGACCACGAAGAGGTGGGAATAAAACCCCCGCCTCCACTGGGATGGTGGTACAGGTTGTATGGCCTGTATGGTGAGGAGATGGTGGATAGCTGAATCCATTGGGATCCTTGGAGGGGGGGATGCCATAAAAAAATCAGAGGAGGCGTGCTGGAATTCAAGCGCGAGGCCCAGTCTGATGGTGTCTCGGGCCCAGGAATTGGAGGTAGAGGAATCCCATCGGTCGGCGAAATGCTTGAGGCGTCCACCGATGGGAAGGGAGGGATGGGATCTATCTGGGTCATCTAAGTACAACCCCTTGCTTGAGAAGAGGAGTTTATTCCAAATATTTGCCTTTGTCTGGGATCGAACTCACGACCTCCTGACTGTGAGGGAAGTGCTCCACCTCTAGGCCACCTGCCAAAGAGCTGCGTCGGAAAGGCTTCCCTCCTGAACCCCTGAAGGGGCGCCTGTAGCTGCTGCCCCTCCTGTTCCTGTCACCCGATCGGCTCGATCCTGGGGCTGGAATGGCCGGAAGGAGGGGGGTCTCGGACGCCTGGGCGGGAAAGGATACTGGAAGAAAGGACGGGGGAACCTCTCCGAAAGGCTGAGGTGCTCTTGACTCTGATCTCCAAAAGAGGGGAGGAAGGAATTTTTTCTTGCTTTGGGTTTCGGATAGCAATGGCTCCAGGGCGGTGCCAAATGGTTTGTCCCCCTTAATGGGGATGGTGGCCAAGTTAACCTTGTTTTTCACGTCCGCCTGCCAGTGTTTAAGCCAGGTCAGGCAGCGAGCTGTAACGTGAGAGGTTATTGCACAGGCGGAGAAATTAACCGCGTGGTAGGTGGCGTCGGCCGAGAATTCTGCCGCGGCCATCAATTTTGTGATGTCCTGATGTGCCCTTGCGTTAGAGGGGGGAAACATGTTGTTTCAGTTGGCGGAGCCATCGAATTAAAGGCCTGGTGAAGAATGAAGCGGCCGTGGCCGATCTAATGGCCCAGATGTCCGCTTGATGGGCCCTACGTAAGGCCAGTTCGGACCTCTTGTCTTGGGTGTCAGAGCCTCCAGGGGATCACTGGGGGAGGACGAGGGTGCTAAGCCCAATATGGGCTCATCTGCCTCGGGAGTGTTAAGCAGGTTGTAGAAGCTCGACTCGAGGTTAAAGAACCTCTTGTCCTGGTTGGATGGGACCGGAGGGTCCCTTGTAGAGTCCAAATGGTTTGAAACTAGGTCGTGAAATATGGGTGGGGCCGGAATAACCTCCGCCTCCACCACGGGCTGCCTGAAAATGGCGTCCTCTTGTCTCTCCGCCAGGGAAAGGGAACCGAGGAGGACTGAACAGACAGGCCAGAAATGTTCTTGGCCTAAAATCAGAGCGATTTAAACATGTGTGGCTTGAACAGACCCACAACGGTGGGTTGATCGGGAGTGAGACCCACGTCCTCGGACATGTCTCCTTCCATCGGGTCTATCTCCAATGGACTTGGCTTCCCCTTGGTGTGTAGAACCCCATTCAAATTCCTCCTCCTCCCCGAACCGATTCAGGTCCTCTATGGCCTCCTCCAGTTCCCCTTCTGGGAGAGGACTGTCCCCCTGCAAAGGTACCTGACCATGAGTAGGGTCCAATCTGGACGAGGACCTGACTGATGGCGAGTCTGGACATCTGTTGAAGGCCGTCTGCTATCCCCTGGCGGATAACCCGTTCCATCCATGCCTGCATGTATGCAGGGATCTCAACTGTGGCGGCCTCTTCCTGGCACAGACCAGCGGCCGTGGGCATGAATGTAGCTTCGGGCAGAAGAGCAATTGGAGGAGGGGGGGTGTCTGGAGGTAGAAGGAACAGAGGATGGTAGGGCTGGAAGCATGGGTTGTGCCTCTCTAGATCGCCTCAAACTCTTTCTCCAGTGCCCTATGATGTCTTAGGGCAGAAGCCTTGGAAGTATCCTTAGAGGCTTCCTTAGCCTGTTTGCACAGGTGGTAGGATTTAGATCTGGCCTCCAAATAGGGGCCTTTTGTGGAAATGTCATCTGCCATTATATAAGAAAGAACTGAAATACCAATTTAAGGCGGTTGACTCGCCAAGGGTTCGACCTACAACGAAGGCCGGGTGTCCTTTCAGCTGGCCCGCACCCCCTTTTGGAATTTAGACGTATACAGCCTATAAAATTAATATTGTTATAATTATTAATATATATAAAACAATTAGTATTGAAACTGTGTAATAGTCCTTTAGCAAGAAAGTTCATATATCTATATATGCCTATATATATATAATATTTCTTAATATTATTGCTATTATTTTTATTATTTTTATTTCATAATATTCAGTTCGGGGTCTGGCTCAATGCTCCTAGGAAGGAGTGGCCCCAGAGGTTGCTGTAAGTTATCACCAATCTGCCAAATGAACGCCTGAGGCTGGAATGAGGCCTCTGGCAGCTGGAGCTTCCAGGCAAAAACCGGGAGGGATAGGCTGCAAGCTTCTGCCCTGAGCGTGCTGCGGAAACCAACTAGTGTTTGCCAATTGTGATTAAAATCTAGTAGCTCTCACAGGCTGGAAGGCCTATGACTAGAGCTAGTCCCTTTGCAGCCCAATGAGGCCTTTAAATATAGCACCTGACATGCGGCGGCACCCAAAATGGTGGCCGGCCACGATCTCTTATCCACGGGCCGCTCAGAGCAATTAAAAAGCCTCTCCAGCATGTCTAGAGGCCGGAAAGGCAGCCAGGTAAACTATTCGCCCTTTCCTGGGGCGATCGGCGTTCGCGGTGGGGGGGAACACCAGCTGCGCTTATCAGCGCGATCAAATGGGGCCGCTGCGATTGCGGCACAGAGAAGCGGCAGGGAAAAGGAGCCGAATTGGGGGGGGGAGGATTGGCGCCGGAGCGCGAAAGCCACCCGCTTGTTATCCCCCCTGGGGGCGAAAAAACACGCTCCCCTGCTACAGCTACCTGAAGTGCGCAGAGGCTAAGGAAGAGCCAAGTATAAAAGGCAAACCTGAAAAGGTAAAGGACTTTGCAGCAATTAGCTTGAATCGGCCAAGGAGTGGAAATACACAGCCTACTCTCACGAAGGCTGAGCATAAACTGGGGAATGCAAGGAGCCACATGATGGAGGGCGGAGCATTCCTCAGTAATTAAGCTCAGCCTTCAACAACGCAGACTGAAGCACCTCCCACTCTCTGGATGATCCGACCGGCTCTCAGGAGAACCTATGGCACGCAGATCCATTTGTGCCAGCACGCGAGCTGCACGCGAGCTGCAGGCAAACTTACCTTACTGTGCATGCGTGCACCTCACAGCTGATTTTTGGCAGGTTTGAGGCCTTTTTCGGGCTCCCAGAGGTTTGAGGAAGGCTTTTGCAGGCGCTTTGCAGGCCAAAAACTAGCCCCGTTTTGTCACTTCCTGTTTTTCTAACAATACCCGAAGAGACGAAATGGGGCTAGTTTTCAGCCTGCAAAGCCTGCAGAAGCCTACAGAAGCCTTCCTCAAGCCTCTGGGAGGCCGAAAAAGGCCTTAAACCAGCCAAAAATCAGCTGTGAAATGCAGTACCAGTAAGTGGGCGGTGGGGGTGAAAGATTACGCACACATGTGTAGGGGTGTGGGGGGGGGCATGCATTGCCTTTTGGGTGCTGGCACGCAAGTGCGAGCATGCAAGCGTGCATACAATTTTTGGCACAAGAGCCCAAAAAGGTTAGTCACCACTGCCCTATAATAGTCCTGTAAAATGGGCTTGGCTGCTTGAAATGAAATTGCTACTAGTTTCACAGGTCCAAAGGCAAACATGATGGAAGAACCAGCAAAATTTGTAAAATAGCAATTAGAAACAAATGGCCCAGAAAGTAGAGAATAGAACCAAATAAAGTGTTAAGGGGAAGGGGGAAGCCCTTATACATCTGTGATATATACATATTGGGCATTTCTACCCCACAAATTGATGTCGAACAACAATGAACAGGTTTCATCAAAGTTTGATCAAACACTAGTGCAGATCGAGTTGAATACACATTCTGCACTGGGGCTTCTAGCCAATTTTTTTTTTTTTTAAAAAAAACCCTTTTATTAGATTGCTCCTAAAACAAAAACATTCAGTATTATTTGAAAACATTACTAAGCAGTAGCTAATTATAAATGTTTTCAAAATCTCATTAATCTCCTCTGTAGCGCGGAATAAAAAAATATATGAGGCAAGAATGACTTTGGAAACCTTAGACAAGGGGTGTCAAATTCAAGGCCATCTAAGGGTGCTTAGATCTGGCCCATGGGGCTGCCCCACCCATGGTGTCTCTACCAGGGAAAACAAGCTTGGGGGAGGCACACAGCCTTCCCAGGCTCCACTTTCGTCCACCACAGCTGAAAATGGGGCCCAAGTGGACCCCTGAGCTCCCTTTACGCTGGCAGAGGGCTAGTAAACTAAAAACAAAACAAAAAGAGAAATGTTTCCCCTTTTGCATTTGAGCATTGCAAGGGACAGGAAAGGAGAAAGGGAAAGAGGAAAGAAAAGGAAAAAGAACAATTTCTGTAACAATAAACTGATCTCATGAGCAAATCCCAGTCAGTATTTCTTTTTTATGTCTCAAACTCAAGAAGTAAAAACAAAAGTATATATTTTTTTCTCTGATTAAAAGTTTTTTTTCCTCCCTTTTATTCTACCCTTCTCCTTCTCCTTTCTGTTCCTTTTCCATTTCCCTAATATCTTTATTTTAATTTGTATTTTATATTATGAATAAACTTAATTTTTTTAAAAGAGATCAAGGAAGCCCGTACACTACTATCTTCTGTTTTCCCCCCATAACAAAACTCTACAAGGAAAGTAAGCAGAGAGAGAGAGAAACTTAGTCATCTAGTTTATAAAAGAAGGCACTATCTCAACCTTTCTAAACTTAGTGACTTTGTTTGTGTTGAACTACAACTTCACCCATTCCTGGCCACCAGCCATGCTGACTGAGGATGTTGGGACTGCAGTTCAAATAGATTAAAAAAAAAGTACTCAGACTGTTGCAAGGATAATGATAAAAAATAAATTGCACTAGGCATTAAAATGTCAAAAGTCTTATTGGGCCAGCTAAGACTTTCCAAAAATACGTAGAATTCTAGGCACTGGAAAAAGCATGCTATTTATCACTGAAATTGGAAATGTATTTTTGGAGGTGCCTTCATCTAATAAATCAAACAATTTGCTTTGATTTGCCTGTTTTTAAAGTACAGTACTTCTACATTCCATCAGCATGCTTGAGTATATAAGCAAATTATTTATTTATTTATTTAATTTATATTGCCGCCTATTTGCCCATGGCAACTTGAGGCAGCTTACACAATGTAAAACCATATCTAAAACAAAAAATAAATATTAAAAATAAAAACAATAAAAACTAACAAAAAGAATCAAATAAATTAGTAAAGTACAATAGAACAAAATTTGGGAAAACAAGAAACAAAACAAAACAAAAATCAAAAACAAACTCTCACCCCCCCTCCCTACAAATTAACTAGTAAAGCTATGTTTTTTTTTAATATGATGAGATCTGATGTTCTTCAACCTAGCCTTTTTGTGATCTTATATTTGGCCTAAGAAAATACTGTATTTTTTTTAAAACTACACTGCAACATTTTTCAAACTAGAATTATAAGAAATACACCACATTTTAAAAGAAAATTACTTGAATACTGACCAGAAAACTGATTGTATATCTTTGCATTTGTTTGGTAAAGTTTCCCTTTATTGTAGATTCTTCTAATGTTATCTGATCATCTGATTGATATGATATATGAAATAAACATATAAATTAGCCTGATTTACATAGTAAACTCTGAGCAAACCTTTTATCTCCCTAAAAGCTAGCTTCAATTCTAAAAAGGCTGGAATCATTCACTATTACATAAAACAAACACTCCTATGCATTATAATTATAATCATTATAAAATGAAGGAATCATTACAAAATGAAGTAATCATTATTGTAAACCTAAAGCTTCTAATCTTCCATGTAGGTAGGCTAGCACAAACACCGAAGTCAAATATGATACTGACAGTGCTTTTGCAGTGTTACCAAAATAATTAAATATTGTACTTAAGATTCTCAATGCTCATCCCACGTTCAGGATAAAATGGAGCCCTTTGTTTTGACCTGATATTCCCCGATTGGTATGTTTTCCTTCAAAATCCTTGAGATTCTCTAAACACACATTAGCTAATTAAAAAAAAGCAAAGGTCTAATTCCTGGCTAGAGTTAGTTGGGGGAAGATTGAAATTAGAGGAGTCAGTTCAGCACATGGTTCAGAGACTGAGAACCATTTTGAGCCCAAAGAAAAGATTTCTGCCTGGCTAGTAAGAAAATTTATTGATTTAATTTTTTGTTGTTTTTATCCTGGGGGTTGGGGGGGGAGAGTTGTTAATAGTTCATGGATTATAAATAACCATGTTCTGGTGGGTCCAGAGTGAGCTGTGCTTTCGGATTGCAAATACAGAAAGTATGTTGCATTGTGGAGCTCTGCCAATTCAAATGTACATTTGGAATACTGGTGTGCCATTATAGTGTAAGACTGAAAATTTAAAAAAGATGTTGCTTTGCTTGTTCTGCAAAATACATTTCTGCCAGAGAAATATATTTTTGTTGTTGTTATATTGTCCATAAGTTTGGAATGTGTTCATTCATTGTGGTTGAGCCAAACCAGGGCATAAGAAACACGCTTAATAGTGTCTACTGTTGTTTGCTGAGGCTAATTTAAACATGGTTTAATCAATTTTTTAAAAGATCACTCTCTTTACCACTTTGTATGCTGAGAGGAAGACAGTATTTTGTATAGGTTGCCACCCCACATTCTTTTGTGGTGATGATGAAAAATTAGCAAGGTACTTTCAACTTCCCATTGTCTACAATGACAAAATAATTGAAGCATTTTATTCTTTAAAAAAAAGAAAGTAGAGCATACTTTGTGATTTTTCTCATCAGTGTTGAACTGGTAGAACATTCTAAATGGGGTTAGTTTGTTCCAAATGAAACATTTTGTTTTTATTTATTTATTAAACTTATATAGCCGACCACCTCACAGAAGATGGCTTTGGATGGTGTACAATAAAATAAACAAAGCATATTGTAAAACCACTTAAACAAATAACTATACATAAAAAATGTAACTATTATTTGGAACTAGTTACAAGGACCACAATTCTCTTATTGTAGTGAGGAAAGTTGCTTTGTTTCATACATGCCTCTCCTGAAAGCAGAACCTACAGTCAGATGACAGCATGCAAAGATCTTTTTCTCAGCAGCTAGCAAAGGAACACTAGACATAGATAACTGGTACTGATAGTCTTTGGCTCTATCCCATCTCAAATACGAACTAATAGCACCAACCACCTGTATGCTATGATGCACACAAGAGCCAGAGATGAAACATGTGTACTATGTATAATTAATCTTTGCTGGATAATCTATAACAGACTTTCATCTAAATTTATTGTACGCTACAACTCTAAATCAGATGGAATGAAGTGAATGAAATGTTTAAATAATCAAATCATTTATCAATCTAATTAACTTTATTATCTATGACCTTCGGAAAACAAATGTCAACAGAAAGGACAAACAAAAATAACAGGACATTGTTAAGATCCTTCTAAGTGAAATATGGGCCAAATCACTGAAGGCAAGAGACTAACTAGGATTGTAAATGGTTACACAAAGCATCTTAAAAAAATAGCGTAATCATGCAGGAAATAACTTGGCTTGAGCATTGATCTTAAAAAAAAAAAAAAACCCCACCACCCAACGTATTGCATTTTTTGTGTTTCATAAAAAAAGCAAACGACAGGACCCAAAAGGCTATTGTTTAAAAATGTGTTTACCTGTATCATCAGATTCTGGTCTGATAGAAAAGGCATTGCCAATTTCCCCCACAAAAGCCACATGTGGGTAGGAATGTCAGTGCCCTCCCCCTTCTCCATACATGCAGTCAGGCACATTCTGAACAAAATTCACTAATCACAAAGGTACCAGAACAGGAAACATTTCTCCATATGCTCTCCCTCCACCATCCCCCGCCCTAAATGCACATACTTGAAAGAAGGGTAGTGATTTGGCTGGGGTTTCACTCTCCCCCTGCCCTCCCCGTCTCCTTTGAACAATCTTATTGAGTTCTGCAGCTTAAGCCTTGGCTGAAAAAGAAGGCAAGATATTCTTTTCTCCTCTCAGAGAGAATGTGCTAGGATTTCAAGATAAACATCCATTAAGGTAGGCAAGTGTCTTGCATCCTGTGTTATGAATTCAATTACCAGCCATTTCAGCCAGATTTGTTCAGAATGTCAAAATACGATTTCTGATCCCTGAATCAGCCTCTGATTCAACCCCTCAACTTTGGGCGGGAGGGGGGAGGGGGAAGTCATGTGATCCAAGGCCCCGAAAGGAAAAGAGCAGGTTTTCTTTTCTTCTGTTTTGGGGGGGGGGGGGGTGGGTGGGGGTGAGAAGGGAGAGGGCATTTCATAAACTCCTGGCCAGAAAAAGAAACAAAGGCCTGGTATTAGCACAGCTCTGCACTATTTGTGACTTGGGCCAGTATAATGGGGCTGCAAGTTAATCTGACCAAGAGGCCCACTTCAATCTCTCAAATGCATCCAACTTTCAAACATATAAAACTGCATCTTCTCCAGGCCGCAGCCAGAGTAATTATTCAGGCATTTTATCTAACCCCAGCACTACAATCAAAGACTTCAGTTGGGACATCAATTCATCATTTCCAAACAAAACAGCCTCTTTGCTTTTGAATCACCTCAACTTGTGCTGCCATTTTAAAAAAAGGAACACATAGAGAGAGATATATATATATATATACACCACAACCACCTCTCTTCTCCCTCCTAGCCTATGTACATTTCAAAGGCTTCTTGAATAAATAGTAGTATCTGATAGCTCAGATAACCAGAAGGACACATAACCCAAAAGATTTTTCTCCAAGGCTGTGTGTTTGGGATGCAGAAATAAGCATTTGTTTTCATCAGTGGTTTGGTTAAAATTATTTTGTGACTTTCGTAGAGCATGTTTTATCTGAATTTATGTGACAAAATAAACATTAAGAAGAAAAGAGAGGCAGCATTAAGGTTTGCTAACACACTCTTCCTGTCAAAAATTATCTTTTGATTTTAAGACAATCAAATAAATGTCTCCTGAAATTAAAAGTGATTTCAAAAGATAATTTAACTTTGCTGTATTATGCTGGTACTGATAAACTTAATATTCCCTACATAAAGGGCAATCCTAAATTTCTGTGATTACTTAGACTTGGTATAATACTAAGGGTTGAATTTAGATTTAAACAAACAGAGCAGACTCGTGATTAACGTAAGTCCCGCTAATTCCAATGGATTTATTTTAGAATACTTTATTGGCCAAGTGTGATTGATTGGACAAACAAGGAATTTGTCTTGGTGTAAATACTCTCAGTATACATAAAGAAAAGGTACATTCGTTAAGAATCAAGAATCATAATGTACAACACTTAATGATAGTCTTAGGGTACAATCAACAATCAAATCATACTAGGAAACAGTCAATATAAATTGTAAGGATACAAGCAACAAAGTTACAGTCCTACAATCACAAGTGGGAGGAGATGGTTGATAAGGAGTGATGAGAAGATTAACAGTAATAGTAGTGTATACTTTGTAAATAGTTGAACAGTGTTGAGGGAATTATTTGTTTAGCAGAGTGATGGCTTTCGGGAAAAAACTGTTCTTGTGTCTAGTTGTTCTGGTGTGCAGTGCTCTATAGTGTCGTTTTGAGGGAAGGAGTTGAAACAGTTTATGTCTGGGATATGAGGGGTCTGTAAATATTTTCACAGCCCTCTTTTTGACTCATGCAGTATACAGGTCCTCAACTGAATTTAATTTAAGCATGACACCATTGGATTCAACCCTTTAATTTGCAAAATGTTTTACAGTAGTTGGCAGAAACGGCTCACAATAGTCCTGTGCTTCACCATCCCAGTGTTATATAAACTTCTGGCCATTCTATACAGTTACTTGATAGACACTTATTCCCACATTATTCACAATAAACCAAGTCCCAGGCAAAATACATTCACTGCAAAGACAGTTCTTGACAAGATATCTTGGAATTATTTTTTTCAAGACCTGACTGAAATGGGTGTTTCAAATGCTATTCATTATGACCCAATGAAAAACTGTATATTTCTCACAATTATCTGCAAAAGACCCAGGGCTTAAGCTGAAGTATAAAAAAGTATACTACTTACTTTAGAAACATTTGCTATCCCATTAATAACATAATAAATTAGAGCTTCATAAAAATAACTTAATAAATTGTGGTTTCATAAAAAATAATCACATAAACTGACAAACAATTATTAACACCAAAGTTTTAATATGTAGGAAAACAGTGGGTTGTAAACTATTACTTCCCTGGTTTGATCAAGAAAATTTGCAGTTGGAGCGCAAAACTGGAATGAGTGAGAAAAAAATGATTAAACGGACAGCATGGACAATGTTCATTTTAATGCTTATTTAGGGATGCTTAAGGGGATGTGGTGGCTCAGTAGCTAAGATGCTGAGCTTGTAGATTAGAAGGCCGGCAGTTCAGCAGTTCGAATCCCTAGCCTCATGTAACAGAGTGAGCTCCTGTTACTTGTCCCAGCTTCTACTAACCAGCAGTTCGAAAGCATTTAAAAAATGCAAATAGAAAAATTGGGACCACCTTGGTGGGAAAGTAACAGTCTCCGTGTGACTTCTGTAGTGATGTCTTCGGATAGTGCTGGCTTTTTGGCTTAGAAACAGAGATAAGCACTGCCCCTAGAGCTGGAAATTAGTAGCACGAATGTGTGTGGGAACATTTATTTTTAAGGGATACTTGATTAGGTTTTTTTTTTTTCAGATTTGAAGTTTTTACAGTAAATCAATTAACATGAATAAAAAACTATAGAAGAACAGGTTTTATAATGGGCAATCTTTACTGTTTTTTAAATGTATGCTTTGATTGGACACATGGGTAGCTGCAGTTCAGCATAAATCTCTCTGTGCAACGGATGAGGAAAGACTCTTAGAAGCTGTGCACATAACTTGAAAGTTGTTGCAATCAGGAGCTAAAAGATATTAGCTTCAGCTTCTCATCTCTAGACAACAGTTTGGCAGATAAGCTAATTTATGTCTGACTCAGCGGAGGTGTTACTCAAATTGCCCTATCCTTCCTTAGTTTACTTTCACCCCTTTTTTGTACTGAAACTAGCAGAGATGAGGAATTGCTCATTTCCTCACTGAACATAATCTTTGCCTCAGCCCTCTTCCTGGTTCCCAGGTTTCAATTGCCTTGGCAAACGTTGGTGGGTCTTAAGTATGAAATTGAGAGGTTTTCTCCCTATTTTCTCCTTGGCAGGCAAGGGACAAGCAGGCAGGCAAACTGTTAGGCAGCCTGGCTTTATTTCATGCTTTGCTCTTTTGTGAAAGAGCAAGTGGAGATTTTTTTTTTGGAGGTGGGGGAAGCATGATTACTTTAGTAGAGTATAGGTGGAAATAGAGAGTATAGGTGTGGAACTCCTTCTTGTGCAAAAAGAATGAGTTATTATTTTGTTTCAATTTTTTTGTCTAGGATGGAGATAAGGGAATTTTTATTACCCGATCTGTAGTAGCTTGCAATTACTTGGGTAGGGCATGGGTTGAGCTGCATTTTTTTTTTGCAGGCCCTGGTTGGTCAGTTAAAGAATTGCTTAGAATGTAGAAAATAAAATAAGCCAATCAGCAGATTCATTTCAAATTGCTTTGAAGAGGGGGGGGGGAGTGGAAATAGAACTATGAGGAAGTACCTTTGGCATCAAAGGTTTTATGCACATGGCAAAACCACTTCAACCAGCCTAAAAAAGGGAAAAATTGAGAGTCCCTGTAATGGAAAAGTAGTAAACATGGCAAGGAGCCTTACTGGATGTTTGCAACCTGAATAATGCTGCATGAAAACAACAAAAAGAGGGCAAGCTAAACCAACTATCATTATCTGAACATAAATGCCACGTAAACCCTGCTTAATATGGTTTATTCAATAGATTCCATGGCATAGCACAAGGCTTGACCTGAATCAAATGTGCAGGTCAAAACAAACTTGGAAAAGAGTTCTACATAAACCAATCTATCATGTTCCCAAACAACCTTCTTTAGTCTATAGTCAAATAAACACTTTATCCACAAGTTCAATCTGGATCAGTTAGAATTGCAGGCAAAACAAATGACAGCAATAAATAAAGATGCATCATGAAGTATACCACTTTTCACCCTATATATAAATTCTACCAATTATAATGTATTTCAAAGATTGATCAAATCACTCAATCTACAAGACACCGATAAAATTAATGAAATCAGTTGTAGGTTATTTTAGTAGCAGGCCAGTCCTTATTTATTTCAATTGCTCAAAACACCGCAGGACAAAACAGAATAATCTAATTATATGGGGCTTAAGAATATTCACTTCTGACCATAGTTAAAAGGATTATAATCAGAACATACACACACACACACACACACACACACACACAAATGTTATGTCTCACCTATATTCACAAGTGAGAACGAGGAGTTCCACAGTTCAAAATATTCAAACAAAACAAAGCCAGACTAAAAAAGGGTTAACAGTATTATATTCCAGTCCTTGGCAGACTTCCTGGAATCTGTCTGGTAATTCAGAATGTCCATAAATTACAAAGGCCACTCCACACGTATCCTTTTGACACATCAAACACTTTGCTTCCAAGCAAAGTTTGAGAATCATCACGCCTCCTTAAATCACCTGGATGGGCGTGTCAGTCTCTCTAATCAATTTCTGGCTTGACGCCTCCCTTCAGCTTGACGTTTCAGTCTCCTCCTAGTTCTGGCATCAAGCCACGATCTGTCAGTTTCCCCACTTGAAGCCTCTGACTCATTTTGTGGATCAGTTGCTGGCATGAGCGAAGTCGAAGGTTCTGGGGAGGATTGTCTCTCATCCTCCTGGCTCACATCTGTGTCCTCTAATAATTCAGACTCCACATTCACAGCAGGCTCCAGCCTTCCATCTTCAGAGTCATCAGTCAAAACTCCCAGCAGGATTGATCCTTCCAGTCACAACACTTATATATATATATGACAACATCAGGTTGTTACTCTATAGGGAGATGGGTGATCCGTAAATATGATAAAAACAAACAAATCATGAGTTGAATAAAAGTGGTCAATAACATAATTACTGAATGGCCTTTAAATGCTTCATTGATTCAGTGAAATTCCTAGTAAATTTGCAGTCCATAAAGCACATTATCTACAGCTGTCATAGCAGTAGATAGTAAACAATCTAAAACCCAAGTCCTACCTTCAAGAAAAAAGGAAGGACAAAACCAAAAGTAACAAGACATACAAAAAGAAATGTTCAAAAAGGAGTGAATGTGGGTTGGGAGAAATCTGGAGGGTATCAGTTTGTGTATGGCCATTTCCTTTTGTGACAAACTGTTGTGGTTGTGGAATACAACCTGGATGGCTGCACCAAAGAAGCCTTCCCAAGACTGGCTCCCTGAATCCCGTGGGCTACAATGCAGGCACAATTAAAATAACTCTCAATGCCTTCATTTATGTCAAAATGAATATTGTTGAGCTAATATCAACTACCTCTACAATATTCATTTAATCTCAACTAAGGGGGAGTGATGGCTTAGCCACAATTAAAGACACTGAGCTTGTCAACTGGAAAATTGACACCTGAATTTGAGAACCACGCTCTGTGCAATGGGTTTAGCTCCCATTACTGTTCCTGCCCACCTAGCAATTCAAAAGCATTCAAATGTAAGTAGATAAATAGGTACCACTTCAGTGGTAAGATAAGCGTTCCATATACCTTTGTTTAGTCATGCTGGCCACATGACCACAGAAAATGTCTTCAGACAATGCTGGCCAAGAAACGGAGATGAGCACTGCGCCCTAGAATTGGCCACGACTGGACAGGGAAAGCTTTACCTTTTTAATCTCAACTAAGCCTTACAGATACAAAATGATAGCAGAATAAAAGATCATGGAAAGTAATTTTGTTCTCCTAAGGTAGGTTTTATAACCAGGTGTGAAATAATATAGTTTAAACAGTGATATTCCAATTATACTTTCTATCTAACCTTTCAATAAATGAGATGTGACTTTGTTAAAGGATGGTGAGTTATCAATTTAACTGATTGTTTCATAGATTAATCCAGAATGCAAGTTTTCTAAATAAGATTTACTGTATAAGCTTCATAGAATTTTTGAAAATCTGATAGTTAGCAGAACTCCAAAGTATAATTGGACTTACATTTTGGGATAGAAAAAAAATCTACTTTAATGGGGCTCTAGGAATTTATGGGAGGGTTTGCAAATATTATCTTGGCTAAAAGGAACCATAGGATTTGAAATAATGGCCAAGGGTACAGAAACATGCATGAAAATATTTTCTAGTTGTGTATGGATTGTGTATATCTAGAAGTAAAATATGTGTTAAAGCATTTGGGCAATGGAATTTTCTGCAGCATCTAATATCCTATAAAATCTGTTCTGGAGTCTCTGAAACTTTTGTGGCTGATTTAAAGGATTTCTAGACAGAAGAGGAAAAGAAACATTCTCCCTTCCTAGTTCCATCATCAATTAAGGAAGTGCAGAACACATGACAGTTGTTCCTGGAAGATTTATACTGAATAATTCATGTAACAACCACTTTTACTCAATATTGCAAATTTTAGCATGTGGAAGATAGTTCTGTCAACCTACAATACTTAATAGCAAAACTGTGGATATGGGATATAAAGTTTGTAATACTTTTTCCTCGAAACGGATAGAAAAATGGATAGAAAAATGCCTGATACAGAAGTGAGAGGCAGGTCAAGCAGGGGTGGGATGGAAATATTTTTTACTACTGGTTCTGTGGGTGTGGCTATGTGACTGGGTGGGCATGGCTTCTTCATTTTCATTCTTTTTTGCAGCACCTCACACCTCCCCCCCCGTGCTCCTCCTGAGGCCCAGGAGGCAAAAAAGCATTTTTGTTCCAGGAGGCTTTCCTGAGGCCCAGGAAGTAAAAAATGGAGCACACAACACCATCACCTGTGCCCCTTTTTGCCCCCTAGGTCTCAGGGAAGTTTCCTGGGTGAAGCAGTAAGACAGCAAGGTACAGCATATTGTCGGAACAGCTGATCATCCGGAGTTTAAAAAAATACCTTAAGGAGTGACTGAATGGGGAGAAAGCAGTCAACGATGTTGGCCATGCGTGATGTCGCACATTCATAAGGAGTGACTAGGCAGGGAGCAGAGGGGCGGGCAGAGAGGGGCGTGACCAACCAGGGGCACGATTTGCCAGTTCTCTGAACTGCGCAGAATCATAACCTGTTCTATTGGACCAGTCTGAACCAGTAGAATCCCACCCCTGGAGTCAAGTATGATTTCCAGAAGTTGGCAGCAAACAAGATCAGGATGCTATACGGAATCCATATAAAATATATGGAGCCTGCAATAATGTTTCGTTTGCATACTGAAATCTGAGAGGGAGGGGTTTACAGCCCTTATGTAAGAATGTGTGTGTGTGTGTGTGTGTGTGAGAGAGAGAGAGAGAGAGAGAGAGAGAAAGAAAGAGAGAGAATGTATAGATTTAATTCTGAATCTCCTAGACTTGATAGCTATTTTTGGACAGAAAGATAACTGTACTTCAGTTTGCCAAAAGAGGATGTAGCCATCTATTCTGCTGTTGACTTCTCCCAAAATCTCTGCAGCAAGGCCGGGAATGTATTTAAGTTTCATTACAGCTCCTACAGATTTTTTTTTACATACTTCTCAATAGATGCTGAAGCCAGTTATAAATCCTGAAAGTGGCCACTGCTTAATGGCAGACCCCAGTGGTGTATTAAGCAGACTAAGCACATGCTTAGGCTACCAGGCCCAAAGGGGCACCACAAAAAAATTATTTAGCTTAAGCTTGGCTTCATTTGTACAGTATGTACAAGAGAGGGGCAGCAAGATTTGTCAGTGCTTAGGGCACCAAGTGAGCCCTAATCCACCACTGGCAGACCCCCTATGGTAAGTCCTTTATGATCCTAGATGCAGCCAAAGAAGAAGAGAAAATAGTACTGATAATTCTGAACTATAAATGAATCAACAGTTTGACTTTTTGCATGAAGAAGATTCTCATGTTCCTAATTATTTAACATATCCAAAAGGTCAAGCTATGGGATATCACCCAAAAAAAAACACATATTCGCTTCCTGGTCAACTTTGATTAAACTGAGTTACTGAGTCCAGGTGGTAGCATCTGATGAACGGAGACGGGGATGTCCATGTAGCCGCTCTGCAAATCTCCTCTAGGAGTGAATGGGTGGTCCAGGCAGCCGAAGTTGCAGCACTTCTAGTGGAGTGTGCTGTCAAGCCGTGTGGTACTGGCAGGGCTTTGGCTTTGTAGGCGATGCAAGCCCTGATCCACCTGCTTAAGGTGGCAGAAGAGGCCTTGTTCCCCCAGTGGGAAGGAGGAAAGGATACAAACATAGCCTCTGTCTCCCTAAACATTGAAGTGCGTTTGATATAAATTCTAAGAGCCCTTCTAACATCTAAGGTGTGCCACTTGCGCTCTAAGGCATGGTGTGGATGGGAACAAAAATCAGGAACTACTATGTCTTGGAATCTATGGAATGCAGAATTTATTTTGGGTACAAAGGCAGGGTCTAAATGAAGAGATTGTCAGAGGAGTGTCATGCAAAGTACAGAGGTCCTGGCTTCCGGTTCTACATGGCTTCGGTGGCAGCAGGAATCATGACCGTTCGCGATTCCTGCTGCGCTTGCCGCCAAAGTGCCCCCGATCCAAATGGATCCGGGGGATATGGCTGCCCTGTAGAGGCAGCGGAAGAGAGAGGGGAGCCGGACAGGGGGTTGGGGGTGTCGCAGACCCCCTCCTCGTCCAGAAAAACCCCTTTTTCCTGAGGTGGTGGAGCGGCGGTCAGTAATGGCCGCCATGAAGAAGCCTGCAACCGGGTAAGATTGTGCTGGAGGAAGCAGGAAAAGTGAAAGTGCTGGCTGAGTCGGGTCAATCAACATCTCTCAAACTCTCTGGAACTGAATTGTTTGAATTGCTGGAGGATACATTGTATCCCTAAGAAGATCGGAAAGCGGCGGAGAAAGCTGTTAAAGGGAAACTTTTTTTCCTTTACTTTCCCACCCCATAGAAACAGCAGATGAAGATTTGAAATTTATTTGGGCACTGAAGGTGAATTATTTTGAAAGTTAAAGCCAAGGGACAAAAGACTCTTTGGACATTTGGACTTAATAATTAAAGACATCGGAAAACCCTTATTGGAGGTATGGATTTCTGATCATTTAAAAATTGTTGTTGTAAGGGGGAAGGGAGAGGAAAAAAATTGGAGCAGAAGTTGAAAAAGGAGGAGATTGCCTAGAATTCTAAAGAAAGGTATATGGTAATTGGACCTCTTTGATTAAACAGTAACCCCAGAAAGAGAAGTAGAAGAAGGAAAAAAAAGTATTAACTTTTGGAATCTTTTTTGAATTATTCTTGATTAAAAATACTTGGTGGTTGTTTTGGGAAAAGTTTTTCTTTTTATGATGGCATCGCTTGTGGATGAATTAAAAACTGAATATCAAAAATATAAAAAGGAAGAACAAGATGGAAAAGATACTGGGCACTTTATTTCAATTTTTAGAAATGGCGTTATGCACTTATGAAAAGTTGACTATGCAGCAGAACAACTGGGACAAAGAAGAAGAGGAAGAAGAAGCCATGATGAACGATGGGTTTTTTCTGGGGAGGAGGAGAAAGAGGATAAGAAAAAGGGGATTTTAAGGTTTGAAAAAACAACCAAAAAAGAGAAAAATGAGATGAAAGGTGGATGCAAGGTTAGAAAACAACGGAAAGGGAGTAAGAAAAGGGAGGAGGAGAGACAAAGGGGTAAAAAGGGCAAGGAGAAGAATAAGCAAGAGAGAATGGGGGGAAGGAGAAGCCTTAATGGTGGGAAGCAAGATTTAAAGAAAAAAAGCTTATTTAGAGACAATGGGTGAATCTAATTGAAAAAAAAAGGGATTCTGGAAGGTACATAAGATTGTTTCTTTATATGTGTATTTAGAGTAAAATGCTTAAGATATAAATGAGTATTAATATATACGATTAGGTTTTTTTTTAATGATATGGATAGTGCTTATATAGGATTTTATTTAGTTATTGCTGGGTTTTTACCTTCTTTATAAAATTTATTGTGTAATTTTAGAATGCACTAAACAGAATCCCAAGATAAATTAAGTGTTATATGAAGTAATTTTAAGTTAGGGCAATGAGTTAAAGGTGTCATTCCAATCAGTGTATAGGAGAAGTATATTAAAAGAAAGAAGATGAATGGATAGTTGGAAATAGAACAGACAAAGAATGATATTGAAAATGATAATAAGATATGGAAGGATATATAAAATGAATATGATGTTTGAATTTGTGTCTGTGTGAAGAGTTTCAACCCGGGATCAAGCAGCCTTCAGAAAAGATGTTTTAGGTTGTTGTTTTTTTTCCTATGTTCTGTGTTTTGTATGTTTATGAAAAGCAATAAAATTTTAATAAGCATGAAATATAATTTGGATAACTAGAATGAAAAGGAGAAGTCGGGATAAGATATGAAGTTAAATAGATAACGTAAATATTGATTTACAATTTGGAATTATTTTGTATGTTCTATTGGCTTTCCTCTTTGATTATTTTTTTTTCTTTTAGAAAAGATTTTTCAAGTTGTTATGTCTGGATTATTTGTGTATTGTTTTTGTAAAATTAATAAAATTTGTTTAAAAAAAAAAAGTACAGAGGTCCTGCCGTATAGATAGAGCAGCCAACTCTGATACCCTTCTAGATGAAGTGATGGCTATTAAGAAAACCACCTCGAAGGTCAAGAACTGAAGGGACACCTTTCTGAGGGGTTCGAAGGGAGATTCTGTTAGGGCCTGGAGGACCTTGTGAAGGTCCCAGGATGGGAACCTGTGAACCACAGGAGGGCAGAGATTGGAAACCCCTTTTAAAAATCTCTGAACTGAAGGATGATGGGACAAGGAAGGAAAGGAATCCCAGGAGATGACAGAAGCAAGAGCTGCTCCTTGACAGCGTAAAGTGTTAGGAGCCAGACCTTTGTCAAGGTCATCCTGGAGGACCTGTGGGACCCCCGCTAACGTATGAGAGACCTTCCCTATGACACCAATTACAAAAAACCCTCCAGGTGGCATTGTACATACATGTCGTAGAAGATTTACGAGATGCCTGGTTAGTAAGAATGACCTGGTCTGGGAGATTGGCTTCTCTTAACAGTTGCCGCTCAAGCGCCACATGGTCAATTTGAACCACTGGGTATCTGGGTAGAGAAGTGTCCCCTGATGTAGTGAGATCATGTGGTCTGGAATCCTCTAAGGAGTGGCTACCGACAGGTTCACCAGATCTGCAAACCAGAGTCTCCTGGGCCAATGGAGGGCAAGGGGAATCAGCTCTGCCAGTTCCTCCAACATCTTCCAAATGACCGCCAGAATGATGGGAAGAGGGGAAAGGCATAGAGGAGACTGGTGGGCCATCTGCTCCAAAGTGCACTGGTACCCTTCACTCCCTGACAAGGAAATCTGGTGAAAAATCTGTTTACTTGAGCATTTTGGGGAGAGGCAAAGAAGTCTACCTCTGGGATCCTGAACCTGAGGGAGAGATCCCTGAAAATGGAATGGGGAAGAGACCATTCTGCATGGTCGACTGGGCTCCTGCTCAGCCAATCGGCCTGCGAGATGTGGTCTGCTGTGATAGACAGCAGATGTCTCTCTGCCCACCTCCCCAACCTTTTGGCTTCCCTTATGAGGGCCCTGGACCTTGTGCCCCCCTGCCGGTTGATGTGTGCCTTTGCAACCATGTTGTCTATCAACACTCGCACATGGAAACCCACTATCCTGTCCCTGAAATGTTTCAGGGCTAGATAAATGGCTCTGAGTTCTAGCCAGTTTATGGGCCCAGTCCTGTCTAACTGGGACCAGATTCCTTGAGCCATGAGACCCTCCATGTGGGCTCCCCAACCCAGGAGACTTGTATTGGTGGTGATGATCAATCTATCTGGTTCCTTGAATGGGAGACCCTTCAAAAGGGCTGGGGAAAGCCCCCACTTGAAGGAACGGCAGACCTCTGGAGAGAGCAGGACCTTGGCAGATGTGTGGCTGGTTCCTGCTAATTGAAAGGGGGACAGGAACCATTGTAGAGCCCATGAGTGTAGCTGTGCCCATGGAATGATGCCTATGCATGAGATCATTTTGCCCCAAAGTTTGAACAACAGTGACAGGGAGACAGTGTGTTGACGTTGACCTCTCAAATGATCTCGATAAGACTCTGCCCTCAGGCTGGAGACAGAAAAACTTGGCACAGAGTTGTGTTGATGATGGCTCCCAGATGGAGCAATCTGGTTGTTGGGGAGAGATGGCTTTTTTTGGAGTTGATGGAAAAACCGTAGTGCTGAAGGCAATAGAGAGTGGTTTGAAGATCTTGATGGGCAGAGTGGGTGGAGGATGACAGGATCAAGATGTCATCCAAGTAGCATTGGATCCTCACTGGAACAGACCAGAGCGAATCCACCAATGCCGCCAGTAACTTTGTGAAGACTCTTGGAGCAGACGAGAGCCTGAAAGGAAGGGCCCGATACTGGAAGTGGGAATGCTGGTAACAGAAATGGAGAAACTGGTGATGATGAGGCCAGATGGGAATGTGGAGGTAAGCCTCCGTGAGATCAATGGAAGAGAAGAGATCGCCCTCCCAAACGCTCTTCAGAATAGAATGCAGAATGTGCATTTTGACTATATGGGATAAACTCATTCAGAAATTTTAGGTCGAGAATGGCTCGTCACCCCAAGGCCTTAGGCACAACAAAAAGCCGAGAATAAAGCCCACATCCACATGTAATTCAGGGACTGGTTGAATGGCTCTTATATCGACCAGGTGACTAATGGCCGATTCCATAAGTGCCCTTCGTGAACTGTCCTGGGAAATGGGGCAGAGTAGAAATTTTTCTGGGGGTGGTGATAAAAATTCTAATTGTAATCCCGACCTTACTGTATTGAGTACCCAGGCATCTGTCATTGACTCCTCCCATCTGGAAGCAAAGGAGGCCAAATGACCTCCGATGGGAGGGGAGAATGAGAGATTATTTAGAGCAACAGAATGAGTGACTCCGTCCCCCATGAAAGGGCCATTTACCCACAGCTTGTCGTCTGCCGGTAGCCTCATGGTGTTGACCTTCAGGCTGAGAATATGCTCTCTTGACGTCTGGAGAAGCGTTTTTGGGCCTGAATGAGGGAGGCCGGTATGGGGTAGGTAGAAGTCTGCCCTCTTTCCTGTTGATGAAAAGACTTTCCTTTTGTCTTTTGTTTCAACAACAAATGGGTTAAGGGCATCTCCAAACAGCTTCTCACTGGTACATGAGGCAGAAGCTAGTTTCCACTTTCTTCTGCTTGCCAATTTCATAGCCATAGCAGTCTCCTAGCTGTCACTGATGACGCCATGGCCCTGGAACAGAACTTGGCGGCGTTGAGGGTGGCATCCGCCGAGAACTCTGCTGCTATGATTTTATTGAGGTCTTGGTGTGACCTACAGTCTGATGGAGGTATGCGGCCTTGAAGTTGACGTAGCCAGCAGATGGAAGACCTTGTAAAAAATCATGCAGCAGTCGAGGCCCGGATGGCCCAAGCTGAGGCTTGATGGTTACGCTTCAGTGTTTGTTCGGAGCATTTGTCCTCTGCCTTTAGTACATCCTCAGGCTCAGTTGGGGTGCTTGAGGAGGAAATCACAACTGGGGTGTCTACTGGCGGAACTGCCAGAGCCATAGCTAAGGAAGGACCACATTGGGACCATCTTGGGATGATGGGCGGGGGCCTGCAGTGGGGAAGGCAAATTGTTCCTTGGCTAAGTCAAGAAAGATTATGGGGGAAGGAAGGACCTCCAAATGAACAATGGGTTTGGAGAAGAGGGAATCTCCATGCACCAACTGTAACACTTGAGGCTTGGGGGCAATTTTATCCGCTGACAACTGGGCTGTTACCAGTGTCTTGTGTAGGAGAGCTTTGAATAAAGTGGATTTGAATACAGAAGCCAAAGGAGGCTGATCAGGCCTCAGATCTTTCTCCAAGAGGTTGGGGTACCAGATTCCTCCCTCTTCCAGACCAGAATCAGAATCACTCAGATGATTCCTCATACTCTCCCTGAGTGAGGTCCACTCCTTCCACATAGATAAGATGGGCCCTTTGTTCTACACGGTGAGGTAATCCCCTATGGGGAATCTGCACTAGAGGAAGGAAGGCTGAGGTCTGTCTGAAGGCCTGAAGATGTGTTGAAGCCCTTCTGCCAGACCCTCTCTGATGGTTAAGGAGACTACTTCGTTGATGTCAGAAGATCTTCCACTCGATGGAGGATCTGGGGACCTAAGACCTGCTGCTGTTGGAGTAAAAGTGGCCTCTAGTCTTGATTGAGAGCTGCTTTGGGCCATGGGTGGGATAGATGAAGAAGAAAGATCCCAAGGAGTCTGGGCAAAGTTGGGACTTGACCTGCTCAAGTCTTGAGGTCCTGGTTGGATTTCAGGTCACTCTGGGGACCCGGATTGGAGGTGGCTAAGAGGAGCTGAGGTATCTTCCCTCTCCCTAGAAGTAGCTGGCTGAACAACTAGAGGATTGGCTGGTTGGGAAGCCTGTTGTAGTTGACCCCTCATTTGCTCAATAGTTTTGTTGAACTGCCTTTCTAAGGATGCATGCCTTCATTTCTCTGTCTTTAATTCAGCCTGGGATGTTTTCTTAGGGCCCAAAACTTTGGCCCTAATCTTGGCCGCCACCTCCCTTTGAACAGACTGGGAATGTTGTTTCCTTCTCTTTCTTGTACCGGCTTGGGGGCCTTGAGAGATGAGGCCTGAAGGCTCTGTGTGGGCCTTGTCTTGATCCATAGTATGCATAAACAGACACAAAGGTCCTGGAAGCAATCCTCACTATGTGTCGTCTATACAGTAGCCTGAATAGGAGCTTATGAATAGTAGAAGCTGGCCTTTGGGGGATGATGCCACCTAAAATGGCCACTCACTACTTTATTTAGAAGAAGCAGCTTTCAAAATGGCCACTCACCACGTAAGGTTGAAGAAGAAGCCTCCAAATTGGCAGCTCGCAAGAGCTACAGGCTACACAGGTGTTAAATCGCTCCTTAGGCTGTAAACAGCTCCGAATGGTGAAATTGGCAATAAAGCAAAAATTTACGATCAGCTGAGAGGCACTGTTATCCGATGTGATCTTTACGAACGTGGAGGCCCCTAAGGGAAGACTGTGGGGGAGGATCAAGGGTTACTCCCTACTTACAGTACCCCTCATTTGAAGAAAACATCGAATCCTCAGCGTTGCAGAAAAGTGGAGATCCACTCTCCTGAAGGCACACCTGCACCAGTTCCCTGGGAGCTATGCCAATGATGAAGATAGCTTTCACTTTTGCTGCTAACTAAACAGCTTTCAGAGACACCAGCTTATGGTCATCAAAAGAAGCTGAGTCAAAGCTGGGGGGGGTTTCTCCCACAGGCTGCTACTTTTATACTAGACAGACCCAGCTTGATGATGTCATCCGGAGGAGTCATACCCATCCTGGGCTCTCGCAGCAGCATGGAGGAGAATCACAGATTCATTCAGAGATCTATCTATCTGCAATCGGCTAGCTCGGTCTGTCACACAAAATTTACTTGCAAGCAAACTCACAAAATTCACTCACAACACACCATGTATGTAACTATTGATTTTTTTTAATAAAAAAAGAGCAACTTTTACCCAAAACCAGGCAAAGCAGACAGGCAGATTGAGTTGCTCACAGAATCACAGATTCATTCAGTGATCTATCTATCTGCCATTGGCTAGCTCAGTCTGTCACATAAAATTTGCTTGCTGTGAGTCTGCACTGAATAATAGAGCCTTCAGTCCTAAGGGAGGTTTGGCTGTGTTTAAAAGCAGAGCTGAAGATCTAAAGACTAGCTAGAAAGCAAGAAATCCAACCATTTCCTGCTTCCTAGCTAATCTAAATCTCACAGCTGATGGTTGGAAAAAATAGCAATTTAGCAGGCAATTTTTACCTGGTAAGGAGTGAGTGGGTGGGGAGCGTTCCTGCAGGCCTTGTGGGCAGTGCAGCCTTGTGTTCCTGCGCAGCCTGGATTAATTGCTTTGGGGGTGCTCTAGGAGTGACATTTCTCTGCGGCCCACCAAAATTTTCTTGCGGCCCATCAGTTGACGAGCGCTCGTCTAGTCTAGAATCTCAAACATGAGAGCTCTAACTGTTGATGGGGTTTGGACCCATTAGTGAGAGATATTTCTTCAAAGGTACCACAGGTTCAGTGGGATCTATGTCCCATTCTAAGCACTATGAAATAGCTAAAGATGGGAAATGTTGCTCTATCAACATATTACTGATCACCAATTTATATTCAGAGGTTTACACTTACAATGCTGAAATAATTATTTTGAAAATTAGAACATCATTCAAGCAGCCTATTACAATCAATAAAATGTAAACCTTCATGCATTTATATAGCCTGTAGTCAATTTGTTAATTTGTAGCATGGTAAATATTTCAGTATATAAGCCACATGACTACTGATAAAATAAGGCAATAAAACTACAAAAGACTTCTGAAAAATATGCAAAATCACATAATTAAAAATAAGTAAGACTTATTTCATGACAGCTTGATTTTGATTGCTTTGGGATCAAAACTACACAATCCTATATACAGAAATTATCTTATTTAAATATGGTTAAATATCCCACAACAATCTGTCTATACATTTTATTTATTTATGCATTAAATGTGTATGGTTGTCAATCTCACACAAAATGACTCGGGTTACCATATAATAAACAATTAAAACATATTATAAAACCATTTAATTAAACACAACTAAAAACAATTATTGTGGGAATAAACTTTGACTTCAGTATTGGGTAACGATTAGTCTAAGACCTTATACATACATGTCTGCCTAAGGGTCACTGAGATAAGCAAGGAAATTAAAAACAAACACCAGAAACAATTAAGCAGCTCAGACAATTGTAAACAGTTCTGTGTGCTATATCTAATTATTGTAATCCACAATGTGAATGCTTACTATGTACGAATTTCTCAATAAAAGGGGGCACTAGAATTTGCTCTAGACTCCCATCCCGAGTACACCAGCCTCTGTGTCTCATTCTTTCCATGGGAGACCACCACAAATTATTACTTGTAAATAATTAAGACCACAATTCTCTTATTGTGGTAAACTTCATTGTCCTTCCTATATATACTATTGATGATGCAATGCATATCAATATACAACTTCCTTTTTACAAAATAAATAATATAAACAAGACTTTTGTTCTATCCTTTACTTAACACATCAGTTTCCTAAATTTTGAACATTAAAATTTAGACCCAATCATGCAATATGCAGCCAAAATATCACAGTTACTATTTGAAACTGCATTAAAAGGTAGAAAAATAATTAATTCAGTGAAATAGAACAAAACAATCAAGTCTGATTTAAAATATTCTCCACTTTAGGCTTTGATGAACAAAAGTCACACTTAACTTTTCAGAGTGCAGGTCAGGATGTTAAAGAAAGGGCCATATCATAAATGTTAGTGAGACTGCTTATTGTTGCAAATTTCACAGAGTTCATTTTAGGAAAACAAAAAACCTCCCTAGAAACTTACAGTACATTTTTTTTTTTTGAAAAAGTTTTTATTAATTTTCTACAAACAAACAAGACAAACAAAACATAAAAACATCAACTCTTATATGTACATCCAGTGTGTCAGTTGGTTCATCATTTTTGTGCATTCATTCTGTAGTCTCAATTACAATTATATTATATAACAACTCATATTGTCAATCCAAACTTATATATCCTAATATCACTAAAAAAAGAAGTTTTTGACTATATTTTTAATCATTCATGCTTAATGAGCTAACAATACTTTAAACCAGTTTACTCTATAACAAATCATCTAGTCATATCAAATCAATCCTAAAAAATCCTTTATAAATATAATAGCAAATAGCAAAATAATAGCAAAATAAAGATATTCCTTACTATCTAGCATTCTAAATATTCTATTATCGTATTTTATCATCTAGCCATTTATAAAAAAGATCCCAAATTTCGTAAAATTGTTTATCCTCTTGCTCTCTAATTTCAAATGTCAATCTGCTCATCTCAGCACATTCCAATATTTTCTTAATAATTTCTTCCTGTAATGGTATTTTCTCATTCTTCCAATTTTTAGCAAATACAATCCTGGCCGCTGTTAATACATTTACAATCAGATATTTCAAATCTTTACTATATATATCAGGTAAAATTCCCAATAAGAAGATCTCTGGTTTCAAATCTATATGTTTCTTTGTCATTTTTTCCAACCACATGCGAATTATAGTCCAATATTTTCTAGCATCCTCACAAGTCCACCACATATGGTAATACGAGCCGGGTATCTGATGACATTTCCAGCATTTTTCAGATTTGTTCTTAAACATTCTTGCTATTCTTGTCGGAGGAAAGTGCCACCTGTAAAACATCTTATACAAGTTTTCTTTATATGCTGTTGACATTGTCATTTTATAATTTTGAGACCACAATTTCTGCCATTTCTCTAAATCAATCCCATATCCAAAATTCTTCCCCCAAACAATCATAGTTTCTTTGACTTGTTCTTCCTCTAATTTCATTCCCAGTAAATAACCATATAATTTTTTAATCACCTTCTCATCAGTACCCATCAAGATCTTATCTAAATCAGTCTGTTTATCATAAAATCCCTCCGTTTTAGAATCTTCATCATACCTTGAGTGTATTTGTGCATATGAAAACCAATTCATCCTTATACCTTGTTCCTCTAAATTTTGGATCGATTTAAGTTCACCCTTTTCATCCAAAAGTTCCCCATATCTAACTGTTTGTTCCTTCTTGTAAATTATAGGATAGGAAAATGCTTCAATGGTCGATAACCAAACTGGAATTTTCAAATAACATTGTCTTTTTATCTTCTCCCAATTTAACCACAAAGACTCCCGTACATAATGTCTTCTAAAATAACCCTGTGTTTTAGTTCCCTTATACCATAAAAAAGCATGCCAACCCAACAGCAAGTCATGCCCTTCTAATGTCAACAACCTATGTTTCCTTAATGTTATCCATTCTTTGACCCACATCAAACTTGCAGCTTGATAATACAATTCCCAATTAGGCAGACCAAAACCTCCTCTAATTCTAGCATCTTGCAAAAGCTTTAGCTTTATTCTCGCTTTTTTACCTTGCCATATAAACTTCAACATAATTTTATTTAAATCTTCAAAATAGTCTTTTCCAAGCCTAATTGGTATTGTTTGAAACAAAAATAAAATTCTAGGTAAAATATTCATCTTAATTGTTGAAATTCTCCCTATTAATGACAATTGCAAGTTTTCCCACTTCTTCAAATCTGTAGTTATCTGTTGTTTAAGTTTAATATAATTATTCTCCTTTAATGTGCTACATCTTGTTGTCAAATATATCCCCAAATACTTAACCTTATTTGTAACTTGAATTTTCAAAAGATCTGCCAATTCTTCTCTCTGTCTCAATAACATATTCTTTGTCAAAATCTTTGTTTTGTCTTTATTTATTTTCAAACCAGCCACCTCTCCATATGTCTCTATCCTTTCCAGTAACTTTGGAGCTGTTTCTAGCGGATCTTCCAAAATAAAAACTAAATCATCAGCAAAAGCTTGTAGCTTAAATTCTTCCTTCTTAATTTTCATTCCTTTTATGCTTTTATCATCCCTAATATTTCTATTCAACACTTCCAAGGTCAACACAAATAGCAAAGGAGATAGGGGACATCCTTGTCTTGTGCCTTTCCTTATATTAATAAAATCTGTAAGTTCCCCCTCCATCATTACTCTTGCTGTCTGTTTATTGTATATAGCTTCTATTGCTTGAATAAATTTTTTAGCGAAACCCATCTGTTCCAATAATAATAACATAAATCTCCAGTTCACGTTGTCAAATGCTTTTTGAGCATCTAGGAATATCAAAGCCATTTGCTTTTCAGGATGAGCCTCATAGTATTCCAAAGTGTCCAAGATTACTCTCATATTGTCTCTAATTTGTCTCTTTGGCAGAAATCCATTTTGATCTGAGTGAATAAAATTATTTAAATATTTTTTAAGTCTTTCTGCTAAGATTGAAGCAAAGATTTTATAGTCTGCATTCAATAAAGAAATAGGTCTATAATTCTTAATTTGCAATGGGTCAGTCTCTTCCTTTGGTATGAGTGTAATATAAGCCTCTGACCATGTTTTAGGTATCATCTTTTTTAACATAACTTCATTCATAACTTCTAACAATGGGATGCTCAATAATTCTTGAAATGTTTTATAAAATTCTACTGGAAGCCCATCTGGACCCGGAGCTTTCCCATTATTTTGTCTCTTAAATGCTTCATTTAGTTCCATCATTGTTATATTGCTTTCTAGCATTTCTTCAGTCTCTTTAGGTATCTTTGATAACTTAGCTTCCTGTAAATACTGTTTGACTTTTTCTTCATCAATATTCTCCTGTTTATATAATTGCCCATAAAAATCTCGAATAATTTCTTTTTTCTCCTTATTCCCATAACAAACTTGGCCTTGTTCATCTATTAACTTCAATATTTTTCTTGATTCCTTCTCTTTTCTCAATTTATATGCTAGCCATCTACCTGGTTTATTTGCATCTTCAAAATAATTCTGTTTAGAGTTTCTAATTTTCTGCGCCAATTCTTCTTTCTCTATTAATTCCATTTTATGTTTGATTACATCCAGCTTCAATTTAATATCCTTTTTCTGTGGCATTTTCTGTAATTCTTTTTCAAGAGTTTTATACTCATTTTCCAAGACCTTAGAAGCTTGCCTTTTCCTAATATTCTTTTTTCTTGTATAATCTATTATCAAACCTCTAGCGTATGCCTTCATAGTGTCCCACACATTTTGCGTTGAAGTATCTTCTTTTTTATTTTCTCTGAAGAAAAAAGCCAATTCCTTCTCCATCCATTGTGTAAAATCTTTCTCCTTTAAAATAGTATTATTTAATGTCCATCTCGATCTTTTTTTTTGTCCCTTCCATTTAATTGTCATTGGGCTATGATCTGCCCAGGTACTTGTTTCAATATTTGTTTCTTTAATATTAGATATTAGTTCTGTTGAGATCCAAATCATATCTAATCTGGACCATGATAAATGTCTATTTGAATAAAAAGTATATTGTTTAGCTTTAACGTTTCTTTCTCTCCAAATATCTTTTAAAGTTAATTCATCTGTCATTTTAAAAAAGGACCTTGGGAGAGCCTTTCTATTTTGCTTTGTTGTTGTTGCTATATAGTCCAGTTTATTGTCCACAATTCCATTAAAATCTCCCATCATAATTATATTAACATAGTCCAGTCCAATTATTTTCATGTGCAGCTTTTTATAAAACTCTTCTTGTTTATCATTCGGAGCATAAATTGCAATCAAAAGTATTTTTATATTATTATCCATTATTTCTACCATTAATACTCTTCCATCTTCATCCGAGTAAATCAATTTTGCTGGAATAGCCTCTTTAATGTATAAAACCACACCTCTTTTCTTACATTGAGTCAAAGAGGTAAATATTTTCCCTAATTTTGGCTGTAATAACAATTGTTCATGTTGTTTTTTAATGTGAACTTCTTGTAAACAAATTATATCAAATTTTAATTTCTCTAGTTTATGAAAAGTTTTCCTTCTTTTAACAGCTGAATTAAGTCCGTTTATATTCATTGTAATCAGTTTTTTTTCCTCCATGATTATGCTTTATATTTAGGTCTAACAGCTCTCGTGAATCTCACTTCCCGCTGTTCACAGTACATTTTTTTTATCTGCTTCCTACCTCAGAAATCGGAATCTCTGGTTAGTTTTCAGAAATCTAGATTATAGGTGGCTTATAGGTCACAAAAAAAAAAATGTGGGGACTGCAAATGGCCCACTCCATTATTAGATTCAGGATGGCCAACTATATATAACTGCTTGTTTTAAGAATGCCACAGCAGATTAAGTCTAAAGAGACTTCTGTTATTTGATCATCTAATTAAGAGGTAAGCAAATTGCTTTTATTGCAACATACAAGAGTGAAGTTTAGAATTTCAGTCTGAGGAAATTTAGTGTTTTGATCACATTAATATTTATCACCTTGGTTTAATTAGAAACATGGACTAAAACATAACTTTGGGGGATATAAAGAGCATGAATATTGTATTAGCAAACTGGAAAGAGTTGCAACAAAATGAAACAGTAAAAAGAGACAACCTACTCAATGTTATTAGAAAGTTGCTATGTGTTTTGTTTGGTTCCAGGTGGTTATTGATTTAACTGCTGTTTTATACATGCATTTAATAAAGAGTCATAGCAAAACTACAGATGGAAAGCATGGAGTTATGGAAAGACAATTGTCATGGGGTGCATTCCTGGGAAATGGAAATTTTTAACTTTGCAAAGCAAAGCACATCTTGACCTAGTAATGTGTTAATATATTACATAACCCATAATTTACTGAAATAAACTGAAAAACAATAGCTGGGACCCCCATCCCACCCCACAGGCCAGAAAGTTAAAGAAAAGAGAGAATGTTGCAATTGAATAAATTGTTTGTTGTTTATAGGTTACGTAAAGCACATTTTGAATATTGAATTTATGTTAATTTATATGACCACCCATCTCACAATAATTCTGGGCAGCTAACATAAAATTAAAAACAAATAGAAAAACAACACACACACATTGTACATATATCTATATATAAACACACACTCTGTATGTATTTATGTATATCTCTCTCACACACATAATAGATATGTCTATATGTGTATATGTGCATGTGTGTGTGTACACGCAAACACTAGATGATCATTATACAGCCAGCCAGCCAGTCAGTTCTAGGAGTCTGAGGTAGATATTTTCCTGATATCAAGAGGAAATACATTAGAATTTTGATCATTAATATTGAGATTGAATTTATGTGTGGAAATTATCTTGGAAGCATTTACCATTTACCTTTATTACAAACAGTTGGGAAATAAGAAGCTCAGATAAATTGTCTTGTCTTCATCTCTTGCCTCACTTCCAGCATATTTTAAAAGACAATTGAAGAAAATCACCACAAACTGTAGATGTAAGTTCCTTCCACAAATTCCTCTTCATGTGTTACTTGTCTAAACTGAAATTATTCTAAAGCTTGGTTCCAGAAATGTTATATGAATTGTTACTTTTAACTGGAATTGAATTTTGTATTGCTTTTGTTTCCTATATTGGTATTTTATTGTTATTGGATGTTGCTTTTCTATGCTACTTAAACATCACCTTCACTGAGGCATTTTATACATTCACACATTTAAAAAAAACCCTAAGATAAGTAGCACTAAATTTGATTTCTACTTAAACCGTCTGGAATGGGCAGCTTTCAGCCTTTGACCTTTTTACTTTTTAGTCCTTGTCAACTATGTGCTCAGTTGACTAAAGATTAAAATAGTCTCAACATTTAACAATGGGAAAAAATAATAGAAAATCCAAGATCCATATCATGATTCCCTAAAAAAACCAAAAACCCCGAATCCAAATTCCTAAGATTAACTGACCAATGGCACTTCTGTCTCATCTGGCTTTAACTGCAGTTTGTTCACTCTACAACTGAACTTAGGAAGGAATCAAATGGTGTCAACTGTTTTCTGGAGCTGGAAGACAACAACATAAGCTGTCCGTCATCAGCACATCAATGGCACTCACTTCAGTATTTCTAGAGGTTATTGCACAGATGTTTGGCAACTAAGAAGACAAGGCATAATTCCATGAGACACCACAGTCAACACATCATATATAAACAGTAGTTCCCAGCAATACTCCCCGAATATATCCAACTAAAAGGATTAGAATAATTTCAAACAGTAAATGATTACCAGTAATCATATGTATGGTTAATGAAATGCACTATAATGTTTATGTGACTAAATACCCATTTCTTTCCATCCATTTTCAGGCAGAGATCATTTACTAAGATGACTCAAACTGAACCAGAAACAGACAGAAATAAGTCCAGATCTCCCAGATGTCTTCTGTACTTTGAGATCATCCTCTCTTCTTAGTAGATGTGAGGTCAGTCAATCAATTCCCAATTCCCAAATCAAGAGATCTCTTATTTTTAAATAAGAGATTTCTAAGCACTTCATTTTAAATAGGAAGAAGCATCTACTTTCCACAAGAAAGCCTCCATTCTCTTCCCAGTTCCACAGGGTAAGCACATCCTGGCCAGTTTATAATGGGGGAGGGGAAGAGGGCATCTTGCCAGAGAATTAGTTCTCTACAACCTCAACATCCCCAAATAGAAAAAAAGATAAACTAATTGGTTGGATTGCATTCATCACACCCCACCCCAATTCTTAAGTCCAAATTGAGGCTGTTTTAATTGTGGATTGACAAGGGAATGGGCGTTGGTTCTTACCTGACATGCCATTTCTATGAGAGCTGCGAGGATCGTCCACATAGTGGGTGGAGCTTCAGTCTCTGCTGTTGTAGGCTGAGCTTAATTTCTGAGGAACGTTCCTCCTTCCATCATGTGGCTCACCACCGCGTTCCCCAGTTTATGCGAAGACGAGAGGGAAAACAGGCATTCGTGCTCTCCTCTTACTAGACTTAAAGTGCATTGGCCGAAACAAGACCCCACCAGATGGTGAAAGACAGAAAGGGAGGGGCTGGACGATCCTCGCAGCTCTCATAGAAATGGCGTGTCAGGTAAGAACCAACGCCCATTCTCCTGAGAGCTGCTCGGATCGTCCAGAGAGTGGAACATACCAAAGCTGGGGCCTGTCCTACGGGGGGGCACCGTCTGGTCTGTAGACTCCTCGGGTTCCCTGAGTATCCTCTGAAGGACCCTTCTACCAAAAGAAGCCTCCGCTGTGGCATACCTGTCAATTTTGTAATGCCTAATGAAGGGCGACGGGGAGGCCCACATTGCTGCCTGGCAAATGTCGAGTATTGGGGCCTGGGTAGCCCAGGCGGCTGAAGTTGCCGCACTCCTGGTGCAGTGAGCTGTGATACCCCTGGGTACTTGGAGGGCCTGGGCTTGGTATGCCTTGGAAATGGCCATCCTTATCCAACGGCCTATGGTGGTTGAGGGTACCTTGAGCTGTTGTGACTTTGGTTGAAAAGATATAAACAGGGCCTCGGATCTACGGAAGGTCTGAGTATGTTTAATATAGATCCGCAAGGCACGTCTAATGTCTAAAGTGTGCCATAGTCTCTCCCTTTCATGAGTTGGCCTGGGGCAAAAATTGGGGAGGATAAGTTCTTGAGCCCTGTGGAAAACTGAGTTAATCTTGGATAGAAAGGAAGGGTCAAGTCGGAGGACCACCTGGTCAGGATGGAAGATGCACAGATCTTTCCTAACCAACAGAGCAGCGATCTCTGAAATCCTACGGGTTGATGTGATAACCACCAAGAGCACTACCTTGTAGGATAGGAACTGGAGAGAGACCTCTTTTAGGGGTTCGAGGGTGGCTTAGTGAGAGAAGTCAGGACTCTGTTGAGGTCCCAGGTCGGATACTGGTGAAGGGACAGTGGCCGTAAGTTTGTGGCCCCTTTCAGAAATGCTCGGATGCGCGGATGGTGAGAGAGGGAGCTGACCCCCTCGCAGGCAATGATGGTGGATAAAGCAGCCACCTGACATCTTAGTGTGTTGGGGGACAGTCCCTTGCTGAGACCCTCTTGGAGAAAGTCGAGAATTTGGGCAATAGATGGGTCAGTTGGGTCATGAGGAGATTGGCACACCATTTGTGGAAAATGACCCAAGTGGCATTGTACATTCTTCTGGTGGAGGGACGCCTGGCTGCTAAAATGGTATCAATGACTTCGGTGGAGAAATTTTCCCTCTTCAGACATTCCCGCTCAATCTCCAGATAGCTAGTTGGAGCCATTGGGGGTCCAGGTGAAGGAGGGGGCCTTGCGACAGGGAGATCCTGTCTGCTGGGATCCTTCAGGGAGGGGCTACAGATAGGCTGCGGAGATCCGCGAACCAAGGGCGATGGGGCCAATAAGGAGCTACAAGAAGCAATTCCGCCCTCTCGAGGAGGACCTTTTGAAGAACTCTGGGCACCAGCGCCAGAGGGGGAAAGGCGTAAAGGAGGCCCGAGGGCATCGGAGGGTGTTGTGGTTCTCCGCCCCTAGGGACAGGAATCTCGAAACGAACCTTGGAAGTTGGGTATTGAGGGGGGAGGCAAACAGGTCTACTACTGGCAGACTGAATATTGCTGTTGCCTCCCTGAACAGGGCTGGATGGAGGCGCCACTCCGACTGGTCTATGGTGGCCCTGCTCAACCAGTCTGCTCGGGAGTTGTCGATACCCGAAATGTGGTCGGTCCTGAGTGAAAGGAGGTGAGACTCTGCCCACCGACAGAGGCGCTTGGTCTCCCTCATTAGGCTTAATGACTGAGTGCCCCCCTGCCTGTTGACATGAGCTTTGGCTGTTATGTTGTCGGTGAGAATGAGAACGTGGCAGCCCTGTACCTGAGGGAGGAAACTGCGGAGGGCCAGGTGGATGGTGCGAAGCTCTAACCAGTTTATATTGCACAGCCTTTCTGTCACTGACCATCTGCCCTGAGCTGTAAGGGACTGTAGGTGGGTGCCCCATCCGGACAGACTGGCGTCTGTGATGACAGTGAGTCTTGGGGGCTCCTTGAGGAGGCAGCCCTTGTTGATCGACACCCTGCTCCACCAAAGGAGGGAGGTGAGAACCCCAGGGGTGTGAGAGCTGGTTAAAAAAAAAGTCTGAAAAAATCTGAAGTGAATAAGGTGCGCGAAGCGCATGTGCGCAAAGCGCACATCACGAGCGCTAAGCGCGAAGTCCCTTAGGCCGGGGTCCAGCGCGCGCACGATCGTGCTGCATGTACATCCTGTTTTGGAAAGCCACCATCTCTTTCACAGCTCTCCCTCATGCGTCCATTGCATGTGCACACATGCCATGGCTCAGTAGTAGGTCAACATACAGATGTCACACTAGATTCCCTCCTCAAAAGGAACATCCAACCTTTCTTGAGAAGTACAAACTTCATCTGTTCAGGATTGTGGTGACAAAGGTGAAGGAGGATGGGGCTGAGAGAAGGGAAGGGAAGAAAAGATCATTGACAGGGAGAAAGACAGGGAGAAACACCTGGAAGTGTGAGCCCTGGAGTTTCCTTAGGGAAGACCAGACAACAAGGGGAGAGGAGAGGAGGAGGAGGAAGAGGAGAGTTAAAAAAAAAAAGAGTGGGAAGCCAACTCACGCGTGCCATCAAAGCCAGGGGGAAGTGGGGCTTTCTCCGCCTGCTGCCGCCAGAGGAGTGCGGGGGAGGGGGGAGTGCGGGGAAAGGGGGTTCGTGCCGAGGCTCCGCAAGCGATTACCAGATTTGCAGCTCCGTTTTTTGGTGAAGCTGGAAGCACGCAACGCAGGAACTTGCGGGGGCCCCGGGCGCCCGTTAATGGGGAAGGAGAGGCCGCTTGGGCTAGGGGGGTGGGCGAGACTGCCTGAGCCTGCTGGGCTAGGGGGTGGGGGAGACTGCCTGAGCCTGGTGGTTTCTTTGCGAAGCTGGAAGCGCGCAACACAGGAGCTCGTGGGGGCCCCGGGCGCCCGTTAATGGGAAAGAAGAGGCTGCTTGAGGTCGCCAGGCTCAGGCAGCCTCCCCCCCAGCAGCGAAGAGCTGCTTCGGGGGCTCCCGCCACGGCGCAGCCAGGCACTTTGTCTCGCTGCCCCCGGAGCAGCTCTTCGCTGCTAGGCTAGGGGGTGGGGGAGGCTGCCTGAGCCTGGCAGTTTCTTTGCGAAGCTGGAAGCGCGCAACACAGGAGCTCGCGGGGGGCCCGGGCACCCATTAATGGGGAAGGAGAGGCCACTTGGGGTCGCCAGGCTCAGGCAGCCTCCCCCACCCCCTCCCCTAGCAGCGAAGAGCTGCTTCGGGGGCTCCCGCCATGGTGCAGCCAGGCACTTTGTCTCGCTGCCCCCGGAGCAGCTCTTCGCTGCTGGGCTAGGGGGTGGGGGAGGCTGCCTGAGCCTGGCGGTTTCTTTGCGAAGCTGGAAGCGCGCAACACAGGAGCTCGCGGGGGCCCCAGGCGCCCGTTAATGGGGAAGAAGAGGCCGCTTGGGGTCGCCTGTGTGTACCTCAGTGGGTAGACAGCCGCGGCGGCGATGCTGCCATGGAGGCGCGATCAGTTGCAGCCACGCCAGCGCAGGCCAGGCATGGTGCCGTAGCGGCTGACTCGAGTATAAGCTGAGGGCGGTTTTTTCAGCACAAAAAATGGGCTGAAAAACTCAGCTTATACTCGAGTATATACGGTATGCCTGAGCTGAGAACTGAAGTGTTCCGCTTTTCTGAAGAGCGAGCGAATTTCCGACTCTCGGATCTCGATCCGATGGGGGAAAAAAAACGCGGAAAATGTAGATTGGTGTTTGAGGGAAAAAATCGGAATTCCGCGTAAAATCGGAGATTTCACAGCCCTGGAACCCTCGGCGAGACCCTGGCCTTGTGCCTTGAGTTGCTTGATCTGGCTCTTTGGTATGGGAGCAGGAACCACTGGAGAGATCTGGAGTGGAAACGGGCCCAGGGAATAACGGAGATACAAGAGATCATTTTACCTAGCAACTTGGTTAGTTTGAGGAGGGAGACCCTCTTAAGTTGTCTGATGAGTTTGACTGAGTGTTGGATGTTGAGTATTCTCTCCGGAGAGATGAACACCCTCCCTTTGACTGTGTCTATTATAGTCCCCAGGAGGGATAGCCTAGTGGAAGGGGCCAATTGGCTTTTCTTCCAATTGATGAGGAACCCGTGTTCCTGGAGGGAGGTGAGGGTAATTTGGATATCCCTGACGGCTTGTTCCCTGGAAGAGGATAGGATGAGGATATCATCCAGGTAACAGTGGAGTCTCACCGGGATGGTTCTGAGGTGGGCAGCCAGAGCGGCCAGGACCTTGGTAAAGGTCCTGGGGGCAGAGGCCAACCCAAATGGGAGGGCCACGTATTGGAAGTGGTGGTTATTGTAGCTGAAACACAGAAATTTGGAATGGGAGGGTCGGATTGGGATGTGTAAGTATGCCTCAGAGAGGTCAATAGATGACAACCAGTCTCCCTGTCTAACTCCCAAGAGGATGGATTGCAGTGTGTTCATTTTGAATTTGCGGTATATAAGATGGCAGTTTAGCCACTTTAAGTCCAAAATCGCCCTCCATCCCCCCGAGTGTTTGGGAACCACAAATAAGTGTGAGTAGAATTCCTGTCCCCTTTGGGACAGAGGAACGGGCTGGATGGCCTGTATGTCAAGTAGGTGCTGAACTGCTGAATCCATGAGGTTGTGTTTGGTGTGGTTCTTGGAGAGGGGACATGTCATGTAGAAATCGGGGGGGGGGATAGAAAGGAACTCGAGGGCAAGGCCAAACCTGACGGTGTCCCTGACCCAGGCGTCCGAAGTGGAAGAGTCCCACTGGCTGGCGAAGGTTTTAAGTCGCCTGCCAATGGGAATTAAGTCAGATGGCTTATCTGGAACGCTGGAAGGGCCTGCTGCCAGAGCCGCGAAAGGGTCTCTTGAAGTTACTGCCTCTCCTGTGCCTATCAAAGGGGTCGGACCTGTCCTGGGGCTGTCCCAAGCCTTTGGTACCTGGGAGGGAAGGGGGTTTGGGGATAGGGATGAAAGGGGGCCCTCCAAAAGGGCTGCAGGGATCTGGGTTCTGACTTACAGGTGAGGGAGGGGAGGAATTTCTTTTTGTTCCTTCCTTCGACTAGGAGAGGATCCAGGGAAGGTCCGAACAGTTTATTTCTCGCGAGGGGGCAGAGGCTAGTTTCACCTTATTCTTGAGATCCGCCTGCCAGTGCCTTAGCCAGAGCAGGCGGTGGGCCGAGACGTGGGAGGAAATGGCGCGGGAGGAGAATTTTACCGAGTGAAAGGTGGCGTCTGCTGCAAACTCTGCCATGGCTGTAATCTTGGCTATATCCTGATGAGCATGGGTATTGGAAGTCGGGACATGTTGCTTAAGCTGGCGAAGCCAGCGAATGGATGACCTGATGAAGAAGGAAATGGCCGTGGTCGCCCTAATCGCCCATGCGTCCGACTGATGAGCTCGCCATAAGGCCAGCTCCGACCGTTTCTCCTCCGGCCTCAGAGCCTCTAAGGGGTCACTGAGGGCGGAGGAAGAGGCCAGGCCCACGATGGGCTCATCAACCTCCGGGGTGCTCAGGAGGTTAGAGAGCTCTGGGTCAAGGTTGAAGAACCTTTTATCATGGGCCGAAGGGGCCGGGGGGGCAGCTGAGGAGGCCAGTTGCTTGGACGCCAGGTCCAGGAAGATGGGGGGGTTGGGATGACCTCGGCCTCCACCACAGGCTGTTTAAACTTAGAGTCCTCTAGTCCTTCCAGAACCAGAGGAGTGGGATAAGAGGGGCTCTGAGTAGTTAGACCTGAGATGTTCCTGGCTTTGTAGAGGAGGGATTTGAATAGCTGGGGCTTGAAGAACCCTACAAAGGCGGGTTGGTCGGGGGTGAGTTCTTTGTCCTCTGACATCTCCGCCTCTGATGGTTCTGAGTCAGGAAGGGGTTCGTTGTATTGTAAGGACCCCAGATCAAATTGTTCCTCCTCCTCCTCCCTGCACAAATCTAGGTCCCCTTCCGCCTCCTCCTCATTCTCTCTGACTGAGGGGGAAACCTCCCCTTGAAGAGGTACCTGACCATGAGATGGTTCCGGAATGAGTGGGAATGATCTTACGGATTCGGTGGCCTGCGGAGGCAACCCCAGCCAGCCATCTGCTGGAGTCCTTCCGCAATTCCTTGGTGGATAGCCATCTCCATCCAGGCTCTGAGCTGCTCCGGAACCATCTGAATGAGAGATTCCTCCTGGCGCAGGCCGGCGGCTGTGGGTGTGAAGGTAGCCTCTGAAGGTAGCCTCTTTGCTTGGCTGGTGTTCCAGGGGCCTGGTACCCTTGGGAGGGCGAGCTGTGCCTGGATAGGGAGGAAAAAGGTACAGGAGGGGGGGACGAGCAGAGGTAGAAGGAGTGGCTGGTGCTGGAGGCACTGAGCCTGCCTGTCTGGAGCATTTGTCTATTTCTTTTTCTAGCGCCTTGTGTCATCTTAGGGCGTCCCTTTGGGAGGCTTTAGAGGACTCCTTAGCCTGACTGCGCAGATGGCGAGTTTTTGATTTGGCCTTTAAAGAAGGGCCTCTTGATGGATTGCCTTCTGCCATTTTAGATAATTGAGGAGGATAAAGGATCAGATATGAGGCGGTTGGCGCGCCTAGGGGTCGACCTACAACAAAGGCCAGGAGCCCTGGGAAATTCTTTTACACCCCCCCCCCATTTATTAATTGTTTATGATTGATCTGTTTGTCTTATTTGTTCTTATTTCTTAGTGTTTTTATTTTTATTTATTTGGTTTTTTTTTTTTGTAAACTTATTCAATTAGGCCGCCTTTCTCTGCCTCTTAATTTTCTACAGATCTTGAATTGTTGAAGATCTTTTTTTTTTGTTTAGAAGGACTGATCAGGTTGATCAAGACACGACAGAGGCCTTAAGGGTGAAGCCAGGCCTATACCAGACTGCTGTCCCAGGCGGAACTGGGCGGAAATGGTAAGAAACCGCAGCCGCTACGGCTGGCTGCAGGGGAAGCCAACAAACGGAGTAGTAAACCAAGCCTCCAACAGAACAATTCAAATTAGGAAGTAAGTCACTCCTGAGCGGCATGCTGGTCCTGCTGCTTTAATTAGGCACGCTGCAGCGATCGGAGAGATAAGGAGAAAACAAAATGGTGCCCAGCCACGAGGCAGCACTAAAATGGCAGCTGCCTGAACGTGGACTTACAGGGGGCCCTGCTGCAGTGACCAGAAGACTCCCCAGGGGCAATCCAAGGTCCCCAGGGGAAGGACAAACAGAAAGGAACCAAACAAAGTAAAAAATGGCAGAAAACGGAGTTTGGGGGGGGGAACGGAGCAGAACAGAGAGTTTTAAAGCTATCAAAAACGAAAAAAACGGCAGTAAGGCAATGGGAAGGAGTGGGGGGGCAGCTTGTAAGGTTTGCTAGCCTTACCCCTGACACCCTCTGGGTCCGGGAGAGCCTCCCAGGGGACTCTAGAAATTAAATAGAACCAACTGCGCAGGGCTAAGAGCAGAAAACAATTAAATGAATCAAATACAACCTGGAGAAGAAGAAATACGAATCAAATAGGGCTTTCCTGAAACGGCTAAGAGCACAATCAAAAACTGCCTACTCTGCACAAGGGCTGAGCATAAACTGGGGAATGCGGTGACAAGCCACGTGATGGAAGGAGGAGCGTTCCTCAGAAATTAAGCTCAGCCTACAACAGCAGAGACTGAAGCTCCACCCACTATCTGGACGATCCAAGCAGCTCTCAGGAGAACAGATATTAACTGGGACATATCTATATGGGTAGTGCTCAACTTACAACCACAATTGAGCCCAAACTATATGTTGCTAAGTGAGAAATTTGTTAAGTGAGCTTTGCCTCATTTTATGACTTTTCTTGCCACATTTGTTAAAATGAATCACTGCAGTTGTTAAATTAGTACCACAGTTGTTAAATGAATCTAGTTTCCCCATTGACTTTGCTTGTCAGAAGGCTGCAAAAAGGAATCACATGTCTATAGGACACTGCAACTGTCATAAATATGAGTCAGTTGTCAAGCATCTGAATGTAAATCATGTGGGGATGCTGCAATGGTCATAAGTGTGAAAAACAGTCATAAGTCACTTTTTCAGCGATGTTGTAACTTCAAAAAGTCACTAAATGAACTGTTGTATATTGAGGACAACCTAGGTGGGCAAGAATTTCTGGATATCGCTTGACTGATCAGAATTCTGGACCATTAAATTGTCCAACCAGGAAACCTAGGACAACCTTCCAGAACTGTGTAAATCTTTCAAAACAGATGTTTCAGAACACATGGCAGATATATAAAACATCTCTTTAAATTATTAAAAGGTTTCCAACCTGCTGCTTCTGGCTATCTTCACATGCCTATGCACGCATAGCCATTTTATTCTGTGCTAGCCCCAAAAAAGACACAGCTGCTTTAACAAGCCAAACAGAAGGGTGTCTCTGCCCTCTTGCATATTTCAAAGTATCACTTTCAAACGATTATACAAACTGCAACATATTTCTTCTAACATCTGCAAACTAGTTCCAAGTATTAATGTTGCTGGATAGCTGATACAATAACAGACATCAGCAGAACAACTGTCCCTACTGTGGTGTCCCTGACTAACTGCAGTCTTCAATCTGGTCCGCATTCCTGGCGGGAGCACCAACTGTTCCCATTGGTTGATGCCGTTTGATAGCCGGCTATAAAAGGAGCTGTCAAACGGCATCAGCTGCTGCCGCCAGCTGGCTGCCAGCCCAGCTGGGCAGCCGCGGTAACCTGTTATGCTTCAAATAAAGCAATGTTAGCCTTTAGATCCGTGTCTGCCTCGTGTGTTCGCCTGCAACACAACACTGGCGACGAGGATGGGATTCACAACGAGAGGCAACCGGACTAAACAACCTGAGCAAGTCACTGATTAAAAGAGCCGAAGCCGCTAAAAGCTGAATGTCAGGAGCCGCAGACAATCTCTGCGCGCGCCAAGTTAAAAAGCCTCCCTGACTGAGGAGAAAGGCACCCCCCCCGCTGGTGCTACTAAGAGCGCCCTTTTGAGGGCGCGAAGATCGAAGCCTCCCTGACTGAGGAGAAAGGCACCTCCCCCACTGGTGCTACTAAGGGCGCCCCTTTGAGGGTGCGAAGATCGAAGCCTCCCTGACTGAGGAGAAAGGCACCCCCCGCTGGTGCTACTAAGGGCGCCCTTTTGAGGGTGCAAAGATCGAAGCCTCCCTGATTGAGGAGAAAGGCATCCCCCGCTGGCGCTACCAAGAGCGCAAAAGTCTAAAGCCTCCCAAGCCGAGGAAACAGACGTCGCCCGAAGGCACCCCCGCCGGCACTACCGAGAGCGCAAAAGTCTAAAGCCTCCCTAGCCGAGGATCAGTCGTCACCCGAAAGGCACCCCCGCCGGCGCTACCGAGAGCGCAGAGGTCCAAAAGCCTCCCTAGCTGAGGAGCAAACATCACTGACAGGCATTTCCGAAAGCCAGGACGCAGCCAGTCTACCGCAGCTGATCTACTCGCAGCCGGTCTACCGCAGCTGATCTACTCGCAGCCGGTCTACCAGTGAGCCGACCTGTCCGTACCAGGTCTACTCAGCCACGCCAAAGGTTCCCTGCTCTACCAGGTCTACTCAGCCACGCCAAAGGTTCCCTGCTCTACCAGGTCTACTCAGCCACGCCAAAGGTTCCCTGCTCTACCAGGTCTACTCAGCCGGGCCGAGGGTTTCCCTGCTCTACCCGGTCTACTCAGCTGCACCGAGGTTTCCCCGCCATACCCGGTCTACCGTTCCAGACAAGTGACTCTGGGGGAAGGGGTCTCTCTGCCTCCCCCTTTTCCAAGTGACTCTGGGGGAAGGAGTCTCTCTGCCCCCCCTTCCAAGTGACTCTGGGGGAAGGGGTCCTGTATGTAGGGGTTGGTGGGTGTCAGGTGCTGAATAAGGAGGTGCGCACCCACCATTAGGGTCCTTCCGCACACCCACCTTCAGGGTACTTCCCACCTGGGCTTGCATTCCTTGGCAGCGGCAGCACACTCCCAGGGGGGCGAAAAGCTGGGTAGGTGGGAGGTTGGATTGTCCCATCCTAAGGGGGCCAAGGGAGCACGATGTGCCTGCTCCTCTTTTGGCCCTTAGGCATTGACCTTCCCGTCCTAAGGGGGCTGAGGGAGCACGACGTGCCTGCTCCTCTTTTGGCCCTTAGGCATTGACCTTCCTGTCCTAAGGGGGCTGAGGGAGCACGACGTGTCTGCTCCTCTTTTGGCCCTTAGGACTTGACCTTCGTAGTCAACTCCCTAGCTCAGCGGTCCCCCGCCTTCTGCCTTTATGGGAGGGGGAGGAAGAGGAGACAGGTTCCATATGGCCGAGTGCTGTATGCATCTCCCTTCATGCAAGCCACAGCTGAACTCGCACCCTGCTCGCCCAAACGAGGCGTGCCTGCCATTTCTGCAGCTCAGTTCCAAACAAGCAACTGCCCAGTACTGGCCCACAGCCCTTGGGGTTCTGGGACCCCTACTCCACCATATGCTGAAGGTCACCAAGGTACGGTTACTCACCAAGATTATCAGGGTCTCCTTCTGAGGCCAGGTGCGCAAAACAGCAGGTAATTCAACTTCTTTTTCTGTACCATGAATCCCTAGAAGGCAGGGCCGCACATGCTCTTAGTTAGGGGAAAGGGGTGTAGTGTCCCTGACTAACTGCAGTCTTCAATCTGGTCCGCATTCCTGGCGGGAGCACCAACTGTTCCCATTGGTTGATGCCGTTTGACAGCCGGCTATAAAAGGAGCTGTCAAACGGCAGCTTGCTGCCAGCCCAGGTGGGCAGCCGCGGTAACCTGTTATGCTTCAAATAAAGCAATGTTAGCCTTTAGATCCATGTCTGCCTCGTGTGTCCGCCTGCAACACAACACCTACAGTGATAGGAACTTAGAATTGGCAGAATGTTTGAGACAATTTCTTCTTAGCAAAATGGAATTCTTACAAACCAACCATGATTTGCTCCCAGATTCTTAACTTTGCTGTCCAAATCTAGCCAGCTACATCACAGAGAACTAAGCAAGATGAAGTTCTCTCTCTATTTTCAATTTATTTATTATGATTAAACTCCTATGCCCCCCATCTGGTAAAGGCAATTCTACATGGAGGTAAGTCTCCATCATACATACCAGATTGAAGTTACCATTCACCATTAAATGGTGATTCTTAGATATTTTACCAGAAATTGGCTTGGCATTCAAAAGAGAGATCTGTCACGTAGATCTGGGATGGTGAACCTATGCCACATGTGCTGGACATGGTACGCAGAGCCATCTCTCCGGGCATGCCAGCCTTTGCCCTTCTGGGTTCTGGCATGTGCATGCATACCATCCAGCTAGTCTTCATGTGTGCATGTGCATTAGAAACTGGAAACCAAGTGACTGGCACACATGCATGTGCTGGGAGCTGTTCTTTCATGTTCCGGTGTGTGCCTGGGCGCCAGATAACTGGTCTTCACGCACGTGGGAGAGCCAGAAACCAGAAAAGCAGCTCCCCAGAGCACACGTACACTCTTTCTGCAAGTTAAGATTTAATCAACGTTACTGGAAATACCCGAGGAATACTTTGCTTCAAATAGCCTTCCAGATATTTATAACCCAATAATGAAAAAAGCTCCATTTTTTAATCATAAAACCCCCATTTCATTCAATGTTTATCAGGAATAACTCATTATACTTATTTGCAAATGTGTGTGTGTATGTGTACACACACAAACACACACACACACACATATATATGGAAGTATTCCTAAAATGCTTTTTTTCAAATTATCTAAATACAGTATATTAGTAACGCCCCTATACACTTCACTTTTCTTCTATATAGATTATTTTTGTTGCTTACTGAATTCTGCAAGGATGTTTCCAACTCATGGATTAATTTTGTCTGTTACAGAATTTTTAGCTTTCTTTACTCTCTCTTTACTCTTCATACTTTACAACAGCTTAATAGACAAGACAGAACATTAAATTTCAATCTGGCATAAGAAGGTTCAAATGTATGTATGCATGTACACACAAAAGTCCAACTTGTGTGAAGAATTCTGACTAGAATGTTTTAAAAGCCCACTTATAAAGTCAAGAGTTGTTTCAAATAACAAGTGGCAAAATACATATGTACAGAAAACTATCTAATCTGCTACAGTTCTACAGTCCAAATCTGTGAAATGGGATTGATCATGTACACATTTATCTTAGATTAAAAAATAGCACCTACCCAGAGATTTATAGATGAAAGAGGAATATAGAAATCAAGCTTTTTTAAAAAAATAATAATAATCCAAGTCTACATCGTTACATAGCTTTCATTTAATTATTGCAACCTATCAATAACCACATTGATTAATGCAAGTGTGCGTGGAACAGACCAATAAAGTTTGTTCTCCCGACTGCCATTGCAATCAACCCTCCCCACAATATTTTGGTTTTACTTTTTTAAAATTTGTGATCATATAAACACAAGATATCAAAAGCCTAGCAAGATACACTGCACCTAACAACATGACAATGTATGAGTAATCAAACTACAGGTGTCTTTTACATAAATGTTATTTTAACAGATTTTGGGGAGATTGATTTTCAGGCATAATATGACTCCACATATACATTTAGTTCCTCTATATATACAAATATACATGGACTTTAAAAAGGGAGGGGAGAAAAATTTAGAAGCCTGATGCCTTAGAAATCAGCACTGAAAACTATGAGGATTGTAGATTAAATCAAATAAAATTCATGTAAATAAAAAATCAAATATTTCACATTTAGTCTCCATATTTATAGTTAAATTAATATTAATTTTGTTTCAAGATGCCACCTTTACAATTCATTAAAGTGATATTAATTTTGTAACAACATGGGGAAAGCAAAGTAAATATTCTGAGCAGCAACAGCAATTCTTTCACCACTTATTCCAGAACATTTCACTGAATTCAATGAAAGTATTCCCTCAGAAAATATTTTTATACCTGAAATTACTGGTTTTTATTACCTTGTTCTATTGCAAATGAATTCCATCCCTCACCCAAATTATAATAAAAACCACACACAATTGATCATCTTAAATTTTGCTCAAACCAGAAAACAAGACAGCAAACTTGACACAAAAAAAATATATCTCAGTTCTTTAGGAAATACCCACAGGTAATAATACCCACAGATGTATTCACATGAAATATTATTGAAATTTTGCAGATATACCCAATCAAAAGCCCAGGTCTTCCTACATTCAATGAAGGATTTAAAATAAAATAAAAAGGAATTTAACAACAGTGCATAGGAATTTCAGGAATGTGTATGCATTTCATTCCCCTTCTAAACTAACTATGGGATAGTACAATTCGAAATTTAATTCCTGATTTTTAGGATTTAGATAATCAAGGACAGAAGAGAAAGTGAAAGGCACACATGTGTCCAACATAGTTAACTGAATTATCAGTTTTATGCTGTTGTTTGTTGTTACAGTCATAATGGACTTTTACATGCAAAAGGAATCACACCTTTATTTGAACATAAATATGTATGATAATATCACCTTTTTATTTGCACTTCTAAACTTTGAGGCTTAAAGACAGAGCAGCCTTGTTGCTCTATAAAAGATATTTTCCTCTCACAGATTATCACATACCTGAACATAAATTAGGCTTTGATATATCATATTCTACAATATGAGATCCATTTGTTTCCAAATAGTAGAGCAAGACAAGTACTATTTATGCTTCATTGTATTATCACAAAAAGTAACATTGTTTAATGTTTTCTTTTTAAGTAAGTTCTATGTTTTGTGTGCAGAATCTTTAAGTTCAAATCAACATGCACAAAATTGCAGGGTTTACACCTGATTTTTCTTGTGCTCTAATTTCAGTAAAGGGTTATTAATTATCAGATGACTAATAGATTACAAAATTCCTCTAGAATTACACTGGAAACAAAAAACAAACAAACAAAAAACAACAACAACAACCAAGGCTTCCTACTACAATTTGTATTGGGAAGGTATTTATTAGCTTTTATTGAGAAAATAGGTATTTTCTCAATACACTGATTTCATTGAGACTTTTGCTGTTGCTACCTGAAATTAGTTCCTAACAGAACAGCCACAATATATATTTATGCAAACACTGTTTGGATCACATGAAACAGAAGCAATCTTAAACGGAACTAGGATCGCTTAATTTTAGCAAAAGGGACCAGGTGAGAATTTAAGTAACAAAAAAGGCTTACTTGGTGTACAAAGACATCAACAGGAGACTCCAAAGGGCTTCCCTCGCGATTGAGCATGGAAATAAATCCGAATCCCATTCTCACATTAAACCACTTGCAATGGCCTGTTCCGTGCAAAACCTGGGATTCCTCTTCCTCCTCCTCCTCTTCTTCCTCTTCTTGTTCCGGCAATTTCCCGGGTTCATCTCCACTTTTACGCGCCCCCGCTGATTTGGAGAGGGATGGGGGGGGGACACAAGAAACTACGTAAATACACACGCGAACACACACACACTCGCACACCCTCTCTCTTACACACAGGCAGAGAATTAAATTCTAGTAACATCTTCTCGGCGGCTGCACAAGAGCGATTGCTAAAGAAAAGGACGGAAAGCACACATACACGCACGTTCGACGTTACGAAATCGAGCTATTTTTCCCTTCCGTTCCGACCCACACGCATATACAAAAAATTTAAAGCGCACCAACATTTCAAGCACACCCACGCCCGGATCTGGTAGGAGGAAATAAACCGCATTTCGAAAGAAACAATAATAATGCAACGCTGAAGGGCATCTCCGAGGGAAAGGCAGCATCTGCTGTGACTCAGGCTCTATTTTTCATACACTCCCCGCCACTCGCACACACAGTAGTAGTAGTAGTAGCAGCAGCAGCAACAGCAGCAGCAGCAGCAGCAGCAGTCCAGCCCACCCCACGTTGTTCTGTACATACGTGCGATCCTGCCCTTTAACTCCATCTTTCAGCCACATAAACCACCCCAGAAAACGATACTTTACTTGGATACTGCTGGTTGAGCACAGATCCCATCCCTCCCCAGAGGAATTCGCAGGCGAATGAGTCTTGGCTGGCGAGGGAGGGAGGGAGGGAGCGAGCGAGCGAGGAGGGGCGGGGAGGGGGGCGACTGAGCCGAGGGAGAAGGCGATTGCACAACCGCTTGGAACAGCCCATCCAACGGCCGCGAGCGCCGGGTGTTATTTTCCAACTGGGCTCATTTCTCTCGCGCTCTTCCTCCCTCCGGCAACCTCCCCCTCCCCTCCCGTACGCTGGAACGACTCTCACTGGAGCCGAATGGAGCGGCTGTGTGTGTGTGTGTGTATGTATGTATGTATGTATGTGTGTGTGTATATATATATATCTATATCTATATATCTATATATATCTATATCTATATATGGGGGGGCAGGTGTATAAAACTCCCCTTCCCTTTCTGCCTTCAGCGATTGCTTGCTCAATCACATAGGGACAATGGTCCCTCCGAAGGCTTTTCAACTCGGGTGAATCGGCGGTGGGCGGCGCAGAGCGACACACAGGAGATCTCGGCCACAATAGGATTCTTTCCCCCCCCCCACACACACTCACACCATCTCCCATTTCGTGGCCGTTGTTGGTCGTGCTTTTCCTTTCAAACGAACTGTCCTTTAAACTGCCCTTTCCTTTAAAGCGAAAGTTAAAGGGCTTTCCTTAAAAAAAATAAAAATTAAAAAAAAGGACGGGAGAGAGAAGAAGGAAAGCCAGGCGACGATTCAAAGAGAGGAGGGGGGGGAGAAAAGCAACCCAGGAAAAGAAGGGGGATAACCTTCGGCCATGTTGCTTTATAGGCCTTCTGTTCCAAAGTCGCGAGGCGGAAAGGTATCCCCCCTCCCTTCCAGGTCGGGAGAAGCGGTCTCCGGAATTAGCTTAACATCTTGATTTTGAGCGTTTTCCCCCGCTTTTATTTATTTATCTAGTTCCCTGCTCTCTTTTTTGGGTGGGGGGAAGAGCTTGCGGCTGCCCCGCCCCCACCTCCCAGGCCAAAGCGCCGTCCATGCTCCGGCTGCGATTCTGGGGCCCCGTTGCACGTGACTCGCTCAATTACATGCCTTCTTACTACTAATTTCATCTCGGGTCTTCCGAGTTAAGGGGATTTGGGGAGGGGGAGAGGGAAGATGCCCCCCCCCAAAAAAACACGAATAGCCAATCGGCGCTTCTAACGGCCCTGACAGGCCGGAATAATTTATGAAACCAACAACGAAATTTGAAAATCCGCTCCCCGTGCCACGAGTTGGCACGTTTCTTTACGTAGATCCGTGTGACGCTGGTTAAGGGTGGGGAATTCTTTGTCGGGACGTAAGCCCGCCGGCCGGCCTGCCTGCCTCGCGCGAGCCAATCGTAGAGCGCGCGCTCTCTGGAGCGAAAGCCTTTTTTTGGGGGGGGGGAGGGGGGGAGGACGAGGAGGAGGAGGAGGACGAGCGTGCAAAGAAATCGCCCTTCGCTCCGCGCAAGTTTCGTAACGGCGGCGGGACCCGGGAGGTTGGGAAGCGCCGCCGGAAAGAGCTCGGAAGCTGATCCACAAATCGGGCGATAAGAGCTTTATTATTTATTTATTTATTTATTTTCATCTAAATGGCAATCGGTGGTTTTAATTTAACTTGGGAATGGTTTCTGCATGTAAACTTGGGTGGGAGGTGGGCTTTGGATCGTTGTACAGACGTGCTGGTCGCAGTCCCGTTGGAATCGGGAAGAAATAGGGGGCGCAGTCTTGCTTCTTCCTGGGCACACATTTACCTGGAAGTCAGCCGCCTTCCTTTCCACGAACCGCGAGCAGAATTTGGGCCAAGGAGGCCTGCGCTCACCCCCCCCCCAAGTAAAACTACCTGAACTTCATGAGTCTTACTGCCATTTAAGTGTATATGCCGTATGACTGTAACCTTTAACAGAATTGGTCATGAATCCATCACTAAGATCATCAAGCCCAGTCGGTGCAAGAATCCAAATTAAATCATCTCAAGACGAACGATTGGTGAGATGATACATCTCGTGAATAAGAACCCTCGGTTTAATTATTAGGATCCTCTCCCCCCCATTTTAATTCCGAATTTGCTTTCCTGAAACGTAGATCTATTATTGGGGTCCCGCTTTCTTTATAATAACCACATTGCAGTGCTGCCATTTTATTCCCGTCTCGGTCGTGCTTTTTGTTGGGATTTTATTTTTATTTTTTTAAAAATATCTCTGTGGAATATCATCAGAGAATAAATCATAGCATCGAAGCCTCTTTTGATAACAGGGTTTACATTACTAAAGCACACCAACTGTTCGAACGATCGGCGAGCATTAAAATACGCGTTGCATACTTCACAGAACTGTATGACTGCAACTTTGTCGCTTGTATCCTTACGATCTATATTGACTGTTTCCTAGTATGATTTGATTGCTTATTGTACCCTATAACTATCATAAAGTGTTGTACCTTATGATTCTTGAGGAATATATCTTTTATGTATACTGAGAGTATTTACATCCACATTCCTTGTGTGTCCAATCACACTTGGCTAATAAAAGAATTATATCTGATAGTCTGAAGGTGCTTATGGCAGGTCTGCCTTGTGTAGACTCGGTCAATCAAGCCTGTTCGGGACAAAGTCGCCTTGCCGGGTCTGTACCTCGTCCATTAGGGAAGCCCCACCGGAAACGCGATGTCATCTCAATTCGGTTCAGGATGCGAGGCAGTCAAGCGTTTCAAAGCATTTAGGGAAGCGGTGCTACGCGCGCGGGGGCGGGGAGGGGGGTTGGTTGGTGGTGGAGGGAGCGGGATGGCGCTTCACAGGTTCCACCGCCGTCTCGTTCCGGGGGAGGGGATGTGATTAATGACTTCCTAAATAAGAGGTCAGTTTGCAAGCTCAGCGTCCAACGAACCTCCCTCGGCAACCGGTCGTTCTCGAGGCGAGGTGGGTGGGTGAGAGAGAGAGAGAGGGAGAGAGAGAGAGACTGGAAAGGCGAAACGAGAATTCGCCAGTGAAGAGGAAACTCCGGACTGGCCGGCAGGAGGAGAGGCGGAAAACAAAAAAGGATGAGGCTGGGGCAGAAATTGCTGTTGAAACGGACCCCTTCCGATGGGAATGTTATCTAGTCCAGGCTTTACCTGCGAGTAAAGTAATATTTTAATAGACCCCATGCACGAATTAGACGGAAGTCATCTATCTCCCCAAAGAGCTCCAAATTCAGCGGAATCCTCAGGCCAACACACAGGCTAAGGAAAGGGTGGAGGGATCGGGGTATTCATGACAAGTGCACGCCTCGATGACGGGTCGAACGCTCCCGGGAACGCTGGCAGCCCAATCTTACTTTTCCCGGCGAGCTTTCCCCTGCCGCTGCGCCGAAGTGACTTCCGATCCTTTGAAGAGCCAACAACAGGACCTCTTTTGAAGACCGCTTCCTTAGGAGTCCCGCTGGTTGGCATTGCGCTTGGGATCGCTCGCCTTCTGCTGCGCAGCTGCGTATGCACTTATAAAAACACACACACACACTTGTACGGCATTCCATTGGAATGGATACGAACAGGATTAATCCCGAATCCCTTTGGCTTCCCCTCAAAATACCCACCGCCCGTTTCTCAAGCTAGATCACAAATGGACTGCCATTTGACAGAAATGGTGTAGAATCTCCTGCGGGGGGCGGGGGGGTGGGATTGGACTGGATGACCTACAAGGTCCCTTCCAACTTTGATTATCTGTAATTATCTGTAAGATCCAGACAGGTTCTGTCACCCACTTTCCTCCCTCTCGCTCTAATTTGTCCTGAATGTTCGGGGTTTTTTTTCCCCCACTAATGAAATCAAAAGATTGTCCGTTGTTGGTTTAAACCCTGGCGACAGACAGTCTGAACAAACAGTGAAAGGACCTCCAGACTAACCAAAGGGGCCTATTTACTCCCGGGTTACTGTGTAAGGGTTTGTTTCAGGGAGGGAAAAGGTGCAAACTTCTTTTCCTTGAGCCCCCTTTGAAGTGGACAGGGTACCTTCCTGCCATGAGAACATCACCGCGCGTTAATTCGTAGCGATGTCAAGATTGTTCTCATTTAAGAGGGCTTGGCGTTGTCCACGGCGGCATTCCTCTGGCAGGTTCAACCGTCAGCTCCCCATCGGGGATTTCGGTGCTGGAGGTCGCCTTCTTTTGGTCAGCTCTCGCTCCTCCTCCTCCTCCTCCCGCCCTCCTCGTTTCCTCTCCGGCGCAGCTTTTCACGAAACCAAACAGCGCGCAGGGAAGCGGGAGCAGGGAGAGTTAAATGGCGCAGAATCCCTGAGGATCGGGATCGGGGCGCAGGTCACAGCCCAGCCTCGGGAACGTTTGCTTAAAAAGAAATGCTCTCAATTCAACGGGACTTCCTTCCAAATCAGCTCGAAAAGAAGCGAATCTTTAATTCGAAGGAAGAAAGAGCGCGGCTTTTCCAAGAGTTTAAAGGTTTATTGAGGTTTTCCTAAAAGATTTTCCTAAAAAGATGACACGGAGAGACCAAAAACCTAAAACGCTTTTACTTACCAGAAACAGAGGACTGAGCTGACTAATTAAATGCCTTCCTGTTACCAGGGGCTAGATGGTGAAACTAGATAAGAAGAACATTTGCACCTTTCTTTGCCAAGGAGAATAAAGAGCCTTCAAAGGATTTGGGAGAACTAAAAAAATTACCGGCTGATGGAACCTGCTTTTGAGGCATGCAGGCAGTCCAAAGGCGAGATTGTTTCTTGCTGCAGCTCGGGCAGTTTTGGCTTCTTTTCGATTTAAGGAACCCTAACCCTGAATCTTTGGCTCGAAGAAAGTATTTGGCTGCTATCTTTTCAGAACTAAGAGTCATTTTGCCTTAAAGCCCCCTCCTCCCCCCGGTAAAATGGATTCACAAGTTTGACTGCTCATGTTGCATGCCTCTCTTGAGGTTTTGCCTGACGCGTTCACTTGCGCGCTACTTTGTGCAGATTTTCCCTGGCCTCTAAAAGCCGAGACAACAAAAGCATCATCATAACACAAAGGACAGTATTTCTTAGCAACTGAAGTTTATAAAAACGTCAATCTGCGTAGTATCTCTGATTATACGTCTAAAAACACCATTGAGAAAAAAAAAACTGGCAAAACTTGGAAGCTGTGCATACCATCCTATTAATACACCTGTCCATAAGAATGTATACGCAGGGAGGACGTTAGAAACGCAATGCCTGAGTCGACCGGGTAGTAAGTGAAAGTCTTTGGCGAAACGAACCGGATAGCTCCATCCTGTTCCAAAGATATGTGACCTTTGGTTCAAAGCTTATCATTGGGTTTTGCAGAGGCTTGACTTAAAGGACCTTTTTTAAAAATTTTGTTTTTGTAGTTGAGAAACGCCATAAATGCAGTTACAGTATTGAAGGCGTTGTCCTATATGAAAGTCGCTAGGGAAGAACAGGCTACAGGCGGGTTGCACAATATTAAAAAAAAAAAAAAAACGCGCGGATTTTCAAATGACTGCCCACCAGCCTTGAAATTTGAAAGCCTCCAGTACTAGAAAAATTAAAGTCGGGGACAACGGTCCGACCAAGGGTGTCAAGATGTTTTCGGCGCATCTATTCCTGTCCCGCAAAACATCACGCCCACCCCCGCTCCTAGCCACAAACTCAGAGGGTGCATGCAGGAATGTGGCGATAAAATCAAAACCCCAAAAAGCGCTGCCCTGACTTGAGGATCTGAACGGTACGAAAATCGCAGTTTTCCTCGTTCAAAAAAATCGGCATTCCAGGCGTGAAGTTTCCGACGACAACGACCCCCCCCCCCTTCTGCTTCCCAAGCAAAGAGGCTATTTCGAACAATCCGGCGAAACCCCGAAACTCGACTTGCGAAACGACGGCTCGGCGCGATTGTGATTCCCCCCCCCCCGACGGCGACAGCTGCACCTGCTGTGGGGGTGGATTTTGGGAAGTAGGTTGGTGGTTTGGGATCGGCGTGGTTACAATACTAGGACTGAAGGACGTTGAAGAGGTCGCGAAGAAATAAAGAAAGCTGTAACTATTGGCTGCCATCTAGCGGTCGCCTGGGATTTTACGGCACTCCTCTGGAAGGGCCGGGAAGAAGACACTTGGCTGTGTCCTTCAAGCTCCGGGGGCTTCAGACAGGAGGGGTTATGTGTGGGAGTCTTATAATCTTAAGCTAGTTGGTTCCCAAGTACAGCTCCGACTTCTCTTTCCCTGAGAAGGACTTCCGGGTACTTTACTTCAGCAGAGCCTCCTTCAGGCCACCTTCCCCAGAAGGAACTACCTGATCTTTGATAGATGGAAACGGAAAAAAGAAAAGAAAAGAAAGGGGCGCCTTTAGAGAAACCTTACGGGTCTGCATTTTTCACCTCTTCTGGATAAACAACCGTTTTCACTATTTGTCAATAGACAAAGTCTTAATTAAGAGAAGCATCTTCTCTCTCGCGCCCCCAACCCTCTCACCTCCACTGTCACTGGAATCTCCTGCAGCTTCTCTATATAGAATCTCTATTTGGGGCACCAACCACATAGCGCTGGCTTATAATATTTCTGCCGCCCGCATCTATCTATCTATCTATCTATCTATCTATCTATCTATCTATCTATCTATCTATCTACCTACCTACCTATCTCCATCCATCTCTATCTATCTATCTATCTATCTATCTATCTATCTATCTATCTATCTATCTATCTATCTATCTATCTATCTACCTACCTACCTACCTACCTACCTACCTACCTACCCATCCATCCATCCATCCATCCATCCATCCATCCATCCATCCATCCATCCATCCATCCATCCATCCATCCATCTATCTATCTATCTATCTATCTATCTATCTATCTATCTATCTATCTTCCTATCATCTGTCTACCTTGTCTACCTTCTCCATCTATCTATCTATCTATCTCTATCATACCTCTTTGTCTTCACTCATCCATAAATATAATTAATATATATACACACACACACATATATATACACATTTGGGACTTTTGTTGCAGACTTTGGAAAGCCTTCTTTTCCGAAACGGAGAGTAACAGCGGCAGCGGTTCTAATCCAGAAAAAGCAATCGGCTCACTTCACGAAGGAGAGTGGCCAGAGAAGACGCCTTAAACACCTTTGAGAAGACGATTTCTTTCGGCCAAATGGCCAAGGCATATTTCAAAAGTAAAATGCGGCTGTGGCGAGAAAGTCCAACTTTATTAACTCGAGTCTCAACCCTCGATTTCAAAGCAGGCGTTTCATATGGTTGCTGGCTAGTATGCATTATGCAGTTCCGGGACAGTTTTTGCTTCATTATATCCAGTTTCTTTTTCTTTTTAAATAATGGGGGAGGAGGGACTTTTGAGCTTATAGTAAACGCCACATTTTAAGACAAAATCGTGACAATCTTCCTCATCCAACTTTCGCCTGCCGCTTGGACTACCGGTTGCCTGGAAACCGCACCGAAGTGAATGCGAGGCTTAGGAGAACGTGTGACCTTATAGGTAGATCACTCGCAGGGCTCCTTCGTTTTGTTGTTTTTTAAACTAAACCACTCTGTAACTGTTCCACGGTTTTGAGCATGACCTTATACTTCGATATAAACCAACCCGTTATTGGATCGAGTGTGGCAGATATGAAGACATTTTTTCTAGCCAACCATTTCCCCCTCTCGCCCGCTTCAGTGTATTGAGGAACTATGCTGAAATTCCTGGTGCGACTGGTCCCTCCACGCGATCCAGACCCTCTCCAAGCCCTCTTTGTAGCTTACTAAAACGTAGCTACAATGGGAGTAGCGCCCCAGAATTTCATGCGATTAGATACTAACTAGTTAAGACCTCCAGAACCAGTCTTCTGTTCATTTAAACCGCGGGACATTTCAGCAAAAGGTTGAAAGTTACACGAGTAAGCTCTTATTTTCTTTGCTTACTACTGGTATTACAATCTCATCTCGAAAAAGTGTTGTAATATCCTTGTTGTGATTCCGGGGAAGGGGGAGGCACCTGAAATTAAGCCGTAATCGATGGATGCGGGGAAACTGAATGGCAGGCCAAAACTTTTTGGTAGGGCGAGAGCCCACGGGTGAATGTAAAGTGCAGCGTTGTGGAAACCCGGGGCTCCAATTATGCAAGAATCGATCGTCATCCTAGGAACCTGGGAACCTTCGTGGGCACGGATGAGTTTCAGGATCGCGAGGAGGAGGCGGAGAAGGAACAGGAAAGGGCGGCAGAGAAATTGATTGGTAAATCAGCTGATGCCTTTTCCCCGCCCACGGAGATTTCTTGCTAAAGAAAGATGCAAAACCAAACGAGCGTCCGCCTCTTGCCTAAATGTTTGGATCTTGGTAAGAAAGCAGGACTCATTTACGGTTCTTTGTTTATTCATCGGACTATTTAAAAACAAAACAAAAACAAACTGAGTACGGTTATCGTGCAAAATGTAAATGAAAACCGTATTTCATTCATTCTCTAGGACAGGATCTGAAAGGAACACTTCGTTTTAGAAGCCTTGTAGCTTCTTTTCGAGGAGGAAGAAAACCGATGGATTCTGCAAACCGAAATTGTAAGTCCGGCATAACTAGGCCTACCCTCTCACCGCGAATTCCGTGCAACTTGTTGCCCAGCAATTATATTCAGGATCTCGCAGTTAAGGGGAGAAAGGGTTTAATAAAGATCGTGCCACCCAACCCTATATTTAATGTAAATACGTGTTTTTTTTGTAAATTTAAAAAAATCATGAAACCTTCCCTTGCCAGAAAACTCGCACAGTTCGACCAGTGGTTTGCGAAGGGGCAACTACAGCCGGTCGGCTTTACAAAGGCTTAGGGGGAGGAAGAGGGGGATAAATTCCTGGGCGTTTGGACCCTGGGGAAAACAAGAGGGAAGCCGATCAGAGGTGGCTGGTGTCCGGCGGCCACTTCCTACTGGTGGTTTTGCGACAAAGAGGGCAGAAGCTCCTTCGGGAGCGAGAGGCAAGCAGGCTGCAGTCCCAGACCGATTTCGTGGGGCGCTTGGCTCAGCCAAAGGACGGAAGACTTCATTTCATAGTCCGGCCGAGAAGAAGCGGGGAAAGGTGAGAAGAGGAGACCCTGGAAACATCTCAGAAAACCTAAAAATTTATCCCCAGGCACCGTCTCGACCTTCCCTGCAAGAAAGAGTTGGCAGTCCAGGCGTAGAGATTGCCAGCTATTGGTAGCCGATCAGTCGCGAACAGAGGTGTGCGAGACCAAGTCGGATTCTTCGAACCGGTAGGCAGGAGGCGGCAATTAAAGGAGCGAGGGAGTTATGAGCGCCTCCCCATAAAGGCAGGCGGAGTTGCCTCGGATAAGGACGCTTAAAGCTCGCTCTATCTTAATTCTTGCTCCAGGCTTTGTGCTCAGGTATTGTTTTGTTTTGCCTTGCACCGGTTCCTTTACGGGCGAGGTCCACGTGGAAAGGAAAAGAAGCGAAAGAATCGGAAACTTCTTGACTGAAAGAGGGGCCAGATGATGGAAAGGGAGAGGCTATCTTTAGGGTGTTTAAATTTCGACAAAGTGAAATTAAAAAACTTTTGTTTTGACGCGTTTAATTCATGCGGCGAGGGAGGAGGGCTCATTCTTATAACATCTTGGGGGGGATTAAAACAACACACCTTCAGAGGTTCAGGGCGCATGCGCCACTGAAACTTCGCCGCCCTCCTCCCACGTCCGGGTGAGGGCATCGTGCAGGGAGCAGGAAAGTCATCTTCAGCAACGGCTAACCAAAGGACAGCCTTGGAGCCTGAAGCGCAGCCAGCTGAGCCAGAAATGCATCTCTTGGAATGGAGAAGAAAGAAGAAAACCAAGATGGCTCCTCTTTCACCCAAGAGTTGATAGCTCAATTTCGATCAAAATGCTCAGATCATTGAGGAGGGAGGGGGAGAAAGAGAAGACCAATAAGGGAGATAATCTGCTGCATATAAACATCCTCGTGAGGAAATATAGGAACTTGTACTACATTTAATATCTAGATAAAAACTCTTCCATTTAGCTGTTTACCTAGCTCAACAAAACCCTGGAGGTTTCATTTATTGTTGCATTACATATATCAAATGTCTTACAGGAAAATCTTTTAACCTTCCTTTCTCTAAATAGAAAAATAAGTGCTCATGACATTTGACTTGTAGGAAAATCAACTGCTGTACTGTTCTAGCAGGATCTCTAGTGCCCTAGAAGAGAATGAATGTTCATGGGAAACTGAGATTGGCAGAAATGGGAATCATCTTAAACAGGAACAATGATTAGGTTCCAGATCATTATTATTCCAGGCTACATAATTTACAGCCTTCACTTACACAGAAAGGTTCTTCAGCTTCACATGCTTTCAAAGTTCAAGAGGGATACCATCAAATCTTAAGGCACCCTTGTATTTTTGGTTTCTTTCTTCCGTAGGGAAGCTATGGTTCATTTACTGTATCTATTTCCACTACACAACAAACAGCTAAGACAAGCACACAATCAGAATGGACAAGGGGTGGGGTGAAATAAGAACTAACCTGGATTTGAAGAAACTTTCCAGAAGGATTTCATAGTCTTCTGAAGGACCTAGGAATCAGAGAGCTGCAGTCACTACCATGTTAATTCCAGCAGAGCCCTCTCTTTCATTCTCCCTTCTCTAGTTTAACAACTCATTAGAAGGCTGTAAAATGCCATCTCTTGACTCTATGAAGTGACCTATAAAGTTTTTAACAGGTTGAGACTTACCTAACTCATTACAACCAATAAATGTAATAATAGGTAGAGCTCTCATCAAAGCAACACCAGAAGGCATTCACCTTTTAATGAAAATAACTGAATGACTACAGAAGAAGCGGAAAGTCTTTTTTAATTGTGGAATTTATCATATACTAATCGTACCATGCTACATCACATATTTTAGCCAGATCAACAAACATACATGAAACGGTTGGCATTCACTTTAGTCAAATATGAGCAAAATGCAATAGGAACATACTTTTTAGATAGGTGACATAGGTAATAAATCTTTCCATGTATCTTTATTCAAACTGTCTTTTGAGATTTATAGAAGCAATAATATTTGGGTGAAGTTAATGTGTTAATTCTATTACTCCATTACTTAATGGGGCTTGTTTGCTTATTGTGCCCTGCATATTTAAGAAATGTCAATATATCAATAATTGAGCAAATATATTTTGACATTCACAAGCCACTGGGTAGTTCTGTTGTTCTTTTTTAAGTGTATCCCAGCTACCTCCTTCCATTTCAATTACTTTGCAAATGAAAGATGGTGTGAAACTAAGCTTAATTATTTTGTAAATCTTTCCACTAAGCTTTATATTCTATAAATTAGAGACTGAATTTATAAATCAACAATTCTGTCTTGAATTAAACAATGGTAACATACATAAATTTTTCATCCAAAGTTAACAAAACTGAACTTGAGTAGTATAAACAAAAAAAGAAAGATTAATCATAGGAAGACAAACAATGATACTGGGATATGTTTCAGGTGTGTAATAGTTATAAGGAAACAGAATTCCTTTATTTCAATAAGGAAAATGTTTTGACATTACAAAATGAATTTCTTCAAGGCATCAGTATTTCCCTTTTTTAGAAAGAACAAAGAAAAATATAATTAAATTGCAGTTAGAAAGGGTGAGCATCTCTTCCCTGTATATAATTGACATAGCAAATATACAGTACTCAGATTCTGTTCTGAATAATTCAAAACTAGGTCCTATTTCACACGAAACAGCTCAGTTTCATTTGGCAGGTTAAAGTTTACCTTTTGATACATAAAAGGAAGCCAAAGATCAGAGACAAAAATTGTCCAAATAGTAGCAGATATTTATAAAATTTGGCCTACAGCAAATACTACCAAGGTTACTAAAAAAAAAAAAAAGATAAAAATAATGTTTGGAACATTCTAGCACTTTGTTTTATTTGGTGTTTGAATAGTATTACACTAGCCTGCCTTGATACCATTGCTAGCAAAATAAGGTGAAGGGAAGAAAAAAAAAGATGAGAACAGCAACACAATCCACACAATCTACTGACAGTTTCTAACAGGCATGATCAGACACTAGGAAAAATAATGAAGTCAAAATCCTGATTGCATTATTGGGCAATGCAAACCACGCAGCATGTTCTGCCTGCATATTAATCATTTTGCTGAACTATAGCAGAATGTAAACAGCGAAGGGAGTAAAATAAGAAAACATTCAGAAGACATTTATTAAATATTCTTTGCATTTTGTCTCTCTTTTTCTCTATGTACATGTCTGTCTGTCTGCTTCACAAAATACAGCAGTTGTCATAAGCCATATATGACTTGCTTTATTCCATTATTAAGTCTGCACTGTCTTTAGCACAGCATTATTCAATTGGATATTTCATCAAAGAATAATATTGAACAGTTAAGCATAACCTCAAATAAGGTTATGTTTGAAGCCTTCGCTAATTCAAATTGCACTGGCTGGCATGGTAATGTAAATAAAATAATCCTGATTATAATATTCTTCCAATACTCAAAAGACAGTTGTAAAATTAGAAGATTCTTGAGTCATTTTGGAGGTGTTTAGAGTGTCCAGTCCTAACATTTCATTAAGCATTATAATGTTTTAAATACCATTACATTTCCAATTATAATTCATTAATCTGTCTTAATTATGCTTAAATTTGTTAGCTACCTGAAACATCAATTACAAATGGAAAATTACTGTTTAAATTCAAATAAATAAAAATCAACTTTACTGAAATTACATGGAGAAGTCACCATACATCATACACACATTGCCAAGAGATGATACATAAATAACAGAATTATGGGAAAACTTCACCAATATTTGAAAACTTTGTAATAAATAAAACATTATAGCAATATTCTGCCATTTGTCTATTTCCCCCACTTCTGTGTTAAAATGGTCACCTACTTAAAATATCTTTCATTATAGCAATTATTCTTTTTATTATTTGAATTAACATAGTTCTTATTTTATAAGAGAGTTAAATATTAGGACTATCTGAAATATATTTCCCAAGCAAGAAAATTCAATCTAATATTTTATTTAATTCAGTCTAATATTTTATTTATTTTGTGAACAAAACACAATTCAGCTAATCTAGAATTGTTCTCAATTGCCAGATATTGAAACTAAAAATTTGTTTTTAGTAATATAAAAAATAAGGAAAATAGCTTTTTTTTCTATTTCAAGACAATTGAGTTATCTAAATTAAAGATTTAATGTACAATGATGCCAAATTTAACTTGATTTTCACACCAGGATGGAACATGAAGAATTATGTATATTCTTAACATTTTTCATGAAATAGATTTTATAACATACTTCTGCTTAGCCAGATTGCAATCTTTAGTGTTACTTTTTCAGATATAGTATCGCTTCTTTAACTTTCTTCCTTTTAGTATGTGTTAGAACTGAGAATGATCATCTCTTATGTTGTTACCAAAGTCAATAAAGCAGATTAATCCAAATGAAGTTATATTGTGAATTTACAATAAAAATAAATAAATTCACCATAAGATCCATTACTTTCAATAAATGTCCAATCATTTTTCATAGTGAGGGCCAAACAGCTGTCTTTAATCATAGTGATGATTGTCAGTGAAATCATGTCACTGCTGCCAAGATGTTTTCTGAATGTTTTCTAAAAACAATGCTTCTTTTCATATTTGTTATTCTATGTATAGTTCTCTGTTTTCATTTAATGCAATCATTGAATATTCTCTTAACAAAGTGCTACTGCTCAGTTGAGAAACTTTATTTCCAGAGTCAAACATGCAGTTCATACTTTTAACCTGAACATAATAATCAAACACTTTATTCCCAATTTTTCCACTATTTAAACTGGGAAAAATTAATTTCCCTATCTACAATTCCTCATAATTAATGCAATGTAATGTAACATAATACACACAGAGAAACACATTCAATATTTTTAGAATATTTAATAACATGTTCTATTAATTGAATTTAGGTTTTTATCTCATTGTTTCTGAAAGAAACATAACTACATTTTTCTTTTAATTCAGAGAAAAAATGACCAAGTTTAAAAAGATATTTTAATGTTGTTTTAATATTAACATCTAAATCATTGTTGTCCTTTATTATCTATTTCTAAAATATTAATGTCTTTGAGACAGTATCAAATTACATCATTTCTACCAAAATGCAGTATGTATGAACATTAAAAAATGTTTAAATGCAGATATTTTCAGTTTGCCTCCTAAAAGGACCTAAAGCAATACTCAGATCTTTGTAGTAAGCCCTACTGAGTTCAGAGGCACTTATCTGAATGATCATTGCAAATCAAAAAGGTTAATTACATGTCTAGAAATAAGCTATATGGTAAAGTTATATTTTATTAGAAAGGGTATATTTCATTTTTGATAGGAGTCATATTTTTAAGCAAATTATTTATTCTAATTTCTGTTATACTATTTTTTTCTAAGGATCTGAGGGAGATGGATGGTTAAGAACTATGAAATATAAATAAATATAAAGTAAATAAAAATATAAAATAAGGACTTTAAACCCAAACTCAAGTTAAATTATATAAAGTTTATTTATCTTACATTTTCAGTTACAAAAACAATCCCGCAGAATATTTATATTCCTCTAGTGTTTCAAGCATTAATATTTTATTGAAGAGAAAAATAGTCCTAAATTCATAAACAGTAGTAATATTTCAGTTATAGTAATGACACTTATGTAAATATAATAATACTGTATAAATGCAGGATACTAGGCTTTAATTCTATCTCATATAAAATGAAATGTTAAAATTAGATCTACAATATTAAGTTATTCATTTTCTACAAGCAATTTTGCTTTTAGGAACCTAAAATTTATGAGTTTTACTCTATGCAAAACATTGGTTTAAAAGATCATACCTCATGTAATGATTTTTTTCCCCCTGAGTTAATGAAGCAGTTGCAGAATTTAAAATATGTTCACACAGATAAAGAAATTGTTGGCTAAAAACTTCATCTCTGGAAATTAAATGTTAGCATTTTTTCCAGATGTAATTAACTTAAAAATTAATATATGACATAGAATAACAAATTGAAAACCATTAATATTTGCAATTTTTTTTGAGTGAAGGAAAATATTAGCTTTCATAGGCATGCAGGTTTTGATCTATCATAGCAAAACAAAACATGCAGTACTTGAAAATTTACAAAACATGCAGTAGTTGAAAATTTATTTTGGAAGCTTACATGTGTGTGATTTTGAATCTAGTTTAGAGAACTGAATTTCCACCTTTGATTTTATAAATTGGGATGTTATGCCAATCATATAAAATATTAATACTTATTAGAAAAATATACAGACATTTATTGGGCTCCTTTATAATGTAGATCACTGTTTTGCAAATTTGCTTTGGCAAAACAATAAAATGGTTTTAAGATAAGCGGTGTGATTTTATCCCAGTTTGTCACATTTTGCCTTTAATCTGAAAATTCAAAAATTCAAAGATCAATTTATTCTATTTTTAGAAACAAGATGTTAAGCAATCCTGTTTTTAATCCTTCTGTTAAAAACCAAAGTGGGAAATTAAAGTGAACTAGTACAGATCTGCTTTCAAATAACATTTTTGTTTAATTAGTACTGTTAAACAAAATTACTCATCCATATTTTCAGTTCTTCAATATTATTTTAGATGTGATTTGCTTGAAACTTTAATATAGGTTTTATGCAAACTCTTTATCCGTTATGAGAAGTCTCAACATCAACTTTCATGTCTTTCAAAATCCCAGCATCCAATAAGTTATTGTTCATGCCTAAAGTCTCTTTTTATAGGAGGATTTAGTTGGATGTATCAAAATAAACAAAATCTTTCCTTTTCTACAAATTAATGTAAAATCAGAAGAGATTTGAGCACTTTGTTCAGCATCAAAGTATAAGATATGATGTGGCATGCAACTAAATCTACCTTTTACAAAAATGAAACCATGTTGAAAATATAAAAATAAAAAAGGGAATTAAGTGAAAATTTCTAAAATTTAGAATGTTTTCAATTGGACACAATAATGATCAAAATGGCTGTCTTGTTTCAGCACTTTGGCCAGCGACTTCATAGATTCCTCCTGTTGTAGGAAGGGCTATTATGCAAATACATATGCTTCTATATCTCTGCAATTTATATATATATATATATATAAATATAAATAAACATTAAACTTTAAAAGCACCACTACTATGACGTGGGAAAATACCTGAACAAAGCTGAATGCCAGACATGTAAGTACCCGCGAAAACTTAAGAAAACAAATATATATAAACATACACACATACACACACACACACACATATATATTCTGAACATTGCATTTTGAGATCCAGTTTATAAAATGACCAGATAACGTTTTTATATATTGCCTTGGTTGAATTATAATTTTTATTTATTGTATTTATTCATTTATTTATTACATGTTGTAGGAAAAACACACAAAAAAACCTTTTTATTTAATAAATCCTGCTCTGTATTAAAGACATAAGTTGGTATTCCAGAGGGAAGAAATTTTTTAAAAGCATTTAGGGTGATTAGACAATGGAACTTATGTTCATGTATGTGTAGTTTTTCTAATAATATTTATTGTAACTAATTTTTGGAAAAATGATATTTGATAGTTATCACAGTGCCAATATTTATTTTATTAAGCACTTTTGCCTTTAAGCTGTAGTTAAGGTTATTGGAAGGCAGCATGTGCCCTCCCGTGTCCATTATTTTAACTGAATATATTGATCCTTAGAATATATCTCCATACTGGATGTTCTATGCCTAATGTCTTGCACATTGTTAGCCAAACTACCTTTAAGATAATAATTCACTTCTGGCTTCATTCTCTTTTCTGAAGTTATTTAATTTGGTTGTTGTCTATAATAATCTATTGGCCAGAAATAAAAATAGAAATCTTTTGGGAAATTCACAACTGAGAAAGACACCAAGTCAACTAAATGCACTACAATGTGTTCCAGGATAAATTTGAATTCATCTGTACAGTAAACTAGGAAACATTTTCTCTTTTTAAAAGAAATCATCATACACAGAATCCCACCATAATCTCTTTTAAGTACCTTGTGGTGATACTTGTCAAATTAATCTAACTAGATTTCTACCATGATTACAAAAGAGATGACAGAGATTTACAATATATGCTGAAGATACTTTATTTTTCCCTTTCATTCCAAAACATACTTTATTTTTCCCTTTCATTCCAAGACATCTGAAATACATTGTTTCGCAAGGAATTACTTCTCGCTACATAGTATTATTGCAAAATAACCTGCATGAAACAAACTACGGTATATATAGCAACTCTGGGAACAATTAAAAAAAAATAACGTTCTGTCGGGGAAGAGCAAAAAATTTAAAAAGCAGCAAGATAGATCTCGGAGTTCATTTTCTAATGCATGAAATAGTCCAAGATGGCGTCCCATTACTTACGTTTTGAAATCCCATTCAGAGGACCCCGATTTATACACAAGATCGTAAACAATGATAGGCTTCTCCTTCCCATTCTCCCTTCCCCAGAAACCCAGAGGAGGTGCATTTTAAAAAAAAATAAAAAAATAAGAGCCTCTTTAACGAAAGACTAATTCCATCCTTTGCACTCGCCATCAATACAAGCAACCGCGCCTTCTCATCGCAAACAATGTAAACTATTTCACTTCTCGCACTCGGGCTTCCCACGTACGTGACCCTTCAAGCTGCAGTTTCCCCGCACTCTCTCCTCCAAGTTTTGGGTGGCCTTTCCTGAACACCCTGCCGTCCCCCTCCCCCCTCCCATCACCGTAGCTTTATTCCTTCGCCGGCTTTTCACACGTTCAAAGCAGAAACCGCACACACGGATCAAGGCGGCGAAGGAAAAGGAAGGCACAAGGGGGACGGACACGGCACCCCCTGGCGGCCGCGCTGCGGAAGGAAGGGGCGATCGCTTCCAACCTTGTCCTTTTAAAACCTAAAAAGCTCGGCTTTAAAAAAAAAAGGGGGGTGGGGGAAAGCTGAGCAAAAATAGAGAGAGAGAGAGAGAGAGAAAGAGACTCGGCCGTCGGCTTCCAGCCGCTGGTAACAGGGGGGGAAATAAAAGTGCATACCCGGAAGTAGACCACCGGCAATTTGTGTGTGTGTGTGTGTGTGTCTGTGTCTTTCTGTCCCCCTCTCCTCCCTTTGCCAGAAAAATAACACATGCCTCTCGGCGCCTCTGCCCAGGTCTTCCTGGCTTCAGCACGCTTTGAGCGCCCCCTCCCCCGCACGCCCCTCCCTTTGGCCGCGGGAAAGGCTTTGCTTACCTCGCGCACGCCATGGTCATTCCAAGGCCGAGCAGGTTCGGGGTTTGCCAAAGAAGGAACAAAATACTGAGGAGAAGAGAAGGGGGCGGTGGCGGGAAGATGGGCAGATGGGGGGGGGGGGAAGCTTTGCTGGCCGAGGAAGCTTGAACTGGGCTTGAGTAGAGCCGCAGCACAGCCACCCGCTTGGGCAACACCTGCTTAATAAGGTCTCTCGCCCGCGTGCCGCATTGGTCCCGGCCGGGAAAGAGGCCTTCTCCGATGCCAGCTGTTCGGCTGGGATTCTCCGCGCATCTTCTCGGCTTCTTTTTCGCCCTTCTCTTTTCTCCCAAACCACGCCTCCTCGAAGGCTGCTTTTTAACCCCTGAGGAGGGCTTGCCGCCGAGTACCGAAGCGCAAGCTTCAACTCCGTCGGTCTGTCGGGCGAGAATACAGAAAGTGGAGATGATTGAATAAACTCCAGTGAATTTGGATATTCCTCCCCCCCCTCCGCCCCTCGTTCCTTGCCAGAAAAATAACGCACGCCTTCCTCCCTCTCCCCTGTCTTCTGGCTGCAGCACGCTTTGAGCCCGCCCCACAACAAGTTAATTGTTGGGGTTGGACCCGCAACTCGCACACCCTTGAATCCGCTGAACCAGGATTATAATAGGGATAGCTATGGTTAAAGGTGACATTTCTGTGCAGGTAGCCACGCCTTGACTTGAAATCTCCGTCGCTTGCTTCACGCAGTAAATTGTACCACATGTGAGAACAGTTAACCAATGGAATAGCTTGCCTTCAGAAGTTGTGGGAGCTTCATTGCGGAAGCTTTCAAGAAGAGACAGGACTGCCATTTGTCAGAAATGGTATAGGGCAGGGGTCTTCAAGCTTGTCAGTTTTAAGACTTGTGGACTTCAACTCCCAGAATTGGTCATGTTAGCTCAGGAATTATGGGAATTGAAGTCCACAAGTCTTAAACTTGCCAAGTTTGAAGACCCTTGGTGTTGGACTAGAAGACCTATAAGATCCCTTCCAACTCTGTTAAAAGATGGTTTATGCATGCAATCATATGCCATCATGTCTGCTGGTTCTTACTGTGCAGGGTAAGGATAGGCCTCATCTACTTCCCCTGTGGATGTGTTTCCTCCTATCAAAGTAGTTTGTTGGTTTCACACCAGCAACTAATCCCACTGATATTGACAAGACAGGTGAGAACAAAGAATAGCCAACATCAACTTTTCCCCATTCTATGCTACCAGTGGCTTCCAGGACCTAAAACTTTAGCTGCTCTACTGTGACCTGAATGGAGTGAGTGTGGGTCTCCTGAATATATTAGGTCTTTCAGCAGCATGAGATGTCATTGAGACTAATATTTATTTATTCAGTTTAATTAACTGATTTGGAGGCTTAGAATTCTAAAATTATTTAAAAAGTTAAAACAGTAAACTAGCAATAATACTGAGACTTATATACCACTTGACAGTGCTTTACAGCCCTCTCTAAGTGGTTTACAGAGTCAGCCTATTGCCCCCAACAATTTGGGTCCTCATTTTACCCACCTCGGAAGGATGGAAGGCTGAGTAAACCCTGAGTCTGGTGAGATTTGAACTGCCAAATTGCAGTCAGCTGGCAGTCAGCAGAAGTAGCCTGCAGTACTGTACTCTAATCACTGTGCCATAGTGGCTCATCAAATAAATCATAAAAACATCCACAAAATAAATACCAGTGAGTACAAATTTAACACATTCCGAGCCCCAGACCTGGGTACATACACACATTTTTAAAGCTTTGCAAAAGCAACTGGTTTGGGGCCATCTAATCTCCACGGGGAGAATATTCTGTAAGTCAGGGGCTATAGCAGAAAAAACCCATCTTAGTGCCATCCCATTCAGAACTAGAAATGGAAGAACCTTGACTCCAGAAGATTCAAATGTCCACTGCCACTCTGGCTTGCAAGGATTGAGTTGGAGCCTATTTCGCCTCATTCAGAACCAAACAACCTCCAGACACGGGGATAGAAACACCCACAACACCTCTCAAGGGGCCTGAAATAGAGATATAATGCTGGTTGTCATCTGCATATTGATGATATCTCACCCCAGTCCAACAGATCACCTCACACAATAGTGTCATGTGGTTGCTAAATAGGAGAGGAGAGAGAACTGTCCTGAGGTGTTCCACAACTTGGATCTCTCCCTGTCTATCAATACCAACTGAAAATGAGTCCTAAAGAAGCAGGGAAACCAATATAACATGGTACCATCTATCCCATATCCCAACTCTTGGAGTCGGCCCAGAAAAATACCATAATTAATGGTATCAAATGCTACTGAGAGATCAAGAAGAGCCAGGATGGATACACTACTGCCATCCCACTCCTGCCAGAGGTCACCCATAAGTGTGATCAATGCCATCTCACTCCCAAAACCTAACCTGAACCCTGATCGAAAGAGGTCTGGATAATCCTCTTCATTCAAGGTCCTCTGTAGCTCCCTAACCCTAACCCTATCCTAATCCTAATCTTATCCACTTTTCCACAATCTTCTCTAAGAAAGGAAATTTGGAAACTGGGTGAAACTGCCAAGCTTGGTTGGGTTGAACAATAGTCCTTTGAAAAAATATCACTATCTCTTTAAGAGCTGGTGAAACTACATCCTTTTTCACAGAGTTAACTACTGCCCAGATATTCCACGTCTTCTCTGCACAACTTTAATAAGCCAGGAAGAGCATGGATCTTATATACAAATGGCTGAACTAACAGCTGAGGGAGCATTGTCCACTTTCTTGGCAATAGGTTTCTGAGTAGAACTGAAAATATTTTACAGGTACTCCTTGACTTACAACCAATTGTTTAGTGACTGTTTGAAGTTACAAGGGCAGTGAAAAGAGCGACTTATCATCATTTTTCACACTCACAACTCTTGCAGCATCCCCATGGTCACGTGATCAAAATTTAGACACTCAGCAAGTGATTCATATTTATGACAGTTACAGTGTCCTGGGGTTGTGTGGTCACCTTTTGCAATCTGACAAGCAAAGTCAATGAGGAAGCTAGGTTCACTTAAAAACTGTTATTAACAACAGCAGCAGTAATTCACTTAACAACTGTGGCAAGAAAAGTCATAAAATGGGGCAAAGCCCATTTAACAACTGTTTTGTTTAGCAACAGAAATTTTGGATTCGCTTATGGTCGTAGTGGAGGATACCTATAGTAGCGTTGACACAGGTGGCATGTAGAGCCATTTGTGCTGGCATGCAAGCTGCTGGCAAACTTACCTCATTGCGCATGTGCATGCCTCACAGCTTATTTTTGGCTGGTTTGAGGCCTTTTTCGGCCTCCCAAAGGCTTCTGCAGGCTTCAGCCAACTTTGTAGGCCAAAAACTAGCCCCGTTTCATCACTTATGGTATTTTTGGAAAAACAGGAAGTGATGAAATGGGGCTAGTTTTCAGCCTGCAAAACTTGCAGAAGCCTGCAGAAGCCTTCCTCAAGCCTTTGGGAGGCCGAAAATCAGCTGTGAGGTGCAGTGCAGGTAAGGGGACAGTGGGTGGGTGGGTGGATTGTGCGTGCATGCGTAGGAGCTCTGGGGGCATGCACATTGCCTTCTGGGTGCTGGCACACGAGTGCAAGCATGCAAGTGCACACAAAATTTTTGGCATAGGAGCACCAAAAGGTTAGCCACTACTGATTTATACAGTACAGCCTTTCTGGATTTGGGCTAAAACTAACTTTGCTCCTTGGGATGCTATCTATCCCTTCACTTTGGGCCATGTCTTGATTCTGTGTGGAGAAAGTATGAACTTTGAAGCCATATTTTCCTCTCCCAGATATACTGCCCAATGCATTGGCATATACATCAGCAGGTTGTGATGGTTCCCCAAATTTGTTCTTCCATCTGGGGCCACCAATTCCTGTTTTCCCCTTTGCTTTCAACTCTATGTGATCCATCAGCACACTATATAAGCAGTGCCAGCCCAGCACAACCTGCCATCACTGAATGGAGGAAGAAAAAGTGTGAAGAAAATGGACAGATATGATAAGAGCCAGGACAGGTAAGAACAATTCCAAAAGATAGGACAGGCAAGACCCAATATAAAAGAAGCAGGAAATTTAAACGAAAGAAATGAAAAGGGGCACTTAGGTCTGACAGAAACCATCAGCTGAATATCATTTTAAGGAGCCAAAGCATGGAATGAAGCTTTCAGTCAAAATTTGCTTTTTCCACCAGATTTGCAGAAGATTTGTGGCAATTTGTGGAAGGATTCCTGCCAATAGGAAATCCACCAAGCACTTCGCCTTGGTTTGTCCTGCAATAAACTGCTAGGGCAGCACCACTCAGTGCTCTCATTAATGAGACAGAGTACAGTAGAGGCTGGCTATGCAGACAGAGTAAATAATGCTGACACACTTTTGGATCACCTCCCAGACAGGAAGAAAGCAGATTAAACTGGTTCCCAGGATGTATCCAAAGCATTCCCTTTAAACAGCAATCAATACTTTTGTGGACTGTACAGTTTTAATCCAACCCACCACTGATGCATCTATGTTGTCTTTCCTTAGTATGAAGCACTAAAGCTATTCATGCATAAATGCTTCTGTTACTAATACATTGGGATATTCATGCTAAACTTCTAACAGAATGTATAGCTGCAGTCAGAAAATGTATGAAAGTACATATTATCCATAGTCAGAAATAGTGTGTCCTTATTCAGGTCATAAATCTATACCATTTCATTGCATAATTGAATAATTATTACTTGCTCCTTTGTACAGAAACTTCACTGCACATGATAAATGTGCTTAGGATTGCAGTCATAAAGCACTTTCTTCTTGTGTAAAGAGAGATTAAAGTCAGTAGCTATATTTGCATGCAGATTTTTTTCTTACTGCTGACCAATTCATGTATTGTTTTTGTGAAATAATTGCTCTTTTCCACTTCCCCTGAAAAAAAGAAAAAAGAAAAGAAGAAAGGAGAAACTTAAGAAACAAGTAGCTAGCAAAGGAACACGGTTTCATACCCTATGATAGCACTGCCCATTTGCCAATATTTTTACAGTATCCATGATCTGCATTAACAGCAAAGCCCTGTCTTTCTTAGCCTCGTTCCCTCTAATGCTGTGTTTCTCACCTTTGGAAGCTTTCAGATGGATGGACTTCAACTCCCAGAATTCCCCAGTCAGCTGGCTGGGGAATTTTGGATGTTGAAGTCCACCCATCTGAAAACTACCAAGGTTGAGAAACAGTGCTCTAATGTGTTGAAATATAATCTGGCAATTTTCACCCACCCTGTCGAAATAGTTGCTATTCTAACTGGAAGTGATGAGAAAGGCATCCAATATACCATGGTAGGAGGATAGGATAATTAATACTGAGGCATAAGGCATAAATTCTTTTTCAAGTTAATGAGGAGTAGCAGTTCACGATTGTTTTACACCACCCAGTGTCACTTTTTATGAGGTGGGTGGCCACATAAATGCAAGAAATTAATAAAATGGGTTGAACTAAAACCTGTAGAGATCCATATTTAAGCCCATCTTTAGCCAGGGAAGTTTATCTGTGATGAATTTTGAGCGAGCCTACCTTCCAGATCTGTTGTAGGGAAAAAATTGGAGAGAGTAATGTTATAAGTGCCAACTTTGAAATAATTGCAAGAAGTCAAACTAATATCATTCTAATATCATTCCTGGTGATGTACAGCCTTTGTTAGCAATACGAAAACAGTTTGCCAGTGCCTCCTGCTTTTGAGATATTTCATTTTTACGAGTTTAAATGTTTCCTTTTTACTAATTTTTACTAGTCTAGTTTGTAGCAGCATCCTTGCTCTAATTCTAGCAATTAAGAAATGATCTATAAAAAGTCTCATCCTCCTCCATTTCTGAGGCCAGAAAGATTGGGTGAGGTACATAAAGGTACTCAGTATTTAATACAGCATTTAATTCCACAACTATTTGCTTTCTATATCCCAACTAGGCAGTACATTTTTTGGGGGTGGAAATCTTATCAGAAAAGCCAAATGTTTCCAGCATTAACAAAATTCTACGTCATCAGGAAAAGTGGATTTGGCAGAACATGGTAGGACTCTGTACTTTGAAAGTATACATGTCTAAACAACAAATTAGGGAATCCACAATAAGAAATGTATGTGTATTTACCCAAATACAGGTAGTCCTCAACTTGCGACCATAATTGAGCCTAGGGGTGTGATACAACAGGATTAACTACCGGTTTGGGATTTAGGAGCTTCCCTGCCCGCTGTGAGTCGTGTGCCTGTTAATTGTCATTAGCATGCTGCGTGCCAGAAGCAGCCTTTGAAACAGCCCTCTTTTCTTGTTTTTTTAACTGTAGCTGTGCTTCGTTCCGCAGCTGAAGTTGAAAAATCAGGAAATAAAGATCAGGTAAGAGCCCAGGCGGGCGGGTTGGCAAAAACATCAGCAGACATAGAACCGGTTCTATGTCTGCTGCTCTTCAGAGCTACCGGTTCTACAGAGGTGGACAGAAGCGGTAGAAACCCACCCTGATTGAGCCCAATATTTCTGTGGCTAAGTGAGACACTTGTTAAGTGAATTTTATAATTTTTCTTGCCACAGTTGTGAAGTGAATTACTGTAGTTGTTAAGTTAGTAATATATTTATTAAGTGAATCTGACTTCTCCATTGACTCTGCTTGTCAGAAGGTCACAAAAGGTGATGACATGATCCTGGGATACTGCAACCACCATAAATATGAGTCAGTTGCCAAATGTTTGAATTTTGTTCACGTGACCATGGGGATGCTGCAATGGTTGTAAGTGTGAAAAACAGCCCTGAATCACTTTTTTAGCGCTGTTATGTAACTTTAAATAGTCACTAAATGAACTATTGTAAGTTGAGGACTATCTATATAGCTTAATGGGTTTGAATCTGGTTTTCCTGCTTACTTATTATTCATTTCAAACTGAAGTTAAAAAATACTCTCATCATCAACATCATCACCACCACCACCATCATCTTCATCAAACACTTCTAATCTATAATACTAATATAAAACAAGAAATCTAATTTCTAAAACTATTGTGGGTAGATTTTTTTTTTGAATGGAAACCATAGCACGGCTGACCTCTTGTGGCAAGTGGGTGGAAAAAGCCTCAGTGATATTGCCTCTTCTCTATGAAACTTGAAATTGATTTCTAGCATAAAGATTACATCATCATTTTAGCAAATACACACCAGGAGAATGCTTGTGTTCATGGAGTCTGAAGTATTTGCTTTATTTGTCTTTAGAGAAGAAAATTTAATTATGAACAAAATGCAAATTATGTTCTGGTTAGGAACTAATGTAATCAGGAAGCTTATACAAAAGCACTTTATGACAGTCATCTTAAATCACTAAAAAATAAGAGTAGCTTAGCTGAGTTTTCCAGCAGAAAATGAAAATGATTGCTTCAGACAACAAAGGAACAATCAAAGAATCTTGATAGACATGCCCCTTGTGTCCATGGCAACACTGCTGACAAGTAATAGTCTCAAAGCATTATGTCCACAATCTCCACTTCATCTATTCTCCAGGCCTGGAAGAATCCAATACATTCATAGTAATATTGAATACCTGATGTAACCATCACAACACAGATTTCATAAACAGGACAGCCTTTAGGCTTGTCTGGAAAATTGGAAAAAAAAAACTACCCTAAAGAAGCCAGTGGTTTAGTCACAATGTCTACATGACTAAACGTTTGTATCTAAAACTCCTTCATGTCATAGTGACTCAGTTTGCAAAACACATTAACACATCAACAAGGACATCCTATTTGAGCCCAGCACATGAACTAAAACAAGCAAAAAAGCAGAATAGTGTATTCTTGGGAAAGGACTTTCTTTCTAAGGCTTCCTGTTTTTTTCCAGGAGAAAAAAAAAACCTAATTAAAAAAAAACTTTTTTCCACATTCTTTTTTCTCTCTTTCCGTTATTTCTATGAAATTGAACCTAGCAAAGAAAACAGGCTCCACTGATACTAAGAGAAACATTTCCCTGTAAGGATCATTGCTCTGTGAGGAGGGAAGATACAGCTGAGGAGAAAAAGTCTAATCTTTCTCTCTTCATATATTCTGAGTCCTTTATGATTCCCCCCTTCTTTTTCAACTTTTAGGCAATATTCATTTATGAAACATCTTTCCAATGGGGCAATGAAGAATAGAAAAATATAAAATGTATTTTTCTATAAGATAGAATATAATATATAAAATATTTAAAACTATTTTATAACATATAAAACATGCTATAAAATGCTAGATAAAAATATAACAAAGATTTTTTTTCTTTCTTTTTAAATTTTTAGTCAATGCAAGAATTTCAACTGGAGGGTTAGGTAGTTACTGGGGAAAGAAGAAATAATCTGAGCATTTGCCCCCCTTCATTGTGACAATTAAGTGTTAGCCACACTATAAAATTGCTGCTGGGACACCTGGTTTTTATTTTCCAGCTATGGGGATTTTGAGAAACATTGCAACATAATGTAGAAGGTGACAGTAATCTTTTCTTTCTTCTTAATCATTGTTATTGCCTTGTTCACAATTCATTTACCTTTTGACACAAATGATATACACGTAAACATTTCCAAGAGATATGAAACATGCTCATGCCTGAACTTCTGATTTGGTAATGAGGGAAATCCTAACTGAGCATGGAATACCTGGAGACAATCCACTTGCTAACAGAACCTTGGATTGTATTGACGAGACTGTTCTATAGTGGATCATAGGGGTTTTAAGAGGAATTTGAGAAAAATGATTGCCATTTAAGATATGCTGAAATTATATATATTCCATAAATAAACAAAACACACCAGTGCACAACAGCTTAGCACAGCAGTTAATATAATTAGCCTTCTAACGTTTATCTAAATGAATAATTTTAGTCTGAGGACTTTTCATGGACTTTCAGAGGGTCTGATACAAATTTCTTTTGCATTCAGAGTTCCTTGACAGGAGATTTCGAGTGCAGCAGAACTGTAATTACCAGTATTCATCAATGTGAACACATCCAGATGAATAGTTAATTGCATACAAAGGTCCCACTGACATCATTGTGAAATTGTATTTTTTTTTGAAAATTTTATTGATTTTTAAAACAAACATAAACAAACAAAACAAAAAACAAAAACATAAAACATCTTTTTTGAAAGCAGCTTGATCCCGGGTTACATCTCTTCGTACAGACATAAATTCAAGTTCATGCTCATTTTTATATACCATTCCATATCTTATTACCATTCTACATTTTCTATATAGCTTCTCCCCTCTTTCAACTTTCTTAATTTTATTTTATTTATTTCATCTCAATTCAGATCATTATACTTATATTCTTTGTCTGTCCTGTTTCAGCTGTCTATTATCTTTTCTCATTAAACAAAATTTCTCCTGTAATCACTGATTGGAGTATGACGCCTTTATATCTTTCCCCTAAAATTATAACACTTAATATAATACATAACTTCCGTTCAGATTCTGCTTGGTACATTCTAAAATTACACACTGTATTTTAAAAAAAGAAAAAATTATGAATATGTAATATAATTAAAACAACAATCTATACCAATTCAATTCTATCATTAATATTAATATTCATTTAAATCTTAAACATTTTACACATTACTTTTCAAATAAGTATCATACCTCTATGGGAACACTTATAAACTTTCTATAGTTACTTCTCCCCCACTTCACTTATATTTTATAAAACATTGAGTAATTAAAATGTTCCCATTCCTTCCTAATTCAATTCTCTCATTTATTTCATTTCATTTATTTTGTTCACAAAAGTTTCACTGAATTACACTGACTATTTTATCCCACTTTTTAATCATATGTTGTTTCCAATTTTCTAACATTATTTCTATTACAAATATAACAATACAATCTTATGTACCTTTGCAGAATCGCTTTTTCAGTTAAATTTTCACCCATTATCTCTGAATAAGTCCTGTTTCTTTATATCTTGCTCCAAACCTTTGTAACTTCTCTTCCCATTCTTCCTCCCTTGCTTCTTCTCTCTCCCCTTTTTACCCCCTTGTCTCTCCACCTCCATTTCCCTCTTCTGCATTCCCCTTTTCTGTTGCTTTCTAACATTATATCCACTTTTCACATTATTTTTCCCTTTTTTGGCTGTTTTTTTTTTTTAGGTCTTAAATTCTCCATTCTCTTTCCCACCTTTCCCCTTTCTTCCCCAGATAGTTACTTGTTCATTAAAGATGGCTTCTTCTTTGTCCCAATCTTCTTGTTGCGCAGTCTTTTCTTGTAGTTTCTCATAGGTACAGATTGCCATTTCTAAGAATTGAAAAATGGAGCCAAAAGAGCCCTTCCCTTCTTGTTCCTCTTCTTTATATTTTTTAAATTCCATTTTCAGTTCATCCACAGGTGATGCCATTGTAGAGTTTTTTTTAAACAACCACCCAATTGTTTTTAGTCATTCAAATATAATTTCCAGAAGTCCCAAAGTCACCAAGCAATCCAAATACACACGAGCTGTTTCTTTTAACACTTTCTTCTTTTTTCACTTTCTCTTCCTGGGGTTACTATTTAGTTGCAAAGTTCCAGTTAAAATGTATCTTTTAGAAGTCTTATTAAGATTTAACTTTAAATTCTGTTAAAGAATAAATCTGAAAAATGCTGGAAATGTCATCAGATACCTGGCTCGTATTACCATATGTGGTGGACTTGTGAGGATGCTAGAAAATACTGGACTAAAATTCGCATGTGGTTGGAAAAAATGACAAAGAAATATATAGATTTGAAACCAGAGATCTTTTTATTGGGAATCTTACCTGATACATATAATAAAGATTTGAAATACCTATTTGTAAACGTATTAACAGCGGCTAGGATTGTATTTGCTAAAAACTGGAAAAATGAGAAAATATCATTGCAGGAAGAAATTATTAAGAAAATATTGAAATGTACTGAAATGAGTAGATTGACATTTGAAATTAGAGAACAAGAGGATAAATAATTTTATAAAATTTGGGACCTTTTCTATCAATGGTTGGATGATAAAATACAATAATAGAATATTTAGAATTTTAGATAATAATGAATATATAAAGAGATATTTTTTTCTCTTTCTTATTTAATATCACATTTATAAAATGCCTTTAGGATAGATTTGGTATGATTATATGATTTGTTATAAAATAAATTAAGTAAATTATAGTTATCTCGTAAAGTATGAATGAACAAAATCATAGTCAAATGATTGTTTGATAGTGATACTAGGGTATATAATTTTTGATTGATAATATGAGTTAATATGTAATGTAACTGTAATTGAGACTACGAAATGCACAAAAACTGGTAAATCAACCAACACACTGTTTGTATATTTATGAAAGAAAGCTGGATGCTTTTATGTTTTGTTTGTTTGTTTGTTTTTAAAAACTAATAAAATTGTTTTTTTTTTTAAAAAAAAAGATTTAACTTTAAATTCTTTTGAATTCCAGGCAGACTCCTCCTTCCAAAATCTGCCCTTATTCTTTTCCTCTCCCTTCCCACTTATAGCAAAAAAAGAATTTTTTAGTGTTCAGAAATCTTTATTGTCCCCTTGGCATTTAATTATATTTCCAGTTTAATTTTCTATTAGTGCCAAAGCGGATTTTTCTGATTTCTCATTCTCCTCTCTTCGCTGTCAATGTAAGGAAGGAGAGTGAAAAAAAAAAACACCTTCCCCTTTTCACTTTTATTTGCTGCTTCCAAGTCTTCTTTGGGAGCGATGTATCTTTTATAAAATTTAAATTCCAGGATACCTTAGTTGTTGCTTCTTATCCCGGTCAGCCAAAACTTTCACTTCTTAACTTCCTCCTGCACTTTCTTTTCCTGATGAGTGCTTCTTTGAGGCGGCCATTTCTGACCACCGCTCTTACTGCCTTCAGGAAAGGGAGTTTAGCCAGCTGAGGAGGAATGATGCGGCTTTCCTCAACCCTGCTGGGATCTCCCACCTCTTCACCACCTCTACGGGGTGGCTTAGCCCCAAAGCCAGCTGGCTCAGGGCACTCCAGCTGGGAGCCCCGGCAGAAACCACACACGATTATAGATTCCTGCCTGCTGCCGAAGCCCTGCAAACCGGAAGTCCATCATTGTGAAATTGTATTGATAGTATTTCAAGTTATTTCAGTAAACTAAGCAAAACAAAGAGAAAGGCCCAAACTTGCATTTTTCAGATGATCTGTGTTATTGGCTGCAATATTATAAGTCATTTTTAAGAAGAAATGAAAACCAAAAGCTGGAAGAACAAATAAATCCATGCTAGGCCACTTTATTACATTTATAGAATATGGGAACATTAAAAGCAAAAAGAGCTATATGGCTGATGATGAGGGAAAAAACATCCAAAATCTTTGGAATCAATAATCTTGTTATGCCAACCAATATTATAAAAAATCATTGCAAGATTTTGAGTTTCAAAACTTTCTTTGGGCAAGTTCTTAAAAAGAAAGAAAGGAGAAAATAAAATATAATTGATCATGAGTCCATGTCTATACAAGTAAAATTGGATGGGAAGATAAAAAGTCTTCAGATATGCACATTGGGGCCAAGGCAGGGGTGGGATTCTACCAGTTCGCACCTATTTGTTAGAACCTATTATTAACATTCTAAGCAGTTTGGAGAACTGGTTGTTAGAAGAAATTACTGGCCTAATCCTGTAAGGAAAGCAGGAAGGAAACATTCTGGTGTTGCTTACAGAAACTGCCTCTCTGTTAACCCTTATTACATTCTTGGCAGGACTAGATTTCCTGTCTCAGGAATGTCTTTGGAGTTTCCCCCCCCTCCTTTGCTGGTATTTGCTTGTGTGAAGTGACCATTCAAAGTTACAATGGCACTGAAAGAAGTGACTTATGACCATTTTTCACACTTACAACTGTTGCAGCATCCCCGCAGTAATGAGGCCAGGCGAAGAGATGCATGCCTCAATGTGAATGATGTTGAGTTGGCCATACCCAGCCAAAAACATGATCACCAAGCCACGCCCACCAATTAAGCCATGCCCACAGAACTGGTTGTTAAAAAAATTGAATCCCACCCCTGGGCAAAGTTGATACAGAACAGTGTTAGGCTGTAGTAACATTAACTTAAAGATAAAGAAGCTCTTGAGTGGAGTTGAAAGCTTGGTAACTTCGTAGCCACATCCATGCAGTTATATCACTACTGTCTCCTTTAGGGAGGTCTTTTTTCACTCCTCAGTGTAGCTTACAACTCTGGAAATTCCTCATGGTCTATTCAAGTACAGATCAACCCAGGTTAACCATACTTTCTTTGCGGCTGGAATCGGAGCAGGGGTGGGATTCCACTGGTATAACAACCGGTTTGGTGATCGCGCGCACTCAGCATTTCAAAAAGGTTTTATACTTACCTTCTTCTGCAGTCCTTGTGACTAGAACAGCTGAGCAAACCGCTCTGCCACGTGAATCAGCTATCCTCTCACAAAAGGGAATAAAGCACAGGAAAGAGGAGGGGCAGGTGGGCAGACCCGCATGCTTGTGGCAGCGAACTGGTTCTCTGCCAACTGATCTTCAAAGCAAGGGATTCACCAAATCGGTAGAATTCCACCCCTGAATCTGAGTGACAGCAATATCTCACTCATATTGTTTATCATCTTTAGTTCAGGATGGGGTAGCACTACCCTAGATAGACCCAATACCAACAGTCACAAGTCATGCTCAAAGAGCATGTGGCAGTTGTGGCTTTGCATATCTTCATCATATGTGGTGTGCCAATTGCACCCTTTTCTAGATCATAACACCCTGCACTCATTCAGGTCATCTTTTGCCTGGATTATGGCAATATGCTATACATGGGGCTACCCTATTCAGAAGCTAAAATTGGTATAGAATGCAATAGTGTAGTTTTGGAGACTCCTAGGGTCGACTGCTATGTGAACTGCATTGGCTGCCGATCTGTTTTTGGATGCAATTCAAGGTGCTGGTTATAGTTTAAGGTCCTTTTATGGTATCAGTCTAGATTATCTGTGGAAGTATTTTCCCTCAATGGGATTGGCCTAGTCCCACTTGTGCTGGTAGAAGGGGCCTACTGCAAACTTAATCATTTAGGGAATTTTGGCTGGTGGGATGCAGGAGAAGAATGCTCCCTGCCATGGCTTTGAAACATCTTAGCTCAGGAAGTGAGATCCACTCCCTCCCTTTTAATCTTCAGGAAAGTTCTTAAAATCTGGTTATGCTGGCTGACCTGGCATCCTGAAGAAGAAGCTGCTGGCTGGATGTGGTTGGTACAATAACAGAAAACATATCCCATCTCTCTTCCCAAACCCTTGCTTTTAATTTAATTTTTGTGATTTTAATCCATTTGATATTTATAACTGTTATTACATGTTGTTTTATCTTGATGCAAGCCACTCAGAGTTGCCTGAACTACGAGATGAGTAGCAAATAGATAGATAGATAGATAGATAGATAGATAGATAGATAGATAGATAGATAAAATGTTGTAGTCTATTCCTAAGCATTAGAAAACTATCGCTGGAAACATAACACAAAGAATATATTATAAAGGTAAAGGTTCCCCTTGTACATAGATGCTAGTCGTTTCCGGCTCTAGGGGACAGTGCTCATCTCCATTTCAAAGCTGAATAGCCAGCACTGTCTAAAGTCATCTCCGTGGTCATGTGGCCAGCATGACTAAATGCCGAAGGCGCATGGAGCGCTGTTACTTCCCACCAAAGGTGGTCCCTATTTTTCTACTTACATTTTTTACATGCTTTAGAACAGCTAGGCTGGTAGAAGCTGAAACAAGTAACGGGAGCTCATCCTGTTACGTGGCACTAAGGATTTGAACTGCTGAACTACCAACCTTTCGATTGACAAGCTCAGCTTCTTAGCTGCTGAGCCACCGTGTCCCTTATATGATACCCATATAAATTGAATGAATAGCATGCTAGTGCCACTAGCGGCAATGTAAAAAATATTAATAACTTGCTATATATGGTACTTAGGAGCTCTCCTTATTTCCTAGCCATATTATTAAGAGGGAATGGACTGGTCTTTCTCTCTACAGCTCTTAGACTTTACAGGTAATTTATTTTCCTATTTTTAAATAAATAAATAAATTACTACCGGTAATATAATTTTAAAGTGTTCTAGTATGTCTTCAGTAGGTTAAGTCCACTTAATATGGTTCCTCTGACATATTCTGCTCACATTTTAAAATCTTCTTAATCCTTTAAACATGTTTTGTTTCTTCTTAGCTTGTGCAGTATAGTTCTCAAGCTATTTACCCCATACCAATATGTTCTTCATTTCAAACTGATATATATTTCTAATGCATTTTAATATTCCTTTAATACTTCTGCTCAAAAAAATGAGAGGATTTTTATGTGCATACTATTTTTTTTTGAATTAAGTGCTTTATAAAAGAAAAGAAAAATCTTATCTGAGTATTAGTAAATTGTTCTTCTGAAAGCTGAGTACTAATATGATTTTCAATTAACAAAGAGTGGATTCCAAATAGGTTTATAGAAAAGATACTTATTCATTGCATTTGAAACATTGATTTTTAAAATTAAATTGCAACAAGCTGAAAGTGGAAATATGTAATTTTTATTAACTACTAGGACTAACCTTAAAGTCTGCTATAAAATGGATTCATTGTTCCCTTGAGTGCTCTCTACTGTATCTAGAAAAATCACCTGCTATTATACACTCAGTATGCAATCCTACATTCCAATTTGTCATTATACCTGCATAATACATGTACCAGAGTTCCTTTCATTATGTGCTTTGTTGTAAAATAATAGGGGGCATTTTCTGGCTCCTATATGAGATAGGCTTAAACAACAAAAAGAGAGAATATTTTAGAATTATCTTGCAAGTAATATTGATATTGTATAGCACGAAAATGTGCCAAAATGTTAATGGAAATAGAGAGTAGCTTCTTTTTGCTAAAATATGTTATATTTGGGGATTATATAAAAAGGAAATAAGGGGACATGTTTACAGTGTAGATACTGAAATGATGGATAGCTTCTACTTTTACTACTGCAGTATCAACAGTAAATGAACTAAGAGGCCAGAAATGTGCCACTTGGTAGGAAAGGAACCAAGACCTTGGAAAATATGAGATGCTGTGATATGTTTACCAATAAAAGATTAGATTGTGCAAGCAATGACTTCCTCTATGGAAGTGAAATAGGACTTTGAAGAAGCAGGATAGAAAGAGAATTGCCAGTTGAACTTTGGTGTTGGAGAATACAATAAGTAGTCAAAAATAAATAAATAAATCAACCAATCAATCAAGTCATGGCTCTTAACTTACAGTATTTTACTTCAGACAGATTTTATGAATATAGCTCTTTGAAGGAGACTCTAATGCTAGAAAGTTGGAAGGAAAGAAAAAAAGGGACAACCAATAGCAAAATGGATGGACTCAATTACAGCAAGAAGGCACTGTTGAAAAACTTTGTTATAGAAAAAGTCATGGAAAAAGTAAATGTATGTTAATGTCAAGAATCAACAGCAATTTGATTATACATAATCAAGCATTTTCTTCCACAATGTTAGAATCAGTGATTATCCAACCGTATCATGTTGTATGAGCTTAACCATGGCTTAGTACCATGTTTGAACTGATCAATGTCCTTTGCTAGTAATATCAAGTGCTGGGAAACCTGAAGAAAAATTGTCTTTGTATCCTCATTTTGTTCCTGATGAGCTTCTAATACCCTTCTATGGCCGCTTGGGAACTAGAACTGCTTTTGATCTGATCTAGCAGAATTCTTATTTTCTTATTTGTAAAACAAATTCAAGCATTATTACTTTCTTGACATTATTTTCCTCATCATTTTGAGAAAACTACAGTAGGATTACTTGTTGAATTAAATCAGTCACTGATGCTTTAAAAAAAAGGTTATTTAATGACCTACACCTACAAAAACATTATCTTTTTATTTCTAAACATTCAATAAATAAAACTGAAGGCAAATCAGTTAGAGGGTGCATATATAATAGGTAAAAAATTAGTACATTATTTTAAAAAAGCCTCAGACAGCATGAAGTGCCATGTTGTTTAATTTTTAGGATAAAACAGTAAATATGGTAACATGTACTACAGGACATGAAAGAAGTAGCCATTTTCTACAATAACACTTCTTCACTGATGCATCATGCAAAAAGGGCAGTTAGCCTATTCCTTATAATGAACTATTTCAAAAAGAAAAACTTGCAATGTTTACCTTGGAAATAAGATAACTCTAACATTCTCTTCTTTTGCAAGTGAAATTGTTGACACAAAAAATATTGAAAAAACATCTCCCTTGTTCTAATGATGCTGCAGAATAGATCTTTCCTAAGGCTAAGAGCTTGGATCATGTGACTGGCATTATGCCTGTAGTATTGCCTTTCATACATATTTTAATCCAGTTGAAAAAGTTGTTTGTTTTTTAGTGCCCTAAGTGACTTGTATAGTATTGTCTAAATCATGCTACGACTTTATGTGATTTAAATAGTTTTAGCTTAGGTGTATCAAATTTACAGATCTATTTATAAGTTGCCTTACACCATCATAAGAACTTGAAGTAGACAATTGTGGGATTCATTGTCTAGGTTTTGAAATGATTACCAACCAAAACTTATAAAAAATTTTTTATTTCACTATATTGCAAAGAGTGTATCATGTACATGCAGGTACAGTGGACACACCTTAAGCCATCAATATACTTTCTTTATATTCCCTATCACCTTCACAGATTTGCCTCCCACCCTTTCCTCATTGGCTAAGTACTCAGTCCTCAAAGTCTATCCAAGATGCCTAAAAATACATTCCCCCCTGCCCTATTTACAATTTATCTCTAATAACTATTAGTTTCTAGGATTTGTCCGTAGTTGCCAACAAATTCTAGCTAAAACCAGTTTTTGAACACACCAAGGGTCTCTCATCCCTTCGTTCCTGCATGCAGCTTGAAGCTCAAGCAACGTTTATGAAATAGAGTGTATTCTTTTCTAAGGCTAGTATGTCCTGTTATAATTTCTGAAAAAACAATAAACTCCTTTCTCACACAATGAATTTGGCTGCAAAAATCTGGACCACCACTAGATAACAACGAAACCATACGGAAACTCCTAACTCTTTGCTGCCATTTACTTGTTCTCTACGAGTCTGATAACTCTAGCGGAGAATCTTGCATAAAGCCAACTAGCTGAGGAATTTGAAGACCAAAGTCCACATAAAGTTGGCAAGTTTGAAAAATACTGCTTTAATACACGCTGCAATTATGATGATTCCTTTGGTGAATTATGGTTTCCGTAGCACCGTTTGGATCACTTAATCTATATATACGTCATGATGTAGCATATCCAGCCCAAGACTTAGAGAGCTTGGGACGAAATGAGGGCGGAAGCTTTCCTCACCCCTTTGATCTTATCTGAGCATGCGCCTCCCCGGACTGGTCCCGTTTATTTTGACTTAGCTCTATGGCGTCCCTGCTTGTCGGCGTTCGGCGCATGCGTATTGCGAAGACAAGAAGCGCTCGAGTTCCAGGAACCGGCGGCGGGCGAGCGTGGTTGTGTTTAGCCTTCGTGGTGCTGCCTGCCATGGGCTGAGCTTGACGGGCTCCATGATTTCGGCATGAGAGGCCGGGCATAAGGCGGCCGCAGCGAGGACGTTGGAGGAGACCTGGCTCCGAGGATGGAGAGAGCCATGGAGCAGCTGAACCGTCTCACCAGGTCCCTGCGTCGTGCCCGCACTATCGAGCTGCCGGAGGGTAAGAACGCGCCCTTACGGGGACAGTGGATGCTCTGTTGCTCTGTTGCGGCTTGCAGGTCGAGGATCACAGGAAGGAGGAAGGAGTGAAAAGGAAAGGGTGGGGGAGAGATCTAGGAGGAAAAGTACTTCCTTCGAAAACTAGAGACGCCTTAATACACTCAAGTGTTGCAAAAAGCATTTTTTTGAAGGGAAGTGGTTGACCTGAAGCCTTTTCCTTTACTTTTCTTCCGCTTACTGATCAAATACATCAGGAATTCCTTCTCAGCCAGGCAAAGTCAGAACAAAGTGTGCTGAAGTTCGGAAACTTGTCCCAAAGGTGCTTTTTCAAGAGGGTTTTCTGGTTTTTCTTTGAAGACTTTTCACTTCTCATCCAAGAAACTTCTTTATCCCTTCCCCACCATCCAGTCAGAGCTGAAGAAGCTTCTTGGATGAAGAAGCAAAACGTCTTCAAAGAAAAAGCAGGAAGTCCAGTTGCCTCTTGAAAAAACATCTTTGGGGCAACCGTGACCTGGATGACTGAGAATCTCCATAGAAGTTAAGTTTGGAACTTGTGTCAAAGAATAAATGAATTGGAAAGGATCTTCTTTATGGTTATGTAGCCTGAAGCTTTGCTTGCAGTGGGAATCTGCTAATTATTCTACTAATTATTCAAGCTAGTAGCTATCTGGATCTCCTTACACCTCAAGCCATGGGAATTCATTTGCTCATTTAAGTAGCTATTACTATACTGACTTAATTTTCAGGCCATTTTTTATTTGACGCCTGAATGTTACTTCAAATTTCAACCTCTTCTCCTTGGTCCTGCTCTTCATTTCTGTTCTCTTTCTACAGAGCTGTGCCCCTTCTTGCAAGCATTTAAATGTTAGGACAATATGCTATCATGTTTCTCCTTAATCTAATTTGCAAATTTAAAGGGTTGCTGGGTGTGATCATTCATCAGTTTGCAGTGAGTGTCATCAATATGTTGATAACCCCTACTTAGGCTTTGTCACTCTGGACCAAGCCAGAGATGGTATGGAAATCCTGCGCCAGTATCTAAAGCTGGTGAAGATCTGGTAGGAGTGAAACAGGATCACATTCAGGTCAACCAAGACAAGCTTAGTATTTGGCAGTAAGGTACCAGACAATTCAATAACCTTTGTCCTGGCACCTTGGACAGGGTTGAACTTCTCCTGAAGGAGATGGCTTATGACTTGGGCTCTTGGCTGCTGCCCAAGCAGCAGGTGGAAACTGGCCAGAATGCACTTTGTACATGATCTGTTTATGCCCTTACTTGGTCCAAGATGCCTTGGCAATGGTAGCTTAAGCCCTGATCATTCTCATATGGATACTGTCATGCATTTTGCAGAGGGCTTGGAAATTGCAGCTGGTACAAATACAGTGACCAGATTATGGGTAGGACAATCTGATCCATGTAGAATTTTACCAATGTTATAGTTGCTGCATTGGTTAGCAGGAGGCTTCTGGGCCCAGTTGAAAGTGCTGGTCATTATTTTTAATGGCACAAGACTGAGTTATAGCAGATAACACCATATCAAAATTTTATTTATTTGTTGTATTTTTATTCCAAGCAATTCTCAGTGTTCATAATAGAAAATGAACATACACAGTAGATAATCGCAAATGGGCACTAAATATAAAAACAGCAGTACCATAAGCAGTATGGGGATTGAATCATTTCCCAAATGCCTCTGGGATAAATCAATATTAAATTATTTCTGAAGGTCAGCAGCAAGCATGCTGGCTGCTTTTAAAATATGCAGAGGACGTGATTGAAAATCCTTTCTCCCAGGCCCAGAGAGCCATCAACAGGTTTACATGCGGTCTAGCTAGTTCAGTTTATTATTTTTCTGTATTCACTAGTCATTTTAACTTTCAATTTACATAGCAATAGCACTTAGACCTATATACAACTTGCTCATTTTACTGACCTTGGAAGGATGGAAGGCTGAGTCAACCTTACATCCTCTTTCTATGTAATTTTCATTTTATTTTTCCTTACCAGGGAATAATGTTATTGTTACTGCACTGTTTGTGCTCAGATTATTTGTGTTGATAAATAGTTGAAGCACATTTGCTTCTATTTTTTTTGTTAATACTATCATTTACTGCTTCTTCAGAAATACAGTATTTTGAGATGAGGATGTTGTTGAGTTGCTGAGTGAAGTAGCTTCAAATATATTAATGCTATTTAAAGAATTCCCTGTGTACCTAGTGGGAAAGAAGCTCCACTTGTTTGATAAATACTATGTAAAGAAGAATGTACAAATATCCTGTACACACCATACTGATTAACATATTTATGTTTACTTTCTGTAACAAGGAAACTTGTACAGACAAAACTTCCTCCTTGCTTCTACAATATTGTCAAAGCAGTAAGGTCATTTTATACTTCAACATGTGTTATAGCTGTAATTTATTTTCTACACAGATAGTGAAACTGCTGTTTACACGTTAATGCCAATGGTTATGGCTGATCAACACAGGTGAGTCTTCACAAGCAGCTCTTTAAGAAAATTTGTTCAGGCATATCACAGGAAGAACTGTTTTTTAATACAATGGAGGTGTAATATTGGCATCTAATGCTGTTTTTTGTTTGATATCATTTTTTACTTTTAGAATTATGAAATGTTTCCATCCTAATCATGATAGAATTGACAAAAGTGATAGTTTTTAAATGTTTTTTGTTTGTGATCCAGAAAAGTGTTACAAGAATTTTAGAGCCAAATTTGAAGAAAATGTCAGTGTTGAATAAATTATATTTTCTCATTTCATTTTTTAAAAATGAAGCAATTATTCACAACTGGTTATTTGAAACTAATAAAGTTGCTGGTAAGCAAGCTAGAACCACATTGCTCTTATTTTCTCAATGTATACATACATATTAAACTGGGTAGATTTTATAAAAAAACATACTGCTGTTTTGGGTGTAGTAATGTTTCCCATAAATACATTTAAACTAGAACTTTTATAGTGATGTTTCCTATATAAAGTAGAAAATTTATAGAACTGTTTTAAGCACTATTAGTGAAACAGAGAGAGGAAAATGAATGAAAAATATTTGTAACTATGTTGGGTTCATTTCCTAGTGACTGCATGAATAAATGCTTGCTCTATCAGCCTATCTCCAACAGTGTACATTATTCCCATAACCCTTTTGAATCTATCTACGTTATCTACAGTATTTTCTTTCCCTTCTACTTCTTCAGCCTTGCCAAGTACAATCACATTTTTCTAATTCATCATTTGTTAACATGACACACATGTTCATTTGGCATTTTTCTTTCCATGTTTGGCTTTATTCGTCTTTTTAAATATCTTTAGCAAAACCTTATTTTTTTAAATGAATTAAGTAATCCATACATTCTCTTGCATTTGTTTTTCCAGTACAGATATATTGGCTGGTCTTTAAATTTTCTGGCCACAGTCTTGTTCTGTATTTATTAACATAAAATGTTAGTACATCAGGTGCTGCCTCTGAAGTCCTTAAACAGTTCAGTGGGCATTTTAACTACGTCTGTGCTTTTCTCTTGCTAGCTGTTCTTTTTCCTGTGCAATTAAATCACTTCCCAAATATATTATCTATCAACACATCGTTCTATAATCTTTTTCTAAAGGATTTTAATGAAAGTACTCTATCTTCCTTTAAACGGGCAATTGCCCAATCTCTTCTGTGATTATCCTTGAGTATTCATTCAAAACCTATGGTTCTTATGGTTCTTCCGATGTTCTTAAAAGATGTCTCTCTCTTTTTGTTATATTCTTCCTTTTGTTGATTAAAAGGTCTGTTTTGTCCTTTCTTCACTGCTATTGAAAATCTATATTCCATTGTGCTTTCTTTTTTTTCTTTTTCTTTTCATTCTGGCTGTTATGATAGCTTATTCTAAAAATGACCTCAACCTTACTTGAAATTTGGGAAGTTTTTTTTTTCTCCTTGGGTTTTCATGATATCCTTTATCTCCTCTCATTATTTCTCAGATTCATAGTCACTTAAGTGTACTGTGTATGTTCCTGTGATCTTATGCTGTGACTATTCATCAGGTTATAACTTGTTGGAACACCTATTCTAACTACACTGCTCAAAAAAATAAAGGGAACACAAAAATTAGACATTCTAGATCTGAATGAATGAAATATTCTTATTAAATACTTTGTTTGTTACATAGTTGAATATGCTGACAACAAAATCACCTAAAAATTATCTGTGGAAATCAAATTTAGCAACCCATGGAGGCCTGGATTTGGAGTTACACTCAAAATTAAAGTGGAAAAAAACACTACAGACTGATCCAACTTTGATGTAATGTCCTTAAAACAAGTCAAAATGAGGCTCAGTAGTGTGTGTGGCCTCCATGTGCCTATATGACCTCCCTACAATGCCTGGGCATGCTCCTGATGAGATGGTGGATGGTCTCCTGAGGGATCTCCTCCCACACCTGGACTAAAGCATCCCCCAACTCCTGGACAGTCTGTGGTGCAATGTGGCATTGGTGGATGGAGCAAGACGTGATGTCCCAGATGTGCTCAATTGGATTCAGGTCTGGAGAACGGGTGGGCCAGTCTATTGCATCAATGCCTTCATCTTGCAGGAACTGCTGACACACTCCAGCCACATGAGATCTAGCATTGTCTTGTATTAGGAGGAGCCCAGGGCCGACTGCACTAGCATATGGTCTCAAAAGGGGTCTGAGGATCTCATCTTGGTACCTAATGTCAGTCAGGCTACCTCTGGCGAACGCATGGAGGGCTGTGTGGCTCCCTAAAAAATGCCACCCCACACCATTACTGACCCACTGCCAAACTGGTCATGCTGGAGGATGTTGCAGGCAGCAGAACGTTCTCCACGGCATCTCCAGACCCTGTCACGTCTGTCACATGTACTCAATGTGAACCTGCTTTCATCTGTGAAGAGCACAGGGCACCAGTGGCAAATTTGCCAATCTTGGTGTTCTCTGGCAAATGCCAAATGTCCTGCACGGTGTTGGGCTGTAAGCACAACCCCACCTGTGGACATTGGGCCCTCATACCATCCTCATGGAGTCTGTTTTTGACCATTTGAGCAGCCACATACACATTTGTGGCTGACTGGAGGTCATTTTACAGGGCTCTGGCAATGCTCCTTTTGTCCCTCCTTGCAAAAGGCAGAGGTAGTGGTCCTGATGCTGGGTTGTTGCCCTCCTATGGCCTCCACGTCTCCTGATGTACTGGCCTGTCTCCTGGTAGTGCCTCCATGCTCGGGACACTACGCTGACAGACACAGCAAACCTTGCCACAGCTTGCATTGATGTGCCATCCTGGATGAGCTGTGCTACCTGAGCCACTTGTGTGGGTTGTAGACTCCGTCTCATGCTACCACTAGAGTGAAAGCACCACCAGCATTCAAAAATGACCAAACCATCAGCCAGAAAGCATAGGAACTGAGAAGTGGTCTGTGGTCACCACCTGCAGAACCACTCTTTTATTGGGGATGTCTTGCTAACTGCCTATGCTTTCCACCTGTTGTCTATTCCATTTGCACAACAGCATGTGAAACTGATTGTCAATCAGTATTGCTACCTAAGTGGACAGTTTGATTTCACAGAAGTGTGATTGACTTGGAGTTACATTGTGTTGTTTAAGTGTTCCCTTGTTTTTTTGAGCAGTATATATGTTTAATACTAATAACTAATGGTGTGTGCCACAATTTCTGAAAATATTTAGGCTGTCTGGATTACAGGGTAGGCTGAGAATAATTAAGTAGGTGGGTATATTTCACGGCAATCAACGCCTCTTAAAATTTGCTGTGGAACAATTAAAGGAACATTTGCACATCTTGTTTTTAAATATACCACTGATGCAATTAATATTCAGCTGGGTGTTCAATTTTAAACTGAGCAATAAGGTGAGGTTCTTGTTTTCTTTGGCTTACAGTGATGTGTCATACACAACAGCCATCTGGTCCCAATTAAAAGTAGCTGAAAATACAGCTCTCTCACTAACTAAAATGTGTCTTAGATCTGTTTCAGAGTTGTTGTCAAATTCAAAATTTGATGTCAATTATGCATTTGGACGTGTGAAGAGGAGCTTGCTTCATATTGCAGCTAAGTAAGACAGTCCTCAGAAGGTTGTGAAATGTGTTAATAATCTTTCATTATATGCTCCAATTCCCTGAATTCTATTTTTATTTTAATTATTTTTTTTAAATTTGTGCAATGATTACATTTTTAAATGTTTTTCATTTTTTTTTAAATAAAACAATCATTAATCTTAAAGGAAAAATAAAATGTAAAAAATAAAAATGTAAGCTGAAAATTATGAATCTTTTTTTGTATCTTTGAGTGTCTTCCAGTTGGCTCTTGGCAATTGCCTGCAGTTTTATTGGCAAAATTTCAGAGTGGTTCATTATTGCTTCCTTTCTAGGTCTGAGAAAGTGTGACCAAAATTATTCAGCTTGTTTTGTATCTAAGGCAGGACTACAACTCACCATCTCCATGTTTCTAGTCTGGCGTCTTAAACACTACAATTCAAACTGGCTTTCATAAACACACACACACAGCATTTTTTGATTAGTGGAGAATATTGTCTTTTCCAAAACAGATAAATCATAAAATTTCAACAACCATTCCTTGACCAATTGAATGATATTAATTTTCCAATTTGTTATTATATTTCTTCTCTTCAGTGTACTGCTTGCTGTGTACAACCACCATTCCTGGTAAACAGTGAAATTCCAAAACTTTAGTATATACAGTAATTCAATATCACATTAACATCTTTAACATTTAAAGATGTCCTTATAAATCAATTAGTAGACATTAATACATTATCCCACATATGCTAAATGATCACCTGTCCATATCATACAGGTCAGTGAGTCCTCAAAAGGCTTTGCACCTCTAGTATAAGGAAAGTTGATGTTCGTCCTTTCAAGTACATTCTTTGAATGTATTCTTTCCAATGCACCGCAAATTTAATTTTTTGATTAATATCAAATTTCATTTAAACTTCTTGAGTATTCAATGAAGCCATAAATGTGGCTTTATGGAAATTCTAATTTGTGATTTACATGTTTGAAATATCCGCAAAATGTCAATTTTAAAAATATTCTTGAGCTTTTGATTGAGGTGCATTACAGGTTTTATTTATCTCGTGTATTTCATTAAGTATCAAAGTAACTCAGATAGTTTTGAAGCATAGATTGTATTAATAGTATGTTGAGAAATCTGTAGGATTCGCCCATTCTTGGAAGCAATTTCTGTTTTTGAGCAACAAGTTGAAATACTGAAAGTTCTTTTACAGGAGGACAAGTTTTTGTGTCATATTCCATATTGCAGACTAAAAAGAACTCCTAATTTAAGTACTTGATAACTTATTTAACATATTCAACTTTGCCTTCAGTTTCAGTATTTAACAATTTTTAGTAAACAATTGTAGCAAACATTTTTTTTAAAATCCTGGCTGATCATCTTAATTTTCAACTCAATTTTTTTTGAAACGATAAGTTGAAATGAAAGTCATAACTTTCAAATTTAATGTGATATCATCATGTTTGTTTATTTGTGAATGTTATCCTTTTCTACTGTTTTTTTTGTTAAGATGTTTCTAAACTTTCTTCCATAGCTGTGGATCAGTTGAATGTCTAATTCTGTTGCTAAAAAAAGGTGCAAACCCTAATTACCAGGATATTTCTGGGTGCACTCCACTTCATTTAGCTGCTCGGAATGGGTAAGTTGTAGTAATCACTGTTAATTATTTGAATAGTAGCTGTAACAAAAATAGCTAAGCCTTTGATATTTTAGAGAATTTTTTAAAGAAGCCTAACAGAATCTTTGTTGAAATACAGTGATGCTATATATTAGTCAGATTTGAGGATTGTTCAGCTGCAGAGACCTATAAGAATCTATATTTTTGTTCATTCACTAGATGTGATAGATGCAAATATTGCCAAATTATGTTCTATATTTTGAGATTTAAAGTATGCACGCAAAATGATATTCTGTTTAAATCCAAGGAAATGCATAACTTGCATTAAAATGTTCAAATAATATAGAGATGTTTTTAGCTTTAACTTTAATTACATCTAATATTCTTTTTTTGAAATTAGGAATATGCTTATCTTTATGCTTTATCTTTAAATATAATATGCTTTATCTTTAAATATAATCAAGTTTATAACATGTTTAGCTCAGTATTTCATTTTCAGTCCAACTGAACTGAGAACATGATTACAGTATTATGAAGTAATTTTTAATATATTTATATAGTTAGTTTCTACTAACGTGCTAGTCGATTTTAAAGATTTGAGAATTATTTATTTGTGTCACTAAATATGGCAGCAAAATTATTAAGTATCTATCATTTGATTTGGACACATTTTAGAGGTGGGGGCTGCAGTGCAGGTGATTTGCCTCCCAAGAGGCCCCTGTCTTTTTTCCAATTTTATTTATTTAAAAAAATGCACAGACACAAACTGAGCATAATTTTGTCTGTGTAATTTCAATGGGCTGTATATTGCCCAGTCTGATTTAAGTTTTAGGCTTGGCTCGTCTTTAAAAAGAAGAGAGAATTAAATCTCTGTTCTTGAAAGAACACATCAGGACATGTGCAGCAAATGCTCAGTACAGAATGCAAAGTATAGACCTAATGACTTTATTAATTTTCTATTTAAAAATATGACTCAGGTTCCATAGGCACACATCATTTCATGTGTGAGGTGGAGGAATATTTGCATGCTACATTATACAGAGGGAAATTCCAACATTAAGAATGCCTTTTATTAGACATTAGGGAATTAAAGAAGTAGTTTTATACGGGTTTATAGTTTATATTGCTATATTGCTATTCCAGCCTTAGTAGTTGTGTGTCACATGTTGTTCACTTTTTTCATAATTGTACCTGTGGCCAAGTGGACATTCGGTTATTAGGAATTGTCAAGGTAACATGTATGCGGTATCCAACAATTTGATCATGAATAGTTGGATTTAGTGAAAATTGTTTCAAATTTAGATAATCTAAGTCCTTTTGGTACTATACTTAGCACTCCAATAACAATTATTTACCACTGTTAGCTTCTTCCAAAATTTTGTGATGTTTATTTGCAAATCTCAGTATTTTGTAATCTTTTCCAATTCCTTGTCTTCAACAAGGATTGGAAATAACAGTAATATCTGATGTATGTTACGTTCACAGTGTCAGTCTGGATTTTAAAATTCCATAAAATATTTGCTATGCCATTTTCAATGATACTATCAATGATTTCATGTTTCCAGTAATTCTTAAAAATACTTTTTACATAAATGTTGGTGTGACGTCTTCCCAACTTAATCATACCATGTTTTTGCAATCCACTTATTATATGGCCAGTTGTTCCATCCTTATTTCAGAAAAGCCAATATTTACTATCCAAACAGGTCTCTTGTATTTTTGCCTTGATGTCACTTATGTGCAGCGGTTGTTCCTGGTTAGCAAACTGCATTTCATCTCTTTCCTTTTTGAATGTATTGTTCATAAACTACTGCCATGTTCTGATGTTGCCTGGTTTCCCTTCAGTAGTTTTCCAAAATATCCATGGAATACTTCAGTTTCCTTTTTTCTAATCTGATTTCAAGATTATTTTGTAGAGTCATAGGTCAAAAGTCTGTAGAGATTCTTAGTCATCCAGGTCATGGTTGTCCCAAAGATGCTTTTTCAGGAGGCAGCTGGACTTTCTTGTTCTTTCTTTGAAGACATTTCATTTCTTATCCAAGAAGCTTCTTCAGCTTTCTTCAGGATATCCTTCCATTCCCCACTATCCTGTCAGAGTTGAAGAAGTTTCTTGGATGAGAAGTGAAATGTCTTCAAAGAAAAAACAAAGTCCAGTTGCCTCCTGAAAAAGCACTTTTGGGACAAGTCATAGATCACTTTTATTTTCACGAATAGCTCTTATTTCAGAGATTCTTTCAATAAGCTTTCTTTACTTGCTTTGATGTAATCATTAAGCATCTGTTGTTTCCTCTTCTTTACTGAATACTAAAAACTAATAGTTACTGCATTTTGTTAGGTTATAAATCTCCTAGCATCCAGTTGGATTGAGGGGATATATAAGTCCATAAATGAATAAAACAAAAAAGGATATTGGACATATGACTGATATTTAATGTATTTTTCTATGCAGCCAGAAAAAGTGTATGAGCAAACTATTGGAGTATAGTGCTGATGTCAACATTTGTAACAATGAAGGTCTGACAGCAGTAAGTGCTATACTTTTATTCTTGCTATTCACCTGACCATGAGACACTGCAACCAGTTGTAAATATGCACTGGTTTCCAAGTGCTCAAAAGATCACGTGACTGGGGTGGTGGAGTGGCAGTTGTAACTTTGAGGATGGGTTGTAAGTAACTTTTTTTTTCCCTCTGAGACTGTTGTAACTTTGAATGTTTGTTAAGTGACTGGTCATAAGTTAAGGACTAGCTGTACTTTTATATACATTTCAAAAAATTCTAAGTTAATGGAGAGATCTTAAGTTGTGATGTCCCGGGTTGTATCACAAAGGCAACACAGTCAGATAATTGGTAAGAGTCCCTTTATTAGCTCCAACTTTGCCCCCCCATGTCCTGGTTACCTTCTGGCTGGAGAAAAACTCTTCCAGGATCAGCCTTTCGTTGCAGAGAATCAAGTCCAAAGCATGGTCAACAAAAACTTTAACTATAAGTCCAATCAAGGCAAGATGAGGGAATTAGTCTGGTAGGGCAGGAGAAGGAATTCCAGACGTGAAAGAACAGCCATAATTCAACACGGTTGGGAGGATGCCAAAAACACAGAAAACCAAAGTCAACACAAGATAAACTCACATTTGTTCCCAGCACTCAGCATGCATCTCTTTTAAACTTTTTTCCCAGGTGTGGCTAATGAAGGGAATCAGGGCTCTTTCCTCCCCTGTAAGCCATGTTCCTCCCTGCGTGCCCTGGGATGAAGAGGGGTGGGCCTGGGTCTTCCTCTGAACTCCCTCTCCCTTGTTTTACCTCTCCCCCCTGCTCTGCCCAGCTGGACTTTGATCTTCCCCAGTTTCCTCCACAGCCAATGGAGCCACACTCCCACTCCCTGTCAGCTGTTCGTCTTGGTCTTCGGATTCACACTCCAACAGGGACATAACAGAAGAATTCTGTTTCCATGAACATTAGATCGACATTTGGCAATGAAATGTGTTAGAGCAAGCTGTAATTTCCTTGCTGAATGCATGCTCTCTTATCCTTTGACCCAGATCCATTGGCTTGCTGTTAATGGACGGACAGAATTGCTTCATGATCTTGTACAGCACGTTTCCAACGTAGACGTTGAAGATGCAATGGGGCAGACAGCCCTTCACGTTGCTTGTCAAAACGGCCATAAGACGGTAAGTTGAGGAAGATAGCTTGATCCTGAATTCTCTGGCTTTATAATAAACATTTTATCTGCAAGGATCCCGATCCTAGGAAATCTCAAGATTATTGACTCTCAGCAGGTAACATTGTTAAAAAATATCTGCTGATTTTGAAAATGACAGACTCTTCAGTTCAGCATAAAGTTAAAACTCTTAGAGGTTTTAAATCAGGGGTGTCCAACTTGGCAACTTTTATACTTGTGGACTTCAACATCCAGAATTCCATAGCCACCAAGGGAATTCTGGGAGTTGAAGTCCACAAGTCTAAAAGTTGCTAAGGTTGGACATCCCTGTTTTAGACAGTTAGCTGTTTCAGTCAGGCTTTAGGCTGGAACAGTGACAGCATTGGTCGCACTTGTTGATTATTTGTGGTGTTGATCCTCCTTTCTCTGTCTCTCTCATCTGTCTATAATCTATCATCTTTAGAGACAGCGTATCCTTGAAATCTGGTACACTGTACTAATAAGGCTTATGGAACCTGTGCACAATATTCTTAGCTTTAGTTAAAATATTTTACAATATTTATACACATACTTATTTATAAGAGGCTTAATTTATTGGAAATATATTATTTAATTCTTAGTAATCTTAACTGATCTCTCAGTTTTAATGAAGATTATTTTTATTCTTATTTATTACTAAATTTATATGCCACCCAACTCACTCTCAGTGACTCTGACAATTATGTGATAAGAAAGTCTAAAATATAGAGCTAAGATAGGAAAATTAAGTTTTAATTTTAATTTCAGAATATAAGCCTTTTTTTAATGAGGAGAACATATTTTTGGTATTATAGAAACATAATCTTGTAGATGTCTGCATGCAATGGAAATAAGTTCCATTAAGTTTAGCAAAGCTAGGCATAGGATTGAAGCTTAAATCATATTTATAAATGTGTTTCATTACTATTTTTTCTTTCCCAAAGACCGTTCAGTGTCTTTTAGATAGTGGTGCAGATATTAACAGGCCCAATGTTTCGGGAGCAACTTCTCTGTACTTTGCTTGCAGGTATGACTTGTTCTACAGTTTAAAACATTACATGAAATATGTTCCGTGTTAAAATTGCAATCAGCCAAGTGGCAAAGTGGGTATAAGGCTAGCTTTGCCCTCCTCACCCCTGTTCTTAATCAACTGCATCACCTTTCTTGGCCGAACTGCATTCTTAGACTTAAGAAAATGTCTTGTGCCAAATTAGACCAAATGTTCACAGTAGGCCCATGCAAATAATTGAGTGAAAATGCTTTCCTCACAGTGGCTTTTCTGTTTGCTTCATTAACTATTTGTATGAAATTGGTTATGAAATAATTGTAATATAATTAAGTTCATCTGTGATTTTAACAGTAATGCAAGTACAGTAGATGTTTTCTTCTAACCTCTGTGTGAAGGATATCCTAATCAGTTCTCAGTCAGACTTCCTTAGAAGGATGCATATTATTTATCAAATGTTTTATGGATTGTAGAAGAGAATAGGCAACAGCAAAGCCTCTATTAACCAGTTCTTACCAGGTTTCTATATTTTATATAGCCATGGTCAAAGAGACACTGCACAGATTCTTCTGATGAGAGGAGCCAAATACTTGCCAGATAAAAATGGAGTCACCCCACTTGATCTTTGTGTACAGGTATAATTTGGTTTCAATTTTATATGGACAATTTGAATGTACCTGTTCATTGCCATGATAATCTTCAATCATTTAAACACAGGTGTTTAACATTGTATTGTGCATTAGCACAATACGATGCTAAACACTTAGTACAATAACATCAGGTGTTTAGCATTGTATTTAGCATTGTGCTGATGGATGGATGTAAGAACAATTGCTATACAGGCTGTTAACATGGTGCCCACAAGACATAGTTTGGATATCACCTCCAAAAACATGCTAGTAACTGCCAGATATTCAACTAAAGTAATATTTAAAAAGGGTGAAATTCCATAAGATATTTTGGGCATATCATTTGTTCTTTCATTCATTCATTCCTTCATTTGTTCAATTTGTATGGCATCAATTTCAAACAAGCCTGGGCATTAAATGATAACATTTAATAAAGCCAATTAAAACGTAGTACAAAAAGAGAAATTAAGTACATATAGCAGCTGAGAAATATTATAGTCCTAATATATTATTAGCATAACCAGGAAATTAAACCCCTTACATACTTGGGACCCCAGGCCCGGTCATAAATTCATAGTCATTCCTTCCAGTGATTTGACTTGAATTGGCATAATATTGGTACTCTCTTATTTATTGTAAGATAGTTTTTAGTATTTGTTATTGTGGTGTAGAGTAATGTATCTTTATTTAAAAATTGAAAAAAAAATATTTTTTTATTTTAAGATGTGAGCTAGAACACTTTCATGACAATGAGTTCTGTGTTTTTGAAAAAAATGGCCTTGCCTCCCTAGCAATGGGTCTTTTTAAATTTGCACCTGTGTATAATCTCATCAAATTTCTCAGTTATCTTCAGCATTTAAGAAGCAGTTTGTGAAGGTGAAGAAATGTCTGCTTATATGAAAACATAGTTTTCTTTCAGGGTGGTTATGGAGAGACCTGTGAAGTTCTAATACAACATCATCCTAGACTTTTTCAAACGATTATTCAAATGACACAAAATGAAGATCTTAGAGAAAACATGGTAAATTCAGTTTTCCAATTTCCATGGTAAATTGATGTGTAGATGCTTCCTTGAAGTAAATGTATTTTTTCTTCTATGAAATTCTAAATGAATCATGCTTATAGTCAGATTCTATATATGTTTATCTGGAAAGGCATCTCAGTGAATTTTATTCTAATATAAGTATACATTTTCATACTGTTATCCTGATAACCTCCTAGGGAAGGAGGAGATTGAGGTCCACCTGAAAGGATGTGCTGAGGAATTTGCAGGTTTTCTGGAAGACAAAATCGCTTGGCTCCATTTCCAGTTAGATGCCAGCATGGTTGTTTGTCTGGTGGAAGCCCCTGAGGCAGGCTTTTGCCCTGTTACCTGGGAACAGTTTGATCCTGTTGCTCCCGAGGAAGTGGACAGGATCCTAGAGAGTATGTGTACAAGCACCTGTGTTTTAGACCTATGTCCCTCATGGCTTGTGAAAGCTTCCCTGGAGGTATCAGGCGGATGGACTCTGGTGGTGATTAATGCTTCTCTACAGGAGAAGGTGCTGCCCCAGCACTTTTAAGGAGGCTGTGGTCTGCCCTCTTCTTAAGAGGCCTTTGCTGGACTCCACCCAGTTGGACAATTTTCGATCTGTCTCCAATCTGCCCTTTTGGGGGAAAGTTGTTGAGAAGGTGGTTGTGCAGCAGCTCCAGAGGTTTCTAGATGAAATGGATTATTTCTACCCCTACCAGTCAGGATTCAGACGTGGTTTTGGGACAGAAACTGCATTGGTCACACTCTTGGATGATCTCTGGTGGGAGCGGGATGGAGCTAGTGCATCCATCCTTGCTTGACCTCTTGCCAGCTTTCAATACCATTGACCATGATATTCTCCTGGAGTGGCTTCAGGGGATGGGAATGGAGGCCTTGTGCTATCCTGGTTCACTTCCTTCCTCTGCGGCCGCTCTCAGTCAGTGCTGATAGGAGGGGAGAGATCCAGCCCTCGCCCACTACTTTACGGGGTTCCGCAGGATGCTCTCTCCACTCCTGTTCAATATTTATATGAAACTGCTGGGTCATCCGTCACCATGGGCTGACGTATCACCAATATGCTCATGATACTCAGCTGAATGTCTCAGCCCATGGTGAGTTAAGTGATGCCGTGTTCTCCCTCTCGCAGTGCTTGGAGGTTGTTGGGGTTGGAAGGGGGGCAACGAGTTGAAACTAAACCTTGGCAAGACCAAGTGGCTCTGGGTTTGGGGTTTGTTGGCTAAGGGAGAATTGCCATCTTTGGTCCTGGATGGGGTGGCACTACCCCAAACAGACCCTGTGCATAATCCAGGGGTTCTCATGGACTCATGCCTCCTGCTCGAAGAGTAGATGATAATCATGGCCAGGAGAGCCTTCACGCAACTGCGGGTTGTGCACTAGTTACATCTGTTCCTGGACCAACAATCCCTACTCACAGTCACTCATGCCGTAGTCACTTCCCGTCTTGACTATTATAACACACTCTACATGGGGCTGCCCTTGAAGAGCATCAGAGACTCCAGTTGGTGCAAAATGCAGTAGCCCACATGATTTTGTGCAGACCCCGGTGTGCACAGGTATCACCTCTCCTGCAGGAGCTACATTGGTTGCCAATTTGCTTCCGGGTGCAATTCAAGGTGCTGGTTGTCACCTTTAAAGCCCGTTCATGGTTTGGGACCAGGCTATCTGAGGGACCATCTCTTGCCAGTCATATCTACCTGACCCAGCGGAGTGGGGAGGCAGGGAATGTTGCGGGTCCCTCCTTGAGGGAGATATACCTGGTGGGACGCAGAAGAATGGCTTTCTCCATGGTGGCTCCCTCCCTCTGGAATACCCCAGAGATTAGATTGGCCCCCACTATGATTCTCTTCTGGAAGGCGTTGAAGACCTGGTTCTGCCAGCGGGCCTGGGGAACCCAGAGCGGGATGGAGCCCCTTAAATGGCTCATGCAATCTGCTGCCATTGGGGGCGGAGGTGGGGGGTGATTTTACTATATTAATTTATTTGATTTTATGTTTTTATTTATTGATTTTATTGTTTTAAATTGTGGTTTTATATGTTGTAAGCCATCTTGAGTCGCCATGGTGAATAGGTGGCAATACAAATCTAATCAATCAATCAATCAATCAATCAATCAATCTGCAGAAAGTAACCACCTTTAAACTGAATGGAGTTGATATCAGTATAGCTATGCATACATAAACTAACTCTTATTAGTAGCAGAAATGGTAAGTCTTACATGTTTACTAATGTGATAACACTTCTTAATGACTTCTCTTTTCATATCCAGTTACGCCAAGTCCTAGAACACTTATCTCAACAGAATGAAAACCAGTACCTTAAAATCTTAACAAGTCTTGCTGAAGTAGCTACTACAAACGGCCATAAATTGCTTAGGTAACATAATTATTGTTATTCATCCTTCTCCTCTTCCTGTGATGGGATATGCTGATTGCCATTCAGGCTTAACTTACATAGATTCAAAGATAACAGCGAAGCAACTAGATTTTTCTGAACAGTCACAAGGCCTTGTTTACAGAGAAAAGGAAATAAAGCCAAGGGGTTGAATGTGAAAGCAGTTTAGTGATATTTATGTTGACAAAGGATAAGCAACACGTGCCATTCGCATGCTTGGATTAGTTCCACAAGATACAAGAGATACAAGAGACAGATTACAGAAGTAGCATTTTCTGCATGGAGCAAATAGAATATGACAGTGGTTCTCAACCTATAATTCAGGGAGCCCTGGAGGGCTGCAGTGTTGTCACAGGGTGTCTGTGAATGTTTGAAGAAATTTTATGATTTAAATCTTGAGTTAAATCTTAAGGGGCCGTGGACATGTTCCATGGCCACAAAAGTTATTTGAAGAGGATCTGCAATGAAGAAAAGGTTGAGAACTACTGGAATGTAAAATAGTGATTAATTGGATGGCTTATCGATATTATTTAAAGTCTCTGTCAGAAAGTAAGAAGATTTGTGAAATGATTCATCTATATTTTGATGTTTAGATATGGCTAAACTTGTAAGTGGCTTTGGAGAATGGGGCCTTCAGCCTTTATTAAATGACTGCTTAGAACACGCATGTCAAACTCGCCGTGTCACGTTGCTATCACGTGACATTTCACGTCGTTTTCCCCATTTGCGGAGCTGGGGTGGTGTGGCCAGTGCATGGCGCATTTGGCTTGCGGGCTGCCAGTTTGACATCCCTGGCTTAGAGTTATTTAATTGCTACAGTATAATTTCCCTGTGTACATTTTGTTAAATTAAAACAATTGCATATGCATTATTTTAGTTTGTCAAGTAATTATGAAGCGCAAATGAAGAGTCTGTTGAGGATAGTGAGGATTTTTTGCCATGTCTTTCGTCTTGGCCCATCCACTCCCAATAATGGAAATGATATGGGCTACAATGGAAATAAAACTCCAAGAAGTCAAGTGTTCAAGGTCAGAAAAGTAATGCTATTAAATATTAGTAGAAAAATAGATAATACAAAGAGGAATGTTATCGTGTATATGTATGTTAATCCACATGAGAAAAAAATAAATTTGGTTGATATCTATTTAAGTTGGCCCATCTTGATTTTTCTCTCCCCCTGTAATCATTACTGTTTTCTATTTATGTGTCTAAGTTCAGCCTATTTAAGATTTTAATAAGCTTATGCAGATTGCATATCTTTAGTTGATTAGTTTAATTACCCAAATTTCTCTGGCATAATACCAGGGCTTTTGGAAACAAGGTTAGAATTTTATATATTTTATTATTATTTTTTTAAATCTCTGCCTTGTGCGTGAGGCAGTAGATATCTTACATATAGGTCCTGGTGTAAGACTTAATATTTATAGTTTCTAGTTAATTATTTTCCCTTTGCACATTATTTCCATGATTATTATCTTCTAATACATATACATACATTTTTTACTTACCTAAAAGCAAATTGACTGTTTCTCATTTGTCTGATGCTATGACACTTCTTGCAATTAAATAATTATTCCACTTATTTGTGGCTTTATTACCTAATGGGTTTTAATACTTTCTTCCTGAAGTTATTTTTTTACTCCTTTCCTATATTATTGTCACATGCCTGATATGAACCCTGGCTGAGAGAGACTGACTGGTCCAAAGTCACCCAGCCAGGTTTCATGCCTAAGGTGGGACTTGAACTCATGGTTTCCTGGTTTCTAAGCCAGCAACTTAACCTCTACACCATACCAGTTCTCATTTATTTATTTTTAATGTTTTATTTTAATATTACTTATCGGTTATCAGGAAATGCTTATTTTCCTTATGGACAGATATGCCAGAGAAATGGCTTCCCTACTTGTTTAATTAAAAAAGATAATAAAAAATACATTAGAATTGTAATATTTTCAGTGTTCTATCAGTAAATACAGTACATAAAATGAACTATTGTACATTCACCTAAAACTTATACCCTTATCTTATATTTGATAGCCTTTGGAACTACTCTGGCATTCGTTAGATGAATGGCTAGCCCTAATATCTGCAGAATTAATGAAGGATAAAACCAACATCTCTTCTATCCTGCTGAAGCCAAAGGGACCCAATCAGCAAGAAGATAGCATTCCTCCACCAACCTTTGAAGTTGCTTCAACTGAAACAAGTACACTTTCTGCAGAAAAAGGGGAATCTAAAATGTATGAAGTTAGCAGTGCCCAGGAAGCTTACGTGGACTGCCAAGATGTTATTTCTGTGACAGCAAACCGGCTGAGTGCTGTCATTCAAGCATTTTATATGTGTTGCTCTTGTCAGATGCCTCAGGGGTAAATTTCAGACCTTTTCATTTCCTTCTTCCAGATCATTCAAAACCTGAGATTTTCTCTTCTCTACTTCCCACTTAATGACCCACATGTCTTGAGGTTGCAGTGTTAACCAAGACTGCCTGGATTGCTGTTGCTCAATGATGCGGTCATGTTATGCCATACTTTACTATTACAATGCTTAACAACTGCAGTCCTGGTTCCAGTTTCCATTGTAATTCAAGGCTGACCTGCACAGTAGTTAAATAATCAATCTGTGAATACTGAGATCTCTATTTCTGTCCTGTGATCAGAACCCATATATGTTCCCAGCAGAATTCAAGAGAATTATCAGAAGTAAATTTTAATACAAAGAGGAATTTATAATTTTATATATATAAATAAATATTATATATATAAATAAATATCTACATATATGTAATTGTCCTAGGCTCTATTTTAAAATAATGTGGTATAAGTATTCAAATTAGATTATTAGATCATTGAAGATGTTTGAATCTTCCTCTGGGAGTGTTTTTACACTTCTAAAACTTAGTGTTTTTGTAACTTCCCCTTCCCCCAATCTACTTTATTAAGCTAAAAGTTTGTGCATATTTTTTAAATTATCGTTTTAAAAACTTTTATGAGTATAATGTTTAATATAGAGCAGCTAATCTTAATGAAGCTGATTCAAGGGTAGTTTTTTTAATATCTTGGAAAATTGCAATGAATTATTATTTTTACATTGGATACTTTGGACTTTTGTTGCAGAATGACATCTCCTCGCTTCATAGAATTTGTCTGCAGACATGACAATGTTCTTAAATGCTTTGTAAACCGGTATGTCACCAGAAATTCACATGCTTCATAAGTTACATGTAGCTCGGTGAATGTAGTTGTAGTATCTGGTTGGAATGCTTCTTAGTAAGAATCTGGAAACATTTTTATTCTTTGAAAACTTTTCTAAAATGACTCCAAGAGGGATCTTAAAAATCATCTGATGATCCAATATAGATTAGGTAGCAAAATAGCCAGTGAGGATTACTGTCCCATTTCCCAGCACATGGGAGAAAAGTTTAGAAAATAAGCTTGTTGTCAACTCAAAAATATTTCTTTGGTCTTTTAGAGTTGCCAGCTAAGATTATTACTGGAGAGCATGATTGATGACTTTTGGCTATGGATGTGTCCCATCCGAGAATATACATCCAGGGGATAGGGGAAGACCAGGGTCAAGGGTGAGATGATGTGTCTCAGAGTCAGCTACACCCAGGTAGCATTGGCATGTTCATTCCTAATGAATTCTTTAAACTCAGAGATGCGACTAGAGACTCATGATTTACTAGGGGATGGATGCTGGAGCCCTGACACTTGTTCTGAGTTACTGTTGTTTTATGTAAGTGGAAAACTTGAGTGATTCCAAGTGTTGCTCTATAGAATCAGTCAAATTAGACTGTTAAAACAGAAACTTTTGTCAACCGAGCTGTTTAATTTTGAGTTTGAAGCAGGTTTTCTATTTTGAGCCTGCTCCTTCTTAGACTTAAACATTGAAGTTGCTGTAATTGTTCTCTCATTTAAAGCAACTAATGTCTTCTGAGTTTATCCCTGTTCTTCCTGAATTAGTGAGTATTTTCCATTTTGCTCATTTTTCCAGAAATCCTGAAATTATATTCGATCACTTCCATTTCCTTCTTGAGTGTCCTGAACTTATGTCCAGATTTATGCATATTATAAAAGCACAGGTAATATTCAAAGCCTAATTTAAAATTCCCCTCTTCATCCGAGCCCTGCTGTGTAGCCAGTTTGTCCTGGGGGTTGTCTTGGGAGGGATGAATGTAGAATGTCATTAGTACAGTATATGCCATATTCATGTCAAGACTGTATACTCCTAGGAGGGTGACTGAAGGAATAAAGGTCATTCCCAGCTGCCCAGCTAAAGGAAGCAAGCACCAATATTGGGCAGCAGCTATACATTCAAATATGCTTAAAGCAGACAATCATTTTGGCGACAATGGCAAAGACATCAGTTCATACTGAGTTGAATTGAGATGGCAGTGATAAACCACTCCTGTATTTTTGTCAAGAAAACCACATGGGTATAAAATATAAAATGATTGATGATATAGTGCTGGATGATATGCCTCTCAACATGATGGCACTCAACATGCTACTGAGGTGGTATTTATTTCACAGGTAGATGAAAACCTTTGTAATGTTTGTTAGCTGAGTAAAGAAAATATGAAGCTGCAAAGATAAAATCAAAGTGGGAATATAGAATACAAGAAGCACGAGCATGGGAAAGCTTAACACATTGAAAGATGAAATGTATCTATTACTCATTGACATCTTAGCTATCAGCGGGTTGATATGAGACTGGAATTGGATGCTTTCAGTCAGAAGAGCACATTGTTTATTTCACAGGGCATGAAAAACAGAGAAATGGCAGTGTTTTCATAGTTAGGAATGGTTTAGCAAGAATCTAAAATTCAGTTACTGATGGAATAATATCAGTTAGAGTTCTTTGATAATCTGTGAAGATTATCCAGGTTTATGCTTTAAACACTGATGCAGAAAAAGAGGAGATTGATGAGTTTGATTATTAGTTTGAAATTGTAAGAAGATGTAAGTAAAATATGCTGCCTCTGGTTGAAGGTCGAAATGCCAAAATTAGAAATATTAAGGAAGAAAATGTAGCTGGGCTAGATTTAATTTCTTCCAAATGACAAGGGATAATTTGTCACCTAGGTAAAGATTTTAAGCAGGAGAGGGACAATCTATATTCTTAAAACTGGGAATTACTTCCAACCACCCTCCCCTCCCCTTGCAGCTTTTGGGATCCCTCCGATTGTAGAAAATGGAACAAGTTAGAAATGTACCATAGATTCTAAAATTGTCATATCACAGAGGGAAAAACCCCCAAGATTCTGCTCAAAGACCAAGCACAGCTATTTATATGATGTGGCGTAACTCACTTTGCAGCCTTTGATTCTCCCAGTTTCTTTCAGTTTCCTCTGAAAAAGTTGCCTGCTGTTTTATCAATGAGATGAATCAACAAAACCATTCTAATTCCCTGTGTCCAAGATAGCTTTGGACTTTTATATCTCACAAAACAGCATTAGGCATTATGAAATACATCCTTCCAAATGATGGGAGTCATTCAAAATATTTTGTATATGCTGTTAGAATCTCTTCTCCTAAAAAGCAAACATTATGCTGAATTTTTGAGTGGAATTCATAATCTTCTATATCTTAGTGTTCCTACCCTGTCTCATAAATCAAATATTTGTTTTGCCTATTCTTCTTAGCCATTTAAAGATCGCTGTGAATGGTTTTATGAACACTTGCACTCTGGACAACCGGATTCTGACATGGTTCATAGGCCTGTCAGTGAAAGTGATATTCTGCTGGTTCATAGAGGTAGGAAAGTTCATAATCATCCTGTGTATAATATTCTCTGAATTGAATACTTACATATTGAACAAAAGTGAGAAATTAATGTTTTTCATATTTAGATTCTATTTTTAGGAGCAGCTGTGAAGTCGTATCTAAAGCAAATTGTGTAAAGTTGAAGCAAGGAATTGCTGTACGTTTCCATGGTGAAGAAGGCATGGTGAGTAAAGTTATATATTGAATAATAACTGTAAAATTTAGTTTTTAGGAGCATAGTTTCCTTAGGATAGAAGTTGTTTCAAAAATTATAAAATTTGTGTTAAATGAAAGAGAAAATACTTCTTGGCTATTGAACTCGGCTTGAAGCAGATATTTCAAAACACAAATATTTCTGAAAGCAAAGATTAATAATAGAATTTTGTGTTACTTCTGAGCTACTAAAGTGCTATATCTGGTGCCAATGCTTGTTTCTTATTCCAAAGCGCTGGGTAGAAAAATGTAGTTGTTAATCAGGTTTGACCCATAACTTCTTAAGAGCAGCATGTCAAACATGCAGCCCACGGGCCGGATGTGGCCTACACAGGCCACACCCACCCTGGCCCCACAAGGGTTAAAAAAAATCACAATATGTCACGATATGGCCTTTGATGCGATCAGATTTGACACTCCTGCTTAAGAGGGATCAGAAGTTCATAACTTCCATAGCAGCTCTAGATCTATCCCTCGTTATCAAAGGCCCATTGCAGATCAACTTACAACCATAATGGAGCCCAGAATTTTGGCCATAAGCAGTTGCAGTTGTAGGTCAAGGTACTAGGTGACTGGATTTGATTTTATGTACATTTTACAATGGTCATAAATTGAGTTACTGCATTCATTAAGTGATCCATGTAATTGTTAAATGAATCCATTCTTTTGAATGGTTTAATTTTTTTGCTGGAAATCAGCAAAAAACATAAATTGCAACCATGTGTCCATGACTGGTCATAAATATGAGCTGGTAACCAAGCACCTGAAATACAATCCATTTTATACTGATAATGAACATCTTAGTACATTTCAAATTATGCATATGTAATACTATATATTTTTGCTTCTAGGGTCAAGGTGTGGTACGTGAGTGGTTTGATATCCTTTCCAATGAGATTGTTAACCCAGATTATGCCCTTTTTACTCAATCAGCTGATGGTATGTTGGTGTCTGTAGGTTACATATACTTATAGTTCATCTAAAATAGTAAACTTAATCTCTCCCCAGAAATATATTTTTGCTCTAAATTTTCTTATTTACAAGATCCAATCCTGATGCAAAAAAAGTTTTAAATGCATTCTAGTGGCTAGTTTGTCAGAGTTTTTGCAACATATCCGACTAGCACACAAATAAAAAATTCTGCAGGATTCGTGTACCATAAGAAATTTTTTTATATCCAATGCCATACAGCAGAAGTCAGCATACAAATTCAGGAATACAGAAGCAATATTCACAGAAGCAAGTCATTGCAGAGTAGAGAGATCCAGAGGCCCAGAGACCTAGATTTATAGAGGACAAACCAACTCTTATATACAGTTCAGCATGTCAAAGCCACACCCAGACTCCAAACTGTCTCTTACGGTCCCATACAAAACAAATACTGTGTTTCACTTTCCAAGCAGCCCCCATTGGCTGACCTGTTATCATGTCTAATCCAGACAGCCCCCATTAGTTGATCTATGTCTATTCAAACAGTCCTATTGGCTGACCTGTTGCCATGTCTATTCCAGTTCATGAACTATATACACTGACATAGTTCTATGATTTTTAATTGTTGCATGAATAGAATGAATAGTGAACCATTGCAGTTAAGTTGGTAACAGAGTTGTTAAGCGAATCTCACTTCCTCATTGTCTTTGCTTGTCAGAAGGTTATAAAAGGTGATCACATGACTCCAGGATACTGCAACCTCATAAATATGAGTCAATTGCCAAACATCTGAATTTTGATCACGTGATCACATGGATGCTGCAACAGTGCTAAGTGTGAAAAATAGTCCTAAGTCACTTTTTTTCAGGGCCGTTGTAACTTCAAATGATTGTTGAATGAACTGTTGTAAGTCAAGGACTACCTACACAGCTGCTTTCAGGCCTTTAGTTTCAGAATCAAGTTGTCAGACTACTATCCTAAACTTTTGCCTAACTATTAAAATTTATTGAATGGTCCTTAATCCGAATATTGACAAAATCATATTATTTTTGCTTAGAAAAAACAAAATATTGTATATTTTAAAGAAATAATTCCCTCTTGAGTTAAGGTAGTTTTGGCAGAGAAGGCAAGCCACAGTTATGTCTGCTACTGTTAGAATGTTGAAATGGGGCAACTGTAATTTGTATAGTGACAAATGAAATTAGAAAATCAACCAAGTCTGGTGCCTTAAAAATTTGAATTTTAAGATTGTCTCATGCGGAATGCATTGAAAATATTTTCATGTATTATGTTTATCAATTAACTATGTCATAATGTTTATCAATGTTGATTCATAAATTCTTCCTAATTGTGTTATATATTTTAAACTTAGTCATCTACTATGAGATATATATATTGCATCCCATTTATCTATTAACATTGTCCAGATATGTATCTGCCACTGAGAATGACGGTCTATGTCAGGAGTATCAAACTTGTCATGGCAGCATCACGTGATGTATTGGGACTTTTCCTCCATCGCTAAACTGGGCGGGGCCAGCACATGATGCATCCGGCCCGTGGGCTGGGAGTTTGACACCCCTGGTCTAGGTGTATAATGAAAGAATTCTTGTCCACAAAATTGTATACTATGCTTTTTAACTCTGTTTTTATTGCGACAGAGTTAAACTGGGATGATTAGAAATCCAGTGATGAAAATTAATTCGTTTGAAACCAAGACTGTACATCTGAAATATATTTGTTTTCTTTATTGTGTTTTTTCATTCTAGAGAAAAGTGTATTTTTTATCATTCATTTTGTACATTATTCTGAATCTCAAACAAAACAAAACAAAAGTTTGTAATATAAAATGACTGATGTTTTAAAAGCCATAAATTGAATCTATTATTTTTTTAAAGGAACCACTTTCCAGCCCAATAGCAATTCTTCTGTGAATCCTGATCACTTGAACTATTTTAGATTTGCTGGACAAATCTTGGGTTTAGCTCTTAATCACAGACAACTAGTCAACATTTACTTCACAAGATCATTTTACAAGCATATTCTTGGTATGATTCTATTAAGATGTTAATGATTTTGTTGAGATGTCTAGTGGATAATAAGGACCTCTAAAAGTTAATTGTATTATGTTATTTAAGCTTCTTCCATGCTCTATTACTGTGCTTAATGAGAGCTGCAGCATTACTACAAAAGCAATAATATATGTATATAAAGCTTTAAGCTTCCATATAACTATAATGGTAGCTAAGCATCTGATATACCAATTATCATTAATGTAGTGCTTTTATAAATGCTTTTCTTGTAAAAAATATTTATATAGATATTACAGTAGTTAAGGCTAGTTAGCTAATATCATAGATATATTACAAATGGGCTTAGAAGCTGAAAGTGGCAGGCTAACTACAAAAGCTCCATTTTTAGTAAATACTTTAGGAAGGATTTGCAAGAAGCATTTTCCTATGTGTTCTTGCTCTTAGCCACAGCACGAGCATATATAGTGTAGCTTTAGTTGTCAACCAGTTAACAATAATTTCATGGCAACAGAAGAGCTTGTAATAAATCACTTTCCTGAAGGTAATCTGTGTTTTAAGCAGCTGTATCAGTTCCCTTTCTTCTTTCATCCTGCGTTACTTTAGAAGGTCTGTAGAGGGCAGACGTTGATCACGAATGAAACCATTTTAGTAGAACGGGGTCTTAGACAAACTGAATTTTGTTTGCATTGTCTCCAAGGTATTCCTGTAAACTATCAGGATGTAGCATCTATTGATCCAGAATATGCAAAGAACTTGCAGTGGATTCTAGACAATGACATCAGTGACTTGGGGTTAGAACTGACCTTCTCTGTGGAAACGGATGTATTTGGAGCAATGGAAGAAGTGCCTTTGAAGCTGGGTGGTACAAGCACAATTGTCACACAGGAGAACAAAGTGAGTCATTTGAGATTATGTTTGTTTGGGGTGATTCTGAAAGGTAGCCCCCTCCTAACTGCAAAATTGGGTTTAATAGGCAGCTTTTACTAGTGTATTGATAAATTGAACCAGCCATGGCTATCAGTTGTTATTAGGTACCATATAGAATCTGTTTGAAACATCAGGCATAATCCTTCATCAGTTCTGAAGAAGCAGTGGTATAATAAAAATAGTAAAACATATGTAGCCGCCTCCTTTATCAAACTTCTTTAACAGTATACTCATTCCCCTTTCTTATCTATGCTTTGAAAAGCAATTCACTCCTAGATTTCTGTTTACGTGGAACTGCTTTATACAATTTTTATTTTCATGCGATATTGTTAGCCTTTTTTGAAGTCTTTAGAAACTAGTGTAGTTGTTTAAAATTTGTGTCTTCAAGTCATTGTTGATTTCTGGTGACTGTGTGGACATGTCCTACAGTTTTCTTGGCAAGATTTCAGAAGTGGTTTGCCATTGTCTGTTTCCTAGGATTGAGTGCATAACAATCTGATTTCCATTGATTTCAATGACCAAGGCATTGTTGAAAAGTTTTGATCATATTCCATTTTCAATAGACATTTATCAGATACAAAACTAAAAATTCATATGTACATTTATTGCAGGTTGCCAAATCTCATATGTCTGTCAGGAAGATGCATATAATACAATATGAGTCCAGTGGGTTAAAATTAGAATGAGTTTTGCTTAGATTAAATCCATGCAATGATAGGGAATAAGTTCATAATACCTAAATTAAACTCCATAGATTTCCAGGAGTCTAATTTAATATAAGAATGACTAATCTGGATCCAGACTTACTCTTGATAAGTGAAACATATAATAAAACAAACATTTCATTTTTATTTTATTTTATTAAGGATGTATAGAAAAGGTATAGTTTTGATTTTAGGATGTTTTTGAACAGTCTAGATTGGATATAGTGTAGATTAAATACAATTTGCAAAGGATCTTTCACAGTGATATTTCTTTTCCATTTTGCCTTTTGTGTAATACTGCATCTTGTTAGAATAACCAACTGCCATGTTTTTTGGTGACCACTTGGTGTCTCTTTATTTATATGTCCTCACTTTTAGCACTTTCATAATATCACAAGCATTTATTATTTGTTTATTTTGTAAGTTGATCTTGATTAGCGGGAGTGATTTATGGGAGCTAGTTCCATATTCTGCAAGTGATGCAGAAGTATAGATTCAGGTGTTTGAAGAAATGTGTTGGAATAGACATACTGGAGAATAAGCACATCCTGAAGGTGCATCTGGTTGTTTATGTGAAGGTTTGTGAGAAATTATAGAAGAAAGCAGCAGCCACAACTAGAAATCACATTTGTTCTAAATGCTAATAATTATTTGTAAAATATGCAAACCCCCCCCCCCCCAACTCTGGAATTCTACATTGAAAGATGAGTAGACATGCCTTTTATTCTTGCATGTTTTCATTAAATTTCAGATTTGAAAAGAAAAATAACCTCTTTTTTATCTCATGTCTCCTGACTTTCCCTCTCTTTATTAGATTAAGTTATTGAGGAAACCTTGAAATATCTTTAGTGCCAGTTTGATTTCAAGAGAAAAATTACTCAATTATTTATGTGGCTAGAGAGATATAATTTTCAAACATTTTCATTGCAACACACAGCTATAAAATGCAGTTTCTCCTGTAAAATGGGGACATCTGTGTAAAGATGCTCCAATACTGTAGCTGTTGCCTCATGAAAAGCTAGCAATTTTTACCCTGGTTGAAAAATCTCAAATCATACTAACAAAAAAATCTAGAGCAAGTAGATGAAGTTTTACTAAATATTTATTAAGTGAGGAAACTGAACTTTTAAGATGTTGGCAAATGTTGGTAGAATGTTTTGAGTAGACAGTGTGATATTTTGAAAAGGATAAATATTTGCTGAAAGAAGCAAAAACAAGCGGTATAGAGGAACTTGGGTCAGCTTCACTTGGAAGTGCAACTTGGGAATGTCAGGAAAAACACAAGTAGCTATTTGAATTGCATCCTTAAATTGTGTGTATTGAGCAAGGAGCAAGGAGAGAGAAAGAAAATATAATCATTGAGTGAATCTTCACTGAGTACCAAAGAAATGAAAGACCTGAAGGGATGAAGTTTTGATCATATAGAGAGAATGAATGAGAATCAGATTGTAAGGAGGAGATGGCGCAAGTGAATGGGTAAAGAAGAAGAGGAGGTGAACGTTGTTATTGGATGGAGTTGATGAGATCTTGAAAAAGAAAAGGTAAAAAGTCATTACGTGATCCCATACATGCAGTATGGTTTTTCTAAATTATCTTGAAACTCAAATATATTAGATTTGATGCTCAGGTTAAATCCTTCTATTTTGTGGCATCTCCGTGTAATGAAACTGGAATAATATTTTATAATATTTTTGAGCAGTGCAGAAAGCTGTAGGGTTCTCCAAGAGGGATGCAGAGTAGTCTGTTATGACCTCTTCAATGGAAGAGCTTTGGAGAAAAGATGTTGAATCCTTTTCCTGGAAGTATAATTTAATTCTGAAGAAAATCAAAACATATTGGCACATAATGCTTTTTCTAAAATTAGAATTTTAAATACGCTATCACTAAGATACCCATCTCTAAGATGCCCATTCCAGTATTTGTCAAGCTTATGGGTTACCACCTGTATGGGGTCTGGATATTTTATATATCAATTACAGAGAAAAATTATCACACTTATTTTATCTCATTCCCAAATCAACATTATTGTGCTATTGCACAAAACACATTATTCATGTGTACCCTCAAATGGTGCAACAGTATTTCCTAATTCTGAATTCACATTCTTTTTCTATCCTTGGATAAAATTTAAATGTGACTTGTGGCAATAAATGTATTCTTGTGCTACTGCCTACATATCCTATCTGTCAGAAAAAAAGGAGGATCGATTACAATTATAGAAGTTAATTATGGAGATTTACTTTCAGACTACAGAAACAAAGACTCTTATCTTCCCTTACTAGTACAGCTCAGTTGAATATTGTGAATGTATTGAAAAAGGCCACTTTGAATATCTTCTGCATTCTTTTATTTCTTCCTGTTCTTTCTGTTTCATTTAGAACTTGAATAATAAGTTTTTGGCATTGGCTTTAAACATAGGTTATTCTATGAACCTCCATATATTCTGATTATACAATAGCAATAGCAGTATTACCATTTTATGTATGCAACAAGTGATTTCATCATGAATAAAAGAATATTTAAAAGCATAGTGAATTTTTTCACGTAGCATAATCCTGCTTGCTACTGGTAAACTTTCACTGGCAGCAGAAAACAGCTTTGCAGATTGAATGAAAGTACATATTCATTAGAGATAGGCAATTGCTCTGCTTATATCAGAGGAGACATAGGTGTTGATTTTTGAAAAATCCTATTCTGGTTAAACCTTCTCTGAGAAGAGAGTCTCTGTTTATCAGGCAACTGTGAAGAACAAGATGAAGAGAACAAGATGACAGTTTGAGGTTTGTTCAGGAAATATCTGCTACTTGACCAGATAAATTACACTTAAAGTGTTAGAGGATGCCTTTATGTGTTCTTTTTGATAGTTTCTGGAGAATATGTGAGGTATCAAATGACTGAAGAGTGAAAGCTGAAAGGGTTGTTGTGCCTGCCTTCAAAATGGGGGAAAAGAAGGATCTAGTGAATTGTACATCAGTCAGGAAAGTTTTTGGAAAGCATAATAAAATGACAACTTCAGCACTGTCTGGGATTAAACCTGACCTGTTTATACAACAAAGGAGATGATGGAACATTTATTATTTTAGATTATATTGTAAAGTATCATCTGAGAAAAGATTGAAAATATCCAAACAAAACATTGCTTACAAAGTTTACATATCAAAGTTTACATACATATTACAGGTCTCAATCCACACATAAACTGAAAGAAGCAATAAAAAATGAAACTGAAAAATGTTCTCGGACCTATTGATAGTTCTGCACTATATTATGAAATCTTTCAAGAAAATTTGATTAAACAATTAGGCAATGAGAGTCAGAGAACTTTTCATGCTTTTGATTATGCAGAATGAAATTATTTGATCCACCCAGAGTCATATGCCTTATTTCTTGATTGAATGTAGATTATAAGCAATGCTTGTAATGCTTAAAAAGAGCATACATGGTTTTTTAAATGGTGATACACTCAGGCTGGATTTGTTCCAAACACACACACACCAGGTTTTCAGTTCAACAACAATAAAAAATGCTAACTTAAAAACAGAGAAAAAGACATTTATACCTAAAACTTCACTCCAAAAAAGATGAAATATTTATGAATTTATTTGATAAAACTGTTATAAAAATAATTATATATTTAGAAGAATAATACAGGAGAAAAACTGACTTAGCCAGAGGGAGGAGTCAAATAGGGACTTAGTCTAGAATCCCTATGTGGGCACCAGAGGGTGAAGTCTGATTCCCCACTTGATTGAACCTTATCTAATTCCACCCAGTTGCAAACTGTCAGTCAGAGAAGACTCCTGTGTATAGCTGGAACAATTAAATAGCTAATTGAACTCTTCAAGTATGGGTCTGGTTGTTTACACAATTATAATGGTAGACTTTTAAGAGTGGAGGCAGTTGAAGTTGTTTTGGTTAGGAGGAATTGATAGCAGCTGTTAAAATTTTATTAAGACAACTTTCTGTTCTGAACAATTCCAATAAATATTGGGAACAAATGATTAAATGATTGACATAAACAAATAACAAATCACATATGGTGTAAAATCAAGCATTTTTATATTCTTCAGTGTTCAAAAACAGGTAGGTGGATTGGCAGCTCCAAACTGAATTGTATTACCAAGCTAGGTGTTTGACTTGGATCACAATGATCTTATTGCCTTATGGCTCAAACACCTTTATGGAGAAAGTAAGGAACATCCAGATGGTCTAGATAAATATATCTGCATTCACATAAACAGTTTATAAGAAGAGTGTGCGATAAGAAGAGCATATTGAAAGTAGGGATAAATATAGAAAAAGAATCAGTCTAGGTTTATTCCCTCTTGCTTTTAATATACTTAACATTTATTAAATGTTTGTCTTCATGTTGAGAACAGCAAAAGTAACTTTGCTCAGTGGAGAAATGATCCATACAGATTGTAAGATTTGATTACTAATAAGTCAAAGAAAATCTTTCTGAGACTCTTGCAATGACCTAGTCTACTTAGCTGATTTCAATATCTTTAAATATTGAATCTATAATCTATATCTTTGTTTCAACAATGCATTTGAAAAAAAAAAACCCCACAATATTCTGACTACCAGGCCAGTGAAGTATGGGCTGGATGGAATGATCATTAAACTTGTTTTGTAAATGTTTTGTAAATGCTTTATCAATTGTTCCTTATCATTGTTGTGAAGAATTAAATGGAGTGCCTCAGTTTCCATACTGGACCCTGTACTAGACAAGATTCAATTATTTGAATGAGGAAGTGTGGGGAAGATTCACCAAACTTGCTTATAGCACAAAATTGTGTGGAATGACAAGTATCCTAGAAGACAGAAATAAAAAGCGGAATATTCTTGACAGATTAGAGAAGTATGTTGAAAAACAATTTGTAGTGGAGAATTCAGAAGTACAAGAGTACAATACCAAGGAACAGAAAACATGTTTATTGCTAAGATTGTTGACTGCCTGCTTTGCAAGAAAAGGGACCAAAACAATGTGAAAGGAAAGAGTTTTATAGAAATTGGGGACTACAAGGTGGGAAATCCTAACAATCTGATTTGCTGGTCAGTTTGGGGAAGCTAGGTAGATCTTCATCTATGTAACTGTTCGTAGCCAAAGTAGGCGTTTAAGGAGTGCAGCAGAGCTGAGCAAGTCCATTATTAAATGTGATGGAATGTTGAGGTCATTAACTCATGGAGAATGGATAGTTGTAGGTCCCTTCTTAGGGCTATCCTTGCAAATGTAGTGGAAGTGGGGGGGGGGGGGCTTCTTGTTTTTGGTCTAGATGCAATTGCAGGGGTTTTCATCTGAAGGTTAGTTTGAGTCTCATGGCATTAGGCAGATAAAGAAACTGGGTTTGACCCCCACCATATCTAAAGGACAAGGAAGAAAAGGGCATAGCCTCCATTTTATTTGCTACATTGGTTTTCTTCACCTCAATGAATGAAATTGCAAAAAATGCAAAAAAAAAAAATGTGATGGGACATCTAAAAGACCCTGGGAAAGTAGAGGAGAAAAGAGGATCATTGCATCCATTCCTCAGCTTGACAGAAAGCAAAATCAGTTTGCAGTTAATGTGTTACATTTGGCTTGGTAATGGTATTTGTGGAAGAGATTTTGGAATAGCATTTGATTACAGGCTGAATATGATTCCACAATATGATATGGCTGCAAAAAAGAAAGCCAAATGCTATTCCGGCTTTATTTTATTGCTAGACAGCCATCTGTCTGGGATGCTTTAATTTAGATTCCGGCACTGAGCAGGAGGTTAGCCTCCAGGGCCTTAAAGGGCTTAGCCAACTCTATAGTTTAAGATATGAGTATAATTAATATCAGAATAGACACTTTATAACATTCACAGGTGCTGAATTATGGTTCTTACAATCTCTTGCCCCCCAAAAGATCCCTGGGGATGTCAGGACTTGAAACTAAATATCTGAGAAGCATTCACCCCCTCTCTTGATCCATATAGATTTTAAGGCATGCATCAGAAAAGGTTTAACATCAAAGTAAACATGATTCACGAGAGAATTTAATTTATTTTGTTTTTAATCTATTTTTATTATATTTGTAAGTTAATGTAAACTTATATGAGGATTTCTTTTCCTTAATAGTTTGTATTATAGAAAGTGTCTTCTATTACAATTTTCAGTCAAGATATTCTTCAAATTATTGAGTTCAGTCTGGTTGAATTGCCTCCCTTTCTGCTGTTCAAGAAATACTGTGCTACTTTTTTGGGTAGGGGGCAGTTCCTTCTTCCTTTTTTTTTTAAAAAGCTATTCTTTGCCTCTAAATACTGCAGGCAAATGGTGATATAGCATTAAAATGTGATGTTTTCTTTTCTTTTGGAGAATGGTTTCTTTTTACCTGAATATGTGTTAAAGTGAGTTTAAGTTACATATTTGAAAGCTTACACGATTATTTTCAGAAAGATATTGTGCAGTGTAAAATCATCATTTTGCCAAATTTTAGCAATGAGATCCTGGCAAATTTTTGGGTCCTTAGCACAAATTTGAGGAGCTGTGATTTCTCCATCTTACTCTGTACATCAAACACATCATATAGCGTGTTCATTCTGATTGTAAAAACATGATTGTGTAATTGACGCATAAGCTTCCTTTTCTACAAGAAGCCACACTGGTGAGAAGTGTTAATTTAACTTCATTTTATATAAATATTTTATGTGAATTAAATATATATATGTGTGGATGATGTTAAAAGTGTTACAGCTATATATTACAAAAAATAAATAAGAATGTGACATTTACTTTTCTTTGAAAAGTGAAATAGATGTGTGAACAAAGTGTGCCCAAGAAAAATCTCTCCTTATAACTTTTATACTTTAAAGCTTTAAGCACATTAGAAAATAGTTTTCTATGTATATTCATTCCTAAAAATGAATGAAATGTTTCTTTCAATCAAGGAATCATATCTGCAATAGAATTGTGGATTGCAAATAGCCATGCATTGTTCAGGGCCATTAGAGGCCCTTACACAATGGCTTTCAAAATTTATAAGAATGTTCTCTATTTTTTTTTCTTAGACACTGAACCTTCACCAGAATTGTTTAATATAAGGGTATGAATAGGGAGGGCAGTTCCAAAGGAGGGCACTCAATGAGGAGGTAAATGGAACCAGTACAAAGATAAAATTTGATTGAATTAGATTAAATATAGTAATTTTTTAAAATACTCTCACAATTTTCAGGCTGAATATGTTCAACTTGTTACTGAGCTTCGAATGACGAGAGCCATTCAGCCTCAGATAAATGCTTTTCTACAAGGCTTCCATATGTTCATCCCTCCTTCTTTGGTTCAACTCTTTGATGAATATGAATTGGTAAGTAAAATTATATTATGTGATTGAGCACCTTATGATTTCTTTAGTTAGTGGTACAGAATGTAGCAACTTTGAAATACTGAATAATTTGGACAACAAGTGGGTAGAATATTTTATCTGCTTTAATTTTATGTTGTAATCTAAATGCCAGGGAACCAGGCACACACTGGTACTGTAGTTCTTGGTTTGTTGAATGATCCCATGTTGGTTTAGAAATCCTATTATTCTGCATCATAATATAGAAGGTGATATCTTTTCAAAATATTCTTCAGGAAAACAAACTTCTTTACAATTCAAAATGTGACCAGTTTTACCTGTCATATTCATAATCAAAGTTTGGTTTCTCCCTTTTTTTTTTAAAAAGGAATTGTTGCTTTCAGGCATGCCAGAAATTGATGTGAATGACTGGATTAAAAATACAGAATATACAAGTGGCTATGAAAGAGATGACCCAATTGTTCAGGTAGAGTATATATATCCATGGGATGGATTGCTAGCGCTATGGTGGTGCAGTGGTTAAATTGCAGTATTACAGGCCAATTCTGCTCATTCCAGAAGTTTGATTCTAACCGGTTCAGGGTTGACTCAGCCTTTCAGCCTTCTCAGGTCGGTAAAATGAGGACCCAGATTGTTGGGGGAATGTGTTGACTCTGTAAACTGTTCAGAGAGGGCTGTAAAGTACAATGAAGCGGTATACAAGTCTAGGTGCTATTTGTTATGTATTTCAACCAGTTGCTCTCTCTCTCACCCCCCCCCCTCGCGCTTTTAATATATTACCAGTCTTTCCAGGCTGTTTACGTTTTTTGGAAATGAGGCACAGTGAGACTAGTTGGAGTTTACCAAAATCAATTGTCCTAATATAGTTACATTTGTATCTGCTTATTAATGAGAATTTGCAGAATAGATTTCAAAATTGTTGTAGGGAAGTGAAATATAGAAAGAAACCTATATTAGCACAATGAAAAAATAAAAAAAATGAAATAAAAAATAAAATAGGTCTCTGTGTATGTTTGCATATATCTACATTGTTACCTTCTTAGTTTAATATGGGCAATTAAAATCAAATATTAAGAATAAAAATGCCCCCCCCCAATAATATTTTAGCATTATAGTAGAGAGAGCCCTCTCACTTACATACCTTCATTTTTCAAGTAGTTCAGAATTTCAAAAGTCATATGCAGTACAATGAATTTGGCCTGAATTACATTCAAGAACTGTGCTGCTTTACAAAAATACGGTAACCCGTATTTGTATTGGTTACTAAAATAAATACCTTAAAAACTATATATCTGTTGGCTAACCTATTTCAGCCTCCTTGCTGAAAATTGAGTGCTGGCTTCCCCATGCCCCCTGTACATGCGTGTGTGACCCCCCCATGCACCACGCATCTCTGCGCGTGCGTGCGCATCTCCCGTGCCCCCTCCCCCTACACATGTGTGCCAGATACCCGATAATCAACTGTTTGGCAGGCAGCTTACAGGCATGCGCAGTGGGGCTCTGCCAGGCGACCTCTTCGTGTGCTGGCAGGCATGCCATAGATTCGCCATCACGGCTATATATGATTACATGACATTTCAAACTATGTTCAAAACTATCATGTAAGAAATTGCCAATTCAGTTTGCCCAGAAAGAATTATAGTTAAACTAATAAAGAATTCTTAATAATTGAGAGTGCTGGGTCTTTCGGTGATAATAGAAGAAGTCTAGGAACACTCCAAGCTGCATTCATGCCCCTGAAGAATGTTTTCATAATTATATTAAGATCACTATATAATTATATAAAGGTTATATAATTATGTAGCATGTAATATACAGTTGTATTGTAATTGAATTAATTATGTCATATGTAAGAAAACATCTCCTCAAGAATAGGATAAACACCATTGAGTTACATTGACAAACTAGGTATTAAGTTCTGTTTTGAAGATTTTTGTTACAATTTGAAACTCATTCAACTTTAAATTGCATCTAGCCACTAAATTTTAACTGAAGAAAACTGAACAAAAATAAATTGATTTATTTTTTCATCTAGTGGTTTTGGGACATTGTAGAAGAATTGACTCAAGAAGAAAGGGTGCTACTATTGCAGTTTGTCACTGGCAGGTAAATATATTTTGTTTTTACTTGTTTGTAGAAAATTTTCTGTTCCAGATAAGAACACAACATTTTCACCCAACAACTACCTATGAATTTTTGATCAGTAGCAGTTTGTGATTTTTTTTTGATATCTAACCAAATTGTATTTCTTTTCTTCTTCTTTAAATAAGATGATAGACAAATAAATACTTTTTCATTTGGATCAGTTTCCTTGTTTTATAATGAAATAATAACTTGACACCAAAGCTCAAAATTATTCTATGGTCAAAGTATCTTGCAGAGGTGCCAGGCAGTCTTTAGCACGGAAAATCCAATAGAGCTATAATTAAGAATGCTAACACCCTGCTATAATTTCAAAGTGGTCGCATAATAACTTTTTAACTGTGGATTTTTAAAAAATTGATCACTGTATTCCATGGAGAAATTAAAGTGAATGTATATCCCCAATCATAAAGCTAAAAAACCAAGAAAATTATCCCTATCATAATATCATAGTCATATCTTAGAGAAAGAAAGAAAATGTAGGGTTTTTTTCTCTTTATATTTATATCTGTCTCATCTATAACTATAGCTATGGCAGCTTAAAAATAATTTTCATATATATTTTCCTATTTTATGTGAGTATATGTCTTGTATTCATTTTTGTAGAAATGAATCCTACAGAAGATCAATGGCTATTTAACCATATAGTCATGCTAATTCTTATATAAAATATTGTTATATTTAGATCTACAAATAAAGAAGGCTTTCTTGAATTACTATCATTTTATTATTCTGAGTAAGGATTTTTTTTTCAAATTAAAAGAGTCTTATGTATATAACTGATTTTGAAGATCATTGTCATTTGATTTCCCTGTTAAACTTGGCTGCAAAACTATCATGTAGACTTCCAATATTGTTATTTTCAATTACACACACCATGCCATCTAGCTTTATAAAACGGGAGCATTTTTGACTAATATGAATTACTAATTGATATTTTAATTATACATTCATTAAAAAATGAAAGTTGTTTTATCGGATATGAAAAAGGGTTTTGATGTGATATAGTTGGAACCGGTTTTGGCCAACTGGATTTTTTTTAATTGATTGAGTTATGATGGGGTATTTTGTCCCCTGAAAGACCTGAATGAAACTTAAATGGAGCAGCTGCCCTATAGGTAACAGCTATGCAGCATAATAGCCATCTTCGTTTTCATTCTCTTGCAAACCCTGTTGGCTTTTTCATTCCCATTTTTTGCAGTTTGTTTGCTAACTTCACAGTTGTGCTTTTAATGAGAAATGTTAATGTTAATCTTTATTGTTGACTGAGGACAGATTTATGTGATATGGGTGCAGAGACACTGATTAATGCTTTCATTTCCCATGCCATTGGCTTCCTGTAGCCCATTTATGAAACATTAAATAATGTATGTATCAGAGGTGGTATTCAGCAGGTTCTGACCAGTTCTGGAGAACCGGTAGCGGAAATTTTGAGTAGTTCGGGGAACCAGCAAATACCACCTCTGACTGGAGATTTTGCATTATCCTTCCCCTGCCACACCCACCAAACCACACCCACGGAACCGGAAGTAAAAAAATTTGAATCCCACCACTGGTATGTATATACAGGGAGGATAAGCATACAAACTTCTAGAGGGAAAAGTTATATAAGACTCTGAAGTAGCAATGTACCAGGAGGGAGATCACCTGATAATTTAATTTTGCTAATGTGTAATATTTTAGCATTTACATAGCCATTACAGAATACTGAGTTGAGTTGTTTAGCAGATGGACCGAAAGTGTAGCAGATGCTTGGCACAAAATAGAAAGCTTTAGTCTTGGTGAAACATACTGTTTTTGTGTTGTTACGTAGACAAATCTGACTTGTTAATACTTTAAAGGGAAAAAAGTATTATTAGCTTTTATTAAAGGCAATCCTTGACTTACTACTGCAATTAAGAACAGAATTTCTGTTGCTAAGTGAGATAGTTGCCCAAGTTTGTGACCCTTTTTGGAACAGTTAAGTGAATCATGAAGTTGCTGAGTGAAGTATATGGTCATTAAATGAATTTGACTTCCCCCATTGACTTTGCTTGTCGAAAGTCAGCTTGGGGAGTTGCAAATGTTGATCATATGGCCCCAGGATGCTACAATATATATATTTATTTATTTGTTAAATTTGTTTGCCTGCCGTCTCACCACAAATTGACTCTGAGCAGCTTACAAGGTTAAAAAAAGTAAGACTATACAAAAAATGAGTATTATCAGCTATAACTAAAAGATAGGGAGTAGGATGAACAGGAAAGTGGGGTGGGACCTGTTGTTAATCTATTTACTATCATCTGCATGACACTCCCCCATTGGAGCCCCAGGCCAAGTATATGCCAGTTGCCAAGGGCCCAAATTTGGATCATGTGACTATTGGGCTGCTGTGACAGTTGTAACTTTGGGATTAGTCCTCAGTCACTTTTTTTCAGTGCCATTGTAACTCAAAATGATTGTTAAATGAATGGTTGTAGTCAAGAACTGGTTGTATTTAATTGCTGCTATTTTTCTTTAAAGAATTGTGTATTATTTGATTTTATTTTGCTCTTGAATGGAATTTCTGAAGATGTTACAGCTTTAAAAGTTTGAATAAATATATTTTTAATGAATTAGAGCACTTTACAATTCTTGGAGAAAGCGACTGATGCTTGAAATAGGAATATCCTCAGGAAATATAAAAGGTTGCAAGCATGATTACATAATTATAGAATCATCATATGATCCTATAATTCAAGGTTGTTTTTTTTCAACCATTGTATTGTACAGATCATCAGATCCCACCAGAAACACAGAAACATGAGAACAAGGCAGTGTGGACAGAGGCTTGCTGATTGAACTTTCTTCCAAATTGCTGCTTTTACATGCTAACAAGGGGGTCAAGAAAATAATAATAGGCTCATCAAGTCTTTAAGAATGTCTCCCAGCAGAAAATAAATGTTCTTATTTATTTTTGCCAGCAGGCAGGAATTTTTGTCAGCAGGCAGCAGCTGAAAGCAGTGCTCAGTAAACTTTTCTGAAGAGACCATATTGAGCATTAGAATTTCTCCTGATGGAGCTTAGTTGGCATCAGAGATCTGGGCCAGTGTTGTGGCCTGTTTTCCATAGAGTGTCATCGGTCTGACTAATGAACCCAACAAACATAGACACTCTCAGGAACTTTGAAATCTCAAAAGCAAAACTTTATTGACTACATCATTTCGGCACTGAAGATAGCAAAACCAGCTCTATCTTTTCCCATGCAATATTGCACAGTTGAAGAATAGAGTTCTCCCCTCCTCCCACTGGACAGGTCACACTGTCCAGTGATGAATCGTTCTTTTGTTTTGGGAACAGTTCATGTCTTGGCTGATAACTGCAGAAGTGTCCTTGGTGGGACCTGGGCTCTCATGGTTGAAGTCTGCAGCTTCTGCATTCCACCTTCTCCTTCCCTCCCCCCAACTCTTTGGCAAGTTGAAAAGCGGATAATATTCACAGAAAGCATAAGCGAATTCAATCTTGACGTAGAGTTTACAAAATGACTAGGATATTCAGTATACAGAAGGCAATTCTGTTGACCTGTTGAGTGGAGGTGATCAGGAACCTCTTATTTCTGGTGGTGGAGTTTGCTCATAATGGGTCAGGTTAGTTTGAGCCAGTATGGAAGCGAATCTCAAACCAAATAGCACTGTGTTGGGCTCTGACAAATGATAGACATGCAAAATTCTCTCTTCTTTCAAGGGAAAATAGGTTGGATGCTGGTGCTAGCCCAGATTTAATGCAGTGTAGATTAATCCAATGAAGTGTGTTCTTCTTCTTCAGATTAAAATTACCTTGCAATGTACTTACCACAGGCTGAGACTATTGAGTGGGGTTTTTTTTTTGCCCCGTATTCTTTACAAAGTATATTTGCACTACAATTATAATGAAGCCATTGCTTTCTTCTGACAAAACTGAAAAGTTAAAAGCAGAATAGATGAGATAACAAAAGCTTTTGGAAAATCAGTGAGCTTTTTATGCTGTAATTCTTGTGATGTGAAATGGGAAAAAGATTGCCTGACTTTTGGAAAAGTAGCATAGAATGTTGAATTGTTTCTATCAATGGCTATACAAGATGGGAAATCCAATTTTTACGGCTCCTTTCTCTCATTCTTCATGCTCCACTAAAAATTGTTTCTGCAATCTAGGTATGCCTCTGGTGGAAGAAGGCTGGACAGAAATTTAGGTTGGCTCACAATTAAAACCTGGGTTTTTTCTGGGTTCTGAAGAAATATGAACATGACTGTTACTTTTAAGCCTTTTTAATAGAAGCTTATAAAATACTTAATGAAGGATTTTTCTTTGCTATGGTATTTCTGGCCCAATTAAACATTTCTGAAGCAAAAGTAGTGTCTAATATTGTTATTTAGAGTGTTATGTATTGAAACACTGCTCTACAAAGGACACTATTTCACAAAGGAAGGCGACTTTATTTTTATCCCAAAGCCATTACTTTTGTTCTATAATTACTTAAAAGTTGTTGGAACTTTTAGCAGTTACTCTCTATATCATAAATATAGAAATCTTAACAATTTATTTCTGTTATTTATAAAGAATTTGTATATTATATAGCTTTTAGTTACTATTTCACCTTGCAGAATACTAGTGCATTTTTAGTGTTGGTTTGCAGTAGTTAGCTTCACGTTCACATACTTCAATAGCTTCATTGCCAAAATGAAAATATTAGCTGCATAAAAATGTTGATGTACTGTTTAGATGATTTAGAACTGAAAATGTCATTGCTGCAGTGGAAAAAAACGTGTATTTGACCTAAATGTACAGAAATAAAGAGCATAGAGATATTAATAGAAGTAATAATCTTGAATATTTTCCCCTTCTTCCCTCTGAACAGCTGATGAAAGTATCTAACACTATTCTGTGGGTCTTTCAGTGAAAGCTTTGAGGGAAACTGGCACAATGTTGCATTTTAAAAATTCAGTTCAGCTTGTTATCAATTCTAGATCTTGTCTAAAAAGTCATTGCGGTGTTCATGTTTTAAGGATGCTTGCAGTTTTTCTTAAACTTGTTATCGATGTTTTTCAGTTCTAGAGTACCCCATGGTGGCTTTGCCCATATAATGGGTGGGAGTGGATTGCAAAATTTCACGATTGCTGCTGTGCCATATACACCAAATCTGCTACCCACATCAAGTACATGGTAGGTTATTGAAATACATTAAGGACTGAATGTTTTCCTTAAATTCGTTTTCTTTGGGGTCCCAGACAAGAATTTATTTGCCTAGGTACCCTCTTGCATTACTTAAGAAAACAATTGCTTCTGGTCATTTTCATGTAGAATAGATTCTTTTCAAAAAAATAGAGGTATTTAAATTATATCTTCCATTTTGTTGAGAAAAAAAAACATTATTATAAAAATAGATTATTGCAATAGATTATTAATGGGCAGTAGTACAGAATCATTAAAAGATCCTTCATATTAAAATTGCTCTGTTGCTTTTTCATTTCGTAAAAGAATTTTTTTTTTTTTGGGTTTGGCTAGATAACATTGGAATGCTAAAGGGGACTGCAGTGCAGTGCATTCGTTCTTTTATACTTTATTTCAGGCGAGTAGGAATTTGGATGCTGATTTGAAAGTGTGGTATCACATTAATTACCTCATGCAAAACAAATTTCTGCTTTCAAATGGCATGGTTTAATGGGGAATTCTTCTTTTTCTGTTTCAGTATCAATATGCTGAAGTTGCCTGAATATCCCAAGAAAGAAATCCTTAAGGACAGACTTCTTGTGGCTTTGCATTGTGGAAGCTATGGGTATACAATGGCATAATGAAGCGGGACAACGTCTCTGATTGCTGATGCGCAATTCCTCGTGGCAAAAATAATTTAGCAACCTGTCAACAGGAGGGAGATGGTGGCAGTTAGGAAGAAGTCTTCGTTTGCAGTCCATAGATAGCATTGTTTTTTTACAAGTTTCCCCCTTCCTGTATGCCGTTAAGCGTTTTTACACATCGTTCTGAGACTCAGTTTTTAAATGGTATTTCTCCATTAAGCATGGCATATATCCCAGTTCATCCCTCTAATCTGTGTTTTTATATTGGAACACCCTGAAGCTGTTCTAGTTGTAACAGATATGATATGTATTTGCCTTTGCCATTAGTAAGGGTTGAGCACTGTAACACTAGTTGACCATGTTATATATGTAGACAGAGAGATACTATTCTGCTCCATGATTAGTGTGAGATCTGAGAATTGCTGTCTTTAACTTCCAAGGGCTTGTTCATTGCTGTAAGATGACATAAATACTGAGCATGTTAGAAATATTGTATACTTCGGGCCATGTATTTTCTTGCATGCAAAAAAGTGACATTTATTTATTTATTTTTCTTCAGGGGACATTGAACAAAATTAGAGAGCAAAATAGCAAATGTGATTTATTTTTCCTGCTCAGTTTAAATACTTTTTTTAAAAAAATTTCTAGTTATTTAATATCTAAACATTTAAAAGATTTATTGGCAAAAAAGTAAATAAATTTCTGGAAATTAAAAAAAAAATCTGTATTGTACATTTCAAAGGCACAACAAAGCCACAACTGAACTATTTACAATTTCATGACCTTTGAAAACATGCATATTTATTTTAAAGGAATATTTCCCTTTATTGGGGAAGGAGTCATTTTCTAGTGCCTGAACTTTGAGAAAAATATTCATTAAAGTGAAATATTTTATTTGTAAATTACCATTGGTCGGTAGTGTTTTTAAATATGGCTGTTTATCAGTGTTTTTGTGCTTGTTCTAATAGTACATTATAAACATTTACTTCATTAACTAAGAAAATTGATATGAATGGGTTAAAGGGTAGAACAAGTTCGATAACATTTTCCCTGTTTTATTTATTTATTCATTCAATTTTAGAATATAACTCATCTTAAATGGACAATGAGTGGATACAACTGTCTACAAAGAAATACACTAAAACATATATGCATAATAAAAATAGATAATAATAAATAAATAATGAAAGCCCCTGTTCAAATAACATAATGGTAAATCTAAGGGTGGGGTTCTGGGAATTCGCTGGGGTTCCGGAGAGCCCCTAGCTAAGATTCTGTGCAGTTCAGAGAACACCCAAATCCCACTCCTGGCTGGCCCCGCCCACCCCTTGCCTCCAAGAAGTCCCCACAAGGCCCGTTTTCGATGCAGATAAGTGCAGGGCACGCACAGGTGCTCAGGGAGGGTGAAAAACAGGCCTCCCAGAAGTTTGGAAAGGCCAGAAATGGGCCTGTTTCTGGCTTCCAGAGAGGTTCCAGAGCCTGAGAAGGCCATTTTTGCCCTCCTGGAGGTTTGAGGAAGGCCGCCAGAGCCCAGGCAGCCTGGGGAGGGCAAAAACGCTCCCCCACCATGATGCAGGAAGCCTACTAAGCCACGGCCACCATGGCCATGCTCACCCAGCAACCGGTTAGAGAACCCTTTGCTAAAATTTTTGAAGCCCACCCCTGGATCCCCATTGAAACATCATTGTTCTGGTGTATTTTGGAATTCTTACAGGTTAGAAACCATTTTAGCCCTCAGGAGAAGATCATTTAATAAAATTGGGGCCACAACTGAAAATAGCTTCTTACATCTATCTAAATAACTGGGATTTAGTAGTGAAGCCCTGAATTGCATTATGCTAATTGACATTTAATGACGGCCACATCACTTGCTCCTCTTAATTTTCATATCTAGATTGATTGATTATTATGATCGTGGCATGTTGCAAAATAAAATTCTGTCATCCAGAGCCTCTGTGCAGTTCCCAGATGCATTCCTAGAAAATTAAAAAGTGTGAAATTATTGAGGTGGATATAATTTAGCCATTTATTTTGGATGTGCCCTTTGATTTTGAAATCAGTGTACTTCGATTGTAACTAGATGGTTAAAGTACTGGTAGGTAGTTTACAATATAAAGGAATCTGGGCTTTTGTGTGTGGGTGTGTAGGTTAGTTACCTTACTTTTTGACACAACTTTCCTCGTTTTGGAAGGAGGGATAGGTGCTTGAGTGTCACCATTTTATCCTTTGTGAAATGAATATTTTCTTATGCTTGGCATTTAAAGGCCAAACCCTGCTTAGATAGTTGGGCAAGTCACCTTTTGTTTTTTAACCTACCAGCTTCCTGATGAAATTATACTGTGTATATACATATATGTGTGTGTGTGTGTGTATAGAACATATATATATATATTCTATATACACAGCCTGATGATGGCAGATGAGATTCTGCCGAAACGTTGCTACAACTTTAAAAGCACAACTATGATGACGTGGGAAAATACCCAAACAAAGCTGAATACCATACATGTAAGTACCCACAGAAACTTAAGAAAACAAATATCAGATCTCTACGGGGAGGAAATAAACAGCCAGACCAAAACCTATGAGAAGTTGGAAGTTAAAAGAGTAGGAATACTATGTGACCAGACGAACACAATACAGAAGCCTGATGATGGCAGATGAGATTCTGCTGAAACGTTGCTACAACTTTAAAAGCACAACTACAATGACGTGGGAAAATACCTGAACAAAGCTGAATACCACACATGTAAGTACCCGCGAAAACTTAAGAAAATATATGTATGTATGTATGTATGTGTATATATATATATATATATATATATATATATATATATATATATATATATATATATATATATATATATATATATACACATACATACATATATATATATGTTAAGTTTTTGCTGGTACAAACAAAGCTGAATACCATACACACACATATTACACACACACACCATTTTACAAGGGCATCTCTCCCTCCCCCACTCTCCCCTTCACACCCACAAACAGACAGACACATAGACAGATTGAAACTTAGATTTGGTCCAAGAGAAGTCCAAAGGACATACTCTATTGTTTTAATGATATTCCTCAAGAGTGGATGGCCCAAGGGAAGAGGTTTAAAGACCAAATAGGTCATTTTTTTCTCAACAATTTATCAAAATCTGGAGTAAATTACACCAACTTTAATCAAAGTGATGTGATCTGGGGTTCACAAATTGCTCTCTTCTAAACTAGGATATCTTGCTATATTCTTAATTGTACATGATTTTACCTTCTCTAACCTATGATACTAATCTGCAATGATAGAAGCTATCTATATTGAAAGGATCTTATTAGAACTGTGGTGAGTAATTGAAGTAAGTATTGACTGCTCCTCTGGCTCAACATAGATAATGAGAATTGTAAATTTTGAAGATTTATGTATGAGGAAAATGATGAACCAGATGTCTCTGAAAAGTGCAGAGATGCTGCCGGGCCAATATGCAATGGATTGGTAGCAATTTCGGTCCAGTGGAACCTTTCTGGATAAGGAGAGGATGAAATATTGCCCACTTGTGCTCTGAATGGCTGCTCTTCATGAGAAATAGCAGGAAAGGGCTCATCCCATTGGTCTGAGCACCAGGAGATAAGGGAAGCCACCAAGCTCTCAACCACAGGGAAGCCTTTAAGAACACTTGCTCATTCAACTTCATTTTCTGATCACCTTTGGATTTACAATTATTTTACAGTTAAATCTTTGAAACAAGAAGTTTGAAAAATATCTGATGAGTAAATATCTATGGAGATTCTCAATCATCCAGGATAGGGTTGTCCCAAAGGTGCTTTTCCAACTGGACTTTCTTGATTTTTTTTCCTTGAAAAAGTTCTGAACTGAATTGAAGAAGTTTCTTGGATGAGAAGCAAAACATTTTCAAGGAAAAAAAAAAACCCAAGAAAGTCTTATTGCCTTTTGGAAAACCCTCTTTGGAACACCCGGTGAGTAAAACTTCCCAAAATAGAATAAAAAAAGAAATACAATTTAAAGAACTGAAAGAATGCAAAACAAGTAGCAAAAGGCTGAATAAGAATTCAATGTAAGAACATTTTAAACCGATTAGGGAACCAGGAGTAAAACATGCATAAAGAAAAATCATGTATTAAATAACGTTACATAATTATAAATACATTTCAGTAATTAGTTAATTTGCATGGTTGGGGAATATGTACAAATCACTTTGAATTAAATTACATATATTTTTGAGCACTAGAAATGTGTTAATAGGGGCTCCTCATATAAGCTTTTTGGCTCAAGAGAAACCATGATGTACCATGTGCATGTTCTGAGGATAGGACCTGACATCTTGGCTGCATGAAATTAACCTAATAACACTAGGTTTCTTTCTCTGGTTATTGTGATTTAGCTCTCTGGATAATAGATGTTTGTTCTAAAATGTGTGTTCTTTCCACATAGCCCAGGGTTTGTTTTGTTTTTTTACTGCTACCTGTGCAGTGCAGAAAAAGAAGTTTTGGATACTCCCATAATAAGGCATGGAAAAATTAACATTTCTGCATCTTCATTTCACAAAACATTATGGCAAGAATTCCCCAAACAAGATGATGTTGGATTGGTGCAGAACTTTTGCAAATCTCTCTATTTTTTTTATATATATATATAGTGAGTCTTTCAGATTATGGGTATGAGACCTGGGCTGCTCTACCTATCACAACTGTAAGTATTTGTGACATTCGATGTCAAGAGTTCAGTGGATGAGTTTTCCAGAGAGCACAGCTATTCATCAACATTATTAGGATTCTCTGGAGATAGCTTTGGTATTCTGATTGCCTTTGACACATCAGTTTGCTTAGATTAAAAGAAAATTGCTACTGTCTACTTGAATTTTAAACACTTCAGGGGAAGGAAAAAGACCCCTAAAAGGTTTAGTTTATAGAATATTCTATATAATGATTTTGAGATGCAAAGAAAACCTTGAACCGTAACACCCAATAATTGTGTCTGTAATTTTTTAAAATGCATTTGATAATTGTTACTTACCCTTGAATAGTTTATTTTTCATATATAATTTCTACCATTCTTCTATTGCTGTGAAACAGTGACATACAGCAATATTTTCTTCCAGGTGTAGAAAGCTTTTTGATGTAGGGAAGCTACTATGAGTAATCAAGCTGGAGGAGTAGCAGCTTCTTCTAAAAACATTTAGTTCTTATCACAAATTAACAATTAAGATATTCTTTATTAAACTTGATGAAATATGCTAAAATTAAGACTGCAAGTTCAGTGTTGGTTTCTATTTTGTTTAGAAAAGCAAAGCAAAACATTAACTATTACTGCCTAATGACCACATAGATTTCCCATCATTGACACTTGGCTGAAGAGTATAGAAATTTCCAATAATAATAAGCTCCAAAAACCAACATTTCCAGGCAAAACCCAGAAGACTCAAATGGGATGTAGAATGCATTGCAGACTTTATTAAACCTCTATCCTTGAAATACTGGAAACTCAGCTTTCTTTCATGCAATTTTACCCCTTGAATGATATCCTTTCAACCAATATATATATATTTTTTTTAACGTGGAACAGTGGATCTTGGAATTCACTTCAGAGTCTATAAATGTAAGCATACGCATTTCCCATATATGGTACATTTGTGATTAGCCCAAATTAAGAATCATTAAACCATCTTATGTTTTGGCTGGGGAATTTTGGGAATTGAAGTCTACACATCTTATTGTTGCTAAGATTAAGAAACTACCCTGGAGTAAAAGGTTACCCTGAAGTAATCCTCATTTAGCAACTGCTTTATTTAGATACCTTTCATTATTTTTCTTAATGGCATTTCACTGAACAATTGTATTTCCATTCACCAGTGGTTACTAATCAAGGACTACTTCTATTTCCCTTCAAAATCTGCACCAGGCTGTTCTGAAGAGCTGTAAGTAGTAAAGGAGGAAAGCCTCCCTCTTACTCCATAAGTTTAAAAAGTTTCTACCCAGAGAAATTCACTGGGATACTTCTTTATTTGAGATTTGTTGCTGCAGCCTGAAAGGTTAGGGAAGGAAGCAAGTATAGTAGGAAACAGGAGCAAGATTGAAAATGCCTATTGCAGTGCAACAAAAAAGGAACAATGACAGGTAATCTTTGTTTAGTGACTAAATTGGTACTGCAACTTTGTCTCTAATCAAAGTGCTCACTAAGTGGGTAATCACATAACAGGGATTGTTGCCTTGCTGTAGATAGCTTTGTAGATGATACTGCAAGGACTATTAACAGCTAGTTAATAGTATAGACAGAAGACTAGCAGAGCATATCCATGAACACCAAGACTTGGCAGTCGGAAGACATGATGACATCTCATATTGCACAGGCAGACTCAACCGTAGCTTCACTGGGAAACTGAACATCTTAAAAAGCTAAATCAAAAAGCACTAGGAAATTCCTGGGAGCTTGGCATTCAGACAAATCAGCCATCAAGAGACACATAGAAATAAACTATATTTACATATCATTCAAAAGAAATAACAAAAAGCTAAGAAAGAAAAAAGATGAGATCATGTACCCTCCAGCAGCCAACACCCAGATAAACATGGATAAACACCAGGCAAACAAGTAGAAAACAATACCCTAATCAATCTACCAAGGGGAAATCCACACTGCTAACAATACTGGCAAGGCAAGTTACTGAATATAAATGGAGATCAAACCATGCCTGTTATCACTGATTATGTTAGATCTGCAAACATCTGCAAGCAAACAACCAGGGCCCAAACAACCAGGCCCAGAAAGCACCAATAAGTCCATAATTCAACCCTAAACTCTAAATATTCTCTCTCTTCATTTGGAATCATAGAATTGGAAGGAATTATTCATTGAATCCAGCAACCCAGTTGCTCATTGCAGGAACCGAAATTAAACCATCTTGTAACATCTATCTAACCTCTTTTTTGAACAGATTCAGTAAAAGGGAATCCACAATCTTTTTTTCCTGGATAATTGGTTCTACTGTTGAAGTGCTCTTAGTCTTGGGAAGTTGTTCCTTATATTCAACAACTTGCTTTTCTGTACTTGCATCCATTATTCTCCATCCAGCATTTTGGAGTTATACAGAGCAGGATTTGACCTTCTTCTTTGTGTTGTTCTTTCAGGCATTTAAAGAGCACTATCATAGTGCCTCAGGCATTCCCTCCAAGGCTAAATTTACCCATCACTTTTCAATTCCTTTTCATAGGATTTATTTTCTGGTCCCCTGATCATTCTTGTTGCCTTTCTCCAAAGCTATTGCTTTTCTGCATCCCACTTAAAGGATTCTTGTTAAAATATGGCACAATCCTAGAAATGGGACCTCATCAAGTCAAATAATGACTTCCTATGATTCGGAAACTATATTGTTGCTGCAGACTAAAATTGATTTTTTTTTTGCAGTCATATCATACTGCTGTCTCATATCTAGTTTGCAATCAAATTTTACTTCAAACCCCTTTTTAGCTGCCAAGCAAGTCATTCTCTATTCTGTGTCAGAGCACTTGATTTATGTTTCCAAGCAAATAACTTCCCATTTGTCTCCATTAAACTTCATTCTGTTGCTTAGGGTCTAACCTACAGAGATCTTCTGATTTTTATTCTTCCTACAGAAACAGACTAAATGTTCGAGTCTAAAAGTCTGCCAATTGGAAAAGACAGAGCAGAAACAAAGAGGAAAACCACATAATCCCTTCCGAAGTATCCTTTCTGTTGTGGTTTGCTGGTGGCTGACGGAACTGGCAGCAGAGTCTGACAGCAAGGAGGTTGGGGAGGAACCTGGGCCAGTCCTGAAGGCTGAGGAAGGCTCAGACAAGGGATCTGTGACAGAGGCAGAGATGAGGCCAGGGCAGGCTGGCAGTCATCAGCTGCCTTTGGGTTCAGATAGCAGTGTGGCAGGGGAGCTTCTGGAACTGGTTCCCAGCCTGCGCATGCGCAAAGCTGCCAAAAGGAAGGAACAATTAAGAACTCAGGGTCGATGTGGAAGCAAGGCCACAGATGGACCATGAATGGTCCCTCCCATCATGATTAAAAGAGAGCAAAAGGAAAGGGGGCTTTTGCAGGAAACAATTTGTTCATTTGTTCATTCGTTCGTTCCAACCTCGTGAAAATTTATCTGTGTAACCCCTCCCTTCCCTGTCAGCACTGCATGTGGAAATATTTACCAGGCAGATTTCCAAGATAGATAAGGTCTGAGGTAATTATTTTACCTTTGCAAGACTATTTGCCAATCCGTTGGCTGAATGTGAATGTCCTAAATTCACATTCATTTAATAAAAGAAGTTTTGCCAGGACTCAGGGTTGGCTTAGTGCTTTTTTGGGGAAGCCTAGGACAGAACATTTTCTCCCAATGCCCCTAATGGTCAATCAGAGAAAACATGCAAAAAAATAGCACTAGCACTTAGTCTTATATACCACTTCATAGTGCCTCTAAGTGGTTTACAGAGTCAGCATATTGCCCCCAACTATCTGGGTCCTCATTTTTACTGACCTTGAAAGTATAGAAGGCTGAGTCAACCTTGAGCTGGTCAGAATCAAACTCCTGGAGTGAGCAATGAGTTAGCCTGGAGTACTGCATTTTAACTACTACGTCACATACTTCTGGAGTTGTATCTTTACTCAAACCACATTTCCCTCTCCTTCATAGATCCAAGAGACAATCAGTGAGCAGTTGGTCTCAGATCTGTATTGTGTAGCTAAATGACTGAGAAAAACATGAGGCAGATTTGTCTCAAATATGTATCCTACATCACTGATTTCTTAATAACATACAGAGGTGTCAGAGCGGATTCCATGAAAAGCGATAGAATCCTCACTAGAATGCTAGTTGCTTCTCTGCATTTCAAACATGTAAATCATGTTTTTTTGCTCTGGTTTGCAGTTGTTCCATAGATACATGTGGATCAGCCCATATAGAAGGAACTCAGTGGGTCATTTAATCCTCTATGCAGTAGGATGCTTGTATGCATTAGCGCCTCTTGCAAATAGGGTAATAGCAGGAAAGGATTCAATATCATTCTGAGAAAAACAGGAGATTTCATAGGCAACCACTAACATTTTAGTCTAGTGATTCCTGTTGTTTGCCCTTCTGTTGTGTAGACTGCAGGTGAGAAGTCATGGAAATACTTCCTTTCTCAACTGCAAAGTCAAATCCCTCAATAGCAAGCCTCATCTGTCTAGGTTAAATTTAAACTGTTTTATGATTTTGCTTTTAAGCTCTCCAAGCTTGTGATAGACTTGAAAAAACAACATTCAGGATTTTTGAGGACTTGCTCAAGAATCTTGTGCCCTTCTCAATACTCTATAGGCATAAATGACAAGATTGACACAGAGATCAGATGTGAATAATAGGAATTAATGAATGATGTGTTCTGTACATAAGCAAGGTAGGCAGAAAGTTCTTTGAAATTCACAGTATACAACAGTGAAAATTACATGTGCTGAGTAAATATATAATCACCAATGCCTACTATTGGAAACAAACAAACAAATAGTGTTTGAATTACTATTTTACAATTCTTTTGAGAACAATATCTTTTTGGTCAATATTGGTTCCTTAACCCACTTGGCATTTTGAGAAAGAATGATAATAGGAAATCCATGCTCAGTATGAAGCAGAGCATGCAGTTCCAGTTTCATCTTTATTTCTGATAACATTTCCTGAACCCTCTGCTTGTATGAGACAGCTTCGATTCACTGCAGTGATGAGGCTTTGTGTACAATCCATGATGAGATGCTTTGTTTCACTTTGCAGATTATTGCTATCATCTTCTGGCCCTTTGTCAAAATGTTTTCCAGATATGACAATGCTAGAGACGTCTGGGGAAGGCTATGAGTAAGTGATACAAAGCACAATGGTTGCTTCTCTTAGAAAAATGAGGGAGCAGACTTGTTTAATGAGATCCCTTCAAGAAGTATTTCATGTGGTCCTTTGTCAAAGGTCTTCACAACTATATTGAAACCATATTGACTCCATAGGTGCAGACATCTGGAGGATTTGAATGCTTTTGTCAGCAGGATGACAACAGTCCTGTGCCATTGTGATGATAACTTTGTACTTTATTGTATATGCATACGACATCCAAATACACATCCAAAGCAGACAGATGACATGGTTTTCATCATGGCACTCTTAGAAATGCAGAGTTCGCCTAGAGCCTTTTTCATTAGCTCAGAGATTTGATGGCTGTGGTGATTTTTGGGGGGAGGGTGGGGAATATAGATTTGAGATTTTAGTAGAGTTTGGTAGAAGGTTACTTTCTGAGGTGGAAACCAAACATTCATCAAGGTTGTAAATTAAAAGTTTGTTTGAGCTTTTAAGAAACACCTCCCAAAGTTGCATTTTAGCACATGGGACCAATTGGATGACATCAGTGACATGAGTGAGACATGAATTGGGGAATTTCTCTAGGTTAGTGAATTGCAGATTTTGTATTCTTCTAGGAAGGAAAATTATTTTATGAAATAGAAACATTTTTAGTAACTGAATGTATACAGTGGACAGTGAATTTGAGGTGTATTTTAATTTAAAAGGACCAAATCAGTTTGAAATGGATATATTTCAAATTATTGGTCATAACAATGCTCAGAATTGCCTATTTATTCTATTGTAACTAAAAATTCAAAGCAATAGAATAGATATTCACTGAAATTGGAAGAGTCACTTGATGCTGGATTGGAAAGATGGGCAGGGGAGGAATGTCTTGATCTTTCTTTAGTGGAACAAGGCAGTATTAGGACCATGGAGAGCTTATTGTCAAGAATGCTATTCCTCCAGATTCAGTGATCAACTGAGAATTAAGAAAGTGAATATGTTTGGATGATTCTTTAGCATGATTATTACCAGCTACTAACTCTAGACATAGAGATTATTTCCTTTTCTGAGAATCTTGCACAGATGAGAAAATTCTAACATTATGAATGAGTTTATTCCCTGAGTTTGAGCTTTCAGTTGTTTTTGTTCAGTCACTAAATCATGTCTGACTCTTTACAACCTCATAAACCAAAACATACCAAGGCCTCCTGTCCTCCATTGACTCCTGGAGTTTTCCCAAATTCATGTCCATTGTGTCAATGACACTATCTAACCATCTCATCATATTCCATCACCTTCAGTCTTTTACCTTCAATCTTTCCCAACACCAGGTTCTTTTTCAGTAATTCCTGTCTTCTCATTTTACAGTCAAAGTATTTCAGTATCTATCCTTCCCAAAACAGAGTTGATTTCCATTAGGATCGACTGATTTGACCTCCTTTGAGATTTGAGCTTTCCAACAATGGACTATGATCTCAATCTGAATTTTAAAAAGAAAGGTGTATTGAGATGTGTTTGGATTGGAATGATCTGGAATTCATTGTACTCAGAGTCTTCTTCTTGACATTGCTGAGCTTCTACTCCTAGAAACACGATAGCTCTGTGTTTCACCACTCAAAAGTGTTGGATTTGATATCTTGCTGAACATTGATGCACTGAAAGTTGATTTTGTGACTGATTGTCACTGCTAGACGTATGCCAACCAGACAGTCCAATTAAGTAGCAGTGTTTAACAACTTAAACCATAAAGCTCACAGGTGACTTTGGGCCAGTCATTGTTGTTCTTCCTTACACAGGTGTGCGTATATTTAGGATAAATTAAAGATGGTCCACATGTTTACCTTTGAAAGATGAGGCCACCATGGCTTACTGAAAGGCTTCTTCCCACTTTTAAAGAATATGTTTGTGTCCACTGAAAATGCTGGTTTACTGTCCATATTAACAGTCTTGGCCATAGCCATGCTAAGACTTTGAATGAATGCAGTGCCTTGATCTTTTGTGGACAAGGTTTGGAGACATGCTTTGTTCACTTTGTGAAATGCAATTCTAAGTGATTTGCACAGTGCTAAGATGACTTAGACAGGCAAAATCATGAAGGTTATTACTTGAGTCAGGAAGGCCATAATTGATTGATGGAGTCATGCTAAGGTTGGCAAATGATGAGTTTTCCAAGTCTGCTTTAGATTCTTGGCAGGAACTGATCTGGAGTGTTTAAGAATTTTGTGATAAAGAGCAATTTAAGGAGTAAAAGGAGTCAACCTTTCACCATAATTGCCCATATTTGTGGAAAAAAATCTGTACCTGTTGTAGAGCGGCGGAGATACGAGGCAGACTCAGAGCGATTGTTTGAAAGCTTTATTCAATGAATAAAGGGTTGCCGCGCTGCCTAGGCTAACAAGGCAGATCAGCTGGCGGCAACAGCTGATGCCGTTTGACAGCTCCTTTTATAGCCGGCTGTCAAACAGCATCAGCAATGGGAGCGATCGCCGCTCCTGCCAGGACTGCGGACCTGGTTGAGGACTTCAGTCAGTTCAATGGACACAATACTCCTTTCCCCCGGCCAGGAGCATGCGTAGTCTTGTAAACAGGCCAGCTGCCTTCGCTGGCGGCAGGACTGCCTGAGTCCTGGGAAATCTCCAGCTGGAGTGGAAACTAGCCCAGGGGACTGCAGCGGTGCGAGTCCGGTCAGCGGAAACCTGCAGCGGATCAGGTAGGTTCCTCCGCTCGGTCTGCTTTGGGTGCGTCGTTTGGCTGGGGCGGTAGACCGGGTTGCTAGGCTGGGAGTCCATAGCGTTTCGCTGGTAGACCGGGCCCAGTAGGGAGCTCTTGGTGCTGGGTGGATAGACCGGGTTCTGCAGGGAGCTCTCGGCATTTGCTGGGTAGGCTGGTCCCTCAGGGTTTGACAGGTAGACCGGGTCGCTTGGCTGGGGATCGTTGTTGGCTGGGAAGACTGGGCCGCTTGGCTGGATGCAGGAGTCATTGGTTGTTCCTCTCCACCTCCTCCTCAGCTGGTCCACGTGTCTGTGCCACATACGACCGTCACCTAGGAGGATCCTGTAGGATCTTGGCCCTGATATAACCTGTCCAGGTACCCACAACGGGTCCCCTGCATAATTCCTGGCATAGACCAGGTCATGCAGGGCAAAGTCCCTGACAAAACTGTCAGACCCCAAAGGAGTGTCTGGGTTGTAATGAGGGTGTAGTCTGTCCAAGGTGGTCCGAAGACGCCTGCCCATTAATAATTCAGCTGGTGATTTGTTTGTTGTGGTGCAGGGGGTTGTATGCTGACTCAGTAGATATCTGGATAGTTTGGAGTGCCAGTCTATCTGGCCAAACCTAACTAATGCTTCTTTTACTGACCTGACTGCTCTCTCAGCCTCTACTAGCTGGGTGAAATGGAGCTGTGAGGACATGCCTGATACCCAGGTTGGCAGCAAACATCCCGAATTCATAAGATGTGAACTGGGGGCCATTGTCTGACACCAATGTGTCAGGGAGGCCATGGGTGACAAAGATTAGGGTCAGGGCTTTAATGATGGCCTGAGTGGTTGTGGAAGGAAGTAGAGCCAGGTCAATCCATTTAGAATATGAATCTACTAAGACTAGAAAGGTCCGCCCGTGCACTGGTCCAGCCAGGTCAATGTGCAGGTGAGACCAAGTTCCCCCAGCACTTTCCCACCTGGTAGGGATGGCTGCTGGTGGGGCTGGTCTGGTAGTTTGACAGGGTTGGCACGAGCTTACCCAGCTGGAGATTTGGGCATCCATGCCTGGCCACCACACGTACCTGCGGGCCAGAGCCTTCATCCTTACGATGCCCGGGTGGCCTTCATGAAGGACCTTTAAAATTGGTTTCTGAAGAGTGGCTGGGATGACCACCCTTGTTCCCCATAACAAATAACCCTGCAGGGATGACAACTCCTGCTTGCGAATCTTGAATGGCATGAATTCAGGAGTGTATTGTGTTTCAGGCCACCCCCTCCCCACCCAGTCCAGGACTTGGGCAATTACCCTGTCTTTTCTGGAGTGCGTTGCAATGTCTTCAGCTATAATAGGTAAATTGAGTTTGTTGACTTCAAATATGGCATGAATGGGTGCGGGGTCTTCGACTGGCACAGGCAGGGGGCAGCGATTAAGGGCATCTGCATGACACAAATTCTTCCCTGGGCGATGCACTAATTTGTATGAGTAGGCAGCTAGGAAAAGAGTCCACCTGGTCATCCTAGGTGACAGGACCTGCGGAGTTTGCTTATCCCCAGACAAAAGGCCTAGAAGTGGTTTATGGTCAGTTATAAGTTTAAAATAGTGACCAAAAAGGAATTCGTGAAACTTTTTAACAGCAGCTACTGCAGCCAAAGCCTCTTTATCAATTTGGCTGTAGTTTCTTTCTGCAGCAGAGAAGGTTCTTGAGAAGAAGGCAATTGGTGCCTCAGAGCCATTTGGGAGCCTGTGGCTCAGAACTGCTCCTACACCAAAAGGGGAAGCATCCACTGCCAGGACTAGGGGGAGTTGTTGATTAAATTGGATTAAAACTGCATCAGATGTTAGTAAGGATTTGACTGACTTGAAAGCATGGGCTTCCCTAGGTCCCCAATGCCAGGGGGATTGTTTGTCTAAAAGTCTATGCAAAGGTTCTGCAATAGATGCCTTATGAGGAAGAAATGAAGCATAAAAGTTCAGGAGCCCTAAAAAGGCTTGGAGTTCCATCTTGTTGGATGGTGTGGGTGCCTCGTGGATAGCCCTGACTTTGGACTCAATTGGGTGAATACCAGAGGCATCAATTCTGTAACCAAGAAAGTCCACTTGCTTAGTGGCAATGGTGCTCTTCTCCCTTTTGAGTTTGAGGCCATGCTGCCTAAACCTGTCTAGGACTGCTTAACCCTTTGCATGAGTTGAGATTTATTTGTTGCTGAAACCAAAATGTCATCAAAATAAGGAACTACGCCTGGGAGCCCTTGAAGAAGCCTCTCCATGAGGGACTGAAAAATACTAGGGGCTACACTAATGCCAAATTGGAGGCGCTTGCATTTGAATGCACCCCTATGGGTGACTATGGTCTGCAACTCAGCTGTTTGGGTATCAACAGGAAACTGTTGGTAGGCCTGGAACATATCCAGCTTGGCAAAAATAGTGCCAGGTTCAAAAGTATGAAGAAGGTGTTGGATTACAGGGACAGAGTATGCGCTGACTTGCAGAAAATGATTGAGGGACGTCTTGTAATCAGTGCAGATTCTCACGCTGCCATCTTTTTTGACTATGGGGGTCTCTCACTTAGCAAAATCAATTGGTTCTAATACCCCTTGCTTTAACAATTTGTCTGATTCTATGTCTAATTTGGGGTGGATAGCAAAGGGTACTCTGCGTGGCTTGAGGCGAATGGGAGTTGACTGGGGGTCTACAGTGAACGAGATAGGGGTACCAGAATAGCAACCTAATTCATTGCTGAAAACATCAGAATAGTCTCTGAATAGGGTGTCTACTTCAGAGGTTGAAACAGCATGGATACCAGTTATACTAAGGCCAAGGGAAGGGAACCAATCTAGTCCCAACATACTGGGGAGGGCACCATCAACTACCACTAAAGGCAAATGGCCTTTGAAGTTTTGGAATTGAATTAAAAACTTGCCTTTCCTGAGGACAGGGATGTTCTTGCCCTGGTAGTCCCGTAGGGTCAGGTGGCATTTCTGGAGCTTCTTTTTGGATATTCTGGGGTGAATCTTCTTCAGGGTCTCCCAGGAGATGATTGAGAGTGCTGATCCTGTGTCCACCTCCATTCTGCAAAGCTTACCTTCTAAAAAAACAAAAATACTTATTTTGTTAGAATTTTTAGAAGTGTGGTCTGAGTGGTAGCAGGTATAGCAATCTTCCACTTGCCTTTGAAAATTAGCAGTAGACTGAGGCCTCTGAGGAAAATTCCTCCCTGCTTGGCAGACTCTAGCTAGGTTGCCTTTCCTTTGACAGTTCAGGCAGATAGCATTCCTGAACCTGCAGGATGCCCTAAGGTGGGAACCTCCACAGCTCAGGAAGATGGGTGGTTGCCTGGGGCTGAGGTTAGTCTTTTGCCTAGCTCCTTCTTGGGGGGGCTTTTGCTGTCTAAGGTGATTAATGTCCATTGAGGCTACGGGGTCTTTCTCTAGGGAAACTTCCTCAGAGTGGATAGTGGAGCTTCCTTGCCTGACAGGAGTTCCTTGGATTTCAGCTGCTGATTGAGCAGATAGCTCAGCAGCTTGGGCTTCTTCTATTGCTATGGCTAAGGTTAAGTCTTTTTTGGCCAGCAAGCGTCTTTGAAGCCTAAAGTCCCTGACCCTACAGACAATCTGATCCAACAGCATGTCTTCTAGGTAGTCTCTGAACCCACACTGTAAGGCAGCTGATTGCAAAGCCACCATATAATCGCTAATTGACTCCCCCTCAGCCTGCCTTCTAACTCTGAAGGCATGTCTTCAAGCTATCTGGGAAGGCTTAGGGAAATAGTGGTTGGAAAGAATCTCCTGGAGCTCTTCCCAAGGGATGGTTCTGACAGAGTGAGGGGCTACCAGCACTGTAGCAGTGTCAAAAACCGCAGCTCCATAGTAGCTAAGAAAGTAAGATTTTTTCCGGTGCTCTGTAGTGTCTGCGAGGTCGATGGCATCTAGGAAATAGATGAAACGATTCTTGTAGGACTCCCACATCTCTTTGGCTGGCTTGAAAGGTGGGAATGCCAGGCTGGTGCTCATCTTGAGGTGGCAGTGTCAGTCGCCTCAGCTGCTGAAGGCTTCAAAAATCGCGCTCTTAGAAGAGCGTTTTGCAGCTGCGCCTGTCAGGCGGCGTCTGTCTCCTCAGCTGAGGAGGCTTTTAAATTTTGCGCTCGTGTTGAGCATAGGCGGCTGTGGCTCTCAGCTCTAGGTGGCTCTGCTCTTTTTTAGTGACCAGTTCAGCGATCAGAATGTCTTTAGCCTCTTATTGTATCCCGCCCTCGTCGCCAATGTTGTAGAGCGGCGGAGATACGAGGCAGACTCAGAGCGATCGTTTCAAAGCTTTATTCAACGAATAAAGGGTTGCCACGCTACCTAGGCTAACAAGGCAGATCAGCTGGTGGCAACAGCTAATGCTGTTTGACAGCTCCTTTTATAGCCGGCTTCAAACGGCATCAGCTAATGGGAGTGATCGGCACTCCCGCCAGCACTGCGGACCTGGTTGAGGACTTCAGTCAGTTCAATGGACACAACAGTACCTTTCCGTAACTTTGTTGTCAAATAATAATAAAGGGAACTGGCCTAATGAACTATGTCATAAAACAAGAATCCCCGACCCCCAATTCATGGTCCAGCACCGGTCAACAACATGTTAGAAACTGGGCCATGCAAAGAAGTGAATCCACATTCAAGGGGTGCAGGCAGCACAGGAAATCATGCCCCCCTGGTCCCTGGGAAAAACTCCACGGAATTGACCCCTAGAGCCCAAAAGGTTGGGAACCACTGTCATAAAAAAATAATTGACAGCTGCTAAAGAATAAATAAAATTTTATCTAAAAGCAATATGCAATGTTTATTAATGGAAATTAGCAGAAATCTGCCTGCTGTTAAACAAATTTTGAAGTTTAAATTCACTCTTATTTCAAAAAATTATTCAAAAATAGCATTGAATATGCATGAGCATAAAGTATATCACCATATTTTGAGATTTTTGGAAAACTTAAAGGGCGGCATCACTATTCTAGTCAAATTAATATATTTAATTGTAAACTGCTCAGAGGTGTTGGGGGATGGACATAACTAAACAAATAATTGTATAAATTTAGATTTTTAAATGGAGGAGGGTTTTTATGGCAATGGGATAGTCTTTGCTAAATATTTTAATATAAATATCATATTTATATTTAACTGTCAAATAACAATAATCTTCAGCTCATAAATGGGATAACCCTGAGGATATGTTTATATGATATATTTTTTGTCTTAGTCTTAACAGTGATAGAAATGAAGAAGGCTTTGTTGCTGTAATAAAATAATTTTGTCATAGTGATAGGGAGGCTAATAATATAATCAAACAAGTGACTGTTGTCAAGATGAAAAGTGAGAACCAAAAAAATCCAATATTTTAAAGTTTTAAGGAGTGAAGCATCAGTTATTATTCATATAGAAAATTCAGCAATATTGGGAGGACAGTGGGAATAATTTGCATATAATACAATTTGTTAGCTTTCAATAATCTGAAAGCTAACTTTTCAAAGATTCTCATATTAAAAAACCATATACCTCTGTGATACAAAATAAATTGGGAGAATTACTGTGAAGACATAATTGATTTTCCCTCTTTAGGAAAAATAATCAAATATGTGACTACCTCTTCCTCTATTCTTATAATCCAAGATGGTGCAATCTAATAGTGATAGTGATGAATAGCACTATATTGTGATATAATGAATATTTTATTGCTTATCAAATTTCTTAAGGGCCTCCAGAACTTTGTTTTTAAATGTTTTCTTTGTTCTGAAGAATTCTGATGTGCAAGTCAAAGTCAAATCTATAATTTCTCCATTTGCTTGTTTATATTTAACTATTTGTTTATATTTAACTATTGCAGATTCTAGGATCTAGTTCTGTGGCTGTTACTTGTAATTAACTCACTGGGCTTTTCTTTAGATTAAGTATTCAGATGATGGTAGCTGTGGTTGATAATCTTTGTCAGAAACTAAATGGGAAGTATACCTATTTCGATCTTTCAGTCCCATTTCATACCAAGAAAAGTGAGATTAGAAGACCACACTTGGAATACTGCATCCAGTTTTGGTCACAACAACATGAAAAAGGTGCTGAGATTCTGGAAAGAGTGCAGAGAAGAGCAACAAAGATGATTAGGTGGCTGGGGACTAAAACATTTGAAGAATGGTTTGGATATGTCTAATCTAGTAAAAAGAAGGACTAGGAGTGACATGGTAGCAGTGTTCCAATATTTAAGGGACTGCCACAAAGAAGAGGGAGTCAACTTATTCTCCAAAGCATCTGAAGGCAGGACAAAAAGAAATGGATGGAAACTAATCATGGAGAGAAGCAATCTAGAACTAAGGAGAAGTGTTCTGTCATTGAGAACAATTTATCAGTGGAATGACTTGCCTTTATAGGTTTATAGGTTGTAGGTGCTCCATTACTAGATATTTTAAGAAGAGCTTGGACAGCCATTTATCTGAAATAGTATAGGGTCTCCTGGTCCAAGGTCCCTTCCAACTCTGTTGTTCTATTATATACTTCTGGACTCCCAACAAGTATTTAGAAGCTGTGCTTGGGGCTTATGCCCCTTCCTGAATAAGTGGTACCTGTCAATTGCAGTGAGGGAGCAGAAGTTGGCAAAGATGTCTTTACTTGGAGAGAAACCACAGGGTTTGATTCATCTAGCCTGCTGTTTAACATCTGTACAAAACCATTGGGAGAGTTCAGCCATTGGTTTGGGGTAAGATACCCTCAGTGTAATGTGGCCACTCAGATGTACATTTCCGTTCTGATATTATGAATTGGGATCTGCTGCAGTGCCATTTATGTTAGGACCCTTAAATTATAGGTTATTAAGCAGGCTTATGCATTCCAGAAGTATAAAAACAGAATTAAAATCAGTGATCAAGCAAAAGAAATTATTAAAACATATTTGAGACAAACAACATGAAGGTAATAAAAAAAATAAACAATTTGAGAGGAATGGAGCACAAATAGTTTTAGCTTTCAATGTGATTTATGCTATATTTTCCCCAAATTTTCAGGTTACAAATCAATTATATAAAAAGTATTAATAATCCATGAGAATTAAGCACACTGTGAAGTTAAATGAAAGAAAGGCAAGTATGGGGCAGAAACTTTGTTTCAATGGGAGAAAAGCAGAAAGTTCACCAGACAAAATGATTCACTTTGTCTAGGGTTCAGGTAAGAGAAGGCAGAAGTAAAAACTAGAAATTCTTACTGCAATTAAGAAAGCTTGATTCTTGAAGGTTTCTTGCCATTCCAAACAAGGCCAGAAAGTTTTATGAGGTGTAGCATACACACGTGTATATTCAGGGGACCACCTTTTGCACAGGAATAATTTAACTAAGCAATGACTAGAATGTTTGAGAATTGGAAAAAAGAGAATAGAGGGGAAAATCACCTTTCCTTTTTTAGCTTTCAGGAAGGATTCAGGTCCTAGAAAGTCAGTGCTAGATGGATTCTCTAACAATTGGAAAGAAAGGAAGATCTGCATTTCTTTTAAGCTATGAGCTGAGATGAAGAGGAGCAGAGCAGTGCTGAACAAGAGCCCATTCAAGATCAAAATCATTTTATAAGAGATTTCTTGCTCTGAAGCAAAAATATTATTAAATCAGGTAATTCTGTTCTGGAAAAACTGGAGGACATAAAGAAATAAATAGGTGATCAAAACAATTTTCAGTTCTCTTGTCTCGTTAACAAAGATGTTTCAAGGAAGAGTAGATCCATGACTGACAACTCATGACATGACTCAGATTAATCAAAAGGAAGAGCCCAGAAAGAGTTCTGAGCTCTGACATCATTGCCTTAGACAAATCCCTTTTGCTTACATCTGCATTGCAATCAACAGAGTAAATGGGAAGAACTGAGTGGGGTGATGGCTGAATAGTCTTACTTTTGAAGGTCATCCTTGGGTCATTTTAGTTTTAATTTACTGAAAAAAATGAATTCTTTTTTTTCTTCCAATTGTTACCTCTTCACTTGGCCTCTGGTGTTAAATGTATGCAAACTTGAATCAAATGGAGGGTGTTATTAGAGGTGGGGAAGAACATTGTATAATACTATGATAATCTAGAGATGATGCAGACGTCTTGATCCAGTGTTTGAAAGCTGTTGAGATCTGGATGGGGCTGGTGGAGGAGGAAAGGCTGAAGATGAGCCAAAGCAAGATGGAATTACAGTTAGAGGAGAGAGGCACACCTGAACTCATGGCTTCCACTGGTTAGTCAGGGACAAGTCTTTGGTGATGAGAGCTTTTTACCTTCTTCTGGCTGGTGCATTAGTTGCGGGTCTACCTGGAGTGTAATACCTTAGCTATGATGACTTTTGCAGTTATTACCACCCATTTGGAATGATGCAATGCATTTTATAAGGGGTTGCCTTTGAATGCCAGTCAGAAAGTGTGGTTGCTCTAAAATGCAGAGGCTGTTCTATTAGTGAATCAGAATCACTAGATATATTCCATACCTGTTTTACTATCATTGCATTGATTATCAGTTCCTGGGTGCAATTAAATGCTTGTCTTAACTTATAAATCTGTACATAACCTGGCACCAGATACATTTTCTTTGCATAGAAGCAGCCTGCTTGACCAGTCTAGCATATTTATCCTCTCAGTATCTTTTGATTGTCTTTCAGGCCCATGAATTGAAGAAGACAGTGGTCCAGAAACAATGTTTTTTTTATTTACAAGCTTATTATGGAACACCGTCCCTCTTGAACTAAGACTACCATCCTCATTGGTGATTTTTCAGGAAGTTTCAGGACGTTTCCAATGATTGAGCTGTTCTAAGGCCAAGTGAAGCCACCTAAGTCCAAACTATTATACCCAGAGGTGGACTGCTGCCGGTTTGCATTGGTTTGCGCTAACCAGTAGTTAAGATTGTGTGCAGTTCAGCAAACCGGCAAATCCCACCACTGGCTCATTTTTGGCCTGTTTTTGGGGCCATTTTCAGGTCATTTTGGGGGCTGCTTCCTGGACTTTTTTGGGGGGCATTTTTGGGTTGTATTTGGTCTTAAAAGTGTTTTGTGGGTGTTTTTTGGTCTGAAAAATGGCTGGAAAATGGCCGGAAAAAAGCCCCCCCCCAAAAAAACAGGCTGAAAAAGAGGCAGGGATGGGGCCCGCCAGTGGTGGGATTAGCTACAAATGGCTGAATCTATCTTTGCCTTTGAGGTGAGTGGCTGGGAGGCAAGGCGGGGTATGATGAATGACATCATTCATATCGTCATATGAGCAACCGGCCATGCCTACCCATCCGGACAACGAGTTGTTAAAAAATTTGCAGCCCACCACTGATAAAAAGCATTAGTTCACATCTGAAATTTTCTAGTGCACTAGAAATCATATTATAAATGCAACTTTAACAATGATAAACATATTTCTGAACAGGGTGGGCTATGCTAGAACCTTGAAGCAGGCAATAGCAATAGCAGTAGCACTTAGACTTATATAGCGTTGTTCCATAGTGCTTTACAACACTCTCTGAGCAGTTTACAGTGTCAGTATATTGCTCCAAACAATCTGGGTCCTCATTTTACTAACCTCAGAAGTATGGAAGGCTGAGTCAATCTTGAGCCGATCAGAATCAAACTCCTGGAGTGAGGAGTAAGTTGGCCTATAGTACTGCATTCTAATCACTGAGCCATCATGGCACCAAGGCCAGAAGTTTTTGTCTTGCTCTATTATTAACTTGCTATTTTTTTGATTAATTAGACATGATTTTTCTTGTGATCATGCTATTTGCAAGTTTTATTAAGCAACAGGGTTTGCAAGTAACACCACACTTCTAAAAATAACAAGATAAATCTTAAATATTTGATAGCATGTATCTTGGTATATCTTTTAATACAAAGAAAGGAGAAAAATGGAATTATAGGAAAAATAATTAGACTATATGTTTCAAAATGGAGAAAAGTATAAATATGGAAATATGTCATTGTACAGTATATAAATCAGTGATGCTTAAAAATCAATTTTTCATGCATTTTAGTGTGAATCTATATGATCTTCATTTTTTGGCCTAGTTTTAGATTTGGCACTTTGTTGAAAACTGTGATAGCAGTTGCTGACTTTAAAGAATGGCCTTTGGGAAGATTTTGCTAACTGAGGAGAAATTGGCTTTCATCCTCCTGACCTTCTCACAAGAGCCTGAAGACCTGGCTCTACCAGTTGGCCTGGGGCTCCAAGGGGTGAGTACCACACTGGAGGTGGTGGATGGACTAATAAAAGAACCCATCTCCTCCTCTGTAAATCTTGGTCTCTCCTCTCCCATCTTTTAATTATTTGCATTTCTTAATTATAATTTTGTATTTTTATTGTTGTAGTTTTATGACTTTTCATGTTGTAAGTTTCCCAGAGTCACCTTGAGGCAAAATAGGTGACAAATAAATTCAATTAACAAACAAACACACAAAATAATATATTTTTAAAAATATACATGAAAGAATCAAAATCAGGCAAAACAGGCAGATTGAGTTGCTCACAGAATCATTCAGTGATCTATCTATCTGCCATCAGTCTCTCAAATTTGCTTGCTGTGAGTCTGCACTGACTTTGCTTGCAAGCAAATCTTCACTCCTAAGGGACACAGAGCTGAAGATCTAAAGACTAGCTAGAAAGCAAGAAATCCAACCATTTCCTGCTTCCTAGCTAATTTAAATCTCCCGGCACAGCAGAACAGATGATGGTCAGAAAAAGGAAAAATAGCAATTTAGCAGGCAAGTTTGCCAGGTAAGGAGTGAGTGGGTGGAGAGGGTTCCTGTGGGCCATGTGGGCTGAGCAGCCTTGTGTTTCTGTGCAGCCTGGATTAATTGCCTTGGGAGGATGCTCTGGGGGTGAGATTTCTCTGCGGCCCACCAAAATTTTTTCAAGTCCCACCAGTGGGCCACGGCCCACTGGTTCGCAACCACTGTTCTAGTATTATATTCCTATACTCCCCAGAAAATAGGAACTATAGGAAAATTAATTAGACTATATGATTCAAAATGGAGAAAACTACAGTAAACATGGAAAATGTGTCATTGTACTGTTGAAGAATTATTCTTCTGGGTCCAGTTCCAAGTGCTCTTGAGTTTCTACTCTTTTTAGGGGAAATATTCTGCCTTTTTAATATTTCCATACATGATATTCTTCTGACTAAAATCAGAATTCCGATTTTTCATCGCCCCCCCCTTTCCCCCCTTCTCCTTCCCCTCCCCTCGGAAGCCCCCTGAGTCAGGAGCAGTGAAGCGGCTGCCCAGCTCCGGAGCTGATCCACACCACCAGCTGGAAAGGAAGGGTGTGTATGTGTTGGTGTTGTGTATGCAATTTCTTGGTGCATGGCGCGGGGTCTCTTTTGACTGGCCCCGAAAGAGTGCGTGCGGGGCGGGCGGTGGAGATGCGGGAGCGAATGCGGGAAGGAAGCGAACCTCGTTGAAAAGTTTTGCCTCTTTCCCTTTCTTCTAGTGGAGTGTATCTCTCCCCCCCCCGGAGATAAGCGTGACTTCATTGTGAATGGTCAGAGCTATTCAGCTAAGGTGCAAGGATGACTGTATGTTGCCACCCAATCCTCATTCTTTCCCCCTGGACATTCCCACTGGATCTCCACGTTTATCCCTCGAGATTTATGCAACTGGACGGGAGGCACTGGATTACCCGGCACCCTTTGATTTTGGAAGATAAGTGCTACAAGGAGGCGAGAACTCAGGACCTCGCGCTCCTCTTTGGCGAGAAGGGACAATGGTGCTTCTGTCCGGGGTTAGGAAAGAAGGCCGAGAAAGCCGGAGCCCCACTATGGAGAAACAACTGCAAGTAGGGTCGTTCGGAGTGCTGGGAGCCGAAAGGGGAAGGAGTCCCAACGGTAGTGGCAGGATTGAGCCAACCATCCCCGCAGAGCAAGCGCATGCGCAGGGAGAGCCAAGGCGAAGAGGAGGAGAAGCAGTGGGACGTTGAGGAGGAGGACCAGGAGTATGAAAACTTCTCGGATCTCCCGGACACATGAAGCATTGCTTCAGATGACTCCTTCTACCCGCCCCAAGAGACCGACGATGTGGACGAATTGGAACTTTCCGACAGGAAGCAGCAGCTCAGTCTCTTCCGCGCTTTCTGTACCAACAACGCCACTGTCGTGTGGGCGCTCATCCGGCAGGGGCTCCAAGAGGAGGACATGAGGGAGATGGACCCATCCCTGCAGTGGGCGGGTGGGCTGGCTGGCTGGTTTGGCAAGCGGACGAGCCGAACAGTGGCTTGGCTACCTACCTTGCGAGGCAGGGGAAGGTGGGAGAAGGGAAGTAGACAGGGGTGGCATGGGGTGGGGGGGGGAAGGTTTCCCAGGGATGTGGAGGTGTGGAAAGAGCCAGACGGCTGCAGCTCCCTCCGGAGAGCGAAAGCAATGTTCATTTACCGAAAAATTCCCCTGTGGGCAGTCACGCAGAGAGGGGAAAAAAAAGAGCTTGGAGCAGCAACTAGAACCGGAGCTCTCTTAATTACCAATTCTGAATTTTTTTCCCTTTCTTTTTTTACTCCCTTCCCGCCGTTGATAATTAGGATCTGGTGCCTCCAGGGTCCTGTCGGGGGGGATGATTAGGTTTGGGGAGGAGGGTGAGGTCGGAAGGAAAAGGCACCCCTGGCTACTTTTCAGATTTTTTTTTCAGAGGGGAATATCATGCCTGATTTCCTAGGATATTTCAATTTTCTAGGAGAGGGTTGGGTGCTAACTTCCTACAGTACAATGTATAAATCAGAAATGTTTAAAGAATCCATTTTTCATGAATTTTAGAATGCATCTATATTATCTTCATGAAACTCCAGGTGGTCATTCAGATAAACCAGCTATTCCAGAATATGAATCAACCCAACAAGTGGGGCAGAACGAATCCGGCAGATTGTCCTTTTTTTCAGCAACCTCCCAGGAGGCCCAGCAGTTTACCACTTAACACCTGCTTCCTTGCCAGAGAAGTAGGTTAGAAATACAAGCAAGCTTAGTGCTTTCCTCTGAATATCTCTTTGAGATTAGCCTGAACCATGGCAGGATTTTCAACAGAGGAGACTGGAAACCACTACAAACCACACCTGAGCACCAACCTTAAAAATGCAGTTAGTGTGAAGTTCAGTGTGAGAAAATGATGCAAAGTTTCAGCTGCTAGAACGAGATGTGGGCTGGAATGGAGAAAAAAAACTTGATTGGTCAGTGTAAAGAGGCCATATCCAGGGGTGGGATTCTACCAGTTCACACCTATTTGCTAGAACCGGTTGTTAACATTCTAAGTAGTTCGGAAAACCTGTTAGAAAAAATTACTGGCCTAATCCTGTAAGGAAGGCAGGAAGGAAACATTCTGGTGTTGCTTAAAGAAACTGCCTCTCTGTTAACCGTTATTACATTCTTGGCAGGACTAGACTTCCTGTCTCAGGAACATCTCTGGAGTTTTTTCCCCTCCTTTGCTGGTACTTTGCTTGTGTGGAGTGACCATTTAAAGTTACAATGGCACTGAAAAAAGTGACTTATGACAATTTTTCACACTTATGACTGTTGCAGCATCCCCACAGTCATGAGAGGCCAGGAGATGCGTGCCTCGATGTGAGTGATATTGAGTTGGCCACGCCCAGCCAATAACATGACCACCAAGCTATGTCCACCCAGTCACATGATCATCAAGCCACACCCACCACCTAAGCCATGCCCACAGAACCGGTTGTTGAAAATTTTGAATCCCACCTCTGGCCATATCTTTTGAAACATTCCAAATATGAGTACATTAATCCAAGAGTGTCTGGACACACCTGGAAAGCTCAAAGAACCATGAATGAGTTCAGATGAGAAGTTCAGATGAGATCACTACTCTCTTTCATGCCTTTCCTCCCCTCTCCAATCCCTTCCCCCCACATACTGGAGACATCTGAAGTTAATCCATGCAACAGGGAGCCGTAGAACTCTGCTCCTGACCCAGGAGAAATAGTGTCACTGCATTTAAAGGTTATATTTATACTGTGCAGAATCAGGTCATTTTGCATGAGTTGCACCTTCTGAGCCAACCTTCCTTTAGCTTACTTTATTGTCATTGCACCTCATACAATGAAATCAAACACCATCTTCAGTGCACATCATGACCATGACCATGAAAATAAACACAAACACATATCTTTCACCCTTCACACATTGAACTGGAAAACCTCGACACTACACCAACACTGCACTATACAGCAGAATTCAAAAGAGCTACTGCCCTGGGAAAGAAGCTGTTTTTCAGCCTATTTGTTCTTGTTTTTATTATTCTGTACCATCTGCCAGATGGTAATAGTTCAAAAAAAGTGTGAAAAAACACACTTCTTTTTCTTCATCTTCTTGATCCCTATTTACTGGTCTCTTTCAAAGAGGAAATTGTGAACATCAAACTTATTCTCAACTGTCCTAGTGAAAGTTTTTATTGGTATCTATTTTTATTTTTGAAATTTACCAGTAGCTTCTGCATTTCCCACCCTCGGCTTATACTCGAGTCAATACAGTTTCCCAGTTTTTTGTGGTTAAATTAGGTGCCTCGGCTTGTATTGGGTCGACTTATACTCGAGTATATACGGTATTCATTTTCTCCCTTTCAGTCTCCCATCTACTGCAACACCTAAATTAAGCCAACTGACAAACCATTTATATCATTAGGTTGACTTGTTCTAACTACAATGGCTAACAACATGTGGCTCCTTCCAAACAAACTTTCAATTTTCCTTTTTTTCTCTTTCTGTGCCAACTCAGAAAGCTCTAACTGCCCAAGGAGCTGCTGATACAGTTCTACAGAGGAATTATTGAGTCTGTCATCTGCACCTCCATAACTATCTGGTTTGGTTTGTAACCCAACAGGACAGACACAGACTTCAGAGGATAATTAGGACTGCAGAAAGAACAATTACTACCAACTTGCCTTCAGTCAAGCACCTGTATACTGCACGAGTCAAAAAGAGGGCTGTGAAAATATTTACAGACCCCTCACATCCCGGACATAAACTGTTTCAACTCCTTCCCTCAAAACAACACTATAGAGCATTGCACACCAGAACAACTAGACACAAGAACAGTTTTTCCCCGAATGTCATCACTCTGCTAAACAAATAATTCCCCCAACACTGTCCAACTATTTACAAAGTCTACACTACTAATTACTATTAATCTCTCATCACTCCTTATCACCCATCTCTTCCCACTTGTGATTGTGTGACTGTAACTTTGTTGCTTGTATCCTTATGATTTATATTGACTGTTTCCTGGTATGATTTGATTGCTTATTATATTTTATGACTATTATTAAGTGTTGTACCTTATGATTCTTCACTCTTGACGAGTGTATCTTTTTTTTATGTATACAGAAAATATTTGCACCAAGACAAATTCCTTGTGTGTCCAATCACACTTGGTCAATAAAAGAATTCTAATTCTAATTCTTAAAAGTTTAATGTGAGAGCATTATTAACCATATCTGCCTAGTTTGATGTTCTTTCAGTAGCTGAATGTGAGGCCTTGGTTACCATTTATTTATTTAGCGCATGGCAAATACATGGATTTATAATAGCTCTAATGTCAATATCCAGTCCACCCAGCCATTCAAGGACAGGGTAGTCCATACTGAAAAAATCAGATACTGGGCTGGTGCGAGTTCCCGATGGACACCTGGATACAACGTGATGGATATTCTGCCAAGGAGCACCACAGTCACACTGAGTGGTAGAGACAAGACCTCACTCAAACAACAAGTCCTGGCAGACACCATGCTGGGCATGGATCCCACTCAGAGCCGAACAATGCTGGCAAGGAAGGCCAAAACCTGGCACCTCCTGGGCAGGGCCATCCATGCAACTGCTTGTATCTGGGTGCCAATGTCAAAGCTGCCAGACAGCTGCCAAGCGAGGGCCAGAGAGGGCCACCTGGATCCAAGCCTGCCAACCAAGAGATGAGGAAGATCAGCATGCACAGGAAGAAGTGGGCCCCTCACAATTCTGTTGTACTCTTTCACCAAGGCCTCTTGCCCTCATAGAGCTGGTGATGCAATGTGGCTCAAGATTGGGAGGCAGACGGGTTGCCATGTATTTAGAGAGCCAGGAGTTCTACAAAGATGTCTGGCTGCCAACTGTCATTAACTGCCAATTCTTCAATGTAGTCTGGCTTCCAATTGTTGTTAGTCATTTGGTTCACACTTCCGTCCTATTCAGGGTGCACCACGAGGAGGCAAACTAGCATCATACCCCCCCTTGGTTATTAATAAGATGGTTTTGAAAAATTTGTGATTCAAGAAATATAAATTCTGATATTTTTGCATTCCTCTTCCATTCTGGGCTTATTTTTTAAAGTTTAGACAGCATGAATTCATATTGTCTACTGACTTTCATTATGACACAAAATTGTGTAGGATCAGGATATTGGAGGAAAAAAATCAACATAAGCTCTGGGTTTGCAGAATTTCTCTGAAATATTTGTGGTTATAAGCTTCGGCTCTGAAATCTCTGGTAAGCTACCATGAAGTTCTAATTATGCAGTGGGAAATAATCAAGAAAGACATAGGAGTTTAAAGACCAAGGTCTTTAAAGGTCAGAGATATAAAGTCATATTTTATGGTAAGCTTTGAAGAATGTACATATGCCACACACATTTTGAGAGGTATTGTATATGAGCATTTGACTCTCTAATAGTTTTGAATGACTGAAGAGAATATAGATTCTATTTATTTATTTATTTATAGATATTTATTTTATTACTATTTTGGCTTTCATTCAGGTTCAAGATATGCATAATATCTGCACTTTCCCCTCCACAACTACAATCCTTTGAGGTAGTCTATAAAGAGAGAGTGGCTGGCCCAAGTCATCCACCAGCTTCTGTTGCTGAAAGTGAGCTAACATCTTCCGCTTCTCCACTTCTAGTCCAACATCTTCACCACAACTCCACACTAAGTCTCTTGCCAGCCTGAGCATAACAGATATCTGGTCTAAGACCAGATAAAAAAAATTACTACCGGTTCTGTGGACGTGGCTTGGTGGGTGTGGCAGGGGAAGGATATTGTAAAACCTCCAGTCAGAGGTGGTATTTTCCGGTTCTCTGAACTACTCAAAATTTCCGCTACCGGTTCTCCAGAACTGGTCAGAACCTGCTGAATACCACCTCTGGTCTAAGAGAGATATTCAGGCATTATTATACTGGATACAGTTTTTTTTCTAGAGACAGAGAAATAAGTTCTGGGCAAAGTATCACTTTCTATTCCTTGAGTTCATTGAGACCAACAATCTGGGACTGTTCAAAGGGGAAGACCACTCTGCAGAATTGTGGTAGATGTTAATAAGAAAGTCCAAAAGAAAAAGGACAGTTAACATCATGGATATATTATGAGGTCCCTGATCGTGATGTTCGTGATGAATTTAAATGGAAAACAAATTCATGGAAACATCTGTTTAGTCATGGATAATTATAACCATAAATATCTAGTTGTGTTATTATAGGGGAAAATAATTGTGCCTAGGAATAGATTCTCTCTCTCTCTCTCTCTCCATCTCTCTCTCTCCCCTCTCTCCCCTTCCCTCCCTCCCCCCTCCTCTCTCTCACATCTTCCATCATCTGTCTGTCTGTCTGTCTGCCTGCCTGCCTGCCTGCCTGCCTGCCTGCCTGCCATTGTTCTCATTTAGACTAACATTTGGAAACATTAAAAAGAATGTAAGTTTGAAGGTAAGCAGATCAATTCTAGGAAATTCCTAGAATGTAATTTGATATAAAGTTCACTCATAAACTGAAAGTCATAGTCTTCTAGATATTTTCCACTTGTTTTATTTGCTTCCTCTAATCCTAAGCACCAAAGATTAGCTCCTCTCTAGGGGCTGAAATGCAGTGGCAAATTGCATTACTACTACTGGAGAGTAGAAAATAAAGTTAGTTTTAAAAATGGCGGGAGGGGGGTTGGACACATGGGATGTCTCAATGGAGCACTGGTATTGGTGCCTCCCCAATACCCACAAAGCCAAACTAAACAGTGCTGAGTTTCTTGCAAAATAGGATGTTAAACAAAACATCTCCATATTGGAGTACCTATGGAATCTGAATGAATCCCTCTCTCTCCCTCTGTTGCTGTTAATTTGTGCATCAATGCTTACTTTAGAATTTGCAGGATGGATTCCAAAAAATGAGAATGCTAAGAGAGATAGCAATAGCACTTAGTGTTATATACTGCTTCAAAGCAGAGTCAGCATATTGCCCCCAACAATCTGGGTCTTCATTTTACCCACCTTGGAAGGTTGGAAGGCTGAGTCAACCTTGAGCCTGATGGGATTCGATCTGCCAAAGTGCAGTAGTAGTAGCTTGCAGTACTGCATTCTAACCATTGCGCCACCGATGCTAACATGGTAATAAATCTGGAAAAAGGTAGCAGAATGTTACCATGGCTAAGTGTGCTTCTTACTCCTTCACTTTATTTTCATGTGAATTAGGGAGGGGCTTGTCAAGTTAGTTTTGTGACTAGTGGCTCTTTCTCCTGTTCTTCATTTCCCTTTCACAAGGGATTGGCAGTGGCAACAGGAGGGGACCACTGTGGAGGCAGTGTGCAGGAGGGACGTGTGAGGAGTTGGGAAGGCCCTTTTTAATTGGCCCGGTCTTCTGGGCCTCTGCAGCCACTGCATATATTGAGTGCAGGCTTCTGTTTGCCTTACTCAGGCTTGAAAATAAGGATTGATTCAGTAATGTGGTGAAGCACAACTGTCATGTGAGGTACATACAGCTACTTGATATAAATGAAGTGGATGAGGGGAAACCTACTGTCTAACCTCCCAGGGAAGCAAGCACTAATGCTAACTTTGGTAATCATAATTGTTTGTAATTTAGTTGTCTTGATGATGCATATTCTCACTTATCTCTATTAGCCTCATGATTAAATGTCAGAAGAGTATTCGTATCTGCTCCTGGCTATGGAATCTATCTGTCAGTTTTCACAAAGCATAAGTAATTAACTTCCAGTGACACCTCTAACCTTATGGAGAGGGAATACCTTTTCAAAATTTATGCTATGTCACAGCACAGGATTATGGTGCATCTATTGTATAGCTTTACAACAAGGCTGGTGGTAACATGTTTTCATCTTTTTGACAAAGGCTAGCAGCTTGGATCTAAAACGTACAGAGTTTTAACTCTTTTTTTATAGGCAGAGTTCAACTTATGGATAATACATAGAAGTAATTCGATAGGCTTAGAGAGCTTCCAGGTCTTTCTCTCATGAGAGAAGATGATATCTAACTAAACATTTGTTATGCTTGAATTATCCCAGTCCTGAAGATGTATTAGAGAGATCCAGGCACTTTCTAGTAATTGCAATTAATTTACTGTAGAAGAAAAAAGGATTGTAAACTTCCTTGTAAGCGATCTAGCTTCTAATATGTATCTGTAAACACTTCCCTTGATCACATCATTAGTTCCAAGCCTTGGCTATATTTCTTCTTAGCCTCACATAAGTCTCAATATCATTCTTTAAAAAGAAAATGGTGATTGGCTATAGTCCACTACTTTGTTGGAAGTAAGACATTTTGTCCAGAAACAAGAGAAAGATGATGGAAAACATCCTGGTAGGCTAGAAGGAGTAGTAGGAACAATATCATCAGCTTGCCTTTGATAAATGGGTGTTTAGTAATTGGCTGGGTCTACCTTGGCATCTAATAATATGCTCTCAAAATTCCAAATGTACCTCAATGGCAGAGGTGGTATTCAGCAGGTTCTGACTACTTCTGGAGAACTGGTAGTGGAAATTTTGAGTAGTTCAGAGAACTGGCAAATACCACCTCTGACTGGCCCCGCCACCATCTATTCTCTGCCTCTCAAGTCCCAGCTGATCAGCTGGGTCTTGTTTTGTTGCCCTGCATAGGAGAATGGGGCTGAAAAGCAGGTTATTGGATTGGGGAGAGAATGGGATTTTGCAGTAACCTTCCCCCAGGAGTGAGGTAGGAATGGAGATTTTGCAGTATCCTTCCCCTGCCACACCCACCAAGCCACACCCACCAAGCAATGCCACGCCCACCAAGCCACGCCCACCAAGCAATGCCATGCCCACCAAGCCATCCCACAGAACCATTAGTAGAAAAATTTGAATCCCACCACTGCCCGATAGGGACTCATTGCAAACTTTTTAATGCACTCCCATTTCAATGTCTCCTTGAATTTCCAAGGAAGGTGCTTCTAGATGTGCTGAATTACTATCTGAACAAGTAAATATGGATGTCCAAAACGCATACTTATGAGCTATAGATGAAGTGGTAGTCTAGATGAGAACAAATAACCTGAATGTGAATATTCAGATGGATATAAATTGGTTCATTACAGGTAGGAATTTCCCACTATGGGACTTATCTGTCTTGATAGGGTTTCATACCCAGTGCAGGAAGAAATTAGTGTAGATTCATCTTAGTCATTGGAAGCCAAATTTCCTCAGGGCAAAAATAATTATTATTGCCTTTGGCTGATTTGAACTTTCTCAACCAAGGATAGATTGGCCCAATCATCCATGTACTGTTAAGAATAGACTTCAGGAATGTAGCTTGTGGTTGCTACCCTTGATTGATTTAGTAGCTGCAGGTAGAGTGGAAAGTGACTATTGAAAACTCTGAATTGGCAAATAATTAGCCAAATAAGGAGGCTGAATGTGATATGGCAAGCTTATATAACACCTGATGATCAAGAATAGGATCATATATTCTTCTCAAACTTTCTATCCTGTAGAACAGGGGTCGCCAACCTTTTGGACCTCAGGGACCACCAAACTCCTAATTTTAGATTCCAGGGACCACTAACTGGTTCTATGGGCGTGGCCTAATTCATGAGTGTGGCTTGGTGGTCATATGAATGGCTTGTATGTAAATATTATGAATATTTATATAAATATTGAACTTTTTATAAAAAAGAGCAAGTTTTACCCAAAATCAGGCAAAGCAGGCAGATTGAGTTGTTCACAGAATCACAGATTCATTCAGAGATCTATCTATCTGCCATTAGCTAACTCAATCTGTCACATAAAAATTTGCTTGCAAGCAAACTCATAAAATTAACTCACAACACACCATGCATGTAAATATTGAATTTTTCACAAAAAAGAGCAACTTTTACCCAAAACCAGGCAAAGCAGGCAGATTGGGTTGCTCACAGAATCATTTCGTGATCTATCTATCTGCCATCAGCTAGCTCAGTCTCTCAAATTTGCTTGCCGTGAGTCTGCACTGAATTTGCTTGCAAGCAAAACTTCAGTCCTAAGGGAGGTTCGGCTGTGCTGAGCCGAAGATCTAAAGACTAGCTAGAAAGCAAGAAATCCAACCATTTCCTGCTTCCTAGCTAATCTAAATCTCCCAGATGGTCGGAAAAAGGAAAAATAGCAATTTAGCAGGCAAGTTTGCCGGGTAAGGAGGGAGTGGGCAGGCAGGGTTCTGGCAGGCCATGTGGGCGGCGCAGCCTTGTGTTTCTGTGCAGTCTGGATTAATTGCTTTGTGGGGGTGCTCTGGGGGTGAGATTTCTCTGTGGCCCACCAAAATTTTCTCATGGCCCACCAGTTGGTGACCACTGCTGTAGAAGATGCCTGCTGGTGGCATGAAGGAAAGCATTCTGTGTGATGGCCCCAATATAGAAATATTTTCCCCCATTGATATCAAATAAGTCTCTATAGAGCCACTGATAATTGAAGATACAATTCTTTATTTGATTTGTCAGTGTGGTCTTAGAGCTATCAAATAATATAATTCTATTATTTTAATTTTTATGGCTGGGTTTGATTGCATTTTATTATGACTTCATTGTGAACCTCTTTGAAATTTTCTCTGAAAAGCCTAGTACATAAATAAATTGCTTTATTAAACAAAGAAAACCAGCAATACCTTTATATGAAGGGATCAGAGACATCATTTTAGTGGAGCTGGGACCTAGGAGACCAAGATTCATAGTAAGCATTTAAAACCCATGAATATATTTAAGATTAAAGTGCAAGATTAGCCACATGTGTGCTAAGATTTTTTGTAGCCAATTTCCTACATGTCATAACAATAATATGATAAAGACAGGTGAAACATAATTTGTTTGGTTTTTTTTTTTTAAATATATTTTCTTAGCCTATAACAGCTACTGTATGTATGCTTTTTTGCTTTTTTGCTTTTTAAAAAATCTCTCAGCTTCCTTTGTGAAGCTTATTTAGCCTATAACAGCTACTGTATGTATGCTTTTTTGCTTTTTTAAAAATCTCTCAGCTTCCTTTGTGAAGCTTATTTGCGAATCATGTTTTAGTGGCTGACTTTTGTGCATATTTCTCAAGATGTTTAGGGTAGGCTTAATCAACACGAATAAGACTGCATACAAATTGGGATGATTATTATTCTTGGTTAGGATTATGCAGAATTAAACTTTCCCAAACTGAAGCTAACATATTCTGCAAGACAAGAAAGTAAGCTGAATTTCCATTTGGTTTGCTTCTAAAGCTGAGCCTTCAAATTATGAAGTGATGCAAAGCCAAAAGATTCATACAATGAAAACAAAGATTGGGAAATTAAATGACACGATGCAATTTTCTGCCTCATTGGTCTGGCACCAATAATATGCAAAGGAAAACCTACTAGGTATTGGTTAGCTGCTGAATAAAAAGCAGAACCATCCGTCTCTATCTCAAGGAAAGCTATTCCTTTGAGTGATACAGCTATTGACCCCTCCAATTACCTATCTCTTGCTGCTGTCCCTCCACCTCCTGTGGCAGAAGACCAAAATCTATTTTCTACTCTTATGGACCACAAAACAGCCATTCTGGTTTTAAACAGGGACATTGTTCAACAACACTGTTGAGTCTTTAGTGTTAGCTTGAGGCATGTGTAGAAAAACGAAGTATTGGTGTATGAAGAAATATAGGGGTTTGGCATCCAGGTATTTATTTTTTTATTTATTTGATTTGTCAATTGCTTATAAGATAATAGGTATAAGTATAAACATGAGTAAGAATACAGGAAATAGATACGAATAAATGGGACAATAGGACAGGGACAGTAGGCATGATGGTGCACTTATGCACGCCCCTTAAAGACCTATTAGGAATGGGGTGAGGTCAATAGTGGATCGTTTAAGGTTAAAAGAGTGGGGGTTTGAGGACATAACAACAGAGTCAGGTAATGCATTCCAGGCATTGACCACTCTGTTGCTGAAGTCGTACTTTCTGCAATCAAGTTTGGAGTGGTTTACATTGAGTTTGTATCTGTTGTGTGCTTTTGTGTTGTTGTGGTTGAAGCTGAAGTAGTCATTGACTGATGGGACATTTTAGCAGATAATTTTGTGTACTACATTTAAGTCTAACCATAGGAGGTATAGTTCAAGGTTGTCCAAGGCGAAAGTCTCAAGCATGGTGATATAATGTATTCTATTATGAGCAGAGGAGTGTAGTACTCTTCTCATGAAATACTTCTGGACTCGCTCAATTGTATTAATGTCTGATATACAGTGTGGATTCCAAACAGATGAGCTGTATTCAAGTATTGGTCTAGCAAAGGTTTTGTAGGCCCTAGTTAGCAATTCAATATTCCTGGAGGAGAAACTTTGTAAGATTAGATTTACAACTCTTAATGCCTTTTTGGCAATGCTGTTACAGTGAGCTCTGGTGCTTAGATCATCATTGACAGAGTGAGGGTTATCAACAAGATTGTTGTGTGTCTTGTGTTCCTGTGTTTACAGGTTTGTTCCTTTTCTCATTGATGGCCATCTTTTGTCTGCCCAAAGATAGAAAGTGTTGCCTTGTAAATTTAGAGGGAATTGCATTTTCATGAAGCACCTTTGGCTGCCTTCCCATCACATCATGTAGCAAGCAGCAGCTCTACTTGAAATGGTAGGGATGTTATGCTTTGAGCTCACAGATGCAAGACCAGGGTTACTAACTCAATGGGGTTATTGTAATTTCACAGAGCCATCCTTTCGGGTGAGAAGAAATAGCAGAGATCCTGTAGGTTCTTCTACCGGACCTGTCCTAATGTTTAGCAAAATGTCTTGCTTCACTTTCTATGGTGTTTTCCACTTTTCTCTGGATATTTGTTTTCTTCAGGGAGGTTGGGGTTCAAGGCAAGACCAATATTCCAGTGTTTTCTTTTCCAAATTCTATTTTGAACTGTGTTTCATTTATTAAATCTATTTATTGTTATGGAAGATAATGAGAGATCTGGGAAAGGAATAGAAGACCACACAGACATAAATAATCAAGAAACACTGGGAAAGACAGTTGAAAACTTATTGCATTAATGACAATGGAGTTCAGATGGAGAAAAATCTGGGAAGGAAAAAAAAATCAAAGAACTCAAAGAGATTTCTACTTTTTAATTGTCAAAAAGGCATCCCAACATGGGAGACCCAATTTCACACATGCACTGGGGATAGAAGAGGATGCCAGACAAGATCACAATATCTTCCTGGAATTCATGGTGTAGCAAGCAAAAGGCAAACAAAAACTGAAAGGCTATTATTGTGGCTTTGGGGGTGGATTTTTTGGGTGCCAATTGTGGTGGGATTCAATTTTTTTACTACTGGTTCTGTGGGCATGGCTTGGTGGGCATGGCAGGGGAAGGTTATCCAAATTCCCATTCCTTCTCCACCCCACTAACCTGCTTTCCAGCTTTGTTCTCCTGTGCAGGACAACAAAAAAAGACCCAGCCGGTCAGCTGGGACCCAGAAGGCAGGGAATAAATGGGGACAGGGCCAGTCAGAGGTGGTATTTGCTAATTCTCCAAACTATTCAAAATTTCCGCTAGTGGCTCTCCAGAACTGGTCGAAATCTGCTGAATATCACCTCTGGTACCAAATTGATATGCTAAGCCTTGTGGAATATCTGTGAACACATTTTGTATGAGGTTCAAACCCCTCTGAGCCATACATGAAGCGAACTGACCTCCACCATGAAGATGCAGCACGACCACGAACTCAAAGCCAAACAGCAAGATCACAGCTCACCAGCTCAAACCCTCCAGCAACTAAGACTAACCTGAGCACAATCAAGCCCCCACCTGAACAGAACACACCTCCAGCCAATCAGAACACAGCCAAACCCCCAACCAATGAGAACACACCCCCACCCAATCAAGTCACACCCCCACTAGCAGTTAAAAGGAAGAAGCAGCTGCAAGCTCACTTCACTCTGAGAAGCACAGAGCTGAAGACCAAGCCTGAAGATGATGAATGAGACTTCATCGAAACGTTGCCTAGATACTTCCAATCTTACGCGGAAGAAAACCCGAATAACCAAAGATATATATATATATATATATATATATATATATATATATATATATATATATATATATATATATATATATATGTCTGGCATTCAGCTTTGTTCGGGTATTTTCTCACGTCATAATAGTGGTGCTTTTAAAATTGTAGCAACGTTTCAGCAGAATCTCATCTGCCATCATCAGGCTTCTGTATGGTGTTTGACAAACACCATACAGAAGCCTGATGATGGCAGATGAGATTCTGCTGAAACGTTGCTACAACTTTAAAAGCACCACTATTATGACGTGGGAAAATACCCGAACAAAGCTGAATGCCAGACATGTAAGTACCTGCGAAAACTTAAGAAATATATATATATATATATATATATATATATATATATATATATATATATATATATATATATATATATATATATATAAAAACAATAGGAACGGTGCCTGTGGAAATCAATGGTTTTGTCACTGAATGCTGGAAGAAAATGGAATCAGGCAGGAACTAGACAAGATTCACAGGCCAAGTATTCCACTAATGCTTTTTCTACCCCCCCTCACTCTTTTGATTAACCATTCATTATTTCACATTTATAATCCTCTCTTCCGTCAATTAGGAAGAATTTCATGTTGGGTTTAGCTTTTGTCAGGCTTAACCCTGGCCAAATGAGCAAAATTCACTATCAGGACAAAGCAGAGTTTTCCTGGAGATTACAAAGCTGCCATTAAAGAGAATGTGCTTGTGGTGGAGTTCCACTAAATCTATTCCTTATAGGAAATACAATAGATATTTTGAAGAAGCCCCAGCAAAAGAAAAAGAAAAAGAAAAAGAAAAGAACTATAAAGCTGAAATAAGCTTGGTTTATTAGTGAGTGAATGAATAAGTCTCACAACTCCCCAAGAAAAAAGAAAAAGAAAAAGAAAGAAAGAAAAAGAAAGAGAAAGCAGTCTAGCTGATGCTGGCAAATGTGCTCTTCATTTTGTCAATATAGTCAGTCATTAAAAATAAATACATGTGTTTGTTTTTCTCAGTAATTTTGCCAACTTTCTAAAAAAGTTTCTCTAATAATATGTGAGATGAATATTTGCTAAATTATTCTTAATCAAAAGGTTTTTTTTAAATCCTGATTTGCATGATGGTTGATTTCCAGACTAATAAAGATTCAAGACATCTCAATAGGAAGAGATAATTGGAAACTTTTCCTTCATCAACCAAAAGAAAAAGAAAAATCTGATTCCACATGGAATCATAGCATTAGAAAGGCTTCAAAGTTCATCTAGTTCAAACCTCTGCTCAATGTATGATTCACTAACAATGACCATCTAGCCTCAGTTTGAAAATTACCAGAAATGGAGAATTCACTACTGTTGAGGTAATTCCCCATTAGGAGAATGAGCGCATACAGGGAGACGTATTGAGAGTAGTGTTTGAATAATACACACACAGCACACAGATACACTGTACAGTAAATGTAGGGTTTTACTTTCAATAAAGGTTTAAGCAAAGTTCAAAATAAGCAGTCCAAAGTCATTCACAGGTTAAGATCAGTCAGTTTTCAGTCCAGGGATAATCCAATAACAAAGTCCAGTGTCAAAAAACAGTTCAGTAACAGACTTACATCAAATCCAAAAATATCAGTCAATTAGGAGGAACGGCAATACTCTCCAACAGAAGGAAAACAGAGATACTGAGACACACTCTCTTCTGAGACTAAGACTAAACAATCCAGATTTTTGGCTCCATCTTTTTTTTTTCTTAAGACAAATTTTATTAATTTTACAAAACAATACACAAACAATCAAGGCATAATAACATAAAAGATCTTTTCTCAGAAAACCAATAGAACATACAAAATAGTTCCAAATTGTAATATATAAATTTATGTTATCTGTTCAACTTCATATCTTATCCCAACTTCTCCTTTTCATTCTATTATCCAAATTATATTTCTTGCTAATTAAAATTTTATTGCCTTTCAAAAACAATACACAAACATACAAAACATAAAACATAAAAAACATAAAACATCTTTTCTGAAAGCTGCTTGATCCCGGGTTAAAACTCTTCGCACAGACACAAATTCAAAAATCATATTTACTTTATATATCATTCCATATCTCATTACCATTTTCAATTTTCTACATAGCTTCTTCCCTCTTTTATCTTTCTTAGTTTTATTTTATTTATCTTATCTCAATTCAATTCATAATACTTATCATTCTTTGTCTGTTCTATTTCCAGCTATCCATTCATCTTTTCTCTTTAAATATACTTCTCCTGTACACTGATTGGAGTGACACCTTTGACTCTTTCCCCTAACTTAATAATACTTAATATAACACTTACCTTATATTGGGATTCTGTTTAGTACATTCTAAAATTACACAATAAATTTTATGAGAAAAGCAAAAACACTACAATAACAAAATAAATGCATATAAGACCACTATCAATGCCATTAAGAAACTAATCATACATATTAATACTCATTTATATCATTTATTCTAAATACACATATAAAAACACAATCTTGTGTATCTTCCAGAATCCCTTTTTCAATTAGATTTACCCATTGTCTCTAAATAAGTTTTGTTTCTTTAAATCTTGCTTCCCACCATTAAGGCTTCTCATCCCCTCCTTTCTCTCTTGTTTATTTTTCTCCTTGCCCTTTTTACCCCTTTGTTTCTCCTCCTCCCTTTTCTTCTTCTGCTTACCCCCTTTCTGTTGTTTTCTAACCTTGTATCCACCTTTCATCTCATCTTTCTCTTTTTTGATTGTTTTTTCAAACCTTAAAATCCCCTTTTTCTTTTCCTCTTTATCCTCCTCCCCCCAAAAAACCCATTGTTCATCAAAGATGGCTTCTTCTTCTTCTTTGTCCCAGTCGTCCTGCTGTGTAATCAATTTTTCATAAGTGCATACTGCCATTTCTAGAAATTGAAAAAGAGTGCCCATCTTTTCCATCTTGTTCTTCTTTTTTATATTCAATTTTTAGTTCATCCACAAGCAATGCCATCATGAAGAGAAAAACTTTTTCCAAAACAACCACCCAAGTATTTTTTAATCAAGAATAATTCTAAAAAGTTCCAAAGTCACCAAAGAATCCAAATAAACTATTTCTTTTAATACTTTTTCTTTCTTTCTTCTCTTTCTCTTTCTGGGGTTACTGTTTAATCAAAGAGTTCCAATTAAGGTATATCTTTCTTTAAAGTTCTAGGCAATTTCCTCCTTTTTCAAATTCTGCTCCAATTTTTTTTTTCCTCTCCCTTCCCACTTACAACGATTTTCCTTTAAATGTTCAGAAATCCATACCTTCAATACGGGTTTTCTGATTTCTTAAGTTGTTAAATCCAATGTCCAGGAATCCTTTATCCCTTGGCTTTAACTCTATGGGGTGGGAGAATGAAGAGAAAAAAAAGTTTTCCCTTGACAGCTTTCTCTGCCACTTTCCAATCTTCTTAGGGATACAATGTATCTTTCAGGCAATTCAAGCAATTCAGTTTCCAAGGTATTTAAGAGTTGTTATTTTCCCGGCTCAGCCAGCACTTTCACTTCTCCTGATTCTTCTTTCTCATTCTTCCTCCAGCACAATCTTCCTCCAGCTGTGGCCATTACTGACCACCGCTCCACCGCCTTGAGAAAAGGAGGTTAGCTGGGTGAGGAGGGGTTCTGCGACACCCCCAAACCCCTCTCCGGATCCTCCCTATCTTCAGCTGCCTCTATGGGATAGCCTTATCCTCCAGACCCATCAAGATCGGAGGCACCAAGATGGCTAGCGCAACAGGGATCGCGCAGGATCGTGAATCCCTGCCGCCGCCGAAGCCTGGCAAACCGGAAGTCATTTTTGGCTGCATCTTATGGCTGTTTGAGAAGCCACACCCAATTACACCTCCAGGACTCTCTTAAAGATACAGTATTAAAATGTCTATCCTGGTTTATATATTGTCCAACCCAAATAGCTGTTAGGTGACTTATATTCCGAACAACTACTTCATGTGGCAGGCTAGCATCTTATACATATATCCAACATGATTTCTATTCCTTTGTTTCCTTTGTAGATAGATTACAGATTAACAGAGTTGGAAGGGACCTTGTAGGTCATCTAGTCCAACCCCCCCCCCAAGAAGGAAACCCTACACCATTTCTGACAAATGGCAGTCCAATCTCTTCTTGAAAGCCCCCAGTTATGAAGCTCCCACAAACTTCCGAAGGCAAGCTGTTCCATTGGTTGATTGTTCTCATTGTCAGAAAATTTCTCTTAATTTCCAGGTTAAATCTCTCCTTGTCCGGCCTACAGGTGCTTTAGAAAATAGCTTGACCCTTTCCTCTTTGTGGTAGTCCCTCAGTATTGGAACACTGCTATCATGTGTCCCCTGGTCCTTCTCTTCACTAGACTAGCTAAACCCAGTTCTGTAATCATTTTTCATCCAGTCCCCTAATCATCCTGATTGCTCTTCTTTGCACTTTTTCTAGAGTCTCAACATATTTTTTATAGTATGGTGACCAAAACTGGATGCAGTACTCTAGGTGTGGTCATAGTACCTCACAAACACATCTAAATCCTTTAACTGTTTTGGATAGAGCTTGGTTTCCAAACCCTTTACGATCTTGGCGGTTTCCTCTGAACTAACTGCTACTTGTCACCTTTTTTAGTTTGATGGTCAGAACTGAATATAATATAGCAAACGGACCAATGCTTTAAAATGGATCAATGACTTCCTCTGAATTAGGTTCTATGCTCCTTTTAATGCATCCCAAGATAGCATTTGCAGCAACTGCTGCATTACACTGCTGCCTCAGATTTGACATGTGCTTTAGAAGGGTATCCAGATCCATTCTACATGGAGAAGACTTTCCATCCTATATTTGGACCTTTCATTTTTTCCTATCCAGGTGAAGAAGCTCACATTTCCCCTCTGTAAGATTCTGTTGTATTCATTTCAGCACTCTGTTGATACCTGTCTAGATCTTCTCCAATCCCTTTTCTTTCCTTTGAAGTATCCTCACCTCCCAGTTTTGTGTCACTCCAGAATTTTGTAAGCATTTCCTCAACCTGCATGGCTTGGGACCAGGTTATCTGATGACTGTCTCTTGCCAGTCACATCTACCTGACCCACTAGAGTGGGGAGGTAAGGAATGTTTTGGGTCTTGTCCCCCTAAGGAGATCCATCTGGTGGGACCCAGAAGAAAGGCCTTCTGCATGATGGCTTCCTCTTTCTGGAATATCATTTGCCCGGAGATTAGACTGGCCCACACTCTAACATTCTTTTGGAAGGCCCTGAAGATGTGGTTCTGCCAGCGGGCCTGGGGAACCCAGATGGGGATGGAGCCCACTAAATGGTTAGTATGAATGTGTGTTGGTGAAGGGTTATTATTTTATTATTTTTCTTTTTATTATTATTTATTTCTTTATATGGTGTTTTTATGTCTTTGAGTTGCCATGTGTGAGTAGGCAGCAATATAAGTTTTCTAAATAAATAAAACATCCTCCTCTAAGACCCTGAATAATATAGGGCTGAAGACAGAGTTCTGTGGCACTCCAAGTTGATGCTCTTCTCCAAGCTGATGTAGAGCTATTAATGAGCCACTTTCCTTCAGCCCTAAGAAAAAGGAAACAAAAAACAACAACAACAAACTGCTGGGACAAGTCCAGGCAGTTGCCAGAAGTCAAATGTTGACTCCCAGGTGTTAAAAAATAACCCCATCTAAGTCTAGAACTTGAAAGGAAGTAATTGAGGTCAGATGGGTATTCCACTACAGAGATAGATTTAAGATTAGGACAAGCAGCTCTTTAATGAATTGTCTTTTTCAATAGATAGGAAATAATGTTACAAACGTTATTTAGATCCTGACAAAAAGGTTGTTTCTCAAGGGTTCTTATCTATGTCATGATTCACACTGATGGAAAACACCAATTAGGTTTTAATTAACCTGGATAATTTATATGGGAAAACATGAGAAGGACTAGGGCTTAATCGTTGAGTGCATTTTTTTTTTTTGCAAAAGGTTCCTACTTCACAATTGGGTATCTCAGGGTGAGGGTGGAGAGTTAAGACTACTCCCTAAAGCCCAAGATAAGGGATTGCAAGTCCAAATAGAAAATGGCTGACTCAAGGACTTGATTGGGTTTAGGGCATTTTTCATTTTTCCACATGCCAATTTCAGTTAATAATAGGCTGATTTACAAATAGTCTTCGACTTACAACAGTTTATTTAGTGACTGCTCAAAGGGCACTGAAAAAAGTGACCACTTTTCACACTCACAATGGCAGCATCCTTATGGGTCATGTGATCAAAATTCAAATGCTTGGTAACTGATTCATATTTATGACAGTTGCAAGGTCCCAGACTCACATGATCCCCTTTTGCAACCCTCTGACAGCAAAGTCAATATGGGGAAGCCATATGCACTTAACAACTGTGTTAATCGTTGCACTTGACAATTATGACAAAAAAGGTCATAAAATGGGGCAAAGTTCACTTCACTTCACTTAATTCCACTTGGTCTGAAGTTTATCTTGTGACCATCCTAGACCAGACCAAGTCCAAAAATGCCAGGGAATTTCTAGAAGCTTGACACTGACAAACCAGCCATCAATAGACACATAGACATTAAGAACATCTATAGACTATGCAAAAGGGATAATCAACCAGCCAAAAAGAGGGCAAAAAACCTCCAGCACCTCTCTACCAGTAATCCATGCCCAAATCAGTATAGATCTGTGATGGCAAACCTATGGCACGTGTACCACAGGTGGCACACAGAGCCATTTGTGCTGGCACATGAGCTGCAGGCAAACTTACCTCACTGTGCATGTGTGCACCTCACAGCTGATTTTTGGCTGGTTTGAGGCCTTTTTCGGCATCTTGAAGGCTTGAGGAAGGCTTCTGCAGGCTTCTGCAAGCTTTGCAGGCTGAAAACTCGCCCCGCTTCGTCACTTCCAGTATTTTCAGAAAAACAGGAAGTGATGAAACAGGGCTAGTTTTCGGGGTGCAAAGCTTGCAGAAGCTTGCAGAAGCCTTCCTCAAGCCTTTGGGAGGCCAAAGAAGGCCTCAAACTGGCCATAAATCACCTGTGAGGTGTAGTGCAGGTAAGGGTGATGGGGTGGGTGGGTGGGTGATTGCACGTGCAGGTGTAGGGGGCATGGGAAGGCATGCATTGCCTTCTGGGTGCTGGCACATGAGCGCGAGCGTGCAAGTGCACGCACAATTTTTGGCACAGGATCCCAAAAAGGTTAGCCACCACTGATATAGATTAACTTCAAGGTCAACTTCAGACCAAGTAAGCAATACCCCAATCAAGAAACTGCCAAAGAGCCATCAGTGAACAGCTCAACCAAAGAATCAATAGCAAAAGAAAGTGATCTGATCATGGCAAAGAATGAATGGCAAAGTCTTTTGCCCTTGGATATTGTTCAAATAGCTTTGAAATAAAGGCAGGGGTGGGATCCAACCCGTGTTACTACCAGTTTGGTGATTACATTTTGCTTCCTGCTCAAACAAGAGATCCTGTACCATTTCAGACAAGTGACTATCCAACCTCTTCTTAAAAACCTCCAATGATGAAGCATGTATTGAAGGCCATAAAATCCCCAGCTAACCCCAATCTTACCTTAAGGTATTTTTTTTTTTAAAAAAAAACCCCAAGTATTTTCATTTCAAGCAACCTCTGATGGCTAGCAATAAAAATAAAATCATAATTATTAGCTGGTCAGATACACATTAAGAAATAAATGTGGCTGCCTGACAATAAAAGTATCCTACAGTACTGAGCTGCCAAACACCTGTTCAGAAAGTGCTTTATGGAAGACTTTTTTTTTGAAGGGATCAATCCTGAGATATTTTCAGCAAGTTCTTGCTGGGGCACAAAGAGCAAATATTTTGTTAATGGGCCTATGGAAATGGTTTGCAATGAATTACGTGGGAAGGCTCTGAAATTCTTCAGCAGGTTACTTTATGAAGCTTTAGCAATTGTACAGTTTTAAGCAAATCTGCAGCCACTTCATTTCACATAATTAGGTGATAAACAGAATTAGTTCTGGCAGTTAAAGAGGTGAGCTTGAATTTTTCAGAAGAATAACTTCTGGAGAGCACAGTTTTATGCCATTAGATTTTATATGGCCATAGCAAGTCACTTCTCTGCCAAGTGTTTTTCATTTAGTGACAATGAAGATTTTGGCTGGGGGAAACTACTTGGTATTCTCTCCATCCTCCTTCTCTTTTCCTTCTTCTCTATTCTTCCTTCTTAATCTCCTTGGCATTTTGAACAATATCTGAGCATGAAGTACATCTTTGAGAAATGAACTGGGACTTTTGATGGACAGTCATGCTTCATCTTGTTAAACTAAACTATTCACACAGCTTTTTCCTCACACAGGCAGCCTCTTTTCTCTACGTGAGATGTGATTAAATCAGGAAGCTTCTAATTAATTATTTCCAGTTTGGGCAATTATGAATAAACCAGGTGAGGGAGTTTATTTATTTAAGGATTTATATGGCTGCCCAACTTTTAAAAAAATGAAACTGTAGGGGGCATACAGCATTAAAAACAAAATTACAATACCCCCCATGAATAAAATGACCAAAAATAAACAATAACAAAAGACACAGCTGGGCATCTTAATATTTACTATATCACTCCAGATAAGTGCATCTAATTTCCTGGCCCCCAATGCCTGAGGGAACATTCAGGTTTTTAGAGATTTCTTGAAGGCTAACAGGGTCAGACCCAGGCAAACCTTAGGGGAGATATTATTTCAGAGGGCGGGCACTACAACAGAAAATACATAATCTTTTTCTTCTTCTTTTGTTCTAGGCGAAGCAATCAAATAGCAGCCAGTTAAAATTGGTGTAATGATAGAATCAGCATTCAAACAATTAAGAAGGTTGGTAGAACACACTCAGCTTAGCAGTTGCACACCAGCTGCAAGAGAAATGAAATCTTGCATGATAGCCAGGACCCAGTGCCCATAGTGCCAAACTGGATGAAAGCTAAGAGTTCAGCAACCTAGACTCAGAGTACACAGAACCCAGTCCAGAGTTATAGGCAAGACAAGGCTTTTGTCACTTATGCCTGTCAATGGCATGTAGGTTTTGGGAAATGAGGCAAGGCAATGTTGGAGAAACAAGAGTGGTTTTGACAGAGTGGGATCAGGGTTGGAGCTGAAATAGACATGTGCCACAAGCATATACACACATAGTCAGAGGTGGTATTCAGCAGGTTCTGACCAGTTCTGGAGAACCAATAGTGGAAATTTTGAGGAGTTCAGAGAACTGGCAAATGCCACCTCTGACTGGCCCCGCCCCCCATCTATTCTCTGCCTTCCAAGTCCCAGCTGATTGGCTAGGTCTTCTTTTGTTGCCCTGCACAGGAGAACAGAGCTGGAAAGCAGGTTATTGGGGTGGGGAGGGAATGGGATTTTGCAGTAACCTTCCCCCAGGAGTGGGGAGGGAATGGAGATTTTGCAATATCCTTCCCCTGGAGTTGGATGGGAATGGACATTTTACAATATCCTTCCCCTGCCATGCCCACCAAGTCATGCCCACAGAACTGGTAGTAAATTTTTTTGAATCCCACCACTTCACAGAGTATTTAAATTAGGGACTTCATTCTGGACACTTACACTAATAAAGTAGTGTGATCAATATTATATACAAGTGAAAATATTATTTAAAAAACCCAATATGTGTTTCCATGTATGTACAGAGTAGTTTAAGAAATATAAGTTGTAACCTACTTAATTTTCCTTCCTTTCAAGTCTCGTTTCCTCATTTCCTGCTTATACTTTATTATACGTCTCCTTCTTTTCTCAATATCTAGTACTGAAATGTCTGTGAGTTTTTCTGGCCTTGCTGCCAAAGAAATCTTTTAACTCACAGAGTTCCACTATGTAGCACTAGAATCTCCATGCTTGCCACAAGGCCTGTGCTCACTCCTGGTTTGTCCACATTTTCACACTCTCTGGTTTTTCCTTCTGGTCTTCTCCTTGCTCTAGGACTGTAATTTCTGAACTGAGTAGTCTGTGGCATTCCTCCACTCCACTCCATGTTAAGCAGGTGATGTTCTATGTCTAAAGCATTTTAATATTTCCCACTTTTCTGCTCACATGTTCTTGGTTTTGTGCCGAGTCATCTGTTTTTCCTAAGAATATCCATGACCCTGAAAGAGAGTCAATGTCAGACCTGCCATGACTTAAACCTCCAAATAGAAATGATCCGTGGCTCCATTTGTTGAGAGAGGTATAGCTGTATATAACTCAAGTGTATTGCAGTATTGTATAGTCAGAACTATAGAATGCACATAGGATTGTGCATCAAAATCCCTAAGTTCAACTTTCCCCACCCTTAAATGCCTCCCATTATCCACTCCACATAGCCAATCTGGATTCAGGCAAGATATTTTCATAACAGTCAGTTCAATCACAAGTTGGTATGTAGCTGTCTCCTTCCAGCTGAGTGACCTTGAAGCAGGGTCTTGAGAAGATACAGAATTTACTTTTGTTTCCCCCTCAAGCATTTCACCCCCTTGCTTTAAAGTATCTGAACAGATCAACTTTGCTCAGTTCCAAAATCATTGGCTCATCCTGGGGCTATGAAACCTGCCAGGATCTAGACCCAAACAGAACAAACAGATAATCAGAGTTGGAAGGGATCTTGTAGGTCATCTAGTCCAACCCCCTGCCCAAGTGGGAGACCCTACACCATTTCTGACAAATGGCAGTCCAATCTATTCTTGAAAGTCTCAAGTGATGGTGCTCCCACAACGTCCAAGGGCAAGCTGTTCCATTGCTTGATTGTTCTCACTGTTAGAAAGTTTCTCCTTATTTCCAAGTTAAATCTCTCCTTGTTCAGTTTCCATCTATTATTCCTTGTCTGGCCTACAGGAGCTTTAGAAAATAGCTTGACCCCTTCCTCTCTGTGGTAGCCCCTCAGTATTGGAACACTGCTATCATGTGTCCCCTGGTCCTTCTCTTCACTAGACTAGCCAAGCCCAGTTCCTGCAACCGTTCATTGTATATTTTAGCCTCCAGTCCCATAATCATCCTGGTTGCTCTTCTCTGTACTTTTTCTAGAGTCTCAACATCTTTTTTATAATGTGGTGACCAAAACTGGATGCAGTAGTCTAGGTGTGGTCTTACTAAGGTTTTATAGAGTGGTATTAGTACTTCCCTTGATCTTGATTGTATCCTTCTGTTAAAACAAATTAGGATTGCATTAGCTTTTTTGGCTGCTGCAGCATACTGCGGGCTCATATTTAGCTGGTTGTCCACTAAGTCTCCAAGATCCCTCTCACAGTTACTGCTATTAAGCCTGGTTTCACCCAGTCTACATGTGTACTTTTTGGTTTTTCTTGCCTAAGTGTAGGACTTTACTTTTCTCTATATTGATACGGCCCAGTGTTCTAGTCTGTCAAGATCCATCTGGATCTTGAGCCTATCTTCTTGGGTGTTAGCTATTCCTGCCAGCTTAGTATCATCTGCAAATTTGGTAAGTTCCCCTTCTATTCCCTCATCTAAGTCGTTAATGAAGATATTGAAGAGTACTGGGCCTAAGACAGAACCTTGTGGCACCCCACTGCTTACTTTCCTCCATGTAGACTTAGACCTATTAAGGACTACTCGTTGAGTACGGTTTGCCAGCTAGTTGCGAGTCCATCTAGTGGTAGTGCTATCTATTCAACTTTTTTCTAGCTTCCTAAGAAGTAAGTTGTGGTCTACTTTGTCAAATGCCTTGCTGAAATCTAAATATATTATGTCCATAGTATTTTGCTTGTCTACTAATTTAGTCACTGTGTTGAAGAATGAAATAAGATTGGTTTGGCATGATCTGTTTTTAACAAACCCGTGCTGACTGCTAGTTATTACTTTACTTGTTTCTAGATGTTGGCAGATCTGTTTTTTTATTATCTTTTCCAGTATCTTTCCGGGTATTGATGTTAGGCTGATTGGTCTATAGAATCAGAATCAGAATCAGAATCAGAATCAGAATCAGAATCAGAATCAGAATCAGAATCAGAATCAGAATCAGAATCAGAATCAGAATACCTTTATTGTCACTATCCACGTGTACAATTTGCATCATACGCATACACAGTGAAATTAAGCGACTCGTCCTTCAGTGCAACATACACACCAGAAATATACATAAAATCTCTAAAAAAATTATGATAAAAGAATAAAAAGAATAAAAGAATAAAAGAATAAAAATACCCTACTGTGCCTGTCCCAGTAGGAATTATTGCACATGCCCGCCAACACAACAACAATAGTGATCATATTGCACAAAATTTGTTCACAATTATTTACAGTGTATCTGGCAGTATTTAAAATCAGTGCATGTGCAAATTCAAGGTAGTTATGGCTTTCGGGAAAAAACTGTTTTTAAGGCGGTTTGTCCTTGACCAGATGCTCCTGTAACGCCTCCCTGAGGGCAACAGGTCAAACAGTCCATAACCAGGATGAGAGCTGTCTTTTATGATGTTCACAGCTCTACTAAGACAGCGGGAGGAATAAATGTCCGACAGGGAGGGAAGAGGGCAGCCGATGATCTTCTGAGCTACTTTGACTACCCTCTGTAATCTCTTCCTGTCTGCCATGGTACAGTTGCCATACCACACTGTGATGCAGTATGTCAACAGACTTTCAATGGACGCACGGTAGAAGGTAATCAGCAGGTTAGAGTCCAGATTGTGCTTCCTGAGCACCCGCAGGAAATGGAGTCTCTGCTGGGCCTTCTTAATGACCGCCGTGGTATTTTCCGTCCAAGAGATTTTATCAGCAATGATGACACCCAGAAACCGGAAGGTGTGGATCCTCTCCACCTGCTCTCCATCGATGTAAAGGGGAGCCAAATCGGTGTTATGCCTCCTAAAATCCACAATGAGTTCCTTAGTTTTCTTGGTGTTCAGAACTAAGTTGTTGTCCGAACACCAAGCTGTTAACATCAGGACCTCCTTCCTGTAAGCTGCCTCGTCTCCCTTCGAAATGAGTCCAACCACTGTGGTGTCATCAGCAAACTTCACAATGAGGTTGCTGTCGTGCCGTGGACTACAGTCGTGGGTGTAGAGGCAGTACAGGAGTGGGCTCAGCACGCAGCCCTGTGGGGAGCCAGTGCTGAGTGTACAAGTGGAAGAGAGGTGGGGGCCAAGCCTCACAGTCTGGGGCCGATCGCTTAGGAAGTCTTTTATCCAGGCACATGTAAGGGAAGGCAAACCTAATATGTCCAGTTTTTTAACCAGTATTCCTGGGATAATTGTGTTAAAGGCAGAGCTGTAGTCCACAAAGAGCATCCGGACATAGCTCTGCTGCTGCTCCAGGTGGCTCAGCGCAGCGTGCAGAGCTATGGCTATAGCGTCCTCTGTAGACCGGTTTGTACGGTAGGCAAACTGATGAGGGTCGAAATCCAGGGGGAGATGATTAATGATGTGCCGGAGCACCAGCCTCTCAAAGCACTTCATAACTACAGGAGTAAGCGCCACTGGACGATAGTCATTGAGGCTGGAGATGGGGGATTTCTTCGGCACAGGGATAATTATAGCAGATTTCAGACAAGATGGTATAACTGCCTGGGCCAAGGAGAGGTTAAAGATGTCTTTGAAGATGGAAGCGAGCTGGGGAGCACATGCCTTGAGCACCTTGCCAGGAACTCCATCTGGACCGGCTGCCTTCCTGGGATTCACCGCACAGAACACCCGTCTGACGTCATCCTCCGTCACAGAATATGTACTGGGTGGAATAGTGGAGCTGGGTATAGTTGAAGGTGGGAATAGGGCTGGTACAGCTCTATGATGTTGAGGGACTTCAAAACGAGCAAAGAAGTTATTCAGCTCCTCTGCTAACGCTGCACTCAGATGTTCTGTTGTCGCATGACAGCCCCTGTAATTAGTAATGTCATGTATGCCCTTCCACACCTCCCGTGTGTTATGGCTGGACAGATGGAGCTCTATGCTCCTCCTGTGGTCTATCTTGGCTTTTATGATCCCCTTCCTCAAGTCGGCTCGAGCGGCTGTATACAGGACTCTGTCACCTGACTTGAAGGCTACATCTCGGGCTTTGAGGAGTCTGCGGACTTGAGTAGTCATCCAGGGTTTCTGGTTTGGGAAAACCCGGATGTTTTTATCTACAGTCACATTTCCGATACAGAACTTGATATAGTCCAGCACCGTACTCGTATACATTTCCAGCTCCTGATGTTGAAACGTATTCCAATCTGTCTGCTCAAAGCAGTCTTGTAGTCTGCTGAGTGCATCCTCCGGCCAGGTCGTAATAGTCTTTATAATAGGCCTGCCCCTACATCTGAGGGGGGTATAGGCTGGGGGTAACAAGAGGGAGAAATGATCTGAAAGCCCAAGATGGGGGAGGGGTATGGCTCTGTATGCATGTTTGATGTTGGTATAAACGTGATCCAGAGTATTTCCTCCCCTCCCCTATAGTTTCCTGGGTCTGTTTTTTTTTCCTTTTTTGAAGATGGGATCACATCAGTTCTTTTCCAGTCCACTGGTAGTTCCCTGGTGCTCCAGGATTTTTGAAAGATATGGTGCAGTGGTTCTGAGATGACCTCTGCCAGTTCCTTTAAAACTTTGGGATGTAATCCATCAGGCCCCGGTGATTTGTTTTCATCAAGATCAGACAGGTATTCTCTTACTATTTTTTTTTTGCTTATTTTAACTTTTATTTCTGATCTGTCTTTTACAGTTATGTTTTTGGTGGGTTGAGCTATAGTTTCTTTTTGCATGAAGACGGATGCAAAGAATGAGTTAAGCAGTTCTGCTTTCTCTCTGTTGCCTGTTACTTCCTTGCCATCTTCTCTCTTTAGTGTACCCTTCTATGAAACTGCCTTTCCCTGATCCTACTCACTTTCTGCCCCATGTGTTTCAAGCAATCAGTTGAGGAATGCAGAGTTAAAGCCATTCTGTGAGTGTCATCAAACCTACCAGCATTTATGTTTATCTCGCATCTTCATGGAGCTGCTAAGATGCAGGATAGGGGTCTCAGGCAACTGGGAGGAGATTAATATTATGGTCTAGGTTTAGAAACACTGATAAACAGTAGACACAGTTGAGGATGTGGAAGAAGACCTCATGAAGCTCCTCAGGGGTAAGAATTCCTTTTTGGAACCAGCAATGCAATTTGTATACCCCCAATAATCTTCCAAGGGTTTGCATACATATTCATTAACTAATCCTACCAAAATCTCAATTCTGATCATCATCCCTTACTCAGAGTAGTTAGACAAGCAGCAAAAGCAGTCTCTAAAACAAAACAGCAACAACCCCTCCCTCCATAAATTAATATAGAAGCCAAGTAGCTGTAATCATACTTTATGTGTCAAGGATAAAACTCTGCTGGTTGCTATGCTATAGGTTTGTGGGAGAAACTGATTTATATGTTATTTAACAAAATGGAAGATGACTCTGAATTTAATACATCCCACATTATCATATCCTCAGCAAATGCAGTATAACTCTTTCATTTTAAATATAAATTATTTAGGGAAAAGATAGGTTACTTATGCTCTGAATTTTTATAGCCAAGATTTTAAATTTTTAATATTTTTATTACCTGAATGAAAGGAGAAAAAAAAGACAAAGGAAGGTTACCAGAAAATGCAAAACAAAACAAAACACATGGAGAGAGAGAGAGAGAGAGAGAGGCAAAATACCCACATACATACACATATACGCATATACTTACACTTTATTACACTCAATATATAAAAGCATTTTTTTTTAAAAAAAAATCTTGCCTTCTTTAGACTCTCATTGATTTTTTTGTCTAGAACTGACTAATTTAAAGACTGAAAATAAACACATATTTTCAGTCCAGGATTTTAAATTTAGAGGGATAATTCTACAAAAGTATCTTTACCGCTATATTCAAACCTTGAAAAATCAGTTCTGCTGATACATTCTAAATTTTTGTTACATAGATTAATATCACAATATAATATTTAAAGGCTTTTCCTTTTCTAAAATCTTATTAACAGTAATGTGACTATTAAATCAAAATGAGATAATGATAGAACAAACCCAAATCATGTGTGCCAAATTCTCTTAAATATATAACATGTGTTCATTTTATTTATTGGAAAGATTAAGAATTCTTAAATATGTGCCGAGGTGTCCCATAAACCTAAAAATAAACGGTTGATAATGTAAATTTAAAATAATCAGAATTGTTTTTTGTATTCCTTACAATAAAATAAAAATTGATGCAACCCTTCTTGCAAATCTACTATCCATCTTCGTAACACTTTCATTTTGCTGTAGAAATAAATTATACACACAAACTCTTCCAAGACTTTTTTCAACACAAGAGTATTCGGAATTTTCAGTTGCTGCAAAATTGGTAAATCAAAAGAGATTTTAATTGAATATGAGGAGTTGTGTTTATAATCATTTGTGAAATGAATCATTTAGATTCTGTAAACAAACAGAAACAATAAATAAATAAATCCAGAGGTCAGGCATGTTCATCCAGTTGTTTATGTCATCTCCTCTCATCTGAGCTGTCATATTTAAGTGACATATAATTTAATAGAACAGATCAGTCTATAGGGCACCCGCCTTGAATGCTTATGTGCCCATATATGGGAAAATCAATACGGTATATTACTTGTTCCATGTTGTAAAACAGAATGGTAATGACAGTTGGAAGAATATGCCAGTTACAATCTAAACAAAATGCACTTCTCTAAGAATGTCAGACCATAGTAAATTGCAGCTAAATGGGTGTCAGTAAATTTCAAGATATATGAAGGTAGTTTAATCATCTGGAATTAAACATAAGTAATGGTATTAAATGGGAATCCCCCCCCCCCGAAGAAATATGTAAAGACTTGTGAACTGCAGAAAAAAAAATCTTATGGAATATTGGCAAAGCTATTCTCTGGTGATTAAAGCACAGAGTCATGTATCAGCCAATGGTGACATTGGAAGTACATTTTCTGTTCTTGCACTTGTAACAATAGCTGCAGGAATATGAACAGGGTAGAATCCTGTCCAGAATCCTAATGGCTTTCTGATGAAATAAACAATGACTTTTAATTAGAAGTTAAACATTTTTAATTAAGATGATTCTGCAGTAATTATTTCAGTCATCTGCTTCACCAGATTTTAATGAAAAAGATTGATTAGTGACATAATTAAGCATTTCAAGGGGCTACTTTGTTTTTTGAGATAAAAGGAATATGATTGATTGCAAAAGTGTATTTATCTGTTGAAGTCAGAAACCAATTTCTTTCTGTAACAGTCTAAAAAAAAGGACGGCCATTATAACCGATACTCCATTTCATTGCAAATTCTTGCTTATCTTAACAAGGATTGGTTCAAGGTCTTTTTTTAGAAGTTAAATCTCTGCTCATTCTAATATGTGAACATGCCACATAATATCTTATGGCAGTGGTTCTCAACCTGTGATCCACAGATCCCTGAGGGCCTGCGATGTTGTCATGGAACTCCGGGAAGACTAGATGAAATGCTATTATTTGAATCTTGAGTTAAGTCTTGGGGGTCCAGGGCAGTGTTGGGATTCAAATTTTTGCTACTGGTTCTGTAGGCATGGTTTGGTGGGCATGGTGTGGCTTGGTGGGCGTAGCAGGAGAAGGATACTGTAAAATCTCAATTCCCATCCCACTCCAGGGGGAAGGTTACTGCAAAATCCCATTTTCTTCCCACCCTACTAACCTTCTTTCCAGCTCCGTTCTCCTGTGCAGGGCAACAAAAGAAGACCCAGCCAATCAGCTGGGACTCTGGAGGTGGGAGGGGCAGTCAGAGGTGGTATTTGCCAGTTCTCCAAACTACTCAAAATTTCTGTTACTGGTTTCTCCAGAACTGGTCAGAACCTCCTAAACACTACTTCTGGGGACCCATGATACATGGTCACAAAAAATATTTAAAAGAGGTGGTGAAGAAAAGGTTAAGTACCACTGGAATATGGCATTCCAATACTTATTGATTGGATTTGTAGGATTTGCTATGATTCAACAAGGTAGTTCCTGGATGCAAGTGAGTAATTCTCAATAAAGCCACTGGAAAATCAAAAAGGATTTTGCAAACTTGCATCGCACTGTTTCAGACTACATGAGTAAATTCCTGAATGAAATAGAAGACAAAGATAAGACTAAGTAAAAAACCCTATTGAAATTTTTGACTAATTTTATGGTGAGAAAAATTGGATGGAAAATCCACCCCCCCCAATTTTTGCAGGGGAATGAAAGGTTCTCCAATAGGTTTTCAGGGATGATTCTCAGTTCATGATGACAACCATACCAGTAATGGACGGATTTCCCTCACAGTGCTTTCTGTTGGTCTTTATTTGAAATAATGAATGTCAAGATATTCATTCATGACCGTAGACTGCTTTGTAAGTGAATGCAGGTACACTACATTCAGTTCATTTCTCTGATCTTCTCTCTCTTTTTGAAATAATATCTAAAACATTCTTATTCAACTGATTGAACAAGCATTTGTATAGAAAAAAACATATGCAAATGAACTTTTCTACCCAGCCCAAGAAAATGTTTGCTCTTGTGAGAAAAGCCATTAAGTGCAAATTGAAAGAGTGCCACATTCATTGCCATTTTGATATAAAAAAACCCAACACCCCCCTTCCAATTATTATATTGTGAGTTATATATCAACAGCACACATTATCTAAGTTGGAAGTAAGCAGTGGAAGATATTCTGAACAAACAATTTCCTATTCAGCTTGGAAATGATTTACCTTGGACTTTCAGAAAAGAAATGACAAACTGAAGTCAGTTACACAAAAAGTGTAATGATTGTGGTGGGATGAAGAGCTCTTTTTTGGACAAGGAGAGGGTTTGAGATATCCCACAAGTCAGTGGCCCCCCAACCTTTTTTGTGCCACGGCCCGGTACCGGCATCACAAAATGATCCACGGACGGGTACCAGCATCAGCACGCATGATAAGGCAAGGCAAGCTGAGCGACCGGCCAGCCAGCCATCCCCTGCCACCTTCAACTCCTCCTTTGTACCTTTTTTGTGCTTTTTTGTGCTTTCTTAATCTCCTCTGCCATCAGGATGGCTCTTCGTTCGAAGCCGCCCTCCCTTCGATGAAACTAAGGTGCGAGGATTCCTTCAGGACCCAAACACCGCTTTCCAACAGGAAAAGCTCACCCAGAAGCACTTTCTCGTCAAAACAAGATGGCAGCGCCCAGCAAACTGGCGGCCCGGTAGAAAATGATCCACAGACCGGTACTGGTCCGGGGCCCAGTGGTTGGGGACCCCTGCAACCAAGTGCTTCAGAAGCTGCTCCTCATGAGGTGACCACAAGACAGTGGTCTCCAACTGGGAGGACTGGGAAACAAGGATACAGTCATCTCTAAACCATAGTTGGTGCTTTTAAAAGGACACTGGCTTTGCATACTTCTTTTTGTAATCACTGTTGAAAATTAGGTTTTAACTGATTTTCAGCTTTAGTAACCTTTGGATTGACAGTAGTAGGGACCAGACAATACTTTTAATGAAAGGAATGATACCTCTTTGCAATGTTTGTTGCAGCTGACTTTCAGAAGCTGGAGAAAGAAAAAAAGGAAATCAATTCAGCAAGTTTATCAATGGTAATGATATTACAGTATTTAATTATATTAAATGTTTTTAATATAATTTGTATGGATGACTTAATCATGATAAATTAAATATTGTGGGTTTTTTTCTTAGTCTATTCTGTACTTAGCCTGAATCCAAGAACTCTTGGAGTTCTGAAACCAAGAACTCTTATTGTGCTATACCTTATTACTTGAGGGGAGAGACCTGAATTTTGCCAGAACACATGTATGTATTTGCAGAAGGAACTCAGATGAGGTCTCACTCTGGTGCAATATGATTTCTATGGGTGGGTGTCACTTTTGGATATAATTCCCTGTCAATATCCTGCCGATAGAGATTCAGAATTTGATCCTTACGTTATTAAACCAAAAGCATAAGCAAGGAGTGTTTTTTGAATATGAAAATGCAGATGAACTCATTTGTTTTTGTATGAATGTTCTTTTCTGAAGACCCACAGAGAAGATTTTGAGGAGCAAGGAATTGCTTCTTCTATTCCATGTGAAAATATTGTTTCTGCTTAGGTAAATAGACCACTGAATTTGGAATGGGATAGTTCACTGCAGCCAACTCAACCCAGTTGACTTTCCCTGGCCAATTCACTGCCATAGGGACAACTCGCTGTGCAACAACTCAACCTGGGATAACTCAAGAGAGGGAGCAGTGAATTGCAGCTCAACCTTGCCTTGAGGACTTCTAACTTAAGAAGGTTCAAACCTAAGGCAAGAAAAGGACCACTGAAGTTCACTTGTCCTTCTAGAGTTATCCCATGTTGAATTGTCCCAGGTTGAATTGTCCCTGCAGTGAATTGGCTGTAGCGAGTTGTCCTACAGTGAGTTGGCCAGGGCGAGTAGGCCAGGATGAGTGAACCAGGGTGAGTCGGCTGCTGAGAGTAGTTTTAGACCCTACTGGATCCTATCAAATTCATTATCTGTTTGGGTAGTTAACTTAATTTCCATAACACACATACACATGAAGTTAATGCCATACTTTCAAAAATACACAGGCAAACATATTCATGGATCTTTCCAGATTGAATAGATGCAAACTTTCAAGTGATGAATGATAGCTATTTAATCCATTTCATCCATGCTACACTAACATCTGCTTGTGTTCATTAGTGTATTTTTGTATAAAAAGAAATGAAAAGAAAATTTCTTTCACACTGAATGTTACCAAAGTCAGAAGAAAATAAATGTATATAATTTATTATAATCAAATTAAGAAAGGCATAGATATAATTCCAGTTAGAATTATTGTTATTGTTTCTCTTGGCAGCATCTATTAATTCCTTCAAATTTATGTTGATTTAGCTGTTTTATAAAATCAATCAGCAAGGCAAATTAGATTGGCAATATGTTCAACTGCTTTCCATCCATGACTGCAAAGAACTTTAAATGACTATAGAAAAGTATTTGTTAAAAGTATGGTCAATTTTACTACTGAACTTAATCAAGCCTAAGAAAAAATTGGATACAACCAATGAAATAAATAATTCCATTTCTTAAAGGAGAAAGCACATTTTCAGCTAATTATTATTTCAAATCCAGGATGGCTATTATGTTTATTTTAACTTTGTGGCATACATATATTTTCCTCCTCAGTGCAGTGCAGACAACCAAATTACAGTGGTCATACAGTAATAGTATTTTCAAAGTATATAGCTGTGTTTTATGTAAATCAATATTTTAATCAGCTTTGATTACAAAAAAATCAAGTAATGTCTGCCACTTCTTAAGACAGATCAGTTTCTTTCTTATGACTATTCAATAAACAGATTTGGCCATTATAGGTGAATTTCTCCCCAATTGCTTATGAAGTGTTTTATCACAACTCTGCTCTAGGTTGTTAGGGATATATGGAAAAGTATGAAAGGCAAAGAAACAAGAGAAAAAATTCATTGTGCAAGTGGTTTATCTGAACATACCTATACTATGCTGACTTCTTTCTATGCAAATTAAGAGTAGTAAGTCCAGTGGTGGTATTCAAATAAAGTTGCCACTGGTTCGATGGGCGTGGTTTGGTGGCTGTGCTTTGCATGCACGCGTGTACCAAACACGCACATTGTGCAAGCACAGAGGTGTTCTAACTTGCCTCCTGCAAGCCTGCACGATGCTGGTTGCTGCAGCAGCTGCTGCCCAGTGCTATTCTGCACCACGCAAAGCAGCTGCACTTTGAATTCTGGCCATAAAAGTGAGTATGGGAGCCAGGTTGAGTGGGTGGGCAAAACACAGAGCAGCGAAGAGAACCAGTTCAGTCTCCACTGCTCATCTCCGCTACCGGCTCTCCAGAACCGGGCAGAACTGGTCGAATATCAGCACTGAATAAGTCACAGAAAAAAATCCCTCAACATCCAAACTGGTAAAAGAAGAAGTAAAGTACACAAAAAAGTCACAGAATAATATGGCCCCCATCTTCTCAAATTGAAACTATATATCCCATTGCATTATTTATGTTAAAAATACAATATCCTCTAGGGAATCTCTGAACAGTCATGAGAAATATGTAGCTATAAATATTGACTTATAGGGCATAGTTTACAAGACTTCTTCAAATGCCTACAGACAAATAAATCTTTTGGTATCGTTATACTTAACAATTTTATTGTTTAGTGTTAGTGGGGAAACAATTTTCTTTAGCATTTTTAGAAAGCTTGAAGGTAGCAAATAACACTTTTTGAAGACTTCATTATTAAGAAAATGTATACCTTATCAATAAGAATCAAGTATGATTATCTTATAAGTAAGCCCATTGTCAAAAAGTGCAGAACTTTTTTAAGGACATGACAAACATCAGGTGTATGTGACAAGGCATCCAGGCCACTCCAGGCTGTAAGGTGGCTCCATCATGTTGTAAGGGCAACACAGACTTTTAAAATGAGCTGAACACATTTTTTGGAAGATTTAAGGCATCGAATAGCACCCCTGCAAGGAAAACTGTGCCCAGGGGTGGGATTCTACTGGTTCTGTCCACTTCTGTAGAACCGGTTGCTATGAAAAGCAGCAAACAGAGAGCATATATAGAACCGGTTCTATGTCTGCTCCTGTTTTGGCCCAACTGTCTGCCCAGGCTCTTACCTGACCTTTATTCCCTGCGTTTTCAACCGCAGCTGCTTTGTGTGACACAGCTGCGGTTGAAAAAGCAGGAAAAAAGTGCTTTTTCAATCACTGCACACCCATGCGCAGTGCTGCTCAGCTGTCCAGGCAGCTAGATGACGATGATATACATGCTCACGCAAAATGTAAAATCACCGAACCGCTAGTTACACCAGTCGAATCCCACTCCTGGCTGTACCCCATCCTGATGAGCAAGTGCTTAGTTTTGATGTTACTTCTGTTCGGAGGACATTGCAGAAAGTTAACATTTGGAAGGCAACAGGCCCAGATAATATCCCTGGGCATGTTCTTAGTGAATGTGCAGATGAGTTGGATTGTATTCTTATAGATATTTTCAATCTTTTACTGTAGCAGGCAGTGGTCCCATTGTGTTTTAAGATGGCCATTAATTTGCTGGTGTCCCAAAAGTCTACAATTATGGGTCTCAAAGATTATTGTGCAGTTGCACTTGCATCCATCATTATTAAATGTTTTGAGAGGCTGATAAAGGACATTATAGTATCTAGCCTCTCTTCAGCATTTGATTCCTGTTTGCTTTTCATCCAAATCACTCTGTAGAGGGTGCTATTTCTTCAGTTCTCCATTTGAGCGTAGCACATTTAAAGAAAAGAAATACTCATGTGGGAATGTTGTTTGTTGACTTCAATTCAGCATTTAATACAATAGTTCCTTAGCATCGAGTAGACAAATTGGGCCTTTAGGTTTTAGTTTAGTTTAGCTTACTTTATTGTCATTGCACCTTGTACAACTAAATCAAACACCATCTTCAGTGCACATCATGACAGTGACCATGAAAATAAACACAAACACACATCCTTCCCCCTTCACACATTGAACTGGAAAGCCCCAACACTACACCAACACTGCACTATACAGCAGAATTCAAAAGAGCTACTGCCCTGGGATAGAAGCTGTTTTTCAGCCTATTTGTCCTTCAGCCTTGTTTTTATTATTCTGTACTGTCTGCCAGATGGTAGTAGTTAAAAAAAAAAAAAAAGGGTTCCCAGGATGAGATGGGTCTTTGAGAATGTTTTGAACTTTCTTAAGGCAGCGGGAGCTATAAAGCTCTTCCAAAGAGGGGAGAGGGCAACCAATGATCTTCTGGACAATGACATTAACCCTCTGGGGTACTTTCCTATCTGCCACTGTGCAATTGGCAAACCATACAAAGGTGCAGTATGTTAAAATGCTCTCTATGGTGCAGTGGTAGAAGGTCACCAGCAGTTTTCCATTCAGTTGTTGTTTTCTGAGAAGTCTCAGGTAGTATAATCTCTGCTGGGCCCTTTTGACAAGGGCTGCATCCCAGGTCAGGTCCTCTTTTAGGATAACACCCAGAAAGTTAAAACTGGCCACTTGCTCCACTTGGTCTCCATTGATAAGCAAGGGCTGGATGTCTGATCTGTTCCTTCTATAATCTTTTAATACTCCTTTGTACCACTGGGTTCTTGATTTTCTTTGTGCCACTGGGTTCTTGATTTTCTCTGTATGTGCAAGTTGGGATTAATATTTCTAACACCATTTTCTTGAGCATAGGGCTATATCCTAAGTCCATTGTTGTTCACCTGTTGATCCATGACTGTTGTGCTGGGTTTACCACCAACCATATTGTGAAGTGTGCGGATGATACAACAGTAGTGGGCCTTACTTAGGATGACAATGAGGGTGCTTATCACAACAAAGTAGAAGGTTTGGTGAACTGGTGTAATAAAATCAGCCTTGCTTTAGATGTTGGAAAAACAAAAGAGATCATTGCCTGTTTCAGAAAAGGCAGCCACAGCCACACACTGTGTATTCAAGTTTCAACTGTGGAGGTGGTTAGCAGTTTCTGGGTGTGCAGCTAAAGAATAAACTAGCTTGGCCACTCAACAGTGAGACACTGGTGAAGCAGGCACAGCAGTGCCTGCATTTTCTGTGTTGCATATGAAAAATAAATATTCCTTCCCCTGTCTTTATCACTTTCTATAACAGGATGATTGAGAGTATCCTGTCATATTGTGTTACAGTCTGGTTTGGAAGCATTACTGCTTCAGACAGGAAGATGGTGCAGAGAGTGGCGAGGATGGTAGTGTAAGAGGAGACAGCCTGGAATGGATAGAAGCTGCTTTAGGTGTGGGAAGGAAGGACACTTTGCGTGTGAGTGTCCTACCAACCGGGAGGAGAGGAGTTATGCATTGTATGATTAGAGTTGTTCCGGCTCCTTTAAGAGGACCTGCAGGGAGCCATTGGTAAACATTTCAGTGGGTCCTGGCCATCAGGAGCGGCTGTTTCTGATAGACACTGGTGCAAGCCGGACTTCTGTGTGTGACCCGATAAAAGGTGCACATAGATCAAGGAAAATAATAAAAGTAGTGGGGGTGAGTGGAAAATCACTGGATGTGAGGGTGTTTGAACAAATCAGACTGGAAATGAATGAAGTGGTGACTGAGGCTGCTGGAGTGAATTTGCTAGGGAGAGATCTGTTTCCTGTGTTTGGTATCCAGCTGTGGGATACTGGGAAGGGAGTAAGGATGTGGAAGATGACTGTGGAAGATGAGAGGGCAATTTCGGATGAGGTCTGTGCAGGAGAGAAGGCAGGGCGAATGAACATTCAGCCAATTAAGATTCAAGTGCAGCCTGGGATGACAAAGCTTTGGACCCCACAATATTCAATGAGTAGAAGGGGGAGAGAGGGGTTGATCTGAAGGATGCCTTCTGGGCATGCCCCCTTGAGGAGGGAAGTAGAGACCTGTTTGCATTTGAATGGAATGATCCTGAGAGTGGAAGATTTGGACAGGCTTTGGAAAGTTAGTGTCTTTTATGTTGATTCAATATGTGGATGATTTGTTGCTGACTGGGGAGAAAGAGAATGAGGTCAGAGCAGCATCTGTAGCTTTGCTAAATTGGCTGAAGGAGCAGGGATTGACAGTTTCAAGAGAAAAGATCCAGTTTGTGGAAAAGAAGGTGAAATAAAGCTCTTGGATTGCAGAGTTGGGTGGACCAATACACTGTGTTAGCCCAATTCTTGCACAGGAAGCTAGTAGGAAAAGGAGAGAGTATAGAATGGTTAGAGGGAGATGATGAGAGATGGGAAGTTTTAAAGAAGGCATTGTCATCTGCACCGGTTTTGGCTTTGCCCAATTTGAAGCTCCCATTTCATCTGTATGTGTCAGCAGCTCAGGGAACAGGACTAGGAGTGTTGGCGCAGAAGAAAGGGGGGGCAATACCAGCCCATTGCTTTTCTGAGCAAAACTCTGGAGCCGGTAGTGAGAGGATGGCTGGTGTGTGTGCAGGGTGTGGCTGCTACAGCTATGTTGGTAGTAGAGATCAGGAAGTTAACCTTTGGGGGGGGGGCTTGTAGGGCATTCACCCCACCAGGTTACTTCTGTGCTAAGTCAGTTGGCAACAACTTGGATGACAGAGGGGCGGATTCTCAAATATGAGACCATTTTGAGAACCAGCTCTGATGTAGTGATTGGGACAGACAGGAATTTGAATCCAGCAGAATTTTTAGAAGGAAGAAGACAGGAGTGGGAAGCTGAGGATCATGATTGTTTGTTGCAAGTAGATCTGATGACAAAAGTGAGGGAGGATCTGGAAGAAACTCCTTTGAAAGGAGGGGAGAGATGGTTTGTGGATGGATCAAGCAGGGTTAAGGAAGGAAAGAGGAAGTCAGGATTTGCAGTCATGACAGGAGAAGGGGAGGTCATAGAAAAAGGCTCCCTTCCTTCATGGTCTGCACAAAAGTGCGAGTTGTTTGCTTTGAAGAGAGCCTTGGAATTGGCTGAAGGAATTGATGTGATAATTTGGACTGATTCCAAATATGCCTGGGGTGTGGTCCATACCTTTGGTAAGATCTGGCAGGAGAGGGGTTTTATCAGGGCTGATGGGAAACAAGTTACAGCTTGTGGAACAGGTTCTGGAGGCCCTGCAACTGCCATATCAAGTGTCAATAGTACATGTGAATGCTCATCAGAAAGGGAATACCCCAGAGGTAGTTGGAAACAGGTGGGCAGACAAATGGGCGAAAAAGCTGCAGGGGAAATAAAGCTGGTAATGGCATTAATTCCCTTGCTAGAAATGGAAGAGGATGAGGATTGGAAACCTGAGGGAAAAGAGAAAGATGATTTGGAACTGAGGATGGGTGGAGAACTTCAGGGGGGTGAGGGTGGTTCCCGTGAATGTAATGAGAGGAATTCTGGAGAAGGTACATGAGGAAAGACACTGGGGAATGGAAGCATTGGTGATGGCTGTAAAACCACATTTTTAGAGCCCAAAGATGTGGACACTAGCCCAGAGTATCTGTTGGAAATACTTATTGGTGATTAAAGATCACTTGACAGGATGGGTAGAGGCCTATCTGACTAGAAGAGCCACAGCATCCACAGTAACCAAGGTCCTATTAGAACAAATCATTCCACGATATGGGATGATGGAAGCTATTGATTCTGACAGGGGGACACATTTTACACAAAAAGTGTTGCAATCTGTGATGGGAGCTATTGGGGTGAAATGGGATTTGCACACCCCTTGGCAGTGCGAAAGTGGAAAGAGCGAATGGGGAATTGAAGAGACATTTGACCAAATTACAATTAGAAAATGGGTTACCATGGACAAAGAACTTATCCTTGGCACTCCTTAGAATTAGAACATGCCCAAGGAAAGACACAGGGATCTCCCCTTTTGAAATGTTAATGGGGCGACCCTACATGACCAGACTGGGAAATCCTATACCTGAATTTAAAGATTTGTTTCTGAGAAAATATTTGCAGACACTGTCCAAGTCTTTGTTTTCTCTTCATAAACAGGGATTGTTGGCACAATGACCACCACTTGCGGGAAGCCAACACCCCTATGAAACTGGAGATTGGGTCCTGATAAAGACTTGGGGAAGTGAGAAGCTGCAACCTAGCTGGGAAGGCCCATACCAGGTGCTGTTGACAACTGAATCTGCAGTTCGCACTCGAGAAGGAGGCTGGACGCATTACAGCAGAGTCAAGAAGGCACCAGATCCAAATTCTACGTGGAGGGCAGTTCCAGTGGACGATCAGCCACTAAAGCTCACCTTAAAAAGATGAAGAAGATTGGACCCTGGACTGAGCTAACCACCTTGATGATAGTACTGATGATTGCATCAGATTCCATATATTGGACCAGCTGGAGACTTGGGGACAGATTTATGGGAAGACAATACATACATGAAGGATTTGAAGAAGGTATCACAAGCATTGAACATAACTAACTGCTGGATGTGCATGCACATTCCAGGGAAGACAGGGGAGGGTTTAACATTACATGCAATCCCACTAAGTCAACAGGATTTGAGACCAAAGGGAAATAAATTTGAACAGGCTCCTATGAAAAGAAACCTATCCGGGAAGGTATTTGTCCATTTGAGAGAAAAAAGCATATGTGTGTTTCAAGAGAAATGTATCCAAAGGAGTAGATTTGGGTGTTTGGGAAAAATGCAACAAAACTTTTGATATGCCTTTATCTTGTAGTAACCACAGTTATTCTAACACTCATCATCAATTGAGTTATTTTAATCACGACCAATACCAGATGTGTATGTATTTTGAAGATATAATCAATTGGACTCGGACTTCGAATCAAATGTACGCCATGAAAAATTTTAGGTGGGTGTTGTGTGGGAAACATGCATATAGAGAAATGCCACCACGTTGGAGTGGGATTTGTACCATGGGATACGTGATACCAGTAATATATAAATTGAATACCTTACCCCAGGGACGGATTCGGAAAAAAAGAGAAATCAGTTCAGGACTAACGCTGGGGGGAAGGTTGAAAACACAGATAGCATGGGGAATGCTGGGCACTGTTGGGAGTAGCCAGTGAATTATAGAGATTTACATGTTCTGAATAACTTTACAGTAGCCCTGTTTAATGATACTATCAAGACAATCAAAATGCTCAACACGGAACTTTCTGAAGTTAGAAAAGTGGCTTTGCAAAATAGATATGCATTAGACATTGTATTAGCTGCAAAAGGGTGTGTGTGTGCTTTGATTCATTCCCATTGCTGTGTATATATCCTTGATTTCCAACCCAATATTACAAAAACAGTGCAAACGATGGAGGAACGCATTCGTTCTAATCCATTATTACAAAGAGGTGATTTCTCATTTCCAGATTTGTGGGGGGGCATTATGGTCTTGGCTTGCCAGCACTGCTTGGTTGAGATCTACAATCATGGGAATTATATTAATTATTATATGCTGTGTGATGTTGTGTTGTTGTGTTCAGTGTTTCCCTGGTGTAATAGCAATGTATGGAAGATTAGGGAAAACTTTAGGTTCAAGATCCAGGAAGCAGGAGGAAGAACCTCTGATGATGTTTCAGAAGGAGATGGTTCTAAAAGAGGCTGGGAATCTGTTGCGTGAGTTTGAGTCAAGAATGTAAGCAGAAAAGGGGGGAATTGTAAGAGGAAAACATGAATAAAATCCATTGTGTATTGTGTAACTGTGACTCAAACTTCAAAACTGCGAGTTTGATACTTTTCTACTGCAAAGGGAGAATTTGAAACATTGAACAATCACACGTTGTGCTCTGGGAAAATCTGGGAAAATATGTACATGTTAGGAAACATCTAACTTCCTGATGTCCCATATTTGGTGATGAATTGTATACTGAAATTCAATAGGTAGATTGTAAACCAAGCTATCATAGGATGGGTAGGTTAGGGTATAAAATAGAATGCAAACTTTGCTCTGGGTTCCTCCCACTTGCCAGGGCAGGAACCCGTTTCTGCAGAAATGCTACAATAAAGCTGTTTTCCTTGGATTAATATCGAATCTTTGGTGGTTTTTCAAGCCCCCACCCCATAGTAGAAAAGATTATTGGTAGTTCACTTCCTTCTATTTAGGACATAGCATATAAGTGATGCTTGAGCAGGGTCTGCAGTATTGTCTGGGATGCTACACATCCTCTTCATGACCTGTTTTCCTTGTTATCTTCTGGGAGGAGGCTTTGTGGTATCCGAAGCAGAACATCCAAATTCAGTCACAGTTTTGCTCCATATAGCATCGACCTTGTGAGCTCTCAAGCTTCCTTTTTCTGCTTTGTATCCAAAATGCAAAGAGATTTATGTGTGTGTGTGTATGTGTGTGTGTGTGTATGGGACAATTCATCAAAATTATTATAATTCTTGTATTTCTGGATTGACTTTTTAATTTTATTATTATTGACCATGGTGCTGTTGAAATTAATTTAACTTTTGCATTTGTTGAATTGCCCTGCTGTAAGTTGTCCCACAGTGAGCTGGCCATGACGAATTGACTGCAGTGAGTTAGCTGTGGCAAGTTGGTCATGGTGAGTTGTCCATTCCACTCAATGTATGCCCAATATATGGTCAGCCAGATATAATCCTAGTGCTCAGAAAGGTTTTTTTAAAAAAACATTTCTTCAATATGGCATCAATGGGAGGGCAGAGAGGATCAAAAAAGACAAGATGGTCATTGTGACCCAATCCTTTTTACATGCATGAAATGTTGATGTGCATACAAAGGGATGGTGGTGCCATAATTTCTATCTTGTCTTTTTTGACCTCATTTACTTGGACACTAGTGTTCCTTGATCCTTATCCTGCTGAATATTACCTCCCTCTCCAAAGCCAATGAACGATCCTTTTATTTTTTTCCTTTCAATTGCTTTTGGGATAGTTATTTCTACAGCATATTCATGTTACAGTTAACTACCCTTCTATGAGTCCCATGGCTCGGATCATATTTGGCCATTGTGGAAGAGGCTGCCATAATTAATCATAATCATGCTTCCAGGATGCCCATATTGTAATGTATGGAGTTCTAAAGTCATGCTGTATGCACACTTCTCCTAACATCTTTTCCTGCTTAGTTGCTGGGTCTACCTATTTGAACCACACAGTTAACATGGAAAAGCCATCATTCTATTTTTTTTAAAATGACAATTACACTTTAATGTTGCACTGAATTTTTCTAGCCATTTTTAAGGAACCAAACCAATTACATAATCTACAGTAATGTTTCTTTATTGGCATAGAAATAGTATAATGGGCTCCCAGACAAGAATATGCTGCCAAATCTCCTGAGCATTTAACATACAGAAATATAAATGAAGATTGGATGTCACAAAGATGCCACAAATAGTTTATTAATGACCCACAGAAAGAAGAGCATGCCTTAAATAAACTGGGCAGGTGACCTTTAACTTGTAGATGATGACTCTTTGAAATCACTATGAAAAGATTCTGACAACCCAGAATATCAGTTAGCATAACAGTAACACTTAAACAATATACATCTGACTACTTTTTATGATGGCAATGGGGTGTTTTTCACATTTCTCTTCCAGAAAAGTATGTAATCTGGGGCTTGTTATCTGTCTTCTTGGTGCAGTTGGCACAGTTAGAATATATTATTTACAAGTAGAGAGATACTATTGGAAAGGTGTGCATGTTATGTATGTAAGTGATATGTGATCTCTTGGGAAGGGAGAACTCTTATTAGGATATATTATACATGCCACAAAATTCCTTAATACACATTGCACATACACATTAATACACAAAACACCCCTACAACATTTACTTTTGAAATGATTTGTTCTGTGGTTTCTCCCACCATTTCAGACCTACATAACATGCTTGTAGCATGTTATAACGCCACCGGCTGATTTTTCCAGACAAACTTAAAATAGCCTTACAGTAGCAAGAATTTTAATAGTCTGCTTGTATTAAGGAGCCAGTCTTTTATCCACCTGCCTCTTTCTTTACTTTTTCATTTTATTTTCCCTTGCAGCTAAACTACCATTCCAGCAATCTCATTTTCGTTCAATTGCAGGCTTAAATGGCTCAACAATATTTTGAAGAGAAAGAGATGGGAATTCTGATCTGGTTTATCTTGAAAATGCCTCCTCCAACTGCTGTGTATCTCCAAGATGATGCATGCCATAAATAGCAGCTTCATGGATCACTATTTACTTTGTGTTTGTATTTGGTATCCAGTAAGCATCTCAATTAGGTCATGAATTGGGATCCTGTGATGTTTTCTCATCGTAATAAAGATAGACAATTTAAACAATCTATAAAAAGCTGGGTTTACCACAATCTACAAATCAGACTTTCATTCTGAGCCTTGGTTTAATTTAGCCCATGTTTTCTCAACCCAATACTTTCCAAATTGTGCTGGATTTTAACTTTAATCTCTCAGACAGCATGACTGGAGACTATGGCACATAAACTCCAGAGTATCTTGTAACAAAAGTTTACCAAAAGCTGATCTTTTAACCAGCTTCTTTCTATTTCAACCCAGAGTAAGCATGATGAACTACTAGAAAATAAGACAGCCATTTTGTGAATTCATCATAGTGTTTGTGGATCTTGCCCTTGGCAGCATGACTTTTGTAAGACAGCCTCATTCCTCCAACACCATTTTGGACTGCCAACATTCAAAATCATTCAGCTCAAGACATATCAAAGAGCTGTGAGAAACCATAGCTGAGTGTTAAAATAAACAAAATATTTGATGTGGGTGCTTTGAATCCTAATTTTCATCTTTTGACCGTGATAATGGCCTAGTGTTTTATGATCATTTGTAGTTACAATGGCACCATGTTTTAAATCTAGACTTTGCTGCAATCTGAAATAAATCTCAACATTACAGCAAACTGTACACATCTGCCTTTTTGAATAAATATCTAAATGTCTTGCTGGGGCTAAATAAACTAAAAAAAAAAGGTCATTAACAGGAACTGGAGTAGTTAAAAAAAAAATCCCGACTTCCCAATATTTGAACCTTATACTGTATATTGTAATTTAACCCCCGCCCCCCAGAATTGCAAAACAGCAGAAAGTTAAAGTTATTAGACAACTGTTCTAATTCTGGAGTCACTTAATTGGGCAATCCTTTTTCTAAAACCACAAAATCATGGATGAGTATTTATGATTGTTGAATTATTAGTTTCTTTCTTTCTTTCTAGTGAACTTGAATAAGCATTTATGAAACAAATTCATTTTATCCCAGGGATGGAGATTTTAGGAGAAAAGTCCACCCAGGACTATAATTCATGATGAATGGAATCAGAACTGAAAGTGGAGAGTTTCTGATATCTAAAAAGCAATAGTAGGGATAAATAAAAACTATATATCCCAAACGGCAATAATAAAGCAATTCTCCTCCAAGATGGACAACGATGAAATTTAGCTAGGGTTGAAAGCCCCTTAAAATTAAATTGTCTTTAAGATCTTTTAAAAACTATGCAGGAGGGAGCTTTATGGTTATTGTTTTGACACATAGTCCCCTGTTGTGTGTATATAAAGAATGTTAAAGTTCGTATCCAGCATTGAGAGAATGGAGCAAACCAAATAAAATGTGCTTAGCATTATTGGTCAAAGTCTGTCCTTATTTTTTGAACCATTTTGAAACCTGGCAATTTATTTAAATAACCTTTCTAGGCTTTCTGGTTTTCAAAAAGCAATTCATAATTCAGTTTAAGCAAATGGCTTCTAAAAACAAGTATACTGGTTAATGTCGGAGTTATGCGACACTGTTGAAACCAACACAATAATTGCAAACATATTTGGAACTTAATTAAAGTAGACAAGGATAGCATTGAAAAGAGAGCTTTAAAAGCCATGAACTTGCCAGTTTTCAAAGAAGCACCATGTTGATCAAGGTATGGTTTTCTTTGGAAAAAGAGATGGCTAAAGAATGATAGTTTTATAATCAACTGAAAGAACATAGGTGCGAACAGTTAAGCAAAGAGTAACTTAGATATTGATGGCCTTAATATGGCTCCTGGAAAAATATTTTGGATCAACAAGTTTTATAGCACCAAGTGAGTTTCCTTCCATCCTTGGCAAAAGAAGTTTCCAATGCAAATTTAAGAACTGATATGAGGGGAACTTCTGGTTGCAAGGCTTCGGCAGTGGCAGGAATCCGCTTTTCTGCAGGTTCCCATTGCGCTCGCTGCTGAGGTACCCCCAATCCAACTGGATTTGGGGGTTGTCGCTGCCCCGAAGAGGCAGCGGAAGTCAGAGGAGATCCAGGCAGGGGTCTGGGGATATTGCACCCCCCTTCCCCAGCCAGCTAGACTCCTTTTTCCTGAGGTGGTGGAGTGGCTGTCAGAAATGGCAGCCTCAAAGGAATCTTCAACCGGATAAGACTGTGCAGGAGGAAGACAGAAGGAGAAGTTTTCTTGGCTGAACCGGGACATTAAGTTACTTTTAAAACATCCTGGAAACCTGACTTTCGGATTGATACATTTGTTTCCAAAAGAAGTTGTTACAGCGGCGAAAGTGCTGAAGGAAAGTTCACTCCCCTTCCTTACAGAGAAAGCAAATGAGCACAGAAAAACCTGCTTCTTTAAGGTAAAAACAAGCTCTTTGTTATAAGTGGGAAGGAGAGGATTAAAAAAAAAAATCTTTAAAAATTTGTTGGAGGAGACGCTTTGAAGATTATAAGACCAACAACTAATTGTAATACGGCTTTAAAATATATTTGGGATTTTGCCCCAGGAGGAAAAGTTGCAAAGAGAAGAAGAGGAAATAATTTCTGTCTGTTTGGATTGTTTGATAATTTTGACTTTTGCAAATTACTTTAAGATTAAAAACATCTGGGTTGTTCTTAAAAATTTACAATGGCACATCTGTGGATCAACTAAAAATGGAATATGAAAAATTAAAAGAAAGAGGACCAAATGGCAAGGATTCATTGGGAGCTGTCTTCCACTTTCTAGAAATGGCAGTTTCTACGTACCAGCAAATACTTGAGGAAGAAGGAGGAGAAGAAGAAGAAGAAAAGGAAGCCATTTTTAATGGACAAAGAAGTTCGATTAAGAAAGAAAATAGGAAGAGAGGAAGGAAAAATGAGAATTTAAGATTCAATAAACAATAAAGAAAAAGAAAAATAAGGTGAAAAAAAGGTACAATGTTAGAAAGCAATTGAAAAGAGAATTACAACAGAGAGGGGAAGCTAAAAAGGTGGAGGTTAGGAGGGGGGGGAAAAGACCAGACTGGAAAAGAAAGGGAGGGAAAAAGGGAAAAAAAGCCATGGTCTGAAACAAAATATCTTTTTTAGAGATAAAGGATAAAGGACAGTGTATAATTTAAGAAAGATTCTGCAAGAGTACATAAGATAGTATTGTAGTATTTGCATTTGAAATAGTCTATTGGAATATTATAAGACTTAACAAAATATTAAAATATTAAAATGTTTTATAATGATAGATTTCAATATGTAATAAAATATTAAAGAGAATGTGTAAAATGATTAATGCTTAGTTATACTATGAATTAGAATTAGAATGGAAATTATATACTAAACTATATCATAAGTTTATTTTATTTTTTTTCAAAATGCAACATGTAGAATGTACTAAGCAGAATCAGGATAGAAATTATGTATTATTTTAAATGTTACTTTAGGGGAAGGCGTCACACCTTAAAAGTGATTACAGGGGAAATTCTTTGCTAAAGAGAAGAGATAAATAGATGATTGGAAAAGAACGGACAAAAGATACAAATAATAATGATTTTGAAATAAGATGAAATCAACAAAATATAATTAAGAGAGTGAAAAGAAGGGAGAAGTTATATAGGAAATATAGAATGGTTAATAAGATATGAATGATATATAAGGTGAGCATGAACTTGATTTAGGTCTGTCAAAAAAGATGTAACCCGGGGCTAAGCCACTTTTCAAAAGAAGTGTTATGTTTTATGTTTTGTGTTTTTGGTTAGCTATGTTTTGATTGTGAATTAATAAAACCTTGGAGGAATAAAACTAAAGGGAGAGAAATTTGGAAAAGACATGTATAAATGATAATTAAGGAGGTTTTATCTTTTTATGTTTTGTTTTATGTTTTGTATTTTGTGTGTTTATGCTTGATTGAGAATTAATAAAACCTTGATAGAAAGAAATATAATTGAATAAAAGTGAAGGGAGAAACAATGAGAAATTTGGAAAAGATATATATGTGTCTAAATGAAAATCTGATAATGTGGAACTATGTCTTAAAAAATAATGTTTTATTTGTCTTGTTAAAACTTATACGTAATTTTTGAGAAAGGAGGTTTTATACTTTGATGTCTTATGTTTTGTTTGTCTTTAAAATCAATAAAACTTGTATATAAAAAAAGAACTGATATGATATATATGTATATGTATACATGTATATGTACACACATTTATAACTCTATTTGTCTCTGTCTCTGTCTCTGTCTTTGTCTCTGTTTATATACTTATGGTCTCTCTCTCTCCTTCTCTCTCTTTCTCTCTCTCCCTCCCTCCCTCCCCATCCATCATCTCAAAATGGTGATTAAAAACTTTGATTTTAGAAACAGACTAAAATTCCAATAAATTTGAAATTAGATATTGAAATTAATTATAAAGAATCCTTTCCATGGGAAAAATGCAAAGTCTTCAGATGCAAAATTGTACAACGTCGTGTGCTACTGGTGCACGCTCAGCAGCATGCCACTCCCAAACTTCATTCTTCGAAATCTGTCTATCAAATGTGCACACATGAATGTTTATGAATGTAATTATGCAATTAATATTCATTGGATTATTTTCTTGTGGCCTCATGCCTAAAAAGCTTAATTTTATCAGTCTACAAAACTGAATCACTGATATATTGTTTTTTTGATCTTGTTCAGTTAATTGTGGAAAAGCTTTATGAGGGGTTAAGCCATGTTTTTGAAACAGCATGGAGAATGAAGCCAGCTCTGATAAAACATCAAACTTGTATTATTCCAGCCTTTATGTTGATCAAAGAATTCCAAAAAAAGATAGTAGCAAAAAATTGCTCAAAAGTCAACAAGCACACTTCATGGAGAGATTTGATAGCATTTATCATTTCTTGAGTTTTGCATTTTGGTAATAGTGGAGAAGTTGGAAAAAAAACTACTTTCCCTATTAAAATTCCAAGATCCTAAGTTTGCCCTCTTTCTGCACACCATAAATTTCCAAGTCTTCACAGTATGTAATACAGTATAAGTCCTTTGCTGGACTTGCTGTAGAGTATCATGTTTCAGCTGTGCTGCTTTGCCAGTGAGTCTGCCCAATTTCTCAGAGGCATTGTTGATTGTGAAATAATCAGTAGGCAAAATTATGTTTATAAAATTCTACTGCAGTAGCATTAGAACAGTGCAATTGTATTATTTCACCAAATGAGGTTTGTAGTTTGTAAAATGCATGAGTCCAAATTTAGACTAGAATATCAAGTCTTTGTTAATGACTATGTTTATGCTTTTTTGAACAGCTAAAGTATGAAATGTTGCTGTTGTTATTTCATTCATAATATAATTCTGAACAAGGATTTTGATAATTTAAAGGTATTCAAAAGATTAATATGAACACATCTAGCTTTCAGGTATGCATTTATACTTTTCAATGAGCCCAATGATAAACTGAACAAAAACAACATAACCATTCATCGATAACAATAAAATCTTAATTTCTTCTGGGTTTGAATGTGCTTTTCAAAGTCAATTTGCTTCTTTTCCTATTGGCTGGACTTTCAAACTGTATGACTGTTAGGAATAACAAGGTTACCTAACGTAGTTTGGGTAAAATAATATATATAAACTGTGATAGTAAGTGTGTGTCACTTTAAACTGCAAAGCATGTAATTTTGGGTGCGGTTGTAAAACCACTATAAGAGGGGGCAAGAGAACTTGATTGATTGCTGGCTTACTGAATTGCTTGCTGACGATGATGGATTGATGGTTTGATAACTGTGTGTTCCCTGCTGCTGCTGCTGCTGAAGGAAGAAAAGAGGTTTGAGTTCTTCATATCTCTACTGTGAGGAGATATATTACTGGACTGATATTTGTAAGTTTACTGACCTCTTTTCAACACTGGACTTTGCAACTGAATAATCCCCGGACGACTGAACTAGTGAATGATATATAGACTGTTTGACTATGCTAAAAACTCTTACTGGAATGAACTTTTTAACTAGCACAGTGTATCTGTTTTACTGAGTGTAAGCTACAAAAAACGTTTATCTCACATATTTGCCTGCCTGCCTGCCTGCCGTGCAGATTCTGCTAGGGTGTATCCCTAACACTGGTTATGGGCCCAGCTGTGCAGTCAGACTAACCAGGATATAACAGGCTTATACAAAGTGAGAGTTAGTGTTGTTACACAATACTGTAAATAGACAGCTGTGTTTTATTAATTATAGTTTAATATCCAGAGAAAGATGGCACAAGTCAATTTACCAAGTTTGTCTCTAATATCCAAACTGGATGGAACAAACTATGTTTCATGGTCTATGAAGTGCAGCCTACTTCTACACAGAGAAGGTTTGTGGAGTATAATTCAAAACCCACCAGAGGTAGATGCTTGGGATCCAGAGGATGAGGATGATGCCCAGAAAATACAAGAATATAAACTGAAGAATGAGCAAGCTCTCTGTATAATAGGACTGACACTCTGTGACCAGCAGCTTGTCCATATTCATGGAGAAGAAACAGCTGCGAAATGATGGGAGAAATTAAAGAAGATTTATGTTCGAGACAGTGTAGGAGCACATATAAATCTTACACGAAAGCTGTTCAGAACACATCTTCAAAAGAATGGTGACGTGTTGACTCATATAAACACAATGAAGAGAATTTTTCAGGAACTGCATGAAAAAGAACTTATCTTCACAGAACTACATCAGGTTTATATAATTTTGTCTTCATTAGATGAGAGCTATGATGACTATGTAACTTCACTAGAAGTACTGCCAAAAGATAACCTCACATTAATTGACATTACTGGCAGATTAATTGAAGAAGCCAGGAGAAGGCTTGAAAGGGATCAACTCAGAAGAGAACAACCACAACAAGAAGATATAGAATCTTCGACAGCCTATACGAAAGATAAGAAAAGGTTTGTTAAGATGTCCATGAGTTCACAGCAGATATCGTTAGCTAATGGCTGGAAAATGAAAGCAAAAGGTGAAGGTATTGCACATTGTTCTTGCATAAAAGAAAATGTAAAAATGTTATATGTACCACAACTTAAGTTTAATTTGCTTTCAGTTAGAGTTTTGGTTAAACTAGGTTATGTAGTTACCTTTAGGGGAGAAAACTTCATAATAGAAAAGGAAGGTAAAAAAGTGACTGCAACTTTAAAAGGTGAATTGTATGTGTTAAATAATAATCAATTAGAGGTGGCTAACATAGTGTATAATAACGTTAAACCTGATGATGAATGCATACATTTGTTACACAGACGTTTGGGGCATATAAATTTTAAAATGCTCAAACAAACAGTTGAACTGTCTGAAGGTATAAAACTGAAGCCTTGCAGTAAGTATTTGCACTGCAATGCTTGCAGTCAAGAAAAAAGCAAAGTAATACCAGCAAATAGAATAAATGGATTTAAGACTAAAGAGCCTCTAGAGGTCGTATTTGCTGATATTATGTCCTAAAAAAACAAGTGTGGGAGGTGCTCGTTATATATTAAGCATAATGGATCATTATTCTAGATAGGGTTTCTGTTATTTAATGAAGAGTAAAATGGAAACATATCAGAATTTCTTTAATTGGTTGAATTTTGCAGAAAGAAAAACTAAAAGGAAACTAGTAACTCTTGTAACTGATAATGGTAAGGAATTTATAAATAATAAATTCCAAAATAGACTGAAGATGGCAGGTGTTGAACATAAAAAGTCTGCACCGTATAGGCCACAACATAATTCCTTTATAGAAAGATGAGGCCAAACAATACAGGCAATAGCTTGTACTATGTTTTCGGATTCAGGATTACCTGAAACTTTGTGGGGAGAAGCAATAATGTGTGGTAATCATATATTGAATAATGTTGTTAACTCAACAACAGGTGAATTACCATTCACACGGTGGCATGGTAGAAAACCTGACTTAAGCTACATGTACACATTTGGAGCACCAGCATGGGTGCATATTTCTACACAACTGAGACATAAGGGGCAGCATAGGGCTAAAAAGTTATTCTTTGTAGGTTATGAATCTAATCACAAATCATACAGATTCTGGGAAAAAGGTACATCTAGTGTTTACTGTAGTGCTAGTGCACAATTCCTTGAACATGTAGGATGGGAAAAACTGGAGCAAGATTCAAGTAAGGATGTAATCATAGAAACCTGCAAAAGACCAAAAGAAAAAATCAGTAATAAGAAGAGTACAATTAAAGAGGAAGTACAGGAAGAGCACATAGGACCAGAACAGGAAGAAATAGATAACCAGGAACAGGTAGGACATGAAAGTCCACCTGTAAGCCCTGTAATACCTAGATGTTCAACATGTGAAACCAGACCACCTGACAGGTACCAAGCAAGTGTAGTTTGCCAAATTAGTAAAGTTCCAACTACTGTTGAAGATTTTAGAATGTATACAGCAAAGGAACAAGAGAATTGGCATAGAACAATGGAGAAGGAATTAAATTCATTGAAACAAATGGAAGTTTATGAAAATGTTAAATTACCTCCAGGTGAAAAGTCCATTGGCTGCAAATGGATATTTAAATTAAAAACAGGTAAAAATGGGACTGTTACCCATAAGGCTAGGTTGGTAGCTCAAGGATTTAATCAAACTGCATGTGATTATGATAAAGTATTTGCACCGAGTCTAAAAGCAACAACCTTGAGAGCAGCTTTAGTGTGGGCAGCTAAGAAGAATTATGTTATAAATCACTTAGATGAAGAAACTGCCTATCTGCATGCACCATTGCAGCACACTATATACTTAAAGAAACCTGTAGGAATTAAGGATGATAAAATGAATAATGATTGTTGGAAGCTTAAAAAGAGTCTCTATGGATTAAAACAATCTGGTTACGAATGGAACCAATATATTGTTAAGGAGTTAAACAATATCGAGTTTAAAGCAGGTTTACCTGATCCATGTGTATTTAAGAAAGAGAAAAATGGAACAGTGTCATTATTATTGTTGTTTACAGATGATATTGCCTTAATTACAAAAACTAATAATAAAGCTACTGAAATAATATCATTATTAGGTAAGAGGATAAAATTAAAGCAATTAGGAGAAATAAAACAGTATCTAGGATTAACAATAAATAAAACCAAAGGTAGCTATAAGATATCTCAAGAGGATAAGATTTATCAATTACTAAAAACATACAAGATGGAACTTTGTCAACCGGCAAAAACTCCAATGAGTCAGGAATTTGGCCACACTGATGATCAAAGTCCAAAATTTGATAAAACTATTTATCAATCATTAATTGGTAGTTTATCATACATTAGTAATTGGTCAAGGCCAGATATTGCCTATAGCATTAATCAATTGGCACGATTCAACGCTGAACCCACTGAACAACACTGGCAAGTGACAAAGCGTATCTTAAGATATCTTAAAAAGACAATGCACTATGCATTGTATTTGGAGCCAAAAGATGATCTGATTTTAAGTGCATATGCTGATGCAAGTTTTGCAACAGACATAAACACAAGGAAATCAACTTCAGGTGCAGCTATACTGTTAGGAAAAGCACTGATTGGTTGGAGGTCAATTAGACAGCAACAAATAAGTATGTCCACAATGGAAGCAGAATTTTCATGTCTATCTTTATTATGTACTGATTTAATTCTGTATAAACAGTTGTTATTGGATATGAAAATAACTGTTAATGATTCCATTGTAGTTTATGAGGACAATCAAGCAGCCATACAGTTGGCTACAAATATTGCTGTGAAAACAAGATCTAAGTATACAGATCTTAGATATCTGAATGTAAGGCAATCTGTAAAAAATGGGTTGATAAAACTGGAATATTGTATGACTGAAGAAAATATCGCTGATCAGTTTACAAAAGCCCAAGGTTCAGTCAAACACAAAGAAAGTTGTGATGATTATGGGTTAAGGTTGTAAATAGATATATATATATTATTATATTACCCAAAAGGGGAGTATGTTAGGAATAACAAGGTTATCTAACGTAGTTTGGGTAAAATAATATATATAAACTATGATAGTAAGTGTGTGTCACTTTAAACTGCAAAGCATGTAATTTTGGGTGCGGTTGTAAAACCGCCATAAGAGGGAGCAAGAGAACTTGATTGATTGCTGGCTTACTGAATTGCTTGCTGACGATGATGGATTGATGGCTTGATAACTGCGTGTTCCCTGCTGCTGCTGCTGAAGGAAGAAAAGAGGTTTGAGTTCTTCATATCTCTACTGTGAGGAGATATATTACTGGACTGATATTTGTAAGTTTACTGACCTCTTTTCGACATTGGACTTTGCAACGGAATAATCCCCGGAAGGACTGAACTAGTGAATGATATATGGACTGTTTGACTATGCTAAAACTCTTACTGGAATAAACTATTTAACTAGCACAGTGTATCTGTTTTACTGAGTGTAAGCTACAAAAAACGTTTATCTCACATATTTGCCTGCCTGCCTGCCTGCCTGCCGTGCAGATTCTGCTAGGGTGTATCCCTAACACTGACAAGCATTCTTGATGTAAAGAATAGCAATAGCACTTAGACTTATATACTGCTTTATGGTACTTTACATCCATCTCAAAGCAGTTTACAGAGTCAGCACATTTCCCCCAACAATTTGGGTCCTCATTTTACCCACCTCGGAAGGATAGAAGGCTGAGTCAACCTTGAGCCTGGTGGGATTCGATCTGCCAAATTGCAGTGGGAGTAGTTTGCAGTACTGGATTCTAACCACTGCACCATCGAAAGGCATATTGCCTTTGTAAGAAGAGTATATATGATTAACTTGACAGATGATGTTGTAAAAAAATCCATATCCTCCCACATTTTTTCCCTGTGGAAAAATCTTGAGGAGCTTTGGTATTCACAATACGTGCAAATAGCTTTGAGGCTTCATAGAATACGTGAATATTTCACAAAGTTGAATTGAGACTATGCTGGAGATTTTGGTGTAATCATACCTGTAGTCTCATCTTGCCATTTAGATATAAATGAAACCATGAGATCATTATTCACCTGGGTTTCAGACTTCTAGACAATGACATTTTCTATGCTCTTTAAAATCACTTTCCAAAAATTATGAAACTGTGCTATGTATCTTGCTCTGAACTATAGGTAGCTCCCCAGTCCCAGTCTCAGATTGATTGGCAGCACCAAGGGCCAATCAGCTTCTTAATGATGTTTCCAGGTCTACCACCAGTCCCATGCAGATTCTGCCCAGAAGTCAGGTTCTGTTGGTAAGATGATCCAGCCAGTGGAAAGGCAGGGATGGGGATGGGGAAGTATGCAGGTAATTCTCAGTTTATGACCATAAGGGAGCCTACCCATCATAGAATAGCAATAGCACTTAGACTTATATATTGCTTCACAGTACTTAACAGTCCTCTCTAAGCAGTTTATAGAGTCAGCCTATTACCCCCAACAATCTGGCTCCTCATTTTCCTCAGCTTTCATGAAAGGCTTTCATGAAAGACATGAAAGGCTGGAAGGAGTCAACCTTGAGCCTGGTGAAATTCGAACTGCCAAATTGCAGTTAGCCGGCAGAAATAGCCTGCAGTACTGCATTCTAACCACTGCACTGCCACTGCTCTTCGAATCCAGGTGACAGACCCAATTTTATAAGCTTTTTTGCAGCAATTGTTAAGCTGTGAGGATGGTTTTGCCAGCAACTGGAAGTATAATGTCGGGTTTGGGCAAAACTATTTTAAATGTGGATGCATGCCATCCAGTTGTGAGCGCCTGAAGTGCAGTCATATGACCATGGGGGGGGGGAAACCATCATAACTTTGTATCCATAAATATCCTCAGGGACGTCCATTATCACTTTGAACAGTCGCTAAGTGGCCAGTCATAAGTCAAGGATTACTTATACCGAAAAACATGCTACAGCTAGGTAGGTGTGAGCCATTCTGTTTCTGTGTAATTTTTTTTACCATTCATTCCTTTCTTAAAGCAAAAATTAAAATCATCGGTGTACATTTTAGTTTTTGTGCATTCTACATTTAAACAGGCACCCTGAATTTACAACTTGTGGTGCACAAGCACACAGTGCTTAAAGGAAACTGGTGTGACAGAAGTATAGCTATTTGTATCACTGTTTGCTGATATTTTCTTTACATTTTGGTAGGTTTAACCGCTGCACCTGAAAGACATTAAAAAAAGGGGAAAGTACATTGTCTAATCAACAACTGAAAGCTGAGAAAATATGTTCAGATTAAGATACTCCCAGAAGAGGCTTTAATGGAACAATCACTCTCTCCTATTCACTGAATTTTGCAAAGGGTCTAGAATGATGTCATCCTTCATTCGTAACCCTTCCATCTCTTTCCTAGTGTTTTATGTCTGCCAAAACATTTGATGAAGAAAAGACAAAAGTGCCACACAATGTCTTCTGATTAGTAGCACTAAAAACTTAGTTTGGTCATAATACTAATTGCAATTAATTACAATATCCAATATTTCCACCCTAAGCCCCTCTGCCAATTTGGTCCTGTTCCAATATTGATATTTATTTTAAAAGGTTTTGTGTCATTTTGTTTGGCTCCACTATTTTCTAGCCATTTTACCATGGGTTGGAGTGGATTGGGGTGGTGGGGAGAAAAGCTATTGGAATGCATTGCTTCTCTACCATGAATTGCATCCTTCTATCTCTTTTTGAATGTTGCTCTTTGTCAGCTTTTACCTGCCTAGCCAGTATAGCAGCAGAAACAATAGAATTGCTGATGCTTCCACTGCTATTTGGTGAGATGGTATCAGGACTTAACAGTATCCTCTGAAAAAGGCTTGTTATGGGAAGTTAAAGTTCATGGAGTGTCAAGTTCTTGAGAGACACTTTCAAATTTATTTAACCAAATTTATTGAAAGGAAAAAGGAGTGAGGTTACACAAATCCTGCAACTGGATATGTATGTTTTCCCCCGAAATTATCTCTATGATTATTAAATAACATTCCCTTGACTCTCTTCTTTACCACCCAATGATATACTGGGGTCATTTATTTTCTTGCAAAAAAAAAAAAAGGATATGAAGATTTTCTTTACATTTTGAAATAAATGCCATAAATGCTATTATTTCCCTCAGACTCTGAGAAGCCCATTGCAAGTGGCTGAGAATTATATTCATTATGCTCTCCTTTATTTGTATTATTTATTTCTCAGGGTAAACAAGTTCACACACAGCTTGCTAATTCTATTGAGATTTTGTACATGCAAAGATTAATAACAGAGTGTTGGTTTGTTGAGTCTTGTGACATATGCATGGTGCGCATATTTTTATATCCTGTTGAAACCGATCATCCAGAAGCTGCTTTTATGACAAGGTTTTTGCAATAAAGGAGAACGTTTGTAGCTCACGGTTGAAATCAGGGGTCTTGGGTACTATTTGAGCTTGCTTGTTTTCTTGCAGATATTTCATTATCCAAACTAAGTAACATCAGTGTTGCAGTGACAAAGTTACCTAGTTTGGATAATGAAATATCTGCAAGAAAACAAGCAAGTTCAGAGACGTCTAAGGATCCCTCACAAGGTTTTCTGTTGGTTTGAGCTTGTTTATTGAGCTTTGGGGTGCTGCATTACGTGTGTGCAAACGGATTTTTTTTAAAAAGAAACAATTACCCCAAAAGTGAATATCAAGAAGTCCAATTGACCAAGCTGGGTAAATTGGATTCTTCTTTACCCACTATCCCTCCGGAAAGGACCAGGGTTCACCTGCTGCTATTAAGTTTCTAAGTAATTGGTAAATTTATTGATGAGAGACATTAGCTCTTTTGTGTTAATGAGTTGGATGTGCATCTCAGAAAGTTTAAGTGAAAAATTTTCTCTGGTGAGACCAGAGGTGGGATTTTTTTTTAGCTAACAGATTCCATCTGTCTTATGGGGAAATATCACTCTGGAAACACCGGTGATGCAAATACATCAGTTTCAGCTTTTAATTAGAAATGCCACATGCAGCTTTTAATTGGAATTTTTAAACAAATTTTTGAAAAAAAATGGTACACTATAATTTGTGTAAGTGATGTAGAAACATCATGAAAGAAAAAGTAAGCATCAACCATAATTTTCTAGCTTTTGTTTATGATAATTTATTACAAGCAATGTTCAGTTCTGAAAGCTTTGTCATCTTTCATTAACCATCCCAGAGCTAAGAAAATCTGTCAATTATTGCTGAATTGCAACAGCAAAGGATTTTGTCAATCTTTTAGTGAGAAGTTCTAGAATTGTGCTCCATGCTTTCCTTTTTCTCTTCGCATGGAAAAGAAAATATTTTTCTTCCCTCTTAAGTTTTTATAGGCCATGTCAGGCCACCTGATTAAGATGATTTGTAACCCCCCCCAAATACTTAACTTAAAATGAATGTATGTATTTAAAGCAGAGGTGGTATTCAGCAGGTTCAGGCCAGTTCTAGAGAACCGGTAGCAGACATTTTGAGTAATTCAGAGAACTGGCAAATACCACCTCTGACTGGAGTTTTTATAGTATCCTTCCCCTGCCACTCCCCCCAAGCCACTCCCACAGAACCGGTAGTAAAAAAAAATTGAAACCCTGGACTGATTTAAAGTCAAAAAGGAAAGGAACTGAATTGGAGAATAAGAGAAGTGACATTAAAAATTAATAAGGAAATACCTTTGACCCACAGCAGTAGTCTTTATAATAACAAATCTGTTCCAACAAGAATCTTATTTAAAGCCATCTTTCATCTGTGAAATAATGTGGAGTGTGTGTGTGAAGATTAAGTTAGAAGGATGCAATTGCCTTTTGGAGTGGAATACAATAGAAATCTCCCTAGATAAATTAGAAAAAAGAATCTGGTATGTTTTATGGAGAGATCAATACTTTAAAAAACCATATATTTCTCTCCCCCAACGTAGAAGATTTAGAACAATGATTAAACAATATTTAATGCAAACAAAGTGTTCCAGCATCTGAAATTACTGCCTTGATTCTAGCTATTTGATTTGTTACTAATAAGATTATCTTTGCAGTTTGCTTTTCAAAATATTTTAATTTTATTTCTGATTGCACTATCTCTGTCTGTTCACATACTACTTAGAAAACAAAGGATAATATTCTTCTTGGATTCCTTGCCAAGGAAAACCTAGCAGAATATTGGCTCATTACAAGAGGGAAAAAGGAAGATGAATGTATGCATGTCAATGGATTAGAATAGGACTGGAATTCCTTCCTTCATGATATACTGTACCAAACGGATACTGGCATTCTTTCTACAAATGTTGATAAGCATAAAAGAAATGAGCATTTTATCTTTATTCCTTCTGTACAAATTTACTGTGATGACTTGGGGCATGGCACAAAGGCAAATCAGTAGGAGTCCCTTTATTAGCTTCAACTTTGACCCAGAGGTGGTATTCAGCAGGTTCTCACTAGTTCTGGAGAACCGGTAGTGGAAATTTTGAGTTGTTTGGAGAACCGGCAAATATCACCTCTGACTGGGCCCGCCCCCATCTATTCTCTGCCTCCCGAGTCCCAGCTGATTGGCTGGGTCTTCTTTTGTAGCCTTGAACAGGAGAACGGAGCTGGAAAGCAGGTTAGTGGGGTGGGATTTTGCAATAACCTTCCCCCAGGAGTGGGGAGGAAATGGAGATTTTGCAGCATCCTTCCCCTGCCATGCCCACCAAGCCATCCCACCAAGCCACACCCACAGAACCAGTAATAATTTTTTTTGAAAATCATCACTGCTTTGCCCCCAATGTCCTGGTTACCTTCTGGCTGGAGAAAAACTCTTCCATGAACAGCCTTTGGCTGCAGAGAATCAAGTCCAAACCATGGTCAACAAAAACTGTAACTATAAGCCCAATCAAGACAAAATGAGGTAATTAGTTCATCAGGGCAGAAACAAGAATTTCAGAGTGAAGGCATGGCAATAACTCAACATGGTTGGGAAGATGCCAGGAATACAGATAACTAAAGTCAACACAAGATAAACTCACGTTTGCTCCTAGCAGCTGCCACACTCAGCATGTATTTCTTTTAAACTCTCATTCCCAGGTGTGGCTAATGAAGGGAATCAGGACCCTTTCCTCCCCCGTAAGCCCTGCAACCTGCATCTCTTCTCTGTTCCTCCCTGTGTGCTCTAGGATGAAGAGGCGGTGGACCTGGGTCTTCCTCTGAACTCCCTCTCCCTTGTCCTATCTCTCTCCTGCTCTGCCCAGCCAGACTTTGCCCTTCCCCAGTTTCCTCCACAGCCAATGGAACCACACTGCCACTCCCTGTCAGCTGTTCATCTTCCTCCTTGGATTCAGACTCCAACAGTGGCATGACACTTACTGCACTCTCTATGCAAACTGACTTCATCCTGGACACTCTTAAAAATGTGCCTAAAGTCTTACAGATTTAATTCCTTTTATGCCTCTGACAAGATGGCTGTTAGAGGACCACAAAGAGGTGTAGAAAAATTCTGGCTCTTTCCTGCTATCTAGTGGGCATCAACTGCTAGTATTTTAATTATGATAAAAATGTAGCAAGCTCCTTCTTATTTTGGGTGTGGGAACAAACATAACCTAATTTTGGCATGGAATAAAATAATTGTTAGAAAGTGGTTTCTTGAGATTATGAAAATGAGATTTGCTTAAAGCCGGTTAAGAACTGAATATTTTTTTCAGATTACCTCCACCTCCACTTTATTACAGTATATGAACAAATGTTTTCTAATAATGATTGGAGGTTGTAATCCAGATAGAAGTACATGGTGGTCATAATCTTGACCAACCTAACCCTATTAAGCAATACATCCAAGTATCTCAGTAGCTAAGAAGACAGCTTAGTGTAGTATATTCTTGACATTTCAAACAATAGATAAGATTTCTTCTATTTCTAAAAGAAAAATGTCTTGTCTAGCTACAAATCACAGTCCAGTTTATGAAATGAACCCGAAAATATAATCTTGTTTTAGGTATTTCTCAAGCTTTCCATTTCTTTCCTTCATTAACATGCTTTAAATCTGACAAATAGAATGATCACTTGTATAATCTATTCTACCTTAATTATGTTTTGCCATTTTTTTCAAAGATGTTTCACTCTGAATATAGGAAAGGAAGGACTTGCCTGGTGTTTGAATGGAATACCCTTGAAGCTATCAGCTTACCAAGGCAAAATAAGTAACCCTAAACTCCGCATAGCATCAGATTCAAGATATATATGAGTAAAACTACCTCTCAATTTGCCAGAGTGCAACTTCCCTATGTGACTGTAGGATGGCAAGTAGCAGAATGTCATCAGGTTTTACAGCACATAGGACAGATAGTCTTCAATTTACAATAGTTCTTTTAGTGACCATTCAAAGTTACAACAGCACTGAAAAAAGTGACTTATGGCCATTTTTCATACTTACAACCACTGCAGCACCTCTGTGGTCATGTGAACAGAATTTGGATGCTTGGCAACTGGTTCATACTTATGACAGTTGCAGTGTCCCAGGGTTATGTGGCCCCTGTGCTATATTAGCATACTCCAAACCCTCACAACTGATTGGTCCGGATGGACAGCGACCCCATTGGTCGAAGCCTCAGCCGTGATTGGAGTGCTAGGAATCTATCACGATTGGCTGTGCCGATCGCGGGAGATTCAAAGCGCTGCCATTGGCCGCAGACCTGCTAGCCAGCCCTATATGAAGGGCTGCCGCGGCTCGCATTCTCCAGACTGTTCTTATTCTAAATAAAGAGCTGAACTCACTAAGATGGTCTCGCGTCTCCTTCGAACCGATCCACCGCAGATCTAACACTGGTGACGAAGGTGGGATCGTGAGACAAGGAGACCACCCAGCACATGGCGAGGCGGCATGCAGCAGCAAGCAGCATGGCCGGCATCAACTCACCACCCGCACCCTTCAACCCCACTACCAAGGACTGGGAATCCTATACTGATAGGTTCCAGATGTTCCTCGAGAGTAGCAACCTTAAAGATTCCAATGGCCACAAGAAACGAGCCGTATTTTTCATACACTGCGGGCCCACAGTGTTTAAGATGGCCAAAGCCTTGGCCAAGCCAGAGGACGGGAAGACCATGGAATGGGGCAATCTCGAGCCCCTGTTGTGAAACCACTATGCCCCTGTCGTGCCCATCCTTATCCGGCGGCACAATTTCTACAGGCGGGATCAACGCGAGGGTGAGGGGCTTGGTGATTTCATGGCAGCGCTGTGAGATTTGGGCGGCCTGTGTGAGTTCGCTGACCTGGACGAGGCTCTGCGAGACTGCATTGTCCTGGGACTCCGAGACCCCATTCCCCATCATGGCGAAGGGTGACATCTCGCTCACTGATGCCCTCACCGAGGCAACTGTGGCTGAAGCAGTGAAGAAATCAGCGGCTCGGATGCAGCAATCGAGCATCACGCCACAACCAGCGACCGGCGAAACAATTTCAAACCCAGAGAAGTGATCTGAGACCGACCATCAAGACACAACCACACACCACGGCGACATCAACTCCTTCTCTGAAATCGAGGACGAGGAGGAAGAGATCCACCACCTGCAAGCCACATGAGGATGACAGGAACCCCAAGGTCGTAAGTCGAGGTTCCAGTGCGCCAGCTGTGGAGGCCCCCATTTGGACTGCCATTTCCTCGATGCCGTTTGCCGGCAGTGCGAGAAACGGGGGCACATCGCCAAGGTATGCAGGAATAAAAGACACTACAGCCTGCGGCGACGAGACGAAAGCCCCTGACGGCGAGAGAATACCCCCACCAGACACCGAGACCACCAGACGGAGAGCCGCTGGAGCCAAGAGGGTTGGAACAGGTGGCTCAACGAGGCAAGAGAAAGGGAGGAAACACACCAGACCATTGTCATCGGCCATTCCTCCACAAGCGATGCCAGAAAGGTATACGTAACAGTGGGGATAGAAGACCAGCCATGTGACATAGAGGTGGACTCTGGGTCCTTCCTCTCCATGGTCTCCTGGCACACACTCAAGCGCCTGGCACCCACCATCCGCCACCACAAACTAGAAGATCAAACACTGACTCTCAAAGACTACCAGGGAAACCACATCCCTGCATTCGGCAGAGGCCACTTTAAAATCACCTTCAAGGGCCACACCGAAGTGCTACCCCTGATGATCATCGACAGGGATCAACCAAGCCTATTGGGGCTGCAGTGGTTCGCACCCCTAGGCATTGAAATAACTGGCATCCACCACATCGAAGAGGTGGACTGGGAAGCGGCATTCGTGAAGGACTTCCGGGAAGCCTTCGATGACAGCCTAGGCAAGTGCTGGGGGTCCCCTATCTCATTCAGTATAGACCCAAGCATTGCACCAATCCGCCTTAAGCCCAGGCGAGTGCCATTTGTACTCAAGCCTAAGATCGATGAACAGCTTGATAAGCTCATCGTGCAAGGGGTACTGGAACCGATCGATCATGCCTGGTGGGAGACCCCAATTGTCACCCCCATCAAGCCAGATGGGTCAGTGAGAATTTGTGGTGACTACAAGGCCACCCTAAACCATGCGCTCCAACAAAGCGCAAACCCCGTACCAGTAGTGCAGCATCTTCTTCACTCACTGGGGGGAGGCTGGATTTTCGTGAAGCTTGACCTGGTGCAAGCCTACCAGCAACTGCCGGTCGATGCCACAACTGCTGAAGCCCAGACCATTGTAACGCACGGGGGGGCTTTCCATTGCAACCGGCTCCAATTTGAAGTCAGCGTGGCACCCAGGGTTTTCCAAAGCCTAATGGAAAGACTCCTCCAGGGCATAGAGGGGTGCCCTATTTTGACGACGTCTTGGTGGCCGCGAAAAATGAAAAACAACTAGAAGCCCAGTTGAGGGAGGTATTGAAGAAATTTAGAGATTTGGGGCTCAAAGTCAAGAAAGGGAAATGCCAACTGCGAGCAGAGAGGGTCGAATTTCTTGGGTACCTCCGAGATAAACAAGGAATCCACCCCACAGAAAAGAAACTGAGAGCCATAAGGGAAGCACCACAGCCCAAAAACAAAACAGAGCCATAGGCTTTCTTGGGACTGTTAAACTTTTACAATGTCTTCCTACTTCAAAAGGCAACTGTGGCGGAACCGTTGCATAGGCTGTTAGATAAAACAGCTACCTGGACCTGGGGAGCACGGGAAGAGAGCGCCTTCAACAACACAAAGAACCTGCTGACATCTGACGCGGTACTAATCGAGTACAGCGAGACCCTGCCATTAACGGTAACATGTGACACATCACCCTTTGGGATTGGCGCCATCCTCAGCCACCAGCTACCGGATGGGAAGGAAGCACCCATCACCTTTTCATCAAGGACACTCTCAAAACCAGAAAGGAACTACAGTCAACTCGACAAAGAGGCCCTAGCAGTCATCGCCGGCGTCAAGAAATTTCATGAATACCTTTACGGTAGGACTTTTACAATTATCACAGACCACAAACCGCTGCTAGGAATCCTAGCAGGCAATAAGGCCACACCAAACATTCTTTCACCAAGAATGACAAGGTGGTCCGAATTCCTAGCAGCATACAATTACCAGCTGGTACACCGACTGAGGAAAGACATCGCCCACGCAGACGCCCTGAGCTGCTCACCCCTGCCCGACCTGGAAGATGACCTGGCACCCACGACAAAGGTACTTCAAATAGAGACAATATCCAACTCACTAGTCACCGTGCCAGACATTGCCAGAGAAACAAATAAAGACAACTGGCTGGCACGAGTTCTGAGCTGGGTTGGAAAATGATGGCCAGAAGGGGACAAGGACGAACTATTCAGACCCTTCCGAAACAGACAAACTGAACTTTTTACTGAGAAGGGCTGTATACTCTGGGGGGACAGAGTGGTAATCCTGGAAACATTACAAGAAAGGGTGTTGGGGATGCTGCATGAGGGACACCCAGGGATGGTTAAGATGAAAAGCTTGGCCAGAAGCTACGCATGGTGGCCGGGGATGGATAAACAGATCGAAAACTGGGTAGCCAAATGCAGACAATGCCAAGAATCCAGACCTAACCCTCCTGCCGCCCCATGAGTGGGAAATGCCAAGAGGCCCATGGTCTTGGATTCACATAGATTTCATGGGACCAACCAAGGGGCATATGTACCTCATCACAGTAGATGCTTACTCCAACTGGCTGGAGGTAAGCACTATGAAGTCAACCACAATGGAGGTGGTAATAAAGAAACTGAGCAAACTCTTTGCCACACACGGCCTGCCAGATGTGATAGTGTTGGGCAATGGGCCCCAGTTCACTGCACTAGCATTTGAACAATTTTTGGCAGGCCAAGGCATACACCATGCACTAACCTCACCAGCATACCCGGCGCCGAATGGGCGAGCGGAACGCATGGTCCAATACACAAAAAAACTTTACAGAAAATAGAAGCAGCCAACATACAAGACAAAATCAATAAAATGCTTCTCATTCAACATATCACACCTAGCGCAACCACAAATAGAAGCCCGGCAGAACTAATGATGGGCAGAAAACTATGGTCAACGCTAGATAGAATGCATCCCACATACAACCCTGACAACCCCCCGGGCTCTTCCAACAAACACAGACAATTTAACATAGGGGATGCAGTATACGCGAAAAACCTGTCAGAGGAACCACTCTGGGTACCAGCAACAATCACGCAAATAACCGGGCCCTTATAGTACCGACTGGAGACAAGCGACGGGAAAAACTGGAAGCGGCACATCAACCAACTAAGGTCAAGAATAGCTGCCACAAACCACGCACCCAAGCAAGAAACTAGAAGGGGGGGGGAAACGGGAAACAGAATCGAAGGGAACCCCCTAGCACAAACAGAACACCCCCCACCCAGAACAAATAAGCCACAAATAAACCAGCACTACTCACCAGCAAGCACAAGACCAACAGAACACAAAACACCAGAATCTTCACCTGGAGGGAGCAGCCAAGCCAGTTCAACCAGTCCGGAAAGATCCGGCGGGAACATCAGGAACAGCAGCTCAACCAGCCTGGGTAGACCGGGAGGGAACTACCAAGAAAGGCCCGGCTCATTCCAGGTGGTTCTATCCCCAGAAACTGGAGCGATAGAGAAACCCTCCGAACTGGTTGAAGAGCACAATAGAACTGAACTGCGCAGGTCAACTAGGCAGGTACGAAGCCCCGCCTACCTGCGCGACTACGTCATGACGCACCGACAGACGAAACCAAGAGGGGAGGGGTGTGCTGTATTAGCATACTCCAAACCCTCACAACTGATTGGTCCGGATGGACAGCAACCCGATTGGTCGAAGCCTTGGCCGTGATTGGAGTGCTAGGAATCTACCGTGATTGGCTGTGCCGATCGCAGGAGATTCAAAGTGCTGCCATTGGCCGCAGAGCCACCAGCCAGCCCTATATGAAGGGCTGCTGCAGCTTGCATTCTCCAGACTGTTCTTATTCTAAATAAAGAGCTGAACTCACAAAGATGGTCTCGCGTCTCCTTCGAACCGATCCACCTCAGATCTAACAGCCCCTTTTGCGACTTTTTGACAAGCAAAGTCAGTGGGAAGCCAGATTCACTTTACAACTCGGTTGCTAACTTATCAACTGCAGTGATTCATTTAACAACTGTCGCAAGAAAAGTTGTAAAATGGTGCAAAAATTACTGAAATGTCTTATTGAACAACAGAAATGTTGGGCTTAATTGTGGTCATAAGTTGAAGACTACCAATACATCTTGAACTGGTTCACCTCCTCCAGCCATTCTTTTTGTCCTGAATCACTGGTTGTTCTCAATACTTGCTTATATTATTTATGAATGAATGAATGAATTCTTTATTAGTCAAGTGTGATTAGATACACAAGGAATTTGTCTTGGTGCGTGCGCTCTCAGTGTACATAAAAAGAAAAGATGCATCTGTCAAGGATCATAAGGTACAACACTTAATGATAGTCATAGGGTACAATAAGCAATCAAATCATACTGGGAAACAGACAATATAAATCGTAAGGATACAAGTGACTAAGTTATGGTCATACAGTCACAAGTGGGAGGGGATGGGTTATAAGGAGTAATGAGAAGGTTAATAGTAATAGTAGTGCAGACTTTGTAAACAGTTGGACAGTGTTGAGGGAATTACTTGTTTAGCAGAGTGATGGTGTTTGGGAAAAAAACAGTCCTTGTGTCTAGTTGTTCTTATTTATGAGTACTGCCATTTTCCTGGACTTGCTTGCCATGTATATAAAGTTTTAAAAATGCTTTCACTGTGACTGTTGGTATCTGATAGCCACTTTTATTTGCACTATTTGATTCATAAAAATACACAAGGGGAAGGAGCAATGGGCTGATGGAAAACAGATAGGACCAGACTATAGAGCAGGGGTCGCCAACATTTTGGACCTCAGGGACCACCAAACTCATAATTTTAAGTCCCAGGGACCATTAACTGGTTCTGTGGGTATGGCCTAATTTGTGGGTGTGGCTTGGCGGTCATATGACTGGCTGGGCATGGCTTGTATGTAAATATTATAAATATTTATATCAATATTGAATTTTTTTTTTAAAAAGAGCAACTTTTACCCAAAATCAGGCAAAGCAGGCATACAGATTGAGTTACTCACAGAATCATTCAGTGATCTATCTATCTGCCATCGGCTACCTGAGTCTGTCACATAAAATTTGCTTGCCGTGAGTCTGCAACTGAATAATAGAACCTTCAGTCCTAAGGGAGGTTTGGCTGTGCTTAATAGCAGAGCCGAAGATCTAAAGACTAGCTAGAAAGCAAGAAATGCAACCATTTTCTGCTTTCTAGCTAATCTAAATCTCCTGGCACAGCAGAACAATTGATGGTTGGGGGGGGTGGAAGGAAAAAAATAGCAATTTAGCAGGCAAGTTTGCCAGGTAAGGAGAGAGTGGGTGGGGGGATGGTTCCCGCGGACCATGTGGGCAGCACAGCCTTGTGTTTCTGCGCAGCTTGGGTTAATTGCTTTGTGGGGTGCTCTGAGGGTGACATTCCTCTGCGGCCCACCAAAAATTTCTCATGGGGGCTGTGGACCACCGGTTAGCGACTGCTGTTATTGACGACATTTTTTTTGCATCTACCAATGTTCATTTGTGACATTGTTCTCTTTTTGAAAGCAGTCTAGTTGTTTACTTCTAAAAGGAAATAAGAATGGCTCAGATATCATGATGTTCTTTTGTTGTTTGATTTCAGCACTAGATAATCAAGTAGTTATTGATTCAAAATCTAGAGTCCCAGCTATCTTTTAGGACAAGAATAATGAACTGTGCAATCTTATGCATATTGTGGGAACTTACTCTCATATGTCTGTCCAATATAGCTATCCATTAATTTGTTTCTTTATTTTGGAAAAAAACCCAGTATCCCTAGCCTGCTAGGAAATTTTTGTTTATACTTAACCTAGAATGAGTACAGGCTGTTATTAACACTGCTTTTACCCTATTCCTATGCGCTCAGTTAAAGAATGGATTTTGGTTTTATATAAGAGTATAAATCCTCAATCTCATTAACTATAGGTAACAACAGTATTTTATTTAGACTGACAATCTCAGCCTTCTGATAGCCCTATAACTTACATGGCTGTCTATTAGAAAGAATAAGGAGTGAAATAATAATGACAGAGTGTAGAATTAATAGCTCAGCAATGCTGTGCATAGTCTGTCACAGGATCTCTAATAATGGGGTGGTTTAGTTACTTTTTTTTTTGTTGGTCTGACTCCATTCAAAGAGTGGCAGGAAGCTGATAAAATGCTCAGTGGAATTTACTATTCATTTATCTGTCCTTCTATGGCCTTCAGAGTTTACTAAAAACAAATTGGCTTTGGAGACTATAATTATATATGAAAAAAGGCTTCTAGTGCCGCATACACTCACATTATTGCCTATTAGGAAAAGAAAAAGATTTCATTATATGTTTTTGATTGTTATTCACTGAAGCATTCACTGCACTGTAACAGCTTGGTCTTCTGTGCATATTCTTAAGCTCCAGCGTTTATCTCTCGCAGCCTCATCCACTTGCCAGTGTTAATTAGGGAGAAAAGAATCATTTTTATTCCTGTCATTCTAAATGAAGATGGGTGAGTTCCAAAATGCCCTGATCCTTATCAGCTCGCTAAGAGAATCTTTTAGGTTTGCTTTGTAAAATGGCCTGCCTGTTGAGCAGAAGGCTTGGCAAATGCCTCTGTCCAACTGCTGCTACCATTGTGCCACCAGAAAATACAACATAACACGGTAAAGCTTTAAACTACACCAAGTACTGTTTATGGAGGACAATGTAAACCAGGGGTTAACTAATATGGCCCCTTTGTGATCTGTGAGCTTCAAATCCCAGAATTCTTTAGCTAGCATGCTTGCTCAGGAATTCTGGGAATTGAAGTCCACAGGTTATAGTGGGGTCATAGTTGCCCAACCAATGATGTAAACTGTTCAATTTTATCAAATGCTGTAGTGAAGTAGTCTTTTTAGAAATAAATTTTAAAAAATAACTTTCAAATATATTTAAGCACATAATGATTAAAATGTATATTAGTAATTAACAAAGTGTACATATAGCAACAGCACTTTGACTTACATACCACCTCATAATGCTTACAGCCCTCTCTAAGTGGTTTACAGTATCAGCATATTGCCTCCCAAAATCTGGGTCCTCATTTTACCGACCTCTGAAAGATGGAAGGCTGAGTCAACCTTGAGACAGTGATAATTGAAATCCAAACTGCTGGCAGCTGGCAGTCAGCTCAATAGCCTGCAATACTACATTCTAACCACTGCGCCACCGAGGCTCTTATAGCAATGATTAGAAAAGAAAAATGGGAGGAACAGAGGGGCTAGTTAGTTGGATGATAGAAACCATCTATATGCAAATGATGGGGAAGTCTGGGAGTTGGGAAATACATTTTAAAAATTTGTAATTTTAGGCTATTTTTTTTTAAATTAAAACTTAATAACTTAAAATTTAATTATTATTTTAATTTTGAGGAGAGGTTTGATTTATTGATAGATTATGCACCATTATGTTGGTGTCAACTCTTTGCAAGCACATCAATAATCTTCACGATAATCTTTCCTGAACCTAGTCTTCAGATCTTCCATTGGTGAACCCATTGCTGCTGTAACTGATTCCTTCTTCCTTGCTCCTGATCAACTTCTTCTCTTTCCTTTGCTTTTCTCAGCATTATAGATTTGTCCAGAAAGTTAGTTCTTCCAATAATGTGTCTGAAGTAGGATAATTTGAGCGTGCTCTTTTGTGCTTCCAGGCACTACACTGGGTTGATTTGTCTGGTTTGTTTTCTTAGCTGTCCATGGCATTCTCAGGAATTTTCTACAACACAAATTTCAAATGCATCAATATCTGCTTCTCCAAAGTCCAGCTTTTGTTTCCATAAAATATTATAGGGAATACTTGCTAGTGCTAGTCTGACCTTTGTAGGTACAGACAAATCTTGGCATATGAATATATTTAATGGCTGCTCTATCAAATGTTAGTCTATGATGTATTCAATGACTGCTGTTTTCTTGACTGTTAATATTGTGCATAGCATAGGATAGAAGCCTAAGCAAGAATCTACCCCCCCCAGCTTGTACAGTTCTGTTTTGTAACACCTCCAGCTCACTTCCCATAACCAAATCCCCCCTCCTCCCCTCATTACTTATGACAGCCGAAAGATGCAAAGCAAAGGAAGAAAATCTTGAAGGCTGACATTCAGCCCTCCTGCAAAAGAGATGTTAGTCCTAGAAAAGATAAAAATAGAAGGTAACAGAAAATATACATGTAACATCATCCACTTTGCAGCTGTTCCTCCAGAGCCCTTGTAACACATTTAACTTTGGCTGCTTCTGAGGAAAAATCCCCTCCACATTCCTCCTTATGGCTCCAGACTTGTGCTAGGAAGAATTCTAACTCCTTGGGATCCCCCCATATTTTACTTCCAACAGAGGCACCTTTGGAGTTCTACGTCTTCTGGCAATTACACCCCCCACTGGAGGCCCCTGGGCTGCTGTTGCACTAGCCCAGGTTGATTATGATTTATTACTAATTCTTCTGGTTGGGGCTGCCTCCCCCTCCTTTCCCTCATACCTTTTGTACGATATTAGCATACTCCGAAACCCTCGCAACCAATTGGTCCAGACAGGCGAAGACCTGATTGGTCGGAGACTCGGCCGTGATTGGAGCACTAGGAATCTGCCGCGATTGGCTGTGCCGATCGTGGGAGATTCAAAGTGCTGCCATTGGCCACCGAGCCGTGAGCCAGCCCTATATGAAGGGCTGCCACGGCTCGCATTTTCAGACTATTCCTCATTCTTAATAAAGAGCTGAAATCACTTGAATGGTCTCACGTCTCTGTCAAACCGATCCACTGCAGATCTAACACTGGCGATGAAGGTGGGATCGTGAGACAAGGAGACCATTCAGCACGTGGCGAGGTAGCACGCAGCAGCAAGCAGAATGGCTGGAATGAACTCACCACCCGCTCCCTTCAACCCTGCTACCGAGGACTGGGAATCCTATACCGATAGGTTCCAGATGTTCCTCGAGAGTAGCAATCTTAAAGATGCCAATGGCCACAAGAAATGAGCTGTGTTTCTCACACACTGCGGGCCTGCAGTGTTTAAAATGGCCAAAGCTCTGGCCAAACCAGAGGATGTCAAGATGATGGAATGGGGCGATCTCGAGCCCCTGCTGCGGAACCACTACGCCCCCGTTGTGCCCATCCTTATCCGGTAGCACGAGTTCTACAGGCGGGATCAATGCGAGGGCGAGGGGCTTGGCAACTTCATAGTGGCACTATGAGACCTGGGTGGTCTGTGCGAGTTCACTAACCTGGATGAGGCACTGCGAGACCACGTCGCCCTAGGACTCCGAGACCCCGTCCTCCAGAGCCGCATCATGGCAAAGGGAAACATCTCCCTCACCGATGCCCTCACCGAGGCTGCAGCAGCTGAGGCGCCCAAGAAATCAGCGGCTCGGATGCGGCAATCGAGCATGATGGCATGACCGATGGCCGGAGAAACAACATCAAACCCCCAGAAGCCGACCATCGAGACACAGCCACGCACCATGGCGACATTGACTCTTTCTTGGAAACCGAGGACGAGGAAGAGGAAATCCACCGCCTCCAATCAGCACAGGAGCCGCGGGGGCCACGATTTTGGAAGTCGAGGTTCCAGTGTGCCGGCTGTGGCGGCGATCACCCCCGGGCGGACTGCCGTTTTCTCGATGCCATTTGCCGGCATTGCGAGAAACGGGGGCACATCGTCAAGGTATGCCGGAACAAAAGACACTACAGCCCGCAACGATGAGAAGGCAGCCCTTGACGGAGAGAGAGCACCCCCACCAGAAACCATGATCGATGGAGCCGAGAAGGTCGGAACAGGCGATTCCAGGAGCCAAGACAAAGGGAGGAGACACACCAAACCGTCGTCATCGGCCACTCCTCCACAAGCGACGCCAGGAAGGTATACGTGACGGTGGGAATAGAAGGCCAGCAATGTGACATGGAGATGGACTCCAGGTCCTACCTCTCAATGGTCTCCTGGCACACACTCAAGCGTCTGGTTCCCACCATCCGCCGCCATGAACTGGAGGACCAAACTCTAACCCTCAAAGACTATCAAGGGAACTGAATCCCTGTAGTTGGCAGAGGCCACTTTAAAGTCACCTTCAAGGACCACACAGAAGTGCTGCCCCTGACGATCGTCGACCGAGATCGACCGAGCCTATTGGGACTACAGTGGTTCGCACCCCTGGGCATCGAAGTAACCGGTATCCACCACATCGGAGAGGTGGACTGGGAAGCGGCGCTCGTGAAGGACTTCCAGAAAGTCTTCAACGACAGCCTAGGCAAGTACCGGGGGACCCCTATCTCATTCAATATAGACCCAAGCATCGTGCCAATCTGCCTTAAGCCCAGGCGAATGCCGTTTGCACTCAAGCCCAAGATCGATGAGCAGCTTGATAAGCTCATCGTGCAAGGGGTGCTGGAACTGATCGATCATGCCCGGTGGGAGACCCCAATTGTCACCCCCAGATGGGTCAGTGAGAATTTGTGGTGACTACAAGGCTACCCTAAACCATGCGCTCCAACAAAGTGCATACCCCATCCCAGTAGTCCAGCATCTTCTGCACTCACTGGGGGGAGGCCGGATCTTCGCAAAGCTCGACCTGGCACAAGCCTACCAGCAACTGCCGGTTGACGCTACAACAGCAGAAGCCCAAACCATCGTAATGCACCGAGGGGCTTTCCATTGCAACCGGCTCCAATTTGAAGTCAGCGTGGCACCCAGGGTCTTCCAACGCCTTATGGAAAGACTCCTCCAGGGAATAGAAGGGGTTGTGCCCTACTTTGATGATGTCTTGGTGGTCGTGAAAAATGAGAAACAACTAGAAGCCAGGTTGAGGGAGATAGTGCAGAAATTTAGAGACTCGGGACTTAAAGTCAAGAAAGGGAAGTGCCAGCTATGGGCTGAAAGGGTCGAATTTCTAGGGTACCTCCTAGACAAACAAGGGATCCACCCCACAGAAAAAAACCTGAGAGCCATAAGAGAAGCACCACGACCAAAAAACAAAACGGAATTACAGGCTTTCTTGGGACTGTTAAACTTTTACAATGTCTTCCTACCTCAAAAGGCGACTGTGGCGGAACCGCTGCATAGGCTATTAGATAAAACAGCCACCTAGAGCTGGGGAGCACGGGAGGAGAGCGCCTTCAACAACACAAAAAATCTACTAACATCCGACGCGGTACTAATACAGTACAGTGAGACCCTGCCATTAACGGTAACTTGCGATGCGTCACCATTTGGGATCGGTGCCATCCTCAGCCACCAGCTACCAGATGGGAGGGAAGCACCCATCGCTTTCTCGTCAAGGACACTTTCAAAGCCAGAGCGGAACTACAGCCAGTTCGACAAAGAGGCCCTAGCAGTTGTTGCCGGCATCAAGAAATTTCACGAGTACCTTTATGGTAGGACTTTTACAATCATCATGGACCACAAGCCGCTGCTAGGGATCCTGGTGGGTAACAGGGCCACACTGAACATTCTATCGCCAAGGATGACAAGGTGGTCCGAATTCCTAGCAGCATACAATTACCAGCTGATACACCGACCCGGCAAGGACATCGCCCACCAGCAAATCCAGCGGTGAACGGACGAGCGGAATGCATGATCCAATACACAAAGAAGGCCATCCAAAAAATAGAAGCAGCCAACATACAGGACAAAATTAATAAAATGCTCCTCATACAACATATCACACCTAGCGCAACTACAAATAGAAGCCCAGCAGAACTGATGATGGGTAGGAAACTGCGGTCAACCCTAGATAGAATGCATCCAACATACAACCCGGACAAACCCCCGGGGTCCTCAAGCAAACACAGAACATTTAAAATAGGGGACACGGTATATGCAAAAAACCTGTCAGGAGAACCACTCTGGGTACCAGCAACAATCACCCAGATAACCGGCCCCATATCATACCGACTGGAAACAAGTGACGGGAAAAACTGGAAACGGCACATAAACCAACTTACGTCAAGAATAGCCATCACCACCAGTCAGACACCCGAACAAGAAACTAGAAGGGGGGGGGGAATCGGCAAGCGATAGAGAAAGAACTGAAGGGAACCAACTAACGCAAGCAGAACACCCCCCACCTAGAATAGATAAACCAATAAACCAATGTGTTAGGGATAACATTGTTTACCCTAACTGGTTTAGGTAAAATAATAAATATGTTATCATGGTTTATAAGTTAAAGTGTCTGCAACTTTAAATATGGGAATGTAATTAGGGGAGTGGTTGTGAAAGCACTTTAAAAGAAGCAAGACGACAGCTTGCTCTCTCTCTGGCTTTGATGATTCCTAATTACTGCATGGACTCAAGACTGCGTTACTCGAACGGGAGAGATAAACAAAGGACTGATTTGTAAGTGAACTGACATAAGGATATTCTACACGGACTTTGCTAACTGAATATCCCTGAATGGACTGACTAAATGATACATGACTATTGGACTGTTATTTTGACTATGCTATGAACTCATAATGGAATAAACTATATTTTTGATAGCACAAGCGTATCTGTTATTTTTACGGTATGTTAACAAACATACAAACTTACACCACTCATTTATCTGTGTGCCTATCTGACTAACACTGCACATTCTGTTTAGCTTGTCTCCTTAACCCTGGTTGGGGAACCCAGGCTTAACACGATGCTACTCACCTGAAGATGCAGGTCCAATGGAACACAAAACCCCAGAATCTTCACCTGGAAGAAGCAGCCAAACCAGCGCACCCGGCCCAGAAAAACCTGGCGGGAGCAGAAGCGGCAGCTCAACCAGCCCAGGTAGACCGGGAGGGAGCTACCAAGAAAGGCCTAGCTCAATGTTCCAGACAGTTCCATCCCAAGGAACTGGAATGACAGAGAAGGCATCCGAACCGGTCAACGACCACACCAGAACTGAACTGCGCAGGTCAAGTAGGCAGGTACGAAGCTCCGCCTACCTATGTGACTACATCACGACGCACCACGGACGAAACCAAGAGGGGAGGGGTGTACGATATTAGCATACTCCGAAACCCTTGCAACCGATTGGTCCGGACAGGCGAAGACCTGATTGGTCGGAGACTCGGCCGTGATTGGAGCACTAGGAATCTGCCGCGATTGGCTGTGCCGATCGCGGGAGATTCAAAATGCTGCCATTGGCCGCCGAGCCGCGAGCCAGCCCTATATGAAGGGCTGCCGCGGCTCGCATTTTCAGACTATTCCTCATTCTTAATAAAGAGCTGAAATCACTTGAATGCTGTCGCGTCTCTGTTGCACCGATCCACTGCAGATCTAACATCTTTGATCAGTTTGAGGTTCTCCGATAGCTTCATTTAAAAGATGCATGGCTTGAATTAGTAAAAAATGGCTCCTCTCTTCCACACCAATGGGTAGTGGTCACTCTTGGAGGAAGCTTTTCCTCAGGATCCTTCCAGCTGACTCCCAGGGACCATTTGCGTTTTACTGCTGGTTTTTCACCAAGACTTAATTCTGTTAACAAGTCAGCTTCCCCTGCTGCCTCTAAGAGCAGGGAATCTTGTCCTCCACTCGCTCCCAGGTCTTCTTGGTTACTGGCTGGATTTGACATTGTGTTCAGACCCCCTTGGAAAAAAATTTATTAATTCTCCGGGTGGGCTGGTAACATGAATAATTTCAGCTGGTGCTCCATTTAAAATCCAAGAAAGAAATACTTAGACTCCATTAATCAGAGAAAAGATATCTTTTACTAGAAATCAAGTGGTAGCAACAAAAGAATTCTGAATCTGAGAAAATGAGTGCATAAATCACATATACAAAATAATGGCAACGTTCCCACCCCCAATAGTTCAATTGGCTCATCCAATTAAAAGTTGTGTATATCATCACGTGGGCATCTCCAGGTGGTGATGAGGCTTCTGTCCGTTGACCTTGACATACCCACCCAGCTTATACAGTTCTATTTTGTAACACCTCCAGCTCACTTCCCATAACCATTCCCCCCTCCTCCTCCTGTAACTTATGACAGCCGAAAGATGCAAAGCAAAGGGAGAAAATCTTGAGGGCTGACAATTTGATCATAAAAAGAAAAATCTATTAATAACTTCAATATCTTAATAAGTTATTAATCTTATTATCAGACTGGTTGCATCTGTTGCCATTAATTATTTCTTCTTCACATTTAATTTTAGTCCCACTAAATTATTAAATTAAATTAAAATTATATTTAATTTTAGTCCCACTTTTTCATTATGTACTTTGACTTTCTTTTTTAAAAATTATTTTTATTAAAGAAATTTTTACAAAGTAAAGCAGTATAAATTTAAATAAAAAAGAAAGCAAAGTAATGAAAGATATAATTACATATAAATGACAGAAAAAGACAAAGAAAGAAAAAGAAAAAAATTATATATAGAAGCAGCCTCTGATCTTTATAAAATTACAAATGCTTTTATAAGTTATACTCTCTCATTATAGTTACATTATTGCTCCCTTCTATGTATTTTCTATCCTTTTTAATAAAACCATAAATCACCAGTTCATTTCCCCCTCCATTTTCAGTGAAAGGTCCATAAAGGATTTCAATCTCTGACCAATTATTATCTTTTCCCTAATCAAAATGAGTGAGCTTCTCCATTCCTGTAAATTCTGTCATCTTCGCTCACCATACCTCCATTTTGATGCTCCTTGACTTTTATTATTTTATTACATTTGCAGATGCTTTGACATAATAAAAGGCCTTTATCAGTATATGTGTCATCAAGGACTGCATCTGCAATAATGTCTCATATTATTTAGCCTTTTTATTCAAAAGCCAAATTGAACATCTCTGGCATCTTCTTCACATAAAACTCTTAGTTGCATTGGATGATTCTAAGCATTATTTTGCTAGCATGTAAAATTAAGGAGGTTGTATGATAGTTTTCACACTCTTTTTTTTTGGTATTGGAATGTAGACTGATATCTTCTAATATGTTGGCCATTATGTCAATCGCCAGATTTTCTGACATAGCTTGATTAGAACCATTACTGATTTTTCTTCTGTTGCTCGTCATCTTTCTGCAAATACTTCATCACTACTTGTCCTTTTTGACTTGGTAATAACAAGAGTGCTGATCTCAGAGGTGGTATTCAGCAGATTCTGATCAGTTCTGGAGAACTGGTAGCAGAAATTTTGAGTAGTCTGGAGAACTGGCAAATACCACCTCTGACTGGAGATTTTATAGTATCCTTCCCCTGCCACGCCCTCCAAGCCACAGAACTGGTAGTAAAAAAATTTGAATCCCACCAGCGGCTCATCTTTTATCTTCTAGTACTAGAGGTTCTGGCAAGTACAGGATCTTCTAAGCTAAGGGTATCTTGGACATCTCGACTGTATAATATTTCAGTACATCCTTCCTAATTTTATTTGATCTTTGAATTAGTTATCTGTCCATTGGTACCTTTTGGCATACCAATTTGAGCTTAGAATCTCCTGAGTTTCAATTTTTTTTTGGAAGACATTAGTTGTTTTCAACATCGGTTTATATCTTCATGGTGGTATATCTTTTATATATCTTTTATATCAAAATGGGGGTCCATAATTAAGGGCACTGAATACCTTTTTTTTCTCATTCCCGCATAAACTTTATCTTTATTAAACTAAATTACTAAATTAGTGCCACTGCCAGAAATCTACCCATTTAATTACCAAATCACAGCCTAGAAAGTCATTGATGAATGCACTGCATTTTTATGGGAGCAGAAAACCAACTATACATTATTTTTTATAGTTTTTATTATTATGAAAATAGGGCAAATATATTTAGAGAATTTTATATCATAAAGAATTCATTACTGACTCATCATATTCAAATCCCACATTAAAAAAAAAACCCTTCTGATTAGCAATTTGGTATGCCATTAATACAGATATTTTCATTTCATTCAGCTAGTTATATGGCTGTTTACTTTGACATTTTATATCTGTCTAGGAAGACATTCTTAATTTTACAGCTAGGAATATTGTAATGGTAAAAATATGATCAGTCACATTAAAATATTTGATTGAAATATATATATATTCTTATGAATATTAAACATTAAATCTTGAATGAGTGCAAGTTACTTTATTGAAGCTAGTGTGTTGGTTTGCAATGTATCCTCTAATTAGAGATTCTAGAGTTATATAAAATACTATGACTATGTATGAGCTTTGAATATGCTCTTGATATAGTTTTTTCAAAATGTATCCAAACTGACCAGTTTTGTCCTTATCATCAGCAGACAATCGCAAGCTGCATGGATATGTCTAAGGTTCTGTGTGCTTACTAAAATGTCATGTCAGTATATCATATTCAGTTGTTCAGCAGGACATTGGGAAATGTATGAAAGCAGGAAACACACTGTGTTGTAAATCTGTTGATTTGGATTTAGTTTGATTTAGCCTTTGGAGAGGGTATTCCTTTTTCTTTTCTGTTCCCTCCTGAACTTATTTTCTTTGCCATAGTTGTTCAGCTTTCCCATATTGCTTTTATGGTTTTTTTTCCCCCTAGTGATCTCTGTTTTTAAAGGTTTTAACAATTTTAAATTGCCTAGAGTTGTTTGGAGTTGAATGGTATATAAATCTAATATATTATTATTTTTAACAAATGAATAGACTTGAATTACCAAATATTTATGTCACACTAAAAATCAGCTGCTTAGTAAATGGTTCAGCATTGAGCTAGAACACAACAAGGATCAATGGTATCCCTTAGTCCCTTACTGTGGTTGATTAATATATTTATGGGAATATGTATAAAGAAGGCTTCTTATATTAGAGATATGTAGGTTGGACATGCACTTTTCATACACTTAATGTCGTGTTACTAGCTGCGAAGCTGAATCATTTGAAGCAAACATTAGACTGTATGATGTAAGAAGGAGTGTGAATCTGAATCCAAATGAATCAATGACAAAGATAGCTGTGTTTAACCATGAAAATGGAACGAACAATGTAAATGTAAATGCACGGTTAAAAACGAGATTAACTTTTGTCATGTGGACAAATTGTAGGAGAAGCAAATGTTGGCAGAAATGTGGCCTGTTGCAAGGAATGAATGTTGGTTGAAAGAAAATGAAAAGTTCTACATATAAAAGTAGGCTTCAGTCTGCTTTGTTTAGTGGACGTGAGAGTTAGGTATGTCAAAGAAAAGACAAAAAAGTTTAAAAATAAAAGAAATATCAAAGTATAATGGGAATGGGCATGTGTGGTAAAAATGAAGCAATTAAAATTAACATGGCTGACTCTATGGTAGCTGGAATGGAAAAATCTGTGTGAGGAACTAGCTCTCAAATCCGGGGCCAGCTCAGGCGTTATAGTTGGGACCACCTCAGTAAGAATCTGATGATTGAGTGAAAGGGAATGAAAAGTGACCCAGGGATGTATCCCCTCCCACCGTCCCTGGTTTCTTTTTTTCTAAGCACAGAAAGATTTTAAAAAAAACTTTCCTCCCTTTGGATAATGTGCTGGTATTGTATTTGCCATTGTAGAGAAACATTTTAATTACTGTCAGAATATATTTATGTCAGCAAAGGCTTTGCCTGGACACAAATAATTCTTAAACTGTGCTTGGCATGCCTATATATCAAAGTATCCAGATGATTTAAGTAGTGACTGGTTTTATAGCATATATAGGGGGATTTGTTAATTCATCACTTATTTGTAATTTAGATAACCATCATTTACATTTATTCATGTTAATCGGTTCCAGTTCCAAACTTCAGAATCTATTAAGCAGCCAGTGAATAGCCTGCAAATTATACCAAGCATGTCATTCTATTGTTGCATAAAGAAAAGCAATACTCTAGCTGGTGAGCCAGTCTAGATTATAGCTAGGAAAAACTCAGGTCCATTTGTATGTTTAATTTGTGTCTCACTTTTTCACCAGCAGATAACTGTAGAGAGAGAAGTCTTGATTACCTTATCTGGATCCCATTTTATTGTGCAAATGTAACTCATTTCATTCCAGTTTTATAATATATTTTGAGGCTCTCCATATTACACCAGTGTGCACTAATAGCTTAACACACATTCACGGTTTTGCATGTAAAGATAAAAAGTATCTTGTGGAATTGAAGGCTTTGTTGGTTGAAGATGATCTTTCCCAAGACTCAAAGAGGAGAGGGAACAAAGTACAGTACAGGTAATCTTCAATTTATAACCTCAATTGAGCCCAATTTTTTTTGTTGCTAAATGAAACATTTGTTAAGTGAATTTTGCCCCATTTTACAACCTTTCTTGCTATAGTTGTTAAGTGAATCACTGCATTTGTTAAATTACTAATACGAAATGAGGGAAAATATTCTATCAATGTTAATGAAAATGCAGGACATCAATATTAGAAGCATAAAATCATTTGTCTTTTTTCCATTCAAAGTTCAGTATAATATTGAAAGAACCATTACAAGGCGCATGATGTGTTGTATGTATGAAAAACATTCTTTGAATTTAAATATCTCTTGTGCAAAAATCCTGTTAGAGTGGCGTGGTGGCGGCAGATGTTTCTCTCCTAGGGCGCAAAGAAAAAAAAATCTGCTGTGAACTCAGCATGGCACGAGGAAGAGCATCTGGCCAGTAAACTCTCAGATCCATCCAGTCGCCTTGACTCTACCCTGAATTATGGGATTACAGGATCATAAAAAGGGAGGTTTTTTAATTAAAAAAATACTGTGAGTTTTGCCATTGCTGTATATTTTCCAAATTTAATTTCTCAAGCAGATATTGTTGGAATTGTGTCTTTCTTTCAGTATTGAGCAACTTTTATTTTTACTGCTATAAGCATATGTCTCATTAAATTATAATGTTTCTTGTTAAATTTTACCGAGGTTGTTTTGAGGAAACAATCAAGAAATATATCAGAGACAGAGTAACTATGTCAAATTACGGCAAGAAATTAAAAGCCCTCAAAAGGAAGAAGAACCAAAAACATCTCAGTCAGGATCCATTAGAATCATCGGAATGAATGCATTACCCAAAATATCAATTTACTTTAAATGACACCAGTCCATATTTCAGTGAGAATCTTACAGGAATGGCAAGAAAATGTCAGTAAATTTATATGGAGCAGGAAAAGACTTAGAGTCAAACAAAAATTTTGTAATATTCCAAAATCTGATCCTTCAAATCTTTAAACTCTAGCATAAATAAAGCAAGTTGCCTGTCATGGATAATGGAGTGGATAAAATATCTGAATAGCAGAATGCTAATTTTGGAATCAGCCAGCTTTGCTAATGAACTTTGCAGATATTTGTGGTACAGAAATACAAAAGAGGAATAAAACTTAAAAGCACCTGTTATTAGACAAAGTTTGATAAAAGTATGGAATTTCACTAAGGCAATAATGAAGTCCAACTATTTCACCTCAGGTTTCTCCTTCAAATGCTTTTCATGTCAGATAATTACAGCAAAAAAATGTAATTACATATGCAGATATGGTTCTCTCAGCTTCTACAAATAGACTAAAAAGTAAGAAAGTAGCAAGAATTATCTAGTGAAGGGTGGAATATATCATGGCTGGGGTACTTATAAAATAGTCAGAAAGATGCACAGAGAGAGAGAGAGAAAGAGAGAGAGAAAAAGAGAGAGAGAGAGTTACATACCTTTACTTACAGAACCAGCAAATAATTGTATGCATAAAATGGATGCAAAATGGATGCAAAATAAATGATTATAATAGAACAATGGGAAGAATTATAGACTAAATAAATAAAATTTATGACAAATTCTATCTGAAAGGAAAATTGCTACACAAAGTTTTTACAGATGGTACACAACTCCATAATAATATCTAAGGTATACAATTCTATCTAAGTTATTATCTAATGCTGGAAATGTTATGAAACTGAAGGAACATTTTATCACATATGATGAACATGTACAAACTCAAAAGCATGGAAAGACTTTGTAGAATAAAGAACATCCTGGAATTTAAATGTGAAATGAAATCACAACTTTTCCTACAAAGCATACACCAATTGTGATACTTGTCCCAATAAGCACGAGCAAACATGTTTCTAGGGGGTATGATGTTGAGATGTATAGTCCAACAGTATCTACAAGGCTATGTTACTTGGTCTAGAACCATGATGGTGAACTCAGAGCCCTCTCTTTGGGCACACGAGCTGTCACCTCAGCTCCGCTCCACCGTGCATGTATGCATGCCTCCTGCCAGCCACCTGGTCTTCGGGTCTCTGCCACGCATGTGCGTGGGGGCCAGGACATATGCGTGGGACAAGTGGGCATGTGCAGGGGACATGCACACATTGTATTTTGGGGATGTGTGTGCACTTTGGGATTCGGTGCAAAAAAGGTTAGTCATTACTGCTCTAGAAGATCCTTGTTCTTGGTCAACTTTATGTTCTTTCTTTTCTTTTTCTTATTTCTTTTTTTATTTTAATTATAAGAATACAACACAGTGTATTCGTTCTGACATTACTATATATGTGTATATATATATTTGTAGATTTTCACGGGTACAGGTATGCAAGTGTTGGTGTGTTTGGGTCTTTTCTCGCCATCTTCTGGCTGGTGCTTTAGGCTTCGTGCTTGTGCGAGCAAAGCGTGATTGGAGCTGTTGTCTCTCTATAAATACTGGTGGGGAGGTTGGCTGTGTTGTCATTTCTTGATTGGTTGATGGATCACGCTTTGCTCGCACAAGCACGAAGCCGAAAGCATTAGTCTGAAGATGGCGAGTGGAACCTCGTCGAAATGTTGCCAAGATACTCTCAATCTTACACGGGAAAAGACCAGAGCACACCAAGACCTGCATACACACCCACACACCCACACACCCACACATTGTACTTCACCATTTACAATCCTCTTGTTTGATACATTGTTTACTAATTATTCTAATCACCATAGCTACTTATGTTCTGACCTTGCCTTCTTCTATGCAACCACTGATAGAATTTAATCCACATTTCATAGTACTCGGATTCCCCCTTGTTTTAATTCTAGGGTTAACCTGTCCAATTCTGCACAGGCCATAATTTTCCTTATTATCTCTGTTTCTGGCAGTATGCATTCCTTCTTCCAGTATTGCATTTATATTATTCTAGCTGCCGCCAACACTTATACTATTAGATAAATTAAATCTTTCCTATATCCTTCTGGTATTATTCCTAGGAGAAAGAATTCCGACTTAAATGGAATATACTTAAATGGAATCCACCCATGTCTGGATCAGTCTCCTTTTTTGTAGCATTTTGTAGCATTGCAGGTCCATCACTATCAATGAGAGATTCAAACTCCAAGGGATCATATACTGATAGTATTTCAGCCATTATTGAAGATTATATCCACAATTCTCAATAATGCTAAAGATTTGGAAAATTCAACTGTAAGATTAAAGTTGTAAAAAAAAGGAAAAGATACTAATGAAGGATTAATGATGAATGGTGACAGAGAAATTGGCTTGGGAAGATAATGAAAATAGAATTAAAGTTTTTGCCTGACCATATTGCTCCCAAGATATTTCTACATCTGCTCTAACTAGAGAATACTTAATATGAATATTTTTATTCAAACGGATGTCTAACTGGACATGGTTCATGAGCGATTCCATTCCTACTTTAAAAATGTTCTATGATATCTAAGTAATTTGTTTTTAATTACAAAGTACTGCGTGAATGAATAAATCTGTTCAGAAAATCAGCAGTTTCCTTAAAGCTACCAATTTCTCGCCAGCAAACCTATATAATAGAGCATACGTGAGACACTGAATTGTTAAAACTGATTCTTGTTTTTTTTAATGATTGCACTGAAGTTCTGAAGAAAGTTATATTGCCTAACAATTTAAATAAAAGTAATATGCTAAATGTTTAATCTGATCGATTTCTAAATTTAACCCATTAGATTATTTTAAAATGTTGGGTTGTGCATTTAATTTTTATTGTGGAACTTAGCTATTGAACAAATAGATAACTCTTTGCTTTTAAGGGAAGTTATAAATGTAAGCACATCCATAAAAACTGAATGAATTACCCATAGTTTGTTGGGGTGACCATACACAAGCCCAAAAACAGTGTTAGCTAAAATGCAGAAGTTAGAAAGCAAGCATCAGATGATTTGGAGACCTCTGCATTACTCCTGGAAACTAAAGCTAACTTGTTCTCATCAGGAATGATTAAAGAGACATCATTGAGGTGGTGTCAAAAAGATCTCATATATACAGTGATGTCATGACCCAAACTCACCCTTATCTACTTGTGGCTGGGGTTTGACATTGGATTATAAGGCACTGTCTTTTGCATCATTATATTATTGCGAACATTAATCTCCTGCCTCATCATGGATACCTACAGATACTATTAATTTACCAGTCTTGAAGAAGGTTCAGCTGCCACTCCAGTCAACCTATGTGTGTTATATTATTCCTTATGTCGTGGAATGTTCTGGGCACATCCTCTAAAGAAGTGGGAGAACATTCTGTTTTTAATTATTATTTGCAGTGGATAGTTTCTTTTGCATCTTACTTGGCTCAGATTGTTTTTGAAGTTATGCTTTCTTAATGTTTTTGATTATCTCTACTAATGTTAATGAGACAGATTGGTGCTAGTGCTAGATTGGTTATAGAATGATTATGATCTATTTGCATAGCTGTCATTTTGATTGATACCATCAAGGATCTGTATACATGCAAACGAGTGTTGTTCGTAAGGACCTTGACGGTTGCTAAGAGACATCATTACTGAGCTGGAACACAACAGGGAACAGGGAAGCCCGAATTGGTGAACAGGCCATGTATGAACCTCCTGCAGAGAATATGAACCTACTCTGCAGAGAGAAGTGATGTGCTTGTAGAGCTGTCCAAATCAATAGGATACAGCAAAGAGATCCCAATTCTCTCTAAGACTCACGGTTTACTCATAATTCTCAACTGCTATTTTAGTGTTATTCTGAGAGCGATTTTATTCCATCAATACCAAATTATTAATGTGGGGAATCTGTCAAGCTTTACAAGAAAATGTAATAAGAATGGAAAAATCCTTCTGCAATACTGATCATTGCTTAAGTTATTAAAAGCTTAGGGGATGGTATATTATATTGGTAGACTGGAGGCAAAAATTAAAAAGAGTTAAAGCTATCCTAGATTGGAAAAGGACTTGATACTTATCTTGTGCATCAAGGACCAAGTAGAAGAGGAGGAAGATTACTTCATAAGCTAAATTGGAGCCATCAAAGATACAGATTCTACAGGTTGCAACTAACACAGAGCCAATTAAAACCAATATAATGCTAATCAAAATCCTAAGTCATTCTGAATTATGTTGCTGTGGGAAAAAATGTTAATAACTTGGATTAGGTACAAGACCCATGATCTCTTATTGAGGTAGGTTCTGGAAGAAAGAAAAAGGAAAGCAAATGAGGCAGAGCTATGTCTTTGCCAATTTACAGATAATTCTAGCCTGGATTATTTTGTACTTTAGTGCATTTTTCTTGGCAATTTCTCATAAAACGTGGTATATACCAAATGATGGCAATTGCATGCCATGTTGATCTTGATACTGAACAGCAGAAACAAAAAAATCCTAAGAAAATTATTTTGATTTCTAAAGCTTGACCTTCTGTGGCTTGTTCTGAACCAATTTTGAGCTCAATATTAAAAATGATTTTGAATGGGGAGATCTGAGTATGTGACATATTAAGGGTAGCATAAATGTTTAGAAGAGGCACAGAACAGACTGTGAGATAAGATTATTTTTATCCTCCAAGAAAAGGGTAAGGTTGGTTGAGGAGAGAAGAATGTTAGTGTTGTTTTAGCAAATTGCCAAAGGGCAAAACTGACCACAGACACACGAGAGGGCACATCCATTTATTACCAACAGAAATCAAATGCCCAGAATAGGGAGGGAGAAGGAGAAAGAATCCACTTTCTCAGTTTCAGCCACAGAATGACTTTATAACTTTCTAAAAACAGAAAAATTAAGGGACTCTCATCAAGGATGAATGTAGAAGTGCAAGAAATTCAAATATAGGGATTTATCTAGTGCAGAGCAGAGGTGGTATTCAGCAGGTTCTGACCAGTTCTGGAGAACCGGTAGCGGAAATTTTGAATAGTTCAGAGAACCAGCAAATACCACCTCTGACTGGAGATTTTACAGTATCCTTCCCCTGCCACACCCACCAACCCACGTCCACAGAACTGATATTAAAAAAAATTGAATCCCACTATTGGTGCAGAGGTGGTATTCAGCAAATTCTGACCAGTTCTGGAGAACCGGTAGCGGACATTTTGAGTAGTTCAGAGAACCGGCAAATACTACCTATGACTGGAGATTTTACAGTATCTCCAGCCATGCTCACCAAGCCACACCCACAGAACTGGTAATAAAAAATTTGAATCCCACCATTGATCTGGTGGAAAAGACAGTCAAGCTTAAACAAAAAAAATGTGCTTCTTTTCTTCAGATTTATTTGCTTCCCCAAGTTTGTATATGGGTAGTGTTAAGTCCTGGGCATGGGCGCAAAGAACGGAGACGAGACATCGGACTGTGACTTCAACTCTTCATTTAACAAGAAAGAATGGAGCAAAAGACCTGGGCAGCAGTAGCTTTTTTATAGAGCTTGCTGCCATCAAACAACCAATGAACTGAGTCTATCGCTTTCACAAGCGTCCAATCAAGGGCATCCGTTAACAGCCAATCAGACTGGTCAAACCTGACCAATCACGACTCGCTATTTACAGGCCAATGAAAATTGCAGGATTACAAGCCTGCTGTAAGACGAAGCTGTTTAGGGTTGTATTGTTGTGATGGTTCAATCCATAACACCCCTCCCCCCTTGGTTCCGTCTGAGGGGTGGGGTGACATATTCTCGCAAATAGGCAGGCTGCTTCACCTGTTTGCTCGACCTGCGCTGATCCACTGGTTCTGTTCTGGTTCTGGTTCTGGCTCCGGCTCCGGTGGGCTATCCGCTGGGTTGGACAGCGAAGACTGGGTTGCCCCCATCAGCGCTGTCTTCCGGGTTCTCTGGATCCGCCTCCATCGTGGTTCTGTCACGTGGCAAGGCCACTCCCTGGTTTGATTCTCCCTTGGCTGGTGAGTATCCCCTGGGCTGTTGGGTTTCGATTTCTTCTTCGTCCTCCTCCATGTTCCTTCCCCCCCAGCTGGAGGTTCCAGTGCTAATCTGGAACAGAATTGATCTATGTGGCATTTCCACATCTCACCGTCTGCCGTTTGTAGGCAATAGGATCGGGGTCCTGTAAGTTGTATTATTATTGCGGGGACCCACAATGGGTCGCCCAAGAAGTTTTTTGCAAACACAGGGTCCCCTTTCTGGAATGTCCGACACTTGCTGCTGGATCCCGGGGGTTGTTCTGGCGTGTAGTTTGGGTGGAGGCGATCAAAATGCAAGCGAAGTTTCCGGCCCATCAGGAGTTCTGCTGGGGTTTTGTTCGTGGTGCTGGTTATGTGTTGGATACAAAGCATTCGGTTTATTTTGTCGTCAATGTCGCCGTGGTCCATTTTGTGCAGGGTCTGTTTTACAAATTGAACCAAATTCGCTCAGCCCTACCATTGGCCGCAGGTTGAACTGGCGATGTTAAGGCATGGCGGATGCCCCAGTCTGCTAGGTACTGTTCGAATACCAGGGCAGTCTCCGTACAAAGTTGACACTTGTCTCATTTTACCTTAAGACCCGCGTCTTTGAATTTCTGCAGGACTTTTCTGAGTCTTTGTACTAATAATTCTTTAGTGGGGGCAGCTATTAGGACATCGTCAAAATAAGGCACGATGCCTTTTATGCCTTGTAATAGTCTCTCCATTAAACTTTGGAAAATGCCTGGCGCCACGTTTACTCTGAATTCGAGTCTATTGCACTTAAAAGTGCCTCTATGTGTAACTATTGTCTGGGCTTCTGCAGTTGCTGTGTCCACAGGGAGTTGCTGGTACACCTGAGCTAAGTCCAATTTTGGCAGTAGCGTCGGCGATGACATCTGTAAGGCTGATGTCGCCTTTCACCATCAGCTTACTCTGCATGTGTGGTGCATTTAATCCCAGAACTATTCGGTCTCTTATGGCTTCCTCTAAGTTTGCAAAACCACAAAGGCCTCCTAAGTTCCGGAGGTCAGCTATGAAATTACCAACGCTCTCGTCCTTCCGTTGGTCCCTCTGGTAAAATTCTTGTCTTCATATCAGTGTAGGTACCGTGGGTGCATAATGGGCCCTGAGGATTAGAGCGAGGGTGTCCCAATCCATGGTCTTCAGTTCTGCCGGTTTTGCTAATGCTTTAGCCATTTTGAAAACAGCGGGGCCGCAATGAGTCAGGAACACCGCTCGTTTCTTGCCAGACGTAGCATCTTTTAAATTGTTGGTCTCCAGGAACATCTGGAAGCGATCTATATATGAGTCCCAGTCTTCGGTTGCCCAGTCTTCGTCATCTTGCCGTCTGTTGCGTGCGCTCTTTCGCCACATGCTCCGTCTTTGTTCGATATGTTCTAGTCAGCTCTATTGTCTCCGAATCCCATCTTCATCGCCAGTGTTAAGTCCTGGACATGGGCGCAAAGAACAGAGACGAGACATCGGACTGTGACTTCAACTCTTTATTTAACAAGAAAGAATGGAGCAAAAGATCTGGGCAGCAGTAGCTCTTTTATAGAGCTTGCTGCCGTCAAACAACCAATGAACTGAGTCTATCGCTTTCACAAGCATCCAATCAGGGGTTTCCGTTAACAGCCAATCAGACTGGCCAAACCTGAGCAATCACGACTCGCTATTTACGGGCCAATGAAAATTGCAGGATTACAAGCCTGCTGTAAGACGAAGCTGTTTAGGGTTGTATCGCTGCGATGGTTCACTCCATAACAGGTAGAACATTTTAAGCTTGTTGCAAGATCAAAGTTAGATTTGAAATCTCATTTTGGCTCAGAAGAGCCTGCAAGGGAAGAGAAACGCTGGCATAACCGCGTAGGCCAGAAATGGATGACAAAGAAATCAGAAATACTTTGGATGTCAGTGCTCTGGACTAAAGTTCTTGACTTCATCAGATATTGCAAGCAAATATCTTAGCCTCTTCCCCCTAAAGCAAACACTTGCATATATTAAAGAACTCATTAAGTAGAAATGTTTGTGCCTGCTTCTGATTTCTTGCCCCTATAAAGCAGGCAGAAATGGAGATTGAATGAAGAGACTATAAACCTAATGATGCATTTAATGAAAACATACATTTTATGGACAAATTGTGACTTAAAAAATCACTTGGAGCAATTGCACACCAGCTAATGAAATTAAATGACCCTAAAATGTTACTAATATGACCTCAGGTTCCTTCAAGGAACTTGTTTTTGATCAGGTTCTTCAATTAATTAATTATTACATGCTGCATGTAAATTTTTTTTTCATGCTGCAACACTCTTCCTGTTTATCTTGCATTGGTTATTTGTGTTAAGGAAGACACAAATAATATTGTAGACAATATACAATAGCATGTAGAAAAAACTTTGTTATACCTAATCCAATTTGGAAGTAGCCATTTTTTATCATGATCCTTTTAAAAATATTTTATATTCCCAAATTAATCCACTCTCTCTCTTCGTATCTCTGTCTCTGTCTCTCTCCGTGTTTCTGTATATGTTTTCTAAATAAAATTGCAATGTATAAGGGAAACTCCAAATTAAATCTGCACATCCCATTGAAAATATTCCAAACTTCTAGTAATAGCTGTAAACATTAGAAAATGCAAAATATAGGAATGGTTCTTTATTTTTTATTTGAAAATTATTCATTACACATTTATTTACATTTCATAAGACACCTATAAATATGCAAAAATTCAACCCTCCACATTTTGGGGACAAGTCAAAGCAAAATGATTGCTTGAGTTAAAACTGACTTTTAAATTATATATGACTGAGGCAGAGTTAAATCTTTCAGTGTTTGGTCAATCAATTAATGGTTTAACACAAGTACTAGATTAAGCATTTATTATTGTAAGAACAGTGTGCCAAAACTAGGAATGCCACCTGTTTGGCATCAGCTTCTTTGTCCATGGCATTGTATCTAATGGTGCCAGCCTGATTAATTAACAAACAGTATTGCTTGCAAGCCACAATCCTGACACAATCAAGTCCTGCCAAGGATGGGGACGGAATAGATGCATGGGCTTCTGAGCTTGCCAATCTCCTATGGCAACTTTAGACAGTCTTTGGATCAGAGACAGCAAAGCACACCATTTTAATATGGCTAGTTAATAATCATTTTTTTAGTTTTATGCCAAACACAAGATTTCAGGAATGCTAATGGGAAAATAAGACCATACCTTTTAAATGGTATGGGCAAAGTTTTAATTTTCAAATTGGCATAAAGGTAGTTATATTAGTTCAGTCAGCACAACTAAATTCCTTACAAAACAATTGGAAGGTGGCCATGCCATTTTCCCCCCCTTATCCAGGGGTAGGATTCTACCAGTTCGCACTTGTTCACTAGAACCAGTTGTTAACATTCTAAGTAGTTCGGAGAACTAGTTGCTAGAAGAAATTACTGGCCGAATCCTGTAAGGAAGGCAGGAAGGAAACATTCTGGTGTTGCTTACAGAAACTGCCTCTCTGTTAATCCTTATTACATTCTTGGCAGGACTAGACTTCCTGTCTCAGGAACATCTCTGGAGTTTTCCCCCCTCCTTTGCTGGTACTTTGCTTGTGTGGAGTGACCATTCAAAGTTACAATGGCACTGAAAAAAGTGACTTATGACCATTTTTCACACTTATGACTGTTGCAGCATCCCCACAGTCATGAGAGGCCAGGCAAGGAGATGCGTGCTTCAATGTGAGTGATATTGAATTGGCCACGCCCACCAACTAAAGCCACGCCTACAGAACCAGTTGTTAAAAAATTTGAATCCCACCCCTGCCCTTATCCCTGCCGTGTCTGCCTTAAAAGAACTGCCGGAAAAAGAGTTTCAAGAAAATGAAAATCCTTAAAAAGACTTAGTTGTAACTAGAAGGGTTAATGATCTCCACAGAATCTGCTACTTTAGATATTTTCATCCCATTCTGCCAGAAATGAAGCAGCTGCACTCACTTTCAGTCCCCACTAGCATGGCCTATGGAAAAGTCTTCCCCCACCCCAAAAAATGAAATCTTAATGGCCCAAATCATATTGGTTTGCCCTTGGATCTTCAAATTGCCCTTTTCAAACCTCAGTTTCCCAATTCAAACTGAATCAGGGTTATTCTTCTCAGGATTAGAAGACAAATGACTACGCCTTTTGGTAAGGAGGCCAAATATCTCCAGTCCCTTCTTCTCCTGAAATGTTCATTTTTGGAAACAAAGATTTAAGCTCTTCTGCTTTTAAACATAATGCTTTTAGAAACAAAGACTCTCAGAATACCTTACAAACTATAGTTATAAAGATTCATGGGCTAAAATCTTCTTTCATAGATGCAGGGAATAAAGTTGGAATACTCTGAAGTGTTTGTCATCATTTGGTTTACTTGTGTATGAAATAAGCCTAGTGGCCATTCGTAACTGTGAAATTGAGTGCACCCATATTTATTTTAACCTCTTTGAGTCAAATGATTTCTCTGTTGGGCCCAGGGAAGTATTGTGCTTTTCAGAATCAAAGAAATATTAATATCAATCTCAATTCAGTAGTTAGATGCTTGAAATCCCTTAAAATTCTTCTGTTGGCATCTCTGTCTTCAATAACAGAACACCAAACAGAACACCAAACAAGTGTAACTTTTTCCTATCGATTTTTGATGGTGGTCATTTCTGTTGTTAGGCTTATGACCATTTATTCTTGTAGGCAATGACTGAGCTTTGTGGTTCCCCCCACCCCCCAGGTACCTTGATAGTTCTATTGTAAGATATAAATAAGAGTCTTAAATTATTTTTAACAAGCAGTTGAACAAATGAATATTCTGCTTGAAATTATTAAGTGCTGGGTTGGTGTGGGGCACAAAATTGGCAAAGGCTGGCTTCTGTGTTTGTGCTGCTGATGAAAGATCAGAGCATAGTCTTACTGGCTAAGGGTAGTGAATTTATGGCTGGGAAGGACAGATAAACAATTCATTGTTGGTATCTGACAAATATCCCTGTCTAAGGTTGTAGACTATGCAAGATACTGTAGATCACCCAGGATGTTTCAGCTCTAACTAGAAGGTAAAAGTGACAAGCAGAACTCTGTTTCTTTAGGAGTGATCCATAGATATCTGTTTTCTCACTCTCTGGGGTACAAATATACAAATCATTCAATTGTGAGTCATTGTTGGATGTCCCAGAATGGATGTGGTTGCATTGGGAGCTTAAATATATGGCCAGAGAGTCTCCTCAACCCTTGATTTTCAAAGATACCTGTTGGACAGATTTAGTTTAGTGCAATGTCAGCATTTAATTCATTCATCCAGCATTGAGTCATTCATCCAATTAATATAGTTGTCCATCTCACTGGAATGCTCATACAATTAAAACAACAAGAAACAGTAAAAATGCAAAAAAAAGCATAAAAACTGTTAGGGATAACATTGTTTACCCTAACTGGTTTAGGTAAAATAATAATATGTTATCATGGTTTGTTAGTTAAAGTGTCTGTAATTTTAACTGTAAGAATGTAATTAAGGGAGTGGTTGTAAAAGCACCATAAAAGAAGCAAGGCACGGCAGCTTGCTCTCTCTGGCTTTATGATCCCTAATTACTAGACTGAAGACTGCGTTTTTCCCCTACTGGAATGGAAGAGAGAAAGGACTGTTGATTTATCAAAGGTGAGAGGACTGATTTATTTGTAAGTGAACTGACATTGGATATTCTACATGGACTTTGCTAAATTAATATCCTTGAATGGACTGACTAAAATGATACATGACTAATGGACTGTTATTTTGACTATGCTATAAACTCTAAATGGAATAAACTATATTTTTGATAACACAAGCGTATCTGTTATTTTTACTGTATGTTAACAAACATACAAACTTATCTCACTCATTTATCTGTGTGCCTATCTGACTAACGCTGCACATTCTGTTTAGCTTGTCTCCTTAACCCTGGTTGGGGAACACAGGCTTAACAAAATCTGGTTTTTAAAAAAACCAGATTAAAAATATAATCAGTGGGTTGTACAGAAATGGAAACTCATTGGGTGAAGTAGATTGTAGGTTGTCATTAAGAGGTAATGACAAACAATCTCTGAAAGACCTTGCCAAGAAAACTTCAGGAATTTTTCCATACGTGTGTATTTTTATTGCAATACTCTCAGAATTTACTAAAGCAATTTTAAACTTGGTTATTTTTAATTATCATGACACCCACCCACCCACACCCACCCATCTGCCCACTCACATATAAGCATGCATACATGCATGCAAATGCCTGGACATGCACTATAAGAATAAAAGTATACTGAAAACGTAGTCAACGCATTATTCTTGATATGCTTTAAAATTGATATATTATATGATATCACATACAAGTAATCCTTGACTTATGACCACAATTGAGACCCAAATTTTTGTTGCTAAGCAAGACAGTTGTTAAGTTAGTTTATGACTTACTGCACATTACAACCTTTCTTTCCACAGTTGTTAAGTGAATCACTGCAGTTGTTAAGTTAGTAACACGGTTGTTGAGTGAAGCTGGCTTCTCCATTGACTTTGCTTGTCAAAAGATCACAAAGAGTGATCACATGACCTTGGGACACTTCAACAATTATAAATATGAGTCAGTTGCCAAGTGCCTGAATTTTGATAATGTGGTCATTGGGATGCCACAACAATCATGTGAAAAACTCTCATAAGTAACTTTTTTCAATGCTGTTGTAACTTTAACAGTCACTAAATTAATTGTTGTAAGTACAGGACTACCTGTATGCTATCACTATATTTTTAGGAAATTATTCCAAGGATCCTGAAAACCTTCTAGATCAGGGGTGCCAACTGGCAGTCCACGGGCCAGATGCATCATGCGCAGGCCACGCCCACCCCAGTTCCACGAAGGGGGAATATAACACGATACGTCACTTGACAGCAATGTGATGCCGCGAGTTTGATACCCGTGTTCTAGAGATACACTGCACTTATTTTCTTCTCATAAAATTTTTTGGAGTGAAAAGATTTTGAGCAGGAACATGTCCCTGAAAACAAAAATACTTTTGTTTTTTTTCTACTCTTCACATTATCTCTTTTTTCTTCTCCATGAAAGAACATACAGTGAGAGATAGCATAGATAGGATAATGAGAGGAAAACAGGCACTTCTATTGAAGGAAGATTCTTCCATCCTTCCTGTTCTGATTTGGACAGTGTTATTTAAATGGTTAATTAATTGCCTTCTTGGTTGTCTTTCCAGATTCCCTTCATGGACTTCACCATCCAAGTACTGAGCAGATGCAATCCTACTTAGTTTCCAAGATTAGCTGAAGCTGGTTACGCCCTGCCATTCAATGAATTTTCTGAAGGGAAAATATAGGGACTAGGTTGAATAGCTGCTAAGCCACATGTATTTATAAATGGTGAGGCATGTTAAACTGAGATCTGACTTCAAAACAACATGTTTAGGACCACCCCATTAACATAATTTCAGGCACTAAAAAATAGAGAGATGAAATAAATATACATATTGTTCACCACTGAAGAAGTGGCTGCGATGTTCCCTGTTGATTTGTTGCTTGAAATAGAAAAGCATTTTAATAAAATCGGAAGTACCTGGCTGACAATAAATTAATTACCATCATTTTTACATGTACCTAACTGGTCTTCTGTGTTATTTAAAATAAAATATTAAGGGAAGGAAAAGAGTTGAGTTACCATGGTAGTAAGATTCTTTTTCCACTTTTCTTTTTTCAAATGCTGTCACAAGTTATATTTGTTGAAAACGTTTAGGAATGATATGAAGATTAACTGATTCTACAAAAGAAGAGAGACATGTGTTATTTTCTTCTAAACTTCCTTTTTCTCTCCCATTTTTGCAGATGCCATTTAGCTCTCATCATTTCGAAACAGCAAATGAAGTATTATATATATATTATATAAATAATGTAATGTAAAGCTATTCAACACCACAGACAATACTGCTACCCTTCAAAAAGACCTCGAATATGTATCAGAATGCCATCACAAATGGCAATTTCAAATCTCAACAAATAAATGCTCTGTCTTACATACTGGCAAAAAAAAAATATTCAGAAAATAAAATGCAAGCTGAATAGTCAAGACCTTGTTGATGATCCAGACTCAGTCCAGGACCTTGGAATTCTCATCTCTAATGATCTAAATGCTAGAGCCCACTATAACTACATAGCCAAAAAGGCATTAAGAGTTGTTAACCTAATCCTACGTAGCTTTTTCTCTGGTAATATCACACTACTAACAAAATATTTGCTAGACCAATATTCGAATACAGCTCATCAGTCTGGAACCCGCATTACATATCTGATATTAACACAGTTGAGAAAGTCCAGAAATATTTCACAAGAAGAGTTCTCCACTCCTCTACTCATTGCAGAATACCTTAAGCCACCAGATTTGAAATTCTAGACCTAGAAAATCTAGAAGTACACCGCTTTCGGTCTGATCTAAGTATAGTATAGAAAATCATATATTGCAATGTCCTACCTGTCAATGAATACTTCAGCTTCAACCATAACATTACAAGAGCACACAATAGATACAAACTCAAGGTAAACTGCATCAAACTTGATTGCAGGAAATACGACTTCAGTAATAGAGTGGTCAATGTCTGGAATACTCTACCTGACTCTGTGGTTTCTTCTCCAAACCCCAAAAACTTTAACCTTAGACTGTCTACTATTGACTTCACCCCTTTCCTAAGAGGTCTGTAGGGGGTGTGCATAAGCGCATCAATGTGCCTACCATCCCTGTCCTATTGTTTCTTTTTTATTTTTCTTATATGTATCAATTTCATGTATTCATAACTATGTTTATACTTATTCCTGTTATCTTATGATCGCTTGACAAATAAAAATAAATAAATAAATAATACATATTAAAAAGTTCAACTTTGGGGGAAGTTGCAGAATCTAATGTATTTTAAACGAAGTCAGTTTCAGTATCTGAAAAATTAATGTATGGGAAGCTTTAAAAGATGTTTTTCATCACATGTTCCTTTGCTACCTAGCAATGATTTTCAATGGTTTACTTAGATTTTCCATGTAATCTAAGTAGGAGCATACGAGAAGTAAGAGCATAGGGATGAAGAGTTACTAGCTTTTGTCCCCTTAACAAGTAGAATACCTTGACATGGCATATGCTGTATCATATTCTGCTTATGAACCCCAGGAAACCTCAGTATTGTAAACTTGATGAAGAATTTTAAAAAATATCATTTCTAAAGAAGCGTCTATGGAGATTCTCAGTCATCCAGATCATGGTTTTCCCAAAGGTGTGTTCAAAAGGTAGGTGGACTTTCTTTGTTTTTCCTTGAAGACTTTTTATCCAAGAAGCTTCTTCAGTTCTTTTGGGATCCCTAAAGAAAAAAGAACCAGCAATCCACTTCCATAAGGCTACCAATAAAACAGCATGGCTGTACTGTATCTATTAGTCACCAGGCAGTGAACGAAGGAGACTTTTTATTTATTAAATTTCTACACTGCACATCTCATCCAAATGACTCTGGACTCATGAACTTTTCCTTGCATCACAGTATTATACATAGTAAAGCAGTTATTTCTCAACCTTGGTTACTTGAAAATATATGGACTTAACTCCCAGAATTTCCCTGTGCTGGCTGCAGAATGCTGCGCATTGAAGCCCCCACACACATTCCAGTTGCCAAGATTGACCAATACTATAATAATATAATAAAGAAAGGAAGAATGTAATATATGTTGCAAATTCTTCCTTTCATCCTAGTAGCCTTTGGTAATCCTTGGAGCAATTTTTGCAGCAGCAAAAAAGGCAACTTTGAGACAAGCAACCCTTTCCTCCTTTGAATGCTGATTCTTTCATCATATGAAAGGATCCTTTCAATTTTAGAGTGCCAAGTCCCAAGAATGATGTGTGAGTTACTTATGAGGAGTTTCCTTGATTGTTCTTTCTCTATATTGAGCGGTGGTGGCACAGTGGTTAGAATGCAGTACTCTAGGCTATTTCTGCTGACTGCTGGCTGCCTGCAATTTGGCAGATCAAATCTCACCAGGCTCAACCTCCCATCCTTCTGAGGTCGGTAAAATGAGGACCCAGATTGTTGGGGGCAATATGCTGACACTGTAAATGACTTATAGAAGGCTGTAAAAGCACTGTGAAACGGTATATAAGTCTAAGTGCTATTTCTATAGGCGGAATCTTGCCAGACTAAATCAGGTAATCATTTGGTTATTTTTTCATTTGTTTGTTAATTATATCATTGATCTTTCCTCTAGAAAGGTACTATATTGCATTCAAAAGGTTACTTTAAAAAAAATGTAATTAAACCTTGATTACAATGAATAATATTCATCTGTCTCTGAATTACATTGATAATATGCCAGTTCATGGATAGAAAGCAAATATGTATTAGTAATCCAAGGCTGAAATCCCACAATTGCTCTGTCTTTCCAACACTGAAGAATATATCTGTATCTCCATCTGTATTATCTATCTCGCTACATTCCATTCCTGTAAATCCAGTTTTGATACATTTACATTTTTTGGCATGTAATGTAAATGAACATTCATGGTAATAAACCATTTACATTTTTTGGCATGTAATGTAAATGAACATTCATGGTAATAAACCAGAATGAAGTGTTAGTGGAACACATTCATATTGTATGATAAACAGCTCTTCACCATTTTATGTTTCCAGTTTAATTAAACTAATAGCCAACTCTTTTAAAATATCAGAAGTGTCCAATAAACATGAAGGACAATCACGTGCTGAATTAATATCATCTTAAGGTCATAATAAACATGTCCAATTTCTTAAAAAGCCTTAAAGGCTGATTTGTTAAATGAGATAATACAACTCTTTATTTTGAAGTTCTTGTGATATGATACTCTTTAAACTTTTAATAATCCAAAACATATATAAATATTGACAAAAAATTGAGTTTATATTCTGCTAATGCAGAATATAAATATATTGTTATATTGACCAAATATATTGTTCCTGAAACAAATCAGTTGAATTTTCAACCTGTTAAACTATATATATTGATTTTTATTTGAATGCATAATTTGATATATTTGTATCCACAAATGAAGACATTTTGTGGATAATTATTATTCTGAAATATTTAAAGGATTTAAAAGAAGTAAACTTCCAGGTTTTTACAAATTTCCAAATAAACTTTAGAACTTATAAGAAATGTATTGGACTTTCTCCAATAAATTAAGCAAGCTGACAAATATACCATAACTGTGCATAATAGTTAAAGTATATATATTATACTAAAGTTTAAGCATAGAACATAAATAATTCTCAATGAAACATAATATATTGTCAGGCTCATCAGGCTCATTCCTATTCAACTCTAGCTATTCCACAGCCTGAAACTGTATAAAGTAAATTGACAGAGATCAATTCTTAGGGAAGAAGAAAGGCATACATCAAACATATCCACACTTCACTCTCTACTTTCCAGTTACTTGATTTGTATTGGGCAAGGGGGAGGTAGTCTTAGGCATGCGGAAAAGTCCTCTTCTTTCAATTGTTTTGTCTACATTATGGATCCTTCATGGATCCAAAGGAAGAAGAGAAAGAGTAATTAATCAAGGCAAAGTTTCATAATTTTGAGTGTGGCTGGATTTAAGGACAAACAGAAATAAGTAAGCCTCTGAATCAGTGGTGGGATTCAAATTTTTTTACTACTGGTTCTGTGAGCGTGGCTTGGTGGGCATGACAGGGAAAGGATACTGCAAAATTTCCATTCCCTCCCTGCTCTAGGGGAAGGTTACTGCAAAATCCCATTCCCGCCCTACCCCACTAACCTGCTTTCCAGCTCTGTTCTCCTGTGCAGAGCAACAAAAGAAAACCCAGCCAATCAGCTGGGCTTGGAGGCATAGAGTAGATGGGGATGGGGCTAGTCAGAGGTGGTATTTGCCAGTTCTCCAAACGACTCAAAATTTCCGTTACTGATTCTCCAGGACTGGTCAGAACCTGCTGAACTGGTGGTAACTGGTGGTAACCTTTGCTTTGAATCTTGAAACAATGATCAGTGCCAAACAATGGAAACAGTATCTGTGATGAAAACACAAAGTGACTTGTGAGAAATTATAGCCTTCTACCCTGCTGAAAACATAGCAGATATTCCTTAAAATTGTTAGTTGCAATGCTATAACTTTATAACAACATTACAGCTTTTAAAACTTTGTTTGGGGAGTCCTTCTATTAAAAGAATTGGATTTTTACATTATAGAATGAGTCAACCCTTGATTGTTTTGACACCATAAACACTCCTTTACTGTTAGATAAATTTATACAATGGTCTCTCAATAAAAGCTGTATGGCTTTGCTTGTTCTTTTAATCATATCTTGGAAGGTGGAAAGGAAAAATCCTCCTCCTCATATTCTAGCTTTAATGGACATAATGAGCATTTAAAATGTTGCAGGTGGTCCATTACACATTACCAAGACTTCAATGAACAGTAAAATTGACATTTTGCAAAGTGCACAAGAGAATACGGAATTATTTTTGATAATATTTAAATAGCTTTAGATCAAAGTGGGGGTTAAGTAAGGTCAAGTGACCTGTAGACCCATTATTTACAATGCAAAGTTGGAGAGGGAAACTTCTATAGGTTTATTGCATAAGATGGATTATTCTTATTATTATTTTGCAAATGTCAAATAATTAATAAGCAAATTGTGACAGCCTTATAAGTCAAACCAGAAAATGGCCTGTGATTTTTGCCTTCTTATTGTGAATTTCAGTCTCCAATGGAACTGACTACCTGACTACTATTATCACCTAAACACAATTCGTTATTGCACAAGTAGCAGGAATCTTTTTCTTGTTAAACTTTTGGAATCAGACACACATCCAAATATAGATGTTCATTTAAAAAAAATAAACATATAACAGAATGAGAGGATAGCAGAGTTGGAAGTTGTTATGGACTAAGCCAACGCATCAGTAACAACCCTAAATAGCTTTACTTTGCAGCAGGCTTGTAATCCTGCACTCCTCATTGGCCCGCGAATAGCGAGTCATGATTGGTCATTTCTGGCCAGTCTGATTGGCTGTTAACGGGGCTCTCTGATTGGACGCTTGTGAAAGCGGTAAACTCAAAGCATTGGTTGTTTTGACAGCAGCCAGCACTATAAAAGAGCTGCTGCTGCCCAAGTATTTGCTCTGTTCTTATTTCACAATAAAGAGTTGAAGTCACCGTTTGATGTCTCATCTCCGTTCCCTGCGCCCATGCTCAGGACTTAACACTGGCGATGAAGGTGGGATGCGGAGATGATAGAGCTGACTAAGTACTCATCGAACAAGACAGAGCGCGTGGCTGAAGAGTGCACGCAACAAACGGCAAAATGACCAGCGGTGCCATACCACCCGCTCCATTTGACCCAGCAACCGAAGACTGGGACTCGTATATAGATCACTTCCAGATGATCCTAGAGACCAATAATTTAAAAGATGCTATGCCTGGCAAGAAACGAGCGGTGTTCCTGACTCACTGCGGCCCCACTGTTTTCAAAATGGCTAAAGCACTTGCCAAACTGGCGGAAGTGAAGACCATGGATTGGGATAACCACGCGCCGATCCTCCGGGCCCATTACGCACCTGCAGTACCTTCACTGATACGAAGACACGAGTTTTACCAGAGGGACCAATGGAAGAACGAGAGTGTTGGGGATTTCATAACCGACCTCCGGAACCTAGGAGGCCTTTGTGGTTTTGCAAACCTCGAGGAAGCCCTGAGAGACCGCATAGTTCTGGGATTAGATGCACCCACAGTGCAGAGTAAACTCATGGTGAAAGGAGACATCAGCCTTGCAGATGTCATCGCTGACGCTACTGCCGCAGAAGCAACCAGGAAGTCAGCCGCTCGAATGCGCCGAGCGAATGCACTGCTTCGCCTACTCGCTAACGATAGCCCACTCGCCACTGAGAAGCACGCTATTACCGCCCACCATGAAGACTTTAAGTCAGACAGTGATGAAGAGAAGGTCAACTGGCTCCGCTCAGAATGAGAGCAAAGGAACCAGATACTTCCGCGCCAATGTGCTGGTTGCGGGGCAAACCACCCGCGATCGGACTGCAAATTCCTCAACGCACTCTGCTGTACCTGCGGGAAAAGAGGCCACATTGTGAAGGTCTGCAGAAGCAAGTGAGGGTACAGTCCCAGCTGAAGGGAGAACAACCTCCGCCGGGAAACAGGCAAACCACCTGAGAATCGGGACCGCCCGAACCACCAATGGAACAACCACTACTACTACTACAGAAATCGAGCACCTGCCTCTTCAATGAAACAAGAAGAGGTGCACCAAACCATTATTATTGGCCACACTTCATCATTCGATGCAAAAAAGATCCGCGTAAGGGTTACTATTGAGAATTGACCGTGCGTGATGGAAGTCGATTCAGGGTCATCCCTATCGATGGTATCCTGGAAAACCCTCAAACAGCTGATCCCTGCCATCTGCCGCCAGGACCTCAGCACTCAACGAATCAGCCTAAAAGACTACCAGGGAAACAGAATTCCAGTTGTCGGTTCCAGCCACGTCCAAGTATCCTTTAAGGACCGCACCACGACACTTCCCCTGACTGTCGTCGATCGTGACCTGCCCAGTTTGTTAGGGTTACAGTGGTTTGCCCCACTCGAGATTGAACTAGCCGGCATACACCAAACCAGAAGCGATGACTGGGAAGAGGCCCTCATCCAGAAATTCCAGGACGTGTTCACAGGAACATTAAGCAAGTACAAGGGGACCCCTATATCGTTTAATCTCAGCCCTGATGTAGTTCCCATTCGGCTTAAGCCTCGTCGGGTGCCTTTTGCCCTCAAGCCGAAGATCGACGAGCAGTTAGATAAACCGATAGCCCAGAGCGTGTTGGAACTGATTGACCAAGCCCGCTGGGAAACTCTAATAGTAATGCCCATGAAGCCAGATGGCTCGTGAAGAATTTGTGGCGATTACCGGGCCACCCTAAATCATGCTCTTCAACAGAGCACTTATCCAGTACCAGTGGTCCAACACCTTCTTCACTTCCTGGGTGGAGGAAAAATATTTGCGAAATTGGACTTAGCTCAGGCGTACCAGCAACTACCTGTAGACGCGACAACTGCAGAAGCCCAGACAATAATTACACATAGAGGCACTTTCAAGTGCAATAGACTCCAATTTGGAGTAAGCGTGGTGCCGGGCATTTTCCAAAGTTTGATGGAGAGACTATTACAAGGCATAAAAGGCGTCGTGCCTTATTTTGACGACATCTTAATAGCTGCCCCCACTAAAGAGTTATTAGTACAACGACTCAGAAAAGTTCTTCAGAAATTTAAAAACGCTGGCCTGAAAGTAAAAAGGGACAAGTGTCAACTTTATACGGAGAGAGTGGAGTTCCTGGGATACCTTCTCGACAGACAGGGAATCCACCCCACCAAAAAAAAAACTAACTGCAATCAAAAACGCCCCGAGATCTAGGAATAAGACAGACCTCCAAGCCTTCCTGGGACTCATTAACTTTTATAACATCTTCTTGCCCCAGAAGGCGACCGTAGCCGAGCCCCTAGATAGACTTCTCGAGAAAAAGGCTTCCTGACTCTGGGGACGGCGTGAAGAAAGGGCATTCCAACAAGTAAAAGACCTCTTAACCTCTGATGCTGTATTGATGCAATACAATGAAACTCTACTCTTAACGGTTGCCTGTGATGCCTCATTGACATTGACGACAAAATAAACCGGATGCTTCTCCTTCAACACATAACCCCAAACAGCACCACGAACAGAACCCCAGCTGAACTCCTGATGGGCCGGAAACTTCGCTCACATCTCGATCGCCTCCACCCAAATTACACGCCTGAACAACCCCCAGGATCCAGCAGCAAATGTCCGGTATTCCAGGAAGGTGACCCCGTGTTTGCGAAAAACTTCTCGGGTGACCCATTGAGGGTCCCCGCTACCATAACGCAACTTACGGGACCCCAATCCTATTGCCTACAAACTGCAGATGGTAAGATGTGGAAACGCCACATAGACCAACTCCATTCCAGACTAGCACCTAGTCCTATCTCAGCCCCTGAATCTCTAACTGGGGGGTGGGGGTGGAGGAACATCGAGGAGGCCGAAAAAGAAATAATAGATGACTTAACAATTGAAACCCAGCAGTCTACACAACCAACCAGGGGATACTCTCCGCCAGAAGGAGAACCGAGCCAGGGAGCGGCCTCGCCGCGTGACAGCACTGTGATGGAAACAAATCCAGGGAACCCAGAAGACAGCACTGGTGGAAGCAGAGAGAACAGCCCAGAGCCATTCGAAGGAACAGCGGAACCATTTTCACCATCCAGCCCAGCTAGCAGCCCACCGGAATCAGAGCCAGGACAGAAACCGGTGGAACAGCGCAGGTCAAGCAGACAGGTGAAGCGACCTGCCTATTTATGAGTATACGTCACCCCACCCCTCAGACGGAACCTAGGGGGGAGGGGTGTTATGGATTAAGCCAACGCATCAGTAACAACCCTAAATAGCTTTACTTTGCAGCAGGCTCGTAATCCTGCACTCCTCATTGGCCCGCAAATAACAAGTCGTGATTGGTTGTTTCTGGCCAGTCTGATTGGCTGTTAACAGGGCTCTCTGATTGGACGCTTGTGAAAGCGGTAAACTCAAAGCATTGGTTGTTTTGACAGCAGCCAGCTCTATAAAAGAGCTGCTGCTGCCCAAGTATTGGCTCTGTTCTTATTTCACAATAAAGAGTTGAAGTCACCGTTTGATGTCTCGTCTCCGTTCCTTGCGCCCATGCTCAGGACTTAACAGAAGCGATCTTGGAAATCTAGCCCAACGCCCTGCTCAGGCAGGACACCCTATACCATTCTGGGGAAATGGCTGTCCAATATCTTCTTGAAAACCTCCAGTGATAGAGCGCTCACAACTTCTAGAAGCAAGCCATTCAACTGATTAATTGCTATAACAGTCAGGAAAATTCTCCTTTGTTCTAGGTTGCTTCTCTCCTTGATTAGTTTCCACCCATTGCTTCTTGTCCTGCCCTCAGTTGCTTTGGAGAATAGCTTGACTTCCTCTTCTTTGTGGCAGTCCCTTAGATATTGGAACACTGCTATCATGTCTCCCCTAGTTCTTTTTTCATTAGACATATCCAATTCCTGCAACTGTTCTTCATATATTTTAGCCTCTACTCCCCTTATCATCTTTGTTGCTCTGCTCTGTACTCTTTCCAGTATCTCAATATCTTTTTTATATCATGGCGACCAAAGTATATAGACTATATTAATATTATATTATATTAATATTAATTCTAATGCTACTGTGGATGCTACTCTACTTCATGATGATCAGGCACAATACCTCTTGATCACATTGCTATGTTCCTGGAAATTTCTGGTGAGCATTCTGCAAGTATGAAGCACATACTTTCTATATCTGAGAAATCCAAAAGGGAAATATAAGTATAAGGTCTGTGCTTCAAGTATTGTAGAGGAAATAGTGGAGTAAGACATTTGCTTCTAATTCAGCAGCAGCATCAGAGCAAATGCAAAAAAGCTTCATATGTGCAATTTCATTAAATCCTCTCTCCATCAGTCTTAAGGTTCCTTCTCATTAGATCATGGAGCAGATGAATAGCAGATGTCATGATGTGAAAAGACTTTTGAAAATATCCTTGAGACAATCAAGGGGAATTTTAGGCCCCTCAGTCTGGATATGCAAATCAAGGACACTCTATTTAACTTTGTCATAGTTCTGTCAAGGCCAAAATGATATTAAAAACCAAGCAGAAAGACCACAAAAGAAAAATATATTGAGCAATAGTTCTTTTCTAAGCAGAAACAAGCAGAAATAAATTTATTATGAAAAGTCAGATGAGCCAATGATTCACTCCACAAAAGCATTCTCTAATATTATATTATATTACAGGCAGCAAATTTTTATTCAGACTCTACTTGAAGGACATCCTAATTCTGGAAGAGGGTATTAGTGAAGGACTTATAATAGAACGCTAGTAAATTTCTGCCAGATAGTTTCAGAATGTAAGCACAAAGCTGAATGTTAACAATAAGATAGCAAAAGACCCTCAACTTTTGTACAACAATTTAATTGCAAAGATTTTTATCACAACCAGGAGAACTAATAACTTTATACTACTTTGGACCCAGGTATGATTTTATGAATCTGATTTGCTCAGGAAGTAACAGATTGGAAGAAAACATCTAAGCATTTGAACATTATTACCTGTCTGATTTAAAAGTCATTGATAGTCCACTGATATTGCCAACGTTTATTCGTGAAAAGGAGCGCTCTTGTTTTGGAGCAATTTATTCTCAACTTCTTGGCCTGACAAAATTTAGTTAATATCCATAAGGAATACTGAAGGCGAACTTTGGTCAATGAAAGAATTACCATGTCATCAATATAAAGAAATGTGGACCTTAATTTTTGATTAGGGAAGGAGTGTGAAAAGGGACTTGTACAATACCATTATCATTACCATAAACATTAAATAGATGCTGAATAAAGATACAACCAATAAAGTTGCATTTAATCTGAAGAAAGGGATCTTGAGAAAAGACAGCAATCAATAATCATTACAGAATGAAAATTGTTTCTGCCATAGACACTCATGAGAAATTGAATAGAAAGCTGCCTAGATGGGACCTTTGACAATGGCTAGAATATTTTTCTGCCGGATGTTGAAAGGCAATACCTTGGTCAAAAATGGAATAGTCTGATGTAACACAAGCTTGGTTCATAGCAAAACATTTGCTTGAGCCTGCAGTTACCTGCAGTTAATTTTGAACTTATATACATGAATGAACATTCAAATAAAGTACACTAAGTAGCAGGAAATGCTGACTGTCAGGATAAAAGTCTGTTTCAAGATCAATACCATCAGTGGCTATTGCATTAGATACTAACATACAATAAATATTAGTACTTTGGGGGCTCAGAAATCAAGCAATTTAGAATTTATAGGTCAAATTTATTGGACAGAGGAGCCAGGCTCCGTCATTCCAAGTTTAGGATCTTTAGAATGAGGACCAGAGATTGGAGAGACTCATAATGACAAAAGCTTGGGGCATTAAAATGGAAAAGGAAAAACTTATAATCACAGCCTGGTATTAAATTCTCCAGCTAAAGCCACATTTGAAAATGTGCATGTGTGTGTGAAATCTAATAAACACCTCTAATAGATCTTAGGAAGAATTTGAGAAAGAATATGTACAGTACGTTGCCAGAGAAAAGGTTTAATTCCTGGTTTTCAAAGTTTACAACAAAGTTTACAGAAGAGGATTACTGGACACTGAAATATAAACAGACGCTTGAAATTTGAAAACAGTCAAAAGGATTTTATTGCTGTAAGCCATTGGGAATCAATGTGAATGGCTTGAGTGGCCATATGAATTTCCTAAGTACATGCATACTTAACTTACATACATACTGTACATACCGATGCACTACCAGTCATCTTGTTAAGAGTTGCATGCAATGAATTGGATATAAAACCATCCAGGATCCCCAATTTAAAGCAATGTCCTGTTTTAGCAGTAAGTTTATAAAAGTAAGGTCACCTTGTCATTTGTTAGAAATGGTGTCGGGTCTCCCGCTTGGGCGGGGGGTTGGACTAGATGACCTACAAGGTCCCTTCCAACTCTGATTATCTGTATTTGTTTAAAAGGTCATGCAGCTATATTCCAGGAAATCAGCCATGGGAATAGATAAAACTGCATGTCAATCAATCAGAATGTGTCATGACCTAAGCTTTGTAAATTGAAATTGGTAGCAGATAACTCATGCAAAGAGAATGGAGCTGCATTTAGAACAAATACCTCAGAAATACTTTGAAGGGAATATCTCAGTCACCCAATGGCCGAAAACAGTTTAAGACATCCATGAACAAAACATTGTCTGAAAAAATTTGTCCTCAGCTATGATTTGGCTTTTCCGAACTGATTGGGCCAATACATCTTCCAGGAGTATGGTTGATGGATGGAGTTGAAGCAGAGAAAATGAGATGGACCTGACAAGGATGTGATACTACTGGTAGCAGCAGAAAGGGGACAGAGATAAACTGCTGAGTAGTGGGCCCAACATTACTTGCTGAAGAGTTAGGAGAGCTATGGGATTTGGGTTATGAATGTCCATCATATAAATCAGAAAGGCTTGCTTTAAATCTTCTAATCTCTAGTGGACAATGGCTTGTTCTGATCTTGGCAGTTACTTACATGGGGGTTTAACCAGAATTTCTTTTGAGACAGCTTCTGGAGAGGATAATGTTTAGGAACTGTTAATACTTGGCTGGTATTTTTCAGATTTATCTATTGGTTTGCAATTAGCTATAGTTGGGATTTTTTTTTGAACGGGGTTTAATTATAAGACTAGCAGAATTGCTGTGGTTATTAGTAGGCAATACTGGTCTGATATGTGAATCACAAAGACTCATGACAGGAACAGATTCAAATGGATTGGTAATTTTCTCATTTAAATGGCCTAAGAATTATAGTTGGAAGTTTGAATTTGAATACGATTCTACAAAGTTTTTGGACATCCAATTTGTCTTGTTCAGATCAATATGAATATAAAATAGGTGATTCCAAGACATAGTAACTCCCTTTCATGAGACCTCTCATTTTTTAAAATGCTATTTCTGTTAAATATTTGAGAAGCAATTTGAGAAGCAAGAAATATGTAGGCAATGATAGTGACAGAGACAGAGATCAAAGTGAGACCAATGGAAGTATAGGTTGAGAATAGCTTGGTGATTTTACCAGAAACCACCATATTGTGCTTCTCCCTCTTTGCAGAATGATAATCTTTAACATGACAACAGGTAGGGGAACATCTTAAGAGCTGAATCAAATGGTCCAATTTTGTATTCATAGCAGTTTATTCCTGAAAGTTTGAAGAGCTTGTGCTCATAGCTAGAAACACTTTGATCAGCAAGTCTGACTGCAGGATCTCTAATAATGGATTTTTATGCAGGACATAAAAAACACTGCTGGACTGTTTAATTGTATACTTAGATCAGAGGATGCAATCTGAGAAGGGGGCAATGATTAACTGTCAATTGTCCATTTAAACCACTTATTTAAAGAGTATGTTCAATGTGACAAATCAATCTTTTTGCATCAAGAATTGATGAAATTATTCATTTTATAAGCTGAGGTGATGGACTATAGTTACACAAATTCCCAGGAAGGAGAGAGAGCATTCTAAAGAGAGAGTTGAGGACAAGAGATAACATAGCCAGGAGCTGGATCAGGGACAAAAAAGAGATTTAAGATACTTACTCCCTAGAATCTCCTAGAGCATATCTATTAGGTTATAGGGTAGCATAAATTTATCCTGGCAAAATTCTGTTTATATGGTATATTCAGATAAAGAAATGAACTTTGCTTGGATTGTTTTGTGTTGTTTTTGGGCTAGCCTGACAGCTATTGTCCCCAAACCCCTCAAGGATTAAGTCTAGGTTACTTCTGATGATACCTGCTGGATCAGCAGGTAGAAATAGTGGTCAGAGAAGCTTATGCTCATCACTGGCTGGAATGGCTTTTGTGGCCTTACCTGGGGTAGGAAGACTTTGCAACAGTAACTCATGTTTTCATCATCATTTGGTCCATTACTTAGGGCTGCCTTTAAAGAATATCCAGAAACTGCAGTTGATCCAAAGTGCAGAGATTTCGTGTTCACAGACAACATAATAATTGGTTTTGTGGACACTGCATTGGTTGCCAGTTGGTTTCCAGGTCCAATTTAAGGCGCTATTTTTGAACTATAAAGCCTTTCATGATTTGGCACTTGGATATCTCTAGGATTGTCTTCTCCAGTCAATTTCAGCTGACAGGCTAGATCTTTCAGAGAGCGAATTTTGCAACGCTCATCCTTTTATTTTTTCTAAATTTTATTGATTTTAAAGACAAACAAAACATAAGACATCAAAGTATAAAACCTCCTTTCTCAAAAATTACTTATAAGTTTTAACAAAGCAAATAAGGCATTATTTTTTAAAGCATAGTTCCACATTATCACATTTCCATTTAAACACATATATATCTTTTCCAATTTTCTCATTGTTTCTCCCTTCACTTTTATCCAATTATATTTCATTCTATCAAGGTTTTATTAATTCTCCATCAAGCATAAACACACAAAATACAGAACATAAAACAAAACATAAAAAGATAAAATCTTCTTAATTATTATTTATACATGTCTTTTCCAAATTTCTCTCCCTATTTTTTTAAATTCCTCCAGGGTTTTATTAATTCACAATCAAAACATAGCTAACCAAAACATAAAACATAAAACTTCTTTTGAAAAGTGGCTTAGCCCCGGGTTACATCTTTTTTGACAGACCTAAATCAAGTTCTTGCTCACCTTATATACCATTCATATCTTATAAACCATTCTATATTTTCTATATAACTTCTCCCTTCTTTTCACTCTCTTAGTTATATTTTGTTTATTTCATCTTATTTCAGAATCATTATATTTGTATCTTTTATCTGTTCTTTTCCAATCATCTATTTATCTCTTCTCTTTAGCAAAAGAATTTCCCCTGTAATCACTTTTAAAGTGTGATGCCTTTCCCTAAAATAACACTTAAAATAATACATACCGTATATACTCGAGTATAAGCCGAGTTTTTCAGCACATTTTTTGTGCTGAAAAAAACCCCCTCGGCTTATACTCGAGTCAGATTCCCCTCTGAAAAAAAAATGGTGTGGAGCTCCGAAGCTGGGCAGCCGCTTCCCTGCTTCCGTGTTTCCTTTGCAACTTTTAAGCATGGGAGGGGGAGGCTTTTCTGAGCTCTAGGCTGAAAAAGCAACGCGAGCCTAGGTCGCTCCACTCAGTTTCATTTCCTCAGCTCCAGCTGCTTTCAGTCCACTCGGGAGGAGGGGGAGGAGGGGGAGGAGGAGGGGGAGGCTTTTCTGAGCTCTAGGCTGAGAAAGCAACGCGAGCTGAGGTCGCTCCACTCAGCTTCATTTCCTCAGCTCCAGCTGCTTTCAGTCCACTCGGGAGGAGGGGGAGGAGGGGGAGAGAGAGAGAGAGAGATATCATAAGAACGGCTCTTGGTTTTTTCTTGCAAGGGAGAGAGTGACTCCTGCCTACCACTGTCATCATCATCATCTTTTGGGTTAGTGAATCAATCAAACCTTTCATGAAAGTGAGATCGTTTCCCAAATTTCCCTTAAATCAGGGAAGAAATCAGAAACAAACCTTTGGACTGAGAATAAGCTTGTTCCTATGATGCCATTTTTGTTCACTTCAGTGTGAAAAGTGTGAAAAAACACACTTCTTTTTCTTCATCTTCTTGTTCCCTATTTACTGGTCTCTTTCAAAGAGGAAATTGTGAACATCAAACTTATTCTCAACTGTCCTAGTGAAAGTTTTTATTGGCATCTATTTTTATTTTTGAAATTTACCAGTAGCTGCTGCATTTCCCACCCTTGACTTATACTCGAGTCAATAAGTTTTCCCAGTTTTTTGTGGTTAAATTAGGTGCCTCGGCTTATATTCGGGTCGACTTATACTCGAGTATATACGGTAATTTCTATCCTGATTCTGCTTAGTACATTCTACATATTGTATTTTGAAAAGAAAAAGAATAATAAACTTATAATATAATTAAATATATAATTTCCATTCTAATTCTATTAATAGTATAACTAAACATTAATCATTTTACACATTCTCTTTGATATTTTGTTAAATATTGAAATCTATCATTATAAAACATTTTAATATTTTGTAAAATTTTATAATATTCCAATAGACTATTTCAAATGCAAATACTACAATACTATCTTATGTACTCTTGCAGAATCTTTCTTAAATTATACATCCTTTATCCTTTATCTCTAAAAAAAATATCTTGTTCCAGACCGTGGCTTTTTTTCCCCTTTTCCCTCCCTTTCTTCTCCAGTCTGATCTTTTTGCCCCCCCTTCTCCTAATCTGCCCCTTTTTAGCTTCCCTTCTCTGTTGTAATTCTCTTTTCAATTGCTTTCTAACATTGTACCTTTTTTTCACCTTATTTTTCTTTTTCTTGGTTATTTTATTAAATTTTAAATTCTCATTTTTCCTTCCTCTCTTCTTATTTTCTTTCTTAATCAAAATATTTTTTCCATTAAAAATGGCTTCCTTTTCTTCTTCTTCTCCTTCTCCTTCTTCATGAAGTATTTGCTGGTGTGTAGAAACCGCCATTTCTAAAAAGTGGAAGACAGCTCCCAATGAATTCTTGCCATTTGATTCTCTTTCTTTTAATTTTTCATATTCCATTTTTAGTTGATCCAGAGATGGCGCCATTGTAAATTTTTTAAAATCAACCCAGATATTTTTAGTCTTAAGGTAATTTGCAAATGTCAAAGTTATCAAACAGTCCAAACAGCCAGAAATTATTTCCTCTTCTTCTCTTTGCAACTTTTCCTCCTGGGGCAAAATCCCAAATATATTTTAAAGCCGTATTACAATTAGTTGTTGGTCTTATAATCTTCAAAGTGTCTCCTCCAACCAGTTTTAAAAGATTTTTTTTTTAGTCCTCCCCTTCCCACTTATAACAATGAGCTTGTTTTTACCTTAAAGCAGCAGCTTTTTCAGTGCTCATTTGCTTTCTCCGTAAGGAAGGGGAGTGAACTTTCTGTTGTGAATGAATAAATATCAAATAAAGTTATCTTGAGCTTGAAGTCAAGTGCAGGGCTCTGGCCCTGCACTTCTGATTGGCTGTTAAATGGCAAGATCAGATTGGTCTGTTCAGGAGAATCTGATTGGCCATTAACAGGTCATTCTCATTGGTTAACGGAGCTAGCGCTCCTGGATTGCTATTGGTTGAATAGTTAATAAGTTGCCGATATAAGGAAGGCTATAGCAGCCATCCAGTTTGAGCTGTCACACCATGTAAATAAAGAGTTTGAAGTTCACTGTTTCCACCGGCTTGTCTCCATTATTCGCACCCATGCTCCATACTTAACACTGGCGACGAAGGTGGGATTTGGAGATGTCAGAGCTGACTAAAACAACGAAGAAGACAACCAAGAACGTGGCTGAAACACACAACGGCGGAATCATGTCCACCAGCATAGTACCACCCGCTCCCTTCGACCCAGCGCAAGAGGACTGGGAGTCCTACATGGACCGTTTCCAAATGTTTTTGGAAACAAATAATCTGAAGGATGCCACAACCGGGAAGAAACGGGCGGTATTCCTGACGCACTGCGGGCCGACCGTATTCAAGATGGCCAAGTCGCTAGCAAAACCAGCTGAAGTGAAGGCTATGGACTAGGATGTCCTCGAACCGCTACTACGGGCCCACTATGCACCGACCGTTCCAACGCTCGTAAGATGACACGAGTTCTATCAAAGAAACCAGTGGAAAGGAGAGAGCGTTGCCGACTTCATTGCGGACTTCTGAAACTTGGGAGGCCTCTGCGATTTCGCCAACCTAGAAGAGGCTTTGAGAGACTGAGTAGTTCTAGGATTAGATGCACTCAACGTGCAGAGCAAAATAATGGCAAAGGGTGACATTAGCCTTGCCGATGCCATCGCTGAGGCGATGGCAGCGGAAGAGACCAAAAAGTCGGCTGCCCAACTGCGCTGAAATCGTACTCCAACACACCAATCAGCCTGCGAACTCTCACCTAAGTCAGAAGGACAGCTTCTGATGGCCCATCATGAGGACCTCTCTTTATCATCACACAGCGATGAAGAAGAGGTCCATCGACTGCGGTCCGATTGGGACCGTTACCCGAAGTCCCAGCAACCATGCGCTGGCTGCGGGGCCAACCATTACCGGTCCGACTGCAAATTCCGTGACGTGCTCTGCCATGAGTGCGGAAATGAGGCCATATCGGACAGGTCTGCAGAAGTCTCCTAGGACCCAGCCAGACCTTGAAAGGGGCCAACTATCGCCAATCAACAGGAAACTGTCCTGTAAGGCGAGAACCAGCAAACCCTACAGAAACCGACCCATGAATCGCCTAACAAGGCAAGAAGAGGCTCACCAAACTATCACTATCGGTCACGCCTCTTCATTGGATGCCAAGAAAATCCAAGTTAAAGTGGCCATTGAAAATTGGCCTTGCCAAATGGAAGTCGACTCGGGATCATCCCTTTCGATGGTTTCCTGGAAGACCCTCAAGCAACTGATCCCTACTATCCGGCACCAAGACCTTCAATTCCAAAGACTCGTACTAAAAGATTACCAGGGGAACCGGATTCCAGTCGTAAGATCCAGTCGAGTCCGGGTTTCATTCAAAAACCGCACAGCGTACTTACTCCTGACGGTGATCGACAAGGACCGGCCTAGCCTGTTAGGCCTTCAGTGGTTCGCACCACTCGGAATTGAAGTGGCGGGCATTAACTGAATTGGTGGCAGTGACTGGGAGGAGGACCTCACCTATGAATTCAAGGACGTCTTCGCGGAAAAGCTAGGCGAGTACAAGGGGACCCCAATATCCTTTAGCCTTAATCCAAAAATAGTTCCCATCCGTCTTAAGCCTCGTTGAGTTCCGTTCGCACTAAAGCCGAAAATCGACGAACAGCTTGATAAGTTGATAGCCCAGGGAGTGTTAAAACCAACCTATCACTCTCCTTGGGAGACCCCAATCGTGACACCAATTAAGCCGGATGGCTCAATTAGAATTTGTGGGGACTACCAAGCCACCCTGAACCACTCCCTGCAGCAAAATCCATATCCGGTGCCGGTGGTGCAACACCTCCTCCATTCCCTGGGGGGCGGAAAAGTCTTCGCTAAACTAGACTTAGCTCAGGCTTATCAGCAACTGTCGGTTGATGAAAAAACGGCACAGGCACAGACAATCGTAACGCACCGAGGTGCCTTTAAATGTATGTGGCTCCAATTTGGAGTGAGTGTAGCCCCGGGGATCTTCCAGAGCCTAATGGAAAGACTATTACAAGGGATTAAAGCCGTTGTTCCTTACTTTGACGATGTGTTAATTGCTGCCCCCACTCCAAAAATTTTACGGGATCGTCTAAGACTAGTTCTCCAAAAATTCCAAGAAGCAGGCCTTAAGGTGAAGAAAAATAAATGTAAGCTGTGTACAGATCGTGTTGAATTTTTAGGGTACTTAATTGACAGTCAGGGTATTCACCCTACAGATAGCAAATTGAGAGCAATAAAAAAACGCTCCCAGACCCCGGAATAAGGCCGACCTCCAGGCATTTCTAGGCCTCATCAATTTTTATAACGGATTCTTGCTGCACAAGGCGACTGTCGCTGAACCTTTACATCGCCTACTGGACAAAAAAGCAAATTGGGTATGGGGTCATAGAGAAGAGCAGGCGTTCCGTAATGTAAAAAAGCTACTGACTTCTGACGCTGTACTAATGCAGTACAATGAAACCTTACCCTTAAATATCACATGTGATGCATTGCCTTTCGGAGTGGGCGCCATTTTGAGCCATGTATTGCCAAATGGTAGCGAAGCCCCTGTTGCCTATTTTTCAAAGACACTTTCGAAAACTGAGCGAAATTATAGCCAGATTGATAAAGAAGGCCTTGCAATTGTATTAGCTGTCAAAAGATTTCATGAGTACTTGTACGGCCGGGCTTTTACTATTGTGACTGACCACAAACCTTTGCTGGGAATAATCGCTGGGGATAAACCAACCCCCTATATATTATCTCCCAGAATGACTCGTTGGTCAGAATTCTTGGCTGCATATAATTATCAACTGCAATACCGCCCCGGAAAAGCTATTCCACACGCCGACGCGTTGAGCTGTGCACCGCTTCCAGAGACTATCAACGATCCCGCGCCAACAATGACAATGTTGCAGATCGAGACACTTCGTACGCCGCCATTAACTGCCCGTGATATCGCAAGAGAAACAAAACGCGACCCCACCTTGGCACGAGTCCTCACGTGGGTGGAACGCAAATGGCCATTGGACCAAGTATCAGATGACTTCGCACCATTCAAAACTCGGCAAACAGAGTTGTTTTCTCAGAAGGGCTGTATCATCTGGGGCGATAGAGTCGTTATCCCAGAACGACTCCAACAGGACTACTAAGAACCTTGCATGATGGCCACCCTGGCATCATGCGCATGAAGGCCCTCGCACGAAGCTACGCGTGGTGGCCAGGCATCGACAGACAAATCGAATCGTGGGTAAAAACTTGCCTGAGATGCCAAGAAGTAAGCAACGCTCCACCAAAGGCAATCCCAACCAAATGGGAGACACCACGGGGACCCTGGTCCCGTATCCATCTAGATTTTGCTGGGCCAACCAAAGGCCACATCTTTTTGTTAACCATCGACACCTACTCGAATTGGCTCGAAATCCACCGAATGAGGAACACGACCACCGAAGCGATCATCAAAAGACTAGAAAGACTGCTTGCAACCCACGGATTACTAGACGTTCTGGTATCCGACAACGGGCCCCAATTTACCAGGCTGTCTTTTGAGCAGTACCTGGCTGATCGCGGTATCTGACATGCCCTCACTTCGCCTGCGCACCCTGCGGCCAATGGTAGGGCTGAGCGCATGGTCCAATTCGTCAAGAAAACGCTACAGAAAGTGGACTATGACAACATCGAAGAGAAGATAACCCGAATCCTCTTTTTACAGCATATCACGCCTCACAGCGTCACCAACAAAACTCCTGCCAAGCTGCAAATGGGACGAAAGCTCCACTCCCACCTCGACCGATTGCACCCAGCCTACGAACCGGAAAAACCACTCGGATCCAGCGGCCGATGCCGTACCTTCCAGGTAGGCGATTTGGTGTTCGCTAAAAACTTATCGGGTGATCTGCTGTGGGTAGAAGCGACTGTAGTCCATGTAACCAGCCCAAGATCATACCTTGTACAGTGCCCTGACAATAGACTTTGGAAGCGCCATATCGATCAACTACGATAAAGGCTGCAGTCAGGCAGTTCTGAGCTCCCTAATAACCAAACTGGGGGGGGGGGAGATACAGAGGAAGACGAACCTCTACTAGAGGAAAACCTTTTTGAAGGAAACGATACCGGAACAGAAACGCAAGAACAGGAACCAGGGATGGGAGTAAGTTCACCTCAGGGTGTTGCCGAAGAGTTTGGTGACAACGAAAACGCGAACTCTGAACCAGAGGCACCCCTTTCACCAAATAATGCCCTACCTCAACAAGAGTGCAGCCAAATGCCGGGCGCACTGCGAAAATCAAAAAGATTAACAAAACCACCGTCCTACCTCAAGGACTACGTGACCGCGCTTCGTAAGCAGAACCCGGGGGGAACGGGTGTTGTGAATGAATAAATATCAAATAAAGTTATCTTGAGCTTGAAGTCAAGTGCAGGGTTCTGGCCCTGCACTTCTGATTGGCTGTTAAATGGCAAGATCAGATTGGTCCGTTCAGGAGAATCTGATTGGCCATTAACAGGCCGTTCTCATTGGTTAATGGAGCTAGCGCTCCTAGGTTGCTATTGGTTGAATAGTTAATAAGTGTCCTATATAAGGAAGGCTATGGCCTCCATCCAGTTTGAGCTGTCACAGCATGTAAATAAAGAGTTTGAAGTTCACTGTTTCCACCGGCTCGTCTCCATTATTCTCCCCCCCCTGCTCCATACTTAACACTTTCCTTTCAGCACTTTCACCATTTTAACAACTTTTTTTTTGGAAACAAACATATCAATCCAAAAGTCAGGTTTCCAGGGTGTTTAAAAGTATCTTAATGACCCGGTTCAGCCAAGAAAACTGCTCCTTCTGATTCTTATCCGGTTGAAGATTCCTTTGAGGCTGCCATTTCTGACAGCCGCTCCACCACCTCAGGAAAAAGGAATCTAGCCAGCTGGGGAAAGGGGGTGCAATATCTCCAGATCCCTGCCCGGATCTCCTCTGTCTTCTGCTGCCTCTTCGGGGCAGCGACAAACCCCAAATCCAATTGGATCGGGGGTACCTCAGCAGCGAGCGCAGCAGGGACCCACAGAGAATTGGATTCCTGCTGCCGCCGCCGAAGCCTTGCAACTGGAACTAACGCTCATCCTTTTAGATATCCAGGAATCTAAGGTGAGGAGACACTTCTACTACATCCCCAATATTATGGAATAGCCTTCCTGTGGAAATTAGGCTTGTTTCCCCTCTTTCTGCTTTTTGAAAGCTCTCAAAGACCCAGTTGTCTTTCCCTTGATGTGACTTGATTTTGCCATCTTGTTTATTTCATTTTTTTGTATTGTTGTAGTGCTACTATTATTTTGTTTTTTTAATTTTTTGCATTATATTGTATATTTTTCAGTGTAAGCAATCATTTGATTGCAGTGGCATAAACCTATGTCTAATAAAAAATGAATTGTGAGTAGATGGTTTTCAGTCCTTTAGCTTTTTATTCTATTTCAGCAGGAAAATAACAATAATTTGAACTTGAAATGATTGGGTAGCATTATCTGGCTGTTTGGGGACAGAGAACGGTTGAAGGTTTCATTGATGAGGAAACTGCCAGTTAACTAGAAGGGAGAAGGGAAATTGAGAGGAAAAATGATCTGGAATGAAATGGGGCAGGATGAAGTTGGTTCAGTTTAGAAAGAATGATAGAAACACTGGAAAGAAGAGAATAAAGAGAACCATTATATGAAGCCCTTGTCAAGCACCAGGGAAATTAGGAGATCCAGGCAGTTCAAATGGGTACAAAGATTTATTGCAAGCTTAAGCTCTCTACGAGAATCTGAACTAACAGTCAAAGCAATTTGGCGGTAGATAAAGAATTCAAGGTAGGCTGAACTCTTACGTGCATGAAAGGACTCATGACTGATTACGTGTTTGACCCCTACCTTGGGCTCACCCTGGTGATCTCTTATAGTCTTGCAAGGACAGTTGCTGTTGTTGGCATTGTCACAAAGATAGGGCAGGGGATATTGGCTGGGTCAAGTATAAGGAGCTGCTCTGTAGTGTGTGAGAGATGATAAATTAGTATATCAGAAAAAAATTCTCAGGCACAGAAAATTCATTCCACAGAGTTTAATAGCTTCCTGTTTATAGTTATTTTTGTATCTGTAAAATGTTGTATTCTCATATAATACTGACTATCTAGTTATCTAAAAACTAGCCTAGTGGTTAAGGCATCTTGCTAGAAACTGTGACACCATGAATTCTAGTTTCACTTTAGGCACTAAGGTATAACACCAGTTAGGTGATCCTGGGCCAGTCACTTTCTTGCAGCTCTAGGAAGGAGATAACGGAAACCACTTTTGAAAAACCTTGCCAAGAAAACCACAAGGTCCTGTCTAGGCAGTTCCCAAGATATGATTGAACGTGATTGGCTGAACAGAAGAAATAAAAAAGTTGTATGGTTATTGTTTTCCTGATGCAAGTAGTAAAGTATTCTCTTTTGGTCATTCCTAAAAGTTGGGATATTATTTTCTTATTGGATATCCCATGATGGAGAGCAGAGATTGCCCTTAGAGTCCCTCCTACTGGTTGGGGATTTGGCAACACTGCAAGGGTATTCAAACTTGGCAAGTTTAAGACTTGTGGACTTCAATTCCCAGAATTCCTGAGCTAACATGACTGGAGGAGGAATTCTGGGAGTTGAAATTCACAAATCTTAAAGCTGTCAAGTTGAAGACCCCCTGGACAACAGGCTTGTTTATAATGACTTGGATAGGAGGAGAAATTTCTTGTGTTCAAGGTTCTTGAAGTCTTGCAGCTTCTTGGTGCACCAACTACTCTGTTAAAACTAGAGATACTTAGATAATTTTTCAAAGTATGTCTGCTATTTAAGGCTTATTAAACTTAGTCCAGAAAGGAACAGTGATCAAAAATAATAATACAGCAAAACAAATTCAACCCTAGTGAAAATAATTATGAACAAGAGAAGGAATAGTATAAATGTCACCTTACTCTATCTCATTTTTAAGATTACAATCTAGTAGATTTACTCAGGTACCAAGTGTTTACAATATAATTTTAGGAAGAGGTTATAGAACCTATAGAACCTATCTTGGTGGAATAATTTTGCTCATTTCCCTTTTGTTCATCTTCAAGTAAATTGGCACATGGGCATCAGTGGACAGGATTCTTTCTTTTTAGGTAGAAATACCTAAATTCTTTTTTTTTTTATAACAAACTTTATTAATTTTTTTTAACACACACAAACAAAACATAGGATGTAGTAACATAAAATATCTTTTCTAGAAGAAACAAATAAACCATCTTATTTAAAAAGAAGATAATTCCAAATTATCACACTTTTATATATATATTTATTTTATCTAATCAACTTCATATCTTTTCAAAACTTTTCTTTATTACTCTCTTTCATTCTATTTAATCATATTTCTTCTGCCTTAAAAATATATACTTATTGAATATATTTTCATTAGTATTCTTGCACATCCTGTCAGACTTAAACAAACATTACACAAAACATAAATACATAAAACTTCTTTTTGGAAGGCGGCTTACCCCGAGTTAATTCTTTTTATATAGACATCAATCAAAATTTATACTCACTTAATATACTATCGCATATCTTATTTAACATTCTCTATTTTCCATATATTTTCTCTCTCCTACTCATTCTTTTAATTCTATTTTATTTATTCCATCTCAATTAAATAATTATATTTGTATCTTTGGTCTGTTTTCTTTCAATCACCTACTTATCCTTTCTATCTAATACAATATTTCTCCCAGATTAAACCCAGATTAAAGTATGACAACTTTTTATCTTCCCCCTAAATAACACTTAAAATGATACATATTTTCCGTGCTGATTCTGCTCCATACATTCAAAGTATTACATTTCAAAATAGTAAAACAAACAAATAATATTGAGTTTAATAAGTAATAATAAAACTAAAAACAAATAAAAAAAGAAATATTAAATTTATAATATAGTAAAAGCAATGTTTCATAAGAAATTAAATTCTATTATTTATTCTTAAACAGTAAAAATACTATTTCATACTATTATGAAATTAAGAAATTAAACTCTATAATTAAATCATGACTTCACTTTAATACATTTTTAAATCATATAATATTCTAATTTTCTAGCTCAACTTCAAATACTAATGTCTACAATACATTTTTATGTACTTTTGCAAAATCATTTTTAAAAAAAGATTATCTCACCCCTTATCTCTGAAAAAAAACATTTTTTTGCATCTTGTTTAAAGCCTTTATGACTTCTCTTTCCTTTCCCCCTTTCTTTCTTCTCCATTCTAACTTTTTGATCTCCCCATCTCTCCAATTTCACTCTCTTAATCTTCCCTCTCTGTTGTATTTCTCTTTTCTGTTGCTTTCTGACATCATATCGCTTTTTCATCTCCTTTTTCTTTTTCTTGGTTGCTTTTTTAAGTTTTAAGTTTATCTTTTCCTTGCCCCCCTTTCGCTTTTCTTCCTCCACTAAGTGTGTCTGTCCACTAAGGATGGCTTCCTCATCCTATAGTATTTCTTGGTAAGTAGAAATCGCCATTTCCAAAAAGCGAAAGATAGATCCAAATGAGCCCTTATCTTCATTTTTCAGTTTTTGAAATTCCATTTGTAGTCCTTCAAAAGACAATGCCATTCTTTCTTCCTTTCTCCTTCAATGCAACCCCAATGTATTGAGTCCCTTTTTTTAAAAAACAAAATTTCACAAAGATCTCAAAGTCACAAAGCAAACCAAATCAATTTTAAGTTGTTGTTTTTTTAAATCCAATGTCCAGAAATCCTTCATTCCTTGGCTTTAAATTTCAAATTGAGTTACCTTCTGTGCCCAAGTGGATTTTCCAGATCTCTGTCTGCTATTTCTATGTGGAGGGAAAGTTAAGAAAAAAAAAAAAAACCTTAACAGCTTTAACCGCAGTTTTCCAGTCTTCTTTGGGAAACAATGTATCCTCAGGCAATTCAAACAGTTCAGTTTCCAGGGTAATTAAGAGTTGTTATTGTCTCGGCTCAGCCAAATTTTCCTCCTGCAACCTCCAGCACAAATCTTACCCGGCTGCAGGCTTCTTTGTGATGGCCATTACTGACCGCCGCTCCACCATCTTGAGAAAAAGGGTTTTTTCCAGCTGGGGAGGGGGTCTGCGACACCCCCAAACCCCTGTCCGGATCCCCTCTCTCTTCGGCTGCCTCTACAGGGCAGCCATATCCCCCAGACCCATTTGGATTGGGGGCACCTTGGCAGCAAGCACAGCAGGAATTGCAGACAAGCAAATTCCTGCTGCTGCTGAAGCCACGCAAAACCGGAAGTCCCGAAATACCTAAATTCTTGTTTCCCTGAGGAGCACCAGGTTGGGGAAGATTGTTCCAGGCTAAAAGTTAGCAGACTTTGGAATGTTTTCTTTCATTTTATGAAGTGATGGACTCACAGTTTAAATTATAAAAGAAAAGAGATTCAGCATATGATTAAAACACTAGTACTACTGCTAGGAATACCAATTGCCCTACTGGCTACAATCAATTTAGTTATTAGAATGAACCAGCAGCTAGAATTATTCTCTATATCTTCTTCTCTGCTTAAGACACCTTGGTTTGTTTGCAGAGGTGAGTACTGTGCAGATGAAATAACATATGCCACTAGATGTTGCTCTAAGACAGCTCTAGGAATAATAAAACTCCCCCTCCCACCAATCATTGCATACCTTCACTAAGATGTCCAAAACCACATTTCTAAGTTAATTTGAGCTTTGAGAAGGTACACAAACCCAGATTTTTGATATTTATGTCTGCAGTATATATAGAATACTTGATTTCTCGTAATCCGAGACAAAAATAGATGGGTGGATTGCAGCTTTATATAGATACGTTTAGACAAGTTCTCTCCAATTTATTAGTCCCTGGTTCTAGGGACAACAGCATTTCACTGACTGTAAAATAAACTTGTTTCTCTTGGCTATCTAGGCTAGAGATATCACAAGGTATCCTGGCTGTTATTTATAAGAATGCAGACTTTATCTTTAATGCAGTAGTCTGGAGATGCTATGCAGTATAAAATTGGGCTCCACTTTCTGTTTCTAAAGTTTTCAGAGCATTTGGTTTCTGCTGCTGAAAAATAGAGGGTTCTCTTGAACTGATATGGTAGTTACCATAGCTACCTTTTAAAGGCCAGAATTTTACATACCACTCATCTGGAAATAATTGTCTGTCACTTACTAAAATTAAGCTTCTAAAATAGAATATAAAAGGATCTAGCTGCCCATATTTCTACTTGGCTAGCTACTTTGATTTTCATTTTTTAACATCCATAGGATGTTAAAAATACCTTCTCTAATGATGATTTTTTTGCATTACAAATCCCATAATCCTCATTGAGATGGAAGTAATAATTACATGTATTTGAATGACTACATCTCCCCCCCAGCCCCCCCCCCAAGATGCTTTAGAAATGACTTATCTTCAAAACTTGGGTCACTGCTGTATCCTAGATGTTTTGATATACCTGGTAGCGATGCTGATAAATTCTTACAGAGATAATCCTCCAAACATCTCAATAACATCTACAGCTGCCATATCTAGAGAGTAAATAAAATAGAAATAGAAGTAACTCTAAAGGCCCAAGTACATGAAACATAAAATTTAACAGAATAACAGAGTTGGAAGGGACCTTGGAGATCTCCTAGTCCAACTCTTCGCTCAGGCAGCAAACCCTATATCATTTCAGACAAATGGTTGTCCAATCTCTTCTTAAAAACTTCCAGTGCTGTAGCACCTACAACTTCTGAAGGCAAGTTGTTCCACTGATTAATTGTTCTGTCAGGAAAATTCTTAGTTCTAGGTTGTTTCTCTCCTTGATTAGTTTCCATCCATTGCTTCTTGTCCTATCTTCAGATGCTTTGGAGAATAGGTTGATTCTCTCTTCTTTGTGGCAGCCCCTGAGATACTGGAACACTGCTATTATGTCAACTCTAGTCCTATTTTCAATAAGCTAGAAATAGCCAATACCAGCAACCGTTCTTTAAATGTTTTATCCCCCAGTCCATTTATTTCATTCTGCTCTATTACCAACTTATTTCCTTTGTAATCTTTGGAGAGAGTCTGTTGTCCTATGCAGTCAATCAAGCAGGCCTTATTTCTGATCACTTCTTGGGAAGTTAAGGGATGAAAGCTAGAAGGTGGATGTACTTAGTGGCCATGCCAGTCCTTTGAAATGGAGAATGGGTCAACTTGCTACAGCCAACTCACCATGGGACAACCAGGGGTGGAATTCAACTGGTGTTACTACCGGTTTGGTGACTACATTTTGTGTGCGCATGAGTGCACGCAAAACGATATCCCAGTTAGTCAGATAGTCACCAGTTTTTGCATAAGTTGTAAAAGAGATATAAGCCTAAATGGGCCCTGTACACCAAATCTTATAACCGACTCCAGTGGTGGGATTCAAAAAATTTTACTACTAGTTTTGTGGGCGTGGCTTGGTGGGCATGGCTTGGCAGGAGAAGGATACTGCAAAATCCCCATTCCCTCCCCACCCCACTAATCTGCTTTCCAGCTCCATTCTCCTATGCAGGGCAACAAAAGAAGACCCAGGCAATCAGCTGGGACTCGGGAGGCAGAGAATAGATGGGGGCGGGGCCAGTCAGAGGTGGTATTTGTTGGTTCTCCAAACTACTCAAAATTTCCGCTACCGGTTCTCCAGAACTGGTCAGAACCTGCTGAATATCACTTCTGACTGAGTCCCTTTTCCTAATGCTGTTACTTTCCTCTCTGTCATCTATGCTTCTTTTCACACGTTGAGTCTGCCTTGGTCAGCCCATAGGAGCTTGCCCTCAAAGGTGTTTTATACAGAGGGAGAACATTCTCATTTCCTAGCTATGTTCAACTCACCCATTTTTGGGTTGCAGCCATAAATCAAGCTCTAAAAATTAACTCTTCCAAATCATTCAAAACGTGCTACTATTTTCAAACCTGGCCTTTCCCCCCACCCCTTTCTCTGCCTTCACTGAAGTGTCACTGTTGATTCTTGTGGGTGAAAAAAATAAATCGTTTAGCGACACACATACAACTGTGCAAAAAAAAAGTGGCCTGACTACTCAGGCAATAATTATCATTACAAATGGGAGAATGTACCATGCTCGTGCCTTGTCAATAAAATATGTGCCCATGCAGACCCAGGACTACCTGTCTCATGAGGCTTTTTCAAATCATGGCAGCAAAAGGGAAATAGCTTCAAAGATCAAGATCGTGAAGAATGAGCAAAAGCAGCTGATAGGTGATAGATGCTCTTGGTATCTACAAAAGAAGAAGAGCTTCCCTCTTCTGTCTGAGGAAGGCAGCAAATGTAATTCTATGTGACAATCTTAGGAGTCCTTAAACTAACAAAAAAAAGTTACATTTGCTGTTTCAGTGTTTTGAATCTTGGGCTGTCATCCCACCCCTTTTTGGAAATAGGAGCCATCTTCAATTCATTTTAATCAACATATGAAAGAGCCTTCCTTCCTTCTTTCCTTCCTTCCTTCCTTCTTCTTCCTTCCTTCCTTTTAATATCAGTGCTGATGAACTGAAAGATTAGAAGCAATGTAAAATGATTCAAGGTATTTTAATACTAGCAAATATTCTGCAAAGTATTATACATTGCTCCCAGGAATTCAGCAGCCAAATGAACAATGCTTTTATGACATTTTTAATTCCAAAATGTTTCAAAGTTAAAATTCTGTCACTCATTGCTTTATGGCTTTGCAGGTTGCAGCTGGATTATGGTACTCCTCATAGAATGGCTATGAACTTTTAATGTGTCCTGTGGTTTGGGTATTTTAAGTTATATTTCCCATTTGTGGTACAGTTATAACAAATTTTATGATTTGCTAATAGACCTGTAAAGAGTAAGGAAAATGACCTTGCTGGAGATATGCAAGATCAGTTATCAGGGTGATAAGGGAATTAAACATATTTTAAGCCAACAACAGACAGATAATATTTGAAAGCTGCTGGGGCACTTCTATTCACATGAATATAAGAAGGGGAAAGAGGTACACAGGATAACCAGACTTGCAAGATTCTGTTATCATAGCCAGCCTCAAAAGAGTTTTAGATTTCCTGTGAAATTGATTTACTGGTCTTGCCTATCTAGTACACGTTGTCATGTCATCACATGATGTTGCGTGACTTCCTCCCCCTTTGCTAAATTGGGGGTGGGATTGGCCAGCACATGATGCATTCAGTCCACGGGCTGCAAGTTTGATACCCCTGATTAGTAGGATTGATATCCATCTTGGAAGTCTGGCTGAGATAAATTAAATGTAAATCATATTCTGTTGCCCTGTGTAATGGAATGTGTACCTACAGCAGCAGAAGAGGAAGATTAAGCCAATTCAGTTTTCCATGAAGAAGATCTGAATCAAAGAGACCATGCAATCCCAAACTGGATGGGGAAGAGTGAAAGAGGTTCAGGGTAGATCTCAGAATACCTCAGGATATAGCTAGTAGCTTGGAAAGTTACAGCTTTCGTTTAGAAATATTCTGTGTATTAGATGCAAGAAAATAAAAGATGAGACTCGATTGAATTTCACTGCCTTGTTTTTAGACTTGGGCTTAACCCTGGTAATGGACCAGGCATATCTCTGTCAAGATAATCTTCCTTACTCCCTATAAAACCTATGTGAAGAAGTGCCCTTTTGTAGATCAAAGGAACTGCTTGATTTGATGAGGCACATTGCCTCAAAAAAAGTAAGATACTTTGAAGTGTCAATTCCATTTTGACAAGCCACTTTGCTTCGTGGAAGTGCTACAGACATGCATAAACCAAACACCCTTAGAACCTTTGAAGTGTCTCATTCAATACAATCTGGCCAAATGTCAGACCTTTAGGAAAGATTGGCTGTGTAGAAAGCAACCTTCAAATTTGAATTTTTGAAGGAACAAGGAACTCTGTTTGAGGCTTACAGCCATTCACTTGCTCCTATCCACTTTAACTGAGTTTACACTGTATGCCAAGCCATTGCCAGCTAAATAAACCACAATTGCTTGGATTTTTACACCACCTTATATTATAAATTACATTGTAAAAAACTCAAAGGTTGGATTCGCGTCACAAATTAAATCAAAATCAAACACATTATGTCTTAGTAAAATATGGCCACAAGATTGCAGATGTAGCTTCTTTCCTTCATGGTTACCATTCTAGTATCCCCTCTTAATGTATTAGATTTGAATCCTGCCTCTTATACAGGAGCATGGTCACACGCATAAGACTTCTTGCTATTTATTCCCACATCACCAATCTTTTGAGTAGGCTAGGTAGAAAGAGTGATTGGCTCCCAGTTACCTAGTGGCTAAAGTTGGATTGCAACCTGGGTTTCCCCATTCCTTGATCTTAAACTAATTTATTTTATAAAGGTATCAGTCCCACACACCACATACTTGAAGGGAATTCCACTGTACTTAGCAAAATTGATTTTTGTATAGATACACATAGACATTCACCATAAGATTACTATAAGTAGGGAAAACTTACCTCCTTTGATTTAAATCAGGGGTGTCCAACCTTGGCAACTTTAAGACTTGAGGAATTAGCTGGCTGAGGAATTCTGGGAGTTGAAGTCCACAAGTCTTAAAGTTGCCAAGTTTGGACACCCCTGATTTAAATGAACTATATACTCTCAAAAGGTAGTCTCGGTGATTCAGGCAAAGATCCCCAAGTTGACAGCAATTTCTATTGAACACACCGAGGTTTATGTTTGCATAAACATGAAATATTAGTTGATAAGTCCATTATGTTCAGCTATCAACAAGTCCTAACATTAAGCCTCTTTTTCTTTTTACTGGCCTGTGAACAAGCACCTTGATGCTTGGACTCACATAATGAGATTGCATTGTGAGTTAATAATGACTTATACTTATTTATGAACCATGACACCCAATGGAAAACTCCAGGCCTGTTCCTGATACTGTCATTTACTGGAACTTTTTTCAACTGTAGATTTGATGCATTAACAAAAACACCAAGAAGTCAATTAAAATTGGATATCCATTTTAGACTACAATGGAAGCAGGAGAACAATGGCTTCTTCTCATCCTGTGCTCTTGAGCAATTCAGTAGAGAGCTTAGCCTCCTCTTTTATTAAAAGCATAATCATCCATTCAGTATGATTGGCATCCTTGATTGGAAAGACAGTATTGCTGAAAGCTTCTTGGAATGCTTGAACCAAATATTACATGGTTAATATGTCCATTCTCAGTGGTGATAATTGAAGGCTTACTGGACGATCAGCATGTTTTGGCTGTTGTTGGACATCAAAGGCTCTGGCATTGTCTTCAATAAAATGCAAGGTATTCTTTGGAGAAGGGCCGTGTTTCAGGCTGGCTGAATGAGTCAATCTGCCTATTTCCAAAGAGAATGAGTGGCTTTGCTACCTTTGCAATCTGACAACAAGCCACATTCTTTAAATAGAGCATGCTTGCTTTGTAACAAACGATTGGCACACATTATTATATGTAAAATTTGACAATGGCATGAAGTGGCATTTCTGTTCACCCAGGTAATTGTAATCTCTAGGAGAAGCTTTTTTTAGCCTCATAAAGAGAGTTTGAAAACCTAAGTACTACATTTTTAATGAAGCACTTCTGAACTACTACTTTCAGTTTAACTTTTTCATTCTTGAGTTGTAAATTTATGATATTTTTCAAGTTTCATAAAAATTAGATATGATACTTGGAGATATTGTAGAAATGTACCCCATAGACATTGGTATTGCTTCAGTAGCAGCACAATCTAGAAGAATGAATGATTATATAAATACAAGCTAGCCAGGTTATCCAGGAGTTTTTAAAATTATGGTTTGTTGAACAAGTCATAGAGTGTAGTATTTGGACGATACATGGGCCATTCTAACTCAAAAAAGTGGAGGTTAATCAAACCTAACAGCACTTATGTTTGAACAGACAGTAAACTTCGTAAACATGTCCAATGATTGTTTATTACATGACTAATAATCAACATAATAAAAACTCATGTCAGAATTACCCAATTATTTTCAAACATGACCGAAGGGGAGTGAAAATACAAAAATAAATAGGAAGACACTCCCTTCCAAACCTGCACTATTATGAGCCATGGTGACACAACGGTTAGAATACAGTGCTGCGGGCTAACTTCTGCTGATTGCTGGCTGCCTGCAGGTCAGCAGTTTGATTCTCACCAGCTCAAAGTTGTTTCAGTGTTCCATCCTTCCGAGGTTGGTAAAATGAGGACCCAAATTGTTGGGGGCAATATGTTGACTCTGTAAACCATATAGAGTGGGCTGCAAAGGACTATGAAGTAGTATATAAGTTTAAGTGCTATTGCTATTATATTCAAGGTGAAGTGTATTAAAGAATGGCGGTATAGACCTGAAAAATGATACCCACTGATAAATGGCATTCAGGGATCAACAGCCACAGTGCTCATTCTGATGGATGGAAGACTAATATCTGAAGGTAATATTTTGGAGATCAGAAGAAAACAATGCTCCAATTATCCTTTTTTAAAAACATGGAATAGTTTGTAATAATTTCATGTATACAGATAGCTTCTGCACTGGAGAAAAAATTCCTTGTATATCTAATCACACTTGGCAAAAAATAGTATTCAATTCAATTCAATTCAATAATACCCTGATATGGGCTAACTGAAAACTGCTGATCAGGGTTGAACACAGTCTTGCCAGCTAGCTTAAGGTATAAATTATTGGGAATCAAGCAGTATAATAATACTATGATACCTATAATGCCATCAAACAATACCTGCCTATTCAGCTCCTTGGGAAAGACTCAGTAGGAGAATTTAAAAAAACCCACCCCAAATCCAGTTTAAACATCTGGATGACGATGCAACCAACCATAATACTACTAACAATGATCTCTCAGTGAGGCAGTGATTGTGATGCTTGTGTGCTCTGAGGAAGATGAAAGCTATGCCATATTGGACAGGTCTCATCAGAGGAATTACATGAAGAGTGTCTCTGCCAACGATATAGTGAGAGGTAATCACCACTACTTTTGTCATCACACCGATTCTTTTGTCAACAATACTGGACAAGTCAGGGCATTGCTATCAAACATCAAAAACATCTGCCAGGCTATCCCATCTCTTTTACATGGACCATCTGAAGCTGTATGGAAATATATAATCTGAAATAGCAGTTTTGCTCAACACTTTCCTAAACAATAGATACAGCCAAGCTATCACAATGGAGTCTGGCCTGCACTCTCAGTTTCCTCAGAGCTCACAACCATGACAAGGTTATTATTATTGTTATTGTTAGCTTTGTAGTTAGCTTTGTATGCAAGTTAGTTTTGAAAATTGCTCACTCTGAATTCTGTTGTGCTTTTCATTAAGTAAGTACAGATAAGATTGCTTTGGTAAGGTGTAATATTTTTAGAAACAGAAAGTTAGTAATATGTAATAAGGTTGTGGAATACCTAAGGATATTACAATAGAATGAATTAAAGCAAAGCACATTAAACTTGTATGCAGGTATTCCAAATTCCAAAGCAGATTACTGGCACACAGTATAATTTTGTACTGGAATATGTACAAAAGAGAAAATTAGTTTTAATTGTAAAAGCAAGCAGTAGTGTTGTCCTGTATTGTTGTTATGACATTGAAGAGATTAGCATGCAGAAGTGCTCTCTTCATTTCATGTAGTAACTGTTTTTTGTTGTCTTTACAGATAATCCAGCAAGTTTGCAGACCAAATACCTTTCTGAAAAATCCACAAAACATTGAATCAGAAAGTATACTGCTCAAGGGACTCTAGTACAGAGCCATCACAGGGTGTATATAACTATATAATTAACATTAAACCAAACTGGGGAAGAAGAAGTGTGTCAAGAGTATTTTATGCCTCCCATAAAATATATTAGTATATTGCTAATATAATGTACCTTCTATCTTTTGAATGATTTTTCAGAAAACACTGTTGACGATTTGCAAATGTTTGTAGGAGTGAAGAATTTGGGTTTGTGATGATCCAAACTCTCCTCTCTGCTTGCTATAAAATTCTTGGAAAGAAAGAAAGAAAGAAGAGAGAGAGAGAGAGAGAGAGAGAGAGAGAGAGAGAGAGAGAGAGAGAGGGAGGGAGGGAGAGAGAGAGGGAAGGAGGGAGGGAGAAAGAAACCAACCCTGATGTGCTTAGATGCCTTACAAAAGGCCAGAGAAAATATCCTAACCTCAGGCTGATTTCCCTAAGGGTAAACTTTTCTATGATTATAACAATATAGAAACAATATCTAAGGTACCTGATCAGATCATTCAAGGCACCAATTTTCAATCTGAATTTTCCTCCTTGGAAGAGTCTCCTATCCCCTTAGAACTTTACTTCTTTGCTGAACTGCTCTTCTTCTGCGGGCTGACTGAATGTTAAAGCCCTACAATGACCGGAATGCCAAGAGTAAAAACTAAGGCGCCCTAACATATATACCTGCACATATTTCTTCATATCACTCCATACACTTGAGCTCTTGCACAGGGTTGCAAAACTCCAAACAATCAATAAAAAGCACAAAGAGATACTGAAAACTCTTAACTCTTTACTGCCCTCTAGACCTATCTTGTGTAGACCAGTTGCTGGAATTGTATTTTTGCACTGTGTTTTGTGTCAGCTCTGGCTGCTGCTGTCAAAGCCTCTTGCTGCTCACACTGCAACTGTAGTCCAGTTGAGATGAACCCTTGAAAATCATGATATGTTTCTAGTTTGGTGTGTCCCATGTTCAAGATATGTTTCTCAAAATTGGGACTATCTGATCATCCTATAAATGCCGGTGCCTGATATGGAGTTCCACATAGTTGAGTCTATGATGTGTGTTTGTCAAAACAAACAAAATGGTGGATACAGCCATTTCCTTCTGTATTTTATCTGTTTTTATGGGTTTTTTTAGGTTTATATGCCATGCACAATCCATTAAAATTGGGTGCCTAATAAATTCAAACAAACAAACAAATGTAAATGTGTTTACGATGGTGTACATGCAAAAAAAAAAAAAAAAAGGAATGAACTGGCATTACAACATTGTGTCTGCCATTTTATTTTTATATTTATTTATTTATTTATTTATTTATTTATTTATTTATTTATTTATTTATTTATTTATTTATTTATGTATTTATGTATTTATGTATTTATGTATTTATGTATGTATGTATGTATGTATGTATGTATGTATGTATTTATTTATTTATCAAGCATTATAAGATAACAGGTATAAGTATAAATATAATTATGAATACATGAAATAAATACATATAAGAAAAATAAAAAGAAACAATAGGACAGGGACGGTAGGCACGTTGGTGTGCTTATGCACGCCCCTTTTCTTTCCCTGAGAATTGCTTTGTAAGTACAATATCAAGGTGCATGATAAGCTTTGATAATAAATCTAGTGAATTTTACCTGGTAAAATCTACATTTTACAATTTATTATTCTTGCATGCTAGATTTGTTTAATGAATGCATGAAAGTACTGCAGAATTGGCTATATATTGCAGTCTTTTTGCAGACTGCTGAATATTTTCCTGCTTTTTTTTAAGAAAAGGAGGGGGGAAGTAAACATCTGAATAAGCATCCTCTCCTTTCTTGACAGAGAAGAGCCATGGTGTCAAGAATTTCCATGTGGTTTTTCTTAGTTTTAAGAGCCCACCCTGCCATCTTCTGTATACTGACATGCAAAAAGAAAAAACAGAAAATAAAAGAAGAAAGCAAAAGGCAGAAGATTGGATTAAAAAGCTGAGAGAGTGCTGCAGGGTGGGAGCTGCAAAATTTAGCAGCAAAGCATGCCAGCATCAATCAGATAGCCCATGAGATGTCAGTTGGATTCTTTCACATAGATCAGATGTTAGCAAGTTATGGAATGACCCTACTGCTGGCAACTCAACCTCAGAAATATTGGTATTCATCCAGAGGAGGGCTCAAGAGCAGTTGCTGTCATCTGATGGAGGTCCTGGGATTGCTGGCAATTAGCTGAGGAGATGGGTAGAAGAGACATGGTGGCCAGAGGACCCAATGTCAGGCCAGGAGAAACAAACTGGACCAGATAAGTCAGGGGTGTCAAACTCGATTTCATTGAGGGCTCTATCAGAGTTGTGTTTGACCTCGGGGGATGGGGTGAGTGTGGCCAGCTTAATGTCACTCATGTCAGGAGCACCTGTGGTGGCCCAAGTACTCTGCCTGTGAAAATGGGCTCCCTAGAATCCTCCTACAACCCTCTGCCAGTGAAAATGGAGCTCAGGAGGGCCAGTCCTTAGCTCTTTCCAGGGAGAGCTAAGCAACCTGCTCACTAAATCTGGCCCACAGGCCTTGAGTTTGACACCCCTGAGATAGGTCAGCCAAAGAGGCTACCCAAGAGACTAATACAAATTACAACATTAATCATCCAGCAGCCACATCAACAATTGAGGGGAACAGCTCACATTAATGAGTCAATATATCACAGATATTTTGTTTGATAGTAAGCTATGTTGTGTAGCAAGGGCTGATTTAAGAAACATTGTGACACTCAGCATAAATTGTTATACTTTTGCAGGGAACAAATTTGCATATTAGTAGGAAGACAATATCTTTTACATCAAAGACCAACCTGAAGAGGATGGATTGCTTACAACAGATGATGCCTAACTGCATGGGCAATGATAGATTATGAATGCTACCTTTTTCTTTATATTGCTTTTATAGCATTTTGACATGGTCAAATGGCTAATCAATAAACCAACAGAATCCATAAACCTTTTTATGTGTAGTTGCAAAAGAACAGCAATTCTCCTCCTGAAAGTAGCACCTCCAGATGACTTTGGTGCAGGCTGATGAGGGAAGGGCAAGGGTGGGAAAGACTAACTACAATATATAACAAGAATCAGGGGAAAGGTGTAGAAAGAAAAAAAATGTTGGTTGAGAGTAAAGTTTACAATGAATCAGTAGGCCACCAATATAGAAAGCAAAGCTGTAAGCTATAGATTAGAGTTAAGAATTTAAGCAGTAAAGTAAAGCTACCAAACTAAGATAATAGAAAAAGTAAACTCCGGAATCAAGAACAAAACTCAAAGGATGGCAAAGCCACATAATCTGAGGATGCCAGGGGCAGTCGCTTTGAATGGGCTGGCATGGATACTGGATTGAGCTAGAAAAAGAAAGGAGAAATTAATATGGGGAAACAGACTAACCTGAATCTTAGTACAAGTTACAGCTTTAGGCATAAAAACAGAGATAAGAATATAAAACAAAGCTTCAAATTATGGAGTGAGAACAGAAGTTGAAATATAGGAATAAGAAATACAGGGGTTAAGAGAAATGCAGAGATCACACCATGTCTAATATAAAAGAAAGTTTATTTTTGTATTTATGAAATTTGTTCTGTTTTCTCAGGAAGGGAAGAATGTCCTGCCTGTATCTGTATCATCTCTGAACTGATGGCACTTCTCTAGAAGTACAACCCTGAATGTTTGATTCTCACTGGCATCAGTATATAGACAAATACAGTGATCAGATTCACTGATTGGTTGGGATCAGACAATAATAAAAAATCTTCTCCATTATACAAAGAACAGAGCAGCTATAGATTAAAATAAAAATATAGGAGTTATGAGTAGGATCAAGATCAATAAAATCACTAGCTCAGTCCAAATCGGGATAAATTGGGCACACGATTCAATATTAACACTATTCCTAAAACAGAAAAACAGTTGAATTTTTATTAGTATTCCTTAAAAATTAGGGCAAGGCAGCTATAGATTTATTAGGATTACAAAGAGTACAGCACCTGAGTCCATGAAGTGAGCTATAAGTTAGGTTTTACACAGCACTTTCTTTCTTTCTTTCTTTCTTTCTTTCTTTCTTTCTTTCTTTCTTTCTTTCTTTCTTTCTTTCTTTCTTTCTTACTTACTTACTTACTTAAAATTTATAGGCCATCCTTCTTACCTCAAAGTAATTGTGTGGCACATGCCTTTTAAAGTGATTCTACTGTTTTCTTATATACTCAAAAATGTCTCTTTGATTCTCTTAATAGTCCTAGTTTTATTTCTATCATATTCTTCCATTAGAAGACAGCACACATGTTATCACACCTAAGCAACATCTGCTTAATCTCAAGATTTTGTGTGGCCTGGAAGGTAAAGCAGTTCCGTGGATTTTATTCTGCTAGTCGTTGCTAACTATAGGGGGTGATTCTCATCTTTGTTTCAAGGCCATTGAGCCAGCATTCTCCAAAGACATTTCTCCAGCATGATATCATGGAGTGCTGTTACCTTCCCACTGAAGTGGTACCTATTTATCTACTCACATTTGCATGCTTTTGAACTGCTAGGTTAGCAGGAGCTGGAGTGGGGATGGGAGATCATACCCTTGCATGGCACTTGGATCTGGAACCTGGGCTGTCAGCTTTCCAGCTGAGAAGCCCTGAATCTGAACTGCTGAGCCACTGAACCCTCCACACCATGGTCTGGAAAGTTGTAGGTAAATCCCTGGAAATATTTATTTATTTATTTATTTATTTATTTATTTATTTATTTATTTATTTATTTATTTATTTATTTATTTATTTATTTATTTATTTATTTATTTATTTATTTATTTATTTATTTATTTATGATGCTGCCCATCTCACTATCAAATGACTCTGGGCAGCTTACTATACCATAAATAAGAGAACAAAACAATTATAGGATTAAAGTATTAAAACATTGGGCATTTTAGAGATGCAGTGGCACAGTGATTAGAATACACTACTGCAGGTTACTTCTGCTGCCTACCGGCTGCCTGCAATTTGGCAGTTCAAATGTCACCAGGCTCCAGCTTGACTCAGCCTTCCATCCATCCAAGATTGGTAAAATGAGGACCCAGATTGTTGGGGGCAATATGCTAATTCTGTAAACTGCTTAGAAAGGGCTATAAAGCACTGTGAAACAGTACATAAGTCTAAGTGCTATTGCTATTAAAAGTTAAAAGTATTAACGTTAATATTACAGTGGATGAGAAGAACCAGTGAGCATACCAAATAGAGGTGGGATCTTTTAATAATCTGCTAGTCACCTTCAAAATGGGAAGCCCCCATCAGGGGCCCAAGCCAGTTGGCAAAGCTAGGTTTTCAAGCTCTTTTAGAAGGCCATTTGAAATTGTTCTAAGAGCTCTCAAAAACTCTTATAGGATATAAAGGAAAACTTTTTTTGCATTTTTTTTTTTGTCAGTAGTCATTTTAACTGATTTTAATAAAATTTCATTTTAAGTTTACATTAGGTTAAATCAAGTTTGCTTTCTGTCCAGGAAAATATTGTATCCCTTTGCTAGCATGCCATTGTCAGTAGGAAATGTTCCAAGATGACAATGGTTGGAAAGAACGAGGGAAAGAAATATATCAATTGATAATGGATACATAGAGCCTCTAATTGTAGGGGAGGTAAGGTGGTTCCTTTTTGTTTTGTTTTGTTGCTGTTGTTATTCCTGTTTGTGTAGCATTGACTTTCTTGAAAACAGTCTAACAAGTGAGAGATTACAGCCTTCCCCAAACACAGTTCATTACATTCAGTTCCCTCTTAGCTTTGTGATAGCCCTTCTTCTGTCAGCAGAACGAAACAAAGAAGCACACAGATTGATGAACTCTAAAACATCTGGAGCAGCACTATAAAAGTCAGTTTCCTTATAGGAATTCCCAGGATAGTTCTTCCAGCATTGTGAAAGTTTCCTTTGTGTTTTTTCCACATGAATTGGGAAATTCCTAGAATTTCACAAGCTAAAAAATAATGTTCACAACCAGCAATATTACTAGGATTACTAATAAAAAGACGAACTCTTTTTCTAATTACATACAGGTTTATGCTCTGGACAAAATACTCATTATATTGTATACCAAAATTCTTGGTTAGTAGTACAAATTATTCCTTTCTGACTATAATTTCCCCATAGAGATTAATTGGCCTTTAGGAGTGAGATTTCTTGTTGTTTACACTTTCCTCTACATCTTCTCCACTCTTCTTTATCAGTCCATGATAACATTATCTTTACTTTTTATTTGTGAAATCCTTACTCCTGACAAGGCAGCATCAGGATAGTTACAAAATACAAGATAATCTCTTTCTACATGCTATTGATTTAAAAGATATTACACATGAGAAAGTCAGATTCTGCCAATCTGAGAGGCTTTAATAGGTGATAGTACTTGCCCAAAATTTTCTGGGCTCAAATGTTAGGAAAGACCAGACTTGTCCATATAGACAAGCCTGTTGGGAGAAATATCCATTTGGTTCAGTTCCAAGCTGAAAGAAAGACACTGGAAACATGAAGGTTGATTGGAAAGATGATGAAGCAGAACCCCCAGGGTTTGTGGTTCTGGTGCAAAATGGAGTTGAGAGTGGGTTTTTCCTTCTTCTTCTTTGGGCTTTGTATTTGAGCTTCCTGTTCCTGTGGAAGAACATGTATTCTGTTGGCTGTTGTCAGTTTCCTATGGGGTCATGTAGGAGATTTGTAGGGGTCATAGCTGGCTCTATAGGCAAAAGAAGACATGCAAATCCTAGGTGTTTTTCTGAGCTAATCCAGTCAGCCTCTGGCTTATTGTTTATCTGAGCTCCCAGGTGAAGTTTGGATTGCTCTGGGATGGCACAAAGAAGAAGCTTGTGTCCTGAAAGGATGTTGGGGAATTCCTATTGTGGCTTAATGGCTTTCATCCTGTTTTGGATCATGACTGAGGGAGTTGCTTCCAATCCTACATTCTGCCTTGGTTCACACTTTGCTGCAGGGAGTTTCAAAATGTCATGTCTTGAATGGATTTCTGCCTGCAGTATTTGCTTTGTCTAGGAATAGAGCTATCTAGACACTTATCTTCCTCTTTAAAATAAGCTCTTTATCTCTTCAGTGCTGACATCTGCTGTGGGCTATTAAAGAAAGTGCAGGCTGCTTTTTGCCTCTAACAAAAACATGTTTGTCTTTTTCTCTTTTTGGGGAAATAAAATATTCTGCCTTTTTTAATATTTCCCAAAATATTTCATTCTTCTAGGAGGGTTAGATGCTGGCTTTCTAAGAGTCTAAACAATATAAACATAACTTCTGGGGCTTTCCTAAAAAAAAAAAAGGAAACAAAAAAATAAATAAATCTAGAAGCAGACAGTGACAAAGCATTTCTATACCATTGCCAAGAAAATTAAATGGTGAATCTCTGAAATCACTAGGATTAGAGCTCAGCTTGAAGAGCCATCACATTTTAAGAGATGTCTGTAGCCTTCTGCAAGTAGCAGGTGATCCTTTATTTCCTCCTAATTATCACTGATTGAGAGAAGGTGCTCAGATTGTAAAAATCTTATTCTTGCCAATGTTACTTCTATTAGCCTAGGACTCCTTGTAGCAATACTCAGTACAGAATAGCTCACACTGCAATTTCTCTATCTGGTTTTATAAATTTGGGTTATACTTCTGAGGAAAAGTTTACAATGCTTTGAGTAAACTCAAGAGTAAGTTTTGTTAGTTTTGGCTTGGTGCTGATAGTGTGGCGTGAGGCATGTTAAGTTTGGAGAATGAGCGAGAAAGAATGGAGACGAGCCTCTGGAACAGTGAACTTCAACTCTTTATTTACATGGTGACTGCTCAAAAAACAAGGGCAGCTAAGGCCCTCTTTATATAGGCAACCCAATAACTATTTAACCAATAATAACCCAGGAGCGCTAGCTCCATTAACCAATACGAAGGCTCCGTTAATGGCCAATCAGATTCCCCTGAACGGGCCAATCCGATCTTGCCATTTAACAGTCAATCAGAAGTGCAGGCCAGAACCCTGCACTTGACTCCAAGCTCAAGAAAACTTTATTAAACCTTATGCATTCACAACACCTCTTGCCCCTGGCTTCTTTTTACAGGGTGCAGTTACATAGTCCTTGAGGTAGGATGGTTGCTTTATTAGTCTGTTTGATTTTCGCTGTGCGTTTTGCATTTGGCTGCAATATTGCTGAGGTAGATCGTTGTTTGGTGAAGGGGTTTCCTCTGGTTCAGAGTTCACGTTTTCGTCCTCACCAATATTTTCGGTAACTCCCTGAGGTGAACCTACTCCTGTCTCTGGTTCCAGTTCTTGTGTCTCTATTCTGCTATTGTTCCCTTCGAACGGGTTTTCTTCTAGTTGAAATTCGTCTTCTTCTGTATCTCCCCTCCCCCTCAGTTTGGTCATAAGGGAGTTCAGAAATGCCTGACCGGAGCCATGATCGTAATTGATCGATATGGCGTTTCCAAATTCTATCGTCAAGGCATTTTACAATGTAGGATCTCGGGCCGGTTACACGTATTACTGTCACTTCTACCCACAGCGGAGCACCCGATAGGTTTTTAGCATATACCCAATCGCCTACCTGGAAGGTACGGCATTGACCGCTGGATCCGAGTGGTTTTTCTGGTTCGTAAGCTGGGTGTAACCGGTCAAGGTGGGAGCGGAGCCTGCGTCCCATTAGCAATTCGGCGGGAGTTTTGTTGGTGACGCTGTGAGGTGTGATGTGTTGTAGAAAGAGGATTCGGTTGATTTTGTCATCGATGTTATCGTAGTCTAATTTCTCCAAAGTCTTTTTGACAAATTGAAGGCTGATCTTTGTCGATCACAGTTAGTGGTAAGTATGCTGTGTGATTCTTGAATGAGACCCTGACTCGACTGGAACCGACGACAGGGATTCAATTCCCTTGATAGTCCTTAAGGATAAGTCTTTGATAAAGGAGGTCTTGACGCTGGACAGTGGGAATGAGTTGCTTGAGGGTCTTCCAGGATACCATTGAGAGGGATGATCCCGTGTCAACTTCCATTTGGCAGGGCCAGTTCTCAATGACCACAGTAATTCGGATTTTCTTGGCATCTAAGGCAGATAGTGACCGATAGTGATAGTATGGTGAGCCTCTCCTTGCTTCGTGGGGCGATTTGAAACTCGGTTTCTGTAAGAGTGGTTTACTGGTTCTCGCCTTACAGGATGGTTTCCTGTCGATTGGCAATAGTTAGCCCCTTTTGAGGCTTGGCCGGGTACTTGGAAACTTCGGCAGACCCGTCCGATGTGGCCTCTTTTTCCACACTCATGGCAGAGCGCGTTGCGGAATTTGCATTTGGACCTGGCATGGTTGGCTCCACAGCCGGCGCAGGGGTGTGAGGACTTTGGGTAGGGGTCCCAGTCAGACCGCAGTTGATGGACCTCTTCTTTGTCGCTGTCTGATGATGAAGAGAGGTTCTCGTGGTGGGCCATTGAAAGCTGCCCTTCTGACTTGGGTAAAATTTCGCCTGTCGGTTGGTGGACCGGAGCGCGTTTGCGTCGAAGTTGTGCAGCCGACTTCCTGGTTGCTTCTGCTGCAGTAGCATTGGCGATGGCATCGGCAAGGCTGATGTTGCCTTTCGCCATCAGCTTGCTCTGCACGCCTGGTGCATCTAATTCCAGAACTATTTGATCTCTCAGTGCCTCTTCTAAATCGGCGAATCCGCAGAGGCCTCCCAGATTCCGGAGGTCGGCTATGAAGTCGGCGATGCTTTCGCCTTTTCACTGGTTTCTCTGATAGAACTCGTGCCGTCTCACGAGCTTGGGCATGGTCGGTGCGTAATGAGCTCTAAGTAGGGGTTCGAGGACGTCCCAGTCCATCGCCTTCACTTCTGCAGGTTTGACAAGTGCTTTAGCCATCTTAAATACGGTTGGACCACAATGAGTTAGGAATACCGCCCGTTTTTTCCCGGTTGTGGCATCCTTCAAATTGTTAGTTTCCAAAAACATTTGGAAACGATCCATGTAGGACTCCCAGTCCTCTTGCACTGGATCGAACGGAGCGGGTGGTACGACGACACCGGACATGGTTCCGTCGTGTAGTGTTGTCAGCCATGTGCTCGATGTTTCTTCCTAGTTCAGTCAGGCTGACGTCTCCACATCCCATCCTCGTCGCCAGTGTTAAGTTTGGAGAATGGGCGAGAAAGAATGGAGACGAGCCTCTGGAACAGTGAACTTCAACTATTTACATGGTGACTGCTCAAAAAACAAGGGCAGCTAAGGCCCTCTTTATATAGGCAACCCAATAACTATTTAACCAATAATAACCCAGGAGCACTAGCTCCATTAACCAATATGAAGGCTCCGTTAATGGCCAATCAGATTCCCCTGAACGGGCCAATCCGATCCTGCCATTTAACAGCCAATCAGAAGTGCAGGACCAGAACCCTGCATTTGACTCCAAGCTCAAGATAACTTTATTAAACCTTATGCATTCACAACAAGGCAAGATGAGCTGCCCTGATGGACTTGGGATGATGTCATGGCTTCAAAGCTTCCTGACCAAAAGCAGGCTGAATGTCATGTAGACAGCGAGAAACTGCATGCCTAATTAAAACACTTGCTTTATAGCCGCTTTATAGCCGTAAATATCTGAAAGGGCAAAAGCATTAAGCAATGGAGGAGGAGTTTGATGGGCACTCCTGGAATGTTTATATGCAACTTGGAGTGGCAATATTGTGTGTATCAGAGAGGGAAGATGTCTTCAGTTTGAGACCCAGCAGGAGCAGTGTATTGACTGGTGGACAGTACACCCCATAGGTCAGCAAAGACAGCTTGACAAGGATGCTAGAATCAAGGAGGGCCAAAAGAAAAAAAGAATATTTTTCTCCCTAGGACAGAATGAGCCCAAAAACTTGGAAGGAAGCTGCTTGTGAGAGAAGCTCTAGAAAAACCTTATGTATATGTATAAGCAATTGCTGTTCCTTTTCTCTACTTTCCATCTTGGAAACTACTTTCCCCCCAAAAATTCTGATACCATTTGTTACATATCATTCACACTACCACTACCACTGTCTTCATTACAACAAAGACAATAATTATTATAGTCAGCTTACTACCAGGTTAAAGCAAAAATAAAGCAGCTCCAATATGTCCTCCTGACAAATTAATACGATTAAAGTCTACAATAATATATTGTAGCCCAAGGAACAAAAAATGGAACACACAGACACAGGGGATATTGGAATAGCCATCAACTAATAGATAATATATATAGTAATTGGGTGTCTTGCTAGGAATTTTCTCAAGAATAGAATAAACCAGCAGGACCTACCAATGTCTGTAAAAAGGCAAGCATTATGTAAGCATCATTAGCGTTAGGAAGGCGCAGTCTTTTCCAGTCCACTTTTTCTACCTTTCCAAGTAAAATACATGGAAATATCACATTGGAAAATAAACTCACTTAAAGTAAGGTCACCATGAGCACAGAGAGGAAAATTGATGTCACCAATCAATTTGCTACACATTGGTATGCTTGGAGAGCGCTGACATTTTCAGTCAACCTTCTCTACATTTCCAGGTAAAATACATGGGAATATCCAATTGAGGGTAAATCTATTTAGGATTAGGATTGGGTCCCAATGGACACAGAGAGCAAAATGGATGTCAACAATGAATTCTCAGCACACCAATACACTTAGGAGGGCACTGACTCTTTCAGTCCATCTTTTCTACCTTTCCAGGTTAATATTATGGGAAAATCCGATCGGAGGGTAAACCCGCTTAGGGTTAGGGTTTTGTTCCCATGAATCAACACAGCAAAATTGCTGTCACCAATGAATTTGCAGACCATTGCTATGTTTAGTAGGGAGATGATTTTTGGAGCCCACTACTATAGTTTTCTACTATTCCCGGAAAAAAAAATGGAATGATCCAACTGGAGGTAAAACCCATTTTAAAACCCATTGGGTTAGGTCCCAATGAATTTGGAGAGAAAAAGGGATCTGGCCAATGAATTCACAGTGCATTGGTATGCTTAGGATAGCAAATAGTATTTGACTCTTCTTTTTCTATCTTTCCAGGTAAAATGCATAGAAAAATCCCATTAGAGGGTAAACCCACTTAGGTTTAGGATTAGGTCAGCATGAACTTGAAGAGAAAAATTGTTTTCATCAATGAAAGCTAGAAAAGATGGTTTGAAAAAGTCAGCCCCATCCTAAGCATACCAATGTGCTGTGAATTCATTGGCAACATCCATCATTCTCTACGAGATCATGGGAGGTAACCCTAAGCTTAAGTATGTTTAACCTACACTGGAATTTTTCCATGTATTTTACCTGGAAAGGAAGAAAAGCCTGACTGAAAAAGTCAATGCCCGCCTAAGCATACCAATGCAATAAAAATTCATTGGCAATATCCATTTTGCTACACAAGTTCCTGGGGATGAACCCTGAACCCTGAATGGCTTTACCCTCCAATGGGATTTTTCCATGTATTTTACCTGGAAAGGTTAAAAAAAGCCTGAATGAAAAAAATCAGGTTTTTCTACCTTTCAAATTCATGGGGACGTAAGCCACTAAAGGGATTTTTCCATGCGTCTTCCCTGGAAAGGGTAGAAAAGCCTGACTGAAAAAATCAGTGCCCTCCTAAGCATACCAATGCATTGTGAATTCATTGGTGACATCAATTTTTCTCTTCCTGATCTTTTCATTCAGATTTTTCTACACTTTAAGGCAGTGGCCCCCAACATTTTTTGTGCCACGGCCCGGTACCGGCATCACAAAATGATCCGCAGCCCGGTACCGGCATCAGCACGCATGACAAGGCAAGGCGAGCCGAGCGACCGGCCAGCCAGCCGTCCCCCGCTTCTCCTCACCACCTTCAACTCCTCCTTTGTACCTTTGTTGATGGGCTTCGGGACGGTCACTCGGCTCACCTTGCCTTGGGTGCTGAAAGAATCCTCACACCTTAATTTCGTTCGAAGCCGCCCCACCCCAATGAAACTAAGGCGCGAGGATTCCTTCAGGACCCAAACGCTGCTTTCCAACTGGAAAAGCTCTTTCTCATCGAAACAAGATGGCGATGCCCAGCAAACCAGTGACCCGGTAGAAAATGTTCCATGGATCGGTACCGGTCTGGAGCCCAGTGGTTGGAGACTCCTGCTTTAAGGAATAATACATATTGGGGGGTAAACCCATTTAGGGGTAGAGTTACATCCCCATGAACTCGTTGAGGTAAATGGATGTTGCCAATGAATTCACAGTGCATTAGTATGCTTAGGAGGGCACAGACCTTTTCACTCAGGCTTTTCTACCTTTCCATGGAAGACATATAGAAAAATCCCATCAGAGGATAAACCCACTTAGGGTTCGGGTTACATCCGCATGAACTCGAAGGGCAAAATTGATGTTGCCAATGAATTTGCAGCACATAGGTATGTTTGGGATGGTGCTGACCTTTTCAGTCAGGCTTTTCTACCTTTCCATGGAAAATATATGGAAAAAATCCCATTGAAGGTTAAACTCACTGAGGGTTATGGATATGTCCCAATGAACTTGTACACGAAAATTGATGTAACCAATAAATTTGGAGCACATAGGTAAGATTAGGAGGGCACTGACCTTTTAAGTGAGGCTTTTCTACTTTTTGAGTTCACGGGGAATTAACACTAACCCTAAGTGGATTTATACGCCAATGTGATTTTTCAATGTATTTTTCCTTGAAGTGTAGAAAAGCCTGACTTCCAAGGTCAGTATGCAAATTTATTGATGACATTGATTTTTCACTACTGGTTCATGAGGACATAACCCTAATGCAAAGTTGGTTTACCATCCAGTGGTATTTTGCCATATATTTTTCCTGGAAAGGTAGTAAAGCCTGAATGAAAAGCTCAGTACCGTCCAAAGCATACCTATGACTTGCAAATTTATTGGTTACATTGATTTTCCACTACAAGTTCATGGGGATATTATCCTAACCTTAAGTGAGTTTACCCTCCAATTGGATTTTGCCATGTATTTTTCCTGGAAATGTAGAAAAGCCTGACTAAAAAAGTCAGAACCCTTCTAAGTGTACCTTTGCAGTGTGAATTCCTTAGTAACATTGATTTTCCTCTACAAGTTCATGGGCATGTACTCCTAGCCCCTAGTGAGTTGACATTCCAGTGAGATTTTCCCATGTATTTTACCTGGAAAGATAGAAAAGGTGGACTAATTTTTCATCACATAGGTATGTTTGGGATGGTGCTGATCCTTTCAGTCCATGTTTTCTACCTTTCCAGGTAAAATACATGTGAAAATCCCATTGGAGTCTAAACCCACTTAGGGTTTTGGGTTAGGTCCCCATCAACATGTAGAAGCAAACTGATGTCACCAATGAATTTGCAGCACATCGATACTGTTAGTTGGGTGCTGACTTTTTCAGACCATCGTTTCTACCTTTCCAGGTAAAATGCATGGAAAAATCCCTTTGCAGGGTAAAAGCACTTAAGGTTAGGGTTGGGTTTAAGGTTAATGGGGGTTAGGTTTGGGTTAATGTCTGACCTACAAGGGCACAAATGCTATTAAAATGGTATGTTATAAAATCTATGAAATTACCTTGCCAATGGAAGAATGTCCAATCATTCCAAAATGAAAGTCCTGAGATTTTTAAATGAGGCTATATTCACAAAATATGGAGTAAGTATAGACCTGTTCATTTTTTTCTAAACAATCAAGCAAATGAACAAACCTCAGTTTGCAAAAAGTCAGGGTCTGTTTAGAACAATGTGGTTATGCAAGCTAGACATTTCCCTTTTAGTGTATATGCCTACTAAGTAAAACTTTTTCTTCATTGAATTTATGAACAGTACCTCACTGAAATATAATCTGATATTGAGCATTTATTTGCTCTGCAAGCATCTTCTCCATTTTTTAGCATGCAGAGTTATTACTCTCAAAATAGGTCTGCAAAGTTAAGTGAGTAGATGATCGTTTCTTAAATGAAAGATTTGGATTAGATGAACTTTCTGCACCTTATAATATTGGTAATCTCTGTGAGGCTTTTATCGTGGTTTGACCTCAGATGGGGGATCAACAGAACTAACAGAAGAGTTCTTGCTTCTCTCAGCAAGAAGGCACAGCAAAACTAGAATGTCCTTTTTACTTTCAGATGGACACCCTCCTCCCTCAATCTCCTTCACTTGGCAGTGAAACCTATTTAAAAAAGAAGAGGAAAAAAGAAATAAAGTTGGAGTCATTAAGGCTGCAGAACAGGGGCAGTTTTACTGGACTGTTTGAGAATAGATGCTATTGAGCTGCCCTTCAGCCAGTGTGGTAGCCAGAAACTAAATAAGATAGTAATTGGGCATTGGAAGGAGAACTATAAGAAAATGAAGATATTTAGTGGCATTACTATTCTGTAGTGCTCAGTCCTTGGTAGGTAAAAATATTCTAGGATATAAGTAATTCCAACAATCTCCTTTTTTCATTGGAAGCAAACTCCACTGATGCATTTAAGGATACCCTAGAGTTCTCAGAGAAACCAGGAGACAAGCTTCTTCCATCACCAATCTTCAAGAACAAAACAACAAAGTCTGTGAATGATCACCTATCTACTAGAAATAGATGCCGTAGAGAGTTTGCCCCCAGAAGCGTTTCTCCCAGAATGGTATTTGTTAAGTCCTGAGCATGGGCGCAAGGAACGGAGACGAGACATCGAATGGTGACTTCAACTCTTTATTGTGAAATAAGAACAGAGCAAATACTTGGGCAGCAGCAGCTCTTTTATAGAGCTGGCTGCTGTCAAAACAACCAATGATTTGAGTTTACCGCTCTGACAAGCATCCAATCAGAGAGGCCCGTTAACAGCCAATCAGACTGGCCAGAAATGACCAATCACAACTCGCTATTCGTGGGCCAATGAGAAGTGCAGGATTACGAGCCTGCTGCAAAGTAAAGCTATTTAGGGTTGTTACTGATGTGTTGGCTTAGTCCACAACACCCCTCCCCCCTAGGTTCCATTTGAGGGGTGGGGTGACGTATTCTCATAAATAGGCAGGTCGCTTCACCTGTCTGCTTGACCTGCGCTGTTCCACCAGTTCCTGTCCTGGTTCTGGTTCCGGTGGGCTGCTAGCTGAGCTGGATGGCGAAAACGGTCCCGCTGTTCCGTCGAATGGCTCTGGGTTGTTCTCTCTGCTTCCGCCAGTGCTGTCTTCCGGGTTCCCTGGATCTGTTCCCATTGCAGTGCTGCCATGCGGCGAGGCCACTCCCCGGCTCGGTTCTCCTTCTGATGGTGAGTATCCCCTGGTTGGTTGTGTAGACTGCTGGGTTTCGATTGTTAAGTCATCTGTTATTTCTTTTTTGGCCTCCTCGATGTTCCTTCCCCCCCCAGTTAGAAATTCAGAGGCTGAGATAGGACTAGGTGCTAGTCTGGAATGGAGTTGGTCTATGTGGCCCTTCCACATCTTACCATCTGCAGTTTGTAGGCGATAGGATCGGGGTCCCGTAAGTTGCATTATGGTAGCGGGGACCCACAATGGGTCGCCCAAGAAGTTTTTCACAAACACGGGGTCACCTTCCTGGAATGCCCGACACTTGCTGCTGGATCCTGGGGGTTGTTCAGGCGTGTAATTTGGGTGGAGGCGATTGAGATGCGAGCGAAGTTTCCAGCCCATCAGGAGTTCAGCTGGGGTTCTGTTCATGGTGCTGTTTGGGGTTATGTGTTGGAGGAGAAGCATCCGGGTTATTTTGTCGTCAATGTCACCGTGGTCCATTTTGTGCAAAGTCTTTTTTACAAATTGAACCATTTGCTCAGCCCTACCATTGGCCGCAGGGTGAGCTGGCAATGTTAAGGCATGGCAGATGCCCCGATCTGCCAGGTACTGTTCGAATGGCAGGGCAGTGAATTGGGGGCCATTATCGGAGACCAGGACATCCGGCAATCCGTGGGTAGCGAATAGCTTATTCAGTTTTTTAGTGACCGCCTTTGTGGTAGTGCTTTTCATCTTGTGGACTTCGAGCCAGTTAGAATAGGCATCCACTGTTAGTAGGAAAGTGTGTCCTCTTGTGGGTCCCGCAAAATCGATGTAGATACGGGACTAAGGACCTCGAGGCCTTTCCCACTGAGTTGGGGGAGTTTTTGGAGGAGTAGAGCGAGTCTCCTGGCATTTGCTGCACTTTGCTACCCAGGTCTCTATCTGTTGGTCTAACCCAGGCCACCATGCCTAATTCCTGGCCAATGCCTTCATCCGCACGATGCCTGGATGTCCATCATGCAACATTTTTAATACCTTATGTTGCAATTTCTTTGGGATTACAACTCTGTCTCCCCACAAGATGCAGCCCTTTTGGGAGAATAGTTCTGTCTGTCAATTTCTGAATGGCTTGAAAGGGTCATTGGGTGCGCTGACCGGCCAACCCCGTTCCACCCAGCTGAGGACTCGTGCCAAAACAGGGTCCTTTTTTGTTTTTGAGACGATGTCTCGAGCGGTCAGCGGCGGTGGTTTAAGGGTTTTGATTTGCAATATGGCTAAGGTTGGAGCTGGGTCCTCTATGATGTCTGGTAGTGGAGAGTGGCTCAAAGCGTCAGCGTGGGGAATGGCTTTCCCCGGGCGGTGTTGCAATCGGCAATCGTAGGCGGCTAAAAATTCCGACCAACGTGTCATTCTTGGTGATAAGATATGGAGAGTTGGTTTGTTTCCCACCAAAATACCAAGTAGCGGCTTGTGGTCTGTAATTATGGCAAAGGGTCTCCCATGCACATATTCATGGAAACGTTTAATTGCGGATACAATAGTGAGAGCCTCTTCATCAAGTTGACTATAGTTCCTTTCAGTTTTAGACAAGGTTCTCAAAAAGAACGCAATAGGTGCCTCATTCCCATTTGGTAGGACATGGCTTAAAATGGCTCCCACTCTGAATGGTGAGGCGTCACAGGTAACCGTTAAGGGTAGAGTCTCGTTGTATTGTATCAATACAGCATCGGAGGTTAAGAGGTCTTTTGCTTGTTGGAATGCCCTTTCTTCACGCCGTCCCCAGACTCAGGAAGCCTTTTTGTCGAGAAGTCTTTGTAGGGGCTCAGCTATGGTCGCCTTCTGGGACAAGAAGATGATATAAAAGTTAATGAGTCCCAGGAAGGCTTGGAGGTCTGTCTTATTCCTAGGTCTCGGGGCATTTTTGATTGCGGTTAGTTTTTTTTCGGTGGGGTGGATTCCCTGTCTGTCGAGAAGGTATCCCAGGAACTCCACTCTCTCTGTACAAAGTTGACACTTGTCCCTTTTTACTTTCAGGCCAGCGTCTTTAAATTTCTGAAGAACTTTTCTGAGTCGTTGTACTAATAACTCTTTAGTAGGGGCAGCTATTAAGACGTCATCAAAATAAGGCACGACGCCTTTTATGCCTTGTAATAGTCTCTCCATCAAACTTTGGAAAATGCCAGGCGCTGCGCTTATTCCGAATTGGAGTCTATTGCACTTGAAGGCGCCTCTATGTGTAACTATTGTCTGGGATTCTGCAGTTGTCGCGTATACAGGTAGTTGCTGGTATGCCTGAGCTAAGTCCAATTTCGCAAATATTTTTCCGCGACCCAGGGAGTGAAGAAGGTGTTGGACCACTGGTACTGGGTAAGTGCTCTGTTGAAGAGCATGATTTAGGGTGGCCCGGTAATCCCCACAAATTCTTCACGAGCCATCTGGCTTCATGGGCGTTACTATCGAGGTTTCCCAGCGGGTGTGGTCAATTGGTTCCAACACGCTCTGGGCTATCAGTTTATCTAGCTGCTCGTCGATCTTCGGCTTGAGGGAAAAAGGCACCCGACGAGGCTTAAGCCAAATGGGAGCTACATTGGGGCTGAGATTAAACAATATAGGGGTCCCCTTGTACTTGCCTAATGTTCCTGTGAACAGGTCCTGGAATTTCTGGATGAGGGCCTCTTCCCAGTCGTCGCTTCTGGTTTGGTGTATGCCGGCTAGTTCAATCCCGAGTGGAACGAACCACTGTAACCCTAACAAACTGGGCCGGTCACAATCAACGACAGTCAGGGGAAGCTTTGCGGTGCGGTCCTTAAAGGATACTTGGATGTGGCTGGAACTGACAACTGGAATTCTGTTTCACTGGTAGTCTTTTAGGATGATTCTTTGAGTGCTGAGGTCCTGGCGGCAGATGGCAGGGATCAGTTGTTTGAGGGTTTTCCAGGATACCATCGATAGGGATGACCCTGAATCGACTTCCATCATGCACGGTCGATTCTCAATAGTAACCCTTACACGGATCTTTCTTACATCGAACGATGAAGCGTGGCCAATAATAATGGTTTGGTGCACCTCTCCTCGTCTCGTTGAAGAGTCAGGTGCTCGATTTCTGTAGTAATAGTGGTTGTTCCATTGGTGGTTCGGGCGGTCCCGATTCTCAGGTGGTTTGCCTGTTTCCCGGCGGAGGTTGTTCTCCCTTCAGCTGGGACTGTACCCTCACTTGCTTCTGCAGACCTTCACAATGTGGCCTCTTTTCCCGCAGGTACGGCAGAGTGCGTTGAGGAATTTGCAGTCCGATTGCGGGTGGTTTGCCCCGCAACCAGCACATTGGCGCGGAAGTATCTGGTTCCTTTGCTCTCGTTCCAAGCGGAGCCAGTTGACCTTCTCTTCCTCACTGTCTGAGGATGACTCATGGTCTTTATGGTGGGCGGTAATAGCGTGCTTCTCAGCGGCGAGCGGGCTATTGTTAGAGAGTTGGCGATGCGGTGCGTTCGCTCGGTGCATTCGAGTGGCTGACTTCCTGGTTGCTTCTGCGGCAGTAGCATCGGCGATGACATCTGCAAGGCTGATGTCTCCTTTTGCCATGAGTTTACTCTGCACTGTACTTGCATCTAATCCCAGAACTATGCGGTCTCTCAGAGCTTCCTCGAGGTTTGCAAAACCACAAAGGCCTCCTAGGTTCTGGAGGTCGGATACGAAGTCCCCAATGCTCTCGTTCTTCCGCTGGTCCCTCTGGTAAAACTCGTGTCTTTGTATCAGTGTAGGTACTGCGGATGTGTAATGGGCCCGGAGGATCGGCGAGAGGTTATCCCAATCCATGGTCTTCACTTCCACCAGTTTGGCAAGTGCTTTAGCCATTTTGAAAACGGCGGGGCTGCAGTGAATCAAGAACACCGCTCATTTCTTGCCAGGCGTAGCATCTTTTAAATTGTTGGTCTCTAGGAACATCTGGAAACAATCTATATACGAGTCTCAGTCTTCATTTGCTGGGTCAAATGGAGCGGGTGGTATGGTGCCGCTGGTCATATTGCCATTTGTTGCGTGCGCTCTTCAGCCACGTGCTCTGTGTTGTTCGATGAGTACTTAGTCAGTTCTATCGTCTCCGCATCCCACCCTCGTCACCAGTGTTAAGTCCTGAGCATGGGCGCAAGGAACGGAGACGAGACATCGAACAGTGACTTCAATTCTTTATTGTGAAATAAGAACAGAGCAAATACTTGGGCAGCAGCAGCTCTTTTATAGAGCTGGCTGCTGTCAAAACAACCAATGATTTGAGTTTATCGCTTTCACAAGCATCCAATCAGAGAGGCCCGTTAACAGCCAATCAGACTGGCCACAAACGACCAATCACGACTCGCTATTCGCGGGCCGATGAGAAATGCAGGATTATGAGCCTGCTGCAAAGTAAAGCTATTTCGGGTTGTTACTGATGCGTTGGCTTAGTCCATAACAGTATTTATCTTTTTCATTGTTCTTAAAAAACAAAATGTTGGATAAAATGTCCAGAAATAACTATTAGATAGTTATCTTCTTAAAGCAATAACTGAAAGTATCTTCTCTACCAGATGATCACACTCCCAACAGAAATGTGCCAGGTGATCTTTCAGACCTTCCAAGAAAGATGGACCTAGAAACCTTGAAAGCAATTGACAGCAAATGTATACCAAAAAATGGCTGCTTTAGAGAACTATCTATGTTCTCTTAAATAGTTAGGCAATTTTCTATACCTGACATCTCTTCCCTCAAAGCAGCCATTTTGTTGTTCAGTTTCTTATGGTTGCCATTTTAAGTTGCTGCCTCAACACATTCTTAGGATTCAAAATGTGCCTTTAGATTAGTAAAAAGGTTTTTATGGGAGGGTGTTGTTCTGTTTATTCACAGTTCTGTATCTTGACCCTGCCTATCTCACACATGATTTATCTACAGTGCCTTTATTAGACTTTGTGGCCATTAATTTTCCCCGAGAGCTTGAGTAGTCAAAGAATGAGACAGATGATCTATAAAGCAAGACATTATATACCTAAATAGTTTGATTGGTTGACGCTTCATTTCTATGTAGATGTTGATGGCGAGTAAACCACAGAGTTACATTTATAACAGTGTCATTTTTGACAGGAGGAGGAAGAGAAGTAAAAGAAAAGAAAGCAGTTGAACATCTATTCATTGATTTTATGGGTAATTTGGTTGGCTATCAAAATTTTTGACAGGTATATTGAATCTTTGCTGACATCAGACTTAAGGTAAACAGGGATATGTCTCCTTCTCCTTGAAATATAACATATTATACATAAACTTTTGGCAGCACTCTGAAGTTCTAAAAAAATTACTATGCTATACTTGGAAATGAACAGCTTTTGTTAACTTCTGTAATACACCACTTTGGTGGCACATTTTGGAAGAGATGTGAATTGCAAAGAAAAATTTCAAAAGATAAAGAAAACAAAATACTGACAAAAATTGGTCAGAGCTGTGGTAAATTGCAGAGAGGATGAAGGATATTAAAGTTTGGCTCCATGATTAAGGGGAGGATCCTGGAACTCCTTGATTATTACTTTCAGAGTTCTTATCATGAGGAATGATTTATTTCATTCCCAAATAAAAAAGTTTGCCTAGAAAGTATTAGCAAAATTATTTAGAGTTAATTAAAAACATGTGAATTAAGAGTATTTTAAAATCAGCTTTCTTTACCAGGCTCTCAAAGTGAAATATGTAACTTTTAAGAGAAAATAACAATAGCAAGAATGATAAGGCAAAAAAGAAAAGAAAATAAAACAAAACATTATGTGCATCTCTTATTTTTATATATTTACAACATACAAATACAAATGCACCTATAATTCTTGATCTTGTCGATGACTTATCTTTTTACTCTGCTTCTTTTGATTAGGTTTATTCTTGTAAAATATAATCAATGAACACAATCTACTCTTTTTATTACCCTCAGCTCTTTAGTTGTCACAAAACACTAGAATAAAGTAGTATAACTACTAAGTAAGCAAACACGGGAGAAAATGTTTGCTTTCAAATTTCTATAGAAACATAGACAATGTACTCATCAGGGCTAATTCTGATAAATGTGTTTTATTGGAAGTGAACATCTATCAACATTTGCTGAAATGCATTGTCTCATAGAGTTATATTTTTGGGAATAGTTAGGAATATTATATAGGACACACTTTCAATAGCATCATTGGAAAAAACCCCAATCTTAATAGTATAGTTCCAACATGATTTTTGTGAGAGCTCTTTTGAAACTATTTGCAGTCTTAGGCTACCTGAACTAATTTTTATATTTGCATATTCATGAATAAATTCCATTAAAACTGAATATATGATTGCAGCCTAAGGAAGAATAGCAATAGTACAAATATTACTTCTACAATTCTACAAAATAGAGGGTATGAAAAATGTGTATTGTCCTGACCTACTAGCAGTTTATTTTCTTTGATTACAAGTGCATGATCAGTACTATCAGACAAGAAGTTATTCCTTCACGGTCATCTTCTCCAGTCAATTTTAATGCAGCTGATAGATCTAGCATTGAGAAACTGCCTGAGATCTCACACTTTGGGGAAGTTGGTGGAGTAGTGATCAGTGGTGGGATTCAAATTCTTTTACTACCAGTTCTGTGGACGTGGTGGGCATGGCATGACTTGGTGGGTGTGGCATGGCTTGGTGGGCATGGCTTGGTGGGCATGGAAGGGGAAGGGTATTGTAAAATCTCCATTCCCTTTCCACTCCTGGGGGAAGGATAATGCAAAATCCCATTCCCTCCCCACCCCAATAACCTGCTTTCCAGCTCTGTTCTCCTGTGCAGGGCAACAAAAGAAGACCCAGCCGATCAGCTGGGACTCAGGAGGCAGAGAATAGATGGAAGTGGGGCCAGTCAGAGGTGGTATTTGCCGGTTCTTTGAACTACTCAAAATTTCCACTGCTGTTTCTCCAGAACTGGTCAGAACCTGCTAAATGCCACCTCTAGAAGTGATAGAAGATAAGGCTGAGACAAGGAAGCCCTGCTTTTCTGTTGCTGCATCAATATTGTGAAATAGCCTCCCTGTGAAGAAGATCAGGCTGGGTCCCTCTTTGTATTTCTTTCAGCTTTTTCAGAGAGCTTCTCTGATTTGAATTGTGGTGGCCAACTTTTATTTTCTTCTTTTCTTGTCATGCTGTTGTGTTTTGTATGGGGTTTGCTTTCTTTTCTATTCTTCTGTGTGAGCTGTCAAGAGTTGTTTTTGATTATGGTGCCATTCCAATATGTTAAATAAGTAAATAAATAAAGGATGGAAATATAACCTAATTTAATCAGTATGTAATGTCAGTAAACAATACAGGTGGTCCTTGACTTAGAGCCATTCATTTAGGGATTGCTCAAAGAAACACCCTATTGAAAAAAGTGACTTATGACTCTTTTTCACACTTACTATGATTGTTGCAGCATCCCCATGGTCACATGTTCAACATTCAGGCACTTGGCAACATGGTTATGATGGTTGCAGTGACCCAGGGTCATGTGATCACCTTTTTCAACTTTCTGACAAGAAAGTCAATAAGGAAGCCAGATTCACTTAACAACCATGTTACTAATTTTAGCAGCTGCAGTGATTCACTTAACAACTATGGCAAGATACACACAGGGTAGGAAAATATGGGGCATCGATACAGAACTAACAACTCTAGATAAATTGCTGATAGGGACTGAGGAAAAACTGATCAAGGTGTTGTACAGATACTTATTAGAATATAAATTAGAGGAAGAGCATGTCAAGGAGACAATGGTGCCCTGGGGAAAAAACTTTGGTTATAAAATTGAACTGAAGAAATGGCAGAAAGTCTGGATGAACAAAAGGAAATTAACTATGGCGATGACCTATAACAGTGGTGGCAAACTTTTTTTGGCTTCTTTGCCGATAATTGCGTGCGTGCTCATGTGCTCGCGTGCCAGCACCCAGAAGGCAATGCATGCTGTTCCCCTGCTCATGCGTGCATGATCCCAGCATGCTGCACATCTGCACCTGTGTGTGCAATCTCCCTGCAGTGCACTGCGTGCCTGTACCTGCATGTGCAATTCCCCTGCCGTGCATCATGCATCTGCGCATGCATGTGTGATCACCCCTCCATGTGCCATGCATCTGCGCATGCCCGTGCAATCCCCTTGCTTCATGGTGCACATTTGCACATATGCATGCGATCACCCCTGCACCATGCATCTGTGCATGTACACGTGACCCCCCAGAGCATGCTGCACATCTCTGTGCATATGAATGTGTCTCCCGTGCACTCCTGCCCTCCTGCGCATGCATGCCAGATAGACAACAATCAGCTGTCAGATGGCGGCAGTGCCCATGCATGCGCAGTGGGGTTCTTCTGGGTCAGTTCTCATGTGCCGGGGGAAATGGCTTTGCATGCCACTTCCGGCACGCATGCTATAGGTTTGCCATCACGGACCTATAAGGAAAATTTATATAAGATGTTCTACAGGTGGCATTTTCCCCCAGCAAGGCTCGCTAAAATGGACAAAAACTTATCACCAAAATGCTGGAAGTGCAAGGGTCTACCAGATACATTTTACCACATGTGGTGGACATGTAACCATGCAAGATAATATTGAGATTGATGGGTAGAGCAAATGGTGGGAGAACACATTCAATTTAAGCCAGAATTATTCCTGTTGGGAAGAATGACAGAAGGCAAAGGTACAACTTATTTAATAATACACATATTGACTGTGGCAAGAATGGTTTATGCACAATATTGGGAAAAAAATCAAAATATACCACAGAAGAGAGAGATAAGATGGACGTGACCAGGCATGGATACATATAAGAAAAATAAAAAATAAAAGAAACAATAGGACAGGGATGGTAGGCACATTGGTGCACTTATGCACGCCCCCTACAGACCTCTTAGGAAAGGGGTGAGGTCAACAGTAGACAGTTTAAGGTTAAAGTTTTTGGGGTTTGGGGGAAAAAACCACAGTGTCAGGTTGAGTATTCCAGACATTAACCAATCTGTTGCTGAAGTCGTATTTCTTGCAATCAAGTTTGGTGCGATTAACCTTGAGTTTGTATCTGTTGTTTGCTCTTGTGTTGTTATGGTTGAAGCTAACGTGCAATGACATTGCAATGTATGATTTTATATACTATACTTAGATTGGATCAAAGGCGGCATAGTTCTAGGTTTTCTAGGTCTAGAATTTTGAGTCTGGTGGCATAATTACCTTTTGTGATAATGGAATTCTAAACAGGGTTTAGAATGGATAGTTTTACTTTAGTGACTGCCTTGTATAGCACCATTCAAAGGTGATGAAAAAATAACATTATAATCAATCCTCACATTTAAGCCCTTCATAGGTATGTTAAGCAAAAAGAAAGCTGAAAGAAGATCAGTCAGAATTTCACTAAGTTTCACTTAGTGACCAAATTGTTGATCCCAATTGTGATCACTAAATGAGGACCACCTATATTTCCTATGAGCATCTTAAAAATAAGATGTAAACCTGTATTAGAAAAGAGGTAGACTGGGTTTTTTTTAAATGAAAAATATAATTAACATACAATTAGTGACATAACAGTTCAACATCTTTAGTTTAGTCAATGCTTAAACATTTAAATGCATGGATATAATTGCTGTTTGTCACTAACTGATTATTTTAGTAGATACCATATGACATGATTGAAATCACAACACTCCACAGTACTCAGTTACACAAGATATCTTTGATGGATAAGCAAAGAACTAAAAAACACTCTGAAGGATGTGTTCTATGAAAGCAACCACTGTAGCTTTGATAATATTGAATTTATTAAGGCAACATAGCATTTTGTTATAAAAATTGAGAAAATTCATGTATCTAGAACATACCCACCTACAAATAGTCTATTAACTGGACAGAAAACAGATATCACCATAGTAGCCTATTATGTCTCACCATGGGAATCTCTTCGGAAAGGACTTTTTCAAAAAGCATATCAAAGTAAATGTTGGAAAAGATATGCTTTTCAAAATATTTTCAGGCAGGCTTAAAATAAAGATTGCAAGCTAAAGGTGTCTGTTTGAGGTGTTCAAAGAAAGTAATTGTTTTGATACTTTCTGTCAAAATATTTGTTCCCATTTTTCCTAAATTCAAATTACACATACATTGTTGGGGGTGGTTAATAACTTACTGTTTCTTTCAGTAGATTTTTGGTATGGTCTTTTCTGTTTGACAGTTATAATTGTAAATTCCTTAACATCTTCCTTTTTATTCTGTGCATGTTGAGAAGATAGGCTTCATGCAGATGTCTGTTTACAAAGTGTGAGTATAACTTAAGCAGCAGACCATCAATATTATAAGGAAAATTTTGAAATGCTGTCACTATCTAGTCAAAATTCACAGCTGTTGAAGAAAGGTAAAACTCTTCTTTATAATGTGGACAGATGCTCTGGAATGATCAGTATGTACATAATTGTGTAAATACTAATGTCTATCCATAATTACTTCTTCAAAACTGACAATGAAACATCAAACAACAAGAGCAATTGCATCCTAATATAAGACAATTCCATAAGAAAGGGGCAACTATAGAAAAGATTAGCTTCCTGAGCCTTCCTAGATGGTAACAGAAATATGCGTAACAGGTGTGTCACAGAATAGATTGGGCACTTCTAGTGTGTCCCTGATAATTCTCCTTGACCCTAACTTTATTAGTCTAAACATCAAGATCTGAATAGAGTAATCTGTTGCATATATTTGAGTATTTCATATTCTAGTGTGTCATATTCTAAAATATCATCTCCTTAGCTTAAACTGACATCCTATTCAGTAACAATAAGAAAGGTGGGAATTAATGCCACTAAAGGTAGCCACATCTTCCCTGAAATATTACCATCTAGGAAGGCTCACATTTCTTCATATCAAAGCAATTAGCTATTGTCTTTATACTGCTTATATATATATTAAAAACCTGCTTATATCCAGAAAGCAATAGTTTCTCTTGTATTTGTTAGGAGCTTCTTCAGAGCATAGCAGAGTGCCTGGAAAGTAAGCCCACTAAAGTTAAGTGTGCAAAGTCAGTCTCAAGCTGTAATGAATTTAACCTCCGAGAGCATTAGGGAGAGGCTAGAGATAATCACCCAAAATGACTTCAGGGTTTTATGGCCTCAATATAGACAAGAAAAGAGTTTGACTAAATACATGGGAATCAATGCATCAGAACCACAAGAAGAAACATGCTCATACGTTCTTTTATGAGCTCACAAGAGAAGCAATTAACTGGTTTGATTTCAGCTATAAATTTACTAGCAAAACTGAAATAGCATTAGTTCATACAATTGCAGGAAAACCTGTATTTGCTTTGAAGAGTTGTAAGAGATGCTGTATCCATGTCCTTACATTCTCCAAAGAGAGTTTATGGTAGGGATGTCAAACTCACATTGTCATAGTGGCATCACATGATGTATCTGGACTTTTCCTAGCCTTCACTAAACTGGGCATGAGCATGGCCAGCACATGATGCATCCGGCCCATGGGCCATACGTTTGACACCCCTGGTTTATGGAATAGAGCAGAGGTGTCAAACTCACAGCCTGCAGACCAAATGCATCACACGCTGGCCCTGCTCATGCCCAGGTTTAGCGAAGGTAAAAAAAGTCACACTACATTACATGATGCCACCTTGACAATGTGAGTTTGACACCCCTGGAATAGAGTCTCAAGTGCTTTACAGGCCTAGTGGCTCTACATGATGCTAAAAGATTTCTTGCAAGTGGTAATAAGGGACGTGCATCCATTCAGATCCAAAGTGGAAAAAGGCTTCAGAGCTAGCACAAGGCGCTATATTGCTGTAAAAATTAGTGCTATTACTGTAAAAATTAGTGGTTCTTTAAAGACACCATACTTTTTCTGATCCTCATATAGGCAGGTGGTCTTGGGAAAGTAGGCATTTGCATGAAGGTGTTAGACAGCCTAGTTGTGCTTTTTCTATGTTGGATGCAATTATCTCCTTAAGTCAAAATCTATTTTAGGACAAGTATTAAGAACCGGTTTTAAAGATCTATTCTGAGAAAATACCCTGTGTTGGTTGTGCTTTCCCAAATAACTATGAACATTGATTGTAAGCCATCCAGAGTCACCTCTAGGAAAGAGGAGCAACATACAGGTTTACTAAATAAATAAATCAACTTTGAAAATAACTTCCTTGTTTGTTTTCTTTGTTTTAGAAAAATGAATTATGATCACTTATTATTTACATTTTTCCCTTTCCCTTCCAAAACCATAATTTCTGGTTTACCAGCATTCCCATATTCAACACTGCTCTACTTTTCTGATTTAGGTAGTTCTCTCTATTGATCGGAAGTGGGACTAACAACTTATTGTTGAACAAAGCAGTCACCAAGTGAGACAGTAATGGTGCTTATGATGGTATTTCATATTTCCTTTGCATTACAGAACTGGGAAAGTTGTAAATGTAAAGAGAGTGCAAGGTGTCTTCTTCTTCTTCTTCTTCTTCTTCTTCTTCTTCTTCTTCTTCTTCTTCTTCTTCTTCTTCTTCTTCTTCTTCTTCTTCTTCTTCTTCTTCTTCTTCTTCTTCTTCTTCTTCTTCTTCTTCTTCTTCTTCTTCTTCTTCTTCTTCTTCTTCTTCTCATCTAACATAACAGCCATTAAATGAGGTGGTTATTAAACAAAGATTACCTGTATATACAATTGTATATTCCTGCTGCCCCTCCATATTTGGCAAAAAAATTACGCCCTGGGATTAAATATTTCTCTGTTAACAATCCTGCTCTGATGTAAGTCAGGAGATGATCAATCTGAACACCCAGGCCTATAATATCCCTCTAGCTGATTTTTTTTTTTTTTTTGCAGATCTTAGCACCACCACTAGCTCTAGTTGCTAAAACCTCCTAGATATTTTTCTTCCATTTTGAGATAGAAGTCTAAAAAAAATATCATTAAGCTCTCAAATAGATTTCTTTAGGTTTTGTTTAAACTATCTCTAAATCCCAAAGGAAAAAAAAATCTCCTTAAATCCATTTTCCATCATCACACCTCAGATGTAAAATGTAGGTTTCATTGCTCACTGCTATGTGCTGGGGTTAAATAAGAAAATATCTATTGACTTGTAGATAACCGTAATTTTCCCATCGCTGGAAGCAATTGTTCCTCATTTTGTTGTAGCTCATTACATCACATTAAGATCAAAATCGTGCAGGCAATGGTATTCTTTAAAATACTTTATGGAAGTGAGAGTTGGACTTTGAAGAAGCAGGATAGGAAAAGTATTGACATTTTTGGTTTTGAGAAGACTCCCGAATATGTTTCGGAGAATAGCACTAGCACTAGCACTTAGACTTATATACTATTTTATATTGCTATACAGCCCTCTTTAAGCAGTTTTACAGAGTCAGCATATTGTCCCCCAAAATCTGAGTCCTCATTTTACCCACCTCAGAAGGATGGAAGGCTGAGTCAACCTTGAGCCTGGTGAGATTTTATCTGCCAAATTGCAGGCAGCTGATAGTTAGCAGAAGTGGCCTACAGTACAGCACTCTAACTACTGCACCACTGAGGCTCAAGAAAACAAACCAATGGATCATCAAACATATCAACTGAGAGTTCTCACTTGAGGTATAAATGACTTGACTCAAACTATCTGTTGTGGACTGCCAGCTGCCAGTGGAGCTGGTGGCAGACTTGGACGATGAGGAGGTTGGGGAGGAACTTGGGCCAGTCATGGAGTCTGGGGAAGGCTCTGATGGATGCTCTGCATCACAAACAGAGATAGGGCCAGGGCCTTCTGACATTTCCCAGCTGCCTTTGGAGTAGGAGATAAGTAGGGAAGAAGAACCACTGGGGCCTGTTGCAGATGTGCATATGTACAGAGCTGTCAGGCGAGGAGAACAACTGAGGAACAGGGGCCAATTTGGGAAGAAAGGCACATGGGGACTCTGAATGGCCCCTCCCTAGGGAATAAATAGAAGAAAAAGGGGAGTGATGGTTGCAGGAGACAATAGTTCATATTTCTTTTGGAAGACTTGCTTATCGTGGTTCATGCCTCAGAGACTCTTGCCAGGAATTAATTTACAGCTTTGCAACTGCAAGCTCTCAGCCCGGCAATTATCCAAGGACTGATAAGGCCTGTTCTTGCAATTAACCATTGGAAGGTTTATTGCCTGGACTTTTCTGTGTGTGAATGCCCATGAATTCACAATAACTAAATGAAGAGGGTTTTTCCCGGGACAAGGAATCTGCTTCTTGGTTCTGCAAAGGCTGGGTCAGAATACCATCCTACTTTGGATGCATTATGCAAAGGTCTTTAATTCTGAAAAAGATAGAAGGAAAAAGAAGAAGGGGACAACTAGAAGCAAAGTGGACGGACTCAGTTCAGAGGCAATAGATGCACCATTAGAAGACCTGAAATATCAGATTAGGGTCAGATTATCGTCCAGAAAATCCATTTATTATATGTGCTTGCTAACAGTCGACCAGTTTGATGACTCATAGGGAATCAATAAATCAATGCATCATTTTGTTGTGTACTTGCCCTGCCTCTGAAAAAAATCATACCTCTGTGTTTCAACAAGTCCGCACCTATCCTCCCCTCTTCCTCCCTCCCTTAGCAGAGAGAGAGAGAGAGATCTTTTTGCAAGGGTGTACAGAGGACACATGGCAACAATTGCAAACCAAGTATGGCAAATTATATGTTTAAATATCCGTTGGTCACAAGGGGAGCTCATCAGTGGTCCATTCCTTATATTATTCTTGACAGTTCAGGATAAGAGCCACATAACACCACAGTTAAAACGAGCACAGGCCAGAGGAGAAAACAAAATCTGTCACCTCACTGGCATAATCTGTAGACCATAAAAGTATGCAGAAAACCATCAGGCAATTATCCTTGACTGGAATAATTATCTTGTAGTAAAGAAGAATGTCAGGTCTTATCATCCCGACACTCAGGTGAACAAAATTTATGAAAATGAACTCTGCAGAAATGAAATGAATACTTATTAGTATGTATACAAGACAACTTAAGTACAGAACCACAGAAAAATGTATCACACTGCTTGATACTGCATTAAAATATCACATTTTTTAGCTCACTATATACTGCTTCCTATATGGATTTCAAAATTATGAATTAACATTATACCATTTAAAAAAAAAAAACATTTGGTGTTTTTAGAGGATGGTGAAAAATGACCAGGTCTGTGCCCATAAGAAGCAACAAATGAAGCCAAATATATATATATATATCCCAGAATAATGTTGCAGGATAAACCTCTGGTCCAGGTGATTGATCCAGATTGGAACAAGAAACAATGCTGATTTTTTTTCTTCTTTATCCAAATTTCATTTCCCTGATCCTATAAAGGGAGTCAAATGTCAAAAGCCAAAATGGACAGATTGGATTATATAACAAATTTAAAATCAACTGTTCATTTCTTCTGCAACTGGAATAGCTGCTAGAAGCCTTGTTAATGTTTTATAGGCTTTGGATAAAGCACTGCATTTGTACATTAGAAATCTTGGCACACCAATAGGATTTACTGTGTAAAATGAAGTAAATCTGTTTACCTTACAAATATGCATTAGCAAAGCATTTGTATACAAAATTAAAGCCCCATATACTCAAATATATATAGCAATATTGCTTTTATAATGAATACTATTTATTATTCCATATTTTTGAGGATTCTATGGGTCTTTCAGCATTTAAAATATCGATTTCAACATTTTCACTTCAGGTTACGTTGTCTCTGGTTATTGTTCCTGTCATTATGATAAAAAGGGGAAGTGGTCCTGTGTAGGAATTTCACTGTTAAATATGATGTTCATTTGGGTTATGAGTATGAACCATGAAGAAATGATGGTTTTAAATGCTTTAGGGATGAGCAAGTTTTTATTCATTCTATTGGCTTTAACTCAGAGTGATTTGATTAGACATGATGTTCAACTGACTGTGAAGAAGGTGACATGCATCCGTTTTTAAGTTGTCATAATAAATGGGACAGTATTAATTATGCTTTCCATTGTTGCATTAGATCAATTCTATAATTAATCTGGGTTCCACACTTGCTTTCTTTATGGTGTGATACATATACTGACACTACCATAGACCATCAGTACTTTATTTAATTTTACTATTTGCTTTGTATAGATTCTTTGGCAAGGGATACCGTATGCAAATATACATACTTGGCTTGAATTAAATGAGCACAGTATCTTTCCATCTAATCTGATCTCAGTATTCAAATGTCCTTTTCTAGATAGCATTTTCAATCTGTATGTATGTCTCAAAGATCTGTTGCTTTGGTACAATGGTACCAAAATAAAAATTAAGAATATCTCGACCCAGAAGAAATCATAAACATTAATAAAATGGAATTGTGGCAAACATCTGCCTAGCATCAACATGGATTTTGCTGTGCTAGACTTTGTCTTCTTGGGCTGGATTTTTGGTTACATCCTTACTTGCTTTTTATTTTTTTTAAATATATCTACAGAACAATTAACAAGGCATGCACATGATTACATGTATTTAAAATTTTGTTTTTCCTTTAAAATATACCATTTTACAACAAAATGACCTGTCTAGATTTTTTGTGAATATTCTTACAAGACATCACAATGATAAATAAATGAGCTTAAGAACAGCAGCAGATTTCCTTTTACTCCTCCAGGTAATATTTAAGGGAGTTAAAAATACACAGTTCCAAGTATTTCTTTGTTATGTGAATTGGATGATAATTGGGCTTGTAATTCATTTGCATCTGTATTTAACATTTTTTAGAATGTAGTTTTTGTAGAAGCATGGCAAGTTAATGCATCAATTTCACGGAGCAGAAGGACAGGCTGACTGCAGCTGATAATAAATATCTTCACAAACTTTCATCTGGCAAATGAAAACAGAAAAGAATAGAAATTGAAGTTCAGTAATTTCTAGTGGTGCCTGGCAAGTTGTAGGACAGTGCGTCAACATGAAATCTTGAGGGTCTTAACCACAATAAATATATTTTGTCATGTGGATTTCTCTTTAGATACATGTACAGACAGTTCTTGACTTATGACCAGAATTGAGCCCAAAATTTCTGTTGCTAAGTGAGACACTTGTTAAATGAGCTTTGCCCCATTTTACGACTTTTCTTGCCAGAGTTGTTAGGTGAATCATTGCACTTGTTAAATTAATAACGGGATTGTTAAGTGAATCTGACTTTGCTTGTCAGAAGGTTGCAAAAGGTGATCCCCAGGATATTGCAGCCATCATAAATAGGAGTCAGTTGCCAGGCATCTGAATTTTGATCACATGACCATGAAGACGCTGTAAGGGTTGTAAGTGTAAAAAACTGTCCTAAGTTACTTTTTTCAGTTCTGTTGTAACTTTGAACAGTTACTAAATGAACTGTTATAACTTGAGGGCTATCTCTATTGGCTATAATTTTGAGATCATGATGACGTTACCCCTGTTTATGTACAAGAGAAGAAGAGCCACATGATTGGTCTAGTTTGTCCTACCCTTGACTGTAGAAAAGTCTTTTATTTTATAAAGGCATGAGAATTAAATTTCTGCAGATGCTATGGGAGGACTTAGACTTTTTTTAAAATCAGCTTTGCTGGTTTTGGCCACAATTGGCATAGGTGGCATCCTTTTTTATTACTTAAAAGATCAAATCCACTCTGAAGTGTCTAACCCTAACCCAACAATAAAAACAAGAAGAAAATCCCAAATAGCATAGCAATTTAAAAATTCACTAAAGGCACTTCTATCACCATTAATATCTAAACTCCCTAGGAAATGAAAAGATGTTTAAGTGTCTTTTTGAAGTCCAGAGGATTACAGTGTCCTTGTACTTCAAGAGGCAAGGATAAGGCAACTACAATAGCCATAGAAAAGAAGCAGTCAGGCACCACATGTGCAATGGGGACCCTTTCCCTTCTCTGAAAGAATATGTGAGACAGATTGAAACTTGTTGACAGTTTGATTTTTCATGCCTTTCCCAATGATCCCAAACATGGATTTTTCCCTTGTAAGTTTTGTTCTAATAGTTATCACCCACCTCTTAAAATTTTAAAAGAATAGTAATGATTTTTTTATTCTAAAGCTAACTTTTCATAGATCATAACCAGGGGTTGGATTCTACCAGTTTGCCCCTATTTGCTAGCACCAGTTGTTAACATTCTAAGCAGTTCAGAGAACTGGTTGTTAGAAGAATTACTGGCCTAATCCTGTAAGGAAGGCAGGAAGGAAACATTCTGATGTTGCTCACAGAAACTGCTTCTCCATTAACCCTTATTACATTCTTGGCAGGACTAGACTTCCTGTCTCAGGAACTTCTCTGGAGTTTTTTCTCCTCCTCTGCTGATACTTTGCTTGTGTGGAGGGACCATTCAAAGTTACAATGGCACTGAAAAAAGTGACTTATGACCATTTTTCACACTTACGACTGTTGCAGCATCCCCACAGTCATGAGAAGCCAGGCAAGGAGATGCATGCCTCGATGTGAGTGATATTGAGTTGGCCACGCCCGGCCAATAACATGATCACCAAGCCATGGCCACCCAGTCACATGGCCACCAAGCCACGCCCACCACCTAAGCCATGCCCACAGAATCAGTTGTTAAAAATTTGAATCCCACCCCTGATCATAACCACAAACATTACTCAGCAAACCTTTCAAAAAAATCTTTTTTCCAGTGGAGAGAAAAATGAACACTTTATCAGTCTTCTACTAAATGAGAGCAATGACTGAATCAACATGAGTTTACCAGTTGCAGGAAAATGGTTGTTGATGTTGTTGATAAGAAGATACTGCCAGTCACTGTGAATTAATTGAAAATCTTCTGTACTCTTGAATGCCTCACGTTAGATAATTAGGCAAGTTACTTTTTCCATGTCTCACATCAGTCTGGATCATGCAAACATGCCTGTCATCTGTACTGCATTGTCAGAACAACAGGACTGCTTATTCCTTTGACTAATCCATTTTCTGTCTCATTATTCAATCAGCAGACAATTTGATGGCACTGTTGGAGCCTCCCAAGACAACTTGTCACTGGACAATTCAACAATTCAATTATTGTTTAAATAATCCAATAATTATTTAAGGTAATTAAAAAAATGTTTTAATTTTTTCATTCACATGTCATTTTGTCCCTCCTTTTGCATCCTTTCTTTAATGATTCTATTCCACCATTTCTTCAATATTAGTGTAACTCTTGTCCTGTGGCGAGTTGTACCTGGTGTGTTGTCCATGGTGAGTTGGCCACAGCAAGTTGGCCATAGTGAGTTGTCCTAAATGCCTGGGCTATCACTACACCAGTGTGATTTTCTTGTAGCCTAATCTGGAGACAGAATAACAATAGCACTTAGATTTATACACCGTTTCACAGTGCTTCACAGCCCTCTCTAACCAGTTTACAGAGTCAGTATGTTGCCTGCAAAAGTTTGGGTCCTGATTTTTCCAACCTCAGAAGGATGGAAGGCTGAGTCAATCTTTAGCCGGTGAGTCTTGGACTCCTGGACTGAGCAGTGAATTAGCCCTGCAGTACTGCATTCTACTGCATCACCATGGCTCATATATGTTCTCAATATTCTCAAATTGTTTGAGATTAAGATTCCTGTACCCCCTTGCCATTGATTGTGTGGTGACTAGAGTTGAATTCCAAGAGCCATTGTGTGGCATAGTGCCCTGATGCCTAACAGTCCTGGCCAGAATGGTCTGCAGAACTGAAGACTTTAATCAGCAAAATATGGGGTGGAGCTTTAATTGCATAAACACAATATGCTCTTCTCATTTTCTCCCACTTGTTCCTGCCCTGCAGATGCCTGTGGCTGTGGCATTGATGCAGATAATCCTGGATTTGACCATTCTTTCTTGATTCCCCTGGGTGTACATCTGTATTCCTTTCCAGTTTTACATTGAGATTTCTGTGGAAGCTGTTCTATCAGACTAAGAGTAAATGAACCTTGTAAGAAATATCTCTCTTTCTCTCTTTCATCACAGTCAGACAAAGGTTTATTATCAAGATGGTCTTCATGTAAATAAGAAAGCTATTTTGTTAAAAGTGCACTTAATAGTATTCCTGTGGCAATAATAACATTCCATTCTATGCCAAACACTTTGTGTAGTTTACAGAAACTTTCCTGTTATTTGCAAGATGTGGTAAAGAATAAATGGAGGTGAATGGGGTTTTATTTTGTTTTGCTTGTTTGTCATAAAATATGAATCCAACAGAATTCAGATATTCTATTTATTATTTTAAGCTGAAATCCTGATTTGACTTGAAAAGGTAAGCTTTTCATTGTAGACTTTTTCCATGAGATGGCTATCTTTTGATGTAGGAACTGTTGATTTATTATATGTATTTATTCATCCAGATTGCACTACAGCTCTCAGTGGCTTTCTGCTGAGACACTTTCTACCTCCCAAATGTATGAATTCTGAATAATTAGAGGCTAACCCATTTCTGCTATTAGAAAAAAAAAACTTGCTATGGCTTCATTTCATGTTACATGTGAAACTTTGTTTATTCACACAATCTGTCTATTGCCTCAATCCTCATGGAGTCCAGGTAGTTTATTTTTTTTACATTTTAAAATCCTTTTTATTACTTTTATAAATAACTCAAGATGGTGAACATATATAATACTTCTTCCTCGTCCTATTTTCCTTATAAGAATAATCTTATGAGGTGAGTTGGATTGAGAAAAAGTGACTGGCCCAGCATATTTTTTTCTAAGGTGAAAGTAGTTCCCAATCTCCTGATTTTTATCTGGTCACCTATCCACAAGACCAAAGAGAAAATATAGTTTGACCCTGCAAAGTAACAGAGCAAGAAGGCTTTCCCAGCTACATGATTCTAAACTGCCCTTCTCTGAGAGAGGACCAGATTTTGACTGGGCATAAGGAAGCATTTCTTAATGATTAGAACCATTCATTAATGGAGCGGATCACCTCAGGAGGTGGCAAGCTCTCCTTCACTGGAAGAGAATGGTGTCAGGAATAGTGTAGTACTAGAATTCCACACTGAGGAGGATTCAAGTTGACAGTTCTCAAGTTCCCTTCCAATATTTGCGCGCTATGTTCTAATGCAGCATGAAATTCAATTTTGAGCTGGAAAAGAAGGTGCAAATGGCCTCTGCCAACAATCTCCAACTAAATGACTTTGGACAACTAGTGCAGCAGTGGAAAAAGATGAATGTTTACTCTCAATATCTGGTTATCAAAGCTATATTGTTAACAGGGATTCTGTTCTCATTTCTCCCTTGCAGTGAAGTTTTTCTATCCTCCTTGAATTCACCTGCTGCAGGCATGTGGACTCCTCATTTTATTTTCTCATTTTGCAAGTTTCATTTCAGGGAACATTTACATCATTATAACTCTGAATGCCCTTAAAAATCTGAACTTCCATGCCTTGCTGCAAAGGAATATGTAAAGATGGCAGAAAAATATATTTAAATTGTTATGTCTGGAAGGATGGGTCCAAGAACGGAGATGAGACTCAGAAAGTGACTACAGCTCTTTATTAGTGACTTCCGATCTGAGCGAATGCTGCTAGCCACAGCAGCCCTTTTTATAGAACTGGCTGCGGCTAAACGGCCAATGACAGTGGTTTGAGCTTGCCGCGCTTGGTTCGCCCAATTGCGGCAGCCCGTTTAGCAGCCAATCGGATCAGTCTGGAGTGACCAATCACAACCCGCTGTTAGCGGACCAATCCGAAGTGCAGGCTTTCAAGCCTGCTAGTCCGGAACATAAATAATCTCTGAATTTGTTCAGGCCTTAGTGCAAAATTAATGATACTTAATTTTCCATTACAGATACAAAGAATTCTGTCGATCTCCATTTCTTGCTTTTCATAGCACAAATTGTCATAATCATATGCATTAACTCAGCACTTGGGTGGAGGATTGCCACTGACTTGAATGTGAAAGAAATGCATTCTATGTTTTTAGTGTTTAAGAAAAATAACATTAAAGGTAACATTTATTTTTACCATGAAGTGAAACTTTTATGGTGAGATCTTGGTAGTATGAATATGTTTTTAAATGTAAATCACTAATGAACTGATTATTCAGTTGGAAGTCAGTTGTTTCATCAATAAAATACTTTTCAATGTCAGAATTTCACTGAGAGACTTTTTCTGGACTCCTATGGGACCTGCAAAGCTGAAGGCTATTTCAAGATGCCTGCAAAGAATGGCTTTGCTCTTGGAGTTCCTGACCAACTTTGGCAAATAATCTTGTATGATATCGCGCAATCTCAGACTTGGAATAGCAACAAAAACAACAAATGCTGTTGTATTTGCATCAAACCACTTCATAATATGAAGGAAGATTGGAAATAATTTTAGAGACCGTAGGTCACTGGACTCCATCCAAACCTCTGTCATTTCACTGAACAGTTATATGCAAATCAAGTAACATTTTGTTGTTTCTACTATTGGCATTCCAAAATGGGCAGAATAGCTAATTTTACTCTTCTTCCCATTTTTTTGCAGTACTGTGCTATCAGATTCAAGACGTGGTTTGGTATGCTTGCAATCTGATATGACCGTCCCTAGAAAGTCAGTGAGATCTGCTCCTAATTAGATGTGCATTGGATTTCAGCATTGTTTTTACCATGAAACGAACAACAAAAACACATGGTGAATTTTGTAATGATAAATAAACATATGTGTAGCAATCTCAATGAAGGGCAGAACAATTAAAATATGTTTGTAAAAAAAAATCTAATTAACATTTTAACTGAGACAAACTTGCTGCTTCGATACCACAAGGGAATCAGGGTGGCAGATAGTAGATAAAATTAAATGTTCCCAAGTGGTTTTTATTTTTAAGAAACAAAACTATCAATATTTAAATGGATGGGAGCAGAATTTGGTATCATTTGGAAGCATACTAATAAAGGTTATAATAGACATCACCTTGATAGGATCCTTTGCAAAATTCCAACGTATAGACATTGTGCATCTGTACTGTGCATTCAGATCATGCACTAGAGAGGGAAATCTCATATATAGATTATGATTTTAGAGACTTTATAAGAATTGGCATTTTCAAATGTGACAATAACATGGTCCAGATGTTCTCTTTCCACTTTAAACAATTCTAGATCAGGGATGTTTTTTCTAAACCATCTTCAGTCATGATTTCTGCCTGTTGCACTTATATACACAGATGATAAATGAAGATAAAGGATGGATATATTTTTGAAGATGGGTAATGTACAAGAGTGTTAAATTCAAATATTTGCCAAAGGACCCCTGTAAATGGCTCTGTAATTAATTTAAATTTGAATATGTTTAGCAATTTCTAATGAATTTTGGCAGCTGCCAAATTGTGTTATCTTTCAGGAAAAATTCCTACCTAAGAAGAGCTAGGAATTTCTGTTGGGAAATTATTAATAAGTTGTGTTATAAAGGTGTTACGCAAATTAACTTTTTAAAGAAGCAGGTAGGGATTTGGAAGATGCAAAAAAACACAAGCAGATTTGCAAACTATATTTGGAGGTCATGGCAAAAATCAACATTTGAAAGAGGGAAAGTTCTAATGCTCTTTGGTGGAAAACACCAGGAATGTTATCTAGTTGATTTATTCTGGTTTGTGACAACTGGCCAATCCATTATTGCATTATTATAGCTCAGACAAAACATCACATTCTTCTGTTTGTTCTAGCAGAGCTGGAAAGAAAACAAAGTATGAAATATGTATTACAGGGATCAGTCTTTAAATGCCTAAGTAAAGTTGGTTTGGGCACAACACATATAATGAAAAGGCAAGATTCAAAATAGAGATTTGCAAGCATACCAGAAGAGTTGGATTACAGGAAATCTTCAGGAGGTCCCAGACAAAGGTGAGATATAAATCAAACAAATACAATAAAATAATAATAGAATAATAAAATAATAATAATAATAAAAATAGCTTTTCGAGTTAGGGTCAGTTGCATTTGATATTCAGGAGACGAAACTGATGGATGTCAAAATGAAGAGAAGAACATGAACAAGACTTTACATTTTGTATGACATAGGAGAACAATGTACTTACTAGGAAACCAAGCTCCCCTGATCTGAGTTTGAAGCTTCAAAAGTTTTCAATATCTCCTCAGCCCTGGTGAGGAAATATTTGCTCTGCTTCTACAGATGGTTTTTTTAATGAAATTTCTATAATAATTCCATGTTAAAGGCAGTTTGACAGCAAACGATTTGGCAAGATTGTGGCAACATAACAGGATTCTGTTATATTAAATAACACTATTCCAGAAGTAACCTATGTGGAACATATTGCATCCACTTGCACCCATCAGGCAGAGGACTTTGATCGATGTTGTGGTAATACAAAACCACAAAAAGGAAAACTTTTTAATTATGATGACAGAGTAAAAGAAAAGGTGCACACTGGCAATGTTTAGCGGCTCTTTGTAATTAACAAATGGACAATGCAGCTTAATTTTGCATGCTGTTCGTGTTTCGTAGTTCTTTTTTACTTGCAGCCATCAGCATCTCTGTAAGCAATAAGGCATGTCAGAGGGCCTAGTTATCACCTCTAGGGTGTTAAGAAGCATTCTCTAGGGGTGCGATTATTTCAATATAACCATACCACCTGGAGATACCATATTGTTGCTATAAAAACCTCATTAATATGAGAAGTAGGAAAAAAAAACCGAGCATAGTTTTGCTCAAGGATGAAGTCTGGAAGTTTGGAATGTTAAATAGCAGTACAAGGAGCCTTAGTGCTCCAAATGTGGGCCATTTGGAACCATGGTGGCACAGTGGTTAGAGTGCACGTTCTGTACATTCATTAGCATTCTTGAAACCCCACGCTTTGATTGGCCAAAGTGCAGGGCGATCTGATTGGTTTAGCGAGCCGCGCTGATTGGCCCGCTAAGAATCTCCCGGGATTGGTGGATACGAATCGCGGGAGATTCAAAGTGGTGCCATTGGCCGCGGCGGCCGCGGCTTGAGAATAAAAAGCCGCTGTTTTCTCCCTTGGAGCCAGATCGGTTCCGGGGACCAATAAAGAGCTGAAACCTAGTCACCGCCTCCTGGTCTCCTTACCGATGGACACGACACTGGCGACGAGGATGGGATCCCGATTCTGAACCCCAGCAAGCACGTGTCCGACGGAAGCAAGACTGACGAGATGGCCAGCATCGCTCTGCCCACGCCCTTCAACCCTGCTAGCGAGGACTGGGAATCCTATATGGACAGATTCTGCATGTTCCTCGAATGCAGCGACATGAAGGATGCCACCAGGCCGAAGAAACGAGCCGTCTTCCTGACACACTGTGGGCCCGCAGTGTTCAAGATGGCAAAAGCCCTAGTGAAACCCGCTGATGTCACCGGGATGGACTGGGCCGACCTCGAACCCTTACTCTGAAAACACTATGCTCCCACCATACCCACCCTCATCAGACGGCACGAATTTTATCGGCGGGACCAGAGGTCGGGTGAAAGCCTCAGCAACTTTGTTGTGGAGGTGCGGAACCTAGGAGGACTATGCGGGTTCTCCGACATGGACGAGGCCCTATGGGACCGAGTCGTGCTCGGGCTTCGGGACCCAGTCCTACAGAGTCGGCTGATGGCCAAAGGCGACATCGCCCTCGCCAATGCCATCGCTGAAGCCACCACAGCCGAGGCCACCAGGCAGTCAGCAAACCGCATGCGGAGACCGGACACCAGACACCGCACCATGAACAACAACCCTGGACGGGCGACCGAGGCCCAACCAGAAGCAAGTCACCGCAAAACTGCCACCCACCATGGCGAATTCCACTCCGCCTCCAACACTTTGGATGAGGAGGAGGAAATCCACCGGCTCCAAGCAGGACGCGACCAGCGCAGTCGGTGGGGTTGTAAGTCGGGGACCGCGTGTGCTGGTTGCGGAGGCGACCACCCTAGATCCGAGTGCCGGTTCTTCATGCAGTCTGCCAGCACTGTGACAAAAAGGGTCACATCGCCCATGTATGCCGATTAAAGAAAGCCTACAGCCCCAGATGGTGGGACCACAGCGAGTGGAGACAGGACAGCACACCCCCCAGAACCAGAGATCGCCCAGCCGACAGCTGTTGGGACCAGAGCGGGCGAGCCCGCCAAGGTGGCGAGACCCGGCAGAAGGAGGAAACCCACCAGACAGTCATCATCAGCCACGCATCAACCACCAACACCTGAAAATTCTACGTGGAGTTAGGCATTGAAGGCGAGCCATGCAAGATGGAGGTGGACTCCAGGTCCTACCTCTCCATGGTCGCCTGGCAAGAAATCAAACACTTGGTGCCTACCATCCACAAGAAGGGACTGGAGAACCAGAGACTAATCATTAAAGACTACCAGGGAAACCGCATCCCAGCAGTCGGAACCGGACAATTCAGAGTAACATTTAAGGGACGCACTGCAAAGCTTCCCCTAACAATCGTGGACCAAGACCGACCCAGCCTTTTGGGACTGCAATGGTTCGCACTGCTCGGCATCAAAGTTACGGGCATCAACCACATCGCCGAGACCGATTGGGAGCAACAACTGGCATGAGACTTCCAGGAAGTGTTCGACGGCACCCTAGGCAAGTACCGAGCGCCCCCTATCTCGTTCAGCCTAGACCCGAACATTCCCCTGAGACGCCTAAAACCAAGGTGGGTACCTTTCGCACTCAGGCCAAAAATTGACGAGCAAATTGACAAGCTCGTCAAGCAAGGGGTCCTACAACCAATAGACCATGCCCAGTGGGAGACCCCAATAGTCACCCCAGTCAAGCCTGATGGGTCGGTGAGAATCTGTGGGGACTATAAGGCCACCCTAAACTGCGCCTTGCAACAAAGCGCCTACCCCGTCTCAGTAGTGCAGCATCTTCTACAATCACTGGGGGGAGGCAAGGTTTTCGCAAAACTCAACCTGTCCCAAGCATACCAGCAGCTGCTGGTCGACGAAGAAACCACGGAGGCACAAACCATAGTCACCCACCGGGGAGCTTTCTGATGTAACCGACTCCAGTTCAGAGTCAGCGTGGCGCCTGGAATTTTCCAGAGCCTCATGGAGAGACTCTTACAAGGCATCAAGGGGGTGGTGCCCTATTTTGACGATGTGCTGGTATCGGCAGCCAACCAGCCAGAACTAGAGGGTCGACTAAGGGAGGTGCTAACCAAATTCAAGGAAACTGGGGGAAAAGTGAAGAGGGAAAAGTGTCAACTTTACACAGAGCGGGTCGAATTCCTGGGGTACCTCCTAGACTGGCACGGCATCCACCCAACCGAAACCAAAATTAAAGCCATCAAAGAGGCCCCCACACCCAGGACTAAAACAGAACTGCAGGCATTTCTGGGACTGCTTAATTTTTACAATGTTTTCCTGCCCCAAAAGGCGACCGCAGTGGAGCCTTTGCATAGACTCTTGGACAAGGCGGCTACCTGGACTTGGGGGAAATGCGAGGAAGCCGCCTTCAGGAAAACCAAGGACCTGCTCATTTCGGATGCCGTCCTCATCCAATACAACGAGACCCTACCATTAGCCGTCACATGCGACGCATCACCTTTCGGCGTCGGCGCCGTCCTCAGCCACACTCTCCCCGACGGAAAAGAACCACCCATCGCCTTCTTTTCAAGGACCCTCACCAAACCAGAGAGAAACTACAGTCAGCTGGACAAAGAAGCCCTGGCTATTGTCGCCGCAGTGAAGAGGTTCCAAGAGTACCTCTACGGCCGGATGTTCACCATTATCACTGACCACAAGCCGCTGCTGGGAATCCTCGCAGGGAACAGGGCCACCCCGAACATTCTATCTCCTAGAATGACAAGGTGGTCCAAATTCCTACAGCCGCCTACAGCTACTGGCTCACACACCGACCAGGTAAGACGATCACACATGCAGACACTTTGAGCCGCTCACTGCTACCCGAGCTAGACACCGACCCAGCACCCACGACGACCACCCTCAGCATAGAGACTCTGCCCGATCTACCCATAACCGCGTCAGACATTGCCCGAGAAACTAATAAAGACAAACGTCTGGCACGGGTGTTACATTGGGTAGAGAAAGGGTGGCTGGAAAAGGACAATGACGAGATATTCAAAACATTCCGGAACCGGCAAACAGAACTCTCACTACAAAAAGGGTGTGTACTGTGGGGGGATAGGGTGGTTATCCTGGAAAAACTGCAAGGGAAGGTACTGGAGATGTTACACGAGGGGCATAGTTAGGACAAAAGCCCTGGCCAGGAGTTACACTTGGTGGCCAGGGATGGATAAACAAATCGAGACCTGGGTGGCAAGGTGTCAAAGCTGCCAAGGAACCAGACCAAGCCCGCCTACGGCACCAATCCTAGAATGGGAAACTCCCAGGGGACCTTGGTCTAGGATCCACATAGACTTCGCTGGGCCCACAAAGGGACATACATTCCTAAAAACTGTAGATGCTACTCCAACTGGTTGGAGGTAAGCAACATGAAAACTACCACCACAGAGGCCGTGACCAAGGAACTTTGCAAACTCTTCGCAACACACGGCCTCCCAGATGTCATCGTGTCGGACAACGGGCCCCAATTCACCTCGCTGGAATTTGAAAAATTCCTAGCGGAATGGGGCATACGACACGCACTGACAACCCCGGCGGATCCGGCGGCGAACGGAAGGGCGGAACGGATGGTTCCATTCATGAAAAAAACCATCCAGAAAATAGACCACGGGGAGATCCAAGACAAAATAAATAAAATGCTTTTCATACAACACATAACCCCGAACACGACAACAAACAAAAGCCCGGCAGAGCTACCAATTGGGAGGAAAATAAGGTCCCCACTCGATAGACTGCACCCCACATACAACCCGGAAAACCCCCCAAACTCCTCCAGCAAGCACCAATTCTTTGCACCAGGCGACGCTGTCTATGCAAAGAACCTAACCGGAGACCCACTATGGGTACCAGCAACCATAACCCAACTGACAGGTCCCCGCTCGTACCGGCTACAAACAACCGATGGACGAGCATGGAAACGCCACATCGATCAATTAAGATCGAGGACGGCCACAAGAAACACAACCGACACACAACCAGACATAACCAATCCCCTTAACACAAACCAAGAGGGGAAGCAATACCCCAGGAACCAAAACCCAGAAGAAAGGAACCAGCCATACTCATCAGCAAGCAGCCAGCTTGGAACCTCACCAGGAAGAAGCAGCCAGGCCAGCTCGACCAGCCCAGAAAGACCAGGCGGGAGTGGTGAAAACTGCAGCTCAACCAGCCTGGGTAGACCGGGAGGGAGCTGCGATGAGCGGCCCGGCAAGACATACCAGGCGGTTCCACCGACAAGTCCAGGAGACACAGAGAACCCGACCGAACGGGCCAGGAGCCAACCCACAACTGACCTGCGCAGGTCCAGTAGACAAGTACGGAGCCCCGTCTACCTTTGGGACTACGTTACGTAGGACCAAACCAAGAGGGGAGGGGTGTTCTGCACATTCATTAGCATTCTTGAAACCCCGCGCTTTGATTGGCCAAAGCGCGGGGCGATCTGATTGGTTTAGCATGGTTCAAGGTTGACTCAGCCTTCCATCTTTTCAAGGTCAGCAAAATGAGGACCTGTTGTGGTTTGCCAGCAGCAGTGAGGAGGAGGTTCCCGAGGAGCCTGTGCTAAGTGCGAGTAAGCGCAGGATGATTCATGGAAGAGCAGCACAAGTGACTCGGGAGTAAGAATGCTAATTAATGGCCCCTCCCTCCAGGGAATATAAGCCTGGTTTCAAAGGGTTTTTGCTCTGCAGAAGGCAAAAATGTTCTAAGAAGCTCTAAGGACCCAACATTGTGTGTAGAGATACTGGCTTATCTGAAGAATTCTGTCAAGCCTTTTCTGGTTGGACTAATTGGCTGCAAGCCATCTTTTATCTACAAAGAAGTTTATTTGTAGATTAAAGCTGTGAAGGTTTGAGTTACTGAGTTTGTCTATGTTTGCTTTCTGGAAACCCGGCTGGGTCAGAACAGGATCCAGCTTGTTTAGGGCAATAGGCTGATTCTGTAAACAGCTTAGAGAGCTCTGTAAAGCACTGTGAATCAATATATAAGTGCTATTGCTATTTTGTGGAATGATTCTCACCAAAATTTCTACCAAGTTTCTAAGACCTGGTTCACGAGGAGATAATAAACCTGTTTGTATATTAGCAGCTCAGGTTGGTAGTTATGTTGTTGGTTTGAGCTCTGAGCTTAGTGATTTGGTTGCAAACATTTCATCCCCATTTGAGGAGACATCTAAACAACATAATAAACCTGTGCCTAAGTTGAGCCATTTTTGAATAGAATCCTCCTTTTTTACGCATGCAAAAGGTCTCAACATTCAAACCAGATTTAAATGGAGATTAAAGAAATTCATGGAGGAGAAGGCTATCAGTGGTTACTAGTTTTGATCATAGATATCTCTGATAGAAGCAACCTTGATGTCATTGTATCATCGTGCCATCATAAAATGAGGTGAACTGTGTCATTTGTATACTGGTGTCATGACATGGGACATGACTTCTCTTCACTTGCTCCTACATTGGCCTTCATGCTGACGGTGGCTATAAACAGTACACGATGCCACAGTGAATGAACTTTGGACCAGATTAAACCTGTCTGATCAAGATGGACAAATTAAAAGATGGACAAATTATGTTATATTCAAAGATAGTCATCCCCTTGGTTTCTACAAAAGGATGATATTTTGGGTTTTTTAAAAGGAAATCACAGTTCTTTTACATACAGAATATCTGTCTTAATTGGTCAAAGCCTATTTAATGTCTAAATCTTTTCTTTCAATTAATGAATGTAGAAGATCCGAAAGTAATGGCAATTGTTTAAAAGGAGTTTTATGCCAATCTTAAGAGTAGCATATAGTAAGTATTTGAAAAGTATGAAATTAAGTAAAGGGAACAATAATATCTCTTATTTTGACGAAGGGTTGGGCATATATGCTAATGTAGCAAAGTGCTATTTTATATTCTAATGATTCTCATGTTAATGGATTTTTTGCTCAATGACCTTTGCAGAACTAGATCTCTAAGTGCTTTCTCTGCTTTTTGGTCTCTCCTGCAACTTTCTCTACCCTCTCAGCACTCTGTGTGTCTTGGATTAGTTTCTCCTCCTTTATGCTCTTTCTTTGCACTTAATTTCCACCTCAGCAGGTGGGAAATAACAAACAAGGAATATATTTGGGTTAAAAGATTAAGGTGGAATAACTCTTATCAGTCAAAACTAAATAACTGCAAAATTTGACTGTTTAATTTGGCAGGTGTTTCCAGTGTGTCACTCTGAACTCTGTTCTTTTTCTAGAAGGGATAGGCAAACAGTTTGAGTAGTGGGCAAATTTTGGAATTTTGAAAGTGTGATGTGTGCATTTTCATCAACTGGTAGGCACAGCCAGTCACAATGCACCTATTTACCAGAAGCAAACAGAAGTTGCTCCTGACACATCAGGATGCTGTGTATCAACCAGCACAGGATAATTGCCCTTTCCTTTTCAAATACAGTTCCAAAGAGAACATGGCAGTGGAGTTGTGTGATCTTTCAAAGGAATCTCCCCTCAATGAGCCTTTCAACAAAGTATCTCCTCCAAGCTGCTTTTGGAAACAATAGAGATCCCCTCAGTTTTAAGGGTTAGTTTCTGTTCTGTATTGTTCATTAGCATTCTTATAGATAACCGTTCTGATTGGCTAAGACGCACGGCTACCTGATTGGCCGAGCAAGTGGCATGGATTGGCCTGTTGCGAATCCCCCGCGATTGGAGGAAACTGATCGCAGGAGATTCAAAGCAGTGTCATTGGCTGCAGCTTGGCTGGGAAGTTCTATATAAGCCGCCGCATACCCTAGCTGAACCGAGTCGATCTCAGGACCAATAAAGAGCTGAAAACTAGTCACTGACTCCCAAGCCTTCTTCCGGTGCCTACACAACACTGGCGACAAGGATGGGATCGCAGAACTGATACCCACTGAACACATGGCACCGAGACGAGCGAACCAATGAGATGGCCAGCATTACGCCGCCCGCACCCTTTAACCAGGCTACTGAAGATTGGGAATCGTACATTGATCAGTTCCTGACGTTCTTGGAGAGTAGCAGCCTCAAGGGTGCAAATGGGCAGAAAAAAAGAGCCATCTTCCTGACACACTGCGGGCCCACAGTGTTTAAGATGGCAAAAGCCCCTGCAAAACCCGAAGTTGTAAAGGCGATGGACTGGGCCGACCTCAAGCCTCTGTTGTGAAGCCACTATGCCCCCACTGTGCCCACCCTCATTAGATGGCATGATTTTTACCGGCGTGACCAGCGAGAGGGTGAGAGCATCAGCAATTTCGTTGCTGACCTGCGGAATCTAGGGGGCATGTGCGGCTTCACAGATATGGACAAGGCGTTACGAGATCGCGTCGTCCTTGGCCTCAGGGACCCTGTCCTACAAAGCTGACTGATGGCAAAAGGTGACATCTCCCTCACCGATGCTCTCGCGGAAGCGACCACAGCTGAGGCAACCCGGAAATCAGAAGCCCGAATGCGGAGACCAGAAGCAGGGGACCGAGCCACAACTGCCGAGACGACCACAGCAGCCGAGACGCAACCAGAAGCAAGCTGGCGAGCAACCACCACCACCCACCATGGCAACCTCGACTCCCCCTCCAACACCACGGATGAGGAGGAAGACATCCACCGGCTCCAAACAGAATGAGACCGGCGCGAACGGCGGAGTTGTAAGTCGGGGCTGCAATGTGCCGGGTGCAGGGGTGACTATCCTCGATCGGAATGCTGATTTTTTGACGCAATCTGCCACCAATGCAACAAGAGAGGCCACATCGCCTGAGTCTGCCGACTCAAAAGAACCTACAGTCCCCGACGATGAGACGGCAGCAGCCGACAATGAGACGGCACCCCCCTAGAACGAGGGATCGCCAAGCTGAGGGCCGCTGGAACCGGGACGGATGAGGCCAATGGAACGGCAAGAGCCGACAGAGAGAGGAGACCCACCAGATGGTCATCATTGGCCATTCATCTAGCTGGGACACCTGCAAGGTACACATGGAAGTGGGAATCGAGGGAAAGCCATGCAAGATGGAGATGGACTCCAGGTCCTAACTCTCCATGGTTGTGTGGTGGGAAATCAAGCGCCTGGTACCCACCATCCACAAAAGGGGCCTGGAAAGCCAGAAGCTAATTCTAAAGGACTACCAAGGGAACCGCATCCCTGTAGTCGGAACCGGACATTTTGAAATCACATTCAAGGAGTGCACAGCAAGGCTTCCCCTGACTATTGTGGACAGAGACTGATCCAGCCTTTTGGGACTATAGTGGTTCGCGCCGCTCAGGATCGAGGTAACCGGCATCGATCACATCACAGAGGTAGACTGGGAGGAACAACTCACGAGGGACTTCAAGGAAATGTTCGACGGCACCCTAGGCAAGTACCAAGGGCCCCCTATTTCCTTCAGTCTAGAACCCAGCATTCCCCCGATTCGCCTCAAACCGTGAAGAGTACCTTTCACACTTGGACCCAAGATCGATGAGCAAATAGACAAGCTCATCAAGCAGGGAGTCCTAGAGCCAACTGATCACGCCTGGTGAGAGACCCCCATAGTTACCCCAGTCAAGCCCGATGGGTCAGTGAGAATCTGTGGGGACTATAAAGCCACCCTAAACTGCGCTTTGCAACAAAGTGCGTACCCCAGTGCAGCACCTTCTGCACTCACTGGGGGGAGGCAAGGTTTTCGCAAAGCTTGACCTGGCACAAGCCTACCAACAGTTGCCGGTCGACGTGGAAACCGCCGAGGCGCAGACCATAGTAACCCACTGGGGGGCTTTTCGCTGTAAGAGACTCCAGTTCAGAGTCAACGTGGCACCTGGAATTTTCCAGAGCCTCATGGAGAGGCTCCTCCAAGGGATCAAGGGGGTGGTGCCCTATTTTGACGATGTGCTGGTGTCCGCAGCTAACCAAAAACAACTGGAAGGTCGCCTGAGGGAGGTGCTACAAAAATTCAGAGACACAGGGCTAAAAGTCAAAAAAGAAAAATGCCAATTGCACACCGAGAGGGTCGAATTCCTAGGGTACCTCCTAGACCAGCACGGAATTCACCCAACAAAAAAAAATATCAGAGCCATCAAGGAAGCCCCCAGGCCGAGAAATAAAACAGAACTGCAGGCATTTCTAGGACTGCTTAACTTCTATAATGTCTTCCTGCCCCAGAAAGTGACCGCAGCAGAGCCATTGCATAGACTCCTGGACAAAGAGGCTCTGGCAATCGTCGCCACAGTAAAGAGGTTCCATGAGTACCTCTATGGAAGGACCTTTACCATCATCACCAACCACAAGCCGTTGCTGGGAATCCTGGCAGGAAACAGGGCCAACCCGATCATTCTATACCCAAGAATGACAAGGTGGTCTGAATTCCTTGCTGCCTACAGCTACCGCCTAACCCACCGAACCGGCAAAACAATTACCCACGCAGATGCCCTGAGCCACATGCCACTGCCTAACCTGGACACCGACCCAGCACCGACAACATCCACCCTTAGCATAGAGACCCTACCCATCAGACATTGCCCGCAAAAACAATAAAGACAAACGTCTGGTGCGGGTTTTACATTGGGTAGAGAAAGGGTGGCCAGAAAAAGACAATGACAAGAAATTTAGGACATTTCGGAACTGGCAAACAGAACTGTCTTTACAAAAGGGTTGTTTACTATGGGGGGATAGGGTTGTCATCCAAGAAAAATTACAAAGAAAGTACTGGAATTACTACATGAGGGGCACCTGGGCATCATCAGGACAAAAGCCTTAGCCAGGAGTTACGCCTGGTGGCCAGGGATGGACAGACAAATCGAGGCTTGGGTGGCAGCATGCAGGCCATGCCAAGCATCCAGACCAAGCCCCCCCTCTGCCCCAATCCGAGAATGGGAAACCCCCAGGGGACCATAGTCCAGGATTCACTTTGCCGGACCTACAAAGGGGCACACCTTCCTCATTATGGTAGATGCTTACTCCAACTGGCTGGAGGTAAGCAACATGAGAACTACCACCACAGAGGCCGTTACCAAAGAATTCAACAGACTATTCACAACCCACGGCCTCCCAGACATCATTGTATCAAATAATGGGCCCCAATTTACCTCACTGGAATTCAAAAAATTCCTAGTGGAAAGGGGAATATAACATGCACTGACAGCGCCAGCACATCCGGCGGTGAATGGGAGGGTGGAACGAATGGTCCAATTTACAAAAAAACAATCCAAAAAATAGAAACCGGGGAAATACAAGAGAAAATAAATAAAATGCTATTCATACAGCACATAACTCCAGACACGACAACCAACAAAAGCCCAGCAGAACTATTAATGGGAAGAAAATTAAGGTCCCCACTCGACAGACTGCACCCCACATACAACCCAAAAAATCCTCCTGACTCATCAAGTAAACACCGAACATTCACACCGGGCGACACGGTATACACCAAAAAGCTCACAGGGGACCCACTCTGGGTACCAGCAACCATAACCCAGGTGACAGGTCCTCGCTTGTACTGGCTACAGATAACCAACAGACGAGCATGGAAAAGACACATTGATCAATTAAGATCGAGAATCAACACAGGAAATACAACCGACACACAAGCACACACGGAAAAAGAAACCACAGAAGGGAGGGGAAGCCCCAATACCAGCCAAGAGGGGAGGGAAAACCCCAGAAACCAAAATAACCAAACCCCACAAAAAAGAAACCAAGAATACTTACCAACCAAAGCAGAAACAGACGAACAATTCAAAGCCTCGCCTGGAAGAAACAGCCAAGCCAGCTCAACCAGCCTGGAGCGGCCGGGCAGGAGCAACAAAGCCAGCAGTTCAACCGACCCAGGTAGACCGGGAGGGAACTATGGAGAAAGGCCCGGCTCACCCTTCCAAGTGGTTCCACCAATGAGGCAAGGAGCGACACAGAACCCAACCAAACTGCTTGAAGACAAGACACCAATTAACCTGCACAGGTCCAGTAAACAAGTGTGGAGCCCCGCCTACTTACGGGACTACGTCACGTAGGACCATACCAAGAGGGGAGGGGTGTTTTGTATTGTTCATTAGCATTCTTGTAGATAACCGTTCTGATTGGCTAAGACGCATGGCTACCCGATTGGCCGAGCAAGCAGCACGGATTGGCCTGTTGCAAATCCCCCGCGATTGGAGGAAACCGATCGCGGGAGATTCAAAATGGTGTCATTGGCCGCAGCTTGGCCGGGAAGTTCTATATAAGCCGCCACATACCCTAGCTGAACTGAGTCGATCTCAGGACCAATAAAGAGCTGAAAACTAGTCAATGACTCCCAAGCCTTCTTCCAGTGCCTACACAACAGTTTCTTCTTGGTTTTCTCCCTAATCACTTGTATTAAAGGGGATGGTTGAAAAGACCTTCTTTCTATGTCATAGAAACCTAAGCAGGTCTGGCAAATGTTCCTGGAACACCTCAGCCATACTGAAATATTCCAAGCCTGAGTGGCTTTGGCAAAGGCATGGACAATCACAAGGCTTTCAGTCTGGATGTGTTTTGGCTGATAGTAAGAGAGAAACCCAAAGGTTACTGATTGAAAACAATTTTGGAGCAGATTAATTGTTTCAATAAAGCAAATCAAGTGGCCCCTTGTTCTGCTTAAGCAAATTAAGTTGCCTCTACAGCCCACATATTACATCCAAATGAATCTATGCAGACCTACTGGGCACCATTCTAAAAGCCACAGAGCAAAGCAATTCTAGGAAATTCAGATCTTGCTTTTTCAGCATAGCAGCTTCTCATTTTATTTCTGTTTAATAAAAGGTATTTTTTTATTTTTTTAAATCAGTTTGGTCAGACCTAATTATACCCAAAGGAACCAGATGCCTACTTTCATCATAGAACATATTTCAGGATATTCTGTGGATGTTGCACGGAAGTCAAATTGCCAGGTGGGATGACTTAGCTCCTTGATCACATTCAGATTGGCAATTTTCTGCCAGAAAGCTGTATGCTGACCATCAAAATCAAGACCTGATTGTACTGACAATACTGTGTGCAGGTGGCTAGCAACACAAAGGAATAAAATGTTTCTGTGAGTTTTGTCTACAGGCAAAGAAGAATCGGTATACATAAAATATCAACATATTTCATACTTATATCTTTTTTTTCTTTTGGAGAACATAGGAAATCAGGGATATTGGAAAAATGTATATATAAATATATTTGTTCTATTATGCCTACCAAGGGACTACTCCTAGTACAACAATTCAGACTAGCCAGAATAGAACAGAATAGAACAACAGAGTTGGAAGGGACCTTGGAGGTCTTCTAGTCCAACTCCCTGCTTGGGCAGGAAACTCTACATCACTTCAAACAAAGGCTGTCCAATCTCTTCTTAAAAACTTCCACTGTAGGAGCCTCGATGGTGCAGTGGTTAGAGTGCAATACTGCAAGCTACTTCTGTTGCAGCCAGGTGCCTTCAATTTGGCAGATAGAATCTTACCAGGCTTAAGATTGATTCAGCCTTCCGTCCTTCCGAGATGGGTAAAATGAGGACCCAAATTATTGGCAGCAATACACTGACTCTGTAAACTGCTTAGAGGAGGCTGTAAAGCACTATAAAGCAGTATATAAGTCTAAGTGCTACTGCCATTCACAACTTCCGGAGGCAAGTTGTTCCATGGATTAATTGTCCTGTCAGTGTCTATGGAGATTCTTTCATGGAGGGCATGGTTCTCTCAAAAGTGCTTTTTCAAGAGGCAACTGGACATTCTGGTTTTTCTTTGAAGATGTTTTGCTTCTCATCCAAGAAGCTTCTATCACCTCTGACTGGATGGTGGGGAATGGAAGGACTTAAACAAAGAAGAATGCAAATGAACAGCTGTTTACAAGGAGTATAAATTCTTCCAGTCAATTCTCAATTGTGGTCATAAGTTGAAGACTACCAGTATGGTTTTAATGGTTTTAAATAATTTATTTGGCTGCCAACTTGAATATTATGACTCCAGGTAGCATATGATAAAACTACAACAAACGCAACAATTTCAGTTAAAATCCAAATGCTCAATAGTCAATCACACTCATGTTTTTCTCCAGGTGGGAACCTCTAATCATCCTGACCCAAAAGCATAAGGAAAAAGTCAAGTTCTACTGCCTTTCTGAAGGTGGTGGAACCAAATATATCTTGGGGAGGAATAAGAGATCATTCCAGAGGACAGCAGTAGAAAAGGCAGATCTTTGGGGTATTATGATGATGATGATGCATTGTTTCAAGGAAGAGACCTTGTGTCCATTTTATTGGAGCACATGGGATAATTAGGTATCTTTGTGGACAAGTGGTTCTATACATAAACCAATCTTACATCATGTAGGTCTTTCCAGATGATAACCAGCACTTTAAATATCACCCAGAAGTCTATTAGAAGCCAATGCAGTTTACATGCAATGTATTATATGGAAGGTGAATCCATAATTACATATGATATTGCATTCTGGACTGCAGTCATCCTGGCTGATCAGAAAAGTTTCTTTCCTCAGGCTTTTGAGCTTTTTGAATGGTTTTTCTCCCTTGCCAAGCATCTAATGGGAAAAGCAATTTGAATGCATACATTTATATTATTACAATCAAACTTCACTGCCCCATAAGCTTGTCAGAAGAGATATTTTTGCAAACTGCCAAATGCAAAATGCACATAAACAGACAAATGCATAGATCACGGGAAGAAGAAAATGTTAGCAATCTCTTTTCTTTTTATGATGGGATTGTAGCTTTCACATTCTGCTTGATTCATAGGCATTTGGCAGCAAGAGACCAAAGAATGCCTTAAAGTTATGACACTTAATGATCGAGCAACAGCATGACCTTTAGTTATTGATGTATAGGGATTTAACAATAACCCATCTTTCCATGAGTAATAGTAAATAAATAAGAAACAGATTTGACTGATTGAATATGTGCCATCTGGTCATAGTGATCTCAGATTTTTCCAGGAGTATCTGTACTCAATCAGGTCCTCCAGATCTTCCAGTGATGCCCACTAATCTCTGCTGTAATTGATTTCATCCACCTGACTAATGATCATCCTCTTCCGCACCTTTCCCAGTATTGGAGTCTTTTTTCGAAGAGCTAGCTCTTTGCATGTTTGAATGTGATCATTTAATGAAATAAAGGTAAAGTTTCCCCTCGCACATATGTGCTAGTCGTTTCTGGCTCTAAGGGGTGGTGCTCATCTCCATTACAAAGCTGAAGAGCCAGTGCTGTCCGAAGACGTCTCCATGGTCATATGACTGGCATGACTAAATGCCGAAGGCGCATGGAACACTGTTACCTTCCCACCAAAATGGTCCCAATTTTTCTATTTGCCTCTTTACATGCTTTTGAAATGCTAGGTTGGCAGCAGCTGGGACAAGGAACAGGAGCTCACTCCATTACGCGGTGCTAGGGATTTGAACCACCGAACTGCTGACCTTTCTGATCAACAAGCTCAGCATCTTAGCCACTGAACCACTACGTCACTTTTTAATGAGATAAGAATAGATTATTAAAGAAAACAGAAAAAATGTACCAGTTAAAATAATACAAATTCCTTAAAAGAAGTGTACATTTCTTGATATTCACTTACATAAATACAATCAGACCTGTTATTTTTGAAAGAGAATCCCCAATGAGACACCAAAATAATAAATGTAGAAAATATTGACCTTGGGTCTGTTGCTGACACTTTGTAATTCTTCTGTCTCTGTGTGGAAACTCTCTATTTACATATTTACAAATATTGTAATCTTTTAAATATGAAAATGAATTAAGTTCATTACACCCTGCTATCTCACTTTTATTAATTCTGCTATTAGTTCTTTCAACTGATTTTGTTCCTTGCCTGAAATATATCCTGAAATATGTTACTTTCATCAGAAAGTAGTCTTTTTTGGCTTTTGTGCAGAAGATTACATGGTTCATGACTTCTGCCTAGTGAGATTTTCCTTCTTTATGCAGAAGCTCATGGTGAGTTTCACAAGCTTTGAGCATTCCTACCTTCCTGATTGATGTTACTATCAATCTATGTTACTGTGATGTCTATATAACTGCCTGGCTCCAAAGATAGCAGCAAATGCATCCATTTATGTATTTGAAGAGGATCACACTGAAAGATAAGAAAATATTCTCACTATATGGCCAAGCAATGTATCTTTGCTTGCCTTCGTGTAACATTTTAAAGGAAGCAAGAGAAATCTATATAAATCACATCAGGGCAAAAGGAGTCAATTTTACTTCATGCCTCAATTTTTAACTTTGTAAACAGGAGGGGCATCACAAATAAAGGATAAAAGGGGAAACTCATTTGTATGTATAGATGCTGACTTATTTTCCCCCTCCTTCCATTCAAGCATGTCTGACTGATTTTCAGAGACTGCCTAGATGGTTCTCTGCAGCTTTCTTGGTAAGGTTTTTTAGTAGTGGTTTTCCATTACCTCCTTCGTAGGCCTGAAAGTGACCTAGGGTGGCTTTGCGCTTAAGGTGGAACTAGAACTCACAGACTTCCATTTTCTAGTGCCTACTACATCAGCTTGGCGTGCACCCAAAAAAACACTGCGATCAAAATATAAAGGCAGGATAATAATAAATGCTAAGACTAGATGACCAGCTGGTGCTTTCAGACTAGGGTTGATCCTCTAATTCTACACTATGTTGGGTTCTCTCTCTTTAAACTAGACTTAGATGAGGCTGGTTTAGAAGGATTTGTTTTGTTCTGCGTTGTTTGTGTTGTTTTTTAAGCTGAGAATATTTGAAATTTGGAGTGCATGTTTGGGTTCACTTATAAATGACTGTGGGGGAGGAGTGAACTGGCCAGTCCCCAAATCCTCCTTTACAGAAGGAAAATAGATGAGGCTGATTTTTGCAAGCACCCTTGATGTTCTTTACCACTTATCTTTGTTTGTTTTCTAAGAAACCAGATCCACATCTAGAGCAAATATTTTGCAACTGCTGCAGGTGACTGTTGTTATTTTTGTTATTTTTGAGGATCTTATGTGGAACCCGGAGGCATTCTTGCAAATGATGTCATTGTGGATGGAATTGTGCCCTTGTTCGAAATAAAAAGAAAATCCAGCTCTAATTTGAATGATATTGAGCTGGAAACCTGGTGACTACTAAGGAATGTGTTTGCAGGCACACTGATGCCTTCAGGCACACTGTTGCCTTTCTGAGAAACAGGATGTTTTTAATGATTTCAAATCCACCACAACATCTAATTTCCTTCAAATTAACTTAGGAGATCAATAAGCATATTAAGGAACTATAATTGCATTGTGCCAAAAGTCTAGGCAAGGCCAATTCAACATTGCTTCAGGGATCATCCACCTTCTTCCTTTTGTAGCTTTCCAGCTCTCTTGGTAGAGATTATAAATAATTTGTTCATTTTACATTTTGCTAATAATTCATACTTGCACTTCCTGAACTGATATGTGGCCTGGAATACAATTCTCCCTCAATATTAATATTTCTCATTCACAGGATGACTGCCCTAGTTTGCACACCTGCAAGCATTTATGTGCATAGCACTCTCGAATTAAATGGATTTCCATCCATTTTGGATGATATATAATACCAGTTTAAGAAAGACACTTCAGATTCATTCTCTTTTTCAATCTTTAATATGATAATCTGGTACTAAGATTTCAATGAGTTTAATTGGTAATTTATCTATTCACTAGGGGTACTGATGGCTTGACAAAATTCAACTCCCAGATCTAATCTAAACTCTAGGCTTTTTATTCTGTTTTGTGAGTAAATTTCTTATTTGCTCATCTCAAACTATTTGAGATCCCTATTGATCACACAGAATATATTTTACAGAATATAATCCCAGGAGATTTATATAGAGTTTTTTTTTTTACATAAGTGAGAGAAAAAGAGATTAATGATGTTGCTGCTTCACATGCCTTATCTTTCTTATCTGCACGCTGTTCTGTTTTCCCTGACTGGAAATGTTTACTCAGAATATTTTTTTAGGGCTGAAGGCTGTTAAATGGTGCTTTATAGTTCCCAGCCTTGATACATGAGGAAGGGGAAGGCCATCCACAAATCAGCATCCTCATCCTCATTTGGATGAATGGGTACAAAATGAATGCTTCACTGCCTGGAGAGGAAAAGGCAACAGACTTGTGGTAGCAATTTTTCGTAAGTCAAAACCAAATTCACTAATGAGATTTTTTTGTTTTGTCTTTTAATGACCCCGTTATCCCTTACATAGGGGTGGAGTTGGGGCAACTGAATGGAGCTGAGTTCTTACTGGCCAGATGTCCTACCTTTTGCCAATACAGAGTTTGCAGCAGATAATTACTCACTGTGCCCAGAGAGAGAAATATTTGCCCAACTAGGATCAAACTCACAGTCCTTTGTGTTAAGCCTGGGTTCCCCAACCAGTGTTAAGGAGACAAGCTAAACAGAATGTGCAGCGTTAATCAGATAGGCACACAGATAAATGTGTGAGATAAGTTTGTATGTTAGTTAACATACCGTAAAAATAACAGATACGCTTGTGTTATCAAAAATATAGTTTATTCCACTTAAAAGTTTTATAGCATAGTCAAAATAACAGTCCATTAGTCATGTATCATTTTTAGTCAGTCCATTCAAGGATATTCAATTAGCAAAGTCCATGTAGAATATCCAATGTCAGTTCACTTACAATAAATCAGTCCTCTCACAGTTGATAAATCAACAGTCCTTTCTCTCTCCCGTTCCAGTGGGGGAAAAAACGCAGTCTTCAGTCTATCCAGTAATTAGAGATCATCAAGCCAGAGAGAGCACGCTGCCGTGCCTTGCTTCTTTGATGGTGCTTTTACAAGCACTCCGTTAATTACATTCTTACAGTTAAAGTTACAGACACTTTAACGAACAAACCATGATAACATATTTATTATTTTACCTAAACCAGTTAGGGTAAACAATGTTATCCCTAACATTCTGATTGTGAGGTGAGAGCTCCATTTATGGGCCACTGCACCACTCCAAATTACTAATGAGATAAATCACAATAATCATGTAGCTTATAACAATAGCACTTAGACTTATATACTATTTCATAGTGCTTTACAGCCTCTCAAAGTGGTTTACAGCATATTGCCCCCAACAATCTGGGTTCTTCTTTTACCGACTGCAGAAAGATGGAAAACTGAGTCAACCTTGAGCCAGAGAGATTCGAATTGCTGACCTCTGGCAGTCAGCAGAATTAGCCTGCAGTACTGCATTTAACCACTGCGCCACCATGACTCATACTTATGTGACTTCATGAATGCTCTCTACACATTTTCATCTTTAAATATGAATCTTTATGTTATTATTACTTTGTTGTGTGATGTCTAGAATCTACAGATTGGAGTAGGTTTCAAACACTGTAAATAGATAATTCTCAAATACAGTATGATATAGGATAGTTGTCTCAACTGCTAGATCAGTTATTCCAGAATTGAAAAACTTACAGATTCATTGCCCTCAACTGAACATCCCGATTATACTTCCTGATTGTTTAGGTTTGAGGGTTGGAATTCAACAACTGATTCTCCTATCCTCTAATTATTTTAAAGGGATAACTGCATCTCTCTCTCTCTCTCTCTTTTTCCCTCTCTTCCTTCCTTCTTTCTCTTTCTATTAGTAGAAGAAAATTCTGAGTATAGGTTAGATCCTCCATAGGGCAAATTACTTAGAGCAGAGACAGAGTTTATTTTGACAGCATAATGTGCAGTAAATAATTGAAAGCTTGGCTACAGAATTGTAATTGTCATTACCTTTATACCTTTCCTTAGCTTCTCCCAGAAACAGAGCCTGCTCACTCAGAATTTTTGTAAATGTTGTAATTAGCTACTGTAGATAGTGAAAAGGAAATGCTTGGTGGTTAGGCATTCTGTTGAGTTTGTGGATTTTTCTATTCATTTGCCATACTCACTGGCTTCTTTCTTAATTTACATTGAGGCTGGGGGTGGCAGTCAGAGGAAGGGATCTTTTGTTTATTAATAGATGTATTCTCTGTTACCCTGAAAGGAATGTTTATCTGAATGGTTGTCACCTTTGGCCTGTTTTATCCTCTTTGTGTGTGTAAAGGATTTCCATATCCTGAAGGATTTTTTTTAATGGTTTTGATTGAATTGTTGATATTTGCCAGTTTCCTACAGGGAGATGCACATTTGCACAGTTCAGCCCAAATGTCAATATGGGCACAAAAGCAAATGGTTCTTTGTTTTGTGACTTGGAATTTAAGTGAGATGAGGCATGGCCATGGCTAGTGGGCCATGTGCATGACAAGGATGATATAGAATATGTCATGATGGAAGACACTTTCTTCCCACATTATTATTAGGTTTAGTATCCATACATTTTCTTTTCTTTTCTTTTCTTTTCTTTTCTTTTCTTTTCTTTTCTTTTCTTTTCTTTTCTTTTCTTTTCTTTTCTTTTCTTTTCTTTTCCTTTCTTTTCCTTCCTTCCTTCCTTCCTTCCTTCCTTCCTTCCTTCCTTCCTTCCTTCCTTCCTTCCTTCCTTCCTTCCTTCCTTTTTTCCTTCCTGGATTAGTATTCATGCTTTCCAAGTAAAACATAAAAATATTTTTACCATAGGAAGGACTACATCCAACATTCTTATAATATTGGTTAGTAGATTATTTTAGTGCTGGATTCAGTATGTGCACAGGTATAGCCATCTAACTCTGAAAACAAGATATAAATTGTTAGCAATAATTTTGAATCCAGGTAGAACAACTGGTGAAAGCTGGCAACATTCCCAGCTAAAGGTGAGTATTTTTTATAGAGTATCCTATTGCTGTGTTCCCTAGTGTGGAACTTCTTCCAACTTTGTTTTCATTGAAAGCACCACCAACATCAAGATTTAGAATTAGCCATAAGAATGTGGGAAGAGAAGAAAAAAAACAAATAGAAACCTAAGGTGGATTCCAACTTCACAGAAAAGTACAGTACAGAGAACACCAATAATCCCACAATCAAACCTTGAACCATATCTATTCTTCATTACAGAAAGTCATTTTAAAATTATGATGTTGCTGAAAAAATAACTGTATAGCCCATTAATGACCTCAGACTAATGTTCACCATTACTGTTGTGAATTAATAAAAGTACTTGAATAAAGATCATTAAGAGCTTGAAGTAAAGTGCAGGGTTCTGGCCCTGCACTTCTGATTAGTTAACGGAGCTAGCGCTCCCTGTGTTTTCATTGGTTAAATGCTCAAGAGCTTGCCTATATAAAGGGGCCATTGTGGCCATAGAGCTGAGCTGTTACACATGTAAATAAAGAGTTTGAAGTTCACTGTTCACCGGCTCATCTCCTCCTTAGCGCCCATGCACAGAACTTAACACTGGTGACGAAGGTGGGATGTGGAGACGTCAGAGCTGACTGAACGACAAAGAACGATAACAGAGCATGTGGCTGAAATGCACCAACAGTGGAACCATGTCCGGTGGCGTCATACCACCTGCTCCATTCGACCCGGCACAAGAAGACTGGGACTCATATGGATCGTTTCCAGATGTTTCTGGAGACCAACAATTTGAAGGATGCCACTATCAGAAAGAAACGGGTGGTATTCCTAACTCATTGCGGGCCGACTGTATTCAAGATGGCCAAGGCACTAGCGAAACTGGCAGAAGTAAAGTCTATGGACTGGGACGTCCTCGAACCCTTGCTGAGGGCCCACTATGCACCGACCATGCCAATGCTCGTTAGAAGGCATGAATTTTACCAGAGAAGTCAGCGGAAGAGCAAAAGTGTTGCTGATTTCATAGCAGATCTCCTGAATCTGGGAGGCCTATGTGAGTTTGCCGACCTAGAAGAAGCCCTGAGAGACCGAATAGTTCTGGGATTAGATGCTCCAGGCACACAGAGTAAGCTGATGGCGAAAGGCGACATTAGCCTTAAAGATGCCATCGCTGAAGCTACTGCAGCAGAAGCAACCAGGAAGTCGGCTGCCCGAATGCACCGCACCCATGCCCCGCTTCGCCAACTCGCCTGTGAAGTTTCACCCCAGTCAGAAGGACAGCCTACAACAGCCCACCACGAGGACCTCGAATCGTCATCAGAAAGCGATGAAGAAGAGGTCCACCGATTTCTGTCCGAACAAGACCAACACCAGAGATCGCAGTACCAATGCGCTGGTTGTGGAGCAAGCCACCCCCCATCAGAATGCAAATTCCTCACACGCTCTGCCATGTGTGCAGGAAAAGAGGCCATATCGGATGGGTCTGTAGAAGCAAGCTAGAACCCAGCCAGCCCTCGAGGGGGGCTAACTATCGCCAACCGACAGGAAACCGTCCTGTAAAGTGAGAACCCATGAACCACCAATGGAACAACCACTCCTACAGAAACAAAACCCTAAACCACTCAACGAAATGAGAAGAGACTCACCAAACGATCACGATCGGTCACGCCTCATCTCTTGATGCCAAGAAGATCCGAGTGAAAGTGGCCATCGAAAACCAGCCCTGCCTGATGGAAATCGATTCAGGATCGTCCCTCTTGATGGTTTCCTGGAAGACCCTCAAGCAACTCATCCCTACTATCCGGCGGCAAGACCTCAGATTCCAAAGACTCATACTCAAAGACTATCAAGGAAATCGAATTCCGGTCGTTGGATCCAGCCGAGTCTGGGTATCGTTTAAGAACCATACAGCATTCCTACCCCTGTAGGACTGTAATCGACAGGGATAGGCCTAGTTTGTTAGGCCTCCAATGGTTCGCTCCACTTGGAATTGAAGTAGCCGGCATTCACCGAACCTGCAGCAGCGACTGGGAAGAGGACCTTGTCCAAGAATTCTAGGACGTCTTTGCAGAAAAACTAGGTGAGTACAAGGGGACCCCGATATCATTTAACCTCAATCCCAAAATAGCTCCCATCCGCCTTAAGCCTTGTCGAGTTCCATTTGCCCTTAAACCAAAAATTGACGAGCATCTTGATAAATTAATAGCCCAGGGTGTGTTAGAACCAACCGATCACTCTCCCTGGGAAACCCCAATTGTGACACCCATCAAGCCGGATGGATCGATAAGAATTTGTGGGGACTACCGAGCCACCCTGAACCACGCCCTTCAACAAAATGCTTACCCGGTACCGGTGGTGCAACACCTCCTCCATTCCCTGGGGGGTGGAAAAGTCTTTGCTAAACTAGACTTAGCCCAGGCATACCAACAACTGCCTGTAGACAAAAAAAATGGCAGAGGCCCAAATGATCGTTACGCACCGAGGTGCGTTTAAATGTAACCGACTCCAGTTCAGAGTAAGCGTAGCCCCGGGAATCTTTCAAAGTTTGATGGAAAGACTATTACAAGGGATAAAAGGCATTGTCCCATATTTTGATAATGTGTTAATCGCTGCCCCGACTCAGAAAATACTAAAGGATCGCCTGAGGTTGGTTCTCCAGAGATTTAAAGACTCAGGTCTCAAAGTTAAAAAAAACAAGTGTCAACTATGTACGGATCGTGTAGAATTTTTAGGATATTTAATTGTTAGTCAAGGCATTCACCCCACCGATAGCAAACTTAGGGCAATCAACAATGCCCCAAAACCCCGAAATAAGGCCGACCTCTAGGCTTTTCTAGGCCTTATCAATTTTTATAACGTTTTCCTGCCTCACAAAGCAACCGTAGCCGAACCCCTACATCGTTTGTTGGACAAAAAAGCAACCTGGGTATGGGGACAGAGAGGAGCAGGCGTTTCGACATGTGAAAAATTTATTGACTTCTGATGCTGTTTTGATGCAGTATAACAAGACTTTGCCTTTAACAATCACGTGTGATGCATTACCATTTGGAGTGGGCGCCATTTTGAGCCACGTTTTGCCAAACGGTAGTGAAGACCCTGTTGCCTATTTCTCAAAGACATTATCAAAAGCAGAACGCAATTACAGTCAAATTGATAAAGAGGCCCTTGCTATTGTGTCTGCTGTTAAGAGATTTCATGAATATGTGTATGGCCGAGCCTTTACTATAGTGATTGACCACAAACCTTTGTTGGGAATAATAGTGGGAGATAGGCCAACACCTTATATATTATCTCCCAGAATGACTCGCTGGTCAGAATTCTTGGCTGCATATAATTACAGGTTGCAACACCGCCCAGGGAAGGCCATTCCCCACGGCGACGCATTGAGCCATGCACCACTTCCGGAGACCATTGATGATCCCACTCCGACAGTTACAACACTGCAGATCGAGACACTTCCAACACCGCCACTATCAGCCTGAGATATCGCGATTGAAATGAAACGTGACCCCATTTTAGCATGAGTTCTCAGTTGGGTCGAGCGCGCATGGCCATTGGACCAGATACCTGACAACTACGTCCCATTCAAGAATCGACAAATGGAACTATTTTCCCAGAAGGGCTGCATTATCTGGGGTGATAGAGTCGTTGTCCCAGAGCGGATACAACGAGCGATACTAAGAACCTTGCACGATGGCCACCCTGGACTCGTGCGCATGAAAGCCCGCGCACGAAAGTACGCGTGGTGGACGGATATCGACAAGCAGATTGAGACATGGGTAAAAGCTTGTCACAAATGCCAGGAAGTAAGCAACGCCGCTCTGAAAGCAACCCCGACTGAATGGGAAACACCGAGGGGACCATGGTCCCATATTCATCTGGACTTTGTGGGACCTACCAAAGGACACACATTTTTATTAACAGTGGATGCCTACTCAAACTGGCTTGAAATCCATGAGATGAGAAATACAACAACCGAATCAGTCATCAGGAAACTAGACAGATTATTTGCAACACATGGATTACCAGACATTCTGGTATTTGACAATGGGCCCCAATTTACCGCACTGTCTGTTGAACAGTACCTGGTGGACCGCGGTATTCGCCATGCACTGACTTCGCTGGTGTATCCTGCGGCCAATGGAAGGGCCGAGCGCATGGTAAAATTCATCAAGAAAACCTTGCATAAAATGGACTATGGCGATATAGAAGACAAGATTAACTGGATACTCCTTTTGCAGCATATCACTCCGCACAGCATCACCAACAAAACTCCCGCCAAGTTATTGATGGGGCAGAAGCTCCGCTCCCACCTCGACCGTATGCACCCATCATATGAACCTGAAAAACCACACGGATCCAGCAGGAAATGCCGTAACTTCCAGGTAGGCGACTTGGTTTTCGTTAGGAACTTTTCGGGCGATCCATTGTGGGTCGAGGCAACTGTAGTCCAAGTAACCGGCCTCAGATTGTACCACGTGAGATGTCGCGACGATAGAATATGGAAGCTCCATATTGATCAGCTGTGTTCAAGGCTACAGTCGGGGATCTCCGACTCCCCTGACTTCCAAACCGAGGGGGGAGGAGATACCGAGGAAACTGAATTTGAAATGGCAGAAAGCTTTAGTGGAAGTAATGACCACTCAGAGGCAACACGTAAAGAAGGATCGGGGATGGGGGTGAGTTCGCCTCAAGGAGATGCCGAGAACATTAGTGGCAACGAAAATTTGAATACAGAACTGGAGGCACCCTCTTCACCAGATAACGTCCTACCCCAACAAGACTGTAGCCAAATACCGGGAGAACAACATAAATCAAACAGACAATCAAAACAACCTGCCTACCTCAAAGACTACGTGACCGCACTCCTTAAACGGAACCCGGGGCGAAGGGGTGTTGTGAATTAATAAAAGTACTTGAACAAAGATTATTAAGAGCTTGAAGTAAAGTGCAGGGTTCTGGCCCTGCACTTCTGATTGGCCGATGATAGATAGATAGATAGATAGATAGTTTATTTGTCATTACACTCGCAAGCAGGTACAACGAAATGAGGTGCTCTTCCACAAGTAAAAACTGGACAAACACCACTAAAAGAAAAAAAATTAAATTAAATTAAAACTAAACACAACCATACAATGATCTCTATGCAATTTAAAAATGTAAAACCCCATTACTCTCATTCACTTCCACATAAATCTTATGACCCTGCATTCAAACTCAAAACTGCACTTGGACAAAAACTGTTCTTAAATCTGGTCGTCCTTGTTCTTAATACCCTAAATCTCCTTCTCGATGGTAATAGTTCAAAGAGCTGATGTCCCGGATGAGAGGAGTCATTCAATATATTAAGTATCTTCCTCCTACATCTATTCCTATACAGTTCTTCCAAAGAGGGAAGTGAGCAGCCAATGATGTTTTGGGCCATCTTAATCACCCTCTGAATTGCCTTTTTCTCTGCCACTGTGCAGCTCAAGAACCATACACAGAGACAGTAGGATAATATACTCTCAATTGAACTCCGATAGAAAGTAGTCAATAGACTCTCAGCCAGTTGTTGTTTCCTAAGAATCCTTAGTAAATACAACCGTTGTTGTGCCGTTTTAATTAAAGCAGTGGTGTTTGCACTCCAGGTCAGGTTATTTGTAATGATGGTCCCGAGAAACTTACATTCAACCACCTGTTCCACACGAACTCCCTCTATATACAGTGGCTGAATGTCTGCTCTTTTTTTCCTATAGTCCACTATAACCTCCTTGGTCCTCTTGATATTAAATAGAAGATTATTATTTTTGCACCAACGGGATAGCTGTAATACCTCATCCCGATATGCAGACTCATCATCCCCAGAAATAAGTCCTACAAGCGTAGTATCGTCTGCAAATTTCATTATCCTATTGTTGGGATGTTTATTTGTGCAATCAGATGAATAGATGGAGAACAAAAGTGGACTTAGGACACAACCTTGTGGAGTGCCAATGCTAAGTGTCTTGACAGTAGAAATATAGTCATTCAATTTAACTCTTTGTGGACGATTTGTTAAAAAGTCCAATATCCATAAGCAAATAGAATCTGGAAAATCTAGATCTTTAAGCTTAGCTATTAATCTGTGCGGCATGATGGTATTAAAAGCAGAACTAAAATCTGCAAACAACATTCTTACATAATTCCCCGGTGTTTCCAAATGGGATAAGGCCATGTGAAGCACAGTGATAATTGCATCCTCGGTTGATCTATTTTTTTTGTAAGCAAACTGAAGCCCATCAAAAAAATCGGGAAGGCAGGAGATAATATAATTTCGAACTAGCTGCTCAAAGCACTTCATTAAGATAGAAGTTAGTGCCACCGGCCTATAGTCGCTCAGACCATTTGTGGGCAACTTTTTAGGCAGTGGAACGATGGTGGAAGCCTTGAGACAAACAGGAACCACACGTGTCAAGGATCGATTAAAAATTCCGGTCCATACCCCAGCTAACTGTTCAGCGACATCGGATTGGTCCGTTCAGGAGAATCTGATTGGCTATTAACAAGCCTCTCCCATTGGTTAACAGAGCTAGCGCTCCCTGTGTTTTCATTGGTTAAATATTCAAGAGCTTGCCTATATAAAGGGGCCATTGTGGCCATATGGCTGAGCTGTTACACATGTAAATAAAGAGTTTGAAGTTCACTGTTCACCGGCTCATCTCCTCCTTAGCGCCCATGCACAGAACTTAACAATTACAATCAGAATGTGTGTCCTGTGCTGGATCTATGTTTTTTCTTGCAAAGCTGATTGATTGGAAAGAAAGGAATTGCAAGAAAGTAAGCTGTTTGCTCTTTACACATTAAAAATATTAAAAACAATGTGATTGTGCTGTCAGTATAGTACTAGGAGCTGTGGATATGCTATAAATAGAATAGAATAGAATACTTTATTGGCATGTGATTAAACACACAAGGAATTTATCTTGATGTAAATACTCTCAGTATATATAAAGAAAAGGTACATTCATTAAGAATCAAGAATCATAACATACAATGATAGTAATAGGGAGTGAATTATTTGTTTAGCAGAGTGATGGCTTTCAGGAAAAAACTGTTCTTGTGTCTAGTTGTTTGGGTGTGCAGTGCTCTATAGCGTCATTTTGAGGGAAGGAGTTGAAACAGTTTATGTCTGGGATGTGAGGGGTCTGTAAATATTTTCACAGCCCTCTTTTTGACTCATGCAGTGTACAGGTCCTCAATTGAAGGCAGGTGGGTAGTAATTGTTTTTTCTGCAGTCCTAATTATCCTCTGAAGTCTGTGTCTGTCCTGTTGGGTTGCAGAACCAAACCAGACAGTTATAGAGGTGCAGATGATAGACTCAATAATTCCTCTGTAGAACTGTATCAGCAGCTCCTTGGGCAGTTTGAGCTTTCTGAGTTGGCGCAGAAAGAACATACTTTCTTGTACTTTTTTAATGATGTTTTTGATGTTAGGTGTCCATTTTAGGTCATGTCATATAATAGAAACTAGAAATTTGAAGGTCTCTACTGTTGATACTGTGTTGTTTAGTATTGTAAGAGGTGGTAGTGTGGGAGGGTTTCTTCTAAAGTCTACCACCATTTCTACGGTTTTGAATGTGTTCAGTTCCAGATTGTTCCGGTTATACCATGAGACAAGTTGTATAACCTCCTGTCTGTATGAACATTCATCATTGTCTCGAATGAGACCAATCACTGTTGTGTCATCAGCAAACTTCAGTATTTTAACAGATGGATCATTTGAGATGTAGTCATTGGTATATAGGGAGAAGAGAAGTGGAGATAACACACAGCCTTGGGGGGGACCCTGTACTGATTGTACAGGTATCAGATGTGATTCCTCCTAGCTTCACCTGCTGCTTCCTGTTTGTTAGGAAGCTTATGATCCACTTACAAGTGTGTTCAGGTACTGCTAGTTGGTTTAATTTACTTAGAAGATCTGGAATGATGGTATTGAATGCTGAACTGAATTCTACAAAGAGGACCCTTGCGTAGGTATTTGGACATTCAAGATGTTGTAGGATGTAATGCAGAGCCATGTTAACAGCATCATCTGTCAATCTATTTGCTCAGTATGCAAACTGCATGGGTTCTTACAGCAGATCTGTGATAGTTTTCAGGTGGGACAGCACAAGCCTTTCAAATATTTTCATAACTGCAGATGTTAGAGCAACTGGTCTGTAGTCATTCAGTTCCTTGATGGAGGGCTTCTTTGGCACTGGGTGATGATAGAATGTTTGAAGCAGAAAGGAACATAGCACATCTGTAGTGATCTATTGAAGATTTGGGTGAAGATGGGGGCCAATTGGTCAGCACAGACTTTTAAGCAAGAAGGAGTTATCTTGTCTGGCCCTGGTGCTTTTCCTGGCTACTGTCTGTGTCATAGATCTTGCACTGTTTCATAGATCTTGCACTTTTCTGTGATCACCAGAGGTTGTGAGCCCAATGGATTGGGGCCAGTTGTAGGAGGCTTGGCTGTTGTTGGTGTGTTTGAGATGTGGGTTGTGGAGATTGGTGGCGGTAGTTTCTTTTCAAACCTGCAGTAAACACATTCAGGTCATCTGCTAGTTGTTGATCTCCTTCTGCCTGGGAAGGAGGTTTGCTGAAGCCAGTGATGTTTTTAAGAGTTTTCCACATGTTTGCTGGTTCATTTGTTGAGAATTGATTCTAACTTTTCAGAGTAGCTTCTTTTTGCTGCTCTGATCTCTCTTGTTAATATGTTTCTGGCCTGGTTGTATAGCATTCTGTCACCTTTTCTGTAGGCTTCCTCTTTGGAACGACGTAGCTGCTTAAGTTTAGCTGTGAACCAAGGTTTATTGTTACTATATATTTTCAGGTTCCTTGTTGGTACACATAAGTCTTTGCAGAAGCTAACATATAATGTTACAGTATCTATGAGCTCATCTAGGTCTGCAGAGGCATCTTCAAAAACATTCCAATCAGTGCAATCAAGGCAGGCCTGGAGTTTCAGCTTTGCCTCATCCGACCAAGTCTTCACTTCATTTAATTGTTGGTTTAATGGTTTTAAGTCTTTGTCTGTAGGCAGGTAAAAGGTGAATCATGCAGTGGTCAGAGTGTCCCACAGCTGCTCGTGGTAAAGACCTATAAGCATCCTTTACTGTTGTGTAGCAGTGGTCTAAAGTATTTTTGCCTCTGGTGGGACAATTTACATGCTGGAAATATTTTGAGAGCTTTTTCCTTAAATTTGCTTGATTGAAATCTCCTAAAATGATGGGAAGGGAACCTGTGTGTCTGGCTCCAGCCTCCATAATTTGATCAGCAAGAGTTCGTAATGCCTTGTTTACATAGGCTTGTGGAGGAACATACACAGCTATTAGAAGAAATGAGGAGAACTCATGTGGAGAATAAAATGGCTTGCAGTTGATGTGTAAAGACTCTAAGTTTTCATCACAAAACTTATATATTATAGTTATATCCTGAGACCAGCTGTTGTTGATATATAAACATAATCCTCCCCACTTTGTTTTACCTGATGTCTCTTCAATTCTGTCTGATCTAAATGTCTGAAATCCTGGGATGTATATGGTGTTGTCTCCATGAATTTGTGGATTAAGCCAGGTTTCAGTAAAACAAAGAATAGTAATTAAGCCAGGTGGATTAAGCCAGGTTTCAGTAAAACAAAGAACATAATTCAAAGAACTGAATTATGAAAATCAGAATTCCACCTATTTAAGTATGGCTCCTTGAGCCATACCTATTTCATTATGTTTCACTTATGAAAGATCACACCAAGCACATTAGTAAAACATGCATTTAATAACTCCTAAAATTGCTCAATAGAACTGTCCACGAGCCGATCGTGCTGTATGACAAAATAGGCTTGGAAAGTCCCTGACGCTTGCGCAGAACAAAAGACACGTCCACACATAACACAAAAAACAATTATATATCACCTTATAAGGTATAATGCTTGCATTTCCTTATTTCTGCTTTTTGCTCAATAAAAGGCGTCGCTGCATAGCTGACGGGGTCGGAGTCAGAGAGATCACCTCCACCCGTGCAGTGTGTACTTCGCCACCTTGCATTCACTCTGCATGTGACGTGTCATGTTTTGCCTCTTCACCCTTGTGAGGGTCCCTCTGAAGACAACCCCTAGGCGACTACTCCCGGGCAGCGCACTCCGGACCCAACTCGAGAGTCCTCCAACCGGAGCGCGACAACTGGGGGCTCGTCCGGGATCCACGGAGCCGGCCGTGTCTACGGCAGCTTTCTTTTCACTCTCATTGCTACGCACCTGGCAAAGGCACTGCAATCGTAAGTAATGGGCACCCCACATTCCAAGACTTCCTCAGCGCATAGGGAGGAGCTTAATATTTTAGTGAAAAGGGCTAATACGATTCAGAAAGATCGAGGTTTAACTGTACACGGTGTAACTAGAAAAGAGGTAATCCTCTTTCTTCTTTACCTCAAAGAACATTGTCCAGCCTACCCGGAAGGTGGGTCACTTAAATTATCCACATGGACAAAAATAGGGAAATACCTTTACAAAGAACCTAGGGCTCCTATTACCATTCTCCAAACCTGGCAGAGCCTTATGACTGCACTTACTCTTCTTCTCCCTAATGACCCCGAAACTCCTGTTTCTAACCCTGAGGCTAAAAAACCAGATCCTACTGTGGCTCATGTTTCCTCTCCACCGGATTATGCTACTGCATGTCACCCCGAAGAACATCAGCCCTCCACTCTGACCTGTCCTCCTCCCCCCTCTTCTTCCTCCTCGCCACCCCTTCCTCGTTCTACCCTAACTGAGACCTTTTCCTCCCCTTCTTATGTTTATGAATCTGTTCTTGATGACCTTGCTCTTGAAGCATATCCTATCACACACATCCCAGGAATGGGTGTCCAGCCTCACTCTAATATCCCTATGAAAATTCTGAAGGAGTTAAAACAAGCTGTAAAAACTTATGGCCTCCAATCACCATACACCAAGGGTTTACTCAATTCTTTGACTTCTAACGATACTTATATGCTAATCTATGATTGGAAAATGCTTTTCAATATGCTTTTAACACCAGCACAATATGTGATTTGGCAATCTGAATATCAAAAACAAATTGATAAAACTATTCATGCAGGGAATCTGCCCCCTAATGTCACACGTGATGACATGATGGGCACCGGTCCTAGATCCACAATTATTCAACAGCAAAATACACCGCGCCGTGCCTTTCCTTTAATTCAAGAGGCTGCCATGCAAGCCCTAAATCAAGTGGATGATGAATCCACCGGCGCGGGTCAAAATTTCCTAAATATTAGTCAGGGCCCCACCGAGTCTTATTCTGCTTTCATCAGTCGCTTACAGTTAGCCCTTGAACGACAACTTTCCAATGCAGCAGCTCGCAATGAAATCATGCTTAAATTGGCATATCAAAATGCTAATGAAGATTGTAAATCTATTCTTAAGCCCATTGCTAACAAACCAGGTGTCACCTTGGCTGAAATGCTTGAAAACTGTCAAGTGGTAGGCACTACCGCTCATAAAATGTCTGCCCTTGCTGCTGCCATTATTACTGCACAACCCTCCACCACCTCCTCCACACCAGAAGCGTATGTTGTGACACGCAATGGTAACTGTTTCAATTGCAGGAAACCTGGTCACTTTAAAAATCAATGCCGTGCTCCAGGTGGGGGAGCAGCCCCTCGTATTCAAGGTCAAAACAAAGGTGCCCCTCCTCAAGCTAAACCAAAAACTGTTTGCCCTCGCTGTCGTAAGGGTTTTCACTGGGCTTCTCAGTGTCGTTCAGCCCCTCCTCCATATCAGCCGGCGGAAAACCAGAGACGGGGCCCGCAGCTAGCCCCGCTCCAAAGGCTGCTCTCAGTACATCTCATTCTTATGCTTTTCCTGCTGCCCTCACGGAAGATTTTGTTTATGATGATCCTGGTTCTTCCTTTACTCTTCCTCTGGCTATCACTATTCCCTCTGCCTTCCCCCCTGGCACTCCTGCCCTCCTGATCCCCAACTCTACGCTCATCATGGAAGGGGTAGTAGCTGCACCCTTTCTTTTCTCTGACACAACCTCTCTCCACGTTCTGGGTCTCGCAGCTACTGGAGATCGAATTTTTTCTTTAAAAAAGGGAACGGTGGTTGCTACCTTCATCTTTCTTCCTTCTTCTGAATCTCCCTCTTTTTATGCTCTTCAACAGCCCATCTCAACGGCCAAGCCCACTCTCGAAGTTCTCCTAGACGGAGTTTCTTTTCAAGGGCTCGTTGATACTGGAGCTGACGTGTCAGTAATTAGGACACAGGAGTGGCCTTCCTCCTGGCCCTTTCAGCCGGCGTCTTCCGTACAAGGTGTGGGAGGAACTCAATCTGCTAAGGTCAGCTCACGCAATCTTTTTGCCACTTCCTCTTGTTCTACTGTTACAGCTATTATCCGCCCTTATATTCTTCCTCTACACTGCAACCTTTGGGGACGTGACTTGCTTTCCCAATTTCAACTGACTCTTACAATTCCTTAAAGACACATGCCTATCATCCCTCTATCTCTTACTTTGAAAACTACTACCCCGGTATGGGTCGATCAATGGCCTATGACCTCAGAAAAGCGCCAAGCTCTTCAACATCTAGTACAGGAACAATTGCTCGCAGGGCATTTGGAACCTAGTAACAGCCCTTATAACACCCCTGTCTTTGTCATCAAAAAGAAGAGTGGCAAATGGCGCCTCCTTCAGGATCTTAGAGCCGTGAATAATGTCATCCTTCCTATGGGGGCGCTCCAATGTGGACTACCCAATCCTAATCTCATTCCGTCATCTTTTTCCCTTATGGTAATTGATTTAAAAGATTGTTTCTTTTGTATACCATTGGCAGCAAAGGATCGATGTTTGTTTGCTTTTACAATCCCTGAATACAACAACAGTCGCCCTACTACTAGGTACCAATGGAAAGTGCTGCCGCAGGGCATGCTCAATTCTCCCACAATGTGTCAGTATTTTGTAGACAAAGCTCTTCAGCCTTATCGCCTTAAATTTCCATCTCACTTAGTATATCATTATATGGATGATATACTTGTAGCAGCACCTCTATCGTCTGCTCAACTAAAAGAGAGTTTCCCTTTTTTACAACAATGTCTTCTGATAGCAGGGTTGCATATTGCTCCCAGTAAGGTACAGCTTCACTATCCTTTTAACTATCTAGGACACAAGGTTCTTTCCTCCGCTGCTGCACCTGTCATGCCACATATGACAATTCCCAATCCTACCACATTAGTACAGCTACAACAAATACTTGGAACTATTAATTGGGCTAGGCCTTACTTAGGCCTTCACACTAGTATACTCACTCCACTCTTTCAAGCGTTAGTAGGCCACAAACACCCTTCAGATCTCATTACCCTCACTGATGATCAACTTTCAGCTCTAGATAAAGTCAATTCATTTTCACAACACCAATGGGTGGATAGAGCAACTATTAATGAACCTTTACACTTAGCACTTTTTCACACTCCGCTTCTCATGACGGCTGCATTACTACAAGTAACTGCTAACAAAACACTTCTTATTTTAGAATGGTTACATTTGCAAAACTCTCCTCGTGCTGTCATTTTTACTCGAACTGCACAGATGGCTGAACTTATTTTCAAAGGCCGCAGCAGGGCCCGTCATCTTATGGGAATAGATATAGTTACTTTGTATGTCCAATGCAAATCTCAACAATGGGAACAAATGTTCCAGCAGTCTGATCAATTACAAGCTGCTTTAGAATCATGGGTGGGCCAAGTTTCGTGCCATCTGCCACCCGATCGGCGAATTCAGCTCTTAAAAATCATTCCTATGTTCTTTTCCTCTCCCATTGTTTTTCAACCTATACCACACTCTCTCACTGTGTTCACCGATGGCTCTGCTGTACAAGGCGCCTGCACATGGAAGGAAGGAACTGAATGGAAAAAACTCCTTACTATGCAAGTCACCACTGCTCAACAGGCAGAACTGGCTGCTTTTATTTTAGCTTTGCAAAAATTTCAACAACAACCTGTTAACATCATAACGGATAGTCAATACGTTTGTTATGTTGCTACTCATGCATATGATGCCTATTTTTCTCCCAATACTTCCCCTCCCTTGTTAACCTTTTTCCTCCAGCTACAGGAATTGCTGCAGAAACGCACGCATTCGCTATTTGTGGCACATATCCGAAGTCATCAACACTTGCCTGGTTTTCTATCTGAAGGCAATCATATGGCAGATGAGGCCTGTAAAATCTTGCCCATTGTCATAAAGGCCCCTGCTCGCCCTGTCCTAACAGCAGGAGAAAGTCATGACTATTTCCATCAAAATGCAAAATCTTTGGCAAAACAATTTGGCATCTCAAAAGCCGAGGCACAGGCTATCATACAGCAATGCCCCACCTGTAGCCTTCAGGCTAAAGGTTTACCCGAAGGAGTAAACCCGCGTGGTACTGAAGCATGTGACACATGGCAGATGGATGTCACTCAGTACTCCCTCTTCGCCCCATGGAAATATTTGCATGTTTCCGTGGATACATTTTCAGGTTTCATTATGGCAACTGCGCAAAGAGGGGAAACTGCAGGTCATGTAAAGAATCATTGCATTCGGACATTTGTTACACTGGGATGCCCAAAAATCTTGAAAACAGACAATGGTTCAGCTTATACCAGTACTTCTTTTGCTGAATTCTGCCACAACTGGTCTATTGTCCATAAATTTGGGATACCTTACAATAGTCAGGGCCAAGCCCTGGTGGAACGTGCCAACTCCACCCTTAAAACAGCTCTTGACAGATTTAATAAAGGTGTAAAAGGCCATGGCCCGCCTCGCCTCCCAGTGTTTCAAAATATTCTAAATACTTGCTTGTACACACTTAATTTTCTAAACTTAACTCGCTCACCGCCCTCTACGGCGGCTTCCAGACATTTTGCTAAAACTTCACTTCCTTCTCCCCTCCCTCTTGTCTATTACAGACAGCTGCCTGACCCAAAGTGGAAGGGTCCTGTCTCACTTATAACCTGGGGTAAAGGGTACGCTGCGGTACAACTGTCAGATAAAGTTCTGTGGGTACCAGCCCGCTGTGTGAGACCCTATCATGGGGCCCCTCCTGATCCTCTTCCTACCGATAATATACTTCCCTCTCTATGCATGCTCTACCTTTAGAGCATCTTCAACTGTTATTTTTGCTCCTCTTAATAAACAACCTATTTTCCCTTCAAGTCTCTACAGCATTTCCTATATCTTTTTTCAAATAAATGTACAACCCTCCACAATTGGCTATTACCACTTGCAAGGCTTTATTCCTTTCGTGCATTACTTTTTTCTTTTTTCCACCCCCTCTGTGGCTTCCCCCTCTCTCTCTCCTGTTTTTCTACAGTGGATCCAGTTACCAGAAGCTCATCAAACCACCACCAAGGGAATTTATCATTTCCATTGCTGTCATCCTCCTTGCTCCAGTCCGATTGCCTGTATATGGAAATATGCCATCCTGCCTCATCGGGTTGTTCCAGTTTATTCCTGGTCCTCTGCCACTCAACGATCCCGCTCCCTTCCTCGGCCGAGATTCCCTCGTTCCTTCATCCTGTTACACACTGCCATGGTCACCCTCAATTCTTCTGTGAACTCATCTCAGGTCTACATCCCTCTTCCAAGTAAAAAACATGCTGGACTTTATGCATGTCATTGCCAAACTTCAAGGGGAATATGGGGATCATTGGGCATCATGGTGGAGGGGGCTCAACTCCTTCCACCTGGCTCAGTTGATTCCCCGTCCCCTCCACTTGATAAAAAATTCTTGGACTTTACACCAACACCTCCAGCTTCTGCCCTAATTGACTCTGCCTTCTCTGAAGGGACCCCAAAAAATTGCTTTAACCTTCTTGACCGCTTGAATGCTTACATCCGCGTTCCGATATGCCGTCTCTATATTCCAGAAGGAAACAGGACTGTTTTAGCTTGCAAACAGCGGCACCCTATCAGGCATCCCGCCTATTGGACGTGGCAAATTGGAGATAAGGCCATTCGTCCGTCTCAGAATCATCTCGTTCTCTCTTCTACCAGTGAAACATTCCTAGTTTTGCTCAATGTTACTGCCAAAGACTATGCATCCTATGACTGTCATTTACGCCTCCCGAAGTTACCTTATGAAACCTTTCTTACGGTGCACCTGCTCCCGCCAACTCGTCCTTCTCTTCAACGACACCGACGTACCCTCCAACCTGTGAATCGCCATCGATCTTATAAAATTTGCTGGACAGTGACAGACGCCTGGGGTCAAACTCTCAACAAAACTTGCAATACATCTCGCATTTCAGAGTACTTTCCTTCTTTGCAATTTGACTTTGCTGAAATGCTACATGGGCAAACTGCTTACAAAGTAGGTTTCTTGCAATCCAATCCAAGACCCCCTCAACCGTATCCCTCTTATGTGTACCAGTGTTATTTGTATTTTTGTCCTGGTCACTCTCTTACACCTGATCGTTCTTATCAATGCGGGGGGGTTGCTGATACATTCTGTAAGGCATGGTCCTGCGTCTCTACCGGTTACATTTACTGGTCACCACCATCCACGGGGGACCTTGTTTCCATCCAACGCACCAACCCTCACCGGAAGTGCGATTTCAGCTCAGGGATATCCCGTCACACTCGTTGTAATCCTGTCACCATCACCTTTACAGCTGCTGGAAAATCTTCTCATATTTGGGACAAAGGTGCCTCGTGGGGTGGCAGAATTTATGATTCAGGGGGATATGATTATGGCAACGTTTTTTACCTCCAGCGACACATCACTTTACCACAGTCTCCCCCTATAGGTCCTAACCCTGATATTGCTTCAGCCTTCTTACAGCCGATCACGTCTAACCCTAATCCTCTTTTGGCCCTTGTTCAATTATCTTATGATGTGCTTAATGCTACAACAAATTTCACCACTGAACCTTGTTGGATGTGCTTGTCAGCGGAACCTCCCTTTTATGAAGCCGTGGGATCTTCTGAACCTTTCCTTAACGCCACCAATGACTCTACCTGCCGATGGTCCAATACCACTATCACCATCACATCAATCACAGGCCAAGGGTGCTGCCTAGGTCATATTCCACAGAATTATACGCAGTATTGTCTTAATGCATCTAACCACCATCGCTGTCAAATTTGGCTTTCCCAAGAGCGATTGCATTTTGACTCAACAGTTGGCTCCTCTGGTTTTTCTCAAGTATATACTCTTGTCCCTAAGGCCAACATCACTGCCCGCTTAAAGGGGTATTATTTCATACCAGCAAATAACTCCTTATGGGCCTGCTCCACAGGTGCAACTGCCTGTGTTCACGGTGATGAACTCTTGGCCTCAAAAGGATTTTGCATCCAAGTACACTTATTTCCAAAAATTAATTTGTATTCCAGTAAAGATTTCACCTCTATCATGGAACCTGAACAATATCACATTCGAGCAAAGAGAGAAGTAGTAACAGCCCTCACACTCTCTGTACTTTTGGGACTAGGAGCTGTTGGTGCATCCACAGGCATTGCATCCTTGGTGCATGGAGCTCAACAAATTACTAAACTTAGTGCTGAGATAGATGCAGATCTTCAACGTATTGAAATCTCCATCTCAGCCTTACAAACATCCTTGACTTCCTTGGCTGAAGTGGCGCTGCAAAATCGACGAGGTCTTGATCTTCTTCTTTTAAAGCAAGGAGGATTGTGTGCTGCACTAAAAGAAGAATGTTGTTTTTATGCAGATAATTCTGGCATTGTTATAGATTCTATGTCTCAATTAAGGGATCGTTTAAAAAATAGAGAAAAAGAAAGGCAGAATCAAATGTCCTGGTTTCAGGCTATGTTTAACTGGTCCCCTTGGCTAACTACCTTAATATCAGCTATCATAGGTCCACTCATTCTCTTACTGCTTGCTTGTATGATAGGGCCTTATATAACAAGGAAACTCATACAATTCCTCAGACAACGCTTAAATGACATAGGAGAAGAAGTAAATCATACAAAAATTACTGTAAACACTCTGTTTCAAAAACATGCATACCATTTGCTCACCATAGAAGGTGACAATGATTGGAAACCTCCATTTTCCTTATCCAATGACTCAGATGCCGAGGATGAGGTCTTTGAGAGAACAGCTCCACGAGAGATGCCGGAGGGCATATCTCTTGGGCAAAAATCTCTTGATGATCTCTCGGACGGCATCGAAAGTCAACATTAAAAAACAAAAAAAGGTGACATATGGCTCCTTGAGCCATACCTATTTCATTATGTTTCACTTATGAAAGATCACACCAAGCACATTAGTAAAACATGCATTTAATAACTCCTAAAATTGCTCAATAGAACTGTCCACGAGCCGATCGTGCTGTATGACAAAATAGGCTTGGAAAGTCCCTGACGCTTGCGCAGAACAAAAGACACGTCCACACATAACACAAAAAACAATTATATATCACCTTATAAGGTATAATGCTTGCATTTCCTTATTTCTGCTTTTTGCTCAATAAAAGGCGTCGCTGCATAGCTGACGGGGTCGGAGTCAGAGAGATCACCTCCACCTGTGCAGTGTGTACTTCGCCACCTTGCATTCACTCTGCATGTGACGTGTCATGTTTTGCCTCTTCACCCTTGTGAGGGTCCCTCTGAAGACAACCCCTAGGCGACTACTCCCGGGCAGCGCACTCCGGACCCAACTCGAGAGTCCTCCAACCGGAGCGCGACATTTAAGAGATGAATTTCATTCATCTTGTTAGCCAGTGAGTGTAAATTAGTCAGAAAGATTGAAGGGAGAGGAGTTTTTTCCCCCCATTCCTTAGTCTGTTTAAAATTCCTGCTCGTTTACCTCATCTCCTCTTCCGGCATGGTCGCTTCTTTGTTTTCTTTGTTGTAATCCATAGCACCAGGGAATTGGTTAGAATCTCCTCTGCGTTTGCAAAGACGTGTGGGGGTGGGGAATCAGAAAGCTGCTCCTTAAGGAAACATTGCCTAATTCTTAGCAGATGGTCTCATGAGTATGAAATTCATAGTGAATTGCAGACAATAATAAGGGATAAAGAAACCATTTTCACTGAGGCAGCCGTCGTTGGCAAACAGCTTACAGTACTCTCTTGAAATTTCTTCTCTCCAAACTCTCTGCTCTGTGAAATAGTGGGGTGGGGGTGGGGGGTAAGCAAGCAAGCAAGCAAGCAATTTATTTAGGCAATTTCTCCTTTGCCTGTCCCTTTCCAATAGTCAGAACAATTTCATTGCAGCTTACTCTCTTGAAATCTTTTTCTCTCCAATCTAACTGCTTTGTATTTGAGGGAAGGGTCAGGCAAAGAAGAGATTGCTTATAGAAATTGCTTGCTTCCCCCTCTCCACTTTGCATATGAATTCTCATTCAGTGACCTCTTAAGGGGGGGAGTTGTTGATTCCAATTAGGCTTGTTAAATAATCACTGTCTGTATTGCAACAAGGATAATTTTTCAGAAGAGGTACAGCTCTGAAATTGGGGACTGAATTTTCAGTGAGCTTTGATTCGCAGAAAGAGTCCAATCCCCACTCATAGAAAAAATGTGTTTTGGGCCTGCTGATTTCCATATAAAGTCATGAAAACTTAATACCCAAATAAACATTTGCTATTTTGAGCCTGAGATATTTCATTTCCTACACACACCCCATCAGAATTGAACAGATCTCAACTGTGATTAAATACTTCTATTGGGAAAAGTATCACAACTGAAATACTGAAGCACAAACTGGAGTGGTTGTGAAAGAGGAGAACATGAATAAAATCCATTGTGTATTGTGTAACTGTGATTAAAACTTCAAAGTGCAAGTTGATACTCTTCTACTGAGCCAGGGAGATTTGAAACATTGAACATCACACGTTGTGCTCTGGGAAAATCTGGGAATATGCGTACGTGTTAGAAAGCATCCAACTTCCTGATGTCCCATATTAGGTGATAAATTGTATACTGTAATTCAATAGGTAGATTGTAAACCATAGGATGTGGGTAGTTTTGGGTATAAAAATAGAGCAGAAGCTTTGTCTTTCGTTCTTCCTGGTTGCCAGAGGGAGGAACCCATCTGCAGATGTTAATAAAGTCTTTTTCCTTGGATCAACTTTGAATCCTGGTGGTTTTTCTTTAGCCACAATCTTACAATTTTGGGGGCTCGTCCAGGATCCTCGATGGTGGTTGACTGGAAAGCGGGGACCAGGTAAGAGAGTGGCCACAACCTCCCATTGAGAGGTACCTCTCCTTGAATTCGGTCAGACCCCTGAGGTGACTGGGAATCCAGACGATCCTTGGAAAAAGAACTGAGATGAAATGCCGGCTGAGAGCTTGTGAAATCGATCTAAGTTGGGGACACCCACGTATCTTTTTGTCTTCGGAGAGTCCAGGAGCAATCAGATCAGGTAAACTTTGTTCCTTTCATTTGTAGCCAAAAGAAAGAGGTCCTTAAATTCCCTGGGGGAATCCAGCGTCTGCTGGAGGACAGGACTGGTGAGTCAAGGCTCTGGGAGCCTGGAAGAGTAGAAGATGGGAAAGGGACAGAGTGAGTGTCTTGGAGACCAGGAAGAAGCCTGTCTGGGACAGGGAAAATTTGACAATGGCAGAAAACCTATTCCGGTAGATTTGCCCCTGGGACAACTATTTAAACAGTGGTTCTCCCTGAATCTAAAGGAATTCACAGGACATCTTGAAAAGAGAAACATGATTTATCTTTGTCGAGACCGATGGCCAAAATACCCTTTGATTGATCCTAAATTTCCATATCACTGGAGTCCTGAGGGGGAAGCCAGTTTCTATTGGATGACCAAATCGCAAGACAATATTCTCTAACACAAAATGACTATTCAAATTGCATACATAGATGTATGGTTTCATGTGAAATTTGAAGGTCCTGTCCCTCCAATTGAGGGTCAATACACGTCTCAACAAAAGACAATGAGAGTGAGATGGACGATTGGCTGCAGAGTCCGCCGCCCGCAAATCCTAATTTGAATAACGCACCCACCATTGTTCCTATGGCACCACCGCCATTGCCGGTGCCCCAACCCCCTCCTCAGCTGCCCCTATCTGCGACTGAGAAAAGAAGTGGAACAGTTGAGAAGAGAAGTGTTCAAAATTTTCCCTTCAGAGAAAAACCTGAAGTGGATGCATTTCCTCTTGGGGAAGTCCCTAATGGGATCAATGCTGCAGGCAACCCGGTGACAGTCTTTGTGGCTGTCCCCATAAAACCTGCCGAGCTGTGTGAATTGTTGATCTCCTGAAAGCAGCCCAACAAGTTTTTGTGAACAGACACTGTAAAAACCAAACAGAAGTCAGAAATGATGGTTGCAGCTATGCAGGCTGCAATGAAAAATGAGATGAAGAAAAGTGAGAATTTTGGGAAAGGTTCAACTGGAGAAAGGAGTGAGAATTTTGGGGGATACAATCAGGGAAGTTTTTGGGGCAGAGGAAGAGGTTCTAGAGGGAGAGGTATGGGAATGAGACAGCCTGGAATGGATAGGAGTTGCTTCAGGTGTGGGAAGGAAGGTCACTTTGTGCGCGAGTGTCCTACCAACCAGGAGGAAAGGAGTTATGCATTGTATGATTATTAGGGCTGTTCCGGCTCCTTTAAGAGGACCTGCGGGGAGCCATTGGTAAACATTTTAATAGGTCCTAACCGTCAGGAGCGGCTGTTTCTGATAGACACTGGCGCAAGCCGGACTTCTGTGTGTGACCCGATAAAAGGTGCACATAGATCCAAGAAAGTGATAAAAGTAGCTGGGGTGAGTGGAAATCACAGGATGTGAGTGTGTTTGAACAAATTAGACTGGAAATGAATGAGATAGTGACTGAAGCTTGAAGTGTTGTACATTCCTGATTCTGGAGTGAATTGGCTAGGGAGAGATTTGTTGCCTGCATTTGGTATCCAGTTATGGGATACTGGGAAGGGAGTAAGGATGTGGAAGATGACTGTGGAAGATGAGAGAGCAATTTCAGATTGCTGGGGTGACAAAGCTTTGGACCCCACAATATTCAATGAATAGAAGGGGGAGAGAGGGGTTGATCTGAAGGATGCCTTCTGGGCATGCCCCCTTGAGGAGGGAAGTAGAGACCTGTTTGCATTTGAATGGAATGATCCTGAGAGTGGAAGAAAACAGCAGTTCCCTTTGTTATTTGGACAGGCTTTGGAAAGTTAGTGTCTTTTGAGAAAGGAAAGGGATTATGTTGATTCAATATGTGGATGACTTGTTGTTGACTGGGGAGAAAGAGAGAGAGGTTAGAGCAGCACCTGCAGCTTTGCTAAATTGGCTGAAGGAGCAAGGATTGACAGTTTCAAGGGAAAAGATCCAGTTTGTGGAAAAGTAGGTGAAATAAAGCTCTTGGATTGCAGAGTTTGGGTGGACCAATACACTGTGTTAGTCCAATTCTTGCACAGGAAGCTAGTAGGAAAAGGAGAGAGTATAGAATGGTTAGAGGGAGATGATGAGAGATTGGAAGTTTTAAAGAAGGCATTGTCATCTGCACCAGTTTTGGCTTTGCCCAATTTGAAGCTCCCATTTTATCTGTATGTGTCAGCAGCTCAGGGAATGGCACTAGGAGTGTTGGCGCAGAAGAAAGGGGGGGGGGGCAATACCAGCCCATTGCTTTTCTGAGCAAAACTCTGGAGCTGGTGGTGAGAGGATGGTCGGTGTGTGTGCAGGTTGTGGCTGCTACAGCTATGTTGGTGGTAGAGAGCAGGAAGTTAACCTTTGGGGGAGGCCTTGTAGTGCATTCACCCCACCAGGTTACTTCTGTGCTAAGTCAGTTGGCAACAACTTGGATGACAGAGGAGCGGATTCTCAAATATGAGACCATTTTGAGAACAGCTCTGATGTAGTGATTGGGACAGACAGGAATTTGAATCCAGCAGAATTTTTAGAAGGAAGAAGACAGGAGTGGGAAGCTGAGGATCATGATTGTTTGTTGCAAGTAGATCTGATGACAAAAGTGAGGGAGGATCTGGAAGAAACTCCTTTGAAAGGAGGGGAGAGATGGTTTGTGGATGGATCAAGCAGGGTTAAGGAAGGAAAGAGGAAGTCAGGATTTGCAGTCGTGACAGGAGAAGGGGAGGTCATAGAAAAAGGCTCCCTTCCTTCTTTGTGGTCTGTGCAAAAATGCGAGTTGTTTGCTTTGAAGAGGGTTTTGGAGTTGGCTGAAGGAATTAATGTGACAATCTGGACTGATTCCAAATACGCCTGGGGTGTGGTCCATACCTTTGGTAAGATCTGGAAAGAGAAGGATGTGTGCAAACTGAGAATGGGTGGAGAACCTCAGAGGGGGTGAGAGTGGTACCTGTGAATGCAATGAGGGGAATTCTGGAAAAGTACAGGAGGGAGGGAATTGGGGAACAGAAGCGCTGGTGACAGCTGTGAAGCCACATTTTTTGAGTCCAAAGATGTGGACGCTAACCCAGAACATCTGTTGGAAATACTTGCTTGTGAACTTATCCTTGGCACTGCTCAGAATCAGAACATGTCCAAGGAAAGACACTGGGGTCTCTCCATTCGAGATGCTAATGGGGCGACCCTACTTGGCGAAAATAGGGAATCCAATTTCTGAATTTAAAGATTTGTTTTTGAGAAAATATTTGCAGATACTGTCCAGGTTTTTGTTTTCTCTCTATAAACAGAGACTATTGGTGCAACAACAACCTTTTACTGAGAGCCAATATCCCTTTGAGACTGGAGATTGGGTTCTGATAAAGACTTGGAAATGTGAGAAGCTGCAACCTAGCTGGGAAGGCCCGTACTAGGTGCTGTTGACAACTGAATCTGCAATTCGCACTCAGGAAGGAGGCTGGACACATTACAGCAGAGTCAAGAAGGCACCAGATCCAATTTCTACATGGAGGGCAGTTCCAGTGGATGGTCAGCCGCTGAAGCTCATCTTAAAAAGATGAAGAAGATTGGACCCTGGACTGAGCTAACCACCTTGACAATAGTACTGATGATTGCATCTGGAGGACAGACTCAATATATTGGACCAGCTGGAGACTTGGGAACAGATTTATGGGATGACAATATATATGAATTTGAAGAAGGTGTCACAAACATTGAACATAACCAACTGCTGGATGTGCATGCACATGCCAGGGAAGACAGGGGAGGGTTTAACATTGCATGCAATCCCACTGAGTCAACAGAATTTGAAACCAAAGGGAAATGGAATTGAGAAGGCTCCTATGGAAAGGAACATAACCAGGAAGGTATTTGTCCATTTGAGAGAAAAAGCATATGTGTGTTTCAAGAGAAATGTATCCAAAGGAGTGGATTTGGGTGATTGGGAAAAATGCAACAAAATCTTTTGATATGCCTTTATCTTGTAGTAACCACAGTTATTCTAACACTCATCATCAATTGAGTTATTTTAATCATGACCAATACCAGATATGTATGTATTTTGAAGATATAATCAATTGGACTCAGACTTCGAATCAAACATATGCCATGGAAATTTTTAGGTGGGTATTGTGTAGGAAACATGGGTATAGAGAAATGCCACCCTATTGGAGTGGGATTTGTACCATGGGATACGTGATACCAGTAATATCTAAGAATAAGGATTCTGAACAAATGATGATTCTGCAAATGGAAAACACTAATTTAATGCTAAGAAACATTGGAAAAGATTTGCTTGAGTTTGAGTCAAGAGTGAAATGAAAAAAGGGGGGAATTGTGAGAGGAGAACATGAATAAAATCCATTGTGTATTGTGTTACTGTGATTCAAACTTCAAAGTGCAAGTTGATACTTTTCTACTGAGCAAGGGAGATTTGAAACGTTGAACAATCACACGTTGTGCTCTGGGAAAATCTGGGAATATGCATACATGTTAGAAAGCATCCAACTTCCTGATGTCCCATATTAGATGATGAATTGTATACTGTAATTCAATAGGTAGATTGTAAACCATAGGGTGGAGGGGTAGTTTTGGGTATAAAAATAGAGCAGAAGCTTTGTCTTTCATTCTTCCTGGTTGCCAGAGGGAGGAACCCATCTGCAGATGTTAATAAAGTTTTTTTCCTTGGATCAACTTTGAATCCTGGTGGTTTTTCTTTAGCCACAATCTCACAATTGAATGAAGGGAAAAAGGCCTCATGTTTCAACAGTAGAATTCCCAAAGGAAACTCAGCCCAAACTCAACCCATATTTGTTTGCTAGACTCCCTATGTTTCTGTAATTCTAGCTGTCAGGATTCTGCGGGAGTCAAAAGGCTGCATCAGAGGATGGAAATAGCTGTAACCAGTGAAGTTAAATTCCAAAGCAGTAGAACAGGAAAGTGGTCCTCTGTATGCCACAGGCAAGGAAAACTAAGAAATCCATGCCTGACAATTCGATACACTGTTCAGTGTGTACAGTGAACAAATTACATGCTTTTATCCATGGAGATTTTCTCGAGCAAGATTAAGGTTTTAATGTGAAAACCTCAGGACAATTATCAGATGGATGGAACTGCATTCTATATAGTGGAGCAAAGGAGTTGGAAGCTAAGGTCATGGGATTTTTGTATGTGTGTGTGTGCCCTCTCTGTACTTGAGTTATATTCAAAGCAAAATTGCACACTTTAGTTTTAAGAGGAGCAAAGCAGAGATGGTGTGAAAACTAAACATAGCCCTGACAAAGCACTCGTGACTTAAGATCTACATCAAATGGCACACTGAAGGGAAAATAATTAAGTGCATGGAATAAAAATGACACATCCTATTAACATTTATTTAGGTGCTTTGAAATATAATTACATTTTGTTCTAAAGTGACTCTTAAAAGAGTACCGTTTTCTAAATAATCCTTTCAAATTTCAAAATAAAAATACATATTGAATATAAAAAAAACCATAACCCTCTCCTTAAGTATTTTTCTTTCTGGGTTGCCATGATTAAAGTACTTTCAGTGCTTTGATGTTTGAAATTCTCATTCCTTCTGTTGTTATTTTTATGGTGGCTTTTGAAGGTTTCTTCGCCATGTTTCCCCTAATAGTTTTAACAGAACATATTTCTATTAGAGTTGGGACAGCTTCAATGAAATGCTTTCTTTAAATAGGAAATGAAAAAGAAGATAATGCAAAGCTAGAATCCGTTCTTGGCTTTGTCATTTTGGAGGATCAAAAGATGACTTTTAATAATAATAATAATAATAATAATAATAATAATAATAATAATAATAATACCCGTGTGAAAAAATACTTGTCAAAATTTCACCAATTTTAAACTTATTTTAAGTCATATTTTCTGGTAGCCTGAACTGTACTAGCAGGAAGGATTTTGCTTTCAATGCAACCAATGGCTTAATTTTCATATCCCAAGATCTTCCAGTCAAGGAAGGTATCCTCCTCAAAGCTGAACTGCAGCAAATTTAGACACCATGTCTGGAGGATCTTAGTTATGAATTGGTCTTCCTTTTGCAGACCTGTCATATACTGTATAATACTCCTCCCAGTTCTAAAGTACTTACAATCTGACCACACTGACAGAAAATGAGCGCTGAAAAAAAAACCCAGACAATTGTGGTAAATAATGGTCTATTATCAGTAAGGTTAATTAATATGCAGTGTAAATAAAGAGGCACCTCAACATGCCAACCATTGAACTATTTTTAGTGATGTGCAATTCAAAGAAGTGGACCTCCATGCTGCATATACATTTAAGAGAGGAAGATAGAAAGCTAGTCAATGCTCACTTTCTTTTAGGAGAACTACATTTGCAGCCTTAGATGTGGAGGACCATTAAACAGCTGCAAAGATTCATGAATAGAATAACAGAATAACAAAGTTGGAAGATCCAAGCAGGAGACTCTGCTATAGCATTTCAGACAAATAGTTGTCCAACTTCTTCTTAAAAACCTCCACCAGGGGAGCACCCACAACTTTTGAAAGCAAGCTGATCTACTGATTAATTTTTCTAACTATAAGAAAATTTGTCCTTATTTCTAGATTGGTTTCCTCCCTGTTTCATTTCCATACCTCTTGACTGGATTTCTGCATGGCTGTCCATGAGGACGAAGTCAAAATCCGAAAGTGGGCTATGTGCATAGCCACCTCTTTTAAACATATGTGATCATGTATAAGCTCATAATACCACTTTCCAAACCCATGCAAACCATTGCACAGTAATCATCTGTCTGTCTTTCTATCATCTTTATCTACCTCTCTATCTACCTCTCTATCTATCTATCTATCTATCTATCTATCTATCTATCTATCTATCTATCTATCTATCTATCCATCCATCCATCCATCCATCCATCTATCTAATTTCTATACTGCCCATCTCACTTAAGTGACTCTGGGTAGTTTACAATGACGTAATACCATATAAATATATGACTAAAAGCATAGCTTAAAAACAGAGTTTAAAAACAGGCTAAAACAGACAAGGTTAAAATTCAAAGGCAAGTTGGTTAACAAGGCAACAAGAACATATTCAGGCTCCAGCCAACTTCAGAACTGCAGCATACTTTTATACTCTGGTTGTAATTAGCAAAGCCAGGTGTTAATATTAGTCTGGAAAACCAGAAGAGTGGGGGCTCGTCTTGCCTCTGGGGTAAAATTTATCATCAGGCAGGGGCAGCAGCTAAGAAGACCTTCTTAGATCCTATGAATTGAAACTCCCAAACCTATGGAACATGTAGCATGCCTCCTTTATGTCATTCTTCCCGAATTCCCATATACTTGGGAGGCATTCCTGAGTATCTTAGGCACATAGCCGCATCTTTTCCTTTTCCCCTGCATTTGTCACATGATTGAACCAGTCTTGCAAAATCAACTGGCACAACTTTTCTATGGCCTGTAACTACTATAGCGAGAAAGGCTGCATCCAGAAAGTTATTCAAAAGTAAAGGAGTTGTGTTTTACAAAGATAGCTAGCTGGTAATGTTATCTACAATCAAAGAGTTCAGACTTCAATTGTGGGGTGAGGAAAGATCTTTTCCTTAAGACAATTCTTAGCACAGTTAAAGACTCACATTGCAATAAAAAATTCTGTTTTGTAAGAAAAATTCTGCTGGGGGGGGGGAGGGAAATACTTAAGCATTTGTAATTAATTACCAGTATAAGTTGAAGGTCCACATTTTGCTTTGCTTCTATGCAAGCAGTTTTTGTATATACTTGGGAAGTGAGTGTGGGGTTTGGGAAACAAATCTCCCAGGGAATCCACCAGAACTTGGTCCTTTCCATCTATTCCAATCACTTTAACCATACCAGCTGTCAAACTTTCCACTGTAAGGGGAAGTTTCCCTCACTCTCTCTACCAGTCTAATTAAAAACAACTCTAACCTCTAATTATGGACAGATAAGCAGCTTTATCTCTTGCATTCAGAGTAACTAGCCAGAGAGACAGATAGTGTTATACAAGTAGTATATTCAGGCTCTAAAGACAGGTTTGGAGATAACCTTGAAGAAGGCATGCAATAAATATTAAGTAAATAGCAACTCAGCCCTGGGAAAGAAGAAAGTGTAAGAAAGAAATGCACAATAACATCACCTTGACTTTGTTTGATATATCATAAGACGGGCAGAAGGATAGTCTGGCAGGCTTGCAAGAATCTGTTATTATAACCTATCACAATAAAGTTGAGTAGCAGTAGTCTTTGTGTGGTCTGTTCTATGACCTGGCCTATCTTGAAGAGGCTGGCAGGTATTGTGCCTACCGACTGCCAGCTGAGTTGGTGGCAGACTCGGATGATGAAGCAGTTGGGGGAGAACTTAGGCCAATTCTGGAGCCTGGGGAAGGCTATGATGAATGCTCAGCATCGGACAAAGAGATAGAGCCAGGGCGTCCAGCATTTCCTAGCCAGAAAGGCAGCTGCCTTGGAGTCAAATGGTTTAGAACTCCTCTTCAGGAAGCCTAAAGTTTTTTCATCATATCTATTACACTATTACACTTACATTAACACTAACACAATCAGTATTCTAATTGTCGATTGTGGAATCCCTACAGTACAGGCTCCTTATTTGTGCAAAAGATCTTTGCATAAATCGAAAGAAGCTTCAAGGACATGCATTTTGGCTTGTGCTTTAAGAGTAACTGCTTCAATAAAGGACTGTGAATGCTGACTTCCAAGATCCTGTAACAGTAGCCAAATCGACTGGAAATGCTTGAAACTGAAAACTGAACTGAACTGCAATAGCAATAGCAATAGCAGTTAGACTTATATACATGGTGCTTTACAGCAGTCTCTGAACAGTTTACAGATGTCAGCATATGTTTCCAACAATCTGGGTCCTTATTTAGCTGACCTTGGAAGGATGGAAGGCTGAGTCAACTTGAGTTATTGAGCCAGTCAGGATTGAATTTATGGGTGTTAGCTTGCAGTACTGCATTCTAACCACTGTGCCCCCATGGCATTTGTGGGACATACAATTGATAAAAGTTGGGCCTTCTGATTCATGAAGTCATATGGTTTTAGTTGTTAGGTAGTACTGAATTAAAGCTTAACAATATGAAGTGAATTTTATGAGTTGATTCAATTCCCCTTTAAAGCTATATGGCCATTAGAAGGCAGCAATTTATTCAGTCCTCTTTTAAATCTACACTGCTAGATGGCACCATGGAGTTAGGTTTCTATACCTAACCTAATGGTTTGTCACCTTCTAATGGTTGTCTAGATTTGTTCATCCAGATTTCATATGCCTAATGTTAGGGTAATAAATAAAGGAAAGAAATAAAAAATATTATAGAGAGAGTAGAGAGTTACTATATAAGCATGTCTTATCTTGATGTTAGGTAGTTGTTTTCCTATGTATTTATCTCTATAGGCATTTCTTATCTTGCTGTTGTGGAAAATATTTCTCTAATCTTTGTGTTGTAAAACTAGCCTGCAATTAGTTACATCTCTCTCATATGAAGACACATGATTATCCCATCTAAATCAATCTGAATGGAATGTACTCCCTGGGAACGAAACTTCCTACATCTGGAGCAATATACACCTTTTGAAGAATGCTGTTAATAGCCCTCTTAAATGGTCAGTTGTGATCGATTAACAGACAATAGGAGAAAGGATACTGAAAGATAAACAAGTGCCAGGAGGACATTTGTTTTTTTGCAGGAAAGATGTAAATCTAACTTAGAGTGTTTTACAATGCAAAAAAGAATCTTAAGAAGAGTTACTTTCACCTATATGCTTTGTAACTTTCCTCACAAATCTGTGTGTATGAGAGGAGAGGTTTTATTGATCAATAAAAGTTAGATTTTGTTCTTCAAAACCTCTGCTTAAGTTCATTTTTGGCACATCGTGATCTTAAATTATAGCTGAACCTTACACTTAGAAGAAATGTATTATTTTCTCTGTTCTTCCAATCCCAATCAATTGTGTTGGATGACCAAACCCGTTCTGAGGCAGGAATTTTCTTCCTGTTAATTTTTTTCCATGCCATACCTTATTATTTTACACTTTGACCTTAGTTCCTTTTTTTTAAGCTGAAGGGTTTCAAAACATTTTGACTCTTCCTTCCTAGTAAAGTAAGTCTCTTGATCATTTCCATTCCCCTTGTTTGTCCTTTTTCCAGTTCCATTAGAACCTTTCTTGAATGTGGTAACTAGAGGTAAATGTCGTTTCCTGATGTGGAAATAATTGTTGATTTGTATGAAGGCATTATAGTGTCAGCAGTTTTCAGTCTTTTTCTTAATAATTCAGGCATGCAATTTGCCTTTTCCACAGTTATTGTTGATTGAATGGATAACTTCACTGAGTTACCCATTATATTTTTGTAGTGCAAGTTACAGACAGTTCAGAGCCCAGTGGGGTCTGTGGAAGACGGGGTGCAGAATAATAACAACAGTATTGTAGCATCATGGAGCAAGTCCTGGCTCTTTTGTAGTGGCATTGTGTTGAAAAGGGTGGAATTGTGTCATGACACTGCAATGATGCTTTCGTCAATCGGCAAGCTTCTGCTATATCAGACCCCCGTCAATGGATAATAAGCAGTTAGGGTATTTTTATTTTATTTTTTATTTTATTTAATAGATTTATATGGCTACCCATCTTACTAATACAACTCTGGGTAGCTAACAAAGATTTAAAAACACAATATAAGTATATACAGAAATGATATCAAGACCAACTAAAACACAGGTGGCTGCTGCTGATACCATGTTCCCAAAATATGGCCTCAATTACTTCCCCAATCCTTGAGAATGAGTTTGTTACTTTATACTTAAATTGCATTGCATTTGTTGTTATATTCACCACTCATCCAGTTTAGATATGTCTGATCTAGACATATCACAGGACCAGGGACAGGGAGATTTTATTTATTTATTTGCAGGACTTATATGGCTGTTCATCTCATATTTTAGACAACTCACAACAATCAATAAAAACATGGTTAGAAACACAGTACTCCTGCCAGGTGGGAATGACACAACTTGCCATAGCGAACTCACTGCAGCAACTCACCATGGTCAACTTGCTGCAGGACTACTCACCATGGCCAATTCACCACAGGACATCTCACTGTAGCACAATTTAACAATTCTATTTAATTATTTAAAATAAATAAAAATATTTTATTTTTTGCCATTCACATTTCATCCCGTCCCTTCTTTTGCATCCTTTCTTTAATGATTCTATTCCACCATCTCTTCGATAGTACTGTAACTCTTGTTCCGTAGTGAGTTGTCCTGCAGCGAGTTGGCTGTGGCAAGTGACCATGGTGAGTTGGCCATGGTTAATTGTCATAGACCCACCCAGGTGTCAGAGAGCTCAGAGATGTGTCCATGGTTGCCAAGATGGCCTTTGAACCTGAGTTCATAGAGACAAAATTAAAAATCCACCAGAACCAATCTGAGAACCTTCACTGCATGTGTTTCCAGCAGCTTGAGTCAGGAGATTGCTACATAGCAGGGAAGTCTCACCTGATCCTTAGAACCCAACTTTACCAGCAGAGCATTATAACTTTTGTCTTGGCCAGGACCAGACTTCATGGCATCTGGAATAAGCGCTGGTCATTCCCAGGTCACTATCACCCCTGTCAAAAAAGAAGTTGATCCAGCCACCATTCCGGACATTGTTATTGAGATGGACGGTTTTTTATTACATCGGCTGGACAGAGACAGAAATGTGGGGAAGTGTAGAGGAGGTGGAGTGTGTATGTTTGTTAAAGAGACTTGGTGTACGAACTCAGAGGTTATAACACGTCACTGCTCTTTGGAGCTGGAATATCTCTGTTAGATGCAGACCTTTCTATCTCCCATGGGAATTCAGCATTGTTATTATTCTTGCTGTTTACATTCCGCCGGATGCAAATGTAGATTTGGCTTTGGGCTTCCTGGGTGATGAAATCGGCAACTTGCAAAGCAAATTTCCAGATGCTGTATACATTATTGCAGGAGATTTTAATCATGTAGATCTTCGTGTGGTCCTCCCTAAATTCCATCAACATATAAGGTGTGCTACTAGGGGGTCGAACACCTTGGATAAGGTCTACACGAATATTGCAAATGGATACAGGGTATTACAATTACCACATCTGGGCCAGTCGGATCACTTGTCCCTGCTTTTAGCCCCGGAGTATATTCCTTTGAGAAAACAGGCAGGGTCGGTAGTCAAGACGGTGAAAAGCTGGCCAGAGGGAGCAATGGAGCAGCTAAAGGACTGCTTCGAACAGACAAACTGGGAAGTTTTTGATCATCCTGATCTCGATGATCACACGGCTGCGGTGTTAGGGTATATGGCACACTGTATTGATACTGTCACAGTGGATAAACGAATCCGGGTTTATCCTAATCAAAAACCTTGGATGACCGGGAAGGTTAGACGCTTGTTGTATGCAAGAAACAAGGCTTTTAAGTCTGGGAATGATCTGGATTATAGTGCTGCAAGAACGAACTTGAGGAGAGGCATTAAGCAGGCTAAGGCCGAATACAAGAGGAGAATTGAAGATTGCTTTCTCAGTAATGACACGAGGTAGGTTTGGCAGGGGGTTCAACAACTAATGAACTATAACGCAAAAAAGGTCTCTGCGGATGGTAGTGCGGCAGTGGTTGAGGAGTTGAACAACTTTTTTGCTCGATTTGAAATCCATCAAACCGAAACTGTTCCTTTGCCATCATTTACTCAGCAGAGCCTCCCCTTCATTGTGAATGAGCAGGATGTGAGGCAGACAATGAAGGCGGTTAATTCCAGAAAGTCAACTGGGCCCGAGTTAATTCCTGGTCGGGTGGTAAAAGATTGTGCTGAACAGTTAGCTGGGGTATGGACCGGAATTTTTAATCGATCCTTGACACAATGTGTGGTTCCTGTTTGTCTCAAGGCTTCCACCATCATTCCACTGCCTAAAAAGTTGCCCACAAATGGTCCGAGCGACTATAGGCCGGTGGCACTAACTTCTATCTTAATGAAGTGCTTTGAGCAGCTAGTTCGAAATTATATTATCTCCTGCCTTCCCGATTTTTTTGATGGGCTTCAGTTTGCTTACAAAAAAAATAGATCAACCGAGGATGCAATTATCACTGTGCTTCACATGGCCTTATCCCATTTGGAAACACCGGGGAATTATGTAAGAATGTTGTTTGCAGATTTTAGTTCTGCTTTTAATACCATCATGCCGCACAGATTAATAGCTAAGCTTAAAGATCTAGATTTTCCAGATTCTATTTGCTTATGGATATTGGACTTTTTAACAAATCGTCCACAAAGAGTTAAATTGAATGACTATATTTCTACTGTCAAGACACTTAGCATTGGCACTCCACAAGGTTGTGTCCTAAGTCCACTTTTGTTCTCCATCTATTCATCTGATTGCACAAATAAACATCCCAACAATAGGATAATGAAATTTGCAGACGATACTACGCTTGTAGGACTTATTTCTGGGGATGATGAGTCTGCATATCGGGATGAGGTATTACAGCTATCCCGTTGGTGCAAAAATAATAATCTTCTATTTAATATCAAGAAGACCAAGGAGGTTATAGTGGACTATAGGAAAAAAAGAGCAGACATTCAGCCACTGTATATAGAGGGAGTTCGTGTGGAACAGGTGGTTGAATGTAAGTTTCTCGGGACCATCATTACAAATAACCTGACCTGGAGTGCAAACACCACTGCTTTAATTAAAACGGCACAACAACGGTTGTATTTACTAAGGATTCTTAGGAAACAACAACTGGCTGAGAGTCTATTGACTACTTTCTATTGGAGTTCAATTGAGAGTATTTTATCCTACTGTCTCTGTGTATGGTTCTTGAGCTGCACAATGGCAGAGAAAAAGGCAATTCAGAGGGTGATTAAGATGGTCCAAAACATCATTGGCTGCTTACTTCCCTCTTTGGAAAAACTGTATAGGAATAGATGTAGGAGGAAGATACTTAATATATTGAATGACTCCTCTCATCCGGGACATCAGCTCTTTGAACTATTACCATCGAGAAGGAGATTTAGGGTATTAAGAACAAGGACGACCAGATTTAAGAACAGTTTTTATCCAAGTGCAGTTTTGAGTTTGAATGCAGGGTCATAAGATTTATGTGGTAGTGAATGAGAGTAATGGGGTTTTACATTTTTAAATTGCATAGAGATCATTGTATGGTCGGTTGTGTTTAGTTTTAATTTAATTTAATTTTTTTTCTTTTAGTGGTGTTTGTCCAGTTTTTACTTGTGGAAGAGCACCTCATTTCGTTGCACCCACTGGCGAGTGTAATGACAAATAAACTCTATAAACTAAACTATAAACTACATACACCAGATGTTGCTGCCCCCAGCAAGGAGAATGAAATCAGATCCACTGCCAGTACAAAACTGCTTAATCTTAAACTGTGTGGTAGGGCTCCAGTCCAATTCTTTGGGTCCTAAAATAGCTGAACAGCAGATATCCTTATATTCACAGACCACTTTCAATGTACTTTTGTACTAAACTTTTTGTTCCATCCCCAGCAAACATATTTTTTGATTGTGGACAGATATGGTCATCCATTATCATTTTGTGGAGGAATCAAGTTTTCCAGTGTGCTAGATTTTATATCATTCTTAATATACAGACCAACACTTTTGCTGCTTTACTTTCACCTATGTCACCCTGGCAAGATAGGCCAAATCAAGAAATGGATACTGCAAGATTTCAGGAATGTTATTTTATGTTGTAGGATATATCAACAGAATCTTGAAAGCTTGTCTATTTTTTTTTCTGTACTATCCTAAACTGAACAAAATCAAGGCAGGGTTATTCTGAGTTTCTTTCTCAGTTTCCTTCTATACTGTCTGAATCTCCCTTAATGACTCATTTCTTCTTTCCCCTCTAAATGGTTCTTCATACTTTCCCCAAGATTAGCTCTAAATTTATTTACTTTCCTATGAAGTTTGTATCTAGGAATGAAATAGTCCACTGATAATTTCTGTTTCATTCTTTTCTGTTATGCCACTCTATGTTTTTATTTCCTGCCAAACATTTTAGCTCCTTCATCTTGGCTTGGAGCTTACTAGCAGTGCCATGGGAACATTTACAGCATATATCATGTAGTTTAAATCATTTTGCTGATATGCACATTTTTCATGGTCCCTTTCCCTTCTTTTTTTATCCATCCAGTAAACCATTTCCAGCAGTGATCCTATCACTATTTTCTGAAACATTTATATATTTTCAAAGATGTAAATGTTTCCAGATGCTGCCCATCCCCATTGGATTTTTTCAGCTAGGGATCTCTAAATATATCACATTTTCAATGATCTAGTCACCTTATTCTTCTTTGGTTCAGATTCATCCTTTAAAAAAAAAAGTTTACTATTTATTCCTCTTATGTTTGAAGATACAATATTTTATGGGCCATGGCTGTCACCAGATAGACCCACAAGCATTGATTTCTGTTGACCATAATGGTTTTAGTCAAGCAATACTCTCAAACATTTGCTTTGTAATTTATAGAGAATGTATAGACTAAATTACCAGCATCATTCTCAGCTAACAATAAAGGCATGCTGGTTAGGTCGGGCACATTCGGCAAGGTATAGAGATACACAGGGATGACCTTGGAGAAGGCTTATGATACTTAACAAAATATGATGTAAATCCAGGAGAAGAAGATAACACTAGAAAGAAATTTAAAATGACTTTGCCTTAATTCCCTTTGGTATAAGCAAGGTAGAGGGAGGGAAAACACTGTCAGATTTTCAAGATTCTGTTATGAAAGCCTTTATAAAGAGAGTTTCAGTATTTCTTGTGGAATCTGTTTCTTGACCAGGCCTGCTTTGAAGACCTGACACAAATATGTCTCAAACACAACCAAAGTCCAATTTTATTCCAAGTGTGCTCATGTTATTCTATACAAGCTAGGAACTATATAGTCTAAAAATGATCTTGCAAGATACTAAGAAACACATCCCACCTACTAGAAGACACATACATATGGACCCATTCAAGCTTTGTATGTGTGTACATATTTTTAAGATATACTGTGCAGGGGAAAGAAATATATTTATTGGTCATCATTTTTTTAAAAATGAATTCATCCAGGTGATTTTGTATTATGTGTGAAAGTCACAGTATTAAGGTTATTTTTGGTCAATGTGTATATTAACTTGACCTTATTATTCAATTCAGGCTAAATTAATACTAGCATATCTTCATTCTGTAAGGTCTGAGTAAAGTCATTTGCATTTCACAGTGTGTAAGGCTATGGAATGGCTGATTTGATTCTAATGGTGCTTGGAAATTTTAAAAGAAGCTGCAAGAAATAATAGCAAAACACATAATAGAGAAATTGAATGGGATAAATAATGGTGAATTATTTTGCACACAAACACATGAGTTCTGATCTGGAGTTTTGGCTTGCATGGCTTCACATACACTTCAATACAGACACAATCCCATTCATATATAAGAATGCAAATGCAGAATAGCATCTTCCTACCAAGAGTAAACATGTTGATATAAGAGAAGAAACATTTTATACAGCCTTATGACTGCAGATACAAATTCACAATTCAATTTCATTGCCGTCTGCAAAATTCAGGTCACAATTGGGATTGTTGAGGTAATTCCCCGTTGGGAGAATGAGCGTATATAGAGAGACATATTTAAGAGTAGTGTTTGAATAATACACCTACAGCACACAGATACACTGTACAGTAAATGTAGGTTTTTACTTCTAGAAACGTTAAGCAAAGTCCAAACAAGCAATCCAAAGTCATTCACGGGTAAGATCAGTCAGTTTTCAATCCAGGGATAATCCAGTAACAAAGTCCAGTGTCAAAAACAGTTCAGTATCAGACTTACTTCAAAACCAGGAATATCAGTCAATTAGGAAAAATCTCTGGAACTTCCGGTTTGCGTGGCTTCGGAGCAGCAGGAATTCGCGACAGCTCACGATTCCTGCTGGCTAGCTGCCGAGGTACCCCCGATCCAGATGGGTCAGGGGGTTATGGCTGCCCTGTAGGGACAGCTGAAGATAGAGGGGAGCCGGTTAGGGAGGTGGGGGCATCGCAGACCCCCCCCTTCTCCGGGAAAACCCCTTTTTCCCAAGGCGGTGAAGCGGCGGTCAGCAATGGCCGCCACGAAGAAGCCAGCAACCGGGTAAGAACTGTGCTGGAGGAAGTGTGAAAAGTGAAAGTTCTGTCTGAGCCGGGTCAAGTAACAACTTTTAAATCTCCTGGAATTGAGCTGCTTGTTGCTGGAGGATACATTGTATCCCTAAGAAGATCGAAAGCGGCGGAGAAGCTGTTAAAGGGAACTTTTTTTTTTTATTTTTTTTTTTACTCTCTCATCCCACGGAAAAAGCAGAAATATTTGGATGTATTAGACACTGAAAGTGGATTGCTTTGAAAGCTAAGCTAAGAGACAAAGGGATTTTTGGACATTGAAAAATTTAAGAAATTGGAAAATCTCTGCTGGAGGTATGGATTTTTGATTATTTAAAATTGTTATTGCAAGTGGGAAGGGAGAAAGAAAAATTGGAACAGAAACTGAAAAAGGAGGAGACTGTCTAGAACGTCTTGGTGGATCCCAAAAGAAGATATATGGTAATTGGACCTCTTTGATCAAAAATTAATTTGGAAAGAGAAAGAGAAGAAGGAAGAAAAGTATTAACTTTTGGAACTTTTTTCTTTTTTTCCTTTTTTTAATTGCTTTTGATTGTCTTGGATTAAAAATACTTGTGGTTGTTTTGGAAAAAGTTTCCCTTTTCATAATGGCATTCTCTGTGGATGAACTAGAGATTGAATATCAAAAATATAAAAAAGAAGATACTTTGGGCGCTTTGTTCCAATTCTTAGAAATGGCGTTATGTTCCTTAGAAAAGTTGACGCAGCAGAAGGACTGGGACAAGGAAGAAGAAGAAGAAGCCATCTTTGATGAACAATGGGTTCCTTCCGGAGAGGAGGAGAAAAAGGATAAGAAAAAGGGGTTTTTAAGAATTATAAAAACAACCAAAAGAGAGAAAAATGAGCGAAGAGATGGAGGCAAGGTTAGAAAACAAAAGAAAAGGAGCAAGAAAAGCGAAGGGAAAAAGCAAAGGGGTAGAAAGGGCAAGGAGAAGAATAAGCAAGAGAGAAAAGGGGGGAGGAGAAGCCTTCATGGGGGGAAGCAAGATTTAAAGAAAAAAAGTTTATTTAGAGACAATGGGTGAATTTAATTTAGATTAAAAGAGGGATTCTGGAGGGTATTTAAGAGTGTGTTTTTATATGTATGTATATTTAGAATAAAAAATTTATTATGTAATTTTAAGAATTTTTTAAACAGAATCCCAAGAAAGATTTATATGTAGTATTTTTAAGTTAGGTAATGTGTTATAGATGCAACTCCAATTGGTTTACAGGAGAAGTATAGTAAAAGAAAAAAGATGAATGGATGTTTGGAAATAGAACAGACAAAGAATGTTGTTGAAAATGGTAATAATGGAAGGATATATATGCTTTTTTTTTGATTTTGTATATTGATAAAAGGCAATAAAATTTTAATTGATAAATAATTTGGATGGAAAAGAGAAGTAGGGATAAGATATGAAGTTAATATTATATGAAATATTGATATTATAATCTGGAAATGTTATGTTTTATTGGTCTATCATTATTATTATTTTTTTAGAAAAGAATTTATAAGCTGTTATGCCTTGATTTTGTGTGTATTGATTTTAGAAAATTGATAAAAATGGTTTTTATATACATATATAAAAAAGAAAATGATAATAAGATATAGAAGGAGACTTAGGTTGAATATGATGTTTGAATTTGTGTCTGTGTAAAGAGTTTTTAACCCGGGAACAGACAACCTTCAGAAAAGATCTTGTAGTTTTGTCTATGTTTTGTGTTTGTATGTTTGTGTATTATGCTTATGATAAAACTAACAAAATTTGTTTTTTATTAAAAAAAAGGAAAAAAGAATCAATAAAACCTTGGAGGAATGTTAGATGAGAATAATTTAAACAAGTCAGAAAGAAAAGAATATGATGATTATAAAATGGATAAATATGGAAGAGAAATGAAATTGAATTGGAGTAAAGAGAAATAATGAGAAACTTGATGAAAGATATTTGCGTGTCCATATGGGGATGGGATAAATTGGAATTATGTTGTATAAAAATATTGTTTTGTTTGACTTGTAAGGATTTACAATATTAAGAGGTTTTATGTGTTTATGTATTTAATGGTTAATGATGTGTTGTTTTATCTTTAAAATTAATAAAATTTGTTTCAAAAAAAAAAAATCTTAAATCTGTGTGTTTCGTTCTTGTCTTAACAGCAATATTTGAAGCCATCCGTATTGCTGATTGGTTATCTTCATAAACAACAATAGAATCTGTTACATTAATTCCCATATCAATCAATAATTGTTTATACAAAACTAAATCTGTATACAGTAAAAACAAACATGAGAATTCAGCCTCCATTGTTGACAAACTTAGATGTTTCTGTCTAATAGACCTCCATCCAATCAATGCGTTTCCCAATAATACAGCAGTACCCGATGTAGATTTTTGTGTATTTGTGTCTGTAGCAAAACTTGCATCAGCATATGCAGTTAAACTCAGTTCATCTTTAGGCTCCACATACAATGCATAGTGCATTGTTTGTTTTAGATATCTTAACACATGTTTAGCAGCTTGCCAGTGTCTTTCAGTTGGCTCAGCATTAAATCTCTCTAATTGTTTAACACTGTATGCGATATCTGGCCTCGGCCAATTACTGAGATAAGATAAACTACCAATCAAGGACTGATAAATTTTCTTTTCAAAAACAGGACTTTGTACATCACTACGGTTAAACTCCTGGCTCATTGGTGTTTTAGCCGGTTTACAAAGTTCCATTTTAAAACTTTTCAGTAATTGGTTAATTTTATCTGCCTGTGAGATCTTGTATTCTCCCCTAGTTCTATCTATCTTTAAACCAAGATATTGTTTGATTTCTCCTAACTATTTTATCTTAAATTTCTTTTCCAACAGTGAGATTATCTCAGTAGCATCTTGTTCAGTTTTGGTGATTAATGCTATGTCATCAGTAAATAATAGCAATAATGAAATTACACCATTACTTTCTCTTTTAAACAAACATGGATTAGCCATGCCAGCTACAAGGCCTATCTTAGTTAATTCTTTAACTATACATTGGTTCCACTCATATCCTGATTGCTTCAAACCATAAAGACTCTTTTTCAATCTCCAGCAATCATTATTATCAGTATTATCATTTTTGAGACCGAAAGGTTTCTTTAAATATATAGTGTGTTGCAACGGCGCTTGCAGATAAGCGGTCTCTACATCCAAATGATTTATAATGTATTTTGCCTTAGCTGCCCAATCTAATACCACCCTTAATGTAGTAGCCTTCAGACTAGGTGCAAACACCTCATCATAGTCATTTGCTGTCTGATTGAACCCTTGTGTTACTAACCTGGCTTTATGGGTAACAGTCCCATCTACACCTGTCTTTAGCTTATAAATCCATTTACATCCTATGGCATGTTTACCTGGTGGTAACTTAACATTTCCATATACTTCCAGTTTCTTTAATGATTCTAGTTCCTTATCCATTGCTTCCTGCCAAGCAGCCTGATCCTTAGCAGGATACAGTTTCAGTTCATTATAGTTACCAGGAACTGTATTCACTTGGCATACAACACTAGCCTGATATCTATCAGGTGGTCATGTTACTCAGGTTGAACATCTAAGTAATACAGGGTTTACTGGTGGACACTCCTGTTCCACCTGCTCCTCTTCTTCTACCTCCTCCTGTGCCTGTTCTTCCTCTTTAATGGCTATTGATGGTTCAACTATCTCATCATTAGGGACTATTTGGGTGTCAATAACAACTTCATTGTTAGATTCCTGTTCTAATTTATGCCACCCAACATGCTCAAGAAATTTAGTACAAGCACAACAGTAAATATTAGCTGTGCCTGGATCTTAAAATCTCAACGATCTATGGTTGGCCTCGTAACCTACGAAAAATAATTTCCTAGTTCTATGTTGCCCTTTCAGTCTTACTTGTGAGGGAATATGCACCCATGCTGGAGCTCCAAATGTGTATGGATAACTTTAATCTGGTTTTCTGCCATGCCAATGAGTGAATGGCAATACACCAGTTATTGTGTTCACCACATTGTTTAACACATGGTTGCTATACATTATGGGTCCACTCCACAGTGTTTCAGGCAAATCTGAATCAGATAACATAGTGTGAGCCATGGCTTGTAACATTTGCCCTCTTCATTCTATAAATGAATTATGTTGTGGCCTGTAAAGTGCAGAACGCTTATGCTTTATACCAGCCAATTTTAACATCGTTTGGAATCTAGTGTTAATAAACTCAGCCCCATTATCAGTTACTAATGGAATTACCCTATGTCTCATTTTTCCCTCAGCAAATCCTAGCCAATTAAAGAAATGTTGGAACATTTCTGTTTTGTTTTTCATTAGATAGCAATAACTGTAATGGTCCATTATACTCAAAACATAGCAGGCACTTCCCAAACTGGGTTTCTTAGGACCAATTATGTCAGCAAAAATAACCTCTAAAGGTTCTTTGGTCTTAAACCCATTCAGTCTGTTTGCTGGAGTAACCTTGCTTTTCTCCTGATTACAGGCATTACAGTTTAAGTACTTGCTACAGGGTTTTAATTTTACTCCCTCTGAAAATTCGACAGTTTGTTTCAGCATCTTAAAATTAATATGCCCTAGACATCTATGCAGTAAATCAATACATTTGTCATGTGGCTTAACATTGTTATAAACCGAGTTAGCCATCTGCAACTGGTCATCAAGTATAAATCATTCTCTAAAGTAGCAGTAACACTTTTACCCTCTTTCTCTATTATACAGTTATCTCCCCTAAAGGTTACTACATAACCAAGATTAACTAAACCCTTACTGATAACAAATTAAATTTCAGTTTAGGTACATATAATATAGTTAAATGTTTGTTTATACAAGAACAATATGCAGTACCTTCACCTGATGCTTTCATCTTCCATCCATTTTCCAGTGATACATGTTGTTTACTCGTGGACATTTTTATAAAACTTTTTCTATTTTTGGAGAAGGCGGAGCTTTGTTTCAGCGATACAGCTGCGATCTCGGGGCTCTGAGATCACAGCCGATATTTTTGCCCCTGGTCGGTCCCAACGGACCTAAACCATCCCGTAGAGATGGGGATTGAGAAGGGTATTGTCCCAGGATCCCAGAGATATCGCAAAATCTCTGATTTGATCCGGGAGAAGCCCTTTTGCTGGCGGCGGAGAGGCAGCCTCCATAGCTGCTGAAGTCGGGACAGCTCCGGAAAGAAAGTGGCTGGAAAGAAAGTGTGTCGGCTGGGTGAGAAACTTCTTTTGTGTTGTAAATTTGCTGAGATTTGCAAGGGCACCCTGAACAAAGAAGAAATCTGTGAGATTTTTTTTTGACCGAAACTGTTTGAGCGGCGTTTTTTAAAGTGATGTCAAATTGAGGCTTGGTTTTTTTTTTTCTTTTTCTTACTTTTTTTTTTTCTGGGGACTTTAGTGTGACTTTGTAGGTAACTGGATTGAATTTTCTCATATATATTTTTATGCTCCTTTTGATTTTTTAATTTTCTTTAGGATAGAGGCTCCCTTTGGCTATTTTTTTTTTTTGTATACATTACTCCTTCTTTCTGGCTGGGGGGGGAAAGAGTATTAAGAAACTTTGCAACACTGCCAACTAGAGGCTTGAAAATACTTTATTTGAATTGGAGAGAATTGTAAGAAGACTCCTTCTCAAGGACATTTCAACGTGATAATATAGAGGGAGAGCACAGCAAAATATTATTACAGGTGCTTTCCTGGACTCTTATTAATATTTCAACACTTGAGGCTTGGCTTTGAAGCTGCTGGAAAAGAGAGTCATAATAAGAGCCTTGGATAAATAAATAAAGTGCAGTGTGCTTATATATATATATATATATATATATATATATATATATATATATATATATATGTATATATCTTTGGTTATTCGGGTTTTCTCTCGCGTAAGATTGGAAGTATCTAGGCAACGTTTCGATGAAGTCTCATTCATCATCTTCAGGCTTGGTCTTCAGCTCTGTGCTTCTCAGAGTGATGTGAGCTTGCAGCTGCTTCTTCCTTTTAACTGCTAGTGGGGGTGTGACTTGATTGGGTGGGGGTGTATTCTGATTGGTTGGGGGGTTGGCTGTGTTCTGATTGGTTGGGGGGTTGGCTGTGTTCTGATTGGCTGGAGGCGTGTTCTGTTCAGTGGGGGCTTGATTGTGCTCAGGTTAGTCTTAGTTGCTGGAGGGTTTGAGCTGGTGAGCTGTGATCTTGCTGTTTGGCTTTGAGTTCGTGGTCATGCTGCATCTTCATGGTGGAGGTCAGTTCGCTTCATGTATGGCTCAGAGGGGTTTGAAGTGGGTAGTGATGCAGCTGCAGTGCAGCTTCTGGTCCGTGGTCGTGTTTCATCTTCTGACCAGAAGCCGCACTGCAGCTGCATCACTACCCACTTCAAACCCCTCTGAGCCATACATGAAGCGAACTGACCTCCACCATCAAGATGCAGCACGACCACGAACTCAAAGCCAAACAGCAAGATCACAGCTCACCAGCTCAAACCCTCCAGCAACTAAGACTAACCTGAGCACAATCAAGCCCCCACCTGAACACCTCCAGCCAATCAGAACACAGCCAACCCCCCAACCAATCAGAACACAGCCAAACCCCCAACCAATGAGAACACAACCCCACCCAATCAAGTCACACCCCCACTAGCAGTTAAAAGGAAGATGCAGCTGCAAGCTCACTTCACTCTGAGAAGCACAGAGCTGAAGACCAAGCCTGAAGATGATGAATGAGACTTCATTGAAACGTTGCCTAGATACTTCCAATCTTACACAGGAGAAAACCCGAATCACCAAAGATCCACATACAAATACCCGCGAGAACCTCAGAAAACAAATATATATATATATATATATATATATATATATATATATATATATATATATATATATATATATATATATATATGTGTGTGTGTGTGTGTGTGTGTGTCTGGCATTCAGCTTTGTTCAGGTATTTTCCCACGTGGTGCTTTTAAAGTTGTAGCAACGTTTCAGCAGAATCTCATCTGCCATCTCATTTCACTATTCACTCAAGTCCCGATAAAAGAGACCCTCGAAATCATCAAAAATAAATACCAACCAGCTAAACACCTCATGGAACTAACAGAACACTGCTTAACCAACACATATTTCATATACAAAGGACAAAGATACAAACAAATTGAAGGAGCCCCCATGGGATCACCACTGTCACCTGTCATTGCAAACCTGTTCATGGAAGAATTCGAATCCAGAGCCTTGGCTAATGCCATACTCAAACCCAAACTATGGTTAAGATATATCGATGACATATTCGTGATTTGGCCCCATGGACAAGAAAACCTAAACAACTTCCTAACACACCTAAACAGCGCACACCCCAAAATCAAGTTCACCATGGAAACAGAAACAAACAAACAACTACCATTCCTAGATGTACTAATCTACAAGAAAACAGATGGCACACTAGGACACACCATATACCAGAAGAAAACACACACTAACCGCTACCTCAACGCCCAATCCCACCACCACCCAGCACAGATAAACTCCGTGGCTAAAACACTAATTACTAGAACCAAATGCCTGGCAGACAAGACACACATTAAGACTGAACTATGCACCCTGACTAAAATATTGACAGCCAACGGCTTCCACAAAAGCAAAATCACCAACTTGATCCACAAAAACACACTGAGACATAATAGAGACCCAGAAGATGAACAGACCCATGGAACAGCTGTCCTGCCCTACATAAGAGGCACTACAGACAAAATTAGTAAGATTCTATACAGACACCACATCAAGACTGCCTTCAAAACAGACAGAAAAATAGCAGCCATCCTCAGGAACCCCAAAGACAAAATTGACCTGGAAAACCAAGGCATATATGAAGTCCCTTGTGCATCATGCCCGGCCACATACATTGGACAGACCAATAGAAGAATAAGCACCCGCCTGGATGAACACAAAAATGCAGGGAGAAGGCGGAGCTTCGTTCCGGCGATACAGCTGCGATCTCAGGGCTCTGAGATCGCAGCCGATATTTTCGCCCCTGGTCGGTCCTAACGGACCTAAACCGTCCCGTAGAGACGGTGATCGTGAAGGGCATTGTTCCAGGATCCCAGAGATATCGCAAAATCTCTGGTTAGATCTGGAAGAAGCCCTTTTGCTGGCGGCGGAGAGGCAGCCTCCATAGCTGCTGAAGTCGGGACAGCTCCGGAAGGAAAGTGATTGAAGTGAAGTGTGTCGGCTGGGTGAGAAAAACTCTTTTGTGCTGTAAATTCGCTAAGGTTGGAAAGTTCATTCGATATAAAGAAGAAAGCTGTGAGATTTTTTTTTTGACTGAAATTGTTTTGAGCGGCGTTTTTTAAAGTGATGTCAAATTGAGGCTTGGTTTTTTTTTTTTCTTTTCTTTATACTTTTTGGGAAAGATTTTACTGTGACTTTGTAGATAACCGGATTGAATTTTCTTTTATATATAGTTTTATGCTTCCTTTGATTTTTTAACTTTTTTTAGGATAGAGGCTCCCTTTGGCTATTTTTTCCTTTTGTTTCTGCATATATTATTCCTTTTCTCTGGCGGGGGGGGAGAAAGAGCATTAAGAAACTTTGTAACACTGCCAACTAGAGGCTTGAAAGTATCTTTATTTGAATTGGAGAGAATTGCAAAAAGACCTCATCTCAAGGACTTTTTAACCTGATAAGATAGAGGGAGAGCACAGTAAAATATTATTGCAGGTGCTTTCCTGGACTGTTATCAACACTTGAGGTTTGGCTTTGAAGCTGCTGGAGAAGAGAGTCATAACAAGAGCCTTGGATAAATAACAAAGTGCAGTGTGTCTTCTTATATATACCCCATTCGCCAGCCTTTTTCTAAATCTTAATTTTAGTAATATTTTTATTTTTGCCTTTTACTTTAAAGGGAAAGCCTCAGAGTTTTTTCTCTTTTCTTCTTTATTTTTCTTTTCTTTTCTATTGGGACTTTTTTGCTTTTCATATTTATCTTTTTGGACTATTTTGTTGTTGTGGTTGAATTATTTTTTTTTTTTTTTGGATTATTGAGATTTTTTAATTGGATTAAGGTGTGAAGAATCTGAAGGAACTTTTTGTTTTTTGTTTTTCTTTTTTCTCTTTTTGCTTTTTGCTTTTTCTTTGCTCTTAATCAATATTATTATTTTTGGATTTGTTTGTTTTTTCCTTTCTATTTTTTCCTTTTTTATGGTGGACTATCTCGTAATTGGATTAGGGTCTAGAAGAATCTGAAGATCTTTCTTCTTCCTTTTTTTTTTGTTTCTTCTTTGGTCTCGTGTTTTTTACTATTGGAGTTCTCCATTTTGGATTATAATTGGCTGCTCTACCAGTTGGATTAAAAGTTAAGAAGAACTTGAAGTTTTGGAAATATTGAAATGAGCAAGAAACCAATACCATCTGGCATTTCTGCTTCTACCTCTGCTTCCCCACCAGCTGGAGGACAACGTTTAATTCAGACAATGTTGAAGCAAGATAAGGAACAAGAAAAAATAACTTTACAGTTACAGATGATTATGCAAGGAATCCAAGAACTCAAGACAAAATCAGATATCATTGAACAAAGAACAGGAAATATTGAACAAAGAACAGAAAATATTGAACAAAGAATAGAGAAGACTGATGAAAAAGTTGAAAATATTAAACAAATGATGGTGAAGTATGAGGAGAGATTCCAAAAAATTGAGGAAGAAGGAAAACAAAGAGAGAAGAAGATTGGAAATATTGACAGCAGATTAACAGTGGTTGAACAAGAAAAAGGTGGGATGTTGAGGTGGGAGATGGAAACGTCAGAATTTTATCTCAGATTTCAAAATATAGAGGAGGAAAAAGGAGAAAATTTGGCAGCAGTAATGATAGAAATTTTGGCAGAGGCTTTGGAAATTACAGAGGAAAAGATAATGGATGGAATAGATGAGATATACCGAGTCTATACAAGATATGCGATGAGAAATAAATTACCCAGGGAAGTCCATATTAGATTTACCAAAAAATCCATTAAAACGCAAATATTACAAGTAGCAAGAGAGAAAATACTGAAATACAAGGATAAAGAGGTTGTGGTTTTAAAACAAATACCTAGAAGAGTGAGAGAGATGAGAAGAGAAGAGAATATCGATTTCTGACCAAAATACTATTGGAAAACGAAGTGAATTATAGATGGCTGATTCCAGAAGGATTAATGTTTACGTGGCAAGAGCAGAGACATAGAATTGACTCAATTGAGAAAGCAGAACTTTTTCATGTAGAATTTTTCGGAGGAAGAAGAGAGGAAGCAGAGAAAGAGGGTTCATTAATTGAGTTTCAAGATGAACAACTGGAGACTGAAAAAGAGAAAGGAGCAATAGGGGGACAGATTGATAACAAAGAACAGCGTGAAGTGAGATCCACGAGAGCTGTTAGACCTAAATATAAAGCATAATCATGGAGGAAAAAAAACTGATTACAATGAATATAAACGGACTTAATTCAGCAGTTAAAAGAAGGAAAACTTTTCATAAACTAGAGAAATTAAAATTTGATATAATTTGTTTACAAGAAGTTCACATTAAAAAACAACATGAACAATTGTTATTACAACCAAAATTAGGGAAAATATTTACTTCTTTGACTCAATGTAAGAAAAGAGGTGTGGTTTTATACATTAAAGAGGCTATCCCAGCAAAATTGATTTACTCGGATGAAGATGGAAGAGTGTTAATGGTAGAAATAATGGACAATAATATAAAAATACTCTTGATTGCAATTTATGCTCCGAATGATAAACAAGAAGAATTTTATAAAAAGCTGCACATGAAAATAATTGGACTGGACTATGTTAATATAATTATGATGGGAGATTTTAATGGAATTGTGGACAATAAACTGGACTATATAGCAACAACAATAAAGCAAAATAGAAAGGCTCTCCCAAGGTCCTTTTTTAAAATGACAGATGAATTAACTTTAAAAGATATTTGGAGAGAAAGAAACGCTAAAGCTAAACAATATACTTTTTATTCAAATAGACATTTATCATGGTCCAGATTAGATATGATTTGGATCTCAACAGAACTAATATCTAATATTAAAGAAACAAGCATTGAAACAAGTACCTGGGCAGATCATAGCCCAATGACAATTAAATGGAAGGGACAAAAAAAAAGATCGAGATGGACATTAAATAATACTATTTTAAAGGAGAAAGATTTTACACAATGGATGGAGAAGGAATTGGCTTTTTTCTTCAGAGAAAATAAAAAAGAAGATACTTCAACGCAAAATGTGTGGGACACTATGAAGGCATACGCTAGAGGTTTGATAATAGATTATACAAGAAAAAAGAATATTAGGAAAAGGCAAGCTTCTAAGGCCTTGGAAAATGAGTATAAAACTCTTGAAAAAGAATTACAGAAAATGCCACAGAAAAAGGATATTAAATTGAAGCTGGATGTAATCAAACATAAAATGGAATTAATAGAGAAAGAAGAACTGGCACAGAAAATTAGAAACTCTAAACAGAATTATTTTGAAGATGCAAATAAACCAGGTAGATGGCTAGCATATAAATTGAGAAAAGAGAAGGAATCAAGAAAAATATTGAAGTTAATAGATGATCAAGGCCAACTTTGTTATGGGAATAAGGAGAAAAAAGTAATTATTCGAGATTTTTATGGGCAACTATATAAACAAGAGAATATTGATGAAGAAAAAGTCAAACAGTATTTACAGGAAGCTAATTTACCAAAGATACCTAAAGAGACTGAAGAAATGCTAGAAAGCAATATAACAATGATGGAACTAAATGAAGCATTCAAGAGACAAAATAATGGGAAAGCTCCGGGCCCAGATGGGCTTCCAGTAGAATTTTATAAAACATTTCAAGAATTATTGAGCATCCCATTGTTAGAAGTTATGAATGAAGTTATGTTAAAAAAGATGATACCTAAAACATGGTCAGAGGCTTATATTACACTTATACCAAAGGAAGAGACTGACCCATCGCAAATTAAGAATTATAGACCTATTTCTTTATTGAATGCAGACTATAAAATCTTTGCTTCAATCTTAGCAGAAAGACTTAAAAAATATTTAAATAATTTTATTCACTCAGATCAAAATGGATTTCTGCCAAAGAGACAAATTAGAGACAATATGAGAGTAATTTTGGACACTTTGGAATATTATGAGGCTCATCCTGAAAAGCAAATGGCTTTGATATTCCTAGATGCTCAAAAAGCATTTGATAATGTGAATTGGAGATTTATGTTATTATTATTGGAGCAGATGGGTTTTGCTAAAAAATTTATTCAAGCAATAGAAGCTATATATAATAAACAGACAGCAAGGGTAATGATGGAGGGGGAACTTACAGATTTTATTAATATAAGGAAAGGCACAAGACAAGGATGCCCCCTATCTCCTTTGCTATTTGTGTTGACCTTGGAAGTGTTGAATAGAAATATTAGGGATGATAAAAGCATAAAAGGAATGAAAATTAAGAAGGAAGAATTTAAGCTACAAGCTTTTGCTGATGATTTAGCTTTTATTTTGGAAGATCCGATTGAAACAGCTCCAAAGTTACTGGAAAGGATAGAGTCATATGGAGAGGTGGCTGGTTTGAAAATAAATAAAGATAAAACAAAGATTTTGACAAAGAATATGTTATTGAGACAGAGAGAAGAATTGGCAGATCTTTTGAAAATTCAAGTTACAAATAAGGTTAAGTATTTGGGGATATATTTGACAACAAGATGTAGCACATTAAAGGAGAATAATTATATTAAACTTAAACAACAGATAACTACAGATTTGAAGAAATGGGAAAACTTGCAATTGTCATTAATAGGGAGAATTTCAACAATTAAGATGAATATTTTACCTAGAATTTTATTTTTGTTTCAAACAATACCAATTAGGCTTGGAAAAGACTATTTTGAAGATTTAAATAAAATTATGTTGAAGTTTATATGGCAAGGTAAAAAAGTGAGAATAAAGCTAAAGCTTTTGCAAGATGCTAGAATTAGAGGAGGTTTTGGTCTGCCTAATTGGGAATTGTATTATCAAGCTGCAAGTTTGATGTGGGTCAAAGAATGGATAACATTAAGGAATTGAAGCATTTTCCTATCCTATAATTTACAAGAAGGAACAAACAGTTAGATATGGGGAACTTTTGGATGAAAAGGGTGAACTTAAATCGATCCAAAACTTAGAAGAACAAGGTATAAGGATGAATTGGTTTTCATATGCACAAATACACTCAAGGTATGATGAAGATTCTAAAACGGAGGGATTTTATGATAAACAGACTGATTTAGATAAGATCTTGATGGGTACTGATGAGAAGGTGATTAAAAAATTATATGGTTATTTACTGGGAATGAAATTAGAGGAAGAACAAGTCAAAGAAACTATGATTGTTTGGGGGAAGAATTTTGGATATGGGATTGATTTAGAGAAATGGCAGAAATTGTGGTCTCAAAATTATAAAATGACAATGTCAACAGCATATAAAGAAAACTTGTATAAGATGTTTTACAGGTGGCACTTTCCTCCGACAAGAATAGCAAGAATGTTTAAGAACAAATCTGAAAAATGCTGGAAATGTCATCAGATACCTGGCTCGTATTACCATATGTGGTGGACTTGTGAGGATGCTAGAAAATATTGGACTATAATTCGCATGTGGTTGGAAAAAATGACAAAGAAACATATAGATTTGAAACCAGAGATCTTCTTATTGGGAATTTTACCTGATATATATAGTAAAGATTTGAAATACCTGATTGTAAATGTATTAACAGCGGCCAGGATTGTATTTGCTAAAAATTGGAAGAATGAGAAAATACCATTACAGGAAGAAATTATTAAGAAAATATTGGAATGTGCTGAGATGAGCAGATTGACATTTGAAATTAGAGAGCAAGAGGATAAACAATTTTACGAAATTTGGGATCTTTTTTATAAATGGTTAGATGATAAAACACGATAATAGAATATTCAGAATGCTAGATAGTAAGGAATATCTTTATTTTGCTATTATTTTGCTATTTGATATTATATTTATAAAGGATTTCTTAGGATTGATTTGATATGATCAGATGATTTGTTATAGAGTAAACTGGTTTAAAGTATTGTTAGCTCATTAAGCATGAATGATTAAAAATATAGTCAAAATCTTCTTTTTTTAGTGATATTAGGATATATAAGTTTGGACTGACAATATGAGTTGTTATGTAACATAATTGTAATTGAGACTACAGAATGAATGCACAAAAATGATGAACCAACTGACACACTGGATGTATATATAAGAGTTGATGTTTTTATGTTTTGTCTGTCTTGTTTGTTTGTAGAAAATTAATAAAAACTTAAAAAAAAAAATGCAGTCAAAAAGCTGGAACACACTTCCTCACTTGTCCAACACATGGAAGCCACAGGTCATAACATCAACTTCAATGGCACCAAAACCCTAGCCACCATAGAAAATCCCAGCCACAGAATCATCAGAGAAGCCATAGAGTTTGAAAAAAGACCAGAAAGCATGAACAGAAGAGATGATTCCACCAGGCTGTCAATCATTTGGAAGCCTGCACTCACAAACAAAAAAATCTCCACACCACAAGCCAGGCAAACACCTGGGCACAAACAGATCCCCCCTGATACCTCCAGCTCAAACACACCCCAACCAGGCACCCAGATGAAACCCAGCTTCCTAACGAATGATAGCCGTCCATTTACCCGAAGCCAAGCTGCATTAAAGGCCTCCAATAAAGTAACACAATGTTGCCAGACAATCAAGATACAAAAAGAGCCGCCCCCCCCAAAAAAAACAGACAGAAGATATTAGTAGCAGAACACAGCAAACTCCAAGACCAATAAACACAGACCAAGACTCTCAACCAATCAGGAGGAAGAAAAAACCATTCTGACACAGCAATAGGCTGCCCCAAATTTAAATCTGAAACCACTGTAAAAGTCTGACTCACAGACAAACACCATACAGAAGCCTGATGATGGCAGATGAGATTCTGCCGAAACGTTGCTACAACTTTAAAAGCACCACGTGGGAAAATACCCGAACAAAGCTGAATGCCAGACATGTAAGTACCCGCGAAAACTTAAGAAAACATATATATATATATATATACACTTGTGATATCCCTACTCACCAGCCTTTTTTTTTTAAGGGAAAGCCTCAGAGTTTTTTTCTTTTCTTTTTTTTTCTTTTCCTTATTTTTATTGGGACTTCTTTGCTCTTTCTATCCATGTTTTTGGACCACTTTGTTTTTCTTTTTTGATTATTGAGACTTCTCAATTGGATTAAGGTGTGAAGAACCTGAAGGAATTTTTTCTTTTCTTTTTGCTTTTTTTTGCTCTTAATCAATATTATTATTTTCGGGTTTGTTTGTTTTTTTTCTTTCTATTTTTCCTTTTTTATGGTGGACTACTTCATAATTGGATTAGGGTCTAGAAGAACCTGAAGATCTTTCTTCTTCTTTTTTTCCTTTTTCTTCTTTGGTTTTGGGCCTTTTACTATTGGATTTTTCCATTTTGGATTATAATTGGCTACTCTACCAGTTGGATTAAAAGTCAAAAAGAATTTGAAGCTTTGGAAGCATTAAAATGAGCAGAAAACCAATACCATCTGGCATTTCTACTTCTACCTCTGTTTCCCCACCAGCTGGAGGACAACGTTTAATTCAGACAATGTTGAAGCAAGATAAAGAACAAGAAAGAGTAACTTTACAGATGATTATGCAAGGAATCCAAGATCTTAAGACAAAATCAGACACCATTGAACAAAGAATAGAAAATATTGAACAAAGAACAGAGAAGACTGATGAAAAAGTGGAAAATATTAAACAAATGATGGTCAAGTATGAGGAGAGATTCCAAAAAATTGAGGAAGAAGGAAAACAAAGAGAGGAGAAGATTGGAAATATTGACAGTAGATTAACAGCGGTTGAACAAGAAAAAAGTGGGATGTTGAGGTGGGAGATGGAAAGGTCAGAATTTTATCTCAGATTTCAAAATATAGAAGAGGAAAAAGGAGAAAATTTGGTTGCGATAATGATAGAAATTTTGGCAGATGCTTTGGAAATTACAAAGGAAAAGATGATGGATGGAGTAGATGAGGTATATCGAGTTTATACAAGATATGCGATGAGAAATAAATTACCCAAGGAAGTCCATATTAGATTTACCAAAAAATCCATTAAAACACAAATATTACAAGTAGTAAGAGAGAAAACATTGAAATACAAAGGTAAAGAGATTGTGGTTTTAAAACAAATACCCAGAAGAGTGAGAGAGATGAGAAGAGAATATCGATTTCTGACTAAAATGCTACTGGAAAACGAAGTGAATTATAGATGGCTGATTCCAGAAGGACTAATGTTTACGTGGCAAGAGCAGGGACATAGAATTGATTCAATTGAGAAGGCAGAACTTTTCCATGCAGAATTTTTTGGAGGAAGAAGAGAGGAGGCAGAGAAAGAGGTCTCATTAATTGAGTTTCAAGAGGAACAACTGGAGACTGAAAAAGAGAAAGGAGCTGTAGGTGGACAGGTGGATAGTAAAGAACAGCATGAAGTGAGATCCACGAGAGCTGTTAGACCTAAATATAAAGCATAATCATGGAAGAAAAAAAACTGATCACAATGAATATAAATGGACTTAATTCAGCTGTTAAAAGAAGGAAAACTTTTCATAAATTAGAGAAATTGAAATTTGATATAATTTGTCTACAAGAAGTTCATATTAAAAAACAACATGAACAATTGTTAGTACAGCCAAAATTGGGGAAAATATTTACTTCTTTGACTCAATGTAAGAAAAGAGGAGTGGTTCTATACATTAAAGAGGCTATCCCAGCAAAACTGATCTACAATGATGAAGATGGAAGAGTATTAATGATGGAAATAATGGACAATAATATAAAAATACTCTTGATTGCAATTTATGCTCCGAATGATAAACAAGAAGAGTTTTATAAAAAGCTACACATGAAAATAATTGGACTGGACTATGTTAATATAATTATGATGGGAGATTTTAATGGAATTGTGGACAATAAATTGGACTACATAGCAACAACAACAAAGCAAAATAGAAAAGCTCTCCCTAAATCTTTTTTTAAAATGACAGACGAACTAACTTTAAAAGATATTTGGAGAGAAAGAAATGTTAAAGCTAAACAATATACTTTTTATTCAAATAGACATTTATCATGGTCCAGATTAAATATGATTTGGATCTCAACAGAATTAATATCCAATATTCAAGAAACAAATATTGAAACAAGTACTTGGGCAGATCATAGCCCAATGACAATTAAATGAAAGGGACAAAAAAAAAGATCGAGAGGGACATTAAATAATACTATTTTAAAGGAGAAAGATTTTATACAATGGATGGAGAAGGAATTGGCTTTTTTCTTCAGAGAAAATAAAAAAGAAGATACTTCAACGCAGAATGTTTGGGATACAATGAAGACATACGCTAGAGGTTTGATAATAGATTATACAAGAAAAAAGAATATTAGGAAAAGGCAAGCTTCTAAGGCCTTGGAAGATGAGTATAAAAGACTTGAAAAAGAATTACAGAAAATGCCACAGAAAAAAGATATTAAATTGAAGCTGGATGTAATTAAACATAAAATGGAATTAATAGGGAAAGAAGAATTGGCACAGAAAATCAGAAATTCTAAACAGAATTATTTTGAAGATGCAAATAAACCAGGTAGATGGCTAGCATATAAATTGAGAAAGGAGAAGGAATCAAGAGAAATTTTGAAGCTAATAGATGATCAAGGCCAAGTTTGTTATGGTAATAAGGAGAAAAAGGGAATTATTCGAGATTTTTATGGGCAACTATATAAACAAGAGAATATTGATGAGGAAAAAGTCAAACAGTATTTACAGAATGCTAATTTACCGAAGATACCTAAAGAGACTGAAGAAATGCTAGAAAGCAATATAACAATGATGGAATTAAATGAAGCATTTAAGAAACAAAACAATGGGAAAGCACTGGGTCCAGATGGGCTTCCGGCAGAATTTTATAAAACATTTCAAGAATCATTGAGCATCCCATTGTTAGAAGTCATGAATGAAGTTATGTTAAAAAAGATGATACCCAAAACATGGTCAGAGGCTTATATCACACTTATTCCAAAAGAAGAGACTGACCCACTGCAAATTAAGAATTATAGACCTATTTCTTTATTGAATGCAGACTATAAAATCTTTGCTTCAATTTTAGCAGAAAGACTTAAAAAATATTTAAATAATTTTGTTCACCCAGATCAAAATGGATTTCTGCCAAAGAGACAAATTAGAGACAATATGAGAGTAATCTTGGATACTTTGGAATACTATGAGGCTCATCCTGAAAAGCAAATGGCTTTGATATTCCTGGATGCTCAAAAGGCATTTGACAATGTGAACTGGAGATTTATGTTATTACTATTGGAACAGATGAGTTTTGCTAAAAAATTTGCTCAAGCAATAGAAGCCATATATAATAAACAGACAGCAAAGGTAATGATGGAGGGGGAACTTACAGATTTTATTAATATAAGAAAAGGCACAAGACAAGGATGTCCCCTATCTCCTTTGCTATTTGTGTTGACCTTGGAAGTGTTGAATAGAAATATTAGAGATGATAAAAGCATAAAAGGAATGAAAATTAAGAAGGAAGAATTTAAACTACAAGCTTTTGCTGATGATTTAGCTTTTATTCTGGAAGACCCGTTAGAAACAGCTCCAAAGTTATTGGAAAAGATAGAGACGTATGGGGAGGTGGCTGGTTTGAAAATAAATAAAGATAAAACAAAGATTTTGACAAAGAACATGCTATTGAGACAGAGAGAAGAACTGGCAGATCTTTTGAAAATCCAGGTTACAAATAAGGTTAAGTATCTGGGGATATATTTGACAACAAGATGTAGCACATTAAAAGAGAATAATTATATTAAACTCAAACAACAGATAGCTACAGATTTGAAGAAGTGGGAAAATTTGCAATTGTCATTAATAGGGAGAATCTCAACAATCAAGATGAATATTCTACCCAGAATTTTATTTTTGTTCCAAACAATACCAATTAGGCTTGGAAAAGACTATTTTGAAGATTTAAATAAAATTATGTTGAAGTTTATATGGCAAGGTAAAAAAGCGAGAATAAAGCTAAAGCTTTTGCAAGATGCTAGAATTAGAGGAGGTTTTGGCCTGCCTAATTGGGAATTGTATTATCAAGCCGCAAGTTTGATGTGGGTCAAAGAATGGATAACATTAAGAAAGCATAGATTGTTGACATTAGAAGGGCATGATTTGCTGTTGGGCTGGCATGCTTTTTTATGGTATAAGGGAACTAAAACACAGGGTTATTTTAGAAGACATTATATACGGGAGTCTTTGTGGTTAAACTGGGAGAAGATAAAAAGACAATGTTATTTGAAAATTCCAGTTTGGTTATCGACTATTGAAGCATTTTCCTATCCTATAATTTATAAGAAGGAACAAACAGTTAGATATGGGGAACTATTGGATGAAAAGGGTGAACTTAAATCGATCCAAAACTTAGAGGAACAAGGTATAAGGATGAATTGATTTTCATATGCGCAAATACATTCAAGGTTTGATGAAGATTCTAAAACGGAGGGATTCTATGATAAGGAGACTGATTTAGATAAGATCTTGATGGGTACTGATGAGAAGGTGATTAAAAAATTATATGGTTTTTTACTGGGAATGGAATTAGAGGAAGAACAAGTCAAAGAAACTATGATTGTTTGGGGGAAGAATTTTGGATATGGGATTGATCTAAAGAAATGGCAAAAATTGTGGTCTCAAAATTATAAAATGACAATGTCAACAGCATATAAAGAAAATTTGTATAAGATGTTTTACAGGTGGCACTTTCCCTCGACAAGAATAGCAAGAATGTTTAAGAACAAATCTGAAAAATGCTGGAAATGTCATCAGATACCCGGCTCATATTACCATATGTGGTGGACTTGTGAGGACGCCAGAAAATATTGGACTAAAATTCGCATGTGGTTGGAAAAAATGACAAAGAAACACATAGACTTGAAACCAGAGATCTTCTTTTTGGGAATTTTACCTGATATATATAGTAAAGATTTGAAATACCTGATTGTAAATGTATTAACAGAGGCTAGGATTGTATTTGCTAAAAATTGGAAGAATGAGAAAATACCATTACAGGAAGAAATTATTAAGAAAATATTGGAATGTGCTGAGATGAGTAGATTGACATTTGAAATTAGAGAGCAAGAGGAGAAACAATTTTATGAAATTTGGGATCTTTTTTATCAATGGCTAGATGATATGATAATAGAATATTTAGAATGCTAGACAGTAAGGAATATCTTTATTTTGCTATTTTGTTATTACTTTGTTATTTGATGCTATATTTATAAAGGGTTTCCTAGGATTGATTTGGTATGATTATATGATTTGTTACAGAATAAACTGGTTAAAATATTGTTATCTCATAAAGCATGAATGATTCAAATTATAGTCAAAAATTTCTTTTTTTTTAGTGATATTAGGATATATAAGTTTGGATTGACAATATGAGTTGTTATGTAACATAATTGTAATTGAGACTACAAAATGAATGCACAAAACTGATGAACCAACTGACACACTGGATGTACATATGAGAGTTGATGTTTTAATGTTTTGTTTGTCTTGTTTGTTTGTAGAAAATTAATAAAATCTTTTTCTTTTTTTTAAACTTTTTCTATTTTTAGTAATGCACTGTGATACTCCACTATCAACAACCCACAAATCATGGTTTACAGTTGAACTGCTTGACATAGCTAAACTAACATTCTTCTTGACTTTCTGGTGATTACCAGTATTCTGTCATTTTCCCTTCTTACAGAATCTAGCGATATGTCCCCTAGCCCCACAAGAAAAACATTTCCTAACAGTATAGGAAGTTGAAGACAAATCCTCTTCTTGTGGTTGTTCCTTCTTCAGTTGGTCCCTATCCAGCCATCTTCTTGCTTTTTCTAACAATCTTCCAGTTATGTCAATCAATGTCAGTTTATCTCTGGGCAGGACTTCCAGTGAAGATACATAATCATCATAACTTTCATCCAATGAGGAAAGAATGATGTAAATTTGATGCAGCTCTGAAAATATCAATTCCTTTTCATGTAGCTCTTGAAAAGTTCTTTTCATAAAGTTCAAATGAGCTAACATATCTCCACCTTTCAGAAGATGTGCTCTAAACAGTTTATGTGTAAGATATATGTGTGCACCTACAGTGTCATGAACATAAATCCTCTTCAAATTCTCCCAACACCTAGCAGCAGACTCTTCTCCACGAATATGGACTAGCTGCTAGTCACTCAGTGTTAGTCCAATTATATAAAGTGCTCGTTCGTTGTTCTGTTTAAAGTCAGCAAACTTCTTGGTATCATCCTCATTAGCTGGATCCCAAGCATTTACATCCAGTGGATCTTGAACTACATTTCATAAACCTTCTCTACGCAAAAGTAGACTGCATTTCATAGACCAGGAAACATAGTTTGTTCCATCCAACTGGGTTATCAGTGATAGACTTGTTGAAGTGACTTGTGCCATCTTTACCAGGATAGTAACCCACAATTAAACAGTAAATAGCTGTCTGTATACAGTACTGTGCATTCACACTAACTCTCAGTTATCTGAGCCTGGTATGGCCTGGGCCCATAACCAGTGTTGAGGTAATTCCCCATTAGGAGCATGAGTGCATACAGGGAGACGTATTTGAGAGTAGTGTTTGAATAATACACATACAGCACATAGATACACTGTACAATAAATATAGATTTTTACTTCCAGAAACGTTAAGCAAAGTCCAAACAAGCAATCCAAAGTCATTCACAGGTAAGATCAGTCAGTTTTCAATCCAGGGGTAATCCAGTAACAAAGTCCAGTGTCAAAAACAGTTCAGTATCAGACTTACTTCAAATCCAGGAATATCAGTCAATTAGGAAAAATGGAACGTCAATACTCTCCAAAAAAAGGAAACAGAGACTTACTCACACTCTCTTCTGAGACTAAAACTAAAGCAAACCAGGTTTCTGGCTCCATCTTATGGCCGTTTGAGAAACTACACCTAATTACAGTTTTGCATTTTCTTAAAGATACAGTTTAAATTTTTTTTATCTTGGTTTATATATTTCTAACCCAAATACTTGTTAGGTGACTTATATTCCTAACAGGGATACTAGAGTCTACTGAAGCACCATTTACTGGCCCTAGAGGCCTCATATGTCATGATAGTTGACTACATATTCTTCCCCTTATGAGAAACACATTAAAATAAGCATAGGGCAATTCAAGTCTTTAAATTTTCCCCTTAAATCCAGATGGGACAGGACAATTCTTTCTCTGGCACCAGTCATTTGCGGCATTGCTCGATCCACTTCAGCCTTCAAATCCTCTGCAATCCTAATACCCTCTAGGAACTAGGTAGCAAAGAAAGCAATTTGGTCTCCTCAAAAAATCTTTGGGAATCTGAAGCTCAAGGAGAAAAATGGTTTGAAGGTGTCCTCCAGATCCATCCAGTGACTCATAAATACTGCAAATATAGACAATTGATTTTACAGATGGAGCACAAGTGAAGGTGCCATGACAATGCAGAAATGAATTCAAACAGTATCTGGGCATGCTGAGAACTATTTGAATGGATTCTTTTCTTCCTGTGACAAATGTTGTATAGATTCCAGGGAAAGGTATCAACATTTATTAAATGCTGTGAGTCATGGGGCAAAAGCGGGGGGGGGGGGAGGCACCATGGGTAATTTGTTTATGCCTATCTTAAATAAATAACTCTGGGCAATTAACAATAACAAAATAGAATAACTTCAGCAGAAAAGGAGAAAAGCCATAATAACTCCTAACCCTTAAAATTTTCATTAAAACATAAAAACAAAACCTACGCACTGGCATTGTAATATTTTACAATAAGAGAAGATAACAATGCTAGTTCCTGTCAGCATAAACAGTGAATATATCATGTAGCAAAATCTATGTAAAGGAAGAAATATATCTTATATATAGAACAACACATGTACAGGGAAGATAAAATGCCCATTGTTTTAGCTCTAGATAACGAGACAACTGTTAACTATAAATAAGGAAGTTTGTCGTAATTGTAGGATAAGGAAATATCTGTTTTTACAGAATGTAAAAGGAAGGAAAGATTGTACAGGAGGAAGATGTTCGTGCTGATAGAGGAGGAACTGGTTAAAATTTTAAACCAAAAAGCATCCATAAAAGGACATAAAAAGATAGGCTATTTGTGGGCATCCACCCAAGTTGCTTGAGAAATTTGGATTAAGTAAATATATATTCTTTGACCTCTACTAATCAACTGATTTTATTAATTTCCTTGCTTGGAAACAAACAGAAAATGAGAGGTCTAATCCTTCTGACACTGGGATTTTCCAACATGCCAGATCCACTGCCCAACCATGGCCAATACATTAGCTAAAATAGGGTCAGACAGGACTTGCTGCTCACAAGGTCTGATCTGCAGAACTGCCGACAATGCAGGTAAATCATTTCTTTGTCTCAGTATGTTAGATCTCCACTGACAGGATTGATTTAATGAATAAGCCAAATGATGAAGGGATGAATTTGTTTTATAAAAATGAATAAACCACACCTGAAGTTTCAGTCAAATTGATTTACTGCCAAAAGCTTAGGCAAAGGAATCTTCCAACTAGAAACCAGTCAGATAAATTCTAAGGGGGTTGGACTTTATTTGTTTGTGACTACACAGAGATTTTAGCTGATTCCCCTTTTCACTCTGCCTCCAGGTTCTGTATTCCTTCTTCTACAATAAATGTCCTTCTAAGTCAAAATAATTGACTCTTGCTTTTGATTATTGAAAACCATATTTATGTTTCTCTCCAGTGCAAGAAGGAAATAATTCACAATCTCCTGGTTTTGAGCCTGGTGCCTTAACTGCTATACCAAATTGGTTCTTCAAATTCAACAGTCTCAATTGAAGGAGAAATGGAGGAAGGCTGGGTGAAGTTTGCATGTTTCCACTTTTTAAAACACTCTTCATAGCTTGTCCAGGTGTTACTTCTGTGTGTTCAATAAAACACGGGAAGGATGCGAGTAAACTTTCCCTGTATTGGGAGAGATATAAACAAGACTTCTATGCTTATAGCAGAATTTCTCTGCACATGGAGCCTTAATGTACAGGAAGGTTATTTTCTCTGAACTGCAATTCTCTGCTGTCAGGTTTCTGGAAACCAGCAACATGTAATGCTAGGCTTCCCATGGCAATCATCTCTTCATTTACACCATCAATGTAAAATAGAAAGAAGGGGTGTTTCCTGTAAAGGCAATATTGATATTTCACAGTTCTACAAATTCTGCTAGATCCTCAATTCTTTATTATTGTAATTCCTTTGTTTAACTGATGTTGTTTAGTGAAGGGGTAAAGCAGGGGGGTTTTTTGTGTAGAAACTACTTAAAAGAAACCACTTTCAAGGCCATTTAGCTGAAATGGAAATATGTGTGTGGGTTGAAATGTGACTTCTAGATTTTCTCCCCATGTTGCATCAGAAACTCTATTACTTTTAGCTTATAAGTTCAAAATCCTATTATCGTTAACATTTATACATACTATATACTATACATGCCATAGTTTGCTCTTTTCTTAGGTGACTGTCTCACATTATTGGGATATATAGGCAGGTATATATAACACTAAACTGACTCAGTGGCTAAGGCTCTGAGCTTGTCAGTCAGAAAGGTTGGCAGTTCAACAGTTCAAATCCCTAGCACCATGTAATGGAGTGAGCTCCTGCTACTTGTCCCAGCTTCTGCCAACCTAGCAGTTTGAAAGCATATAAAAATGGTGGGAAGGTAACAGCGTTCCATGTGCCTTCGGTGTTTAGTTTACATGACCACTGAGATATCTTTGGAAAGTGCTGGCTCTTCGGCTTTTTAACGGAGATGAGCACTGCCGCCTAGAGCCAGAAATGAGTAGCACATATGTATGAGGGGAACCTTTACCTTTATATATAACACTAGTGTTACTTAATTATTGATGCAGGTCACATTAATATATAAACTGATGCACTAAGTATAAACTGATACACTAATAATCACTGTTTAAGAATCTAAAACAGTCTATCAGTTGTGTTAATTAGAGAAGGAAGATGATTTTATTTTGCTTATGTTTAAATATGAATTTCTTGGGGGAAACAAGTTACAAACCTCTTATCAAGTAACTGGTAATATCTTAAAAACTCATCGTGTTTGTTCGGGCCTTCTGAGATAGCCTGCTATCTCTTGATATAAAGTTCACCAGTCTCACACTCAATTTGCTGGGAAAGTTTCTTTATTCCAAAAGGGCTATTTCAAAATTTATAATGGACTGTCAATAATGAAAGTTCCGTAGTGGAAGAATGGATTGTGAAAATGTCAGAATTTGCAGAATTGGCAAAACTGATTTAGTCAGAGAACTAACAACAAACACTTTTTTGAAAGGCTGGAACTCTTGTATGAACTTTTTGCTGCAAGAAGAAAAAAAATAAAATGGATGATTTATGACTTGGAAGGATGCAGAACTAAAGGAGAGAGTGAGGGAATTTGCAAAATATTTAAGAGGGAGAAGGAACAATAAGATTGTAATCTGTTGAAAGAAGGCTAGAAGTTATTTATATATTTCTTAACTTTAGTTTTCCTTTTCCTTTCTTGCATCTTTTTGTTTTTCTTTCCTTCTTTTGGGATTTGTCTTTTATTATATGAAAATTCTTAATATAAGCAAACAAATGAACAGAGCTCAATAATGGATTGTCCTGAGAAATTGAGATGTTCTGAATTCATCCTTGTTTTGAGTCCTGATATTAAAATTGTTTCCATTAAATCTTTTGCACAAACTCTGGCTTGTTTTTCTCCTGCAGAATCCAAACTGTTAGTTTTGGCAGATAATGGTATATATCACATTAGAGGAAGAGTATAAGATGTTGCCTCTAATCGTGTGTCTGAAATTGTTGTAAATTGGTAAGGTATTGTAATTTCTCTCCCAGTAAACTGTATTACTGTCTTATGTTTTCTGTCCCATCCCTATGTATTAAACTCCCACATCAGTCAAGCCAATTTAGGTACCAGATAAAGTGAGCTATCATCTCTGCATGGTTTTTAACTCTGTAGACTAAAACAGCATTTTCTAACAATATTTTATGTACAATTTTTAATCAATGTGTCTTTGGGCTCATCCAAATTTAAATCAATATGTGTGTACACAAATCAAAATCAAAATGGGTATATACAGATCCAGATCCTTTAGGACAAAGCTGAATTATTTTAAATGAAGTGGAATTTTGATAGATAGAATAGCTGTAGCGTCTTTCCATCAATTAAATAACACTGAAGATGAATTAAATACTGATTCAGGGTATACACAAAAATTATAAACTATTTTCGTAACTTATCACCAGATCACTTGACATGATCTGGATGGGCAATCTCAAGTCCTTTCCATGTCCGCAGAGGAATTACACAGAGATGTTCTACTCACCAACTCTTTATCATGGTTGTCTGCTCTGTTCTTCAGTTTGCCATTTCTTCCATGGAGGTCTCCAACCACTTTAAAACCTTTGCAAAAATAGTCATCTTAACCTTTCAAAACTATTAGAATAGGACTTTAGAAAATACGTACCTCCCCCCCCCCCCCATGAGCTTCTGGTTCAGTTTTCTAAGAAAAAAAATGCAGCAATGAAATGTGCGGCCATACAAATTATTTAAATAAGCAAATGAAACAAAATTATCAGCTTCAGTGCATTATTATTTGATAAAAAACATTTTGCATTCTCTGTGACTAAACAAGAATATTAGAGGTAATGTAATACATTTGCTAGAAGGTTATCACCAATAAAGAGTTCCCCATTTTCAAAATGAGAATTTAATCATTTTCAGTTTAATTTATTCTGTTTATGAGTTGGAATTATGGGAGAACACTAATGAAAGTTTGAACAGAAATACTTTGAAAAGAGACTAGATAAGACAACAAAAGACAACAGCCATTTTAAAGCTGTTAAGACTGCAAAATATTGGGTGTTTGTCTGATAAGTATTTTGCTCATTTGAAAAAAAGCCCATTTTGAATTGGGTCAAATCAGGGGGTCTTTCTATTCAATTTAAAACTTTAGCCTAAAGCAAGGGTATTATATAGCTTAATCAGTCCAGTTTGCAAAAGCCCATATTTTGGGGTTTTATCTGTTTTTACTGTGTTTGTTTCTGATGAGGGTCAGGCTGAGTTTTGGGCATTGGACCTACACCTATCCTCCAAGCAGCCTGAGATCTGCATCTCCTGTGCCTCTTCTATTTCCTGCAGAAAGATGATATCTTGCAATGGGGAGGCCTTCTTAGGGAAGTTATCTGTGTATGTTCCCAGAAGGCCTCTTAGCCCCCTTAAATTTGCAGAAGTTGTGGGGAGATGGGAAGGGAAGAAACACCTGAGTTAATCATTAGTTCTTGAGGGGAGGGGGAGGAGAAGGAACTGCAGCAGCATGATCTGCAAGTTGTGATTTTTTTTAAAAAAAGTCAAAATGGCAGCCATAATCATATGATCAAAGCTCTGGCTGTTTCCTCTGTTCCCTGTGGAATGCAGCATTGTGGCTGCCATCTTGACCTGCAGACATTCTGGGTATTAAGTTGACTTTAATAAGGCATATTTAGGCATATTTAGCTGAAGTATTGAAATTCTACTGAAAATAAAGAAGTAAGGGAAAGCTCAATTGTTGCCTAACTGAGATACCCCAGAGCTAAAGAAGCATTCATCTCTTCCATCCAGCTTCACAATTGGTAAACCAGAAAATTTGCAGCCAGTGATTTAAGGTCACAGCTATAATAAGATATTCTTACTGGAGATACTTGAAATACTAATAATCATCATAATAAAGATACTTCTATTGGAGATACAGTACTTGAAATGCTAATAATAGTAATCATCACCATCATCATCCCAGCTATAGCACATTTTAAACTCAAGTCTCATATATAGTTCAAACCTTACATCTGTTTCTCCTGGATGATATTGTGATGAGTTGTGAGTAACTTATTTCTCAGAGTTAGAAGTGGTTGGCAGTTGGGCATTGTTCTTGCAACTGACCTGTCTTTTTACTTCTGATCTTTCTGCTTTTGCCTTCATACCTTCTGCTCTTAGGATGAGTAAAACAAAACTGCATACAGCTCAGTTTCCTTGTTTCCTCAATTTTCCATTTCTTTTTAAGATAACATTGTTATTTATATGGCTCATTCTGTATGCTCTGTATGGTATACAGTATATTTCTCAGAAACAGTCAGGAAGGACAAATGATATGCATTTCATGACATAATCACCCAAATGACATGTATTTGCATCAGATCTCCTGGTGCAGGGGTGTCAAACTGGCCACCCACAGGCCGGATGTGTCATAAACAGGCCATGCCCACCCCAGCTCTGCAAACAGGAAAAACATCATGAAATGTCACGTGACGGCAAAGTGATGTGGTGAGTTTGACACCCATGTCCTGGGGCAACTACTTAGTTGCAGCAATTGATTGGTTGATTACCTCATTATGCTGGGGAGGCTGTTGCTTTCCCAATGCCAGTCTTGTTTCTTGTACAGGCAGTCCTCGACTTATGACCACAATTGAGCCCAACATTTCTGTCATTAAGTGAGTTTTGCCCCATTTTACAACCTTTCTTGCTGCAGTTATTAAGTGAATCACTGTAGTTGTTAAAGTTAGCAACATAGTTGTTAAGTGAATCTGGCTTCCCCATCGATTGGGCTTGTCAGAAGGTTGCAAGAGATTATCACATGACTTTGGGAGACAGCAACGGTCATAAGAACGAACCAGTTGCCAAGCATCTGAATTTTGATCACATGAGTATGGGGATGCTACAAAGGTTGCAAGTGTGAAAAATGGCCATAAGTCACTTTTTTTTAGTGCCATTGTGACTTTGAATGGTCACTAAATGAAGTTATAAGTTGAGGACCACTACCTGAGTACTTTTACCTGAACATAAGAAGAACAGCACCAGTTTCTTTGTGTACAAAAACATTTGTCCTACTAGTGGATCTTAAGCCATCCCTTAAGCCAGCAGTAATCTGCTTAACCCTAGGCCTATAAGGGCATTGCTATTAATTTTTACCAGAAACCCTTGAATCATTTGCAGTCCATTTTCCTAAGCATCTGGAGATGTAAATGAAACTACAGCATCAGAGAAATAAAACATATATGCTACAGAGAGGTACATCCTGCTTTTCAGCTATAGTAGTTCAGTAGATCAAAGTATTCTTAGGAGATCAAGTAAGCAACAGCACACAGAAAAAGGCAAAGGATAGTATTGCTCTGCATTTTGGTTTTTGTCTGGCTTCTTTTTTTTTTTTTATCACAGTGGCACTGCATATGCTTTTAGATGAGGTAATTTCTTTGTTTCATTTCTTGACAAAGAATAATTTTGGAGGATTTTTTTAAATCTAATGGTATAAGAACTTCGAAATCTGATTGACAGAGCAACCAATATGCAAAAGATAAATCAAATATCACCATGTTTATTTCTCTTGTCTTGGAAATACACAAACCATTTGTATTTCAAGGAGTCTGAATCAATAGGAACGGGATTCAAGAGGGGTTATATTGACATGGCTTCTACAAAGGAACATGTATTTCAGATGCTTTTTGTAAAAAAAAGAAGAAGGAAAAACAACCAACAGAAAAGAGAAAAAATTGTATTGAATTCTCATGGACTAAATATTTTGGAAAAACTATCCGACTGCACTGAAGGCTGAATATATATTTATGACTAAAGAATGGAGAAATATACATCTTTATTTAGGAGATTAAGAGATATGACAAAAGCAATGTTCGGTATTGTTAAGTTTGAGCATGGGCGAGAAAGAATGGAGACAAGTTTCTGAACGGTGAACTTCAGCTCTTTATTTACATTGTGACTTGCTCATTTAATATCAGTAAAACCCGCCTTATATTGGCAAACCTTGTAACGTTTAACCAATAACAAGCTAGGAATGCTAGCTTTTATAACCAATAAGAACTCTCTGTTAAGGGCCAATCGGATTCCCCGGAATGGGCCAATCCAGTCCGGCCACTTAACAGCCAATCAGAAGTGCAGGGCCAGAACCCTGCACTTACTCCAAGCTCACACTTTATTAATTCTATTGCATACACAACAGGTATTAATTTATTTGCTAGAATTATATGCCACTCTAACTTTGTGGGGCCTACAGGCCTGAATATAGTAATGAGTTTAAACTTATAGATAATCAGAGTTGGAAGGGACCTTGTAGTCCAACCCCCCTGCCCCCCCAAGCGGGAGGCCCTACACCATTTCTGACAGATGGCAATCCAATCTCTTCTTGAAAGTCTCAAATGATGGCGCTCCCACAACTTCCAAGGGCAAGGTGTTCCATTGATTGATTGTTATCACTGTCAGAAAGTTTCTCCTTATTTCTAGGTTAAATCTCTCCTTGTTTGGTTTCCATCCATTATTCCTTGTCTGACCTACATATGCTTTAGAAAATAGCTTGACCTCTTCCTCTCTGTAGCAGCCCCTTAAATAGTGGAAGACTGCTATCATGTCTCCCCTGGTTCTTCTCTTCATTAGACTAGCTGTTAAGTCTGGGCGGTGGGTCCCAAGGAGAGACAAGACTCGAAGTAGTGACAACAGCTCTTTATTAGGAAATCAGATACTGAGACAAGACTCCCAGCCATGGCAGCTCCTTTTATAGAGCTGGCTGCGGCTAGGCAGCCTATGACAAGCTTTTGAGCTTGCCGCGCTTGGTTTTACCCAATCGCGGTAGCCTGAATATGAACCAATCAGAACGCTTAGTCTTGTCCAATCACGGCCTGGCTTTTCCAGACCAATAGGAATGCAGGCCTACAAGCCTGTTAGTATGGAACACCCCTTCCCTCTTGGTTTCGTCCAAGGGGCAGGGTAACATAATCACGCAAGTAGGCAGGTCTTCGTACCTGCCTACTAGACTTGCGCAGTTCACAATGTCTCTGTTCACCATCGGGTTCAGACGGGCTCCGCGTCGCTCTCAAACTACTAGATGGAACTGCCTGGAAGGGTGAGCCGGTCCTCTGGCTGCGACTCCCACCTGATGATTCCAGGTCGGTTGAGTCGTTTGCTCTGTTGCTCCCACCTGGGTTCTCTGGGCTGGTAGAGCTTGTCCGGCTGCTGCTTCCAGGTGAAGTGCCCGTCTGCCACGACTCCCTTCTGGCTGGTAAGTGTTGTTGGTTTTTATTAAATGTTTGTGGGGAGTGTTCTGCTTGTACAGGTGTTTGTTCATTTTCCAAACTTGAGGTCCCCCCCCCTCTGATTTTTTGGTTAGAGTCTGTGAGGGGGAAAGTGGCCAGCCTGGACCTTAGCTGGTCAATATGACGTTTTCACAACCTCCCTTCGGTGGTCTCGAGCTGGTAGGAGCGGGGACCTGTGACTTGGGTGATTTTTGCAGGGATCCAAAGCGGGTCCCCTGTAAAGTTTTTGGCAAAAACAGTGTCTCCTACCTTGAAGGCACGGTGCTTGCTGCTGGAACCAAGGGGTTTTTCTGGAGTGTAAGCAGGGTGCAGGTGGTCTAGAGGTAACCTGAGTCTTCTGCCCATTAGTAGCTCTGCTGGGCTCTTGTTGGTGGTGGTATTCGGTGTGATATGTTGTAGGAGAAGCATCCTGGTGATCTTCTCTTGGATGTTGCCATGTTCCATTTTGTGCAGAGTTTTTTTTGTAAATTGAACCATGCGTTCAGCTCTACCATTCGCCGCCGGGTGAGCTGGCGATGTCAATGTGTGTCGGATGCTGCGGTCTGCCAAGTATTGTTCAAAAGCCAAGGCGGTAAATTGTGGCCCATTGTCAGAAACGATGACATCTGGCAGAAAATGCATGGTGAAAAGTCTATTTAATTTCTTGATGACAGCTTCTGTGGTGGTTGTCTTCATTGTGCTCACCTCGAGCCAATTCAAATAAGCGTCAACAGTGATTAAGAAGGTGTGCCCCTTGGTTGGTCCTTCGAAGTCAATATGGATGCACGACCAAGGGCCTCTGGTGTTTCCCATTCTAATGGTGGGGCTTTAGGGGGAACCAAGCGAGTCTCTTGGCATCTGTTACAAGCGGCGACCCAGGTTTCAATTTGCTTGTCCATGCCTGGCCACCAAGCATAGCTCCTGGCCAGGGCTTTCACGCGCACAATACCAGGGTGCCCGTCATGCAGCAAGTTTAAAACTTTTTTCTGTAGTGTTTCTGGTATTACTACCCGGTCTCCCCACAACATGCAACCTCTTTGCAAGAAGAGTTCAGTTTGCCGGTTTTTAAATGGTTTAAAAAGTTTGTTTGGCTCGGTTTCTGACTATCCCCTCTCCACCCATCTGAGAACTCGCGCCAAGCATTTGTCCTTTCTGGTTTCGTGGGCGATGTCTTGCGTGGTTACTGGTGGCATGGGTATCATTTCAATTTGCAAAACTGGTAATGTGGGAGCTGGGTCTTCTTGCAAATCTGGCAAGGGGGAGCGGCTTAAGTTGTCGGCATGAGAGATAGTCTTGCCAGGGTGATGTATTAATTTGTAATTATAAGCGGCTAGAAATTCAGACCATCTTGTCATTCTAGGTGACAAGGTGTGTGGAGTGGGCTTGTCACCTGCCAATATGCCAAGTAGGGGCTTATGGTCTGTAATAATGGAAAATGTCCTACCATAAATGTATTTGTGGAATCTCTTTACGGCAGAAATGATGGCGAGGGCTTCTTTGTCCAGCTGGCTATAGTTCCTCTCTGGCTTGGACAAGGTCCTGGAAAAGAATGCAATGGGGGCTTCCGTTCCATTCGGTAAAGTGTGGCTCAGGATGGCACCAACCCCGAAAGGCGATGAGTCGCAAGTGAGAGTCCATGGTAGTGTTTCATTATATTGCATGAGGACTGCATCTGAAGTCGAAAGGTTTTTTATTTGGTGAAAAGCGTGCTCTTCTCACCATCCCCATATCCAGGAAGCCTTTTTATCAAGGAGTCTATGCAGAGGTTCTGCCACAGTCGCTTTCTGGGGTAGAAAAATGTTATAGAAATTAATGAGTCCAAGGAAGCTGTTAGGGATACACACCCTAGCAGAATGTGCAACGGCAGTCTAGCAGGCAGGCAAATGATGTGAGATAAACGTTGTTGTAGTTTACACTCAGTAAGACAGATACATTGTGCCAGTTAAATAGTTTTTTATTCCAGCAAGAATTATAGCATAGTCAAACAGTCCATATGTCATACACTAGTTCAGTCCATCTGGGGATTAATCAGTTGCAAAGTCCAGTGTCGAGAAAGAGGTCAGTAAACTTATAAATAATCAGTCCAGCAATATATCTCTTTTGCAGTCAGAGATATGAAGAAAATCAAACCCCTTTTCTTCGTTTCAGCAACAGCAGGGAAACACACAGTTATCACCATCAATCCAACATTTGTCAGCTGTACAGTAAAAGCCAGCAGACAGTGAGCTCTCTTGCTCTCTCTTATGGTGATTTTACAACCTCACCCAAAATACATGTTTTGCAGTTAAAATGATACACACACTTAAACTCACTAACATAGTTTATATATTATTTTTACCCAAACTAAGTTAGGTAACCAATGTTATCCCTAAGAGAAGGCTTGGAGGTCCATTTTGTTCTTTCATCTGGGGGCGTTTTTGATGGCTTTCAATTTTTTCATCTGTGGGGTGAATTCCTTGTTTGTCAAGGAGGTAGCCAAGAAATTCAACCCTTTCAGTGCATAATTGGCACTTTTCCTTTTTCACCTTGAGGCCAGCGTCTTTGAATTTTTGTAGGACCACCCTCAGTCGTTTTTCCAATTGTTTTTTGGTAGGGGCTGCTACCAGAATGTCATTGAAATAGGGCACAACTCCTTTAATTCCCTGCAGCAATCTCTCCATTAGACTTTGAAAAATGCCCGGTGCGATGCTGACCCCGAACTGGAGCCAGTTACATTTAAACGCCCCTCTATGAGTCACTATTGTTTGGGCTTCGGCGGTTTCAGCATCGACTGGCAGTTGCTGATAAGCTTGAACCAGGTCGAGCTTTGCAAAGATTTTGCCACCCCTTAGTGAGTGCAGGAGATGTTGACTACGGGCACCGAGTAGGCGCTCTGCTGCAATGCATGGTTGAGGATGGCTTTGTAGTCACCACAAATTCTCAGGGAGCCATCAGGTTTGATGAGGGTGACAATTGGGGTCTCCCAACGGGCATGATTGATGGGTTCTAACATGCCTTGCGCTATTAGTTTATCTAATTGTTCATCTATTTTAGGCTTGAGTGCAAAAGGCACTCGGTGCGGTTTGAGACAGATGGGAGCAATGTCAGGGCTGAGATTAAAGGAGATAAGGGACCCCTTGTACTTGCTTAGATGTTCACTGAAGACTTCTTGGAAATCCTGGATGAGCGTAGCTTCCCAGTCTTCGTCTTCTGTGTGGTTGATGCCTGCCACCTCGATCCCCAACGGTGTGAACCACTGCAACCCGAGTAGGCTGGGTCAGTCTTTATCAAGTATTGTGAGTGGTAGAATGGTGGTATGGTTTTTGAACGAAACTTTAAAATGTCCAGTGCCAGCGACCAGAATGCGATTACCTTGATAGTCTCTCAATATTAGCCTCTGGTCGCTTAGCTCTTGGCGGCGGATGCTGGGAATTAGTCCTTTTATGGTCCTCCAGGAGACCATAGAGAGGGAGGAACCGGAGTCTACCTCCATGGTGCAAGGTTGGTTCTCAGTGGTGACCTCTACACGTATCTTTCGTGTGTCTATTGATGAAGCGTGGCCGATGGTGACTGTTTGGTGCGTTTCTTCTCTTCTGGGTATCTCTATGAACTTCCTGGGTCGGCTGTCCCGGTTCCACCAGCTGTCATTTTGGTGGTCCCAGTTCATGGTGGGGGTGCCATCACTTCTTCTTGGGCTGTTTCCTCGTCGGGGGCTGGAATTTTGTTTGTTGCAGCATACTTTGGCAATATGCCCTTGTTTTTTGCAAAAATGGCAACAGCGTCCAGGAACTTACATTCAGAATGCGGGTGATTTCCTCCAAAGCCGGAACATTGGTAACTCGACATACGACCGCGCCGATCTCGTTGCTCGCGTTCCGACTGAAGTCTGTGTATTTCTTCCTCTTCACTGTCAGAAGGGGATTTGATGTCACCGTGGTGGGTGGATGCTGTGTGTTTTTCTGCTGCAGTTGTTGTTTCGCTAGTGGGTTGGCGATTGGTTCCGTTTGAATGCTGCATTTGCGCTGCTGACTTACGGGTAGCCTCGGCTGTGGTGGCTTTGGCTATGGCGTCAGCGAGGGAGATGTCCCCTTTAGCCATCAGCCTGCTTTGGAGAGTTGGGTCTTTCAGGCCAAGGACGACTTGGTCATGCATGGCCTCGTCTAGATTGGTGAATCTGCACAAGCCTCCGAGGTTCCTCAGGTCGGCTACGAACTCTCTGATGTTCTCGCCCTCGCGCTGACCCCTCTGTTAAAAGTCATGCCGATGGATGAGGATCGCCACCGCCAGGGCGTAATGGTTCTGGAGGATGGGAGCTAGGGTATCCCATTCCATTGTCTTGACGTCTGCGGGGTTTGCGAGTGCCTTGGCCATTTTAAAAACGGCGGGTCCACAGTGTGTTAGAAAGACCGCTCGCTTCTTGCTGCCGGTGGCGTCCTTCAGGTTGTTTGATTCCAAGAACATTTGGAAACAATCGATGTAGGACTCCCAGTCCTCACTGACCGGATCGAATGGTGCAGGTGGCACGGCGCTGCTGGCCATCTTGCTGGTCGTCTATGCACTTTCTGCCATGTGCTAGTCAGCTCTGTTGTCTCAGTATCCCATCCTCGTCGCCAGTGTTAAGTCTGGGTGGTGGGTCCCAAGGAGTGATGAGACTCGAAGTAGTGACAACAGCTCTTTATTAGGAAATCAGATACTGAGACAAGACTCCCAGCCATGGCAGCTCTTTTTATAGAGCTGGCTGTGGCTAGGCAGCCTATGACAAGCTTTTGAGCTTGCCGCGCTTGGTTTTACCCAATTGCGGCAGCCCAAATATGAACCAATCAGAACACTTAGTCTTGTCCAATCACAATCTGGCTTTTCTGGACCAATAGGAATGCAGGCCTACAAGCCTGCTAGTATGGAACACTAGCCAAACCCAGTTCCTGCATCCATTCATTGTATGTTTTAGTCTCCAGATCCCTAATCATCCTGGTTGTTCTTCTCTGTACTTTTTCTAGAGTTTCAACATCTTTTTTATAATGTGGTGACCAAAACTGGATGCAGTACTCTAGGTGTGGTCTTACCAAGGCTTTATAGAGTGGTATTAGTACCTCACTTTTTTTTTTGTCTAAGTGTAGTGTTGTAACTATGTATCATTCATGTGTTTGCAACTATGTATCATTGCAACTATGTATCATTCATGTGTTTGCAACATTGTATCATTCACGTGTAATCATTAACTTCTGTCTCTTTAATAACCTTTGCAAGGCACGTACAAGGGAAAAGGAGCTAGACGGTTGTTAATAAGCTTATCCACACTGTAAATGATCTGTCCGGTATGCAGCTTTGTAAACATGCACATCCTGATGAGATTATCATGTTTGACTTGAGCTTTGATTAAATCATTTTCTTGTAAAAAAGCACAATAAAAGAGCGTGTGCCAAGACATTCGGGGCGCGCTCATCCCGAGGAAACCTCGCTTCCTGTCGTTTCTCTCCCCTTCGCTCCCTTTCATGAGCCACCCATCAGATGCGGGATAGCAGATACCGCATTCTGGTGACCCCGACGTGATTCCCTAAGGGGGATACGTTGCGACACGCCCATATCTTATCAGCTCGATGGGAGCTGTGCATCGCCAGGCCTGAAGCGAATTGCACATCATCGGATCTGAAACACGGTCTCGACTTTCGTAAGTATGGGTGGAAATTTTTCTCAACAACAGACGCAGCATCTGAAGGAATTGAGGGAGTTAGTCGCTTCTTCTTCTAAATATTCTGCTAATTTAAAGGGCTTGCCTGTAAAAATGAAACCTATTGCTACATTATTGGCTTATGTGTGGCAACATTGTCCCAATTATTCAGAGGAAGGGTCCTTAAAAATTTCCACTTGGCAAAAAATTGGTGAACATCTCCATAGTCCTCCTCGTGCACCTATTGGCATTTTGGTCACTTGGAGGAAAATTATGGAGGCTTTAATGGTCCATTATAAAATAGAAGCAGGGAGTGTGTTTGAATCTCCCCCGCCAAGTTATGATAACTTTTCAATTTGCTCTAACTCAAGCAGAAGCTGCTGCCATTATTCAACAATGCCCCACATGTAGTAAGCAAGGACATTCCATTCCCATAGGAGTAAATCCTAGAGGATTAAAAGCTTGTGAAATTTGGCAAATGGATGTAACTCAGTATCCACCTTTTGCCCCTTGGAAATATTTGCACGTTTCCATTGATACATATTCAGGGTTTATTCTGGCCACCCCTCAAAGGGGAGAAACTGCAAAACATGTCATCAATCATTCAATTCGTACCTTTGCCTCGCTGGGACGTCCAAAAGAAATCAAAACTGACAATGGACCTGCCTATACAAGTTCTGCTTTCCAGGACTTCTGTAACAGATGGGATGTAACCCACAAGTTTGGGATTCCCTACAACAGCCAGGGGCAGGCTATTGTGGAACGAGTGAACTTATCTCTGAAACGTGCTCTTGATCGATATTCGTTGCGGGAAAAAACCCCGAACCTCCCAGCATTGCAAAATTCTCTTAACATTTGTCTTTACACTTTAAACTTTCTCAATCTGACTGGCATTCCTCCCACTTCTACTGCTTCGCATCATTTTTCCTCCCCCTCCCCCCCGCCTAACAGACCTCTGGTATATTATCGCAGATTGCCAGATCCCGCCTGGCAGGGTCCCGCTGAGCTTCTCACTTGGGGAAGAGGCTACGCTGCGATTTTACTACCAGACAAAACCACTTGCTGGATCCCTGGTAGGGCGGTTAGACCCTATCATGGGAATTCCTCTGCTACATCTGTATCTTAAAACTCTTCCTGATATTCCGGCCTATATCTTCTTTGCAATTTCTACCATATTTGTATCCTACTTACAGAACACTCTACCATTCGCTCTTTTGTTCCTTCTTTACTCTTCCTATGGAAAGGAACCTTAAAATCTTTTCCTCTATTCAATCTAAAACATAGGGGGACCTAAATGTCCTTCTATTGTATTATGGGTTTCCCCACCCCAACTAACATCCTTGATGAATTACTAAATTAATCTTTATTGTCATTATTGTAATTATTATCCTTTTTCTACTAATTGAATTCCCTCCTCATTTCGCAAATGTTCTACAACTAATTTGTCCATAGCCCTCTCTCCTGCTTGTGATGTTTTTATATACCCGAACTCTGATCCTGTCAACAAACGACGCTTCAAAAGAACTGTCCATGACGATCCGCAGAAGCCTCATAGAAGATATAATATTACTTGGACTATAACTGACTTTCAAGGCGTTCGTTTAAGTTCTACAACCAATTTTTCTTGCATAAAAGTCTTCTACCCACCACTTCAATTTGATTTGGCAGACGCACCCACACAACCAGGGGATATTCTGCAATCTACACCACTGCAGGAGGAACTTTAACATCACGCCTGAAAGGAATGTATTTTATCCCTGGCAATAATTTTGTTTGGACTTGTTCCACCGGTCTCATGGCATGTGTCCACGGGGATGAAATTGTTAAATCCAAATCATTTTGCATTCAAGTATGGCTTGTGTGTATAACTCTGATGATTTTATATCCCTACAGGTACCCATGGAATACCCCCTGTTTGCAAAATCGTAAAGATTTAGATTTGTTATTTTTTAAAACAAGGGGGATTGTGTGCTATGCTTAAAGAAGAATGTTGTCTTTATGCTGATGGCGGGGGGGGGGTTGTTTTCTATTTCGCCATGGTTTACAACCTTTTTAACTGCATTGGCAGGATCATTAGTAATCATTATATTGATATGTATTATAGGACCTTGTTGTTTTAATAGAATATTGCAATTTTTTAAAAATCAATTATCCTCTGCTGATGTTAATGTGCTATTGCAAGCTCATGTTATATCCTCAACACTGGACGAAAAAATGTCATTGCTGAGTTACCGCTCCTTGGACAACCCTGACGCTGACGGGTCGCACTCTTGCCTAGATGACGGGGACGGCGAATATTTCATAAAAATGGTTCCTGTCTTCTCGGACGAGGAAGAAGACTCGTCATAAATAATAAAAACAGAGGAGATGTTGTAACTATGTATCATTCATGTGTTTGCAACTATGTATCATTGCAACTATGTATCATTCATGTGTTTGCAACATTGTATCATTCACGTGTAATCATTAACTTCTGTCTCTTCAGTGACCTTTGCAAGGCACGTACAAGGGACAAGGAGCTAGACAGTTGTTAATAAGCTTATCCACACTGTAAATGATCTGTCCGGTATGCAGCTTTGTAAACATGCACATCCTGATGAGATTATCATGTTTGACTTGAGCTTTGATTAAATCACTTACTTGTAAAAAAGCACAATAAAAGAGCGTGTGCCAAGACATTCGGGGCGCGCTCATCCAGAGGAAATCTCGCTTCCTGTTGTTTCTCTCTCCTTCGCTCCCTATCATGAGCCGCCCATCAGATGCGGGATAGCAGATACCGCAGTGTAGGACTTTAATTTTCTCTACATTGAATTTCATTTTGTTAGATACAGCCCAATGTTCTAGTCTGTCAAAATCCATCTGGATTGCATGGCTTTGGCAGCAGCAGGAATTCGCTTGTCTGCGATTCCTGCTGCACTTGCTGCCAAGGTGCCCCCGATCCAAATGGGTCTGGGGATATGGCTGCCCTGTAGAGGCAGCTGAAGCGAGAGGGGATGATCCCGACAGGGGTTTGGGGGTGCTGCAGATCCCCTCCCCAGCCAGAAAAACCCCTTTTTCCCAAGGTGGTGGAGCGGCGGTCAGTGATGGCCATCACAAAGAAGCCTGCAGCCGGGTAAGATTTGTGCTGGAGGATGCAGGAGAAAGTGAAAGTCTGGCTGAGCTGAGACAATATAAACTCTTAATTACCCTGGAAACTGAACTGTTTGAATTGCCTGAGGTTACATTGTTTCCCAAAGAAGACTGGAAAGCTGCGGTTAAAGCTGTTAAGGGAAAAAAATTTTTTTTCTTAACTTTCCCTCCCCATAGAAATAGCAGACGGAGATCTGGAAAATCTACTTGGGCACAGAAGGTAACTCAATTTGAAATTTAAAGCCAAGGGATAAAGGATTTCTGGACATTGGATTTAAAAAAAAACTTAAAATTCTTTTTACAAGGGGAAGGGAAGAGATAAAGACTTATTATAAGATTGTACTGAAGGAGATTGCTTTGAGCCTATAAGAACAGGATTAAAAAACATTAAGACTTCTAGAAGATCATCTTGGAAATGTGTATTTGAATTCTACCCCAGGAGGTGAAAATATAGAAAGAATAAAGTGCTAAATGAAACTGTTTGTTTTGATTTGGTTTGCTTTGTGACTTTGAGATCTCTGTGAAATTTTGTTTTTTTAAAAAAGGGACTAAAGACATTAGGGTTGCATTAAAAAAGAAAGAAAGAAAAAATGGCATTATCTTTTGAAGGACTAAAAATGGAATTTCAAAAACTGAAAAATGAAGATAAGGGCTCGTTTGGATCTATCTTTCGCTTTTTGGAAATGAGCGGACTGAAAGCAGCTAGGAATCAAAGCTGATCGGAGCCTAGAGCTCAGAAAACAACACGAGGCGAGGTCGCTTCGGCTCCGCTGAGCTTCGTTTCCTAGCTGCTTTCAGTCCGCTCGGGAGGAGGGGGAGGAGGTGGTGGTGGAAGCTTGCATTGTTTTCTGAGCTCTAGGCCACCACCTCCTCCCCCTCCTCCCGAGCAGACTGAAAGCAGCTAGGAAACGAAGCTCAGTGGAGCCGAAGCGACCTCGCCTCGCGTTGTTTTCTGAGCTCTAGGCTCCGCTCAGCTTCATTTCCTAGCTGCTTTCAGTCCGCTCGGGAGGAGGGGGAGGTGGTGGTGGTGGCAGCTTGCTTTGTTTTCTGAGCTCTAGGCCACCACCTCCTCCCCCTCCTCCCGAGCGGACTGAAAGCAGCTAAGAAATGAAGCTTAGCGGAGCCGAAGCGACCTCGCCTCACGTTGTTTTCTGAGCTCTAGGCTCCACTCAGCTTCGTTTCCTAGCTGCTTTCAGTCCGCTCGGGAGGAGGGGGAGGAGGTGGTGGCAGCAGCTTGGGTTGTTTTCTGAGCTCTAGGCCACCATCTCCTCCCCCTCCTCCCGAGCGGACTGAAAGCAGCTAGGAAACAAAGCTCAGCGGAGCTGAAGCGACCTAGCCTCGCGTCGTTTTCTGAGCTCTAGGCTCCGTTCAGCTTCATTTCCTAGCTGCTTTCAGTCCGCTCGGGAGGAGGGGGAGGAGGTGGTGGCGGCAGCTTGCGTTGTTTTCTGAGCTCTAGGCCACCACCTCCTCCCCCTCCTCCCAAGCGGACTGAAAGCAGCTAGGAAATGAAGCTCAGCAGAGCCGAAGCGACCTCGCTTCGTGTTGTTTTCTGAGCCTAGAGCCAGGGCGCTTTCATTGCATGGTGGAGCTTCTTGTCTCAGGAAACACCGGGCGTCGTTGCTGCCCCCTGAGGGGAGGGCAATTCTGGGCTGCGCGATTGGGGGACTTCATCGCTTTGGGTGGATGGGTGGATGGGAGCGAGGATGGACGGAGTCCATGAAGTGGGGCTTGCCTGCAGGAAAGCGGCTGCCCAGCTCCGGAGCTCCACACCATTTTTTTTCAGAGGGGAATCTGACTCGAGTATAAGCCGAGGGCGGTTTTTTCAACAGAAAGAATGGGCTGAAAAACTCGGCTTATACTCGAGTATATACGGTAAATGCAACAAACAGCCCAATTACATATAATGTGCTGCTGCAAGAAAGACAAATTCAACACATAGGGGCCTCCAAAACTGTCAATGCTGCCATATTCTGGTCAATTGTAACTTCCAAATATTCTTCAATGGTAATCCCATGTAGAGTTTGTTGCAATAGTCCAGACAAAAGATGACCAGGTCATGAATGACTGAGCACAGGGCCTCACAATCCCCCAAAAGGGGCACAGTTGGTGCATAGCACAAAGTTGCGGAAAGGCTCTTCTAGCCACAACTGCCATCCACTGCTTTGTTGCAGTTGTGTAGAAGAAGAAACTGCTAGAGGTGGATCTTTTCTGACTTCAGCATTAGATCATATCTTGATTAAAAACAACCCCATCTCATTTGCTAAACACAGTGTAGGTACCTTATTTTTATTACCTCAGATGAGGCTTCACTTGGGGCAGGATAAACAATTTATGCCCTATACTCCTTTGCTGCATAGTCTTATAGTGCTGGAATAATCTTATTTTATTCAGCAGCAGTAATTAATTGAAGAGACAAAATCTGGATATCTAAAGCAAAGTCATTGTTTGTCTGCCACCATGCATTCCCCCAGGCTCTTTGAAGAATGCTTTTAATTAGATAAAGTAGGAGGCTGAGGAAACAGCATATGAAGTTTTCTGCTCCCATCCATCTAAGTCTCAAAAAATTGTTTTTCTTTCTTCAACCAATGTCTGGTTTGTTAAGTTGGAGATTTTTTTAAAAAATCTCCCTGAAGCAAAAAAGGAAATTCTTGTCATTGAGACTCAGTATTAAAAAGATTCTCAAGGGGACTTTCTTACTTAATTATGGACTTCATTGAGTGGCTATTTGTATTCTATGAGTGGTACTGCGTGACTGCAAGTTTTATGAGCGTGTATATTATTCAGGTTTATGCTGTAAAAGCGCTCTCTCTCTCTCTCTCTCTCTCACACACACACACAGTTATCTGATATATATTCAATATTAAATTATATTTTTCCTGTAGATTCAGGAGGCACATTATTATCTGTATGCATAGGAAAACAGTATGATTATTTTTTTAACACTTGCATCTGGAAACTCATGATGTTCCATTTTTGGAGAGAGAGAGAGATCACAAGGGGCTGACAAACATATTTTACGAGATTGATATATCTGAGGTAGAAATGTCTATATTTAGTAATTCCACTCATGATTGACCACTAGATAAAGGTTCTCTATTTCTGGATTTACTGTTTGCCTATTCTGGTGCTTCATAATATTTGAGGAAGACCTGATAGCATCTTAGTTGGCATTAAGGTATATGATAAGGAACCATGAGGTTGTTCTGACCTAGACTTCCCCAAAGCACAAAGCCTACTCTTCATCCTGATAAAACCCTTTTTAGTTAGGTTAAAGTGAATTCCTCTCATTCACTCTCCAGCAAAGTCCTGGCAAACAATCTTTCAAGATATTTCACAACTAAAGACCTTTATCAGACTTGGAGAGTTGCCAGGCTGATACCAAACACCACACTTGTAGCAGAAATTACTTGGCAAGAAGTCAGGAACAGAACTAAAAGCAAGGCAACCCTAATTGTTATGAACTAAGCAAACACTTTAGTTAAAAATCATAATAGTTTTGTTTCTGCAGCAGGCTCATAATCCTGCACTTCTGATTGGCTCGCGAACAGCGGATTGTGATTGGCCATTTCTGGCTAATCTGGTTGGCTGACAGCGGGTCACCGCTGATTGGCCGCTACCAGCGTGACAAAATCAAACCATTAGTTATTGTGACAGCAGCCAGCTCTATAAAAGGAGCTGCTGCTGCCCAGTATCCCTGCTTTGTTCTGAAGTCACTAATAAAGAGTTGGAGTCACTATTCAATGTCTCATCTACGTTCCTTGTGCCCACGCTCCAGACTTAACACTGGCGATGAGGGTGGGATGCGGAGACGATAGAGCTGATTGAACACTCACCGAATGCTAACAGAGCACATGGCTAAGAGCGCACCAAAAGTGGCAGAATGACCAGCAGCGCTATACCACCCGCTCCATTTGACCCGGCTAATGAAGACTGGGACTCGTATATGGACAGGTTCCAGATGTTCTTGGAGACCAACAATTTGAAAGATGCTACACCTGGCAAGAAACAAGCTGTATTTCTGACTCATTGCGGGCCCGCTGTTTTTAAAATGGCAAAAGCACTTGTGAAACCAGCAGAAGTCAAGACAATGGACTGGGACAACCTCGCCCCAATCCTACGGGCTCATTATGCACCCGCGGTGCCAACACTCATCAGGAGACATGAGTTTTACCAGAGGGACCAGCAGGAAGGTGAAAATGTTGGATACTTCATCGCTGACCTTAGAAACCTAGGGGGACTCTGTGGCTTCGCAAACCTTGAGGAAGCCATGAGAGATTGAATTGTTCTGGGCCTAAAAGACTCCACGACCCAGAGCAAGATTATGGCGAAGGGAGACATCGGCCTTGCAGATGTCATCGCCGATGCTACTGCAGCAGAAGCAACCAGGAAGTCAGCCGCTCGAATGCACCGAGCGAACGCACCACACCGCCAACTCGCCAGTGACACTACGTCTTTCTCCGAGAGGCACACAATGACCACCCACCATGAAGACCTTGAATCCTCATCAGAAAGCGAGGAAGAGGAGGTCAACAGACTCAGATCAGAACGCGACTAGCGAGACCAGCGGAATCGTAAGCCTTCGAGTCAATGTGCTGGATGCGGGGGAAACCACCCGCGATCAGACTGCAAATTCCTAGACGCACTCTGCCGTTCCTGTGGAAAGAGGGACCACATCACAAAGGTCTGCAGAAGCAGGTGAGGGTCCAGCCCAATCTGAAGAGAAAACAACTCCCGGCATACAACAGGCACTCCACCAATAAATTGGGACCGCCTAAACAACCAATTGAGCCAATACTACAGAAATCGAGCACCCGCCAATTCAACCAGATGAGAGTTGCCCCAGAAGGCAACTGTTGCTGAACCCCTGCATAGGCTCCTCGATAAGAAGTCTTCCTGGGTCTGGGGACATCGCGAAGAGCGAGCTTTTCAGCAAGTAAAGGACCTGTTAACTTCAGATGCTGTATTGATTCAATATAACGAGACTTTGTCTTTAACTGTCACCTGCGATGCCTCACCATTTGGAGTAGGAGCCATCCTGAGCCATGTCCTACCAAACGGTACTGAGGCACCTATTGCGTTCTTTTCAAGAACTTTATCTAAAACTGAGAGAAACTATAGCCAACTTGATAAAGAGGCTCTCACTATTGTGTCTGCGATTAAACGATTCCATGAGTATGTATATGGATGATCTTTCTCCATAATTACCAACCACAAACCATTACTTGGCATTTTAGCGGGAGACAAACCAACTCCCCACATCTTATCACCGAGAATGACATGTTGGTCAGAGTTTCTAGCCGCATATGATTACCAACTGCTATACAGCCCAGAGAAAGCCATTCCCCACGCTGACGCTTTGAGCCGTTCTCCGTTACCAGAAGTCATAGACGACCCAACTCCAACCCTCGTTATGCTACAAATCGAAACTCTTCCTTCACCACCGCTGACTGCACAAGACATCGCCTCAGAAACAAGGAAGGATCCTTGTTTGGCACGGGTCCTCAGCTGGGTAGAAAGAGGTTGGCCTGACAACAAACCAAACGACATCTTCAAGCCGTTCAAAAACCAGCAGACAGAACTTTTCTCCCAAAAAGGATGTGTCTTGTGGGGAGACAGAGTCGTCATTCCAGAGAGATTACAGCATAAAGTCCTAAAACTAGTGCACGATGGCCATCCGGGCATCTTGTGAATGAGGGCACTAGCAAGAAGCTATGCTTGGTGGCCAGGTATAGATAAGCGAATAGAAACCTGGGTGGCCACTTGCAGCAAGTGTCAGGAAACTCGTTCATCTCCACCTAAAGCACCACCAACTGAATGGGAAGCACCCCAAGGTCCCTGGTCCCGTATTCACATTGATTTTGCGGGACCTACCAAGGGGCATACATTTCTTATAGCAGTGGATGCATACTCCAACTGGCTGGAGGTCCTCAAAATGAAGAGCACCACCACAGAAGCCATCACGAAAAAACTAAATAAACTATTTGCTACGCACGGGTTGCCAGATGTTCTAGTTTCGGATAATGCCCCCCAATTCACCACTCTGGCATTCGATCAGTACCTGGCAGAGCGGGGGATACGCCATGCGTTGACATCACCAGTCCACCCTGTGGCCAATGGCAGGGCTGAGCGAATGGTCCAGTTCGTAAAGAAAACTTTACAAAAGATGGAGCAAGGGGACATCGACAACAAGGTGACCCGGATGCTTCTTCTCCAACATATTACTCCAAACAGCACCACAAACAGAACCCCGGCTGAACTTCTGATGGGCCGGAGACTTCGCTCACATCTTGACCGATTGTACCCTACCTACACACCAGAAAAGCCTGTGGGGTCCAGCAGCAGGTATGGCACCTTCAAGGTAGGCAACCCATTCTTCGCAAAAAACTTTTCCGGTGACTCATTGTGGGTCCCCACTACCATAACTCAACTTACGGGTCCACATTCCTACTGTTTACAAACTACTGATGGAAAAATGTGGAAGCGCCATATCGATCAACTGCGCTCCAGGCTGGCACCTACCCCCGTCACAAACCCCGAACCTCAAACCTGGGGGGTAAGGGAAATCGAGGGGACTGGAGAAGAACTAGCATACGATCCCGTACGTGAAAACCAGCAATCAGCACAACCAACCCGGAGATATTCACCTTCTGAAGGAGAACCGGGCCAGACGATTGCCTCACCACAGAGCAGCACTGCGACAGCAGCAAATCCAAGGGATCCAGAGGACAACCTGAACGGAAGCAGAGATGACAACCCCGAGTCACCCAACAGAGAGGGCGGAACATCTTTGCCAACAAGCGCAGCAAGCAGCCCACCGAGACCAGAGTCAGGGCAAGGACTGGTGGAGCAACGCAGATCAGGTAGACAGGTGAAACGACCTGCCTACCTGTGAGAATACATCACCCCACCCCTCAGACGGAACCTGGGGGGGGAGGGGTGTTATGAACTAAGCAAACGCTTTAGTTAAAAATCCTAATAGTTTTGTTTCCACAGTAGGCTTGTAATCCTGCACTTCTGATTGGTTCATGAACAGCGGATTGTGATTGGCCGTTTCTGGCTAATCTGATTGGCTGACAGTAGGTCACCGCTGATTGGCCACTACCAGCATGGCAAACTCAAATCATTGGTTATTGTGACAGCAGCCAGCTCTATAAAAGGAGCTGCTGCTGCCCAGTATCCCTGCTCTGTTCTGAAGTCACTAATAAAGAGTTGGAGTCACTATTCGATGTCTCGTCTCCGTTCCTTGCACCCACGCTCCAGACTTAACACTAATCAATTGAACTAATTGTCTCCTGCAAACACCACTCCCCTTTCCCTCCTCTTTATTCCCTATAGGAGTGGCCATTCACCAGCCACCTGTGGCTTTACTCCCGAGTTGACCCTTGTTACTGAGCTGTTCCCTTCTCCTGGCAGCTCTGCACATGTGCACATGGGGAACAGGTGCCAGCTGTTCTTCTGCCCCACTGAACTCTGACTCTGAAGGCAGCTGATAACTGTCAGAAGGCAGCTGATAACTGTCAGATGGCCCGGGCCCCATCTCTGTCTCCGATGCAGAGCACTTCCCCAGACTCCAGGACTGGCCTATGTTCTTCCCCAAGCTCCTCACTGTCTGAGGCTCCTGCCAGCTCCACTGGCCACTGGCAGACCACAATAGGCATCCAAAATTATGCTTCCTATATAATGCTGCCTTTTTATTCCTAAACAGGCACACAATTCATTTCTAAATTATGAACCTCTCTCTCATCATGAGGGAGGGTAAGAAGAAACATATGAAGGGAATCTGCCAGGTGAAGAATTAGTCAGAAAGCTATCCCTTATGTTCAACTCACACAAAGATGACTGGAATCTATGGGGATACAGCATTTGTTTTGCATGACATTACATGAATAGGACCTAAGAAAATAATATTTTCCCCAAATAAGCTAAAAAGTAAGTAGACTACCCATGCTCAGGATACAGCATAACACTCCCCTGGGGACAGGAAAAAGAGCAAGACTATGTGCACCATTTTATTTGAAATAATAATGCTATTCATAGTCCAATACATTTTGCTAAAAATAAATTCGTAGGATTCATAAATCAGAGATACTATTTCAAAAATCAGCAGAAACATAATCAAATTGCTTTATTTGAGAGTAGAGAAAAGTTAAGATTCACAGTCAGTTTGAGAGCTGGTTTTAGGTTTGTGAGAGACAAAGGGGGAAAGAGGGAATATAGATACAAGTACTGTATGTATGTATGATTATAGCAATAGCATTAGCACTTTACAGCACTCTCTCGGAAGTTTACAATGTCAGCAAATTGCCCACAACAATCTGGGTCCTCATTTTACCAATCTTGGAAGGCAGTCAGCCTTGACCCCTGTCAGGATTGAACTCCAGGCTGTGTGCAGAGTTTGCCTGCAATACTGCATTCTAACCATTGCACCACCAAGGTTCCTATGACTATGTTTTTACACCACTCATTTTGCAAACCTTATCATTAACACACTCTGTCTCTTCTACTTAAAACATTTTTTTCAATATCTCATCTTTTTCAAAATTGTAATTGCTATGTTTCAGGTTAGGTATCATTCATTTGCTGATAATAGCTAATTATATATTTTGACTCAGGGCCAATCAAGAGAGGCTCTCAATGTTCAATCCCAGTGCCTGGATGCTGTGTAGGTTTGGATGGAGAAAAATTATCTCCAACTCAATAGCAATAGCACTTAGATTTGTATACCGCTTTCCAGCCCTCTCTAAGCAGTTTACAGAGTCAGCATATTGCCCCAACAATCTGGCTCCTCATTTTACCGACCTCCGAAGGATGGAAAGCTGAGCCAACCTTGAGTTGGTGAGATTCAAACTGCTGAACTGCTGGCAGCTGGCAGTCAGCAGAAGTATTCTGCAGTACTGCATTCTAACCACTGCACCATTGCGACTCAGTATGCTACCAAGACCAAGTAATTCTGAGCTACAGAGACTAAGATATTTCATCTTTGACCTTGGATGGGAGAGTACTTCCCCCTTCAGTATTGGTATGCAATCTGTGTGTCTTCCTGGATTTACAGCTCTTGCTTGAAGAGCAGGTGTTACCTGGGGCTAGAAAGACCTTTTCACAACTCCATCTGGTGTGCAAATTGCACACTTTCCTAGATTGGGTGAGCTGCAGTCATGCTCTAGTCAGCTTGCAGCTTGACTACTGTAACATGCTGTTCATGGGATTGCCTTTGAAGCACCACTGGAAGCTTCAACTGGTCCCAAACATAGTGGTAAAAGTAGTAGTGGGCATGCTTCAGTATGCTCATGTAACACTCAGCTTTGTGAGCTGCACTTGTTGCTGGTTTGCTTCTGGGTGTAATTAAAGGTGCTGTGTTAGGAATGATAGTCACCTAACAGTTGGGTTGGCAATATATAAACCAGGACAGTTATTTAATACTGTTGTATCTTTAAGAGAATGCTGTAATTGTGATTGGCTGAGGTTCCTCCAACAGCCATAAGATGGAGCCAGAAACCTGGTTTGCTCTCTTCTTGCATTTCCCTATTGCCTTTTGCTTGATCGTCATTCTGCTTGGATTGCTGTAAGTCTTGCAAACTGTTAGCAAACTCCGTTTACTGAACTTTGTTTATGATACTGGACTGCGTTTTTGGATTATCCCTGAACTGATTGTATTGAATACTACCTGCTTTAACCGTGTATGATTTTGGATTGTTTGTTGGACTTTGTTTACTCATTTACTGGAAGTAAAACCTACATTTTACTATTCAGTGTATTTGTATGCTGGTCGTGTGTTATTCAACACCACTCTCACTACGTTTCCCTGAGTGCACTCATTTTCCTAACAGGGAATACCTCAACATGCTGGTTGTTACCTATAAAGCCCTACATGGCATAGAGCCTGGTTACTTGAGAGGCTGTTTGTCTCCCATAACATCTGCCTGACCAATTCAGTACTGCAGCGTTGGTGTGCTCTAGGTTCCTTCAATTAAACAGTGTCTGTTGGGATCACATATGGGTGTCTTTTCTTTAGCAGTCTTTGTCCTTTTAGATCTGGAAAAAAAACCCAATTCTGTGGTTGTTTAGAAGAACTGTAAAGACCCAGCTCTTCCTCCAGACTTTTAACAAGGAAAAGTGAAACCTCTTGTTTCATTGTATTTCATCTTTATTTTTTATTGATTTTATTGTAATTTTTTGCTTGTTTTGAGCTGACCAGAGTCATTGAGAGTTGGATGGCATACAGGTTTAAATAATTTATTTTTCTGCTTTGCCAAATATTGCATGCCCCTCAATAGTATAGACTCTTTAATATATATACTTGTAAACAAAAACATGCACAATGTTTCAAAGAGTATAATTTGTCTGCACATGCTCACTTATTTTCCTCAATCTGAGTGAGATTAAGTTTTGTGAAAACTAATTTGTAAATATACTCCAGTATTTTATGCTGAGCTAAAATTATTTCTGAATTCCTCTGTTCATAAATTTTTCATACTTTGTCTAAGAGTCAGGATGGAGTTGGAATTTGTTTTGAAAATATGCCTAACCCACACAAAATCCAAGCATTTTCCTTCCTGTAATGAACAAAGGGATTGCATTTTTAGTAAAGTCATTTCTGGAATCCCCTTGTTGTGCCTATTGAACTAGTGTTCCTACAGACCAGTCTATGGTACAGTCACACCCTGTTCCTGATCCTACTTACTTTCTTTTCAAAAATAATTTTAATGTTACCTAAAATAGAAACAAAACATGCTGAAAATTGAACTATCAGCATTCAGAATTGCCTTGATTTCTCAGAAGGCCCTTGGAGGCCTCATAAGCCCCACAGGCATTCTTCAAAAAAAAAAAGAAATTGGAATGTCTACAGTTTGTTGCTTAATCTGTAGAGATGTTCACATTGCTAGAGAAACTACAGCTGGAGTAATATAGACCATTTTTGGGAATTCAGAAAAGCAGTGAAGAAATCAGCTTAATCAGATTGCTATTGGCTAAGTACCTATTTTTTCTTGATCACACCCACTGACAACTATTCACAGGCAAGCTCCTCCTAGAAGCCATTTTATTTGAGTGCCTGAGCCAATGTGCCTTTCAATTCAGAAAGTGGCCTAGTTAATTACTTTAGAAAATTTATGTCCTGACCTTTCATCATGGCTTAATGCTCAAGAAGACTTCCAGAAGTTTAGAATAGGCTGTACAGCTCATAATCCAAGGGCTGAAATCCCTTTTTAATGGCCCAGAGCTTCCCAGTAGGCATTCTTCAACATAGACAGATTTCAGAGAGAACAAGAAAAAGAAATCCAGTAATTCTGGTGAAACAATGGGATTTAAATAGGTCAACTTTCTCAGATCGTGCCCTTTTTCTTTTTTTTGGTTTCATCTTAATTATGCACAGAACTTTACTGAGTTTGACTTTTCTGAAAAGGAGAATAAAACAACAGTTTAAAAAAGAGGAAGTTACTACCCATAAATAATTGGCAGGAATTTGTAATCTAAACACTGCTTTAATGCAACATTGTCTGGAAATTAACAACCATGAGAAAAGGTATCTGGTGTTGCTTGTACTGTTATTTATCAAAAAGCAGAAGAGAGACCTCAGATGACAAATTAGTTCTAAGTCAACAGGCATTGTCTATAACAAGGGTGGCACTTGTTGAAGGTCAAAAAGTTTCTCTCTGGCAGTGCTAGCTTTAGTTCCCATAGAGCCTGTTTGATGACCCATTAAAAAGAACTTTTCCAAATGTCAGTTTGTGAACAGGAAAGTCAGCAGCTTAACAGTAGAAGAGCTGTTAAAGAAGAAGAGCTTTTGGGATCATGCCTCCCTTTCCTTCCTGACATGTCTTGCCAAAGGAACTATGTGTGATGCCAGCAATATTGGAAATACTGAAATCACACATGTTCCTTGGTTGCAGCATTCCTCTTCCAGTCTAGCTGGCTTAATTTTACTGTGAAACGATAGATACATGAATGATGGGATGATGCAATTTGGAGAGACCCAAACTGTTTTGAATCCAAAAAGGGAGATTTACCTGTGACTACAGATTATCATGCACACAATTACTATCAAGCTAAGGCCAAGAACAATGTAGAACAACCCAATCCAAGTTCAATTCTTTATTTGCTTGCACACAATAGACAGAATCTTGCCAGACTAAACTTTTACTACTCTCATCCTAATGGATATACCCTGGAATGTGCTGCCTTCTTCTTGGGAAACTCCTGCTTTACTGTACTCCATTAGACCAACTCCCCCTTCATAGGCTCCATCCCTCACAGCTAATACAAGTGCAAGTGCATTGGATATGCTTCCACATTACAACCAACCTCTTTTCATTCAGATGGTTAAATGTACCTTTCAATATGGAAGGAAATGCACAACATCATGGGGGGGGGGGCTTAAAAGGAGTTTGGAGCCCAACTAGACCAAACACCATGCAAAAATACATTATTTTAGATTAGTGAACTAGGCCAAACTTCATTCAGAAATTGACTACACTGGGAGATGGCCATTCTATATAACCTCTGTTTAAATGAAACCAGCATTTAGCAACACTCAGGAAAGAATTAGAAACAATCAGAAGTTTTTCCATCTCATTGGCTAGGATTTGCTGTCTCATAAACTTCCATTAAGCTATTTATTGTTAAAGATATCAAGTTGCATGTGGCTTAGAATTGGATTGGGTTCTTGGTTTGCTGACTCCATTTTTTATATGTTCATATAATCTTATGATTCATATTAAAGTCCACTAATGTGGAAAAGAGAATAAAGCAGAATTTTCAGTTAAAGCTTAAGCAATGTTCCAAAAGTAGGGTTGGTTTCTCCACTTGGTTTTAAAAGTTACATGAATACTTGCCAAGAACATTGACTGTTTTTTTTAAAAAATCAAGTTTTGTGAAAGAGGAACATATCAATCTTACAAACAGTGTTCGTAATATTAATAACAAGAACAATAATATTGTACAGTAAATTCACATAACTCTTCCAATAGCATAATCATATTCCATCTTTCTTTGTGATAAAAATATTTGGAAAGAGGGGAAAGCCAACTTTGTGAATTCCTTGGTGCTCTCTAAGCTCAATTGTTAGCTGGCAGAATTTTAATTACTAGGTAGCATCAGTACAAGTGGCTGTTACGTATAAATTGGGTTGACAAAATCAGAAATGAGGAGGTGAAAGCCTGGGAAAGCCAAGAGAAATCATCAAAACCATAAAAAAATGAAAGTTAGAATATTGTGGACATGTGATGCAACACCCAGAAAATACAGCATATTTAATTCTCCAAGGAAAGATTGAAGGCAAATGAGGTTGTGCGGCTATTGATAAAAATAGGATCACCAACATGATTGATAATATCTGATGATGGATATGGTGCAGAGGTGGTATTCAGCAAGTTCTGACCAGTTCTGGAGAACCTCTAGTGGAAATTTTGAGTAGTTTAGAGAACCAGCAAATACCACCTCTGACTGGCCCTGCCCCATCTATTCTCTGCCCTCCTGAGTCCCAGCTGATCGGCTGGGTCTTCTTTTGTTGCCCTGCACAGGAGAATGGAGCTGGAAAACAAGCTAGTGGGGTAGGGAGGAAACGGGATTTTGAAGTATCCTTCCCCTGCTATGCCCACCAAGCCACACCCACAGAACCAGTAGTAAAAAAATTGAATCCCACCACAAGGAGAAGAAGGTAGTATCAGTAAAAGTGAGTGTGGGGCTTGCTCCCTGCTTATATATAATACAGTAGCTTGCCTATTTTGTTGGAGGTATGGTTTTCTCCCTTGATAGCTCTTTGATTAGGGTGTTATTTTTGTTATGTTTGTTTGGTGTTAATTCCTGTTATTATGATAAAGACACATACATTAACATCCTAAAATCACAATTAAAATAGGTTGATATTCTTTTTCTTTAATTGCAAGGTTAAAAATAATACTGACAGTAGAACTTGCTCATTAACTAAATTCTATCTCTCAAAAGTAGCCCACTTAAGCAGGATAGAGACAAATTTTTACATTTGCACTACATCTAAATGTTTAGATGTAGTGCAAACACTAAATGTTTTGTGGTGTCTCTTCAGGAATAAAATGGGTACCAGAAGAAACCAGAGTTATTTCCTTTGATCACAGAAACTGAGGTTGGTGAGAGATTTAGAAGAAAGAAATCTACATATATTTGCTTTATTTGACTTGCTTCATTCTGCGGAGTCTTTGATCCTCTCTGAACTCAGTTGTGTACTTGCAGCCATTTTATTACCTGACTAGGGAACATCATCAGTGCACAATGATATTGCATTGTACTGATGATGATGTTATCTAGTTGAGTAATGAAAGGTCTGTAAGCAAATAATTGAACTCAGAGAACACCAGGCATTCCACAGTTCATCCTTGAGTTACATATATTCTTTTGTATTGTTCACAGAGTTCTTTCTTCTTCATCATCATCATTCTATTGGGCTATATTTTTAGAAAATTTTAGTTTTCACTTGTCTTTTCATCCATTAATTCCTATCTGTAGTTTTGACTATATTCTGGAAAAATGCTTACATGCTTCCTTTTCAATTCAATGTAATGTTGGAAGTGTTCTGTTCGGAGCGTGGGTGCAAAAAACGGAGACGAGGCATCAGAAAGTGACTCAACTCTTTATTAGTGACTTCAGAACAGAGCTAAAATACTCAGGCAGCAGCAGCCCTTTTATAGGGCTTGCTGCTGTCATAACAGCCAATGCTTTGAGTTTGCTGCGCTGGCGGCATCCAATCGGCAGCGCCTGTTAACAGCCAATCAGATCGGCCTAGGATGACCAATCAGGATCCACTGCTGGTGGGCCAATCAGAAGTGCAGGATTTCAAGCCTGCTGTGGAAGTAAAACTATTTGAGCTTTTAAATTAGCGCAATTGCTTAGTCCGTAACAGGAAGGCTAATTTCTCATAGAGTGACAATCATATGGGTGGCTCTAATCAAATGGTTTTTCCTTCTTTATAACTTTTCACTGGAAAATGGCTGAATAGGAAAAATAAACTTTACTTTATTCCCAGCTGTATATATTGATCTCAGCTTCATGTACTTCATGTTCAGCCTTTTCATAGGAGATCTAAAAAATATGGAGATGAACAGGTGGAAGCTGCACAGTGGTGGGATTCAAATTTTGTTACTACCAGTTCTGTGGGTGTGGCTTGGTGAATGTGGCGGGAAAGGATACTGTAAAATCTCCTGTCAGAGGTGGTATTTGCTGGTTTGCCAAACTACTCAAAATTTATGCTACCAGTTCTCCAAAACTGGGCAGAACCTGCTGAATACCACCTCTGAAGCTGAACCTTTAATATTTTCATTTCCCCTCCCATTACTTAATTAGCAATAATCTCTTCAGGGAGAAAGTATACATTTTTCTGTAATTAGAAATGCTGTTTTAACACAGTTCCCAGTTGTGTTAATATGAACAGAAGACTAGCCTCAAACCTTTACTTTTAGTATGTCAAATATAGAGGATATTCTTTAGAGAGCCAGGATGGACAACCTTTTGTACAACACAAAAAAATAGTCTAAAATATGGCAGTTTAGTATTCAGTTGGAATGGTACCATGGAGAAATGATTATGAAGCTCATTAAGCTGCATGAAATATAAATCCTTGTTGTTGCATGGGGAAAATACAAAATTCAGATGTGAATATTATGATAAAATATCTTCAGTAAGCTTCCAGTTATACATTCCTAATCTATCATTTAACACTAATATTTACTCTACTAACTATTTAAAGAATATTTTTGTATTAGTCATTGACCTTTTGTGAATTCTGTATGTAAAAAAAATCCAAATGATAAATGCACAGTCTTAAAAATATTTTCAACCTGCAAGGGGTATAATAATATTAAAGATTAACAGAAAAAACCAGATAATTATTTATCTTTTATCTCTATATTCAAATACCACATAATATTTCTGTGACTTAATATTCTCATAATGTTTTCCATTAGAAAACAACATTGTTCAAGTGACTTGTGCACATATATATTTTCTTAAATATATGCTAGCAGGTCATGCATAGATACCAGTATTATTTAATAAATACTTTTTTAAATTAAAACTGCTAATTTTTTTACAGTGTTACTGAAAAAAATTAACACGTTTTATAAGATATTTTTGTCTTGTAGTTTAAAATTTTTATTTCTTAATATCCATAGGATGACAAATATATACATTCATACAAATCCAATTTATATCCCTGAGATGCTCTATTACTTAAAAAATTATTTATCCGCACAGACAGAAAAAGTGTTTTTTGTTTAGCATATTCTTCTCATAGAATTTGAGGAGAAAAGAAACTCATTGGCTCACTTCCTTCAAATGTTATTGCTAAAAGTTAATGAGCTACATCAATGGACAATGAAGAGTTCTGAGGGGTTCTTTGATTGAATAGAAACTCATTAGGAAATCAAATAATTTTTGTATCATAATGTGTTTTGACAATTCTATTGTATCAGGAGGGTATAGCTTTTCTGTCTTTTAAGTTTTCAAATCCTCCTGACTGTATGTCCTAATAGGAAAACTATTTGAAAAAAACTTTTTTTTTTTTTTAAAGTTGCTTCCTATTCTGTTTCTATTTTAAGTGACAGGTCCACATATAATGCCAGGAATTTTCTACTTTGATTATCTAAAAACTTTGAAACACATTAATGTGGTTCAAACCAGTGCAAAATGTGCTGTACTGAAGCCCTGAATGCAGAGGTCAGCTTGAATTATTAGGCTGGTTAATAGGAAAAGCCATTCTGTACAATAGCCCTTTATTCTGTTCTGTATCTTGTCAATGGAAGCATGAAGATGTCAAATGAAATGTCAAGTCCTTCTGTTCCCTTCCTGTTTATTCCCTGGCAACAGTTTACAATTTGGTGTTTCAGCAGATGCCAAGTAAAACTTAATGTCTCAGTGAACTGGGAGTGATGGCTATTGTAGGAAATGTGACAATTATATCTTGAACAGTGGTGGGATTCAATTTTTTTTAACTACCGGTTCTGTGGGCGTGGCTTGGTGGGCGTGGCAAGGGAAGGATACTGTAAAATCTCCAATCAGAGGTGGTATTTTCCGGTTCTCCAAACGACTCAAAATTTCTGCTACTGGTTCTCCAGAACTAGTCAGAACCTGCTGAATACCACCTCTGATCTTGAAGTGTTTCCTTTGAGGGAGGTCTATGATTAACAAGATCTTCAGGCAGCACACTAATACAAAGAAATCACCCCTAACTCTGGTACATAGGTTTGGTGCCTTATAACAGACCAACAAAGTTGGAAGAGACTTCTAGTCCAACTCCTTGCTCAAGCAGGAAACCCTATACCATTTCAGACAAAATTATTGTTCAATCTCCTCTTAAAAGTTCCCAGTATTAGAGTAACCACAACTTCTAGGGCAGGGGTCTCCAACCTTGGCCCCTGGAAGCCTGGTGGACTTCAACTCCCAGAATTCCACAGCCAGCTGGCTGTGGAACTCTGGGAGTTGAAGTCCGCCAGGCTTCCAGGAGCCAAGGTTGGAGACCCCTGTTCTAGGGGCTAATCATTCCACTGATTAATTTGTTTAACTGTCAGGAAATTTCTCCTTAGTGCTAGGTTGGTTCTCTCATTGATTAGTTTCCATCCATTGCTTCTGTGTTTCTCCAACAATACGCCCCCCCCAATAGGAAGACCCAGCATGTTTTCTAGGCATAAGGTGAAATTAAGCCACTCCCCCCAAATTTAGGCCTAGTTTAAAACATGTGAAATGGGGGGGAGGGCGGGGGGGACTTGCCGTTAGCAGCTCCCTGTGGGCAGCCACACCTCACCACAAGCTGCTCCTAACGGCTGATCATGGCAGAGAGTGGAGAGCTCCCTACCCCTGCCAAGTGCCTTTGCTGTAGACCCGGGTATGGTGCTGGTTGCAGGCCGGGTCAGCAGATGAGTGGTGGCAGCATGGATGTCGGCCTCAGTGGCAGTGGTGCACTTTGCATCATGCCCGCTGCTGTTGCTTCCTCCGCTGCCATTGCTTTCCCTTCTGCCTGTGCGCTGCCACGTTTGGAGTGCTGCACATTCCTCCACTGGCAGCGTTTCAGCTGTTTCTCAGGCTGGGAAGCCATAGCTTCCATGGTTCCCACTGGTGCTAGCGCCTCTCTTACCAGCGCCATCTCCAACAACAGTAGCAGTGGTGAGACAGCCCCTGCTGCCGACGAGAATTGCCTTCCCTCCCACAGGGGCATTGCTTTGATTAACGGCAGCTGTGTCGACAAGGGCCTGGAAGTCTGTGAGTCTTTTGGGGTTGGGTGGGTGGAAGTGGGGGAGGGAGGATGATGCCATCGTTTCTCTCCTCCCCACACTTTACTTTGCTTCCCACCCCAGAGCTTCGGGTCATAGTCTCGTCCCTTATATGGTCAGACGCTCTCCTCTTGCTCCAGCCACCCGAAACCCCCTGTGGAACTTTTCCACCCTATTTAAGTGTTTTTAACTCTCATTCCCTCCGTCAGTTCCCTAGGAATACAGACTAGCTGGGCAGCTTCCTTCCCACCCCTCCCGGTAGTTTTAAAAAGGGAACCATCTATCCATTTGCCCTTTGAGAGAGACAAACCTTCCAATCCAAACAGAAGAGAAAGGGAATCAGCCTACAGACCCTTAGCACCAAGCTTCCCAGAGGATTCTCCCAAAGGATCCACCCCAAAGGAGGATTCATCCCCTTAAATGCACTCCCCTCCTTTGGGGTGAATCCTCCGATGAATCCTCCTTCACCCCAAAGGAGGGGAGTGCATTTAAGGGGATGAATCTTCCACCCACCCAACCCCAAAAGACTCATTGACTTTCAGGAACTTGTCGATGCAGCTGCCCTCAATCAAAGCAATGCCCCTGCGGGAGGGCAGGAGGTTCTTATCAGCAGCAGGGTCTGTCTCACTGCTGATCCTGTTGTTGGAGATGGCGCTGGCAAGAGGCACCAGCATCAGTGGGAACCATGGAAGCTATGGCTTCCCCGCCCCAGAAGCGGCTGAAACGCGGCTGGTGGAGAAATGCACAGCACTCCAAATGCGACAGCACATGGGCAGAAGAGAAAGCAATGGCAGTGGAGGAAGCAGCAGCAGCAGGCATGACGCAAAGTGCCCCATGCCACCAAGGCTGACATCCACGCCACCACCGCCCACCCGCTGACCTGCAACCAGCACCATATCCAGGTCTGCAGCAAAGGTGCTTGGCAGGGGTAGGGAGCTCTCTGCGCTCTGACATGATCGGTGTTAGGAGCAGCTGGTGGGGAGGCATGGCTACCCATGGGGCACTCTAGGCGAGGGTGCATGGGGGGGAGAAATTAAGTGGGGGGTTGAAGGAAAATAAGGCCTGGCCTTATTTTCTGAGAAACATGGTACTTGCTCTGTCTTCAGGTGCTTTGGAAATAGGTTGAGCCCCTCTTCTTTGTAGCAGCCCCTTAGATGTTGGAACCCTGCTACTCCTAGCCCTTCTTTTCATTAAACTAGACATACCTAATTCCTGCAACTATTCTTCATATGTTTTAGCCTTCAGTCTCCTAATCCTCTTTGCTACTCTTCTCTACACTCTTTCCAGTCTTAACTCTATCTTTTTAAAATCAAGGTGACCAAAACTGGATGCAATACCCTAAGTGTGGTCTTACCAAGGCATTATAAAGTGCTAATAGCACTTCATGTCATCTTGATTCTGTTAATGCAGTCTAGGGCTGCCTTGGCTTTTTTGGCAGTTGCAACACACAGTTAAGTGTGGACTACTAGGATTCCAAGATCCCTGTCACAGTTTATGTTTTGATTCTTATCATAGCAGCCTCTTAGCTAATGTATCTATTTTGTTCACTATGGACAAAATAATAGGAATAGCTGCAAGAACACAAGTTTAAAGGTTGCTAGCGATGAAACTATTCTGGAATGGAGTTATTTCCTGATTCATACAAAACAAATAAAGCCACACTAGTCATAAAGGACAATCCATGTCTAGTAGCATCCTTATTAAGCCAATTTTAAGTCACAGCTTCTGTTTACTTTTTGTGGAGTGCATGAGCAGGCTTTCCAAGTAGGTTCTATTGATTGTGGAGTGTATCACCACAAGTAATCTTCAATGATATCTTTATACTGAATAATTATGAAGTCTCCATATTCCAATAAGATCAACAAATGCCAATAGATGATAATATATAAATATAACAAATGCCAATAGATGATAATATATAACATCATCAGTGTTGTGCTATGGATGATGTTACCTAGTTGGGTTATGAAATATCTGGAAGCAAAGAACCAAGCTCAGAAAGCACTGAGGACTCCAGAGATCAACTTAATTAAAATATTACCCTTGCACACTTTCACACTTTCATTGGCACATTTACATCTACTGCTACATGAAATCTTGGAAAATAGGATTTGTAATGTTTATTCCACAAGATTTTAACAATGGTTTAAAAATTCTTATTTATATTTTTAAGTTTAATTTTTTTTTAATTCTTTGTTTTTACGTCTACTCCGGAGATAGTTGCTACATCTGTAGTCATCGAAATTGTTGTGAATGCATAATACCAATAAAGTTATCATTGAGCTTGAAGTCTAGTGCAGGGTTCTGGCCCTGCACTTCTGATTGGCTGTTGATGGCCCGATTGGATTGGCCCGTTTGGAAGCATCCGATTGGCCACTAACAGACCATTCCTATTGGTTAAAAGGAGCTAGCGCTCCAGGTTCGCTATTGGTTAAGTAGTTAATGAGTTGCCTATATAAGTAAGGCTTGAACAGCCTTTGAGCTGAGCTGTCACATCATGTAAATAAAGAGTTTGAAGTTCACTATTTCTACTGGCTCGTCTCCATCTTTCGCACCCATGCTCCAGACTTAACAGAAATCATTATGGAAAGACTTGCTTTTCTCTGGCTCTTAAGCAGGTGTGGGATTCTACCGGTTCTATCCAGTTCTTGTTAACTTTCTAAGCAGTTCAGAGAACCGGTAGTTAGAAGCAATCTCCTTTTGTTTTTTTCCACCCTTATTACATTCTTGGCAGACAGCCTAGTCTTACTGTCTCCATAGCTTTTGGGGCTTGGCTTTCTTAAAGGGAAAGGGTTGTTTTAAGATTTTTACACTGCTGTTGGGAGGAAATACTTCCCTGGACAACCAGCACTTTGAAGAAATATTGAATAATGAAGCAAAGCTTTTAGTGACAGGGAACCAAGATGAGTGACATTCAGCAAGGCTTCTTGGCTAGCTAGAAAGATTGACATTCAAAGATGGCTTTACATACTCTTTCTGAGTTTTGGTCAAAAACTGGTTTTTGATGAAGGTTAATTCTGTGCTTGGTGAAGTTTAATCCTGTGTTTATTGATGGGATAATTTTCCCTATTCAGCTTCAACAAGCAACAGCTACTGTTGTGATTTAATTATTTGTATCATGTTTCAATTTTTCTTGCCTCATGGTTTCTTTTTCTATCTGGGGAGGGGGTCTTCCTTCACTGCTTTAATACTATCTGGCACTGTCCTTTTGGGGTGGATGCAAGCTTGGCACTGATTTTTTTTTACTGCCTTTCTGGGGGATATGTGACCTTTCCTTAAATCTGGATGATTTCCTTAGGATATCTTGTGAGGTGAGTGAGACCAGCTGGTCCTGAGTATGCTTTTTCTGGAGAGCTTAAATGACCTCTCTGCTAAAGGGTTTCACTTTATGAGCAAGAGTTGGCTGCTTGATAGTTACTACTGCATTTTAGATATTTTCATTCCTCAAGGTGCTCTGGCCCTCTGCCTGATTTGTAACTCCAGCTTGCAGGCATTTTTAATCTGATGATTGGTATTTAGGGCAGCTTTTTGCAAGCAAAGAAGCTTTTTGTATTTTTGTACAGGTAATCCTTGATTTACAACAGTTCATTTAGTGACCATTCAAAGATACAACAGCACTGAAGAAAGTGACATGACCATTTTTCACACTTATGACCATTGCAGCATCCCCACTGTCATGAGAGGCCAGGTGAGGAGAAGCGCCCCTTGACATGAGTGATGTCGAGTTGGCCAAGCCCACCCAGTCACATGACCACCAAGCCACACCCACCAACTAAGCCATGCCCACAGAATCAGTTGTTAAAAAAACTGAATCCCACCCCTGCTCATGAGTCATTTCTTTCTTTTTTTCCCCCAAAAAAGTTTTTTTATTTTTATTTTTTACATATCTCTTCACGTGAATGTGGTTCCAGATTGCAACATTTATACAAAATTGTTATGGCTCCCCCTTCAAAGTTCCAACCAAATCAAACCAAAGGCAGCCGCCCCAAAACTCAAATCCAACAGAAAGGAGTCTTACAAGATTATATTCCACACGCCCTGTTTATCACAACAGTTCTGGCACAAATTCTCAAAGCTCCGAGCCTCTGCCAAAAACCTCTACATGTAATCAATCCTTTTGTTCCTGACGAACTTCCCACACACAGCTGTGTCCTTTTATAATCCATGAGGCAACATGCTAATTGGCTCATCCTCCCTTCTAACTCAGTTTGTCTCCGTGAACCACCTAGATGGGCTTGTCAATCTCCCTAAACCCTCATCTGGCCTGATTCTTCCACACAGCTTGACGTTTCAGCCTCCTTCATGTTCTGGCATCTAGCCACGATCTGTCAGCTTCCTTGCTCGACTCCTCTGACTCACCTTGGCTCAACTGCAGGCATGAATGAGGTTGAGGGTTCAGGCGAAGAATGTCTGTGTGACAACCTCTCATCCCCCTGGCTCACATCTGTGTCCTCTAACAATTCAGACTCCAAATTCTCAGCAGGTTCCAGCCTTTCATCCTCAGAGTCATCAGAATCAAAACTCACAGCAGGATCGATCCTTTCAGTCACAACACAAAATCATACTTACATTTCCATCTATCTTATATAGTATCACCTCAGGTCATTATCTATTCCACTTATCTTTAAGTAAATTCCCATTTCATACTTCAATTCATTAATTCAATATCAATATCATTTCATTCACACATATATTTTCAATTCTTTATCCCCTATTATTTCTTTTTTCAGCTTACCACCTATTTTATTTTACGTTATACATCATTATCATCCCTGATTTTCTCTAGACTGATATGTAATGAAAAAATCTAAAAAGAGTAAAAATAAAATAAAACTAATATATTTAGGATCCTCATCTGCTTTTGTCTGGCTTATAAGTAATTTCTTATTTCTGGAATTCCAAGCATTTTTTAAAAACAATTCTTCCTAAACTAAGAAATGTTGGTGGCAGCTCTCAAGGGATTCAATCTGGATTACATATCCTCCCATTGAACAATTCTTCTGCTGTTACCTCCCAATTTTCCATTCCATAGTAGCTGTGTATAATTGTGCACAATTGTGCAGCCATAGAAAAGATAATATCAGCACCAACAATAAATTTTCCTGTGGCGATGATTTACTGAGCTTAAATATACATATATGTATATTTATATGTATAAATATAATATGTATATGTATCTATATTTACTGGATATATATATATATATATAAGTGTTGTGACTGAAAAGATCGATCCTGCTGTGAGTTTTGACTCTGATGACTCTGATGATGAAAGGCTGGAGCCTGCTATAAATGTGGAGTCTGATTATTAGAAGACACAGATGTGAGCCAGGGGGATGAGAGGTTATCTGACAGACACTCTTTGCCAGAACCTGAGACCTCATTCATGCCAGCATCTGATCCACAAAATGAATCAGGGGCGTCGAGTGGGGAAGTTGACAGATCGTGGCTGGATGCTAGAACTAGGAGGAGACTGAGATGTCAAGTTGAGGGGAGGCAAGCCAGACGCTGATTAGGGAAAATAGCACGTTGCCTCAATGAGTATAAAAGGACACAGCTGGGTTTGGAGAGTTTGTCAGGAACAAAGTGACTGAATGAGTGAGGATTTTACAGCAGAGGCTCTGAGGCAGAAGTTTGTTTGCCGGGACTGGCATGCCGAGTAGAGCAGGGTTTGCTGGTGTGGATTGTGATATATGACAGCCGTTATCTTGTGAGACTACTTTCTATTTGGATTTACTGTTGAAACGGCTGCTTTCTGTTTTGTTCATTTGAACTTTGAAGGGGAGTCATAACATATAAGTGTGTGTGTGTGTGTGTGTGTGTATGTTTGTATGTGTGTATGTGAATAAGTATCTATCTATCTATCTATCTATCTATCTATCTATCTATCTATTCTGTCCCCTCATTTGAATTCTTGAGATCCCCGTGCTTTGATTGGCCAAAGCGCGGGGCGATAGGATTGGCTAGGCAAGCCGCGCCAATTGGCTTGCTGAGGATCTCCTGCGATTGGTCGATTCGAATCGCGGGAGATTCAAAGTGGTGCCATTGGCCGTGGCCGCCGCAGCTTGGAAATAAAAAGCCGCAAAGTTTTCCTTTAGCCCCAGTTCGGTTCCTGACTAAATAAAAGAGCTTGATACAAAGTCACCAACTCCTGGCTTCCTTCCACGCAGACATAACACTGGCGACGAAGGTGGGATTCTGATCCTGAACCAAAGCACGTGTCCGACGGAAGCCAGCCAACCGACGAGATGGCCAGCATCGCGCCACCAACCCCCTTCAACCCCGCCAGCGAGAACTGGGAATCTTACACGGACAGATTCCACATGTTCCTCAAATGCAATGATCTGAAGGATGCCATGGGACCGAAGAAAAGAGCCATCTTTCTAACGCACTGCGGGCCCGCAGTGTTTAAGATGGCAAAAGCACTAGCCAAGCCCGCCGACGTTACCGTGATGGATTGGGCGGACCTCGAGCCATTACTCCGGAAACACTACGCTCCAGCCGTACCCATTCTCATCCGACGACATGAATTTTATCGGTGGGACCAGCGGTCGGGCGAGAGTTTCAATGATTTTGTTGCAGAGCTGTGGTGCCTGGGAGGACTATGCGAATTCTCCAATATGAATGAGGCCCTGCGGGACCGAATCATACTCGGCCTTTGGGACCCCGTTCTCCAAAGTCGGTTGATGGCTAAGGGCAACATTGCTCTCGCCGATGCCATCTCCGAAGCCACGGCAGCTGAAGCAACCCGACAATCAGCAGACCGCATGCAGAGACCGAACGCCGGGGACCGCACCGAAAACAACAACCCTGCAAGGTCGACCAAGGCCCCACCTGAAACTACCACCCACCAGGGCGAACTCCACTCCACCTCGGGCACATCAGACGAGGAGGAAGACATCCACCGTCTCCAGGCAGCCGCGACCAGCGCAGCCGGTGGAGTCATAAGTCAAGGACCACATGTGCTGGTTGCGGAGGCGACCACCCCAGATCCGAATGCCGGTTCTTCGACTCCATTTGCAGGCACTGCGACAAGAAAGGCCACATAGCCCACGTCTGCCGCCTCAAGAAAACCCACAGCCCCAGATGATGGGACCCGAGCGAGCGGAAACGAGAGAGCCCACCCCCCAGAACCAGAGACCGCCCAGCAGACAACCGTTGGGAATGGAACGGATGAGCCCAACGAGGGGGCGAGAGCCGGCGGAGAGAAGAGACACATCAGACGGTCACCATCGGCCACGCAACTACCACAGACGCCAGAAAGGTCTATTTGGAGGTAGGCATCGAAGGCGAACCCTGTAAAATGGAGGTGGACTCCGGGTCCTACCTCTCGATGGTAGCATGGCAAGAAATTAAACGCTTGGTGCCTACCATCCAGAGGAGGGAACTAGAAAACCAGAGACTAATCCTCAAAGACTACCAGGGAAACCGCATCCCTGTAGTCGGAACAGGAAAATTCACAGTGACATACAAGGGACACACCGAAAGACTTCCCTTAACCATCGTCGATCGAGACCGACCTAGCCTACTGGGACTTCAATGGTTTGCACCACTAGGCATCGCAGTCACAGGCATCGACCACATCGCCGAAGCCGACTGGAGCAGCGACTGGCCCGGGATTTCCAGGAAGTGTTTGACGGCACCCTAGGCAAGTAGCGAGGGCCCCCTTTATCCTTCAGCCTAGACCCCAACGTTCCCCCGAAACGCCTAAAACCAAGGCGGGTACTGTTCGCACTCAAACCGAAGATAGACGAGCAAATTGACAAGCTCGTCAAGCAAGGGGTATTACAACCCATAGACCACGCCCGGTGGGAGACCCCCATAGTCACCCCAATTAAGCCTGATGGGTCAGTGAGAATCTGCGGGGACTATAAGGCCACCCTAAATGGCGCCTTGCAGCAAAGCGCTTACCCCGTCCCAGTAGTGCAGCATCTCCTACACTCACTGGGAGGGGGCAAAGTTTTTTCGAAACTCGACCTGGCCCAAGCATACCAGCAACTGCCGGTCGACGAGGAAACTGCCGAGGCACAAACCATAGTCACCCACCGGGGAGCCTTTAGATGCAACCGCCTCCAATTTGGAGTCAGCGTGGCACCGGGAATTTTCCAGAGCCTCATGGAAAGACTCTTACAGGGCATCAAGGGGGTGGTCCCATAATTCAATGATGTACTAGTATTGGCAACCAACCAGGCTGAACTAGAGACTCGCCTAAGGGAGGTGCTAACGAGGTTCAAAAAAACTGGGCTTAAAGTGAAGAGAGAAAAATGCCAGCTGTACACAGAGGGGTCGAATTCCTAGGATACCTCCTAGACCGACAGGGCATTCACCCCACCAACAAGAAAATTAAAGCCATCAAGGAAGCCCCCACACCCAAGTCAAAAACAAAACTGCAGGCATTTCTGGGGCTACTTAACTTTTATAATGTCTTCCTGCCCCAGAAGGTGACCGCAGCGGAGCCTTTGCATAGGCTTTTGGACAAGGCAGCTACCTGGACTTGGGGGAAACGCGAGGAAGCCGCCTTCAGAAAAACCAAGGACCTGCTCACTTCGGATGCCGTCTTCATCCAGTACAACGAGACCCTACCACTAGCCATCACATGCGACGCATCACCCTTCGGCGTCGGCGCTGTCCTCAGCCACACACTCCCCGACGGAAAGGAAGCACCCATCGCATTTTTTTCAAGGACCCTCACCAAACCGGAGCGGAACTACAGCCAGCTGGACAAAGAGGCTTTGGCTATCGTCGCCACAGTAAAAAGGTTTCACGAGTACCTCTACGGCCGGACGTTTACCATTATCACCGACCACAAACCGCTGCTGGGAATACTCGCAGGGAACAGGGCCACCCCGAACATTCTGTCTCCCTGAATGACAAGGTGGTCTGAATTCCTGGCTGCCTACAACTACGGATTCACACACTGACCTGGTAAGACTATTTCCCATGCGAACGCCTTAAGCCGCTCACCATTACCCGAACCAGACACTGACTCAGCACCCATGACAACCACCCTCAGCTTAGAGACTCTACCCAACCTACCCATAACCGCGTCAGACATTGCCCGAGAAACTAATAAAGACAAACATCTGGCGCGGGTTTTGCATTGGGCAGAGAAAGGGTGGCCGGAAAAGGACAACGACGAGTCCGTCAGGACATTCCGGAACCGGCAAACGGAAGTCTCATTACTAAAAGGGTGTATACTATGGGGGGATAGGGTGGTCATCCCGGAAAAACTACAAGGGAAGGTTTTGGAACTGTTACACAAGGGGCACCCGGGTATTGTTAGGACAAAGGCCCTGGCCAGAAGTTACGCTTGGTGGCCAGGGATGGACAAACAGATCGAGGCCTGGGTAGCAAGGTGTCAACGATGCCAGGAAACTAGACCAAGCCCACCCACAGCACCCATCCTAGAGTGGGAAACCCCCAGACCATGGTCTAGGATCCACATAGATTTCACCGGGCCCACAAAAGGACACACTTTCTTTATAACCGTAGACGCTTACTCCAACTGCTGGAGGTAAGCAACATGAGAACAACCACCATGGAGGCCGTGACCAAAGAGCTCTGCAAACTTTTCGCAACACACGGCCTCCCAGACATCCTCGTCTCCTACAACGGGCCCCAATTCATCTCGCTAGAATTCGAAAAATTCCTAGTGGAAAGGGGCATACGACATGCACTGACAGCCCCGGCACATCTGGCGGCGAATGGTAGGGTGGAACGGATGGTTCAATTCACAAAAAAAAACCATCCAGAAAATAGACCACGGGGAGATCCAGGACAAAATAAATAAATTACTTTTCATACAGCACATAACCCCGAACACCACAACAAATAAAAGCCCAGCAGAACTGCTAATGGGGAGGAAAATGAGGTCCCCACTCGATAGATTACACCCCACTTACAACCCAGAGAAACCCCCAGAATCCACCAGCAAACACCGAACCTTCGCACCAGGCGACGCCGTCTACGCGAAGAACCTAAACGGAGACCCATTATGGGTACCAGCAATCATAACACAGCTAACAGGCCCACACTCGTACCGGCTACAAACAACTGACGGACGAGCGTGGAAATGCCACATTGATCAATTAAGATCGAGGACGACCACACAAGACACCACCGACACACAACCAAGCAAAACCAACCCCCTCAACACAAACCAAGAGGCGAGGGGATACCCAGGGAACCAAAACCCAGAAAAAAGAAACCAGCCATATTCACCTGCAAGTAGCCAGCACGAAACCTCGCCAGGAAGAGACAGCCAGGCCAGCTCAACCAACCCGGGAAGACCGAGCAGGAGCGGCGAAACCAACCCGGGTAGCCCAGGAGGGAGCTGAGGAGAGCGGCCCGGCCAGACAGACCAGGTGGTTCCCACGACGGAGTCCGGAGAAACAGAGACCCCGACCGAACCGGCCGGGATCCAACCTACGACTGACCTGCGCAGGTCCAGTAGGCAAAGACGAAGCCCCACCTACCTACGGGACTACGCTACGTAGGACTGAACCAAGAGGGGAGGGGTGTTCTGTCCCCTCATTTGAATTCTTGAGATCCCCGCACTTTGATTGGCCAAAGCGCGGGGCGATCGGATTGGCTAGGTGAGCCGCGCCGTTTGGCTCGCTGAGGATCTCCCGCGATTGGTCGATTCGAATCGCGGGAGATTCAAAGTGGTGCCATTGGCTGCGGCCGCCGCGGCTTGGAAATAAAAAGCCGCAAAGTTTTCCTTTTGCCCCAGTTCAGTTCCTGACTAAATAAAAGAGCTTGATACAAAGTCACCGACTCCTGGCTTCCTTCCACGCAGACATAACACTATCTATCTATCTATCTATCTATCTATCTATCTATCTATCTATCTATCTATCTATCTAAACGTTTTCTCATTCAACCTGAAATTGCACAGTGTCTATTCTGTTCTTAGCATAGAAAAGGTTGCCTGGCAGGTTATTTTGAAATAATGATTTTTTTTTTTTTTTTGCTGAGTATCTGATTTTTCTCCTGAGATGGGATACCTGGAAGCTAAGAGTCAAACCCTTCTTAGGTCATTGGAGAAATAGTAAAACAGCACACCAAAACACATTTTATAAAAATATAAAATAATTAAAAGCCCAAGAGAAAACTAGGGCTGTACTTAGCATATCTGATTTCTAAACCGTTGGTTTAATACCTTGGATCCCTAAACTCAGTGTAATTTTAGAAATGGCATCACACGGGTAAACAAAATCATTAACTATGAACTTCTAGATTTGTGCGCCCTTTTCCTTGATCTTGTATCCCAGGGATCTACAACCCCTTGTCCATAGCCTGCTACCGGTCTGTGGCCTGTTGGGAATTAGGTAATGCCAGCAGCAGGTGAGCACAAGAAGCTACATTTGTGCATGCAAGGGATCAGGTTGAATGTGCAAATCCATGGCCTCCCCTCAGAGCTGTTACCTCCGCTACTTTGTACGGTCAAAAAAGTTGGGGACCTCAGCTGTATCTTATCATCAGTATTTTAACCTAATTTCTTTTCTCAAATATCCAGTGGTCTCTACCCTGTAATGCTCAGCCAGGGCTGAAAAAAATTGGTTTGTTTTTTTTTCCAACTTTCTCTTTGGCTTTATAGTCAGGATTTCTGCTCCAGTCCCTGAAATCTTACTGAACATAAAGATGTAAACATGAAGCTTATATTTTCTCTCCTGTCAACTGGTTTAAGCACCGTGTTTATCAGTCACAATCTCTTTGGGGTACCGTCTGTTCCTCTGACCCGCCCTTCTGTGAAAAACCATTCAATGGCTACCTTGAAAATAGAATTTTCCTTTGTCAATAAAATGCTTTGTATTTTGGGAAAGCTCTGTTTTTATCACAACTGCAAGTTAAGCTGCTTTGGGGGAGAGGGGGAGGGGGCGGCATTCTGCTACCTGAGGCAATGCTTGTAAGAAAAACATCTGTTATTATTTTGGAAAATCTGCTAGCCTCTGATTCTGGTCTACTGGACTGATAAGAGCTAATCAGTTGACAAGATAAAGCCAGAACTATAAAAGGAACAGATATCCCTAGCAATAGAACGAAATTTCCTTCCAGTTGTTATATTCTCAAAAGTTTATTGTCTAAAAGAAAAAAAAATAATGCAGGCAACTTTTCCTACCACTGCATAAAAATAGAGATAAGAGCACACCCCTCCATTAATGTGTTTGTCTATCTATTCATAGTATTTTTACGTCATCTTTCAGAATAAATCTGGCTGCTCACCTATATAAAATATAAGGTATATGCACCAACCCCCCCCAAAAAAAAACAACCGTACCTGGAATGTGAATCAGGAAGAAAATGAATTTTGCTCTCTCATTTTTATCATAATAAAATTATAAACACTTGACAGGTTCTTTTTATCAGAAAAGGACAACATTTGCAAGAAGATTAGACCATTTAAGAGTGGTGGTAGTGGGGGGAGGCATTTCAAATTTTACTGAAATTGGTGCAAGGAATTTTGAGCTGCACTCAAAAAAATGTGTCATTCACATCTTTGGTCTGTCTTGTGATCTGGTTGATCTACCCTCACAGTACCCTTTAGATCAAAATGGAACTGGAAAAGATGCTGCTTGCAAAATGAAAGGCAGGATACATACAGGGTTCATATGTTTACACATGAATGAGTAGAATATAAACAATGAATTATTTGTGAGATAAGCAAGAGTGGAAGAATAAATAAACAATAATGCACTTGAGAACTTATGGTCCTAGAAGTAAAAGATAGGAATATCATAATAGGCAAAGAAAGAAGGGAGGAATGAAATAAAATGGAAAAACTGGAAAAAAACCCCACAGTAGCTGAAAGAGCATCACAATTAAATCCACTTGGAGAAAAAGAGAACAGCATCATAAGTATACCGATAGTCCTTGACTTACAACAGTTCAATTAGGGTTCGAAGTTACAACAGCACTGAAAAAGTGGCTTGTGATCATTTTTCACAATTATGACCATTGCAACACCCCCATGGTCACATGATTTATATTTGGATGCTTGACAACTGATTCACATTTATGATGGTTGCAGCGTCCTGCTCACAGGTGGTATTTAGCAGATTCTGACCAGTTCTGGAGAACTGGTAGCAGAAATTTTGAGTAGTTTGGAGAACCAACAAATGCCACCTCTGACTGGCCCCGCCCCCATCTCTTCTCTGCCTCCTGAGTCCCAGCTGATTGTCTGGGTCTTCTTTTGTTGCCCTGCACAGAAGAATGGGGCTGGAAAGCAGGTTTGTGGAGTGTGGAGAGAAAGGGGATTTTACAGTATCCTTCCCCTGCCATACCTACCAAGCCATGCCAAGTAAAATTTTTTGAATCCCACCACTGGTCCTGGTGTCATATGATCACCTTTTACAGCCATCTGGCAAGCAAAGTCAATGGACAAATTTGTTTAGTGAATATTGCCCCATTTTACAAGCTTTCTTGTTACATTTGTTAACTGAATCACTGTACTTGTTAAATTATTTCTCTCTCATCAGCGTAAGTTTTGGGCTCAGTCATGGTTATAAGTCAATGTGATGACCCAGGAGGGAGAATACAAAATAAACATAGTCACAAAAACCTGGTGAAGCCCCTTTTATTCCTTCTTTTTGCTTCCAAGCTCCAAATAACCTTGGCGGAAGCCAAAACTCCCACACAAACAGTTACAAGAAGGAGAGAAAAAAACAACACAAACGAGGTGAGATAAGTGCTGGAGGATGTCTACAGATAACAGAATACACACTGGGAAGGACACCAAACTCAGAGAGGAACCATAAATTCAAGATATTTCCATGCTTTGTTTCCAGTGTTCGCCCGTATGCATGTCTGTCCTCTTATTCAGTTGTCACAGCTGCAGCCCATGAGGAGGATCAAGGCCCTCTCCTCCTGAGTAGACCACATATCTCCCTTATCCTCTCCTTCCTGCATGCCCTAGTATGGAGAGGGGATGGGCCTGGGTCTTCCTTTGACTGCTCAACCGGTCTCTGCCCTTCCCCAGCCTCTTCCACAACCTTGGCAGCCACCCTTCCACTCTTTGTTGGCTGTTCCTCCTCTCCCTCAGAGTCATTCTCCACCAGGGGCATGACAGTCAAAGACTACCCATAATTTCAATGGTAGGAGGTCTGCGTGTGAGTGTATAACATGATGTCATAATCTTGTCATTCATCCAAATGTTTTTTATTGGAGGCCAACAATCTTCAGTAGGTCTCTGATTTCAGGATGGACATGCCAATTCCTGAATCCAATATTTCCCACCCTCTTCCCTTTCTTATGTCCTCACCAGAGTAGTATTACATAAACAAGTGACTCTTCTTCCCACTCCCTCCCTCCCAACCTTTTGGAACCTGTCATGAATTGTTTCACCATGCTCAGCTAATGGACTATTTATAGTAAAGGTTTCCTGGAGACTGAATCGGAGATGGGATGAGTTAGAAATGCTCATCAATGGGTTAGAAATGCTCATCCCACTTCAAATAAGTTAAACATTCACATTTCCAACATAAATTTGAATGCCTTTTATATATTCTGAATAATTTTTCTGCAGTCATATGCCAATGGCACATCATTTTATTTAAATTCTCTTTTATGTTATAATATCATCTAAATTTCAATCCTTTTAGCTACATATTTTCCCACTGTCCCATCATGGAGGTTCCATCATATTGAGTCCTTCTGAAGGACCTGGGATAAACAGATGTTGTTTGATGGTGTTACAAGATGTAAACAGTTTCAGGTGAACCTATCTTTTGCAATTGATTGATGGTTATTTTGTCAGTGTTAATGATGTACAAGTGGTGTTCCAATTGTTTTGGAATTGCATTCAACCTAATCATTCCTATTGATACTACCTTTGCTTTCTTTTGCCACATTCTACTTCTATTTGCAGGTTGTTATCTTTTCCAGTTCTTTCTCTTCTGTTGTCTTCAGGTCCTTCCACATCTACTAGCCAGATTTTTTTATTTTTCCTATCGTTAGGTTTAAGGGGTTACGTGGCTTGTCTGTTTGAAATCTAATTCTATTTATTTATTTATCTATTTTTATCTTTTATATATTTATCTATTTTTTTACCTTTATCATTTTTATAAATAACATGGCAAACATACCAAATATTCCTTCCTCTTCATATGCTACATTTCTGTATCTCACTGAATTTAAGTTTCATCTTGTAACATGGAATATATTTTAGCATCAAGATGTATAATATAATAAACCTTCATAAGGTCAGATAATTAGAATTGTGTGATTCAATAAAGAACTGCTCTAGTTACCCCTTTCGTTAATAGGACAATATTCCTGTGGGTTTAAAAAAATAACAGAAAATTTTGTAACTGTCTACATCTGCAAGATTTTTTAAAAATGCAAATTGCATTGCTTTTGTTTACTGGCATATAAATTTTCCTGAGGCAGGCCTTTAAAATGCAAATTATCCTTAATGTAAACAGCCTTTTAAATGTAACTATTATTGTGTGCACATAATTTTCATTTATACACCTTTTTGTTCCAGAAGATTTCTTTCTTTTTTTCTCCAGATTTCTGACTGAGGAAAGATGAATGCTATCAGACTTGGTTTGATTCTAGTGTTTGAACCGTTATTACTTATAATGGGCATAAAATACCAAAATTAATTTCCAGTGAAATCCACAATGAAATTATTTTCCTTTCTTTTGCCAGCATTTAAATTATCTGTACAATAAAGGCAAATAAACATGGCAGCATATAATTTTATTATTAGACAGAAGTATTGATATTTGTTGGCACTGAATATTAGAGAATGCAACTGATTATTACTGATAGATATTTCTTTGATTAGTTAATACTGCTTTCACCTCTGATGTAGAAGAAAGAAGAAATAATAGTTTGGAAGCCAATCATTTCTTAGAAGGGTCAGATCAATCCAAGCAGTTTTCAGATTTCATGAACAGAAATAAAAGTCATAAACTTCATTTCTGTAATGTTTTCAATGTCCTAACCATCCTTAGCTTATGTTAAGTTCTGCGCATGGGCGCAAGAAGTGGAGATGAGACGATGAACAGTGAACTTCAACTCTTTATTTAACATTGTGGAACAGAGCAAAAACTACGGCAGCAATAGCCCTTTTTATAGGCAAGCTGCCGATCAAACAACCAATAAGAAATGGGAAGCGTTAGCTCCCTTAACCAATGAAAGAGGCCCGCTAATAGCCAATCAGATTCTCCTGGACGGACCAATCAGATGTCGCTATTATTGGCCAATCAGAAGTGCAGGGCCAGAACCCTGCACTTTTCTAAAGGTTTTAATAATCTTTATTTAAGCACTTTTATTAATTCACAACACCCCTTCCCCCCCAGGTTCCGTTTAAGGGGTGCGGTGACGTAATCTTTGAGGTAGGCAGGTTGTTTAGATTGTCTGTTAGATTTTCGCTGTACCCCCGGTACTTGTTTATAATCTTATTTGGGCGGGACGTTTTCTGGCGAGTAGGGTGCCTCCGGTCCTTCATTTAAAAACTCGGTGCCACTAATGTCCTTGTTGTCCTCTAGCCTTTGTGGGCTTGCCTCTGACAAGGTATCTCTTTGAGGCAAGTCCACCACCCTCTCTGGTCCTTCTCTATGCGCCAAGTCCGAATGCTCACTTCTTCCACTTGTACTTTCTGCCGTTTCGAACTCGGTCTCCTCGGCATCTCCTCCCCCCTCAGTTTGGAAGTTACCGGAGTCACAAAAACCAGGTTGCGGCCTTGAATGCAGCTGATCAATATGGCGCTTCCATATTCTTCTGTTGCGACTTTTTACTCGGTACGACCTGGGTCCTGTGACTTGGATTATAGTTGCCTCGACCCACAAAGGATCGCCAGGAAAGTTTCTAGCGAAGACTAAGTCGCTTATCTGGAATTCGCGGCATTTCCCACTGGATCCGTGTGGTTTTTCTGGTTTGTACGATGGATGTAGTCAGTCAAGGTGGGAGCGGAGTTTTCGTCCCATTAACAATTTGGCCGGAGTCTTGTTGGTGACGCTGTGTGGAGTGATGTGTTGAAGAAAGAGTATCTGGTTAATCTTATCCTAGATATCGCCATAATCCATTTTATGCAGGGTCTTTTTGACGAATTGTACCATGCGCTCGGCTCTTCCATTGGCCGCAGGATGCACCGGTGAAGTTAGCGCATGGCGAATACCACGGTCCGCCAAATACTGTTCAAAAGAAAGCGCAGTAAACTGGGGGCCGTTGTCGGATACCAGAACGTCTGGCAGTCCATGGGTGGGAATAATCTGTCCAATTTCCTGATGACGGATTCGGTTGTGGTACTTTTCATTTCATGGATTTCAAGCCAGTTTGAGTAGGCATCCACCATTACTAGGAATGTGTGTCCTTTAGTAGGTCCCGCAAAGTCAATATGAATACAGGACCATGGTCCCCTGGGTGTTTCCCACTCTGTTGGGGTTGCTTTCGGTGGGGCATTGCTAACTTCCTGGCATTTGCAACCAGTCTTTACCCAGGCCTCGATTTGTGTGTCGATATCTGGCCACCACGCGTAGCTTCATGCGAGCGCCTTCATGCGCACGATGCTGGGGTGGCCTTCATGTCAGGTTTTCAATACCGCTGGTTGCAGCTGCTCTGGGACGACGACTCTATCCCCCCAAATTATGCAGCTTTTCTGGGAAAACAATTCTTGAAAGGACTGAAGTTGTCAGGGATTTGATCCAATGGCCATCCTCGCTCGACCCAGCTAAGAACTCGCGCCAAAATGGGATTGCGTTTGGTTTCGATCGCGATATCTCGAGCTGTCAGTGGTGGTGATTGAAGTGTCTCAATCTGGAGCATTGCAACGGTTGGAGCTGGGTCGTCAACAGTTTCTGGAAGTTGTGCACGGCTTAGTGCGTCAGCGTGGGGGATGGCTTTCCCCGGGAGGTGTTGCAGCTTATAATTATATGCAGTCAAGAATTCCGACCAGCAAGTCATTCTGGGAGATAATATATAAGGGGTTGGCTTGTCCCCCGCTATAATCCCCAGCAAAGGTTTGTGGTCAGTAACTATAGTAAAAACTCGCCCATAAATATATTCATGAAATCATTTAACAGCAGAAACAACAGCAAGAGCCTCTTTATCGATTTGACTATAGTTATGTTTAGCTTTTGATAGTGTTTTTGAAAAGTAGGCAATAGGGGCTTCACTACCGTTTGGTAACACATGGCTCAAAATGGCACCCACTCTGAATGGTGATGCATCACATGTAATCGTTAAAGGCAAAGTCTCATTATACTGCATCAAAACAGCATCTGAAGTCAATAAGTTTTTTACTTGTCGGAACGCGTGTTCCTCTCGGTGTCCCCAGACCCAGGTTGCCTTTTTGTCCAACAGACAATGTAGGGGCTCAGCTACGGTCGCTTTGTGGGGCAGGAACACGTTCTAAAAATTGATAAGGCCCAGGAAAGCTTGGAGATCAGTCTTATTTCTGGGCCTTGGAGCATTTTTGATTGCCCTTAGCTTGCTATTGGTGGGGTGAATGCCTTGTTTATTGATTAAGTACCCCAAGAATTCTACTTTATCCGTACACAGTTGACACTTTTTTTTTTACTTTAAGGCCAGAGTCTTTAAATTTCTGGAGAACTAACCTCAGGCGCTCCCTTAGTATTTCTCTAGTCGGAGCAGCAATTAAAACATCATCAAAATAAGGTACAACCCCTTTTATACCCTGTAGTAGTCTCTCCATCAAGCTCTGAAAAATTCCTGGGGCCACGCTAACTCCGAATTGGAGTCGGTTGCACTTAAATGCACCTCGGTGTGTAACGATCATTTGTGCCTCTGCCATTTTTTTATCTACAGGCAGTTGTTGGTATGCCTGTGCTAAATCCAATTTAGCGAAGACTTTTTCACCTCCCAGGGAATGGAGAAGGTGCTGTACCACCGGTACCGGGTAAGCATTCTGCTGAAGGGCATGATTCAGGGTGGCTCGGTAGTCCCCACAAATTCTTATCGATCCATCCGGCTTGATGGGTGTCACAATTGGGGTTTCCCAGGGAGAGTGATCGGTTGGTTCTAAAACACCCTGGGCTATTAATTTATCAAGCTGCTCGTCAATCTTTGCTTTAAGGGCAAATGGAACTCGACGAGGCTTAAGGCAGCTGGGAGCTACATCGGGGTTAAGGTTAAATGATATCGGGGTCCCCTTGTACTCACCTAATTTATCTGTAAAGACGTCCTGGAACTCCTGTACGATGGCCTCTTCCCAGTCATCACTGTTGTTTCAGTGAATGCTGGCTACTTCAATTCCAAGTGGGGCGAACCATTGGAGGCCTAACAAACTAGGCCGATCCCTGTCAACTACGGTTAGTGGTAGGGATGCAGTATGATTTTTAAATGAGACACGGACTTTGCTCGATCCAACGACTGGAATTTGATTTCCCTGATAGTCCTTAAGTATGATTCTTTGGAATCTGAGGTCTTGCCGCTGGACGATGGGAATTAATTGTTTAAGGGTCTTCCAGGAAACCATCGAGAGGGACGATCCTGAATTGACTTCCATCATGCAGGGCTGGTTTTCGATGGCGACCTTCACTCAGATTTTCTTTGCATCTAATGATGAGGCATGACCAATCATAATGGTTTGGTGTGCCTCTTCTCATTTCGTTGACTGGGCTGGTGGTTTGTTTCTGTAGGAGTGGTTGTTCCATTGGTGGGTTAAGTATTCCCGATTCACAGGATGACTTCCTGTGGGCTGGCGGTAGTTGGTCTCCCTCTGAGGTGGGTTGGATCCTTGCTTGTTTCTACAGACTCTTCCGATGTGACCTCTTTTCCCGCACACATGGCAGAGCACGTTGAGGAATTTGCAGTTTGATCATGGGTGGTTTGCCCCACAACCAGCGCATTGGTCCTGCACTCTCTGATTACGTTGATGGCGTTGGTCTCATTCAGACCAGAGCCGGTTGACCTCTTCTTCATCACTTTCTGATGATGATTCAAGGTCCTCGTGGTGGGCTGTTGTTGCCTGTCCTTCCAGGTGAGGTGAGATTTCACCGGCGAGTTGGCGGAGCGGTGCGTGGGTGCGGCGCATTCGGGCAGCCGACTTCCTGGTTGCTTCTGCTGCAGTAGCATCAGCGATGGCATCTGTAAGGCTAATGTCACCTTTCGCCATCAGCTTACTTTGTGTCACTGGTGCATCTAATCCCAGAACTATTTGGTCTCTCAGGGCCTCTTCGAGGTCAGCGAACCCACAGAGGCCTCCCAATTCCGGAGATCCGCAATGAAATCTGCAATGCTTTCTCCCTTCCACTGGTCTCTCTGATAAAATTCATGCCTTCGAAGAAGCGTTGGTACGGTTGGTGCGTAGTGGGCCCGTAGAAGGGGCTCGAGGACGTCCCAGTCCATGGACTTCACCTCAGCCAGTTTGGCTAGTGCCTTGGCCATCTTAAACACGGTCGGCCCACAGTGAGTTAGGAATACAGCTCGCTTCTTTCTGGTAGTGGCATCCTTCAAGTTGTTGGTCTCCAAAAACATTTGGAATCGGTCCATATATGAGTCCCAGTCTTCTTGTGCCGGGTCGAATGGAGCGGGTGGTATGACGCTGCTAGACATGGTTCAGCCATTGGTGCGTCTTCAGCCATGTGCTCTGTTTAGTGCTCTGTAGTGCTCAGTCAGCTCTGACGTCTCCAAATCCCACCTTCGTCGCCAGTGTTAAGTTCTGCGCATGGGCGCAAGAAGTGAAGATGAGACGATGAACAGCGAACTTCAACTCTTTATTTAACATTGTGGAACAGAGCAAAAACTACGGTAGCAATAGCCCTTTTTATAGGCAAGCTGCCAATCAAACAACTAATAAGAAACGGGAAGCGTTAGCTCCCTTAACCAATGAAAGAGGCCCGCTAAGAGCCAATCAGATTCTCCTGGATGGACCAATAAGATGTCGCTATTATCGGCCAATCAGAAGTACAGGGCCAGAACCCTGTACTTCTCTAAAGGTTTTAATAATCTTTATTTAAGCACTTTTATTAATTCACAACAGCTTATATTCAAAATAGTTGTTTCTGTAGAAGAACCTTAGCAGAAGTTTTCTAGCAGGGGTAGGTGAAATGTTCCTTCAGGGTTTTTTTTTTTGTTGTTTGTTTGTTTTGGATACAGAAGTTCTTTTGGCATGGCTGGTGTCAAGGATCATAGAAATTCTTGCCCCAAATATCAAATATCTGAAGGAAATCAGATTGCTTATTCTAGAACCAGCTAAGTACATTATCAGAAACACCAGGTTATATTGATTTTCAAGTACAGGAAATGAAAAGAGAAAATTCTAATGGTAGGTATCCATTCTCCTCCATTTCACAGTTTTCAGTTTTCATAAAGACCCCCAAATAAGATTGATTGTTTTTAAAGGACCTTCCTAAATTCAGGCATTTTCGGAATTTGGCGGTATCACTCATCATTGTAACAATTACATGAATTTGAACTGCTTAGCTTCTAAAATTAGGCTAGTGATTGGATACTCAACAGAAAACAGTAGGAATAAAACAGCATTCCCAAACTGTGGTATTTGTCATCTCAGTACAAAATAAACTGAAGCAACAAATCACTTCTGAATATGCTGTATTTTTCTCTCTGGAGTCCCAAAAGATTACAGTTTAAAGAAAACAGTAGCATCCCACTCACTCAAAATATTTCAAGGACAGAGAAATAAACTCAGCCCAACTGGAAACTTAAGGTCAGTATATGAAAGGAAATACAGATTTAAAAAAACTTTTGGCACAATAACTTTTAAATATTAATATTGACTTTCCGGCTGAATGCAACATTTTTGTTAGATGACATTTTACAGAATTATGCAGTAGGTGACCTCTCTGTACTCAAATATATCTCTCTGGAGAAATTGGATTTTTATTTATTTTTTATTTTGGGTAATATATTACCCATTGATATGCATTATTAGTTTATGATAGCTTAAGTTGCTTCAATAAAAACACACTTTCTTGGCTAGAGCATCCTTATAACTTGCATTAAACTTGAAAACAAATATGTATTAAAAAGTAAGTGGCAGTTGCTAGCATTTTTGTAAACCGGGGCAGAAGAATTGGAAACAAATCAAAACTCAAAATGAATTCACTTATTAAGCCACCAAATATCTACACAACAATTCCCTTGAAATCCTGACCTCATTTTCATGAATGTCCTCTTCATTATCAAAGAAAGGATGACATTAGCCAAGACTGGATTAAAGGTTCACAGTTTTATTATATAAAACCATATATGATCTATAACAAGCAATAGAACCTGAAGTGAGGTTAGTCATCTTCTGGAAGGTGGACACCACCACCTGTGCTTGGAAATAAACTGATTAAGTAGCTTATTCTATTTCATTGTTTGCCTGCCATAAAGGCAGATAAAGAGTTGTTGCTTGCTTGATCAAAACTTAATGGTCATTTTTGGGGGAACTGACATTTGGAAAATCCAAATATAGGATTTGCCCTATTATTTCCAATTTATCGGCATGAGATATAATCACCCCTTACTCTCTGAAATGTCCTGATATTTATCAAATCAATGAAACAAAAGGATGCCTGAACCTTTTGCTCAGGTGAGCAAAAGTCAAATAAACCAAATGGATCAAAGTGCAATACAAGTCAAATCAAAGTGTATGGAATAGATTTTTTTTTTTTTTTAAAAAGCAGTCAGATCCTATCAAAGACCATCAATGCTGGTTCTTTCAGTTTATATTCATCTTCTAATAAGGGAATTGACTTGCTACTCTTACTGCCACAAAAGGAAAAGGAGCAAGGGGAGCTGAACTTATGCCAAAAGAGCAGGGGTGGGATTCCACCAGTATAACAACTGGTTCGGTCATCGTGCACTTTGCGTGTGTGTGCTCTGCATTTTAAAAAAGCACTAATACTTACCTTCTACTGCAACCCCTGTGAATAAAACAGCTTAGGCGCAGCAAACTACTATGCTGCGTGAATCAGCTGCGCTCTTAAAAAAAGGAAATAAAGCGTAGGAAAGAGCAGGGGTGGGTGAATGGGCCCACATGCTCATCGCAGCGAATCGGTTCTCTGCCAGATGATCTTCAGAGCAAGGGGTTCATCTGAACTGGTCCAAACTGGTGGAATCCCACTCCTGTAACAGAGGCTGAAGAAGATGTAAATGCTCCTCTATAAGGATGAATACACTTGGATTAGCATACTTACAGTATGTGCTCAGTGATGGCTCTCATATGTTCTCTCTGAAAGAAGGGAGAACAAAATCATCATCCTTAGCAGGAGAATCTGTTCAGAAATTCAGATGAGAAATCAGATGAGGCCTAATATCTATGGAGATTATCAGTCATCCAGGTCATGGCTGTCCCAAAGGTGCTTTTTCAAGAGCCAACTGGACTTCCTTATTTTTCTTTGAAGGTGCTTCACTTTTCATCCAGAAAGCTTCTTCAGTTCTGAATGGATGGTTGGGAATGGCAGGATTTATATTCCTTGCAGACTGCTGGTCATTTGCATTCTTTTTTTTTTTTTTTTTGTAAATTTTACTTGAGCTTTCACAAAGAAATACAAATAAAACATCTTTTTTGAAAGTAGCGTAATCCTGGGTTACATTTCTTCGTATAGACACAAATTCAATTTCATGCTCATTTTTATGTTCTATTCCATATCTTATTACTGTTTTACATTTTCTACATAGCTTCTCCCCTTTTTTAATTTTCTCAATTTTATTTTAATCATCTCATCTCAATTCAAATCATTATTTTTATACTTTTTGTCATATCTTAAAGTTATAACATTAAATATAATACATAACTTCCATTCGGATTCTGCTTGGTACATTCTTAAAATACACACTATATTCTTAAACAAAAAGATTATAAAAATATATAGTTAAAACAACACATTCCATTCCAATTCAATTCTATCATTAATGTTAATATTCATTAAAATCTTAACTTCTTTAACATTACTTTTCAATTAAATATCATACTTCTATGGGAACAGTTATAAGCTTTCCATTATTAATTCCCTCCCTCCTTTTCATTTATATTTTATAAAACATTAACTAATTAAAATGTTCCTGTCCCTTCCTAATTCAATTCTCTCATTTATTTTATTTCATTTATTTTATTAACAAACGTTTCACCAGATTACAGTAACTATTTTATCCCTCATTTTAATCATACATTGTTTCCAATTTTCTAAAGTTATTTCTATTACTAATATAACAATACAATCTTATGTACCTTTACAGAATCCCTTTTCAGTTAAATTTTCACCCATTATCTCTAAATAGGCCCTGTTTCTCCATATCTTGTTTCTGTCCTTCGTAACTTCTTTTCCTTTCCTTCTTCCCTCTCTTCTTCTCTCTCCCCTTTTTACCCCCTTGTCTCTCTACCTCTATTTCTCTCTTCTGTATTCCCCTCTTCTGTTGCTTTCCAATATTATACTTATTTTTCGAACTATTTTTCTTTTCTTTGGTTGTTTTTTTAAGTCTTAAATTCTCCATTATCTTTCCCTCCTTTCCTTTTTCTTCCCCACATAGAATTACTTGTTCATTAAAGATGGCTTCTTCTTTGTCCCATCTTCTTGTTTTGAAGACGTTTCTTGTTGTTTCTCATAGTTCCAAATCTCCATTTCTAAGAATTTAAAAATGAAGCCAAAAGAACCTCTCCCTTCTTGTGCATCTTCTTTGTACATTTTAAGTTCCATTTTCAATTCTTGTTTTGCAGACGTTTCTTGTTGTTTCTCATAGTTCCAAATCTCCATTTCTAAAAATTGAAAAATGAAGCCAAAAGAACCTCTCCCTTCTTGTGCATCTTCTTTGTACATTTTAAGTTCCATTTTCAATTCATCCAGAAGTAGTGCCATTGTATAAATTTTTAAACAACCACTGAATTGATTTTAGTCATTCAAGTGCAATAACCAAGAATCCAAAGATCACCAAGTAATCCTAATACACACAAGCTGTTTCTTTTTGCTTTCTTTTTCACTTTTTCTTCCTGGGGTTCTACTATTTAGTTGCCAAGTTCCAGTTAAAATGCATCTTTTAGAAGTCTTGTTGAAATTTTACTGTAGATTCCTTTCAATTCCAGGCAGTCGCCTCCCTTTTATCCAGATTCTTTTTCTCTCCTTTCCTGCTTATACATTTTTTTTAGTGTCCAGAAATCTTTATTATCCCTTTGACATTTTATTTTGTTTTCAGCTTAATTGCCTGTTGATGTCAAAGCAGATTTTTTCCCCGATTTCTTATTTAAGTCTCTTAGTTGTCAGTATAGGGAAAGGGAGAGAAGAAAAAAAAAACCCAAACCTTTCCCTTTTCACTTTCCTTCGCTGCTTTAGAATCTTCTTTGGGAATGGTTATTTATTTTTTTTAGTTTAAATTCCAGGGTACCTTAGTTGTTGCTTTTGCCATTTAACCCAGTCAACCAGAACTTTTACTTCTTATCTTCCTCCTGCACATTCTTTTCCAGTCGAGTTCTTCTTTGAGGTGGCCATTTCTGACCACCGCTGCAAATGCCTTTGGGAAAGGGAGTAATGGCCAGCTGAGGAGGAGAGATGCGGCTCTCCTCAACCCTGCTGGCAGTCTCCCCCCTCTTCACCACCTCTATGGGGTGGCTTAGCCCTGAAACCAGCCAGCTCGGGGTTCTCCAGCAGCGAGCCGAGACCGAAACCGTGCACGATCGCGGATTTTTGTCTGTCACTGAAGAAGCTCAAACCGGAAGCTGTCATTTGCAGTCTTCAAGAGAGTTGTTGAGGCCACTTAAAGATTTATTTATGTTCTCAAGATCACCTGAATAGTGCAAATGGTTGTGGAGCCTTCTTGGAACTGCTGAAAGGTCTGTGTTGTAGACTGGAGATAGATGATGTCATATCCTTTCCCTTCTGTTGAGAGAGACTGTTCAGTTTTGACATAGTTGGCCTCTTTGACCACTCTTTCAAGCTAGCAGTCCTCTCTGCTCAAAATGTAGACTTTTCTGTCTTCAAAAGAGTGGCCTTTGTCCTTAAATACAGATGGACTGCTGAATCTAGTCCTGATGGGTTTGTTCTCCTATATTGTGCCATGCGTTTATGAAGTGGTTGTTTTGTTTCACCAAGGAACAGATCTGCACATATCTCACTGCATTGTGCTGCATATACCATGTTGTTCAGTTTGTATCTGGGTGTTTTATCCTTGGGGTGGACAAGCTTCTGCCTCAGTGTATTCTTGGGCTTAAAGTATGCACATATGTTGTGTTGGCTGAAGATCCTTCTGAGCTTTTCAGATATTCCTTCAACATATGGAATGACAACATTGCTTTGTTTATTGTTCTCTTCTTTTTCTTTTCTTTTGTTTTATACTTGCCTAGTTTCTATAGTTTCTATAGTTTCCTAGTTTTTTTATTGCTGTAATAAAAGTGAATGAAGATCAACTTTCATTTATACGGCATGAAACAATACATTTAAAGGCGCATGAAATGAGAGCCAGCTAGGCAAAATATCATCTCCAGTTTAGAAAATCCTCAGTAGTTTGACACCCCCAATTCAATTTTTCCCATTGTTTTGCCTTGATAGGATTACCTGGAGGCTGGTGGTGGTGAGGATGAGGCAGAATTTTCAACATTATTTCATTATTTCTTCATCTCAAGATCTAACAAAGTGAATCTATCATAAGAGACTGCACATGCTATCTGTTCACTTTCAGGCCCAAACAAGATTTATTGTCAAATATGTTGAATGTAAATATTGAAAACAGCAGCTCCTTTGACACCATCGTGTTTCCATAGCAAGTTTTTTTTCCCTGAAGCTCCTTTCCATGTTACCTTCCTAGTTGCTAATAAAATTTAGAAGCAGGAAGGATGAAGCTTCCTCTAACAATGTCTTTTCTTCTGTAACAAATAAATAGTAGTGAGAGAGTAGTTGGGAGGCAATGCAGCAGCATCAGTGATCAACAGTTATGGTAGCTCATTAAATTGCTCTCTGCCACTTTGTCCATCATATACTTTTTCTGTTAGTTATTCTTTGTTTTTCCCTTTCTCTTTCCCTCCCTCCATATTTATGCCTTTTATTTTTATGGTGGCATTCAAGGCTGCTCTATAGTGCACTGTGGCATTAACAATAGCATCAGGTTGCTTTGGGAGGGGATAAAATTTATTTATTTATTTATTTAAAATTGGAAAGGTTTTGCTCATCTTCAAAATTAATCAAACAATTTCCTTTAAGATGAGCAGTTCAAAGAAGTACTTTGATTCTTTCCAATTTACAAAACAGAAAACATCTTTTTTCTGGTTTTTTGTTCTCTATTGCTAAGAGCTTATTTTCAATCAACATTTGCACGTAAGAGACAACATTAAAATAATAATCAAAACAAATGTTTCACTTAGAGTTAGCCTTTAGGTCATCTTCTTGCATGAAGAAATGCTAATGTGTAACGGTTGTTTTAAATATTAAGAAAACTGCTTTCCAGTTAACAAATTAATAAAATATGCCCTTGGTCTGTGGCTTAAGGTTTGTACTGCTTCATGCAGACTTAAACTAATGGAAGTACATTCTTTACCATTTATTCTACATAGGCTTAGTGAAACATCTAATTTTCTGAGAATGGAACCACAGGGGAATCTCTAATTCAAAAATAGAGAACTTATGTTACATAATAACTCTCAGTAGTTCTAGCAGGAGATCCAAAGAGGAAGACTGCTGGCAGCTGTAATTCACTCCTCCATTTCAACACTAATCTTTCAATATTTCACTTCTGAAGTAGGATATGGTTATCACTATATTAATACATGTTTTATTAATTTTGCTCATAAAGTTCCTTTCTTTATTCAAATAAGCCTCAAGGCAGGAAGGAGAATCAATAGGGTAAAAGAATGACTTAGAACTAGCCAGTTTTCACTTTGATTCCCCCCTTTGTTTTCTGTCTCCCAAAATCCAATAATTGTCTTTCTGGTGTAAACATGGCTCCATGAAGCTTCCCCAGGAAAAGAGAAGTAAAATAGTTAAGTGTGTGTTCTGAAAACAGATAATATTTGGGGATATCCACAGATTATTTTAGAGACAGAGGCAGAGAACAACAGAGTTCAGCAGACACTAGTTGCTTTATTTATTCAACTTCATGTGCCTGTTCATCTTGGCTGTGAAATCCCTGCTTCTACACTCTTTCTTCTGTCAATTTATCTCTCTCTCTTCCCTCCCCTCATCAGGGCACATGCATATCTTATGTATACATAACATATTTCTTCTCTAGGTGCCTTATTCTTTTGCTCACGGTGGGGCTTAAATGCGGAATCTGGTTCATCTGTTTATGACAAGGAAAGATTGAGTGGATAGCTCTTTTCCATGAATGAGAGCAATACATTATCCTGTAAGATAACAGTTGAACAGAAGATGTTCTTAACAGCTTACATATGAGCAGTCCCCAAAGGGATTTTGCTTTCAAATGCTATGATTTTGCTTTCAAATGCTTTGTGACTGCTTACTGATCTGAAACAGGATATGCAAAATATAAGCAGCTGATCTTATAAAGACCAAAAAGCAAGGTTTAAGGTGACTACTTTTATTCAAATCTCAGCTAAGTGTACTTATACACTACTTGCTAACAGTGCTAATAATATTCATACAAATTACAGCAAATAGCAACAGTGACATTCCCATAGTGATGTACTGCATTCTCTGAGCAGTTTACAATGAAGTAGCATTGTATGTTTGCATGTTGCCCCCAATGATCTGGGTCCTCGTTTATTGACCTTGAAAGGATGGAAGGCTGAGTGAACCTTGAGCCCAATCAGAATCGAACTCCAGGCTGTAGGCAAAGTTTTGCCTGCAATACTGCACTTTAATCATTGACCACCAGGGCGTATTGCATAACAAGTTTTATAACAAAAAAAACTAATATGTCTCAATAGTACAGTACAAAAACCACGCATTCTCCAATTTCTGTAAGATTTGTTTCTCAACATAATTTTCCAGTTCTTCATTTCTGAACTTATTTTGTAAAAGCCTTATACTCAGTGAAATCAGTGCCATTATTCTGAAATCAGTGCCATTATTCTGAATGTGCATTGATGTCCACTTAAATCTTGGCAGAAAACTATCCAAAATAATTTCATACATTTCTTTTTTACTTTACTCTCTTTTTCATGTAAACGTGCTTTTAAATTGCTTTTTGCAGAGATTATTTTGTTGGTGTTCATACTAAAATAATCCTATTCTGTCCATTATCTTTTTCTCTTAGCTCTTCTATCAATATCTAATAAAACCAAGATTGTGAATAGAACAGTTGTGCCTTTAAGATAAAATTTTGGAAATAAGGCCCCCTTACAGAATTTACTATGGAATATGTTTATCAGTCAATTTAGGTATCTTTTTAAACTTTCAACCTTGTTTATGGATATATGTGGATGTATTATAAATAATATATCACTAGTTTATATTTATATATCACTTATGCAGGGATAGGGATTCAGTGGCTCAGTGACTAAGATGCTGAGCTTGTCAATCAGAAAGCTGGGCAGTTCAGTGGTTTGAATCCCTAGTGCTGTGTAATGGAGTAAGCTCCCCTTACTTGTCCCAGCTTCTGCTAACCTAGCAGTTTGAAAGCACATAAAAAAATGCAAGTAGAAAAATAGGGACCACTTTGGTGGGAAGGTAACAGTGCTCCATGCGCCTTCTGCATTTAGTCATGCCATCCACATGACCATGGAGATAGCTTTGAATAGCACTGGTTTTTGGCTTTGAAATGGAGATGAGCACCACTCTCTAGATCCAGAAATGACTAGCACACATGTGCGGGTGAACCTTTACCTTTACCTATGCAGGGATAGTAGTAGTTAAAGCCAATACAGGATTTTTAAATAATAAAATTTGTATATAGGTTGTATATTAAAAATAGGCAGATATAGAAGGTAAAATAAATTGTGAATAACAGTTGCACTCCTTGTGGACAATTTTTTTTTTCTGAATTTAAAATGATTTAACCAAAGGACTAAAGGCCATCACTACCCTCACCAGTCCAGCCTTTTGGATTTCACAGCTGGCTTCTGATAATGCCTTTTATTTTGTTTTCATCACTAGTACCCCCATTACAGTTAAAACAATTAGAAATGGATTTTTCTCTCTATTCTTTCACCACAGGCAGCCTGGTATGCCCTTTAGATTCAGTTCTACCACCTTGATTTATGTCCAGAAGCACATTGGTAAGTAGTCCAACTTTTGAAGAACCAGCGGAATATATTTCTGCCAGTGAATAGAGCTGTTGTTTTCTAGACAATATTTCTAGGGACATTTCAAGGGTAATTTCAGACAAAAGGCATGATAGTAATCAAATTGAGATGTAAGAAAGACATTACTTACATTGTAAATTTTGCATATTACCTATTATGTATACTACTAAGAGGTGATACGTGATCAGTTTCATCCTATTTGTGATTCATCAGATATACACATATAATATATAAGGGCACAACTCTGCTCTGAAAGCTTAAGGGTATGTGTCGTTCTAAGACATGGCCTTTCTTCATGTGAATAGAATTATTGTTGTTCAGTCACAAAGTTGTTTCTGACTCTTCGTGACCCCATAGCACACCAGGCTCCCCCTCTCCTACTCAATCTTCCAGAGTTTGTCCAAATACAGGCTCTTTGTGAATAGAATAGGATGCAATTATTGCACCAACTTAAGATGGACAAATATTTGAAGTTTCAGATGTAGTTGGATTCTAAGAACATCCCATACTGTTAACATTATTCTTTATAAGAAATGTTATCCATATAAAATGGGTTAAATTCCTATTCCAGAGTCCATTTGCTTCCTAACCAGGAACACCTTGATTAACTTTCAATTTCTTAGCCCTTATTTCTTAGCCCTTTTACTGCTGCCAAACACTGATTCAAAAATTCACAACTTCTCCAATAATAAGTGAAAAAAATGAAATCAGAAAAATATTACATGGATGGTCAAAAAGAGAGATTCAGTAGAAACCAGCAGACATTGCACTACCTCAGTGTAGCTCCCCCATTTACTGGGATTATAAAGTTGTCTCACTCTCAAAGTTAGGCATAAAGCAATACTGAAACTGATCTAGACAATCTGATTATTTAATTATGCAATTAGAAATTAATAGAGTCATTATACATCTAAGAAAGAAGAGATGTAAATGTACCTATATCTCATGCAGAGAGTTGTTACTTACAATGTACTGATCAAGGAGAATATTTACAACATCCTCAATACAGTACTCTCAACTACAAGAACATTTTTAATGTCATTCCCCTTTCCAAAAGTTAAATATGCTCAACTGTTTTGATCCTTATTTTGTAGAACTTTCTCCTCCTTCCTCTGAAATAACTTTTTATTATTCAATAGCTTTGATAAAAGATCATCATTCAACTTTTTATGGATCAGTGACAGAAAGTTGTTATGGTTCTGTTATATACATCTGCTGATTGTTATTAACAACTGAACTGTTATTTATCTGTACCCTTAGCCTACAAATTCATAGCTTTCATTCTTTGTTCATTTTTTTCTTTAGATAGATTTTAAATCCAAACAGGATACATCTGTTCTGTACAGTCATTAGCATACTTGCAAGCGCTGTGCTGTGATTGGTCAAAGCGCACGGTGATCTCATTGGCCGAGCAAGCTGCACTGATTGGCCCGTAACGAATCCTCTGCGATTGGTGGAAACTAATCACGGGAGATTCAAAGCAGTGCCATTGGCCGTGGCTGCCGCGGCCAGAGAATAAAAGTCACTGTTTTTCCCTTGAATCCCCAGCCGATCTCGGGACCAAATAAAGAGCTGAAACTGAGTCACTGGCTCCGAGTCTCCTCTCCCGCGACGGACACGACACTGGCGATGAGGGTGGGATCCCGAGACTAACCCCCATCAAGCACGTGTCCTGAGGAAGCAAGACCGACAAGATGGCCAGCATCGCACTGCCTGCACCCTTTAACCCAGCTACCGAGGACTGGGAATCATACACAGACCAATTCCTAATGTTCCTTGAAAGTAGCAACTTGAAGGATGCAACTGGGCAGAAGAAAAGAGCTTTCTTTCTAACACACTATGGGCCCGCAGTGTTCAAGATGGCAAAAGCTCTTGTCAAACCCAGGGATGTGAAGGAGATGGACTGGGCCGACCTTGAGCCATTGCTCCGAAACCACTATGCCCCTGCCGTGCCCACCCTTATCAGGTGGCACGATTTCTACCGGCGGTACCAGAGATCAGGTGAGAGCATTAGCGACTTTGTGGCTGATCTATGGAGCCTAGGGGGCATGTGCGGGTTCTCAGACATGGACGAGGCTTTGCGGGACCGTGTCATGCTCGGACTCAGAGACCCAGTCCTACAAAGCCGGCTGATGGCAAAAGGCGACATCGCCCTCACCGACGCCCTCGCTGAAGCCACCGCAGACAAGGCAACCCGGAAATTGGCGAATCGAATGTGGAGACCGGACACCGGGGAACGCACTGCGACCACTGAGACGGGCCGGGCGACCGAGGCCCACCCAGAAGCAAGCCACTGGGAAACCACCACCCATCATGGCGACTTCCACTCCGCCTCCGACACCACGGATGAGGAAGAAGAAATACATCGGCTCCAGACAGGATGAGATTGGCGCGATCAGCGGAGTCGTAAGTCAGGGACCGCATGTGCCGGGTGCATAGGCGACCACCCTTGATCGGAGTGCCGGTTTTTCAATGCGATTTGCCGACACTGTGATAAAAAAGGCCACATCGCCCGAGTCTGCCAACTGAGAAAAGCCTACAGCCCCCATCGGTGAGATCATAGAAACTGGAGACAAGATGGCACCCCCCCAGGGCCAGAGACCACCAAGCCAAAAATCGCTGGAACCGAGACGGATGGAACCGACGAAGTGGCGAAAACCAGCAGTAAGAGGAAACCCACCAGATGGTTGTCATCGGCCACTCATCAACCACAGATGCCCGAAAGGTACACATGGAAGTGGGCATCGAAGGCAAACCATGTAAAATGGAGGTGGACTCGGGGTCCTACCTCTCCATGGTTGCCTGGCAAGAAATCAGGTGGTTGGTGCTGGAAATCCACAAGAGGAGGTTGGAAACCCAGAAACTAATCCTCAGAGACTACTAGGGGAACCACATCCCGGTAGTCAGAACCGGACAGTTTGAAGTGACCTTCAAGGGCTGCACAGCAAAGCTTCCCCTGACGATTATGGACCGAGACCACGCCAGCCTTTTGGGATTACAGTGGTTCGCGCCACTCGGGATTGAAGTTACGGATGTCGACCATGTCGCAGATGCCGACTGGGAAGAGCAACTGGCACGGAACTTCTGGGAAGTGTTCGACGGCATCCTAGGCAAGTACTGAGGGCCCCCTATTTACTTCAACCTAGACCCCAGCATTCCCCCAATATGCCTAAAACCATGGCGGGTACCTTTTGCACTTTGGCCCAAAATCGACGAGCAAATTGACAAGCTCATCAAACAAGGGGTCCCACAACCAATTGATCACGCCCGGTGGGAGACCCCCATAGTCACCCCAGTCAAGCCCGATGGGTCGGTGAGAATCTGCGGGGACTATAAGGCCACCCTAAATTGCGCCTTACAACAAAGCGCCTACCCTGTCCCAGTAGTGCAGCACCTTCTACACTCACTGGGGGGAGGCAAGGTCTTTGCGAAGCTCGACCTGGTGCAAGCCTATCAACAGTTGCCGGTCAACGCAGAAACCGCCGAGGCACAGACCATAGTCACCCACCGGGGAGCATTTCGCTGTAACAGACTCCAGTTTGGAGTCAGCGTGGCTCCAGGAATTTTCCAGAGCCTCATGGAGAGACTCTTGCAAGGAATTAAGGGGGTGGTGCCCTACTTCGACGACGTACTGGTGGCAGTGGCCAACCAACAAGAACTAGAGGGTCGTCTAAGGGAGGTACTAACCAAATTCAAAGAGGCCGGGCTAAAGGTGAAAAAAGAGAAATGCCAGCTGTACACAGAGCGGGTCGAGTCCTAGGATACCTCCTAGACTGACATGGCATCCACCCAACTGCAGAAAAAATCAGAGCCATTAAAGAAGCCCCAACACCATGGAATAAAATGGAACTGCAGGCATTTCTAGGACTGCTTAATTTTTATAATGTTTTCCTGCCCCAAAAGGCGACCGCGGTGGAGCCTTTGCATAGGCTTTTGGACAAGGTGGCCACATGGACTTGGGGGAAATGTGAGGAAGCCGCCTTCAACAAAACCAAGGACCTGCTCACCTCAGATGCTGTCCTAATCCAATACAACGAGACCCTACCACTTGCCGTCACATGTGATGCCTCACCTTTCAGCCTCGGCACCATCCTCAGCCACACGCTCCCCAATGGAAAAGAAGCACCCATCACCTTCTTTTCGAGGACACTCACCAAACCGGAGATAAATTACAGTCAACTGGACAAAGAGGCCCTGGCTATCGTCACCACAGTGAAGAGGTTCCACGAGTACCTCTACGGCCGCACATTCACCATCATCACCGACCACAAGCCGCTGCTGGGAATCCTGGCAGGGAACAGGGCCACCCCAAACATTCTATCTCCTAGAATGACAAGGTGGTCCGAATTCCTTGCCGCCTACAGCTACTGGCTCACACACTGACCCGGTAAGATGATCAGCCATGCAGACACCCTGAGCTGCATGCCGTTACCTGACCTAGACACCGACCCAGCACCCATGACAGCCACCCTCAGCATAGAGATTCTGCCCGATCTACCCATAACCGCGTCAGACATTGCCCGCAAGACTAATAAAGACAAACGTCTGGCGCAGGTGTTACATTGGGTAGAAAAGGGGTGGCCGGAAAAGGACGACAACGAATCATTCAGGACATTCCGGAACCAGCAAACAGAACTCTCATTACAAAAAGGTTGTGTAGTTTGGGAGGATAGCGTTGTTATTCCGGAAAAGTTACAAGGAAAGGTATTGCAATTGTTACACGAGGGGCACCCGGGCATAGTTAGAACAAAAACCCTGGCCAGGAGTTACGCCTGGTGGCCAGGGATGGATAAGCAAATCGAGACTTGGGTGGCAACATGCAAACTTTGCCAAGAAACCAGACCGAGCCCTCCTGCAGCACCAATCCCGGAATGGGAAAACCCCAGGGGACCATGGTCCAGGATTCACATAGATTTTGCCGGGCCCACAAAAGGACATATATTCCTTATTATGGTAGATGCTTACTCCAACTGGTTGGAGGTAAGCAACATGAAAACCACCACCATGGAGGCTGTGACCAAGGAACTCAGCAAGCTGTTCGCAACCCACGGCCTCCCAGATGTCATCGTGTCAGATAATGGGCCCCAATTTACCTCGCTGGAATTCGAAAAATTCCTAGCGGAATGGGGCATACGACACGCACTGACAGCACTGGTACATCCGGTGGTGAACGGGAAGGTGGAACGGATGGTTCAATTCACAAAAAAAAACCATCCAAAAAATTGAACACGGGGAAATCCAAGAAAAAATAAACAAAATGCTCTTTATACAACACATAACACCGAACACGACTACCAACAAAAGCCTGGCAGAAATATTAATGGGGAGGAAATTAAGGTCCCCACTCAACAGACTGCACCCCACATACAACCCAGAAAAACCCCCAAACTCCTCAAGCAAAAACAGAACATTCTACCCAGGTGACGCAGTCTACGCAAAGAACCTTATCAGAGAGCCACTTTGGGTACTGGCAACTATAACCCAGCTGACAGGTCCCCACTTGTACCGGCTGCAAACAACCGACGGACGAGCATGGAAACGCCACATCAATCAAATAAGATCGAGAATAACCACTGGAAACACAACCGACACGCAAACAGACACAGACAGCCCCCATAACACAAACCAAGAGGGGAGGGAATACCCCGGGAACCAAAAACCAATAGAAAGAAACCAGCTATACTCACTGGCAAGCAGCCAGCTCGAAGCCTTACCAGGGAGAAGCAGCCAGGCTAACTCAACCAGCCCAGAAAGACCAGGCGGGAGCAGCAACACCCACAGCTCAACCAGCCCGGGTAGACTGGGAGGGAGCTGCGACGAAAGGCCCGGCGAGGCCTTCCAGGCGGTTCCATCAACGAGGCAGAGAGCAACACCGAACCCGACCGAACCGGCCGGGAGCCAAGCAACAACTAACCTGCTCAGGTCAAGTAGGCAAGTACGAAGCCCCGCCTACTTATGGGACTATGTTACGTAGGACTGTACCAAGAGGGGAGGGGTGTTCTGTATAGTCATTAGCATACTTGCAAGCGCCGTGCTGTGATTGGCCAAAGCGCACAGAGATCTCATTGGCCGAGCGAGCCACACTGATTGGCCCATAACGAATCCCCCGCGATTGGTGGAAACTAATCTCGGGAGATTCAAAGCAGTGCCATTGGCCATGGCCGCCGCGGCCAGAGAATAAAAGCCGCTGTTTTTCCCTTGAATCCCGAGCCGATCTCGGGACCAAATAAAGAGCTGAAACTGAGTCACTGGCTCCAAGTCTCCTTTCCCGCGACGGACACGACAACATCTGAGATGGTTAATAAGATACAAATGATTACTTTCAGGCTGCTATTGATCACCTTCCTTTACCTTTTGCCCCTATTGATATTTACTTCTTTTGGTATTGCTCTGACTGTAAGACATGAGCAATCTTTGTATTCTCCTTTTTGCAATTCCACTTCTTTACCTGACCTTTCCAATGGTGTTACAAAAATTGTTCTTAAATTCTTTCCATTAGAACAATACACAAAATATTTTTTATTATTCTATGCATAGAAGGCATTGATTCAAAGAAAGTCTCAATAAAAGCTTGTGAAAAGGATAGGTTTATCAGAACCTATAACAACATTCTTTGATAACAGTTTATTCACAAAGAACCATTTTGAATATCTTATGCTAAGAAATTATACAACTATTTTGAAAAGAATCCTTTGCAAACAGCCAGTCCTTTGATTTAACCTTAAACTTTGGCTTGTATGCTTGTTCTATTGAAAAGGAATAACTTCAGAATACTATAAGTGCCCACCATCCCTGTCCTATTGTTTCTTTTATTTTTCTTATATGTACTCATTTCTTGTATTCCTAACTATGTTTATCCTTATACCTATTATCTTGTAAGCGATTGACAAATCAAAAAAAATAAACAAATAAAATTTTAGTTATTCTTTCAACCATGGTTAAGCTATGAACAAATCAGGGATCTCAACAGTTTCTAAAAGACAATTGTCTTCACGTATCTACTAATGGAACATCATTGCTGCAGAGGTAAGATTGCTCCTCTCTTTGACACTCTTTCTCAAAGCCCTGAAAACCTGGTTTTTCCAACAGGCCTAGGGACCCCAGAGTGGGATGATTGTTGTCATCTGGGGTGGGGTGGAGTGTTATTGCTTTTTTATTGTTTTTATATTGGGCTTTTATCTATGTAAGCCACCTGGAGTCACCAAGAGTGAATTTAGCACTCATATATATTTTCTTAAATAACTACATCAAATTAAAAATAATGATGCAGGGAAGACAAATTTTCATACTCAGCAAGGCAATGAGGATGCTTAGTGGGAGAGCTAGGGTGGTTCTACTAAATGTAATTGCAATGTTCCAACTTATTTATTTTATCCCATCTTCCATGCTATGAAGTAACTGTGAAACCATTTCTCCTCTGAAGATTTGTACTGTAGATAGCACCAGAACTCCTCCTCTGCAGAAAAAGGAAGAACAGCAAGAATTTGTGTGTCTTGAAACTTTTATTTGATAGATGAACTTGTTATGTTTGGAGCATGGGCGAGAAAGAATGGAGACAAGCCTCTGAACGGTGAACTTCAGCTCTTTATTTACATAGTGACTTCTGGCGTCTATAGTAGTTTTAACCCGCCTTATATAGGCAAACCCCAGTAACTATTAACCAATAACCAACGAGGAGCGCTAGCTCTCACAACCAATAGGAACCCTCTGTTAAGGGCCAATCGGATTCCCCAGAGCGGGTCAATCCGATCCGGCCATTTAACAACCAATCAGAAGTGCAGAGCCAGAACCCTGCACTTTACTCCAAGCTCATGCTTTATTAAAACTTTATACATTCACAACACCCCTTCCCCCTGGCTTCTGTTTGCAGGGCGCAGTTACATAGTTCTTTAGGTAGGACGGTTGTTTTATTAGTCTCTTTGATTTTCGCTGTGTCATTTGGCTGTAATCACGCTGAGGTAGATCGTTGTTTGGCAGTGGGGCTATTTCTGGTTCAGAGTTCATTTCCCTGTCATTGCCCATGTTCTCTGTAATTCCCTGAGGTTCAACTGTTTCCCTCTCTGGTTCCACTTCCTGAGTCTCTATTATACCATAGTTCTCTTCAAATGGGTTTTCTTCTTCTTGGAATTCATCTTCTTCCGTACCTCCCCCCCCTCAGTCTGGTCATAGGGGAGTTCAGGACTGCCCGCTGGAAGTCGCGATCATAATTGATCGATATGGCATTTCCATAGTCTATCGTCAAGGCATTGTACAAGGTAGGATCTTGGGCCGGTTACACGAACTACTGTCGCCTCCACCCACAATGGGTCGCCCGATAGGTTTTTAGCGTATACCAAATCTCCTACCTGGAAGGCACGACAGCAGCCGCTGGATCCTAGTGGTTTTTCCGGTTCGTAAGCTGGGTGTAACCGGTCGAGGTGGGAGCGGAGTTTTCGTCCCATTAGCAGTTCGGCTGGAGTTTTGTTGGTGATGTTATGTGGTGTGATGTGTTGTGTTGTAAAAAAAGGATTCGATTGATCTTTTCGTCAATGTTGTCGTAGTCTACCTTCTGTAAGGTTTTCTTCACAAATTGTACCATGCGTTCTGCTTTGCCATTGGTCGCAGGGTACGCAGGCAAGGTGAGCGCATGTCGAATGCCGCGGTCAGTGAAGTACTGCTCGAATGACAGTGCTGTAAATTGGGGCCTGTTATCGGATACCAGGATGTCTGGTAGTCCGTGGGTTGCAAAGAGTCTTTCCAGGGTTTTGATAACTGCCTCGGAGGTTGTAGTCATCATGCGATGAATCTCGAGCCAATTTGAATAGGCGTCGATGGTAAGTAGAAAAGTGTGGCCTTTGGTCAGCCCCATGAAGTCCAAGTGAATTCGGGACCAGGGTCCGCGTGGTGTCTCCCATTCAGTAGGAATGGCTTTAGGTGGGGCGTTGCTCACTTCCTGGCATTTTGGACAAGCTTTAACCCAATGTTCGATTTGCTTGTCAATGCCCGGCCACCATGCGTAGCTTCACGCAAGGGCTTTCATTCGCACGATGCTGGGGTGGCCATCGTGCAAGGTTCTCAGAAGCGCTTTCTGGAGTCATTCTGGCATAATGACTCTATCGCCCCAGATGACACAGCCTTTTTGGGAGAACAACTCGGTTTGTCGAGTCTTGAATGGTGTGAAGTCATCTGATAATTGGTCCAATGGCCATCCGCGTTGTACCCAGCTTAGGACTCGCACTAAGGTGGGGTCGTGTTTGGTTTCTCTCGCGATATCTCGGGCAGTTAATGGCGGCGTGGTTACCGTTGGTGCAGGATCGTTGAGAGTCTCTGGAAACGGTGCTCGGCTCAATGCGTTGGCGTGGGGAATGGCTTTCCCCGGGCGGTATTGCAGCCAATAGTTATAAACAGCTAAGAATTCTGACCATCGAGTCATCCTAGGGGATAATATGTAGGGAGTCGGCTTATCTCCGGCTATTATCCCCAATAATGGTTTATGGTCAGTCACGATAGTAAAAGCCCGGCCATACACGTACTCATGGAATCTTTTAACGGCTGACACAATTGCGAGGGCTTCTTTATTGATTTGTCCATAATTTTGCTCAGTTTTTGAAAGTGTCTTTGAAAAATATGCAACAGGGGCTTCGTTCCCATTAGGCAGTACATGGCTCAAGACGGCGCCCACTCCGAAAGGTGATGCATCGCAGGTTATAACTAACGGTAAAGTCTCGTTATACTGCATGAGTACAGAGTCAGAAGTGAGCAGTTTTTTCACGTTGCGGAACGCCTGTTCTTCTCGGTGACCCCATAACCAATTTGCTTTCTTATCTAACAACTGGTGTAACGGTTCAGCGACCGTTGCTTTATGCGGTAAAAATACATTATAAAAATTGATGAGGCCTAGGAACGCCTGGAGATCGGCCTTGTTTTGTGGCCTGGGAGCGTTTTTTATCACCCTTAGTTTACTTTCAGTAGGGTGAATACCCTGGCTATCAATTAGGTACCCTAAAAACTCAACATTGTCAGTACACAATTTACATTTGTTTTTCTTTATTTTAAGACCGGCCTCTTGGAATTTTTTTAGGACTAATTTTAACCGGTCCTGTAAGATTTTTTTTGTAGGGGCCGCAATTAATACATTGTCAAAATAGGGGAACATGCCCTTAATCCCTTGTAATAACCTCTCCATAAGTCTCTGAAAAATTCCCAGGGCTGCACTAACTCCGAATTGAAGCCGGGTACATTTAAAGGCACCTCGGTGCATCACAATCACTTGTGCCAGTGCCGTCTTTTCATCAACAGGTAGTTGCTGATATGCCTGAGCTAAGTCTAATTTAGCGAAGACTTTTCCGCCCCCCAGGGAGTGGAGGAGATGCTGCACCACCAGCACTGGATATGCGTTCTGCTGTAGGGCGTGGTTCAAAGTGGCCCGGTAGTCCCCACAAATTCGGATCGACCTGTCTGGCTTAATGGGTGTTACAATTGGGGTTTCCCAGGGGGAGTGATCGATGGGCTCTAACACCCCCTGAGCTATCAGTTTGTCGAGTTGTTCGTCGATTTTCGACTTTAAGGCAAACGGAACTCGACGGGGCTTAAGTCGGATGGGAGCTATCTTTGGGTCTAGACTGAATGAAATTGTACTTGCCTAAGCTGTCCGCGAAGACGTCCCTGAACTCATGGATGAGGTCTCCCTCCCAGTCTCTTCCGCTGACATGGTTTATGCCGGCCACTTTAATGCCGAGTGGCGCGAACCATTGGAGGCCTAGTAGGCTAGGCCTGTCTCTATCGATGATAGTGGTAAGTACGCTGTGTGCTTCTTGAAGGAGACTCGGACTCGGCAGGAACCAACGACAGGGATTCGATTCCCTTGGTAGTATTTGAGGATGAGTCTTTGGAAGTGGAGATCTTGGCGTTGAATCGTGGGGATGAGTTGTTGAAGGGTCTTCCAGGACACCATTGAGAGGGACAATCCCGAGTTGAGTTCCATGTGGCAAAGCTGGTTCTCGATGGCTACTGTGACTCGTATTTTTTTGGTGTCTAAAGCTGAAGCGTGACTGATAGTGATGGTATGGTGAGCCTCTTCTCTCTGCAAAACTCGATTTCTGTAGGAGTGGTTTACTGGCTCTCGCCGTACAGGATGGTTTCCTGTCGATTGGTGATAGTTAGTCCCTTTTGAGGCCTGGCCGAGTCCTGGTAAGCTTCGGCAGACCCGTCCGATGTGGCCTCGCTTCCAGCACTCATGGCAGAGCGCGTCGCAGAATTTGCATTCGGACCTGGCATGGTTGGCTCCACAGCCAGCGCAAGGGCGTAAAGGCTTCGGTTGGTGGTCCTGGTTGGACCACAGTCGATGGACCCCTTCTTCGTCGCTGTCTGACGACGAAGAGAGGTCCTCGTGGTGCGTCGTTGCAAGCTGCCCTTCTGACCTGGATAAAATGTCGCTTGTCGGTGGTGGTACCAGAGCATGGTTTCGGCGTAGTTGTGCAGCCGACTTTTTGGTTGCTTCTGCTGCAGTAGCATCAGCGATGGCGTCAGCAAGGCTGATGTTGCCTTTCGCCATCAGCTTGCTTTGAACGTCTGGTGCATCTAGTCCCAGAACTATGCGATCTTTTAGTGCTTCTTCTAAATCGGTGAACCCGCAGAGGCCTCCCAAATTTCGGAGGTCTGCTATGAAGTCGGCCACGCTTTCTCCCTTTCGCTGGTTCCTCTGATAAAATTTGTGCCGTCTCACGAGCGTAGGCACGGTCGGTGCGTAGTGATCTCGTAGAAGAGGTTCGAGGTCGTCCCAATCCATCACCTTCACTTCTCAGGGTTTTGCTAGTGCTTTAGCCATCTTAAATACGGTTGGACTGCAATGCATTAGGAACACCACCCGTTTCTTTCCTGGTGTGACGTCCTTTAAGTTGATGGTTTCTAAGAACATTTGGAAGCGATCCATGTAGGATTCCCAGTCCTCCTGTACTGGATCGAACGGAGTGGGTGGTACGATGACGATGGACATGGTTCCTTTGTGTATCGTCGTCTGTCACGTGCTCAGTGTTCTTCGAAGTTTCGTTGGTTCAGATGTCTCCACATCCCATCCTCGTCGCCAGTGTTATGTTTGGAGCATGAATGAGAAAGAATGGAGACAAGCCTCTGAACGGTGAACTTCAGCTCTTTATTTACATAGTGACTTCTGGCGTCTATAGTAGTTTTAACCCGCCTTATATAGGCAAACCCCAGTAACTATTAACCAATAACCAACGAGGAGCGTTAGCTCTCATAACCAATAGGAACTCTCTGTTAAGGGCCAATCGTATTCCCCAGAGTGGGCCAATCCAATCCGGACGTTTAACAACCAATCAGAAGTGCAGGGCCAGAACCCTGCACTTTACTCCAAGCTCACGCTTTATTAAAACTTTATACATTCACAACAGAACTAGTATAGAAAATATGAGAAACCAAGATATTTACATGAATACTTGTTTTATTTCATAGCTATCAAAAATTCACATGTCAACCCTCAGGTGACTTCACGTACCAGTATGTGTCATGGAGAGAGTGTTATACCATATTTATATAGTATTACTGAAATGTCCATTTATAAGTAAATGTAGAGAGAAGAAAAAGAAAACCGTTACAATATTGTTGATTAAAATACAGACACATCCATTCTTCCTCCAATCTGCAATTGTAAGTTTATGTGGAACATACAAATAATAAATCAGAAGAGTGACTTGGAAAGCCTTCTTGGCTTTTCAAAAGGAATATGTAAAATTAAGGAAACTTTCTGGGAGGAGACGAAGACAAATTACTTAAGATGTTACTGAAAAGTGACAGAGAAAATTATTAGAAATCATTTGTCAGACACTGCTTGATGGGACTAAAGATGAACTTTTTTATATAAAAAAATAAAGTTTATAAAGTGAGTTTATTTTGTCGGTGTTACAATCTATATGTGGGGGTTTCTTGTAGTTATTAATGGGAATTCCAAGATTTTAAAGATCTGTTTATGCATTGGGAAAGATCTCTTTTTCTTGGTTCAGTTTATTTTTGTATTGTAAACTTTAACAAAAGTATTGTAAAGAAGCAACAATTCTGTGAGATGGGTTGTGCTGAAAGAGTGACTGGCCCAAATTCTCTTAATAGACCTTCATGGAGAAGGGAAACTGGAACCCATTGCCCCCTAGTTTCTATATCTCCACCACTACATCCAATTGGTTTGTTCAACAGATTTCGTATTTGTTAAGTTCTGCGCATGGGCGCAAGGAACGGAGACGAGACAGTGAACAGTGAACTTCAACTCTTTATTAATCATTCTGAACAGAGCAAAAACCTAGGGCAGCAGCAGCCCTTTTATAGGCAAGCTGCTGATCTAGTAACCAATGAGAAACGTGGAGTGTTAACCCCCTTAATCAATGAGAGTGGCTCGTTAACAGCCAATCAGATTCTCCTGAACGGACCAATCCGATATCGCTATTATTGGCCAATCAGAAGTGCAGGACTAGAACCCTGCTATTTTCTAAAGGTTTGATAAAACTTTATTTTAAGCGTTTTATTAGTTCATAACACCCCTTCCCCCTGGGTTCCGTTTAGGGGGTGCAGTGACGTAATCTCTGAGGTATGAAGGTTGTTTTGACTGTCTATTGGATTTACGCTGTCCCACCGGTTCTTGTCTGTAACCCTGTTTTGGCGGGAGATTTTCAGGCGAGTCGGGTGCCGGTAGATCCTCATTGGATGACTCAGTGCCGCTAATGTTCTCATTGTTGTCCTCTGGCCTTTGCGGACTTGCCTCTGTTGAGGTGTTCCTCTGTGGCGAGGACACGCCCTTCCCTGATCCTTCTTCATACGTTACGCCCGATTGGTGACTTCTTTCGTTCCAGCTTTCCACCATTTCAAATTCGATTTCTTTGACATCCCCTCCCCCCTCAGTTTGGGAGTTACCGGAGTCGCGGAAACTAGGTTGTAGCCTTGAGCGAAGCTGATCTATATGGCATTTCCATATTTTTCCATCGTAGGTTTTCACCCGGTACGACCTGGGTCCAGTGGCTTGAATTACAGTTGCCTCAACCCACAACGGTTCGCCAGAAAGGTTTCTGGCGAAAACTAAGTTGCCTATCTTGAACTTGTGGCATTTCCCACTAGATCCACAGGGTTTCTCTGGCTCGTAAGATGGGTGAAGCTGGTCGAGGTGGGAACGGAGTTTGCGTCCCATCAATAGTTCAGCTGGAGTCTTGGTTTTCCGGTTTTGCGTGGCTTCGGGGCAGCAGGAATTCGCGACAGCTCGTGATTCCTGCTGTGCTAGCCGTCGAGGTACCCCCGATCCAGATGGGTCAGGGGGATATGGCTGCCCTGTAGGGACAGCCGAAGAGAGAGGGGAGTCGGATAGGGGGGTGGGGGTGTCGTAGACCCCCCCCTTCGCCGGAAAAACCCCTTTTTCCCAAGGCGGTGGAGCGGCGGTCAGCAATGGCCGCCACGAAGAAGCCAGCAACCGGGTAAGATTGCGCTGGAGGAGAAGAGTGAAAGTGATGTCTGAGCCGGGTCAAGTAACATCCTTTAAATTGCCTGGAACTGAGCTGTTTGAATTGCTGGAGGATACATTGTATCCCTAAGAAGAGCGAAAGTGGCGGAGAAGCTGTTAAAGGGAACTTTTTTTTCTTCTTCACTCTCCCACCCCATGGAAACAGCAGAAATGTTTGGATATATTGGACTTTGAAAGTGAATTGTTTTGAGAGTTGAAGCTAAGGGACAAAAGGATTTTTGGACATTGAAAAATTTAAGAAATTGGAAAACCCTTGTTGGAGGTATGGATTTCTGATTATTTAAAATTGATATCGCAAGTGGGAAGGGAGAGGAGAAAAAATTGGAGCAGAAGCTGAAAAAGGAGGAGATTGCCTAGAATCCCAAAGAAAGATATATGGTAATTGGACCTCTTTGGTTAAACATTAACCCCAGAAAGAGAAAGAGAAGAAGGAAGAAAAGTATTAACTTTTGGAACTTTTTTTTGAATTGTTTTTGATTAAAAATACTTGTGGTTGTTTTGGGAAAAGTTTCTCTTTTCATAATGGCATCGCTTGTGGATGAACTAAAGGCTGAATATCAAAAATATAAAAAGGAAGATACTTTGGGCGCTTTGTTTCAATTTTTAGAAATGGCGTTATGTACTTATGAAAAGCTGATTACGCAGCAGAAGGACTGGGACAAGGAAGAAGAGGAAGAAGAAACCATCTTTGATGAACAATGGGTCTTTTCCGGAGAGGAGGAGAAAAAGGATAAGAAAAAGGGGATTTTAAGAATTATAAAAACAACCAAAGAAGAGAAAAATGAGCGGAAAGGTGGAGGCAAGGTTAGAAAGCAAAGGAAAAGGAGTAAGAAAAGGGAGGAGGAAAAACAAAGGGGTAAAAAGGGCAAGGAGAAGAATAAGCAAGAGAGAAAGGGGGGGAGGAGAAGCCTCAATGGGGGGAAGCAAGATCTAAAGAAAAAAAGTTTATTTAGAGACAATGGGTGAATTTAATTTAGGATAAAAGAGGGATTCTGGAGGGTACATAAGATTGTGTTTTTATATGTGTATTTAGAGTATAAAATTTATAATGTAATTTTAGAATCTTTTAAACAGAATCCCAAGAAAAATTGTTATACGAAGTACTTTTAAGTTAGGGTAATGAGTTATAGACGTTACTCCAATTGGTGTACAGGAGAAGTATAATAAAATAAAAAAGATGAATGGATAGTTGGAAATGGAACAGACAAAGAATGTTATTGAAAATGGTAATAAGATATGAAAGAATATATAAAGGTTTTGTTATGGTTTTTTCTTTTTGGATTTTGTATATTGATAAAAGGCAATAAAATTTTCATTAACAAGAAATAATTTGGATGAAAAGGAGAAGTAGGGATAAGATATGAAGTTAAATAGATAAAGTATTGATACTATAATTTGGAATTGTTATGTTCTATTGGTTTTTTATTATTATTTTTTCCTAGAAAAGAATTTATAAGCTGTTATGCCTTGATTTTTTGTGCATTGTTTTTATAAAATTGATAAAAATGGATTATATATATATATAAAAAAATGAAAATGATAATAAGATATGGAAGGATATACAAAGTGAATATGATGCTTGAATTTGTGTCTGTGTGAAGAGTTTTAACCCGGGATCAGACAAACTTCAGAAAAGATTTTTTAGTTTTGTTTATGTTGTTTATGTTTTGTATGTTTTGTATGTTTGTGTATTGTGTTTTCTGTAAAAAATTAATAAAATTTGTTTTTTTTTAAAAAAATAGTTCAGCTGGAGTCTTGTTGGTGACGCTGTGCGGAGTGATGTGTTGGAGAAGGAGTATTCTGTTTATCTTATCTTCAATGTCCCCATAGTCCATTTTGTAGAGGTTTTTTTTTAACAAATTGTACCATGCGCTCGGCTCTTCCATTAGCCGCAGGGTGCGCTGGCGAAGTTAGCGCATGGCGAATACCCTGGTCCGCTAAGTATTGTTCAAAGGGTAGAGCAGTAAACTGGGGTCCATTGTCGGAAACCAGAACAGCTGGCAGTCCATGCATCGCGAATAACCTGTTCAACTTCCGGATGACGGACTTGGTTGTGGTACTTTTCATTTCGTGGATCTTGAGCCAGTTTGAATAGGCATCCACTGTTAGGAGGAACGTATGTCCCTTAGTAGGTCCCGCAAAGTCAATGTGGATGCGGGACCACGGTCCCCGGGGTGTTTCCCATTCTGTCAGAGTTGCTTTAGGTGGGGCATTGCTAACTTCCTGGCACTTTAAACAAGTCTTTACCCAGGCTTCGATCTATTTGTCGATGCCCGGCCACCACGCGTAGCTTCGTGCGAGCGCTTTCATACGCACGATGCCAGGGTGACCCTCATGCAGTGTTTTTAATACTGCTTGTTGTAACCGCTCTGGGACAATGACTCTATCCCCCCAAAGAATGCAGCCTTTTTGCGAAAAAAGTTCTGTTTGCTGGTTCTTCAAGGGGGTGAAGTCGTCAGCGGTTTGATCTACTGGCCATCCTCATTTGACCCAGCTAAGAACTCACAATAAGATAGGATCGCGTTTTGTTTCGATCACGATATCTCTAGCTGTTAGCGGTGGTGAATGTAGCATTTCAATCTAGAGTGTTGTAAGGGTTGGAGCTGGGTCATCGACAGTTTTCAGAAGTGGTGCATGGCTCAGTGCGTCAGCGTGGAGAATGGCTTTCCCCGGGCGGTGTTGCAGTCTATAATTGTTCGCAGCCAAAAACTCTGACCAGCGAGCAATTCTAGGTGATAATATTTCGGGGGTTGGCTTGTCTCCCGCTATAATTCCCAGCAAAGGTTTGTGGTCGGTAACATAGTAAAAACTCATCCATATACATATTCATGAAACCGTTTAACAGCAGATACAACAGCAAGAGCCTCTTTATCGATTTGACTATAGTTACGTTCAGTCTTTGATAGAGTTCTTGGAAAATAGGCAATAGGGGCTTCACTACCATTTGGTAACACATGGCTCAAAATGGCTCCTATTCCAAATGGTGACGCGTCACATGTAATCGTTAAAGGCAAAGTCTCATTATACTGTATTAAAACAGCATCTGAAGTTAATAAGTTTTTTACTTGTCAAATGCGTGCTCCTCTCGGTGGCCTCAGACCCAGGCCACCAATTCGGAGTTAGCGTAGCCCCAGGGATTTTTCAGAGTTTGATGGAGAGACTCTTACAAGGGATAAAAGGGATATATACAAGGGATATATATTATCACCTAGAATCACCACTGCTTTTTTGTCAAGAAGCCTATGTAGGGGTTCAGCTTTGGTCACTGTGGGGCAGGAAGATGTTGTAAAAATTAATGAGCCCCAGGAAAGCTTGTAGATCAGTCTTATTTCTGGGTCATGGGGCGTTCTTGATTGCCCTTAGCTTGCTATCGGTGGGGTGAATGCCTTGTCTATCGATTAGGTACCCCAGGAACTCTACTTTATCTGTACACAGTTGACATTTATTTTTTTTTACTTTAAGGCCAGAGTCTATAAATTTCTGGAGAACCAGTTTAAGACGCTCCTTTAGTAATTCTCTATTCGGGGCAGCAATTAAAACGTCATCGAAGTATGGTATGATCCCTTTTATCCCTTGTTAGAGTCTCTCCATCAAACTCTGAAACTCTGGGGCTACGCTAACTCCGAATTGGAGTCGGTTGCACTTATGTGTGATTTGTTTGGAATTGCAGAAATACTAGTGGAACAGCTTGCACAACCAGCAGAACTAACAACCAGACTACTGAAACTATGTTCCGTAAAATGTAACAAAATACCTTATATTTTACAGAGCAGATATAAAAAAGCTTGCACAATGGATTCCAAACAAAATCAAAGTATAAGTAGTCCTCGACTTATAATAGTTCATTAAGGGACTGTTCAAAGTTGTAAGGGCACCAAAAAAGTGACTTATGATTGTTTTTCACACTTATGATCATTGCAGCACTCCCAAGGTCATGTGATTTATATTTGGAAAGCTTGACAACTGGTTCATATTTTTTTTGAAATACTTTTTATTTTTTTATATCATACATTTCCTTTCTATACTGAGCAGTGTGCTCTCTAGGTGTCCAAGGTGTTAATATACAAACTTACAAACATCATCATCGTCATTATGATCATATTGTCAGCATTCCAGAAACCTCTCTTTTCAACCAATAACTCCGAGACAGACATCCCTCAAAGATTGCTTTATTTGGAAAGTAACTGGCACATCTATGGAATTCCGAATCTGAAAGCTTCCTTGCAATATTGAAAACTACAAATCCACCCCACCCTGCTTGGCCGTCATCACATCACATGGTCCAATAACAATCCATCCTAAAGTATAATACTTATTTCATTCTGTGCCATACTCAATTACCTTGAACTAACAAAAGAGTTTTATTTTGTCTACTTAGAGATACTTAATTGAATCCCCCTCCCACTTTTTCAGGCCTGTGCCAGTATGGGAACATCGAATCTTAATATGGCTTCCAAAGCTGACACACACATATATAAACAAATATGTGGTAATATATAAACAAATATGATAACATCAATCATATAACATATATTATCTTCCATTATAGTATCGATTATATAACCATCAGAAATATTTACACATCTGTTTTTTTCTCCTATAAACCACATTTCACCCAACTCCACTCCTCCAACTTCAATATCTGTCATTCAACAATCCATAGAATTGTTTCCATGTTATGAAATAATCTGAATCTTCCCTTCCTTTAATTTCCAGGATCAGTCTATCCATCTCTGCACATTCCAGAATTTTTTTCTGGATATAATATCGTCTGAATACAACTGGCTCATATTTATGATGGTTGCAGTGACCCGGAGGTCCTGACATCCCCTTTTGTGATATTCTGACAAGCAAAGCTAATGGGGAAGCTAAATTCACATAACAACCGTATTACTTATTTAACAACAGTAGTGATTCACTTAACAAATGTGGTGAGAAATGTTGTACAATGGGGTAAAACTCACTTAACAAATTTCTCACTTAGCAACATACATTCTAGGCTGAGTGGTGGTCATAAGTCTAGGACTACCTGTATTGGACCTGATGTATGAACAGGAATGAAACTGGTTTTCTACAAGTGGTAGAAACATTGTGTGAATGCAGTGATCCAGTTAGATATTAGCTTTTTAAAAATATGCATTTCTGTAACATAGAAAATAAAGTTTTCATGGCTTATAATTAAAACATCTGAATTGTATAATAAAATGGGGCACCTTTATCAAGTTACCCTTATAAAACAGGTATTTGCAGAGGTCATTTAACCTAACTCTTATATTGAAGCAGTTCTCAATCAACATCATAATCTTTTTGTTCACACCCACATGGCCAGATCACTAAGGAACAAGGTTATGATTAATGGCTGCAGTTGTAATTATTAAAAGAATATTAAAATTGTCAAATTACCAAATGCTCATATTTACTACTACTACTACCACCACTACTATAATTATAGAATCATGAATATCACCTTAAGCATGTGTACGTGTGCATCAGTGGTAGTATTCAAACCTTTTTACCACTGGTTCTATGGGTGTGGCCTGGTAGGCATGGCTTGGTAGGCGTGGCTTGGTGGGCGTGGCTTGGTGGGCATGGCAGGGGAAGGATACTGTAAAATCTCCATTTCCACCCCACTCCAGGACAAGGATACTATAAAATCTCCATTTGGTCCCCACCCCACTAACCTAATTTCCAACTCCGTTCTCCTGTTCAGGGCAACCAAAGAAGACCCAGCTGATCAGCTGGGACTCAGGAGACAGAGAACAGATGGGGGTGGGGCCAATCAGAGGTGGTATTTGTTGATTTTCTGAACTACTCAAAATTCCTGCTACTGGTTCTCCAGAACTGGTCAGAACTTGCTGAATACCACCTCTGGCGTGCACATATGAACACACATATGTGTGAAGCAGAGACTGGAAAAAAATGAATTAGCTTCCCTGTGGACATGATAATTTAATCTGAAATACTTTTTATAGCTGCTAGTTTAACATTGCAAGATTCAGACAGTCCAAAAACAAAGGAACTTCCATTTTCAGTGCTAAAACTAATATGATTTATATTTTTGGGAAAGTAAAAACTTATTGCTGTGCAAATATTATGCAAATGCCCCAGCAATGCAAATTGGACTCGAGGCACTCCTCAGAGAAATGAAAGCTGAATGCCATTTCTAATAGAATTTAATTTATTAGAGCATTAGAGGCAGAGCCGGTGGATAAAATAAACATGAAATGGTGAATATTTTTTTCTGGTATTGGGGATTTTTTTTTATTTATCCCCCACCCCCAAGTAGCTCTTTGTGCCAAGCTTCCTGATGTACCTCTTCTATATATAATAGAAGATAAAAGCAACATGCTAGCATGACATGAAATCCTGAACAAATAGGAAAGGCCACCATTGTTCTTTGATGATTAATCTTTCAGCCCTCTGACCCACTAGGATGATGACCGAAACTGACTTTGAATGTGTTCCCTACATCATTTACAAGTAAATCACCTTCCAGTTGGAATTGCCCTCTCCTCTATGTGTTTCTGTTCCTTCAAAGAAAAGCTGGCTGATTACTATATTCCATTTCTTGATCACATACAAGTAGCTGACACCGGTTCCTACTGAGACTGTTTGCGTACTTCAATTTAGCTCACACTGGCAACTTGCGGGGTGTGTGTTGTGTGTGTGTTCTATCAACTTCAAAGTATTTATTTTGGGCAGTTACTTGGCAAATGTTGGCTAGAATTTGATCATTCCTTTACTTGTGTAGTTTGTAGAGAGTATGAAACAGAGTGGAAAGCTTACAACAGTTCTTTAGCAGCAAAATAAGCCAAAACTGTGCTCATTTTTAATAACATTCCCAACATGGTTTCTTAGTGAGAAAAATCAAACAAGCTCATGTGTATATTTCCATGGGAAGTATTGATTATACCTTAGATCAGGGCTGTCAAACTCCTGACCCATGGGTCGGATGTGTCATGCACTGGCCACCCTCATGCCTGGTTTAGTAAAGGGGGGAAAAGTCCCGATATGTCACATGACTCCACTGTGATGACGTGAGTTTGATACCTCTGCCTTAGATCCTCAGTACCTGTACTTAGGTGCTTACATTTGTGCCAAAGAAAACCTGCTTCCTTCTACATCACTCATGTCCACCACTTGCATCCACCCAGATGTGGAAGAACCCACAGAGGCCTACTTTAGATGTTTTCAAACAGGCATGTGGTCCTTGGTAGCTGTTTAAAAATGGCTCTAGCAATATAGATGGCAGAAATCTGAGGAACTGAAGCAAGCTACCCTGACAAGAATTTAAATATTAGACCTTCACAATGATGGGAATTGCAGATTGGGGCAGCATTAAGGGAGACTATGAAACTATTTCCCACTCTACCTACCAATTAAGTTCTATTTTTCTTTTGTTTGGTTCTTTGTATAAAGGGTGAACGTCAATTATGCATGACTGGTGACTTAAATCCTTGTGATAAAATGGGACCAAAATCTAAATAATTTTAATACCAATTTTATGTTTTTAACTGTTTGTTTTTTTAAAAAACTTATCAGAGAGTTATCATTCTTTCACATGAATGAGGTTTGTTGTAGATGATGGTAGCATATGAGTTCCTTTATCAACTGCCTCTTATATGTTTCATTCTCTTTTGCTCCTTATTGCCTCCTTCCTATATGTTATATGAATACCTGCATGGCTATCCATTCTCATAAGAAAGCCCACTCCAAGGAAGGTTACTGCAAAATCCTCATTCCCTCTCTACTACTGGGGGAAGGTTACTCCAAAATCCAATTCCCTCCCCACCCCACTAACCTGCTTTCCAGCTCTGTTCTCCTATGCAGGGCAACAAAAGAAGTCCCAGACGATCAGGAAGCGGAGAATAGATGAGGGTGGGGCCAGTCAGAGGTGGTATTTGCTGGTTCTCTGAACTATTCAAAATTTCCACTACCGGTTCTCCAGAACTAGTCAGAACCTTTTCATAGAATAACAGAGTTGGAAGGGACCTTAGAGATCATCTGGTCCAACTCCCTGCTCAAGAAGGAGAGTCTATTCCAAATAGACTCTGATCGAATTCAGAGCCTCCTGCTGAATACCACCTCTGGAACCACTTCAGTGGGAAGGTAACAGTATTCTGTATTTCTCCGCAAGCTCTGCGCTGCAGTGTGATGTCATGTTGGCCACATGACAGTGGAAATGTTTTTGGACAATGCTGGTTTCTATGGAGCACCACCTCCTACAGTTGGATACAACTGGATAGGGGAAATCTTTAATCTTATTTATTCACTATTCCTCATTTTGTAAGGACCTAAAGACCTGGATCTGCCAGTTGGCTTGGGGCTCCAATGAGAGAACAGTATAGTGGTGATGGTGATCCAATAACAACAGATCCCACCTTCCCCCACCGTACCCCCATCCTCCCTACCAAAAATTGATTTTAATGGTTGGTTTTAACTAAGTTATAGTTAGTTGATTAGATAGACAGACAGACAGACAGATAGATAGATTTTATGATTGTTAGCTGCCCAGAGTTACTCTGTGGTAAGATGGATGGCCAATAAATTTTACAGATGATGATATACAGAGAGAGAGAGATGGATAGATAGATAGATAGATAGATAGATAGATAGATAGATAGATAGATAGATAGATAGATGGATCAGCATTCCTCAAAGCTGATACGTGATTCTGAAACTCTACATTTTATCCTCAGAATAAGTTATGCTATAGGTTACCTTTGTGGGTAGTTCTGAGTTTGGATCTCCTCAGGATTGGTCCAATATTTTCACACTACAATTCTATGCAAATCATTCGAAGTCTGACTGAATTTTGAGATTGAAGATTTAAAAATAGCATGATTTGATCAAAATTGGAGATTCAAGAGCCCAAAGTACCAAAATATAAATGGATCTCATTGAAGTTGAAAACTTGAATTCGATTAAAAAAAAAAAGACCATTGGCTCTAATGGGGAAGCATAAAAAATGTCTTTAGCTGCTTCATTTTTGAGCAAAATAGGATGCAAATAGCAGCAGTGGTATTCTTTTTTAGAGATTAATCTTACACACTTTCAGCAGGGTACTTCAAAGTTTTCACTGCAGTAAAAAAAACCTGAAATATTTTTTAAGGTATTATAGATTAGGAAAGGACCACTCTAACTGACAGCAAAGGGCTACAAACCAACTTTGCTAAATCAATAAAGCAGAAGTCTTTAACCTAACTTTAAAATAAAATTCATAAACCACTTAAAAATTAAGCTGTTACTAAATATCAAAGACTCTATCACCCATTAGGCACTTGCTTTTCTGGGCCAGCAGTCTTGTTAACACGCCTCATTGAAAACGTTAGTCTCTGTTGAGAATTAGCCTTGACAGTGCAGATGCTTGTCCACCTATTTTTAAAAATACAGTCTGAAAAGTTACAGTAGATGTGTCTATAACGTGAGATAAAATTAGCCCTGGATTGCATATGCAATAGCTTAGAGATGTCAAACTCCCAGCATCACGTTGCTGTCATGTGATGTATTGCAACTTTCCTCCTCTTCTTTAAATCAGGGATGGGTGTGGCTGGTGTGTGATGCATCTGGCCTGAGGTCTGCGAGTTTGACACTCCTTCAATAGCCTAAGCTGAAGCACACTGGCTCAGAGCACACGTAGAGAATACTCAGAGCTCACTCACAAATCCTGCTTGCCTTCACACAAGGAAAGCCCACTATTTTCTGATATGAGAATGCCGTGCCATCCTCAGCCCACTGCAAAAGCAACTGTCATCAGTTTTCCAGCTTTTGTTCCATATCAAAACCAATAACTTGAACTTCTATAGACTCAACCTATAGTCTGCCAGCTTTAGTTCCTCTAATTATGTCAATCAGATCCATTTTCATTGCCTGCTGTACTGTGAATTGTGGTAGGAGTTCTGCCTCTGCCCTATAGTCATTTGTCATGGTCCTTCATGTCCATTTCTTTCTGAAGATTTGTGAAATCTTTTGTTATTTTACAGGTTCATTGATGAAAGCCGGTCATTAAAAAAAAAAAAAATCAGTTCAGCAATAGACCTACTGAAACAGTAAACTTTTCTTGTCTCTCACTTTTTTAAAAAAAGATATGAAATATTTGCTCATTTCTGTTTTTATCTCAGGTGACTTAAAGAAAGGGATTAATTAGGTTGCAAGATCCAATCTGGTTGGTCACCCAGACCAAAGGTTTACTTTTCTGAGCTTTCGGACTTGTGCTGGAACCTACTCTCAGGAAACTCCTCTGTACTGGAATATGTGATTTAGGCTAGTCTGTGAATTGAATTTATGTAGTGGTTGATTCCTATTGGTTGATTGATGTGTTGATAGAAGAAGAAGAGTAGAGAGAAGTTCCCTGAGGATGGGCTCTGGCACAAGTCTGAAAGTTCAGAAGAGTAAACCTCTAGTCCCAGTGACCAACTCAGATTGGATCTTCCAACATTATCTTGAGACACATGCATTTTTTTCATTCATCAATTACATCGTTTTTCCTTTATTTTCCCCCACAGGTCCATCACTGAATGTGCTGGCCATAAAATGTAAAGTATAAGAGGGCACCAAGGAAGAGACCCATGGATAAGGTCTATCAGTTGAAACCACTGATCCTCAAAGTGACTTTTCTGCATGGTGGGAAAAGTAGAGAAGCAGTGGAATCCATTACACAGAACACTTGGCCAGAAATATAGCCCAAACTGAAAAACAGACTGAAATCCAGAACACCATTTCTTCAGCAAGCTTCATTTCATTAAGCCATTCAAAGTTGTCTCTCTAAGAGAGAGTTCTCTCTCTCTTAGAGCATGATAGAGAAAGACGAGTAACAGAAAACTGAGAATATTATGAGTAACAGAAAACTGAGAATATTCTTTTTAACATTTGGGATAAGAGAGTGGGATGGATGGAAGAAGGATGTGACAATGGAAAGGACGACTGAAAGAACTGTTGCCCATAGACTGGACCCACACACTAATATTGATCAAAGAAACGAAGAGTAAGGAAGAATAAAAAGAAAGTGGAGTGAAGCTGGGGGAAGGGAGACACTCAGCAAAAGTTAAACCAAAAGAGAAGATGACTTAATCTGAGTCTGTCTGTTTTCAATTAAATGGTTAAACTGATATAGATAATAATAAAGATGATCATGACAACTAAATCTCATTTCATTTGAACTATTATCCCCAAATCTAGGTAATAAAACTAGATAGGGAAATCCAAAAAAAAGGAGAAAGTGAAGGAAAAACACTACTTCTCTTCAGAATAATAACAGTATAATTACCCTATTCATTTATTATACAGCAAATTAAAACTAAACTATATGAAATCACATTGTTCACTCCTGCTTCTTCATCACAACAAGGCTATCTTAAAGTTTGAGAGCTGACTGATATTTAATTAAACCATACTTTTAGATTTGGTATGCATTTCTTTCTAAGAATGTAAAATCTCTTTTTGCTTTTGTCCAGAGAAAATTTACCCAACCCTTGGTTTCTCTGTGGTGGCTCAGTGGTTAAAATGCTGGGTTTGTCAGCTGGAAAGCCAGCAGGCCAGGTTCAAGACCCGAGTGCCACGTGATGGGCTGAGCTCCCATCCTTGTCCCAGCTCCTGCCAACCTAGCAGTTTGAAAGCATGCAAATGGGAGTAGATAAATAGGTACCACTTTGATGGGAAGGTAACAGTGCTCTGTGATGTCATGCTGGCCACATAACCATGGAAACCTCATTGGACAGCACTGGTTCAATGGCTTTGAAATGGAGATGAGCGCCATTGCCCATAGTCGGCAAGGACTAGCGGAGGTAAATCTGCAGGGACCCCTTTACCTTTTTTTTGCTCTTTCTGCCTCCCTCCCTTGAAGCTAAGGTGGGGGGTGGGGGTTACAAATAGTAAAGTAGATTTGTTCCAAGAGTCTATGAAGGGTTTGCAGAGGTTATAAAACTCACTGCCTGACCATTTGTTTGAAAACCCATTGCACCTCAATTTGTCTATTTGCGGGGGGAAAACCTGCATACAATGTTTTGAGACTGAAAAAGTTAAAAAATATTAGATTGTCCTCCAAATCTCCAAATTACCTTTGAATCTCTCCAAAGTGGTTTGAAAACACACTGAAAGCACATAGTTGATGTTTCTATTCACTCATTTAAAGCTTAGTATAATATAATGGAGGTGATTGTTTCCACTGCTCAGGTGAAATGTGATAAAAATGCATTGAAAGATAAGGAAAATAAGAAATATTTTCTTAAAACTGTTTATGCTCAGAACGTTCATACAATCAGCATGAAGTAGTAATGTGTGTTTTCTTTCAATACATAGAGAAAGATTTTGCTGTTTTCCTCCCAATCGGGAGCTAGGAAAGATTCTTCTTTCTATACCATACGCTTACCCAAAACGGTAATCATATAACAGGTTGTGCTATAATGACCATGTCATGTCAAACCGCCTTCATACACTTATATGGAATGTCTTGTGTCACCATAACGTGGAGAATACAATTCCCACCCTGAGAGCCTAAAGCCATCTTCATCTTACTGCTTTATCAGTAAGAGGATGATGGAACAGAGGAATAAAGTTGTGCAGACAGATCTTTTGTAAATGGCAAATGGAACATCTTCTTGCCAAATCAAGGGTTCATTGAAGACAAGCTTCTTTGTTCATGACAATTGCTGTGTATTGCAGTGACAACTTTAAATTTCTGAAAGATATATTTTGATATTTTAATAAAGAACATTTAAACATACTTAGGTATTTCAGGTACTTTGGAAATAGGTTGAGCCCCTCTTCTTTGTGGCAGCCCCTTAGATATTGGAACATTGTTATCATGTCAGCCCCAATCGTTCTTTTCATTAAGCTAGACATAATTGTATGTTTTATCCTTCAGTTCCCTAATCAACTTTCTTGCTCTTCTCTGCACTCTAATTAGTTGCTCAATTAGTAATGTTGATTTTAGCTGATAAAGATGTTTATCATTAACTGCGGTATCTGCCATCCTGCATCTGATGGGCGGCTCATGAAAGGGAGCGAAGGGAAGAGAAACGACAGGAAGCGAAGTTTCCTCTTGATGAGCGCGCCCCGAATGTCTTGGCACACGCTCTTTTATTGTGCTTTTTTACAAGAAAATGATTTAATCAAAGCTCAAGTCAAACATGGTAATCTCATCAGGATGTGCATGTTTACAAAGCTGCATACCGGACAGATTATTTACAATGTGGATAAGCTTATTAACAACCGTCTAGCTCCTTGTCCCTTGTACGTGCCTTGCAAAGGTCACTGAAGAGACAGAAGTTAATGATTACACGTGAATGATACAATGTTGCAAACACATGAATGATACATAGTTGCAATGATACATAGTTATAATTAACCTAATACTTGCATTCAAGGTTGCATTGCTAGGGCATGTAGAAAATGCACTGTTACATTTATTGCAGGATTCTGATAGTGAATTCAAATCCCCACAAGATAAAACAAGAGCGTAATCTCGGTTACTCTTTTACATTCATGAGCCAGAGAAAAAAGCAACATGAGAGACTCTGAACAGGAAGCAGAACTGCAGACAGTAGCAATTTGTTACTGAACCATGTCTAACTTCCAAGCATTCTTGTTTTTATTAGCAGAAAATCTTATTAAATGCTTGTTATTTAGCTTTGTTTCCATATTTTTTACTTTGGAAAATAAAAGTAAAAATGCCTGATGGTATGGCTGGACTGTTGCTATGACATGCCACAAGGGAACACAATCCTCCTGCCAATGGGTGAATGAATCAAAATGTCTTTAAATATGACAATCAAATTTACCATAGTGGATGAAAGTGCATGTCAGCTGATAAAGTTATTAGCAATAACTAGAGGAAAAACTGTTTCCAGCAATGTCCATGGCAGTTAATAAAACAAAGGAGGGAAAATGCTGTTTTTTTTCCAAGCTTCATCTGTTAAGCACATGTTCCGATGATGCTTTCTAAAGCATATTCAGTTAGAGTGTATTTTTTTTTCATGGAAAGATATAATAATATTCCCTACGCAGCAAGCTTTAGAGGTGAATGAAGGTATGAACATTGTCTAGTGCCATAAGATTCACAATAATATTTCCTAATGTACTACAGCAACCATTAGTGTGCCTGTCCTCTATTACTGAACTATTTGTTTTATTTATTTTTAACTGAATGTTATTTTATTTTAATGGGATTTTAAATTTAAGAACTCTAAATATTATTATAAAGTTGTGTAGTATATTTGAACTGAATGTTTGTAAGCTGCCTTGAATCACTTCAGCAAGATAGGCAACATATGAGTTTGGGAAAGAGGAGAGGGAAGAGGGAGAGAGAGGGGGAAATAAAGAGTGAGGGAGAGGGGGCAGGGAGAGGGAGAAAAAGAGTGAGAGAGAGTGAGAGAGGGGGACAGAGAAAGAGGGAGAGAGAGATGACAGATAGATAACTTTGCTGACCCAGGATGGAAGCCTAAGGTGAAGCTATTTGTATTTACATATTCTTTAGCTATTGTTCAGTGTAAGATTTTCTGAAAAGAACTTTCATCAGATTGACCATCATAGCTAGCTAGCTTGATTTATCTAGAGAGCTATCTATTCAATTACCTAACGATTATCTCCTGCCACATCTATCTAGCTAGTGTAGCCATCACTTCATATTCCCAGAAAACAGATGTATAGAGTTCATAGATTCTTTGTCCAATACAACTGAATGCATCAGGCTGAAGAAAGCCTATTCAATTGGGTTGCTCTTATAATCCTATTTTAACATCTTAATAAGACATTAAACATGCAGGAATATCTGCAGGGTGTTACATGCAAAAAGAAAGTTGGGTTTCAATTACATAATTATGGCTGCCATTTTGAGTATTTTGATCCTCTCTTTGCACCCATCCCTATTAATACAAATAAATGAAGAGAAGAAATCAGCCGACAGTTCAATAAAATAGATATAAATGAATAGCAATCTGACCTTCAAATCTTACTTAGATTTCTTTCTCTCTTAATATATGGGTAGAATGACAATGGTTTGCCTACAAGTCTCCAATTTAAACATCATGAGGGCAAAATTTTCACAAAGCTCTGTTCTTTATCAATGAAAAGCTTGCATCCTGAGAAGGATTTCATTAGTTTCTAGAACCTAATGACTCATAAAAATATACCTAATAAATTCCACAGAAAGACAAGGGGCCAGGAGGAATGGGGAACAGGGGAACTCAGTTTTGTATGACACAAGAAGATGAAACAGGTTGAAAATTCATTTTCAACTGCAGCTGTCTTTTTGTTCATAGCCACATTCCCTTGGAATAGCTTTTCCATTAAAGGGGCTTGGTGGCATCTTTTCAGTTAAGACAAATTGTCAAAAAAAGTAAGTTTCTATCATTATGAATTTCTATTGCTTAGAAGTTTGACATTTTGTGAGCTAATAATTTTAAGGTATCTATGTTCTATTAAACGAGATCCAGAACTGGGTCAGATTTCAAGCTGGTATAATAATAATAAAAAAAAATACTAGGGGAAACATCAGAACGGGCTAAAAAAGAAAAGATTGCCTTGTCTTACTGGACTTTTTGGACAGGGCAACCATATGCCTAGTAAAACATTTTATTATATTTTATTCAGGCTTGTTAAAGAGGGCACATCTTTTATTAGCCAGGACATGTTCTCAACAGGAGTTTGAATATTATTAACAGCTATTAAAACATACAGCAACAATGGCTAAAAAAGTTATGTGAGACATCCTCTGTTTCAGTTTGAAGCTAGATTCCTGCCAGAACTGCAGTTCTGATTATTCTTCTTGCTAGTGGATGATCAAACTTCTTGGTATGGTTTTAAAAGGGACCTAATATTAAAGCTTATGAAGGCATGAAAATGGATCCTTACAAGTTGTCCAGAAATCTTTTTTTTTTTTTTTTTGGTGCCAGTATATTTTAGTGCAAGCTACCAACAATTCCAAAAATGGTTAAAGGGATTCCAAAGGGATTTATTTACGATAGAATACAAAATATCAGAGTTGGAAGAAACTTGGAGGTCTTCTAGTCCAACCTCCTACTTAGGCAGGAAACCTTACACCATTTCAGACAAATGGTTGTCCAAACTTTTCTTAAAACCTTTCAGTGTTAGAACACTCACAACTTCTGGAGGCAAGTTGTTCCACTGATTAATCATTCTAACTGTCAGGAAATTTCTCCTTAGTTCTAGGTTGCTTCTTTTGTTGATTAGTTTCCATTCATTGCTTCTTGTCCTGCCTTCAGTTGCTTTGGAGAATAGATTGGCTCCCTCTTCTTTATGGCAATCCCTGAGATATTAGAACACTGCTATCATGTCAACCCTACTCCTTTTCATTAAACTAGACCAAGGATCTTCAAACTTGGCAAGTTTAAGACTTGTGGACTTCAACTTCCAGAATTCCTGAGCTCACATGACTGGAGGAGGAATTCTGGGAGTTGAAGTCCACAAGTCTTAAAGCTGTCAAGTTCGAAGACCCCTGAACTAGATATTTCCAATACCTGCAATAGTTCTTCATATGTTTTAGCCTCCAGTCTCCTATCATCTTTTTTGCTCTTCTCTGTACTCTTTTTGGAGTCTCAATATCTTTTTTACATTGTGGCGACCAAAACTGGATGCAATATTTCAAATGTGGTCTTATTAAGGCATTATAGAGTGGTTATCTTCATGTTATCTTGATTCTATCCCTCTATTAATGCAGTCTATAACTGCATTGGCTTTTTTGGCAGCTTCAGCACACTGCTGGCTCATATTTAAATGTTTGTCCAATAGGGCTCCAAGATCCCTCTTACAATTACTACTATTGAACAACATACCACCTATACTATACCTGTGCAATTGGTTATTCTTGCCTAAATGTAGAACCTTACTTTTTTTCATCATTAAATTTCATTTTGTTAGAAAGGGCCCAATGTTCAAGTTTGTCAAGATCCTTCTAAATCTTAGAAGTGTTGGCTATTCCTGCCATGTGGAGTTGTGTGCAAATTTGATGAGTTGCCTATCTATCCCCTCATCTAAATCATTGATGAAGATATTGAAGAGTACTAGCATTTGTATATAAGCAAGTTTAAATATACTATGGAAAAAATGGGAATTCGATAAAAAAAAAAAAGAAATTTCTGGCACAAGATATAAAGACATTCAGTGATGAAAATACCCTTACTGAGTAAGACAAGACTTAATGTTTGTTGGCACCTGCTTTTTAGAGCAGAAATTTGAATCAGAGACTGATGTCTTAATAAACAAATCATATTATTAACCATAATTCTGCATAATGCCATACTTTATTTTTATGTATTTGTAATTTGATGTCATAACTTCTCTAAAAGTTATTTATTCTACATGTCCGTCTTCAAATTATATGCTTTGCAAGTAGAGGGTTAAAATAATGGCTGATTCAGGATATTCAGTGTGTGTATCATATGCATGCACACATACTTCAACCCCAAGTTTTTAAAGAAAACAACCCCCATAGTGATTGTTGCATTGTGGGAAAAGAGACTTGAGACCCAGCTGACTTTTTCCTTTTTATTTTCTTTCCAGTAATCACATGCAGAGAAAGTGTGGCAGCCTTTTTTATAGCTGGCTGCTCACGGCTCGCGGCTCGTGGCCAATGACGGCTCTTCAAATCTCCCACTACCACGGACATATCATAGGTATGTATGCAAATATATAACACCCCTCCCCATGTGGTCCAGTCTAACCAATCCAGGCCTCACCTATCTTATGTAATCATGTAAGTAGGTGGGGCTCTTATGTTCTGACTGGACCTGAGCAATTTGGTCGTGAGTTCGCCTCTGGACTGTTCGGATGGGGTTGCTGTTTTTCCTGTTCTTTTCCGTGGAGCCTCCTGGAAGGTAGAGTCAGCCATGCCACTCCCACCAGGCCTTTCCTGGCTTCTTGAGTCTGCTCAGTCGCTCCCACCAGGAGTGGTTTCCTGATGGTTCTTCAAAGAACTCCAGCGTCCCCAAGTTGTTTTCTTCTTCCATAGTTTCAGGTACGTGTTTGCAATTTCTGATTGGGACTAATGTTAGTATTAGTTGTTGTGTCAATTATTAGAGTTTGTTTTGTCGCTTCTTTTACTTGTGGAGGGTCTCCCCCTCCCCTTTTGTTTGTGTTTGAGGGGTCTCCCCCCTCTCTGGTTTGGCTATTTTTGTTTAATGTTTGCGGCAATTCCTTTATTTGTGTAGGTTCTTCCCCCTCCTCATCCTGATTGTTAGTGTTTCTCAGTGTGGTCCTCGATCTGATTTGGTCTATGTGTCTCCTCCAGCTCTTTCCATCCTCTGTGTCTATCCTGTATGACTGGGGTTCTGTTATTTCGGTTATTGTTGCCGGTATCCACAATGGTTCCCTCGTGAGGTTTTTTTCATAGACTAGGTCCCCTGTTTTGAATGTGCGTCACTTACTGGAGGAGTCTGCTGGCTTTTCTGGGCTATATGTGGGGTGTAGCCTGTCTAGGTTTGATCTTAGTTTCCTTCCCATTAATAATTCTGCTGGGCTTTTATTTGTTGTGGTGTTTGCTGTAATGTGTTGTATACTTAGTAGTTTGTCTATTTTTTCCTGTATATCCCCTGGTCCCAAATTGTGTAGTGTTTCCTTAGTGTAACGGACCATGTGTTCTGCCCATCCGTTCACAGCCAGACGTCCCGGCGCTGTTAGTGCATGCCTTATTTCTTGTTCTGCCAAGAACCTTTCGAATGTTATTGCTGTGAATTGTGGTCCGTTGTCGGATACAACTAAATCCAGCAATCCATGTGTCGTAAAAAGTTTCCTTAGTTGTCTAATAACAGCTTCTGTTGTGGTTATGTGCATGATGCTTACCTCTAGCCAATTTGAGTAAGCGTCTACCACTATTAAGAATGTATGTCCTTTAGTTGATCCTGAGAAATCAATGTGTATTCTAGACCATGGTCCCCTAGGTGTTTCCCATTTGTTTACAGGTGCAGAAGGGGGTGTAGGTCTAGATTCCTGGCATCGTTTGCAAGTTGCTACCCATTCTCCTATGTCTTTAGCCATCCCTGGCCACCATACATAACTCCTAGCCAAGGACTTCATTCTGACAATACCCGGGTGACCCTCATGCTATAATTCAAGTATTCATTTCCTTAATATGTTCGGTATGACCACCCTATCCCCCCATAGTATACATCCCTTTAAGATTGATAGTTCCATTTGTCTATTCCGAAACGGTTTAACAGTCTCATCACTTGCAGTCTCTGGCCACCCTTTACCTACCCAATTTAAAATCCGCACCAGGTTTCTGTCCCTCATGGTTTCCATAGCAATGTTTTTTGCTGTTATGGGTAGGTTTGCCAACATCTCGATTTGAAGGGTTGATGTGGTTGGTGCAGGATCATCATCTAAATCAGGTAGGGGAGAACGGCTCAGGGCGTCAGCGTGTGTTATGTTCTTTCCTGGTTGGTAGATCAAGTTGTAGTTATAGGCAGCTAGAAATTCAGACCACCTCGTCATCCACGGTGACAGTATGTTAGGTGTAGCTTTGTTTCCTGTGAGGATTCCTAGGAGAGGTTTATGATCTGTGACAAGTGAAAAAGGTCTGCCATAGTTATATTTGTGGAAATATTTTATTCCTGTTATTGTGGCCAATGCCTCCCCATCTAGTTGGCTGTAATTCCGCTTCAGTTTAGATAGAGTTTTTGAATAGAATGCGATAGGTGCTTCTCTTCCATTGGGTAATACGTGGCTGAGTATGGCACCTATGCCAAATGGTGATGCATCGCATGTTAATGTTATTGGAAGGGTCTGCTGTATTTCATTAGTAAACAGTCTGATGTAAATAAGTTTTTTATTTCCTGGAATGCTATTTCTTCTCATTGCCCCCAGGTCCAGGTAGCTTTCTTATCAAGCAACCTGTGTAGTGGTTCTGCTATCATTGCTTTCTGTGGTAAGAATACATTGTAAAAATTAATAAGTCCCAAGAAGGCTTACAAGTCTGTTTTATTTTTGGGTCTGGGAGCTTCCTTTATTGCTCTGATTTTGTTTTCAGTGGGGTGGATCCCTTCTTTGTCTATGAGGTATCCTAGGAATTTGACTTTGTCAGTGGCACTTCTCTTTTTTTACTTTAAGTCCCGCCTCTTCAACTTTTTTAAAGACCTCTCTTAGGCGGTCTTTTGGTTGTTCTTTGTCCTTGGCTGATACAAATACATCATCAAAGTATGGTACCACCCCCTTTATTCCTTCCAATAGGTATTACACTAAACTCTGGAATACCCCTGGGGCCACGCTAATTCCAAATTGCAGTCTGTTGCATTTGAATGCCCCCCTGTGTGTCACAATTGTTTGTGCTTCTTCTGTTTCTGGGTCAACTGGTAATTGTTGGTAGGCTTGCGCAAGGTCCAATTTCGCAAAGATTTTACCTCCCCCTAAAGAATGTAATAGGTCTGTACCACCAGAACTGGGTATGCGCTTTGCTGTAGCGCGTGGATTAAGGGTTGCTTTGTAGTCCCTGCAGATACGTATGGACCCATCTGGTTTAATAGGGGTAACAATTGGGGTTTCCCACCTTGCATGGTCTATTGGTTCTAATACCCCCTGTGCGATAAGTTTATCTAATTGTTCATCAATTTTTGTTTTTAACGTGAAAGGAACTCGCCTCGCGAGTCTTATAGGGGCTATATTTGGATTTAAATTAAATGAGATAGGGGACCCTTGGTACTTGCCCAGTTCTCAGTTGAAGACACCCTGGAATTCTTTCATCAGGTTCTCTTCCCAGTCTGTCTCAGTAATGCTGTTTATTCCAGTTACTCCAATTCCTAATGGTGCAAACCATTCAAGTCCCAGTAGGCTGGGTCGATCCCGGTTGACTATTGTTAATGGAAGGACTTTAGTGTGTTTTTTAAATTCAACCTTGAAATGTCCAGTACCTACTACAGGAATTCTGTTTCCCTGGTAGTCCTTTAGTGTGAGTTTTTGTATTTCGAGCTCTCCCTTGTTTATATCAGGTATTAGTCTTTTTAGGGTATTCCACGATACCATTGAAAAATACGAGCCTGAGTCCACCTCCATCTCACATGGCTGGCTTTCTATGGTGACTTGCACATGTACCTTTTTTGCATTGATTGAGTTTGAGTGCCCAATAGTTATTGTTTGATGTGTTTCCTCTTTTCTGTTTGCTTCATTCCATCGCTTGTTTCTGTCTTTTTGACTCCAACGGCTCCCTATTTGCTTTTCCCTCCCTCGGGGGTGTGTGTGTGTTCCATCTTTGTTTAGGGCCATAATTATTTCTAGTTTGGCATGCTCTCGCTATGTGTCCCCGCCGTTCACAATACCTGCAAATTGTATCGAAGAAATGGCATTCAGAACGTGGATGGTTTCCTATGCACCCAGCACAACGGAATTCTGACTTTCTTTCATTCTGCTCCCATCTACCTTTTTCCGACCGGAGTTGATTTACATCTTTTTCTTCCTCTTTGTCTTCTGATAGGGATTCAATGTCCTCATGGTGTGTTGTAGTGGTGGGGTTTTTTTTGTTTCATCTGGTGTTTGATTAGTGTCTTCTTGGGTTTCTTTTGGTAATTTATTCATTTGTTGCATGGTGGCTGCCGATTTCTGTGTGGCTTCCACTGTGGTGGCTTCTTCTATTGCCTCCTTCAATGTTATCTTAGGTCTTGTTAGTAGTCGACCCTGTAGTGTAAGGTCCTTTAATCCAAGGACCACGTGGTCCCTCATGGCCTCATCCATGTTTAGAAATTTGCATGCTCCACCAATGTCTCTTAGTGCTGCAACAAAATCTCCAATGCTCTCATCTTCCTTTTGGTTGTGCCAATAAAATTCATGTCTTTTGATGAGGCATGAAATGGTTGGTGCACTGTGGGCTCGCAGTAATTTATCTAGGTCTGTCCACACCATCATCTTTACATTGTTGGGTGCTGCCAATGCCTTTGCCATTTTGAATACTTTGGGACCACAGTGGGTGAGGAAGACGGCTCTCTTCCGATTTTCGGATACTCCTTGGAGATCGCTCCCTTCTAGAAACATGAGGAATCAGTCGATGTAGGATTCCCAGTCTTCGGTTGTTGGGTTGAATGGTGCAGGTGGTGAGTTGTTCCTGGCCATTTCATCTCGCTCGGTCCTTATTGCCACATGCACAACTGGGCTCCTTTGTCTCACAATCCCACCTTCTTCCCCAGTGTTGCGTTGTGAGAAAAGAGACTTGAGACCCAGTTGACTTTTCCCTTTTTATTTTCTTTCTTGTAATCGCATGCAGAGAAACCGCAGTGGCCTTTTTTATAGCCAGCTGCTCACGGCTCTTGGCCAATGATGGCTCTTCAAATCTCCCGCCACCACGGACCAACCTATCATAGGTAAGTATGCAAATATATAACAGTGATAGTATGATAATGTAAATTTGACATGTCCAAAGGAGAGCAAACCTGGCTCACGGGCCCTTTATTTTCAATGGATTGATTCCATTTACTAGAGTTATATGTTGCCCAATCATTGATTAACTTTGAGTGATTTACAATTACATAAAAAATTTAAACAGTATTCAAATAACCTCCATATAACCCAAACAGATAGTAGATATGAACATTAACAAATTAATAGCAAAATACTGACAGCAATATATTTTCCCATGCTATCCTTGCTATGTAGTTTCTGCACCTGGGAAGCAGGGAAGATTATACATCCTTTTCAGTTGGACAACAAATATTGGGAGAAACACATATCAGTGCACATTCTTCCTGAAGCAAAGCTCAACAGGTCTCAAAAATCTCATTTTTGGCATTTGCTTTTGCACAACTGCCAAACTGCAGATGGTAGTCAGCCAGGTGTGCTTACAGGAGCAGTGATCAAAATTTTCTCCATGGGTGTTTAACTGCCTGTGAGAGGAAATCCCCAACGCTGTTACCCAGTGCCAATATGCAATAGGGATGTGCAGAATGATTCTGACCCAAAGCAATCCAGCCTTTTGAGTGTTTCTAAACACAGGTGAAGGCTGCATATTTTAAAGAGTTTGTTCTGAGTACGAAATCAAACCCCATTGTTTTACAGTAAGCATACACAAAAGTTGACTAGATTGTGTTGTGTCATTTTGACTGCCGATTTTCAGTATTGATTTAACTGCTTCCTGAATACAGAACTAAAGAATTAAGCCACAGCCCACAAAAGGTGTAGATTTGGATGCCGAATGTCTGAACTGCTTTCTTCTGGATCTGATTCCAAGTATGTAATTGGTCCATTGCTACCTTCATCATTCTTTTTTTTAAGCTCAGAAAATGTTAACAGATAACAGATAATCAGTTGGAATGGACCTTGTAGGTCATCTAGTCCAACCCCCCGCCCAAGCAGGAGACCCTACACCATTTCTGACAAATGGCAATCCAATCTCTTCTTGAAAGTCTCAAGTGATGAAACGCCCACAACTTCCGAGGGCAAGCTGTTCTATTGGTTGATTGTTCTCACTGTCAGAAAGTTTCTCCTTATTTCCAGGTTAAATCTCTCCTTGTTCAGTTTCCATCCATTATTCCTTGTCTGGCCTTTGGGTGCTTTGGAGAATAGTCTGACCCTTTCGTCTCTGTGGCAGCCCCTCAAATATTGGAAGACTGCTATGATGTCTCGCCTGGTCCTTCTTTTCACTAGACTAGCTATGATCAGTTCCTGTAACCGTTCTTCATATGTTTTAGTCTCCAGTCCCTTAATCATCCTGGTTGCTCTTCTCTATATTCTCTTTGTACTGTTGAATTCTCAGTTGTAATATTGGTTCTGTCTTAATTATCTCACATCTGTTTTCTTTGTGCTAGATCACACTTATGGGTGGAAGACAAGGGATGAACCTGAAATGGGACAACTTGCCACAGCCAATTCACTGCGGCCAACTTGCCATCGCCAAATCACCACTGAACAACTCACTGTGGGACAATTTAACAATTCTATTTAATTATCTAAAATTAAAAAAAACATTTTAATTTTTGCCATTCACACTTCATTCTGTCCCTCCTTTTGCATTTTTTTTTAGTGATTCTATTTCACCATTTCTTTGATATTAGTGTAATTGCTGTCCCACAGTGAGTTGTCCTATGTAAAGTTGGTCATGGCAACTTGGCCATAGCGAGTTGGCTGTGGAGAATTGTCATAGACCCAATGTAACCTGTACTATGATTCTCTTTCATACTTCATGTGAGATTGGGATGGCAAGTATGAAAGGTTAGAGCTTGGGTGATATTTTATCATTTGGGCAGCAATATATTCCACAATCCTTGTGAAAAAAAGGTAGTAGTATTAGTTGTTCATGGCTGGAATACAAATCTTTAAATAACTCCTGTAAAAATGAAAACCTTTTTTTTTTTGTCCTTTGTACTGTCTTATTCTTGGACAAATAAAAACATTATGCTATTAAACATGGTTTGCATCAAATTTAATCTATCCTGTAATGAAATTGTCATTAATGATCTATTTTAGAAAAGGAAAAAAAATCCTTATAGTATGGAGTCTGCAATCTGTATCATGTAGCTATTCCTATCCACAGTAATACCAAAATGTAAAATCAAATGCAGACAATAAATGAAATTTGTGTTGTGACTTTAAAACACTGCTTTTGTCAGTTGTCCCCCCACCCTCATGTTCTCCTATGGATTGATAAGAAGAATTTCTGAAGATAGCTTTTAGGCACTTAATCATATTTTTAATTCCCCCGGGAAGTAGTTTATAAAGAGCATAACACTACACCATGATTATCAAAGTTGTTTTATAGGTGTAATTAAAAGACCAAACCCTTTAAGCATTGCCTTGTTTACTAAGCATAATGATTGTGCTACTAAGCCTCAGGGAACTGAACATAATTGCATGGTCAACAGAGTTTTGATCTAGGATAAGCTGTTAATTTATTATCATAAATTAATTTATTAAACATTTTAGCACTTGCTTAATGACTTGCCTTAGGAAATGGGATGTGTGTAGCTTTCACTGAAAAACTGATATATTCTGTGTAAAGGAAGAATTTGCATTCAGTGAGCAGTTACACTAATACTGGCTTTGTTTTTTTCTGGTATCTATATATTGTTCTTATATGCCAGCAATAAGAGTAGCATAAAAGCTTTGTAATAGACACAATAGCAATAGACTTATATATCACTTCATAGTGCTTTACAGCCCTTTCTAAGTGGTTTACAGAGTGAGCAATCTAGGTCCTCATTTTGCTGACATCAGAAGGATGGAAGGCCTTGAGCAGGTCAACCTTGAGCCAATCAGGATCGAACTGTTGGCAGTCGTCAGAATTAGTCTGCAATACTGCATTTTAACCACTGTGCCATCATGGCTCACAGATAGGTATACTTAAATGATGATACTTGTAACTATGAGATTAGAATTGTTGAGTATCAGGATAATAGGATACATGGTAAGTCATTCTACTAAACATAAGAAGCGATGTCCCTGTTTCTGATGAGTTTGCTTGCATTTTTTGCCAAAATGTTTGCATCACTTTGCCTTTGAACATCATGTTTATTGTCTTCATTGTCATTGTAGTTTATGTGTTCATGCTGATTAAATGAGTTTATACTGTCATGCATAAAACAATAGGTAAATTGGTTGTTCATTCCTATGCGTTTACAAACATCAAAAGAAGGATGTGTCATAAAAACCAGGACCTAAAAAGTAACAAACAACACTGAATCATTTCAGATTATTAGCATCTATTTAACAATTTAAAAGAGGAGCAGTTTTTTTTTTTAGTTAATGAGTACAATTACAATTTTTGAGAATGAGTTGTGTCACAGAAGTTGTGACTGGTCACCATAACCAGTCATCTTTTTTAACTTATGGATGAGGTTGTTCCTTGTTGGTTCTTCAGATTTTAAAGGCAACTTCTTCCCTTTTACTTTCCTTTTTATTTCCCCTAGTGCACCAAACTTTCTGCAATGCCAATGGGACACCTCTTATTGGGAGTGGGGGGTGGGAAAGAAGAAATAGTTATTTTTCTTTCCTCTTATTCTATTAAATTGTACACCCTGACTTCCCTCTAATTTTGCAAAACAAACAGTGCTCATCAATGAAAATATGCTAAAAACAGCTTTAACCACTGATGTCTGCAGTGTGCCTGAGGCTTAAAAACTCATTTTTTAAAAAATAAATTCATATATTTGTTCCACAAAGCAGACTAAGCAGGATGAAGATGAAGAAGAAACAAGAAGAGAAGAGAAAGAGATTCAAGGGGTATCACATTAGATACCTACAGTTTGCTGACAGTAAGCATTTTGTGCAACAGAATTGAATTGGTCATAAAAATAAACTGCAAGCACACACATTTGTTCCTAACTAAAACTATTTTATGGGGAAAAAAAACAGCATTGAGACTTCATTTCTGGTGACGTATCCATGAGCAGAATATTAAATGGGCTTACCTACTTGATAGCATAAATAAATGGCTGCTGCAGTTCTTTAAGGAATGTAGCCACTTAGGGCACTTATTCTCAGCCATAAATATTTTCATGCCAGGTGATCTGTAGATAATAAACAGTGCACCCTGGTTTACATTTTCTTCATACTTGATCCATATACTGTTCCATTACATGTATCCTCATAAAGAACCTGCAGTTCGATGAAGGGATGGCATAGCCCTCTCCTCTATAAATGTTCCTGGAATGTTTAATCGACTGGAAAACAAGGGAGCAATTTTAGACCTCATACTGAGTAAACTCTTCTAATATAGTATTCAGGAAAATATGCCTATCATATGTGATTTTAACCTTGGAGAGTCAATGAGTGCAAAAATAAATGAAATTTTTGCTCATGCAAGCCTGCAATAATGAACCACCACACATTTGGCCAAATTATAGAATAACAGAATAACAGAGTTGGAAGGGAACTTGGAGGTGTTCTAGTCCAACCCCCTGCTCAAGCAGGAGACACAATACAATTTCAGACAAATGGCTGTCCAGTCTCTTCTTAAAAATGTCCAGTGATGAATCACCCACAACCTCTGGAGAAAACCATCTCTCCTCTTCTTTCATTTAAGCAACTCTCAGCCCATCTGTTTTTTGACATGTACATTATACAACCAGACAAGAGAAGGAACCCATTGTAAAAGAGGCCACCTAGATCTCAGCGGCACGAATCCCAACACCATTAGATGGCAGTCAAGAAATGCAGAATATATTTCTGCCATCTATTGGTCCTCCTGAGTTCTTCAGTTGGATCCTGTAGCTTTACTTTAAAGTCAGTTTGAGAGTTGTACAATGCAGGACTGAGAAGATAATAAAACACTTCCCCTCTCAGACATTTTCATTTTTGAATTGAAATCTTTTGTGCTTAGCACAAGCCATACTGTGACCTAAAAGTCCATGCTGTGATAGCTGAGAATAGCTCTGCGTTTTATTTTTTTGGAACAGAAGGAAAACTTAAAATATTGCCCAGTGAAGAGCTTTCTGTTTAAATATACTATCTATGTGAAGTTCAAAGTTCAAAGACTTGCAATAGGTATTGGTGTGCAGAACCAATATGTGTGGGTTGAGCAGGAAAAGTAGATTGATATAAACATTGTTATGTGCTCTTTCTTCCCTAACACAGAAAAGTTACAGTGACTGTTAGGGATAACATTGTTTACCCTAACTGGTTTAGGTAAAATAATAACTAAGTAATCATAGTTTGTTAGTTAAAGTGTCTGCAACTTTAAATATGGGAAAGTAATTAAGGGAGTGGTTGTGAAAGCACTTTAAAAGAAGCAAGATGACAGCTTGCTCTCTCTGGCTTTGATGATCCCTGATTACTGCTTGGAATCAAGACTGCATTGCTCGAACGGGAGAGAAAACAAAGGACTGATTTGTAAGTGAACTGACATAGGATATTCTACACGGATTTTGCTAACTGAATATCCCTGAATGGACTGACTAAATGATACATGACTATTGACTGTTATTTTGACTATGCTATGAATTCATAATGGAATAAACTATATTTTTGATAGCACAAGCGTATCTGTTATTTTTACTGTATGTTAATAAACATACAAGCTTAGCTCACTCATTTATCTGTGTGCCTATCTGACTAACGCTGCACATTCTGTTTAGCTTGTCTCCCTAACCCTGGTTGGGGAACCCAGGCTTAACACTGGTTATGGGCCCAGTCTTAACACTGGTTATGGGCCCAGAGGCTGCAAAGTCAGTTTAACTAGGATAAAACAGATTTATGTAAAAGTGAGAGTTTGTGTTGTTATACATTACAGTAAACAGACAGCTGTGTTTTATTAATTATAGTTTTATATCCAAATAAGAAAACATGGCACAAGTCAATCTACAAAGTTTGTCCCTTATATCCAAGTTGGATGGAACAAACTATGTATCATGGTCTATGAAATGTAGTCTGCTTCCACAAAGAGAAGGTTTGTGGAACATAATTGAAAATCCACCAAACGTAGAAGAATGGGATCCAGAGGATGATGAAGATAAACTAAAGATAGAAGAATTTATGCATAAAAATGAACATGCTATTTGCATAATTGCTTTAACCTTAACTGACCAACAGCTTGTTTATATCCACGGAAAGAAAATGGCTGTTGGGTGTTGGCAGAAGTTGAAGAGGATTTATGTTCGAGATAATGTTGGTGCTCACATAAATCTAACACGGAAGCTTTTCAGTACGCATCTCCAGACGAATGGTGATATGCTGAGTCATTTGAAAACTATGCAAAGCATTTTTCAAGAACTGCATGAGAAAGAGCTTATTTTCTCTGAACTACAACAAGTCTACATAATTCTATCATCACTTGATGAAAGTTATGATAACTATGTAACTTCCCTTGAAATTTTGCCAAAGGAAAGTCTAACTTTAACTGATATAACTGGCAGATTGATTGAAGAGGCAAGAAGAAGGCTTGAAAGAGATGATTTAAGGAGGCAGCAACCTCAAAAAGAAGATAATGAATCTCCTACTGCATACGCAATTAAAAAGTGTTTTAATTGTGGAGGAAGAGGACATTTGGCAAGATTTTGTAAAAAAGCAAAGTGCCAGAACGCTGGCCAGAATACTAAAAGTCATCAAAAGATAAATAAAAATTTAGAGTTAGCCATGTATACTAACGGAGCTGTAAAAAATAATTTATGGGTGGTTGACAGTGGAGCATCCCACTGTATAACAAATGATAACAAAAATTTTATTAAAATGTCCCAGAGTACACAGCAGATATCGTTAGCCAATGGCTGGAAACTGAAAGCTAAAGGTCAAGGTATAGCATACTGTTCTTTTATAAAAGAGAATGTAAAAATGTTATATGTACCACAACTTAAGTTTAATTTAATTTCAGTAAGAATTTTGGTTAAACTAGGATATGCAGTTACTTTTAAAGGAGATAACTGCATAATTGAAAAAGAAGATAAGAAAATTACTGCATCTTTAAGAGGTGAATTATATGTGTTAAATGATGATGGTTTAAAAGTGGCTAACATGGTTTATGAAAATAAGAAACCTCATGATGAATGTATTCACTTGTTACATCGAAGGCTAGGGCATTTAAATTTTAAAATGCTGAAGAAAACTGTTGAATTATCTAAGGGAATAAGTTTGAAACCTTGTAATAAGTATTTGCAATGTAATGCCTGTAATCAAAGTAAGAGCAGGGTCACACCGGCTAATAGAGTTGATGGATTTACTACCAAAGAGCCTTTAGAAGTAGTATTTGCTGATTTAATAGGTCCGAAAAAACCAAGTGTAGGAGGAGCTCGATACATACTAAGTATAATGGACCACTATTCTAGATATGGGTTTTGCTATTTAATGAAAAGCAAAACTGAAACTTATAAAAATCTCTTTAATTGGATAAAATTTGCTGAAAGGAAAACGAAAAAGAAATTAGTAACTCTTATAACAGATAATGGTACAGAATTTACAAATAATAAATTCCAGAACAGACTAAGAATGTTAGGTATTCAACATAAAAAGTCTGCACCATATAGGCCACAACATAATGCCTTTATAGAGAGAAGAGGCCAAACATTACAATCAATGGCACGAACTATGATGTCTGATTCAGGATTACCTGACAATTTATGGGGAGAAGCAATAATGTGTGGTAATCATATATTAAATAATGTTGTTAAGTCAACAACAGGTGAATTACCATTCACACTGTGGCATGGTACAAAACCTGATTTAAGTTACATGCACACATTTGGAGCACCAGCATGGGTGCATATCCCTACACAACTTAGACACAAAGGACAGCATAGAGCTAAAAGATTATATTTTGTAGGATATACATCTAATCATAGATCTTATAGATTCTGGGAACCAGGTACATCTAGAGTTTACACCAGTGCCAGTGCTAAATTCCTAGAACATGTAGGATGGAATAGATTAGAGCAAGATTTAAATAATGAAGTAATTATTGAACCCTACAAAAGGCAGAAAGATCAGACTAGTTATAAGAAGAGTCCAATTAAAGAAGAAGTCCACGAAGAGCAAATAGGACCAGAACAAGAGGAAACAGTTGATCAGGAAGAGTTAGATAATCAAGAAGAGTTAATAAATGAAAGTCCACCTGTAAGTCCTGTAATACCTAGACGTACTACACGTGTAACTAGACCACCTGATAGGTATCAAGCAAGTATAGTTTGCCATGAAACTAAAGTTCCAACTAGTGTAGATGAACTTAGGATGTATCCTGCTAAGGATCAGGAGAATTGGCAAAAGGCAATGGAAAAAGAACTAAATTCATTAAAGGTAATGAAAGTTTATGAAGATGCTAAATTACCTCCAGGAGAAAAATCCATTGGGTGCAAATGGATATTTAAAGTAAAAACTGGAAATGATGGGACTGTTACCCATAAGGCTAGGTTAGTAGCTCAAGGATTTAATCAAACTGCATCTGATTACGATGAAGTTTTTGCACCAAGCCTTAAAGCAACATCTTTAAGAGCAGCTTTAGTGTGGGCAGCTAAGAAAAACTATGTCATTAACCATTTAGATGTAGAAACTGCTTATTTGCATGCACCATTGCAGCACACTATATATTTGAAAAAGCCAATAGGTATAAAAGACAATAAAGTAAATAGTAATGATTGCTGGAAACTCAAAAAGAGTCTTTACGGGTTGAAACAATCTGGTTTTGAGTGGAATCAATATATTGTGAAAAAGTTAAACAATATAGATTTTAAATATGGTTTAGCAGATCCATGTGTGTTTAAAAGAGAAAATAATGGAACGGTGTCATTATTGTTATTATTTACAGATGATATTGCTTTGATAACTAAGACTAATAATGAAGCTAATGAGATTATATCATTATTAGCTAAAAAGATAAAATTAAAGCATTTAGGTGAAATTAAAAAGTATCTAGGATTGACAATTAACAAAACAAAAAATGGATTTAAGATATCTCAAGAAGATAAAATTTGCCAATTAATTAAAACGTATAAAATGGAACTTTGTAAACCGGCAAAGACTCCAATGAGTCAGGAAATTTGCCAAACTAATGATCAAAGTCCCAAATTTGATAAGTCTATATATCAATTTTTGATTGTAGCTTATCATATATAAGCAATTGGTCTAGGCCAGATATAGCTTATAGTGTTAATCAGCTGGCACGTTTTAATTCAGATCCACATCAATGTCATTGGCAATCATTAAAGAGAATTTTAAGATATCTTAAAGGAACAATGAACCATGCATTGTATACAGAACCAAAGGGTGATTTGAGTCTTAGTGCCTATGCAGATGCAAGTTTTGCAACTGATATAAACACTAAAAATTCAACATCTGGGATGGCTATATTATTTGGTAAGACACTAATAGGATGGAGGTCAATCAGACAACAGCATATTAGCTTGTCCACGATGGAAGCGGAATTTTCATGTCTGTCATTATTATGCACTGACTTGATTTTGTACAAACAGTTATTATTAGACATGGGTATAACTGTAAAAGATTCCATTATTGTGTACGAGGACAACCAGGCAGCCATAAAGTTAGCTACTAGTATTGCTGTAAAAACTAGATCAAAGCATACTGATTTAAGATACTTAAATGTTAGAGAATCTGTAAAGAATGGGCTAATTAAATTGGAATACTGCATTATGGAAGAAAACATTGCAGACCAATTTACAAAAGCTCAAGGAGTAATTAAGTTTAAAGAAAGTTATAACAAATATGATTTAAAGATGTAAATAGTTATATTATTATTTAACCTAAAAGGGGAGAATGTTAGGGATAACATTGTTTACCCTAACTGGTTTAGGTAAAATAATAACTAAGTAATCATAGTTTGTTAGTTAAAGTGTCTGCAACTTTAAATATGGGAAAGTAATTAAGGGAGTGGTTGTGAAAGCACTTTAAAAGAAGCAAGACGACAGCTTGCTCTCTCTGGCTTTGATGATCCCTGATTACTGCTTGGAATCAAGACTGCATTGCTCGAACGGGAGAGAAAACAAAGGACTGATTTGTAAGTGAACTGACATAGGATATTCTACACGGATTTTGCTAACTGAATATCCCTGAATGGACTGACTAAATGATACATGACTATTGGACTGTTATTTTGACTATGCTATGAACTCATAATGGAATAAACTATATTTTTGATAGCACAAGCGTATCTGTTATTTTTACTGTATGTTAATAAACATACAAGCTTAGCTCACTCATTTATCTGTGTGCCTATCTGACTAACGCTGCACATTCTGTTTAGCTTGTCTCCCTAACCCTGGTTGGGGAACCCAGGCTTAACAGTGACCATATGCAGAGTTTACCTTCCTTTAGTTGAGAGAACAGCAAAACCTCATAGCAAACACTGCCTGCAATATACTGTATATTTAAATAGTCAACCAAAGGTCAATGGGTACAAGTAGAATGTCTTTCTTTCTGAAGTTACTGCAACAATCTCATTGGTTTTAATGAGATTGAATTATCTCAGTGCTGCTAGATGATGTCTTCAAAAGATGAATGCTCAATTTGGACCAATGTGTGTGTGTGTGTGTGTGTGTGTGTGTGTGTGTGTGTGTACATGGAGCCCTGCTCTCTTGCTGTGTCCTTGATGCCTTATATTAATTTTAGTAATAGAGAAATGATTTGGGAATTGCATGGTGATTGAAGTGATTTAACATATGAACATCTAAAAATTGAACTATTATACCTCTAATCTTATATATCAGAATAACTACTTGGTATTCTTTGAGAAGATGCACTGCAGGTAAATATTTGGTTCCAGTTTTTCAATTTTTTAATGCAAAAACAGCTGGAGTTGAATGTTTGCTTGTGTCGAATCCACTTTGAGCTGATGTATTTGAAGGAAATAATGGCCGATGCATACAAAAGTTTCATTTAGTAGTGATGTCAGATATTGAGGATACAGAACAGGGGGATTACTACCCTGTTCAAAAAACCTGAGCAAATCTATATTAGTTCCTCTTTTTTAAAAACCACAAAATCCAGATGGAAATCTATCTGAACTAAATCCATATAATTTCAGAAGATATCTCAGAAAGTTCTCTTGAAGGCTGCAGCATTTAGCTACATTATTTTGGAACACTGGTATGAAGACCTATTTGCAAGGTTTATTTAACAATGAAGCAATTCTATACATATTTATTTGAAAATAAATCTGATTTAATTGTGTATAAGTTACTGAGCAGACAAATTCAGCTTTATACCGTTATACTGTAATATAGCCTGAAGGTGAAAATCCATGTTCTCTGAGACAGCATTTCAAAACCGATGGGACAAAATGTAAACCCTTCTTCTCCTTCACTGTCAAGCTTTTAATTGCAAATTCATTTTTGTATTAATTGTAATTTATGGGCCCTGGAGAGGGGACTAAATTTAATTTTAACATTCTAAGCACTTTGAGGATTTGATAGCTCCATCAGTCAAACGAATAAATAAATAAACCAGAAAGAGCTCTTCTGCCTTGGAGGAAGAGATATGATTGCAAACCTCTTTCTCTTCAACCTGAAAAATTCTATTCATTGACATTGAGAAAAATGAAAAGGAACAGATTGCACTGCATATGCAAATAAGAGAAAGCTCTGGAGCTGTAGAACCAAAAGCCCTCCTAATACTCAGTCTTGTCTTCTGTCTTTGGGATAATTTAGACTAGATCCAAGTCTAAAATTGGTAACACTGGGAGGAAAAATTGTTTTGTTCAATGGCGAGAATGCTAGTCTGCTCTAATTTATGCTGGGTGCTGAAGTTTTCTAAAACATCTTATGCCAGAGCATCTAAAGTTCCTCCCATCATTTATCACACTTGCCTGTGTTTATATTACAGTTCAAGAACTTATAATGGGGCCTGATTATCACATAGTTTTGGCAGCTTTTCTACATAATCCCTGCACAGCATCTTATAGCAAAATGTATAGTAAGATGAAAATAAAATAAAATATTGGGACCACTGCTTAAAGTATAACTTCACCAGTTCCAATTTATTTTCTGACTACAATTCAAAATGATAACTATCCCCCTTAGACTCCAAATAAAGAGATTTAATTTAAAATACAACTCCCTTTTCTGTAATTATCTTGCTTAAGCATTTTAGATTTCCTCCCAACCCTGCTACTTTTCAACCTAAATACAATTGTCCAGTCACACAAATGAATAAAATGAGTGAGTGAGTTAATCAATTTAGTAAAAACATCACGAGAGTTACTGCAAATAGTACAAAACTAGACCTGCATAGTTTAAATAACAAATGCTCATCAAAATTGCTCCCTTTGCACTGTTTTTCAGTAGCATGTTCCTATAAAACAATTTTGCAGTACTTGATGGATCAAAGCATGAATGTTAGGGTTTATCTGCCTTCACCAAAGACAGGTGGGATAACTGTGCAAATGATGACTGAAGCTTAACTATGGAGGAACATGAAGAAGATATATACAAGCAGTTCTATAAGGGAGGGAAAACTCGGAGAGTTTCTTCAACAAATGTGTAGCCCCATCTAAAGGATTCTTCAAGGAAACCTTTACCAAAACAGAGTGCATATAGAGCTTTATTTCTGATTAAAACTCATTTCCCAGCACAGAAAGGTGGGTTCCATAAGAATAAGCCTCAATACTAAGCATGGATTCACCTTTTCTTCTAAAATGAGGCTATTGCTATTTTATAATATCTCTGTCATGAAAACATTTTCCAGATATTTGAACAGGGATTCTTCTTCTCTTTGCCAGAAATGCGAAGAACATCAATTATCACAGTATCTGTGACGCAACACAGGTAATCCTTGACTTATGATCACAATGGAGCCCAAAGTTTCTGTTGGTAAGGGAGACATTTATTATGTGAATTTTGCCCCATTTTTCCACCTTTCTTGCCACAGTTGTTAAGTAAATCACTGCAGTTGATAAGTTAGTAACCCAGTCGTTAAGTGAATCTGGCTGCACCATTGACTGCTTGTCAGAAGGCTGCAATAGGTGATCCTATGACCTTGGGACACAGCAATGGTCATAATTATGAAACAGTTGCCAAGCATCTGAATTTTGATCACATGATTATGGAGATGCTGTGAAGTTCATAACTGTGAAAAATGGTCATAAGTCACTTTTTTCAGTGCTGTTGTAACTTTGAACAGTCATTAAATGAACTGTTGTAAATTGAGAACAACCTGTATGGAGCTGGAGAAGAAGTGGTGGTGGTGGTGGGGAAATCTCAGCAATCACACCACAGCTTCCCAGGGAGGAGGCAATATATTGCAGAGAGGGATCCAAAATAAGAGACTCTGCAGTCCTGAATTGGATGGAGAGGGAGGAAAAGGCACAGAGTAGCTACACCCTAGAATCTCCCAGAATATATCTATTAGGTTAGAAGGTTATAGCTTTAGTCTGATGAACTTCTCTCTGCCAAATATAAGCAAATAAAGAATTGGACCCAACTGGATTTCGCTGTGCCATCTCTGCACTTCAGTTTGAAAGTATCCTGACTTCTACTTGTTGTTTAGTCCCTTGAAGACAGACCATGTGGTTATCTTGGTAATATTTTCAGAAGTAGTTATCCAGCACCTTCTCTTTTGGGCTGAAAGAAAATAACTGGTTATGCTCACCTGGCCCGGTTTGTGTCAAAGGCAGGACTAGAACTCATTATCTCCTAGTTTCTAATGCTACCTTTAAATGCTACCTCAAAACAGGCTGTCAGGCATTTTGAGGAAAAATCAGGAAGACGTTTGTGTAGATTGTTGTGTCCGCGAAATGATGCCAGGAGTCGGTGACTTCAAATCATGCTCTTTTATTTAAAGTTGGAACCGAACTGGCGTAAAGGAAAAAGCCCGCGGCTTTTATTCCTTTAGCCGCGGCGACCGCGGCCAATGGCACCGCTTTGAATCTCCCATGATCCGAATGGACCAATCGCGGGAGATTCTCAGCGAGCCAATCGGTGCGGCTCGCCTGACCAATCAGAGAGCCCCGCGCTTAGGCCAATCAAAGCGTGGGGATCTCAAGAATGCTAATTAAGGACAGAACACCCCTCCCCTCTTGGTTCAGTCCTTACGTCGCATAGTCACGTAGGTAGGCGGGGCTCCGTCTGAGCCTACTGGACCTGCGCAGCTCAGTCGTAGGTTGGATCCTGGCCGGTTCGGTTGGGATCTCTGCTGCTCCTGCTGCTGTCGTGGGAACCGGCTGGTCGGTCGGGCCGGTCCACTCTCCGTAGCTCCCTCCTGGGCCTCCCGGGTTGGTTGAGCTGCGGGTTTCGCCGCTCCCGCTCGGTCTTTCCGGGTCGGTCGAGCTGGCCTGGCTGTCTCTTCCTGGCGAGGGGTCATGATGGCTGCTTTCCGGTAAGTACGGCTGGTTTATTCTTCTTTGGTTTTGATCCCCGGGGTATTCCCTCCCCCCTTGGTTTGTGTTGTGGGGGTTGGTTTCGCCTGTTTGTGCGTCAGTAGTCTCTTGGTTGGTAGTCCTCGACCTTAGTTGGTCGATGTGGCGTTTCCACGCTCATCCGTCTGCTGTTTGTAGCCGGTACGAGTGTGGGCCTGTTATTTGTGTGATGACGGCCGGTATCCAAAGTGGGTCTCCTGTCAGGTTTCTTGCGTATACGGGGTCGCCGGGTGCGAAAGTTTGGTGTTTGCTGTTTGAGTCTGGGGGCTTCTCCGGGTTATACGTGGGGTGTAACCTGTCGAGTGGGGACCTTAGTTTCCTGCCCATTAATAGTTCGGCTGGGCTCTTTTTCGTTGTGGTATTTGGGGTTATGTGTTGGGTGAAGAGTAGTTTGTTTATTTTCTCCTGGATCTCCCCGTGGTCTATTTTCCGGATGGTCTTCTAAGTGAATTGGACCATCCGTTCCGCCCTACCATTCGCCGCCGGGTGCGCCGGTGCTGTCAGCGCGTGGCGGATGCCCCTTTCCGCTAGGAATTTTTTGAATTCCAGCGAGGTGAATTGGGGCCCGTTGTCGGAAACGACGATGTCTGGGAGGCCGTGCGTTGCAAAGAGTTTGCAGAGTTCCTTGATCACGGCCTCCGTGGTTGTCGTCTTCATGTTGCTTACCTCCAGCCAGTTGGAGTAAGCATCAACTGTTATGAGGAAGGTGTGTCCTTTTGTGGGCCCGGCAAAGTCTATGTGAATCCTAGACCAAGGTCCCCTTGGGGTTTCCCACTCTAGGACGGGTGCTGTGGGTGGGCTTGGCCTAGTTTCCTGGCATCGTTGGCACCTTGCTACCCAGGCCTCTATTTGTTTGTCCATCCCTGGCCACCAAGCGTAACTTCTGGCCAGGGCTTTAGTCCTAACGATGCCAGGGTGCCCTTCGTGTAGCAGTTCCAGAACCTTCCCTTGTAGCTTTTCTGGGATGACCATCCTATCCCCCCATAGTATGCACCCTTTTAATAACGATAGTTCCATTTGGCGGTTTCGGAATGTTTTGACGGACTCGTCGTTGTCCCTTTCCGGCCACCCTTTCTCTACCCAATGCAACACCCGCGCCAGGCGTTTGTCTTTATTAGTTTCTCGGGCAATGTCTGATGCGGTTATGGGCAGGTTGGGTAGAGTCTCTATGCTGAGGGTGGTCGTCGTGGGTGCTGGGTCGGTGTCAGGTTCCGGTAGCGGCGAGCGGCTTAAGGCATCTGCATGGGAGATCATCTTGCCCGGTCTGTGTATGAGTCCGTAGTTGTAGGCTGCCAGGAACTCGGACCACCTTGTCATTCGGGGAGACAGAATGTTCAGGGTGGCCCGGTTTCCTGCAAGGATTCCCAGCAGCGGCTTGTGGTCGGTTATGATGGTGAAAGTCCGGCCGTAGAGATACTCGTGGAATCGTTTTACGGCGGCAACGATAGCCAGAGCCTCTTTGTCCAGCTGGCTATAGTTCCGCTCCAGTTTGGTGAGGGTCCTTGAAAAGAACGCGATGGGCACTTCTTTTCCGTCGGGGAGAGTATGGCTGAGGACAGAGCCGACGCCGAAGGGTGATGCGTCGCATGTGACGGCCAGAGGTAGGGTCTCGTTATATTGTATAAGGACGGCATCCGAAGTGAGGAGGTCCTTTGTTCTTTGGAAGGCGGCTTGCTCGCGTTTCCCCCAAGTCCAGGTTGCCGCCTTGTCCAGGAACCTATGCAAGGGCTCCGCCGCCGTCGCCTTTTGGGGCAGGAAAACATTGTAAAAGTTAAGTAGCCCCAGGAATGCCTGTAGTTCCGTCTTCGACTTGGGTGTGGGGGCTTCTTTGATGGCCTTGATTTTTTGGTTTGTGGGGTGAATGCCGTGACGGTCTAGGAGGTATCCTAGGAATTCTACCCATTCCATGCATAATTGGCATTTCTCCCTCTTGACTTTTAGTCCGGTCTCTTTAAATTTGGTTAGGACCTCCCTTAGGTGACCCTCTAGTTCGGCTTGGTTGGCTGCCGACACTAGGACGTCGTCGAAGTAAGGTACCACCCCCTTGATGCCTTGCAGTAGTCTTTCCATTAGGCTTTGGAATATTCCCGGTGCCATGCTGACTCCGAATTGGAGTCGGTTGCATTTGAATGCCCCCCGGTGGGTGACTATGGTTTGCGCTTCTGCCATTTGTTCGTCGACTGGCAACTGTTGGTATGCCTGGGCGAGGTCGAGCTTGGCGAAAACCTTGCCCCCTCCCAGTGAGTGCAGTAGGTGTTGCACTACTGGGACGGGGTAGGCGCTTTGTTGTAGCGCGCCATTTAGGGTGGCCTTATAGTCCCCACAGATCCTCACCGACCCATCGGGCTTGATCGGGGTGACTATAGGGGTCTCCCACCGGGCGTGGTCTATGGGCTGTAGGACCCCTTGCTTGACGAGCTTGTCAATTTGCTCGTCTATCTTGGGTTTAAGTGCGAATGGCACCCGCCTTGGTTTCAGGCGTTTTGGGGGGACGTTTGGGTCTAGGTTGAAAGATATAAGGGGCCCTCGGTACTTGCCTAGGTTTCCGTCGAAGACCTCTTGGAATTCCCGGGCCAGTTGCTGCTTCCAGCTGTCATCGGTGACGTGGTCGACTCCCGTGACTGCGATGCCGAGCGGGGCGAACCATTGCAGTCCCAGTAGGCTTGGGTAGTCGTTGTCGACGATTGTCAGGGGAAGTCTTTCGGTGCGCCCTTTATATGTGATGTTGAAGTGTTTGGTTCCGACTACCGGGATGCAGTTTCCCTGGTTGTCCTTTACAATGAGTCTCTGGCTGTCTAGGTTCCTCCTTTGGAGGGTAGGCACCAGGCACTTTATTTCATGCCATGCTATCATGGAGAGGCAGGACCCGGAGTCCACCTCCATTTTGCATGGCTGGCCCTCGATGCCTACCTCCACGTGGACCTTCCGGGCGTCATTGGTTATGGCGTGGCCGATGGTGACCGTCTGATGGGTCTCCTCTCTTCGCCGGTTATCGCCACCTCGCAGGGATCGTCCGTTCCGGTCCCATCTGTTGTCCGAGGGGGGATCTCTGGTCCGGGGTGGTGTGCTCTCTCTCCTCCGGTCGCTCTGGTCCCATCGTGCTGGGCTGCGATTTTTCTTTAGGCGGCAAGCACGGGTGATGTGTCCCTTCTTGTCGCAATGCCGGCAGATCGATTCGAAAAACCGGCATTCTGACCTGGGGTGGTCGCCGCCGCAACCGGCACAGTTGGTCCTCGACTTACGACCCCGCCGGTTCCGTGGGTCGCGGCCTGTCTGGAGGCGATGGATGTCCTCCTCGTCATCTGAAGTGCCCGATGCCGAGTGGAAGTCGCCCTGGTGGGTGGTCATCTCGGGTTGGGCCTCGGTCGACCTCGCCGGGTTGTTGTTTCCGCTGCGGTCCCCAGTGTTCGGTCTGCGCATGCGGTCGGCAGAAGTTCGGGTTGCTTCGGCGGCTGCAGCTGCGGTGAGGGTGTCTGCTAGGCTGATGTTGCCCTTGGCCATCAGCCGGCTCTGGAGGACGGGGTCCCACAAACCGAGCACGATTCAATCTTGCAGGGCGTCATTCAGGTTGTCAAATTTGCAGAGCCCCCCTAGGCGCCGCAGCTCGGTGACGAAGTCACTGAAGCTCTCACCCAACCGTTGGTCCCGACGGTAGAATTCGTTGCGTCGGATCAGGATGGGTACCTCTGGAGCGTAGTGCCGCCGAAGTATTGGCTCGAGGACGTCCCAGTCCATCGCGGTCGCATCGGCGGGTTTGGCAAGCGCCTTGGCCATCTTGAAGACCTCGGTCCCGCAGTGGGTCAGGAAGACGGCGCGCTTCATGGGGCCGGTGGCGTCCTTCAGATCGCTGCACTCGAGGAACATGCGGAATCGGTCTGAGTATGATTCCCAGTCCTCAGTGGCGGGGTTGAAGGGTGCGGGGGGTGCGATTTTCACCATCGTGGTGGTTCGTCTGGCTTCCGTTGGACACGTGGTTCGGTTCAGGGTCTGGATCCCACCCTCGTCGCCAGTGTTGTGTCCGTGAAATGATGCCAGGAGTCGGTGACTTCAAATCATGCTCTTTTATTTCAAGTTGGAACCGAACTGGCGTAAAGGAAAAAGCCCGCGGCTTTTATTCCTTTAGCCACGGCGACCGTGGCCAATGGCACCGCTTTGAATCTCCTGCGATCCGAATGGACCAATCGCGGGAGATTCTCAGCGAGCCAATCGGCGCGGCTCGCCTGACCAATCAGAGAGCCCCGCGCTTTTGCCAATCAAAGCGCGGGGATCTCAAGAATGCTAATTAAGGACAGAACATAGATGCCGTTCTTGCTTAACATTCATTTGTTCAGCAACCATTTGAACTTACAATGGTACCGAACAAAGGAAGGATGTAAGACCGGTTCTCAAAGTTCCAACTGTTGCAGTTGGACCATGCCAAGTTTCTTCAGAAACATAGCATAGTGAAAATTTTTTTAGAGGTAATCCTTGGTTAAAGCCAGCAATTGGGACCAGAATTTCCATTGTTAAACAATGTGGTTGGATAGTCCAATGTCATGTGAGCACTTAGCAACAGCAATCCCAGAAGTCCCCACTGTATTGTTAACTGAATCCTTCTGGTTATAAGACAAGGACCCAGTCCAATCAAAGCCATTCTTGGCTTGGTCCCTCCCAGTCCTGAGCCTCATAAGATAAAGTACTGTCTCCTGCTAAACTATCCACCCCCATCTCTTTCTTTTGGACATCCACCTATCCACTGCCATTATCTGCCCCTCCTGTCCAGCCCTACCTGTTGCACTTGCCACATTATACACCACTATTGTACCACCTGGATCCTTCTTTCATGCCACCTTTTTTTCCCATACTGGTGCAGCCAGAGCTTTTCTTAACAGTTCATTGGAGAAATCTTGCTTTTCTATCTCCATTGCATCTTGATAGTGGAGCTGTTTGGAGTGGTAAGGGATTTTGTTTCTAGCTACCTTGCCAGATCAATTAAACGAAAACTTGAAAGCTTGTACAATATAAAAAGTCACTTATATCACTTTGTGTTGGCAGCCAAATTATGGCATGGCAAGAATTGGATAATATGGTGTTTATATAGACCCAACCTATTTCACAGGGTTGTTGCAAAGATAAAATGCAAAAAGGAAGTACCTTATAAGCCACATGACCCCCTGAATGAAAAGGTGGAATTGAAATCCAATAGATTAATACATGTCTAATTTATCTAATAAAGACAGACATTTAAGTTCTCCTTTAACACGTGTCATTTGTCCAGGAATCCAATAGATGAAAAGAAGTGATTCAGTTTCCAACAATTATTTTGCTTCTAGATTTATCCAGTCAGATTTAGAGAAAGGTTTTGGGTTCAGCTGATCCCCAATTTCTGATCTGGATCAGGATGCTTTGATAAATCAGTGTCTGTATAAACTGAAGTTGAATCCCTCTGGTAAAAGAGACACACAAGCCTTTTCAAACGACTTAATGTTTCAAAATACTGCAAAAAATAAAATAAAATAAAATTGGATGCAACATCCATAAAAAATAATTTTGCTGTTTCTGTTGCTTCATAAAACACAAGGAGGAAAAAGGAGAAAGGCAAGTCTGGGAGTTCAGGGTGGAAGGTAAGATAGAAATAAGAGTGAACAAACAACTAACAAGCCTGGTTGAAGAGATGAATCCTTGTTTAAAAGGATCACCTTAAAAATAAACGGTCCACTGCAATTCATCAGGGCTACAGATGGATTATGATAAATCAGATTTCTTGTAATACATTTTTTTCTTTTAATGACCCTGTAATCAGGAGTGGGATTCAATTTTTTTAACAACCAGTTCCGTGGGCGTGGCTTAGTTGGTGGGTGTGGCTTAGTTGGTGGACATGGCTTGGTTATATTATTGGCTGGGCATGGCCAACTCAATATCACTCACATCGTGACGTGCATCTCCTTGCCTGGCCTCTCATGACTGTGGGGATGCTGCAACAGTCGTAAGTGTGAAAAATGGTCATAAGTCACTTTTTTCACTGCCATTGTAACTTTGAATGGTCACTCTACACAAGCAAAGTACCAGCAAAGAAGAGGAAAAAAATGCCAGAGAGGTCCCTGAGACAAGAAGTCTAGTCCTGCTAAGAATGTAATAAGGATTAACGGAGAAGCAGTTTCTGTAAGCAACACCAGAATGTTTCCTTCCTGCCTTCCTTGCAGGATTAGGCCAGTAATTTCTTCTAACAACCAGTTCTCTGAACTGCTTAGAATGTTAACCTGGTTCTAGTGAATAGGTGCGAACTGGTAGAATCCCATCCTTGCCTGTAATCCCTTGCATAGGGTGTGGTTGGAGTTGGAGGTGACTGCAGTGGTGGATTAAGGCTCACTGGTGCCCTAAGCACTGACAAATCTTGGTGCACCCCTCCATTGTACATACAATATTTTTTACAAAACTTCATTGTTTTTTTTTTCTTTCTCAACTTTGAGGTGCTCCCTTTGGGCCTGGTGCCCTAAACACGTGCTTAGTGGTTAATACACCACTGGGTAACTGAATGAGCATTTAGTGTCTGGATGCCCTTCCTGACACCTACATGTAGTTTGTAGCAAAGAATTACTCACTGTGTCCATCTGATTGTGGCAAGAGCTCCACCACTATACCACAGTGCCACTCATTTCTTATCACATTAGCATTAGCTTATTCTCTGAATTTGGATATTCTTCATCCCATAATAATTTATTAATGTTCTCAAATATTTTAGTAAATAATATTAATTGTAACAACAGCAATAATTTTCTGTGACCTGTATTTTTCTCTGTGACAATCTTGTCCTAGATTGGGCTTAGATTTGAAGCTGACACTATTGTCGGTACTTAGCCAAAATAATATCCATTCTATCCCCCAGCAGGATACAATTATGTGGACTCCTTCCATTAAAAGTTTATCTAAGCATTGAAAGTTTATCTAACCAACCTGGACCATGGCCTTGATAACCCCATCTTTTATGAATTTTTCTAATAATAAAGATATCTGGAGCTACATCAAGTGCACATTATCAAGACAGAAAATTGCTCACTTAGAAGAAGAAACAGCAGCAAATACATAAATGGCATTTTACAATGTTCTGTTGGATATAATCGGTCCTTTGCTTGGACAAGTAAATTGCACATGAATTATTATGATAGATGAGGACATTTTGTTATGGACTACACCCATTCAGTAAGATATATTATGGAATTATTTTAAAGTTTATTTTTTAGGGAAAGTAAAAATGTTAACATTTGCAGCTTAGCTTTTGTAGGTATATCAATTCTTCTGAAAATATTAGTAAGGATCATTAAGTCAGGGTTCCTGATTCGAAAGCACAACATCAGGATTTGGCTTGGTGGAAGGAATGCTGGGAGTTGTGGACTGAGTTGACATAAAGATTACTTTATAAATTTATTTCAAAATTGGTCTGAGTGTATAATTATAATTTCATTATTTATTACATGTATTATGACCACATACTACAATAGACTTTGGGCAATTTACAAAGTGCAAATACACAGTTAACAGAATTAAAAGCATAAAACAAAATGTGGTCAGCCCAAACACTCATAACAATGAAATATATTAGAGCCCCCCCAAAACACATTCAACCCTTGTGTCATTATCAGCGGGTAGACTATGAATAGAAGGATACTCAGTGGCAGGAATGGCCCTCTTTCTTTAGAACTCCTTTAAGCATCCCACCAATAGAAAGAGTTCATCTGTAGTGGAGATGCTGGTAGACAAGAACAAAAGAAGAAGACAGATAAAGGAAGAAACTAGAACAAAAGAACAACCTAGTTGAAAGTGGAGAATCCAGCAGATGAACCTTGCTGATAGTTGAACTGGGGTAGAATTGATGTTGGCTGCAAAAGACCTATAGTACCTGTGTCATGCACTTGCAAGTCAGAAAATCCAGGTGATGGTGATGGCAAACTGTCTAGGTGCTGGCTTGGATTTCCAAATGGCTCAGACCATTGATATTTGAAGGAACATGGAGGCTGTTGATTTGTAGTTCAGGCACTGGCAAGTAAACACTGGCTAACACTTGAGAGATAACTGGTGGTCCTTAAGAAGTGAACTAAATATCTGGCAGCAGCAAGATTTGGGTTATCCTGGGAGAAGTGTCCAAAGGACATTGTGAATCCTACAGGTAGAACAATATAGTAATGCTGGGATCTACAACGTGACAATTATGGGTGGCCATGTCTCTGGGGACACATTAGGTCTCCTTAAAAAGATGCCCCTTTGATCTTTTTAAAACTTAGTTTTAAAAATATAGTTTAAAAAGATATTTTTTTTTCAAAGAGAAGGTCCATACAGACAGTGGTAAGGACAGCCGAAAAGATTATAAGAAGCCCGCTTCCCATTATTCAGGACTGCTTATAAGCACTATGTGCTTAGAGTTCAAAGCATTGTTAGAGATCCCATGCACCCACTTTACAGTCTATTTTTGTTGCTCCCCTCTGGGAGGAGATTTCAAAGTATTTGTAACAGGACTATCAGATCCTGTAACAGCTTTGTTCCCTATGCCATCTTTCTGGTAAACTCACAAGATTCATTTTTATCACCAGGTACACACATATATCTGGACTAGACTGTATTGTTTTTCTGGGTCATATATGTCATGTTTATGTAGCATATATTGTAGGTGGTTACCCTAAAAGCTACATTCTATGAAATCTCATTTTAACGTATGCTGATTAGTGTACATTTAAAGTAACAATAAAGTTATTATTCTACTCTACTCTACTCTACTCTACTCTACTCTACTCTACTCTACTCTACTCTACTCTACTCTACTCTATTCTTCTAATTTAAACAAAACTAGAAAGCAAATTGCTGTATTATAAAGCAAAGCACCAGCTTCCTGAATAATTTTCATATTCCAAAACATCACTGGAGTCCACATGTCTCATAAGAGTTAAAATGGTGAGTGAATGTATCCAAAGGATGTACTAACAGTGTTAACCTGTGGCTGGTGTATATAGAGAATTACATGATATGGAGAGTTTCATGAAACCGCCTCACTATTTTGACTTCTGATAAATAAGAGTTTTCTGATACACTGTAGCAGTTACCAGTTTCTTCTGCAAAACTCAACAAGCTGACAGGCAAGAAATAGTTTCTGTACAGTTTGGCAGCCCAGATATGGCTATCCAAACAGTAGCCACCATTTTGTGAATAGACAAACCACTTCTGGTAGCTATTTTTGTAAAGTATCCACAACATCCTATAAATGTGTTCCCTGGTCTAAAATGTTTGGGAAAAATTACTTTATTATCTGATGCCATTTGTTCCATATTTTTTTTTTTGTTCTATTGCCTCAGCAGATAGCAGCACCTAAGTGATCTTGGCTAATCTCAAACACTAAACAGAGTTAGCTTTTGAGATTAGTATTAGAGTTAGCATTGGATAAGGAATCCTTCAGTGAATTCCAGCACTGAGATTTACACTGAACAGTGAAAAAAAAAAAAGATCTTGGAAGAAAATGATAATCTCAAACTCCTATAAACACTGCCAAGAATACTGCATGATGCATCCACTTTGACAATAGTCAAGCTTAATTCATGGGTGTCAAACTCGATCGTGTCATGTGACATATCACAATGCATCGTGACATTTTGTGCCTTTGTGGAGCCAGAGTGGGTGTGGCCTGCTCATGACCATTTGGCCCACGGACTGCCAGTTTGACACCCCTGCCTTAATTCATTATAGTACCTTCAAGACTGCTGCAGAACCTTGCAATGATTCTTATTATGAAGAAGTCTGTTTGTCTTACATAGAGTCATACATGTACAAATCATAACAAAATGTTCCTTAGGGTTTTTATTTCTTTTATAATTGGAAGAAGATGGTTTATTATATCTTAATTATAACAAGGTATGAAAAATAAATGACTGCACACAAGCGTGGGAGTGAGTGCGCACGGGGCACGCATGCACACACACACACATGCACACTTAAGAAAAATGTGCTTAGTTTTTATATTGATTGTTTCCTGAAAATTGCTTTGTAAGAGGTTTGTTTTCCTTTTCTCTTCCCCGCCCCCCCCCCCGCCCCAGAAACAATTCTTGATTAACTACAGAAGTATATTGGCTTAAGCATTTCAAAGTTGACCTAAGCACCTTGGGAGCTCTGTGTTTGAAATAGCAGTCTTTATGAGGCCCTGATGAAGGTTTATTTTTTCGATTTTTAGAAATTATATCTGGACATTTCTCTTCTTTGTGTCTCCTAGCAGCTTTCTCTTTTAACTAGAAGTTGGAAAGGTCAGGTTCCAGCCCAGATGAGGTCATTGAGATCAGGCACATCTCTTTAAACTGGAGTTTGTCCTTCCATTTCCTTGTACTTCCCTCTCAGTGGAAGCAGAATAGGAAACTTTGACTCACTTAACTTCTTTGCAGATGTGCTCTGAGTTTATTTTGGCCATTGGTGGTTGCCTGTGTAGCATCATCCATCAGAAATACTAGACACTGATCAGCTCATCTGTAAAAAAAAAAAAAAAAATCTAAAAGATACCAGGTATATGTCTGAACCAAAACCAGAAATTTCCCAGCTAATGCACTGTGGCATGCAAAGAATCTTATTCAACTTTTCCAATTACACTTGTGTCAATTTTATCTGCTGTTTTGCTTGCATTTAAAAATTATCATCATCACTGTTTAATGTTTTACGTCATGCTAATGTATCCAGATGATATCAAGCATCAAGGGTGTTTTTCTCCCATTCAAAATTTAATTACAAAAAATACTTATTGACACAACCTTAGGCAAATCAGTTTGATGGAAACCATAGCAACCATTAATTTCATTACAAGATGCTTTCACACTTACCTTTTTTTTCCTCTGGTATAGTATTGACGGAATTTACACACATCGTTATTTGCAAAACACTCCAGGAGTTTTAAAATACTTTCCTTCTTGTTCTTCTCCACCTTCTTAAAGAAAGATACTGGCTGGCTCCAGGGCTTATAGATAAGGTGCCAATTTGGTAGGAAGGGTTCAATAGATTGGGAACCTTTGGATTCAGCACAGGCATTGTCAATTTCCCTACATATCTCATTTTAATTCTTCTAAGCATTTGAGAACTGGAACAAATATAACTAACTAACTGCTGGGTTTTGTTTTTGTGTGTGTGTGTGTGTGTGTGTATGCGTGTACGTGTGTGTGTGTGTGTGTATGTATGTATGCACATGTGTGTATAGAGAAGAAAAGAATAGACACACACACACAAGGGCATATGATAAGAAAATAAATAATAACATATATACACAAACACACACAAACACGCACACACACAAATATATATAAAATACATTGATTTGGGTCACGAAAATCTGGAATTTCTTACTAAATTTTTTTTTCAGTTTACAGTAATCATTCCAGATAAGGAGATGTTGGATTAAGCAGATCCTTGCTATTAACCAACCAAGCTCTTTTATTTTCATGCTTAAATTACACTGTTCACCCTTTTGTTCTGCTAAAGTTCAGAATAACAGAATAATAAGAATTGGAAGGGACCTTGGAGGTCTTCTAGTCCAACCACCTGCTCAAGTAGGAAATACTATACCAATTCAGACTAATGGTTGTCCAATCTCTTCTTACAAACCTCCAATGTTGGAGCATCCGCAACTTCTAGAAGCAAGTCAAGGTCTAACTAAGGAAATTTCTCCTTAATTCTAGGTTACTTCTCTCCTTGATTATTTTCCACTCTTTGCTTCTTGCCCTGTCTTCAGGTGGAAAAATGACCCCCTCTTCTTTGTGGCGGTCCCTTAGATATTGGAACACTACTATCATGTCATACACACACACCCAGTCCTTTTTTTCATTAAACATACCCAATTCCTTCAACCATTGTTCCTATGTTTTAGCCTTCAGTAATGAGTAATCATCTTTGTTGCTCTTCTCTGCTTCTCTTCTCTTTCTAAAGTCTTGGAATAAAGAGCACTAAACACTACATGAGACTCATTCAGGTGAAATAGAAGAAAGTCATAGTTACAAAGGCACTCTTGAAGCCAGTCATATCTTAATAATATTGAAATGTAGGCATGCTATTAAAAAAAGTCTTGCAATGGTGCAATCGAAACTTTACCCGTTTTCTACATGTTTCTGTTTCATACAAACAGTGGATGGAGCTTTGATTGTACTATTGTAGCTACCGTCTTGACTTTTTTGATTGCATACCCTTGCTATAGTGCATTCTTCTTAAATCTGATGTCCTCCACATGTTCTGGAATACATTTTCCATCTTTTCCCCTTAGTGAAGTTAAATTCTTGAGAAAGATTACTGTCATAATTTATGCTGGTTAGCAGACAAAGAAGAAGGAAGCATAAAAGCTTTTCCACTTTTACTGAACTACAATTTTATTGAGATGAGTGGAAAAAGAAAATAGTGACATTATACATTTTTGTAAGGAAAGAGATGGAGATGTAGCCTAATAGGAGAGCTTTTAAGTTGCTTCTGTAGGTTGGAAAGTGTAGCCTCCAACAGAAAAGTGTATCTTTATGTCTTTTTAAAAATTTAAACTACAGTCTATAGGAATATAAATATTCCCCTGAAATTGTATGGTACAGAAAAATGTTGAATGACATTCAGACTGGAAAAACAAAGAATACATTTCAGAAAGCATTAGAAGAAATTTAACATTTATTCATTGATTTAAATATTTCTAACCTGGCACCTTAAAATGCATAAATTGATGGTCACATAGAATGACAAAATCTTCCAGTCAGCTAAACTTTATTCTGCATCATTTAATAGTCATATCTATATCGCATTTTCTCAAAACAGTGGTATCAAACTCAATCCCATCACAGGCTGTGCTGGAATTTTGTTTGCCCATGGGGAGCTGGGGTGGGCGTGGCATGTTCATCAGGGCTAACTGGGTGGGCATGGACAGGCCTGGGGCAGTGAGGGGCGGTCCCTTGCTGTCTCTGGGAGGGCCCGTGGGCCAACTCCGCAGCCTATCATGGGCAGAATCTGGCATGCGGACCATGTGTTCTAGAAGCTTCTGAATTGCAATTTCTAATAACTCTCACTAGCATTAGATGTCTGGTCTAAGTCATTGTGCTGATCCCTGATATAAAATAAAATAATACATATACTCAGAAAGTGCACGTGTGCATAGACATAAGGCTAGAAAATCAAGAGGCTGTGAGTTCTAGTCCTGCCTTAGGCATGAAAGCTAGCTGGGTGACCTTGGGCCAATCACTGTCTCTCAGTCCAACTCATCTCACTGTGCAGTTGTTGTGGGGAAAAATTGAGGAGGAAGGAGTATTAGATATGTTCAATGCCTCATTTATAAAAACAATAAAGGTGGAAATCAATCAATTTTAAAAACCAATAACATTGTTAACCCTAACTGGTTTAGGTAAAATAATAAATATGTTATCATGGTTTATAAGTTAAAGTGTCTGCAACTTTAAATATAGGAATGTAATTAAGGGAGTGGTTGTGAAAGCACCATAAAAGAAGCAAGGAATGTCAGCTTGCTCTCTCTGGCTTGATGATCTCGAATTACTGGATAGACTGAAGACTGCGTTTTTCCCCTACTGAAAAGGAGAGACAAAGGACTGATTCGTAAGTGAACTGACATTGGATATTCTACACGGACTTTGTTAACTGAATATCCTTGAATGGACTGACTAAAACGATACATGACTAATGGACTGTTATTTTGACTATGCTATAAACTCTAAATGGAATAAACTTTATTTTGATAGCACAAGCGTATCTGTTATTTTTACTGTATGTTAACAAACATACAAACTTATCTCACTCATTTATCTGTATGCCTATCTGACTAATGCTGCACATTCTGTTTAGTTTGTCTCCTTAACCCTGGTTGGGGAACCCAGGCTTAATACTGGTTATGGGCCCGGGCATAACACTGGTTATGGGCCCAGAGGCTGCAAAGTCAGTTTAACTAGGATAAAACAGATTTATGTAAAAAGTGAGAGTTTGTGTTGTTCTACATTACAATAAACAGACAGCTGTGTTTTATTAATTATAGTTTTATATCCATATAAGAAAACATGGCACAAGTCAATCTACAAAGTTTGTCCCTTATATCCAAGCTGGATGGAACAAACTATGTATCATGGTCTATGAAATGTAGTCTACTTCTACAAAGAGAAGGTGTGTGGAACATAATTGAAAACCCACCAAACGTAGAGGAATGGGATCCAGAGGTTGAGGAAGATAGACTAAAGATAAAAGATTTTATGCAGAAGAATGAACAAGCTATTTGCATAATAGGACTAACACTGTCTTACCAGCAACTTGTTCATATCCATGGAGAGCAAACGGCTGTTGGGTATTGGCAGAAGCTGAAGAGGATTTATGTTCGAGATAAAGTTGGTGCTCACATAAATCTAACAAGGAAACTTTTCAGTACACATCTCCAGACAAATGGTGATATGCTGAGTCATTTGAATTCCATAAAAAGCATTTTTCAAGAACTGCACGAGAAAGAGCTTATTTTCTCTGAACTACACCAAGTCTACATAATTCTATCATCACTAGATGTAAGTTATGATAACTAAGTCACTTCCCTTGAAATTTTGCCTAAGGAAAGTCTAACTTTAACTGATATAACTGGCAGATTGATTGAAGAGGCCAGAAGAAGGCTTGAAAGAGATCAGTTAAGGAGGGAGCAACCTCAAAAAGAAAATAATGAATCTCCTACTGCATACGCAATTAAAAAGTTTTTTAATTGTGGAGGAAGAGGACATTTGGCAAGATTTTGTAAAAAAGCAAAGTACCAGAACGCTGGCCAGAATACTAAAAGTCATCAAAAGAGAAATAAAAATTTAGAGTTAGCCATGTATACTAACGGAGCTGTAAAAAATAATTTATGGGTGGTTGACAGTGGAGCATCCCACTGTATAACAAATGATAACAAAAATTTTATTAAAATGTCCCAGAGTACACAGCAGATATCGTTAGCCAATGGCTGGAAACTGAAAGCTAAAGGTCAAGGTATAGCATATTGTTCTTTCATAAAAAAGAATGTAAAAATGTTATATGTACCACAACTTAAGTTTAATTTACTTTTAGTAAGAATTTTGGTTAAACGAGGATATGTAGTTACCTTTAGGGGAAATAACTGCATAATTGAAAAAGAAGATAAGAAAATTACTGCATCTTTAAGAGGTGAATTATATGTTTTAAATGATAATGGTTTAGAGGTGGCTAACACGGTTTATGATTATAAGAAACCTCATGATGAATGTATTCACTTGTTACACCGATGGCTAGGGCATTTAAATTTTAAAATGCTTAAGAAAACTGTTCAACTATCTAAAGGAATAAGTTTGAAACCTCGTAATAAGTATTTGCAATGCGTTGCCTGTAATCAAAGCAAAAGCAGGGTCATACCGGCTAATAGAGTTGATGGATTTACTACCAAAGAGCCTTTAGAAGTAGTATTTGCTGATTTAATAGGTCCGAAAAAACCAAGTGTAAGAGGAGCTCGATACATACTAAGTATAATGGACCACTATTCTAGATATGGGTTTTGCTATTTAATGAAGAGCAAAACTGAAACTTATCTAAATATCTTTAATTGGATAAAATTTGCTGAAAGAATAACTAAAAAGAAATTAGTAACTCTTATAACAGAGAATGGCGCGGAATTTACAAATAATAAATTCCAGAATAGACTTAGAATGTTAGGTATACAACATAAAAAGTCTGCACCATATAGGCCACAACATAATGCCTTTATAGAGAGACGAGGCCAAACACTACAGTCAATGGCACGTACTATGTTGTCTGATTCAGGATTACCTGACAATTTATGGGGAGAAGCAATAATGTGTGGTAATCATATATTGAATAATGTTGTTAATTCAACAACAGGTGAATTACCATTCACACTGTGGCATGGTACAAAACCTGATTTAAGTTACATGCACACATTTGGAGCACCAGCATGGGTGCATATCCCTACACAACTCAGACAAAAAGGACAGCATAGAGCTAAAAGATTATTTTTTGTAGGATATAAATCTAATCATAGATCTTATAGATTCTGGGAACCAGGTACATCTAGAGTTTACACCAGTGCTAGTGCTAAATTCCTAGAACATGTAGGATGGAATAGATTAGAGCAAGATTTAAATAACAAAGTAATTATTGAACCCTACAAAAGGCAAAAAGATCAGACTAGTTATAAGAAGAGTCCAATTAAAGAAGAAGTCCACGAAGAGCAAATAGGACCAGAACAAGAGGAAAGAGTTGATCAGGAAGAGTTAGATAATCAAGAACAGTTAATAAAGGAAAGTCGACCTGTAAGTCCTGTAATACCTAGACGTACTATACCTGTAACTAGACCACCTGATAGGTATCAAGCAAGTATAGTTTGCCAAGTAAATAAAGTTCCAACTAGTGTAGATGAACTTAGGATGTATCCTGCTAAGGATCAGGAAAATTGGCAAAAGGCAATGGAAAAAGAACTAAATTCATTAAAGGTAATGAAAGTATATGAAGATGCTAAATTACTTCCAGGAGAAAAATCCATTGGGTGCAAATGGATATTTAAAGTAAAAACTGGAAATGATGGGACTGTTACCCATAAGGCTAGGTTGGTAGCTCAAGGATTTAATCAAACTGCATCTGATTACGATGAAGTTTTTGCACCAAGTCTTAAGGCAACATCTTTGAGAGCAGCATTAGTGTGGGCAGCTAAGAAAAACTATATCATTAACCATTTAGATGTAGAAACTGCTTATTTGCATGCACCATTGCAGCACACTATATATTTACAAAAGCCAATTATTATAAAAGACAATAAAGTAAATAGTAATGATTGTTGGAAACTCAAAAAGAGTCTTTATGGGTTGAAACAATCTGGCTTTGAGTGGAACCAATATATTGTGAAAGAGTTAAACAATATAGGTTTTAAATCTGGTTTAGCAGATCCATGTGTGTTTAAAAGAGAAAATAATGGAACAGTGTCATTATTGTTATTATTTACAGATGATATTGCTTTGATAACTAAGACTGATAATGAAGCTAATGAGATTATATCATTATTAGCCAAAAAGATAAAATTAAAGCATTTAGGTGAAATTAAAAAGTATCTAGGATTGACAATTAACAAAACAAAAAATGGACTTAAGATATCTCAAGAAGATAAAATTTGCCAATTAATTAAAACGTATAAAATGGAACTTTGTAAAACGGCAAAGACTCTAATGAGTCAGGAAGTTTGCCAAACTGATGCGCAAAGTCCCAAATTTGATAAGTCCATATATCAATCTTTGATTGGTAGCTTATCATATATAAGCAATTGGTCGAGGCCAGATATAGCTTATAGTGTAAATCAGCTGGCACGTTTTAATTCAGATCCACATCAATGTCATTGGCAATCATTAAAGAGAATTTTAAGATATCTTAAAGGAACAATGAACCATGCATTTATATAGAACCAAAGGGTGATTTGAGTCTTAGTGCCTATGCAGATGCAAGTTTTGCAACTGATATAAACACTAGAAAATCAACATCTGGGATGGCTATATTATTTGGTAAGACACTAATAGGGTGGAGGTCAATCAGACAACAGCATATTAGCTTGTCCACGATGGAAGCGGAATTTTCATGTCTGTCATTACTATGCACTGACTTAATTCTGTACAAACAGTTATTATTATGGGTAGAACTGTTAAAGATTCCATTATTGTGTACGAGGACAACCAGGCAGCCATAAAGTTAGCTACTAGTATTGCTGTAAAAACTAGATCAAAGCATACTGATTTAAGATACTTAAATGTTAGAGAATCTGTAAAGAATGAGCTAATTAAATTGGAATACTGCATGACAGAAGAAAACATTGCAGACCAATTTACAAAAGCTCAAGAAGTAAGCAAGTTTAAAGAAAGTTGTAACAAATATGCTTTAAAGATGTAAATAGTTATTAGTTATATTATTATTATTACCTAAAAGGGGAGAATGTTAGGGATAACATTGTTTACCTTAACTGGTTTAGGTAAAATAATAAATATGTTATCATAGTTTATAAGTTAAAGTGTCTACAACTTTAAATTTCGGAATGTAATTAAGGGAGTGGTTGTGAAAGCACCATAAAATAAGCAAGGAACGTCAGCTTGCTCTCTCTGGCTTGATAATCCCTAATTACTGGATAGACTGAAGACTGCATTTTTCCCCTACTGAAAAGGAGAGACAAAGGACTGATTCGTAAGTGAACTGACATTGGATATTCTACACGGACTTTGTTAACTGAATATCCTTGAATTGACTGACTAAAACGATACATGACTAATGGACTGTTATTTTGACTATGCCATAAACTCTAAATGGAATAAACTATATTTTGATAGCACAAGCGTATCTGTTATTTTTACTGTATGTTAACAAACATACAAACTTATCTCACTCATTTATCTGTATGCCTATCTGACTAACTCTGCACATTTTGTTTAACTTGTCCCCTTAACCCTGGTTGGGGAACCAAGGCTTAACAAACATCAATCTTTTTTAATTTTTACTTCTTATTCTCAGCATGTATTTCATGTGTGTGTGTGTGTATGTGTGTGTGTGTGTGTGTATCTATATCTATATCTATATATCTTTGGTTATTCGGGTTTTCTCCCGCATAAAATTGGAAGTATCCTGGTGATGTTGCAACGAAATCTCATTTGTCATCTTCAGGCTTGTGTCTTCGGCTTTGTGCTTCTCCGAGTAATGTGAGCTTGAAGCTGCTTCTTCCTTTTAACTACTAGTGGGGTGTGACTTGATTGGGTGAGGGCTTGGTTGTGTTCTAATTGGGTGGGGGTTTGTTCTCATTGGTTGGGGGGTTGGCTGTGTTCTGATTGGGTGAGGGTATGTTCTGTTCAGGTGGGGGCTTGGTTATGCTCAGGTTAGTCTTAGTTGCTGGGGGATTTGAGCTGGTGAGCTGTGATCCTGTTGTTTGGCTTCACATTCGTGGTCATTCCACATCTTCAAGATGGGTGTCTGTTTGCTTCATGTATGGGTTGGAGGGGTTTAAAACGGTACAGCTTCTGGTCCGTGGTCATGTCTCATCATCTGTGTTCATCAGATGAACACAATACAGAAGCCTGGTGATAGCAGATGAGATTCTGCCAAAACGTTGCTACAACTTTAAAAGCACAGCTTTAATGACATGGGAAAATACCCGAACAAAGCGGAATACACACACACACACACACACACACATATATATATATATGTCTGGCATTCAGCTTTGTTCAGGTATTTTCCCACGTCATTATAGTTGTGCTTTTAAAGTTGTAGCAATGTTTCGGCAGAATCTCATCTGCCATCATCAGGCTTCTGTATAGTGTTCGTCTGTGAGTTAGACTTTTACAGTGGTTTCAGATTTAAATTTGGGGCAGCCTATTGCTATGCCAGAATGGTTTTTTCTTCCTCCTGATTGGTTGGGAGTCTTGGTCTGTGTTTATTGGTCTTGGAGTTTGCTGTGTTCTGCTTGATTGGTGTTTCTGATATCTTCTGTCTGTTTTTTGGCTCTTTTTGTATGTTGATTGGCTGGCAGCATTGTGTTACTTTATTGGAGGCCTTTAGTGCAGCTTGGCTTCGGGTAAATGGATGGCTATCATTAGTTAAGAAGCTGGGTTTCAACTGGGTGCCTGATTGGGATGTGTTTGAGCTGGAGGTATTAGGGGGGATCTGTTTGTGCCCAGGTGTTTGCCTGGCTTGTGGTGTGGAGATTTTTTTGTTTGTGAGTGCAGGCTTCCAAATGATTGACAGCCTGGTGGAATCATCTCTTCTGTTCATGCTTTCTGGTCTTTTTTCAATCTCTATGGCTTCTCTGATGATTCTGTGGCTGGGGTTTTCTATAGTGGCTAGGGTTTTGGTGCCATTGAAGTTGATGCTATGACCTGTGGCTTCCATGTGTTGGACTAGTGAGGAAGTGTGTTCCAGCTTTTTGACTCCATTTTTGTGTTCATCCAGGTGGGTACTTATTCTTCTATTGGTCTGTCCAATGTATGTGGCCGGGCATGATGCACAGGGGACTTCATATATGCCTTGGTTTTCCAGGTCAATTTTATCTTTGGGGTTTCTAAGGATGGCTGCTATTTTTCTGTCTGTTTTGAAGGCAGTCTTGATGTGATGTCTGTGTAGTATCTTACTTATTTTGTCTGTAGTACCTCTTATGTAGGGCAGGACAGCTGTTCCATAGGTCTGTTCATCTTCTGGGTCTCTATTATGTTTCAGTGTGTTTTTGTGGATCAAGCTGGTGATTTTGCTTCTGTGGAAGCCATTGGCTGTCAGTACTTTAGTCAGGGTGCATAGTTCAGTCTTAATGTGTGTCTTGTCTGCCAGGTGTTTGGTTCTAGTAATTAGTGTTTTAGCCACAGAGTTTATCTGTGCTGGGTGGTGGTGGGATTGGGCGTTGAGGTTGTGGTTAGTGTGTATTTTCTTTTGGTATACGGTGTGTCCTAGTGTGCCATCTGTTTTTTTGTAGATTAGTACATTTAGGAATGGTAGTTGTTTGTTTGTTTCCATTTCCATGGTGAACTTGATTTTGGGGTGTGTGTTGTTTAGGTGTGTTAGGAAATTGTTTAGGTTTTCTTTTCCATGGGGCCAAATCACAAATGTGTCATCGATGTATCTTAACCATAGTTTGCGTTTGTGGATGGCATTGGCCAGGGCTCTGGATTCGAATTCTTCCATGAACAGGTTTGCAATAACAGGTGACAGTGGTGATCCCATAGGGGCTCCTTCAATTTGTTTGTATCTTTGTCCTTTGTATATGAAATATGTGTTGGTTAAGCAGTGTTCTGTTAGTTCCATGAGGTGTTTAGCTGGTTGGTATTTATTTTTGATGATTTCAAGGGTCTCTTTTATTGGGACTTGAGTGAATAGTGAAACCAAGAAAAAAACATTCTGGCACAGCAATAGGCTGCCCCAAATTTAAATCTGAAACCACTGTAAAAGTCTGACTCACAGATGAACACTATACAGAAGCCTGATGATGGCAGATGAGATTCTGCTGAAAGGTTGCTGCAACTTTAAAAGCACAACTGCAATTATGTGGGAAAATACCTGAACAAAGCTAAATGCCATACATGTAAGTACCCGTGAAAACTACAGGCACCCCTGACATCAGTGATATTGAGCTGGCCATGCCACCCTGGCCCCCTGAAGTCAAACACGATCCTGATGCGGCCCTCAATAAAATCAAGTTTGATACCCCTGCTTTAGGCAATTCCATGGTCAAACAAAAGGGAGCAAACAATATTGTATATTTGATGTCACTCTGATGACATCTTTTAAACCTGCAGAATAGAATATCATTTTCTAATTCTGGGTGATACCTCTCAAAAAGTGTATATGAACTGAACAAAGTGCCCATTTAGATATTTTATTTCAGGTTAATCAAATATCTGCATCAAACTGATTTCCTTAACTGAATCAGAAAAGTTAGACTGAACCATTGAATCAAATTGGATGGTTCCAAATTGATTGGACAAAGTCATTTCAAATTGTACTGAACTGATTTGATGCCTTAAATTTAAGCAACAGATAGAATCTGCTCAGGTCTTCAAATTGATTCAAACCATCAAAGTGATTTCATAAGTCAAATTGGATTGGAACTGATCTACTACCTCTAATGTACAACAATTACTATTTTCTAAATATCTATGCTAAAAGCATTATTTAAGATTGAAGCAATAGCTCAATAAGATTATCAGAACAATCCTAATACAAGATTAGATGTTTCTAAACATGTAACATAGAGCAGAAAAGAGTGTCTAATTCTCTTCCATCATTGTGATGTTGTTTACTAATTGGAAGTTGATTACAAGAGAACTGTCAACCCACAAGTGGTGTTTTAGTAGTTCTAGAATACACTAAGAAAACAATATTTACTATTAAAATAATGATGAACACCATGCAATTTTAGCTAAGAAAATTAGCTCACTCCAAAAACAAGTGCATCCTGGGAAGCCAGACTCCATTTCCATTAGCATTCAGAGGAAACCGAAGCACCAGGAAGAATCCAGCCTAATCCGTGGCACACATTCATCATAGGACAACATTCCACATCCCATACACACAGCATCGCTCAGGAAATTTAGATTTATCTGTATTTGTTAATTCTTATGCTCATCAGCAACTCAACACTGCTTATTTTGTATTTGGGTTCTTATTGTATGTTGTTAGGAATATGAGTCACCTAACAGCTATTTGGGTTAGAAATATATAAACCAGGATAAACATTTTAAAACTGTAACTTTAAGAAAACGCAAAACTGTAATTAGGTGTGGTTTCTCAAATGTCCATAAGATGGAGCCAAGAAACCTGGTTTGTTTAGTCTGAGTCTCAGAAGAGAGTGTGAGTGTACCTCTGCTTCCTTCTGTTGGAAAGTATTGCCATTGCTCCATTTCTTCTAATTGACTGATATTACTGGATTTAATGTAAGTCTGTTGCTGAACTGTTTTTTGACACTGGACTTTGATATTTGGATTATTCCTGGATTAAAAACTGACTGATTTAACTTGTGAATGATTTTGGATTGCTTATTTTGAACTTTGCTTAAACCTTTCTGGAAGTAAAAACCTACATTTACTGTACGGTGTATCTGTGTGCTGTGTGTGTATTATTCAAACACTACTCTCAAATACGTCTCCCTGTATGCACTCAATCTCCTAACGGGGAATTACCTCAACATATGTATTTCTATTTTTCCCAGTTACATTCATCCTGTTCCTATAATAAAGCATTCAGATGTACGCACATGGTCTGTTTCATTGGTGGATAGGTGGGCTTAGCTGCATGTCAAGTTGCACACAGAATAACGTGTAGTGAGTACAGGTAGACACCATAAAAACAGTTAAATCTGTTTTTTGCTCAACAATGCCTTATGGTGGTGCTGGACCAGTGATGGTATCCTACCGGTTCGGCCTGGTTCTGCCAAGCCGGTAGCAGCAATGAGCAGTGGAGACTGAACCAGTTCTCTCTGCCACTCTGCTGTTGGGCCCACCCACCTACCCAGGCTCCCATACTTACTTTTATCCTCTGAATTTGAAGTGCAGCTGCTTTGCGTGACACAGAAGAGTGCCACGCGGGAACTGCTGAAGCACTCGGGATCGTGCAGGCTTTCAGGAGGCAAGTTAGAATGCTTCTGCACCTGCGCAAAGTGTGTGTTTGGTGCACCAAGCCACACCCACTGAACCGGTGGTAAAAATATTTGAATCCTACCACTGTGCTGGACCAAGGTAAATCCATATTGTGGGTTAGAAAGTTAATTTGTTTATCCCACCTACTAGAAAAGTAAGTGGCTTAGTTGCCAAAACAACAGAGCAGTATTTCCCAATATGCTGCACTTCTGATGTCATTAGATAATTGGCTATGTTAGCTGGAATTTCTGGAACTTGTAGTCTAACAACTGTAGAAAATACTGTTTGTTCACATAATTTATAACTGTCAAGCAAAACAACATATTCATATTACCCATCCAAATGTTCTAGTTTTGACATCTTGAACATTTCAGTGTTAATGTTTAGAATTTTGACTGGTAGCCTTTTCTTGTTGATTTGTATAGTTTATCAAGTTCATAGAATCATTATTTCCAAACAGAAGCAGCCTGTTTATGATTTTTAAATTGCTATTCTATTGCTCACATTTTCCTCTATTTCACTGCTATAAGATGCACTCTTCATAATAATCTTTTCAACGGAGGCCATTATGAATGCTTTATAAAACATGCACCTTGATTATAAATGCACACATTTTCTACATTGCTAATATAAAATAAATGTCATGTATTTTTTCACTTTCATCTTTTGCCAAAGTAGTTGATATTAAGGAGGCATTAAGAAAACCTGAGTCTCAGTTCATTATTCATTCTATAGTTTTTTAAAAAAATCTGTGCATTAGATGCTATTAACACATGCAGAATGGCAAATATAATGATCCCATTAAATCAGACAGTTCATGAAAAATGAACTGTTGTTATTTCTGGAAGAGTTCTTTATATTGTTATTCACTCAAATAATTTTCGAACATGTCCAGTTGAGAACAGCCTGAAGGTCCTCCAGTGGATGGTGTGGACTATTCTATTCACTTCAGATTCTGGTGGTTCAATCAAAATAATGAGATATAAAAGCTTATAATGCAAACTATCTAGAACAACAAGGAATATATTACAACCCCCATTTTGTGCCAGCTTTTAATTCATGCTTTTAAAATGTCACTCAAGATGAATCTCCTGGTCTCAGGGCAAGTTTCCAAGGCAACAGGCCAAATCCTAACCCTATCATCCTAAAACTTCCCTGGTTAAAGAAACATTGGTGTACCTTTTTTAAAACAATAGTGTTCATAATGCATAGTAGTAACAAATATTCAAAGATCAAAAACACAATTTGGCTCTCTTTCTGCTTAAATGATGAGTATTTATAGAGTGCATCATATTAATTATAGATTTAAAATCTTCCGTGTGGTTCATAATGTTGAAAATGTTTCCGGTTACAACTTCAACAACTACCACACTTAATTTTTTAGTAAGACACAGACAATGTTTATTGCAAATACCAGAACAAATTAATCAGTGACTTGGAGTGACATTGATATTCAGCCACCCAATCTACATTTACAGTGCACATTCAGAAAGTATTCAGACCCCCTTCACTTTTGTCAATGTTGCAACCTGATTCTACAGTTGTTGAAATTCATTGTTTCTCATAAATCTTTTCTCAGTACTCCATAATGACAAAGTGAAGTCAGAATTTTAGAAATATCTCTAAATTTATTAGGGCTCAGTCACCAAAACACCTGGATAGATGGCAGCATCTGTGCAGCCTCAGATGATATAGAAAACTAAGCAAGACCAAGTTAATAATTAGATGAGGAATCATCTAAGAATTCTAGCAGTGTAAACCAGACAGGAAAACCAGAAAGTGAAAACAACATCCCAGGAGATAATGACAAAAGCCTTCAATGTACTGCCAGAAAAATTACATGGATTTGTCCATGGAAGTCAATATCAGATAAACTTGATTTCAAGGAATTAATCATGATTTCCAGAGAATTCTATTTATTTACCAGATGTTGGAAAGAAAATCTACCTGATTCAGTTCCAAGCTGGGAAAAAGATGCTGGAAATAAAATGGAGTCTGGCTGGAAAGAAAGGTCAATGTATTGATGAACAAAACCACCCGGGGTTGTGGTTCTGATGCAGCTGAACAATTGGTTTGATGAGTACATGGATTTTTATAAGTTTCAGAGAGGCTGCTAGTGGGGTTATGCAATGTCTGAAATGCCCTTAGAACAGGGCTGTCAAACTCCTGGCCCATGGGCCAGAGGTGTCACATGCTGGCCATGCCCATGCCCAGTTTAGTGAAGGGAGAAAAAGTCCCAATACGTCACATGATGCTGCTATGATGATGTGAGTTTGGCACCCCTGCCTTAGGAGACGTTGCAATGTAGTTTCTCCAATGATAACCCTCCTTTTGCAACTAATTCAAAGGTCCCAAGAGTAACTGCAACCTAACATGGGCGTAGCAACAGCGTCTTACTGACCCTCTGCTGCCACCTTGTGAAGCAAGCGGCCCTTATAGGCATATTTCTGCGTCTTCTGTGTCTTTTGCTAAATGGTAGAGGGTTAATCCTATTATGTCCTTGCTTCGTACTTGGAACAAATGCACCACAATATGAGGTGAGGTGGCTAAATTGGTTGCTCAGGCTTTATTGAATTCGTGCGCTAACAGTGAATGAACCTCTCAGCCGTGAGGCAATGGCTGTTGGCCTGTTTGACAGCTCCTTATATAGTCAGCTGTCAAACTACTGGCTAATCAGGTTGCGGCTGGGCACCCCCTGCTGGAAACAAGACCAGAGGGGGAATTTCAGAACAAAGCACTCCTTCCCACCTCGACAGCACATGTGTAGTCTTCGAGGTAGGCCAGGTGGCACTGGATCCTAGTTGATCTGAGCAGCGATGGCTCGTTGGATGCAGCAGGAACCTCTTCAGCTGGAACCTCCGACTGCGGCAGTTGGACCTCTACTGGTGATTCCTCGACCCATGGCCTCTTTAGTGAGTGTGGCTGCTGGTGTGAGGTTGGTGCAGATGGTTCCTGAGAACTCATCATTCTCCCTCGTTAATACAGCTCCTGGCCTCATATTCCCTCGCCCTCCTTAATTGATTAATGTGGCGCCTCCAGATCTGGCCATCCTCTAATTTCACAATGTATAAACATGGCCTGGTTATGCTAGTTATGGATGCTGGTAGCCACAGGGGATTACCAGTGTAGTTCCCAGTGAACACCTGATCCCCCACATCAAATTCCCTAGTATTGCTATGTGAATCAAGGGACTTGTCTGGTGTATAGGCAGGATGCAGTCTATCTAACACTGTTCTAAATCTTCGGCCCATTAATAATTCTGTTGGGCTGGGTTTCCGGTTTCGCGTGGCTTCGGGGCAGCAGGAATTCGCGACAGCTCGCGATTCCTGCTGTGCTAGCTGCCGAGGTACCCCCGATCCAGATGGGTCAGGGGGATATGGCTGCCCTGTAGGGACAGCTGAAGAGAGAGGGGAGTCGGACAGGGGGTTGGGGGTGTCGCAGACCCCCTCCTTCTCCGGAAAAACCCCTTTTTCCCAAGGCGGTGGAGCGGCGGTCAGCAATGGCCGCCACAAAGAAGCCAGCAACCGGGTAAGATTGTGCTGGAGGAAGTAAGAAGACTGAAAGTGCTGTCTGAGCCGGGTCAAACATCTTTCAAATTGGTTGGAACTGAGCTGTTTGAATTGCTGGAGGATACATTGTATCCCTAAGAAGATCGAAAGTGGCGGAGAAGCTGTTAAAGGGAACTTTTTTTTTTCTTTACTCTCTCACCCCATGGAAACAGCAGAAATGTTTGGACATATTGGACATTGAAAGTGAATTGTTTTGAGAGTTGAAGCTAAGGGACAAAAGGATTTTTGGACATTGGAAAAGCTTAAGAAATTGGAAAACCCTTGTTGGAGGTATGGATTTCTGATTATTTAAAATTGATATTGCAAGTGGGAAGGGAGAGGAAAAAAATTGGAGCAGAAGCTGAAAAAGGAGGAGATTGCCTAGAATCCCAAAGAAAGGTATATGGTAATTGGACCTCTTTGATTAAACATTAACCCCAGAAAGAGAAAGAGAAGAAGGAAGAAAAGTATTAATTTTTGGAACTTTTTTTTGAATTATTTTTGATTAAAAATACTTGTGGTTGTTTTGGGAAAAGTTTCTCTTTTCATAATGGCATCGCTTGTGGATGAATTAAAGACTGAATATCAAAAATATAAAAAGGAAGATACTTTGGACACTTTGTTTCAATTCTTAGAAATGGCGTTATGTACTTATGAAAAGTTGACTACGCAGCAGAAGGACTGGGACAAAGAAGAAGAGGAAGAAGAAGCCATCTTTGATGAACAATGGGTTCTTTCCAGGGAGGAGGAGAAAAAGGATAAGAAAAAGGGGATTTTAAGAATTATAAAAACAACCAAAGAAGAGAAAAATGAGCGGAAAGGTGGAGGCAAGGTTAGAAAGCAAAGGAAAAGGAGTAAGAAAAGGGAGGAGGAAAGACAAAGGGGTAAAAAGGGCAAGGAGAAGAATAAGCAAGAGAGAAAGGGGGGGAGGAGGAGCCTCAATGGGGGGAAGCAAGATCTAAAGAAAAAAAGTTTATTCAGAGACAATGGGTGAATTTAATTTAGGATAAAAGAGGGATTCTGGAGGGTACATAAGATTGTGTTTTTTATATGTGTATTTAGAGTAAAAAATTCATTGTGTAATTTTAGAATCTTTTAAACAGAATCCCAAGAAAAATTGTTATATGAAGTACTTTTAAGTTAGGGTAATGAGTTATAGACGTTACTCCAATTGGTGTATAGGAGAAGTATAATAAAAGAAAAAAGATGAATGGATAGTTGGAAATGGAACAGACAAAGAATGTTATTGAAAATGGTAATAAGATATGAAAGAATATCTAAAGGTTTTGTTATGCTTTTTTGGGGGGGGATGTTGTATATTGAAAAAAGGCAAAAAAAATTTTTTTTAATTAATAAGAAATAATTTGGATGAAAAGGAGAAGTTGGGATAAGATATGAAGTTAAATAGACAAAGTATTGATACTATAATTTGGGATTGTTATGTTCTATTGGTTTTCTTCTTTTATTATTTTTTCTTAGAAAAGAACTTATAAGCTGTTATGCCTTGTGCATTGTTTATATAAAATTGATAAAAATGGTTTATATATATAATATAAAAAAGAAAATGATAATAAGATATGGAAGGATATATAAAGTGAATATGATGTTTGAATTTGTGTCTGTGCGAAGAGTTTCAACCCGGGATCAGACAACCTTCAGAATAGATCTTTTAGTTTTGTTTGTGTTCTGTAAAATCAATAAAATTTGTTTAAAAAAAAATAAAAATTCTGTTGGTCTATGATTTGTGGGTGGACATGGGGTAGAATGCTGAATTAGCAGATACTGGGCTACTCTAGTTGGCCATGGCCCTGGGCCCATCTTTGCTAGTGCCTCTTTTTGCAGATCTTACCATCGTTCTGCCATACTATTACTAGAGGGATTGAAAGGAGAAATTACTACATGTCATATGCCTAAACTAATGAGAAACAGCTCAAAACTTTTTGAGGTAATTTGTGACCCGTTTTCTGATACAATTAGATTGGGAAGCCCATAGGTGGTGAACACCTTATGTAAAGCTAAACTGACAGCTTCAGATGCTGTAGAGGTCATTAAAATTACCTCAACCCACTTGGAGAAAGCATCTACTAAGATGAGGAAGGTCTGGCCTTGGAAGGGCCCTGTGAAATCAATGTGCAGGCATGACCATGGACCTCTGGGGGCTTCCCACTCTCTTACTGGGGCTTTTGGGAGTAATGGCCTAGTTCCTGACACTGTTGACACCCTGACACCCATTCAGATATTGCCTGGTCCATCCCTGGCCACCACACAAAACTTCGGCCTAAGGACTTCATATGAATGATGCCCAGGTGACCCTTGTGGAGTGCCCCCAGTACATGCTTCTGTAAGGATGAGGGAATTACCACTCTACTCCCCCATATATATATATATATATATATATATATATATATATTCTGAAGTTCACGCGGGTATTTGTATGTGGATCTTTGGTTATTCGGGTTTTCTCCCACATAAGATTGGAAGTATCTAGGCAACGTTTCGATGAAGTCTCATTCATCATCTTCAGGCTTGTGTCTTCGGCTCTGTGCTTCTCAGAGTGATATAAGCTTGCAGCTGCTTCTTCGTTTTAACTGCTAGTGGATGTGTGACTTGATTGGGTGGTGGCTTGGCTGTGTTCTGATTGGGTGGGGGTGTGTTCTCATTGGTTGGGGGTTTGGCTGTGTTCTGATTGGTTGGGGGGTTGGCTGTGTTCTGATTGGCTGGAGTTGTGTTCTGTTCAGGTGGGGGCTTGGTTCTGCTCAGATTAGTCTTAGTTGCTGGAGGATTTGAGCTGGTGAGCTGTGATCCTGCTGTTTGGCTTTGAGTTCGTGGTCATGCCGTATCTTCATGGTGGGTGTCATTTCGCTTCATGTATGGCTTGGAGGGGTTTGAAGTGGGTAGTGATGCAGGTGCAGTGATGTAGTAGTGATGCAGATATATATATATATATATATATATATATATATATATATATATATATATATATATATATATATATATATATATGGATCTTTGGTTATTCGGGTTTTCTCCCGCGTAAGATTGGAAGTATCTAGGCAACGTTTCGATGAAGTCTCATTCATCATCTTCAGGCTTGGTCTTCAGCTCTGTGCTTCTCAGAGTGATGTGAGCTTGCAGCTGCTTCTTCCTTTTAACTGCTAGTGGGGGTGTGACTTGATTGGGTGGGGGCTTGGCTGTGTTCTGATTGGGTGGGGGGGTGTTCTCATTGGTTGGGGGTTTGGCTATGTTCTGATTGGTTGGGGGTTTGGCTGTGTTCTGATTGGCTGGAGGCGTGTTCTGTTCAGGTGGGGGCTTGATTGTGCTCAGGTTAGTCTTAGTTGCTGGAGGGTTTGAGCTGGTGAGCTGTGATCTTGCTGTTTGGCTTCGAGTTCGTGGTCGTGCTGCATCTTCACCTTCATGAAGATGCAGCACGACCACGAACTCGAAGCCAAACAGCAAGATCACAGCTCACCAGCTCAAACCCTCCAGCAACTAAGACTAACCTGAGCACAATCAAGCCCCCACCTGAACAGAACACGCCTCCAGCCAATCAGAACACAGCCAAACCCCCAACCAATCAGAACATAGCCAAACCCCCAACCAATGAGAACACCCCCCCACCCAATCAGAACACAGCCAAGCCCCCACCCAATCAAGTCACACCCCCACTAGCAGTTAAAAGGAAGAAGCAGCTGCAAGCTCACATCACTCTGAGAAGCACAGAGCTGAAGACCAAGCCTGAAGATGATGAATGAGACTTCATCGAAACGTTGCCTAGATACTTCCAATCTTACGCGGGAGAAAACCCGAATAACCAAAGATCCACATACAAATACCCGCGAGAACCTCAGAAAACAAATATATATATATATATATATATATATATATATATATATATATATATATATATATATATATATATATATGTTTTCTTTTGATTTCCAAAATCAAGTTCACCATGGAAACGGAAACAAACAAACAACTACCATTCCTAGATGTACTAATCTACAAAAAAACAGATGGCACACTAGGACACACCATATACCAGAAGAAAACACACTAACCACTATCTCAACGCCTAATCCCACCCCCCCCAACACAGATAAACTCTGTGGCTAAAACACTAATTACTAGAACCAAACACCTGGCAGACAAGGCACACATTAAGACTGAACTATGCACCCTGACTAAAGTACTGACAGCCAACGGCTTCCACAGAAGCAAAATCACCAGCTTGATCCACAAAAACACACTGAAACATAATAGAGACCCAGAAGATGAACAGACCTATGGAACAGCTGTCCTGCCCTACATAAGAGGTACTACAGACAAAATAAGTAAGATACTACACAGACATCACATCAAGACTGCCTTCAAAACAGACAGAAAAATAGCAGCCATCCTTAGAAACCCCAAAGATAAAATTGACCTGGAAAACCAAGGCATATACGAAGTCCCCTGTGCATCATGCCCGGCCACATACATTGGACAGACCAATAGAAGAATAAGTACCCACCTGGATGAACACAAAAATGGAGTCAAAAAGCTGGAACACTAGTCCTCACTAGTGTGGAAGCCACAGGTCATAGCATCAACTTCAATGGCACCAAAACCCTAGCCACTATAGAAAACCCTAGCCACAGAATCATCAGAGAAGCCATAGAGATTGAAAAAAGACCAGAAAGCATGAACCAAAGAGATGATTCCACCAGTCTGTCAATCATTTGGAAGCCTGCACTCACAAACAAAAAAATCTCCACACCACAAGCTAGGCAAACAGCTGGGCACAAACAGATCCCCTCTAATACCTCCAGCTTAAACACACCCCAACCAGGCACCCAGATGAAACCCAGCTTCCTAACGAATGATAGCCATCCATTTACCCGAAGCCAAGCTGCACTAAAGGCCTCCAATAAAGTAACACAATGCTGCCAGCCAATCAAGATACAAAAAGAGCCAAAAAACAGACAGAAGATATCAGAAACACCAATCAAGCAGAACACAGCAAACTCCAAGACCAATAAACACAGACCAAGACTCCCAACCAATCAGGAGGAAGAAAAACCATTCTGGCACAGCAATAGGCTGCCCCAAATTTAAATCTGAAACCACTGTAAAAGTCTGACTCACAGATGAACACTATACAGAAGCCTGATGATGGCAGATGAGATTCTGCTGAAATGTTGCTACAACTTTAAAAGCACAACTATTATGACGTGGGAAAATACCCAAACTAAACTGAATGCCCCCCCCCCACACACACACGTGTGTGTGTGTGTGTAGGTCTAGGTGTGTTCGGGTCTTTTCCTGTGTAAGATTAAGGGTATCTTGGCGACATTTCGGTGAGGTCTCACTCGCCATCCTCAGACTGGTGCTTTTGGCTTTGTGCCAGTGCAAACAGTGTGTGATCAGAGTTGCCGTCTCTCTTTAAATACTGGTGGTGGGGGCTGATGTGCTGGGCTGGTTGGCTGTGCTGCTGCCTCTTGATTGGTTGATGGAGTTGATGTTGGCATAATGGGCTGTGTGATGGCCTTGTGAGTTTTGTTGTGGATTTATCCTGGATCTTGTGCTGTTATCTCCTGGGTCATTTGTTTTGTAGTGATCTTTTTTCCATTAGCCTCTTGTGTTTTAAAGGCTTGGGTAATGCGTTGTGTGATGGACTTGCGAGTTCTTTTGTTGTGATATCCTGGGTCCTGCATTGTAATCTCCTGGATCATTTATGTTTTGATCTCTTTTCTATTAGTCTCCTGTGTAGTAATGGCTTGGGTAATGGGTTGTGTGATGACCTTGTGAGATTTATTGCTGTGGTATCCTTGGTCTTGTGCTGTGATATCCTGGGTCATTTGTTGTGTTGCAACTTCTTGAGTTCTTGTGGTGTAATTTCCTGAGTATTCTGATGTGATATCCTGAGCGGGTGGCTGTGATGTAGCATTCTCGGTTTTAGTCTGGCTTCGAGTTTGGGGTATGGGTCTGTGTTCTTGGTGTGTGTCAGCTTGTTTGGTTTTGGGGTCAGGGAGTGCAACAGCTGGCGAAGCAGCCATGGTCTGTTTTCTGGATGGTGGTTGTCCTTCATTTATAGGATGGGCTTGGGCCTGGGTCTGATGAGGGGGATTGGTGGTGGTGTCCCGTGTTGTTTTGGGTCTAGTGTTGGTTTTTGTGGCTGGGCCTTGTTTGTTGGTGAAGGCTAGCTTCCAGATGTCTGATAGGTGGGAGGTATCATCCTGTCTATTCATGTTATGGGGGTGTTTCTCTATCTCAATGGCTTCCCTGATTATTCTCTTGTTCGTGTTCAGTGTTGGATATTAATTTGGTTCCTTTGAAATTAATTTCATGTCCTGTGGCTTTACAGTGCTGGAAGAGGGAGGAAGTATTTTCTTCTCTTCTGACTGCGTTTTTGTGTTCTGTGATGTGTGCATTTATTCTCCTGTTTGTTTGTCCAATGTATGTGGCTGGACAATTGTTGCATAGTATTTCATACACTCCTTGGTTTTCTAGCTGGATCTGGTCTTTGGGGTTTCTTAGGATGTTGGATATTTTGGGGTCAGTGTTGAAGGCTGTCCTGATATTATGTTTGTGGAGAATTTTGCTGATTTTGTCTGTGGTGCCTTTGATGTAGGGGAGGAGTGTGATACCATTGCCTTGTTCTGTGTCTTGGTTTTTTTTGGGTATCTCTTTTTGGATTAGATTGGTGATAGTGTTTCTTTGGAATCCATTGGAAATTAATACGTTAGTGAGGGTGTGTAGTTCTGTTCTCAGGTGGTCTTTGTCAGCTAGGCGTTTGGTTCTGGAGATGGGGGTCTTGGCTACGGAATTGATCTGTGCAGGGTGGTAATGGGATTGTGCATTTAGGTAGCGGTTGGTGTGTGTTTTTTTCTGGTAGATGGTGTGTCCTAGGGAGCCATTGGGTTTTTTTGTAAATTAGGATGTCCAGGAAGGGAAGTTGGTTGTTGGTTTCTGTTTCCATGGTGAATTGTATTTTGGGGTGTAGGTTGTTAAGATGTGTGAAGATGTTGTCCAGTTTTTCTTTCCCGTGTGGCCAAATTACAAAAGTGTCATCTACATATCTCATTTCTCATTCAATTTCATGAAGAGAATTTGCTTAGAAATTCTTCTGAGAAACAGCATGGAAATTTCTAATTTGCTTAGAAATTCTTCTGAGAAACAGCATGGAAAGTGCCATCCTGGCACATATGTAGTTGTGAGATGCTCAAATAGGGCATGTGAATGTCTTGTTTTTCAGTTTACAATGATCTCACCAGAGATATTGGTATCTATTTATTTATTTTTATGAACTGCTGTATTTCAAATATGACTCACAATGATTTATACATAGTAAAACTATAAACAAATAATGGATAAAAGTTTAACAAGTTAAAAATACACAAGCTGAAACCTAATACCACCAGTGACATAGTGCAAATGGGTGTGGACCCTTCTTGGAACTTCAGTGGAGAAAATATTGCCACCGCTTTCCCACACTTCCAGGTAGAATTTCCTAAGACGTGTCGATGAGATATCCTAGTTTTCTATTTGAAGAAGGCAGTTATGAAGATATCTGCAGTCAAGTCAGGAAGGTTAAAACTAACACTTTCAACTAAGTTTCATAGCAGCCTTATGCACAAAATATATATTTAAAAATATGGTTGCAGAAAGGAAATGTGGTTTTAGTTTCACACTCTTTTCTATGGCTCTAAAGCTTTTAATAGGAGCTTGGGGAATTTCCTGGCTAAGAAGTAGATCAGTAAAATGATAATTTGTCTTTGAATGGAGTACATTTATCCCATTAATTTCTGCCATTATAGCATAAAATAAAAAGTAAGCCTATGATGAGCTGAAAAGCAAGCTCTTTCCCACCAAGGCAGTGAAAGAAAAGAACAGCTTAGGCTCTGTTGTGTCAAATATATGCTGAAATTAATTTTTACTCAAAGTTCAATGGGAGATCATTTTAACTATGAGGATTGTGCATTTAGTCATTCTTGTTTAGGGGCATTAAAATATATTACATTTCTTCACTGAATATTTCTTTTGTAATCTGTATACATCAGATAGCAATCTGCAATAATATTAAGAGTAAACACCCTGAAGCACATGGAGATGAAAGCATATAGGTGAAAATATACCTGCTAAATTAATTGAAGAAGCATAGAAAAAGATAGCTTTCATTTGGATGCAATCTTATTAACTGTTAATAACACAATGCATTGGTATCACTCGCTGCTTCTTAGAAATATAGTCAAGGTTCATTTTAAATACATTTGTTCACTATGAGATAGTGAACAAGACAATAAATGATGGCTTACTTTAGAAACCTAAGATTCTGATTTTCAGGTATTAATTTGCCTACTGCCAGGTTAGTGTATAAATTGTTTTTCTGCCAGCTATTATAAATATTTCCTTCAAGACAAGTTGGAATCAAAACTCTGAATTCCCAACCATGCCAATAATGCAGTCCAGTAGCCTGAAGTCCAGCACCTTTTCAAAGCTACTATGGAAAAGAATCATTTACATTTTCACTTCAGCATTTCGGTTCTCTTTGAATTTATTAGTGTGTGCATTCATGTACTAATATGCACTACAGTGGTGGATTTCAAAGTGGTTTGGTGGGCGCGCTTTGTGCACATACTTTGCATGCGTGTATGTGCCAAACACATGCTTTGCACGTGCACAGAAGCTTTCCTTCTCACCTCCTGTAATCCTGCACTCTCCCTGTTTCTTCAACAGCTGATGCACAGCAATCTGCTATGCTGTGTAAAGCAGCTGCCCTTCAAAAGCAGGAAATAAAGGTCAGTAAAGGAGCCCAGGTTGGCATGCAGGCCCAACAGCAGATCATTGGAGTGAACGAGTTCAGTCTCAGCTGATCTTTGGAGCTACCAGCTCGGCAGAACTGGACCGAACCAGCATCCCACCTCTGATGCAGTAGATGGGTAACGTATAATTGAAGGTTCAGAAGATCTACTTATGTAAGAAAGAATAATAGTTGTGGTCCTGATAAAATAAAATTTAGAATCCAGTTCAAGAGTATAAGACGAGAAGCTGTTTCTGTAATTCCTGGTTTGTGAAGTTTCTATAGATTTGTCCAGTATTAATGAATGCTGATGAACTTTTAACCTGCTCCAAAAGGGCAGTTGCAGTTCTTATGTCTATCTTGTTCAACATTATAAAATTAATTTGCTCCTCAATGTTTAACATTCTTAGCATCATTTA